>JANUWF010001326.1:0-1477500 GCA_026120185.1 Voacanga thouarsii | reverse complement strand
TAGGAAAAACTACAGAAAGTTAAACGGAAAATTCAGTCACATGCCTGAGTTTGCTAATCCTCATCAATAGACGTCCTAGCCAAATTGTCCTTCAAATCCTTCTAAATTTACATACAAGGGCCAAATATTTATTATCTCCAGTAGTAAAAAGTATTAGGGACAAGCAGATGTAAAACATTACACATCCACATTATCAATATATAGTTTCACATAGTGAAATAGTAACTATTCACACTTACAAACTCCTCTGATCCTCCGATATTACTTCAAACATAAAATGCAACATAAGTCAGAATCAACTTGCAAATAAAATGTCAGCCAGCAAAGAATAAGGATTTCTTCCTCCTACACCACCCCAAGTCCTAATTCTTTCAGCATTACCCTAAGCATTTGGGCTATATTAACAAAAACCAACAAGACAAAGAGAGGTAGACAACTGCAGAGAAATAGAAAATACTAATATCACTACTTTTATAAGCAAATTTTGAATGAAGCTTGTAGGTCTGCTGGGGTATTTCCATCAATAGGTCTGGTGGCACAAAGACCATCTTCAGATATAGACGTAACAAAACTACTGTAATCAGACAAAGCCAATCCAAAGATTTTATACCCATACCCGGGTAAAATTGAAGCTTAACTACAGAATTCTCAAATACTTTCTCAGCCAGTTTCACAGCAATAGGCTGGAGTTCCTGAGGAGAGAGTAAATCTTTCAATTAAAAAAAAAAAAGAGTAATGAAACAAGACTAATTTAACTGGGCTTAGGCTAACACTTACGGGGAGAGGAAAACTTTTAAGTTGGTAAGGAAACAAGCATTATGAGAGAAGTGGATGAAGATTCGGTGAATAAATTGGTAGGAAAGCGCGGGCTTTTTTTCCCTCTCTGTGGGTTAAAAGAGATTTCAAGATTTATAAAATAGTATTCAAATAGTTAAAATAAGTAAATTGTTAAGTTTTATCCCTAAACTTTTTATATTTGGTAAGATTAGTTTCACTTCTTTGTTTTCAAATTATTGGAGCTTTTATCTTTTTTATTTTGACAACTTCAGTCCTCCAAGTCCAAACCAATTTCTGATTAGTTAACCATCAATTAAATAGTTAATTCCGACATTAACTATTTAGAGCATATTTGCCATTTTTCTGTACCCAAGTCCTCATCTTCTTCAACAGCTCTAACAATTACCTCCCCTCACATCCTTTATGACTTAGCCACCTTACTATTTGCTCCATTAGCACCAATAACAACATCTACAGCAAGGGGTCTTTTGGAGTTCTCTATATTCTAATCAATAATATACGGAGAGTTCTTGGATAAGGGAACCTCCGCATTGGTTACAAGAGCTTTTACAAGGGTGGCGCCGCTAGTTTCAGCACGACTACGGAGGAAGTCGTCGTTGAGCACTTCCCGACGAAGCATGGGAATCAACTCGTGAGGTTTTAAGTGTTTTGCCAAAGTCCACAACGAGGTTAGAGGGGGATATAATCTTCGTACGGGTAACTTTCCAAGCCCACGTCATCCTCTTCGTGCACAGATGGTTGGCTCGAGATAAACATCAGTATTTTACCAAATTCACCAGGATCACCCTTGCTTTAAAGCTTACATTCTGATCCACCTTCACTACTTCATTCTTCAATTGAGAACTCTCCTCATAAATTTTCTTCTCATTCCCAGGTGACTCGACTACCTTGCCTTTATCAACAGCGTCCTCTGTAGACTTACCTTCTCCTTTCACATCAACAGTTCCGGAACTCATATTTTGCATTTCATTACTAGTGCTGTTGGAACATCCAATGCTTTCTTTTCCAACTCTTCACCTTTTAATCTTTCATTCTTATCTTGTTCATCATCATCATCATCCAGATCCCAAGACAACTCTTCGTCGTCACCAACTGAAATTGCTCCCCTGACAAGATTAGCTCTCATGCTTTCCTTTTGTTGCTTAAGCTTGTGCATTGTATTGTCATCATACAAGTGTCGTCATCACACTTGTATTGTCCTATCCATTTCCTTTTGATGAATATCTAGGCGATATTCTATCTCAGTAAAAGAGTATCTAATCAAATAATAATTGATTAAATACAAATGTTTAAAATTTGTGAATCATTATAACGATAAAAAAGTACTCTTTTCATTTTAAAATATCAGTTAAATTTTTTTATTTTATTTTAAAATATTTAATCATATACATATTTTTAGAATATAATTAATTTCTTTTCATTTATCTCTATTTATTCTAAGTCAATTACACAATTTTCAAATTTCTTTTTTTTCTTATTTTTTGAAAATTTTTACTAATCAATACTCCCTCCATTCCAAAATATTTTTTTCACATAAATTAAGGGTATTAAAAATAATTCTATAATTTAAATAAAGTTCATATTCTACCTATATTAAAAATATAATAGTTATTGGTTGGTGAAAATTCCCAAAAAATAAGAAAAAAGAAGAGTTTTGAAAAGTTATACAGCTTGACTTAGAAAAAATGAGGGTAAAATAAAAAGAAACTAATCATTAGTTCTACAAATATGTACAAAAATAAATATTTTGAAATAAAATAAAAAAGTTTTATAAATAAGTATTTTAAAACAGAATGAATAACTATTATATTTTTAATATAGGTAGAATATAATTTTTTTCTAAATTATAGTATTATTTTTAACATCTATTTGCAAAGGACTTCATGAATAACAGATGGAGTATTTATATATTCTAAAAGTAATATAAACATGTTCACTTCCCGTAAAGTAATCATACTTTATCATTATGATTATCATTAAGCATGAAATCTTTATAATTAAAGCACAATTAATAGAATAGACATTTTAAGCTGTGAAACTGGCCCTAACAATTTAGAAGCAAAAATTAAGATCCATGAAAGAGTAGTATTAGAAAAAATTAGAAAAGTTAAACAGGAATATTGTTGTTCAATAATGGAATAAACGAAGAATAGAATGTGAATTATAATTCCCAAAAAGAAAAAAGAAAATTGAGTATCCTCCAGATCAAGTGTTGCAAAAACTTGTGAACTTCCTAAACTACCCCTTAGCCGCCACCTTTATTCCTAAAAGCCCTAGGTCATGGTAACGAGTAGGCATGGCCACGGTTGACGGTTGGCCATAATGGTAAATTTCAACCTTAAACTTTTAATTCCGATTTCACGATTGACGGTTACAATTGTGGTTGGCCAATCTCCGATTTGGCAGTTTTTTAATTTTTAAAATTTTTTATTTTTAAAAAAAGTACAAAAATAAGTAAAAACAAAAGTTACAAACAAAAAATGTATTTAAAAAAAAGCTTGAACTCAATTTTAATTCTATAAAATTGAGCTGCCTACGTTCTACTACAACTGTTGAAACGGGAACAGTAAGAATTTCCTTAGCCATTAGTGATACAATAGGAAATTTGCGCTCATTTTATTTCCACCACTTCAAGATATCAAATCTTTCACCTGTTTCATTCCGCCTTGGAACTTGAAGATCCTCTTAGTCGTTTTGACCTTTCTACCATCCTCTTAGTTGTCGAATTAATTTTTTATCCGGATATCGAAATATCAATATATTGAGTTTTTTCAATAGTCCCACCATACTTTCTAGAATATTCATAATATAAGTCGCAAAGAATATTATTTACGTTAGCTATTATATGAAAAATATCACGACGACATATAAGATGTAGTATTAGTGTACTCGATAATTTGTTGTTGTTTGGAATCCAAACCGAATTCTTGAGAATGGTGCCTTCTTAAATGTTGAGAGAGTGTACCATAACTTATTTCTTGCTTGAATGCATATAATTTAGGAACAGTAGTGCAGTAATTACTACATAAAAGAAGGAAAACTACATATATAACAAGTAGGGAATATCAAAGAATCTATTAGAAATAATAATACATGTAAAACAATAAACAAAATTGAGTACATCAATCCTCCTCGGTATCATCTTTTCCCCTTCCTCCTTGTCTCTTCCTGGTATAATCTTTTCCCCTTCCTCCTTGTCGCTTCCTCTCCTCAGCCCAAATGCATCTTCCATCCTTCCAGCTGTCATCTGCCTTTTTCTCTTCCTCTTCCTTTTCCTCCTTCTCTAAATACATGTAAAACGAGATAATATATACATTCTTCAAAAAATCACAAAGAGACTAGATATATATTCATGGAGCCTCCTCTTTCCCACACAGAAAATTTTGATGTATTTTCCTTTTCAAGCCAACCACTTCCTCTTTCAGGTGAGATACTTTTGAGGACCTTTTTTTTTTCTACTTTTCACCCCTCTTTTTCATCTGGAAGTGTGCTTGATAATGAAACTGAACTCTCTTTTAGTTTGTTGTGATGCGAATCTGTGGAAGTTCTGGACATGCTACTTTGGATTTCCAATTTGATCTACCCATTCAAGAGACTGCTTTTGATATTGTTTCTTTGAAAGAAGATATGCTTGTGCATGATTATTTCTACTTCCTAATGGATTTTGAACAAAGTCAAAACATGGTTTAAGGTTATCATACATTAGAATATGGATTTTGAATGGCATTACCTTTATTGAGATTATTTTTCTTTTTCCAAGAGAAATATGGAATGGTCTTGGCAACGAATTTGGAGTGAGTCAAGGTATCACTTCAAACGAAGCTCCTATGGAGAAAAAGATGGTTATGACACATAGAGAGGAAAAGTGCAGTAGCTCCAAGACATTATCAAGAGCAACCATTTCGAAATACTTTTACATGCCACTCACTCGGGCGGCTAAAGAACTGAATATTGGTCTAATCCTTCTGAAGAAAAGATGTAGGGAGTTGGGAATTCGTCGATGGGCTCATAAGAAGTTGAAAAGTTTGGAGACCTTAATCAGGAATGTTCAGGAGATGCGAAATGAAGAAGAATGAGGACATATGGCTGAGAAGAAGTTGAAAGAAACTATTGAGATACTGGAACATGAAAAGAAGTTGATGGAAGAAATCCATGATACGCAGTTGGATGAACGAACAAAGAGACTGAGATAAATATGCTTCAAGGCCAAATTTATGAAGAGAAAACTCATGTGTACCTACGGTACCTGGAATTGATAAAAAATTACTACGGAACTTTCGATTAAATTAACACTTTTTATTTTTCATTATATTTAAATATATATTTATTTCTTATTTGATCAATTTATTTTAAGTTTTTATAAAATGTTAATTATATTATCTTGTTAATTAGAAATATTTATTATTAGTTTGTAAGTTTATGTTCTTTAAATAAAAAATTAATAGTATAAGTACGGAGGAAAAATATATCTATTATAATAATATGAATATTTATTTTTAAATATAAAAAACAAAAACGTGAATATTTAACTCTAGTGGGAAGGAATAATATTTAAAAAAAAAAAAAGAAAGAAAGAAAGAAAGCGAATGAAAATTGTAGTATTATTCGAGTTCAAATTGTCTTTCTTATGTTTCAGTGCCTACGTCTTTCACTCTCTGCCGACGAGCTAAAGATGAAAAATAGCATGATGTAAAAATGAGACTCTTTGCCAACAACCGTTTCACATGGGAAACAGTAAATAGCATGTAGTTTTCTTGCTTTTAGTCTAAAAAGCAATCCACACGAGACATTTGAAATTTGAGGCAGTGGCATTTTAGGTCCACATAAATTTTTCTTTTTATTTTTTAAAAATTTTAAATTATTTTTTAAAATTATTTTTTTCATTGACACGTGTCAGCGTAATATGCTAACACGTGTCAATTAAAAAATTAAAAAAAAAAATTGACAGTATAAATCGTCAATTGACGGTTGAGGAAAATTACAACCTTAACGGGACCGTTGGTCACGGTTTATGGTTCACAATTTGAATCGTAAACCATGATCAACAATTTTTGAACCGTTGGCCCCAATTCTTGTTCATGGTTCAACCGTAGAAAAATTGAACCGGGGCCATGCTTAGTAACGAGTGATGCTTAGTGGACGGTGGAAGTCTAAGGAAACGAAGCGAAACAGAGAAAGTTAGACAAAGATTAAGGGATTAGCATGATGAGTTCTTAGGGAGTCAAAATAGAATATCTTACCAGAAGCAAGTAAATCAACCCTAGCCATTTATTTTGTTTAAGCTTGGCAATATATTTTACTTAATTTAAGACATTCATTTTATTTGTCTCCCAAGTAAATTAATCGTAGCTTTACATTTTGATTAGTCTCTAAACCATCCACCTTAAGCAATTTAGCCCTCCACTTTGTTATATTGATCCTTCATGTTGATTTAATCCCAACCATTCAATCTTATTTGATTTTAACCCTTTATTTTTACTTCATTTTCAACTAAATTTGTCTTGGCCATTCATTTTTCTTGCAATTAAAAAAACCCTGAAGCCTTAGTTCCCAATCGGAATCCCTATCCCTTTAAGCAAAATTTTTCTTTTGCTCTCTCTCTCTCTCTCTAAGTGGCTGAAACTCTCCTCTCTCTTCTATCCTTTGATTTTCTCTCTCTAAAACTAAAAACCCTAAACCCTAAATTATTGAAGAAGAAAGCTTATTTTGCTATTTCTTCAAGGTTTTCAAAGGATTCTTCAAGAGGTAATCTTAAGAACTTCATTTTATACCCGTTTCCAAGTTGGTCGAAACTTCTAAGCTTGCTGGAAATTTTTGTAGCTTATAAAAATGCAATTTTTGGTTATGAGTTTGATGGTTAATATACAAGATATTTTATGTATATATGATGCTATATGTTGAATTCACGAAGATTTTAAAATAGAGTATTGTTGTTGGGTTTATTTTTAATCATGAAATTATGGTATAATGACACTCCAATCCCATATGAGATTAGGATGATAAGTTTGAATGGTATATAAGAATGAGTTTAAATATTCATTGTCAACTTGGAATATTAATTTTGGTCCAACAAGGACGATGACTAAGTAATTGACCCTAAACATGACATTTGATATCAGAGCAAGTAACCAATTTCCGATATAGAAACTAAGTATTACACCATGTGCAGTACAAACCACTTTTAGAATCCCATGCTACCTGCTCGCGTTTCTAGACCCACGGGCACGAGGTGTGATATTTGGTATTAGAGCAAGTAACCAATCCCCTGTATGACACTTCTAGAATTCCATGCCACATGATTATCCAGCGAAGATGGCAACAAAGTCCAGATCCACAGGCACGATAGTTGAATTTAATGGAAATCTTTCATGGCATGATATTTTGAAGTTAGGAGAAGCTATTAGAAAAAGAATTACTGTTAAATTGTGTGTGGATTAATGCCAGGACATTTTTAAAATCAGCTGCACAAAAGCTACCTGTTATGACACTATATTTTGAAGCTTTGAAACAACCGAATTATATGCACAATTTTGAGAGGATTTTTACTTAAAATTTCAATATATATATGTTGAGGTTTTAAACCGGAAAGTTTGAAGAAAAAATAGATTCATTTGCTTGGTCAAACGGTCATTTTATTTACGTCCATGTTTTACATAATAAAGCAGAATTTTCTAAATGTGGTAGAGTCATATTTCGCTTGGGATTTCAGTAACATTCAATTGAATATTTTTTTAAACTTTATATTATGAACTTTTGGAGACAATTTAGAAAACTTATGCAAATATTTTGATGCATAAATTGAACCACATACTTGTTGGATTTTGCATGGAAAACAATTCATTTTGCAAATGAGATTGCGTGAAGGATATTCTTTAAGTTTCTATTTGATATCATTTGAATAATTGATTGATTTTGTTCAGTGAAATATTGAGTTGATTTATATCAGAATAAAAGATTTGTATATATTTTGATGTTGTAAATTGAGTTTTGAGAATGTTTTGAGCTATTCCTTAATCATACGCCATTTGGTTGGTTATGAGTTTGGTCCCTCAAGGCCTAAAGAATGTGACACTCTAATCCCACATAAGATTAAAATGAGAAGTATGAATTGTAAATAATATGAGTTTAAGTTCCTATTGTTAATTTGAGATATTTTTTTTGATTCGATAGAGATGATGGCCACCTAGTTGACCAATCACTTTTATTTATTTTTTTGGAACATGATTTTTCCAATATATATTATAGTTATTTGAAAGTGAGTAATTGTAGTAATTATATGGTAATACTCTCTAAAATGTTATTTTTATTCAAATAAAGTATAAGTAATTAAAATAAAAATAATGAATTGTAAAAAATAATATTCTTATAAAAATATAAAGTATTTATATATCGTTTATAAAATATTAATATTTTATAGTGATTCTTTAGTTATATTTTGTTTTGTTATGAAGTATTATTTTTATCTAAAAAAATCATACGGAAACTAATTAAATTTTTTCCACAATATTGTACGATATTACCAACAAATCGCACACGAGAGGCCCTCCTAAAAAGAATGAGCAACAGTGTTTCCCACTTTGTTGTATTTAACTTACAATGGGGAGGTGCAAAGCGAGACGAAGAGAACTTATGCAAGCAAAGTGACTGTTCGCTTTAAATTCATGGGTAAGGGCCGCAGAAAACCCTCCATTCCAGTTGTAGTAAAGTGGCATAAAAAAAATTGAAAAGAGGAAAAGAAAGTCTCACACAAATAAGCTGCATAAGTAAGATCGTAAGATCAGATCCCGTCCTTCTGCAGAAGACTATTTCCTCTTCCTCAAAGACGTGAATAAATAGGTTGGAGAATTCGGTGGCGTGGTGATATCGGGAAACTAGACATTGCGGACTTGTTGAGGCAGGAAGCAGAAGGAAGACTTATTTCGGTTGGAAAGCAGAACTACAATTGCACTACGCGGGAGGATTTTTGGCTGATGTCTTCCTTCGCCATCCCCTAGATTTGGTTGAACTCTCCCCCGAGGCGCAAGGGAAGGAAAAGGGAACACAGGAAACAAGAAAAGTAAATAACAATACAGTGGAGAAGGCAACCATAAGAAAGGTGGGGGATGAAGGGCGCCGTTGGGGGTTCCTCGTACAATCTTCCGGCCAAGAGAAGATGGAAAGGTTTGGTTATTGCGGTGCTGGGCCTCGTTTTTCTTTCGATGCTAGTACCCTTGGTCTTCTTGCTCGGCCTCCATAGCGGTTTCCACTCTTACTCGGGTAACTGCCTCGCACTCACACTCCCCTCTTCTTTTCCGTTAATCTGTTGCTCTTGCGTTGGATTTGATAGAGTTTATTTATATTATTTTCACAAGATCTGTTATTGTTACTTGAATGTTGAATCTGCTTTGCTGATTATATGTCCAATTGAGTTAAAGATTTCCAATCGAGTCTAGTGTCTCCTGTTTGTCTCCTCCAATAGGCAATGTTCTTCTCGTATTGCTTCAGATCGGTGTCTGAGGCTGACCTCCTAACTCCAATTACCAATTAGATACTATTCTTCTGCCAAGGAGCCCAGGTCCGAGATGTACATTTCGATCGCCAGAATTCCACTTATTACATCCTCGGTTCTCATCCTTAGAAAGAGCTAGCATCTCTACTCTGAATTCTAGATATTTGCGTTGAATTTCCTTTAATTGGCTTATTTGTCAATTGAAGTGATGCCAGTATTATCATTCTTTGCTATGTGCATATCTATTTATATTTCCTCAAACTAAAAGAGCACTTTTCTTTCCCTAACCAAAGGTGCATCTATGTATACAATGAAGTTAAAAACTGTGTTTTTTTTAACGCCTTCAATTGTAAAATTTTAACTGCAGGGTACGTCTCTGAACAAGGCAGTTCTAACTCGGTAAGAGTTTTACTTTGCAGCATTTCAGATTACAGCTGTAGCAAATGCCTAGATTATCTGATCTTATCTATTCAATTTGTCGGTCATTTTTGAATCAGGTTGGTCTTCAATTGCATGACAGTGAAGCTGCTGATGCCAGGAATAAGTCCAAGGTAGCTTTTTCTTTATTAAACTACATTCATTATATCTATGCTCCTATGCACTCATTGGACACACACACACACACACACATGTTCAGAGACTGCTAATATCTGAGAATATGTCATTATTAAATTCCTTGTCATCTCTGGCAGGAAGACCAATCAAGGCATGTAGATGATCTTATAAGAAGATTGGGACCAACAATTCCAAAGGTTCATTGCATTCTGCTTTGATGGTTAAGACTCAACTTCTTGCACTGTTGTCTCCTAGACGTGTTATAGTTTTCTTGCTTTCTTGTCTTCTTTTAAGTGAGGTATAAAGTATGGTTCACCTGAAGTTATTCTGCCTTATTACCTTTTTCTTTAAAAAAATAAAAGAAGAGGAAAATCTTGCATAGAGGTGGCTTACTATTCATGTTGTGTGTTTGTGCATTAAACATTGAATATCTACATCATCACGCGTATGAGGATAAAGACCACGAAAGGGAAAAAAGAAAGTGGAGTATGAACTTTGTGAGATTAGTGGTTGCAGTAATTTAGAATGTTGGACAAGAGATGAGCTAAATGGTTATGACTTACGAGTGATATATATATATATATATATATAGCTGTAATCAGACAAGAGAAAAAGTGGTTGAATCTAAATGACTACTATATGTATATCAGTTTTAATCATATATGAGTTAATTTGCTATGATTCCTAGGCAAAAGGATATAAAATCATTTGGTGCTATTGGTGGAATGTCGAAAATAAAAACTTTTCGAAGTGCAACTTTGATTTCAGTGGTGCTTGATTCCTCTATAGAGACCTTTAATCCATTGTTCTCTCTTCTGTCAGACGGTTTTTCACCTTTTGGCAGATTTTCTTATGGTTCCTATTTTTCAGTGACAATTATGTGGTAACAAATGAATGGGTGGATTGCTAAGAGCAATTACATACCAGTTTCAAGCACCACTATTCTAGCTCAGTTGACATTCCTGTAGTGTTTAACTTATATGTGTTTACAAAATGGGGGGAGATGGGGACGTTCGTGGGTCATTGCTGTGAAAGGTACTACTACTTAATGTTTGAGGGGACTACGTATATGCCTTGGATAAGCAAAAGTTGCTTCACCAAAAGCAAACTGGGATACTGTGAAATAACTTAAAATAATGAAAAAGCTAGATTGTTTATGTATACAAGTGCATTGGAGTAGAATTTGGAGATACAGGGATGGAAAATTTCAGAGGATGATGAATTAAAGGTGATGAGTTAATTTCACAACCCATAAAAGCCTTCAGAAAACTTCAAATGTAACAATTGTTGTATTGATTGCAATAAAGAAAAGGAACTTGTGGCTTCAAATTTGATTAGTATATGAAGCAGGTTGTTTTCCTTGAGGGTGAGAGAAAACTACGAAAAAATGATGGAAAGGGAATGTGAAGGTTCACTGCATCCTCGTAAACATATTCATTTCATGACATAAATCCCTTTAGAACAGGTGGATTTGGCAGTTAAATAGGTTTTGGTGGTGATTGCTATCTCGAAGTTTTACCCATACAAAAAGGTCTATCTTAGTGTTTCCTCTGTCTGGGCAAATTCTTGTTGTTTTTGACTTTTTTGCACTTGTCTTGGTAGAGATTTGCTTTAAATTATTGTTCCATAATCCTGGTAAGTGATTCTTTGTTTCCTTTAACTGTTAGCCTAAGACTGCAGTAACTTGGTATTGCATATTGACCTTGTATTATCTCATTTTATGCTATACCTTTTGTTCAGGGATATAGAAAGGACTCTGATGGTGAAGCTAAAAATGAAACACGTGGTACGACTTCCTGTGGAAGTCTCTGGATATCTCTCTTTTTCTAAAGATATGACCCTTTTTTTCAAAATCTTTTTTCCTCTCTTGCGGGTGGCATATCTATTTGTTGACATATTATTTTCCTTGAAAATTTTTGCAGTTCTACTGTTGTCTTCTGAATTGCCGAAGATACATCGCAAATCAAATGTATGCTTCCAATTAAAATTTTGTCTTGGTTTTGCCTTATTGTTATTCAAATTCTTTTGGAAATAAAATTGAACTAATTTTAAGTTTGTTTGCAGAGCACTCAATCAAGCAATGAAGGTGGTGTGGATGACAACATGAATGGCACTCAGGACAGCAAAAGTTTATGTGAGTTAAAATTTGGAAGCTATTGCTTATGGCGCCAGGAACACAGGGATAGAACGAAAGATTCTACAGTGAAAAAGATGAAGGACCTTCTTTATGTTGCTCGGGCTTATTATCCTAGTATTGCTAAGCTTCCAACACTTGATAAGTTATCACATGAATTAAAACAAAACATTCAGGAGTTTGAGCGGATATTTAGTGAAGCTACGACAGATAAAGATCTCCCCCCACAGTATGATTTCTTGCTTTATTTGTTTAACATAAAGTCACAAGGCATATCATTTTGAGTTGATGTCTGATTGATATTCTTCCAAATGTTTTTGGAGTCTACAAGCATGTTTACATAAAGTTTGCAGTTGTCTCTTTCTCTGCCCTTAATCCACTCTTCATGTCATTATTTAGTAGTTTCTTTTGGTTTTTTGCAATTAAAGAAATCATGCTAAATCAAATTTGCCTCATGTCATGTTATTTTCATTGGAAGTTGTCCTTTTATGTATGGTCATTTTAAATGCATGAATAATCTTGATGCTGCCTACTTCACCAGGATTGAGATGAAGCTGGAAAAGATGGAAGCCACCGTAGCTAGAGCCAAGTCTTTCCCTGTGGATTGTAGTAATGTTGATAAAAAATTCCGACAGTTAGTTGACCTGACTGAGGATGAAGCTAACTTCCACACGAGGCAAAGTGCCTTCCTTTTCCAGCTTGCAATTCAAACTATGCCTAAGAGTCTCCACTGCCTATCAATGCGATTAACTGTGGACTATTTTAGATCTGCTCCACCTGATCTGGATTCATCACTGACTGACAAGTTTCTGAATCCAGAGTTGCACCACTATGTTATATTCTCCAACAATGTACTTGCATCATCTGCTGTGATTAACTCAACTGTAATGAATGCAAAAGTATGTTTAATTGTCTAGTGGATTTTTTATTTTTTTATCAAAAGTATGTTTGGCATGGTCTTCTACAGATTTGCACTTTGCCTTCGTAGCACTCATTGAGTTTTCTTCTATTCAGGACACTTCAAGTCAAGTTTTTCATGTGCTGACAGACAGACAAAATTATTTTGCCATGAAGCTATGGTTCTTCCTGAACAAATACATGGAAGCCACAGTTCAGGTGTTGGATATTGAAGATCTGAAGTTGAATAACCATTATAAGGCATCTAATTTCAATTGGTTATTACCTCAGGAATTTCGTGTTTCCTTTCATGGGGTTGATAAACTTTCTAGAGCTTGGATCCAAACAGAATATGTATCTGCCTTTTCACATTCCCACTTTCTTCTTCCTGATATATTCCAAACCTTGAGGAAAGTTGTGATCTTGGATGATGACATCATTGTGCAAAGAGACTTGTCAGCCCTATGGAGCCTCGACTTGGGTGGAAAAGTCAATGGTGCTGTGCTGCTTTGCACACTGAGATTGTCTCAGCTAAAGAATTATTTGGGTGATCATAGTTTGGGTGAAGATTCTTGTGCCTGGATGTCTGGGTTAAATGTTGTTGACCTAGATAGATGGAGGGAGCATGATCTTACAAAAACGTATCAAAGATTGATGGATGAGGTGAGTTGCTTTTTTCTTCCACAAATATTTTTCACCTCCATTTGCTGCAGTTCTCATATTGGTGATGGCAAATTACATGGTTGTTATAGCTTATAGTTGATTTATTTGGTGGGAACAAGATGTAAAATAGCATAGAAGTAAATTGAAACCTATGATCTGTTAAAATATTGCTTGAGATGTAAGATTTTAGGAGCACTGTAGCTTAGAGCGGTTTGCGCAATATTCAATTTCAAAACTGAAAACATTGTGTGACTCCGACTTGCTTGCACATTTAGGGATGGCAATTTTTCTGCTTAAGTTGGGGAGGAAGGGATGCAGATGGGACTGGGCCATGTCCCTCATCCCCTCAAGCAATGGCGGGCCGGGACAAAGATTGTATTGTCCCCACCCATCTGGACCCACTGCCACCCATCCTTTAATTTAATTTTTAATTTTAATTTTTATATTTATATCTATTTATTTTATACTAATATATATACATGTACAAATTTTTAAAAGTATATAAATATATTTATATTTATAAACGAATTTATTATTAATATATTTTATGATTATATTTATATAATTTAAAATATAGTAAATGGTTAAACACTTTGAAAATTTTCTAAAGGATATATGATAACATTTAGTTTGAGAGAGAGATAATACCTTTTAGGATTAATTTGAATTTCTATGAAAGTATTTTATATTTTATTTTCAAAGTAAAATGTAAGAAATGTTTGATTGTGTAAAATCAAATGATATTCATATTTGCTTTTTTTAAATTATTTTACAAGCCTTCTTGAATCTTGAATGAATGAAATTATATTTGGATACTTAATTTTTCAAAATTGTACTCAATTCCCATAACCTGTTATGTTTGATTACTATTCATATGATGTTTTGACATGTTTTATTTGTTGTTTGGAGATTGTATTTTAAGATTTCATTATTTTATTGTAAAATTTTCAGATTTGCAAAATATAAATTTGTTGATCTCTTTTAATATTGGGTCTTTTTGCCTACTTATTTTAGTTTTTAGATTCATTTCATCCGAGATTTTTTTCCCCTATTAGCTCGCTGGGTCCCAACTTCCCTGACTGGAGATGAGCCGGGGTCGGGATCCCCTCCCATCCTAGGTGGGGCACAGGACAATATATTAGAAAGCGGGGCGGGGCCATGATTTATAGTCCCCGATCCGTCCCGGCCTAGTTGCCAGTTGCCATCTCTATGCACATTTTCTTATTTTTAACCCCTAACATTGCATCTTTCTTTACTTTTCTTATCAAAATTTTTCTTTCCTCGAAAGTGAGTGCAGGGATTCTTAGCTTGGAAATTCTAAAGCAACATTCTACTGAATTGTTATGTTTCAACTGTTTCAAAAACTTCCACACTCCATATAAGTCTAATTTCTAGAAATGGTCGAGAATATCTATTATAGGATTTCCCTCGAAAGGCAGTTGTAATTTCCCTTATCTAGCAAATAACAATCCTGAAGCTTTATATTTTTAAGTTGGGTACCTAATTGTAGTTCTTGGATGAGTTTTCTGTGAATGCTGAAGCAATACACTGTTGTTACTGAATACTAAAAATACCTAAGTTTTGAACCTGAAGAGATCAGTTTAAGATACTGTGGTGATCATTGATGGTTATAGTGGTGATGTCAATCTAACGAACAGGTAACTGAATTGAGCATTATCACAAATGGAAAGGGGAGATGATGAAAAGGTAAAAGCAGGAAAGAGGAGTCACCATCAAAGATGTGTTCATTTGACTCAATCTGGATAGCCATTTTCGTTCTCCAATGTAATAAAAGCATATTGAATATTCATAAGTAATAGGTAATTAGGTAAATGCAGCAAATTGTGCCTTTCAGTGCTAGGACTTTAGAAAATTTTCACTGTGAGGCAACTCATACTCTATATTTCTGATCTTTGTTTTTATGTTTCTAGCAACTAAGGACAGAAGGGTGGTTATCAGAAGCTGTTGTACTGCGTGCTACCTTGCTTACATTTCAAGGCCTTGTTTATGCTCTTGATGATAGCTGGGTATTGTCTGGACTAGGCTACAACTATGGGCTGGATATTGATTCTGTTAAGAAAGCTGCAGTATTGCATTTCAATGGGAACATGAAACCTTGGCTTGAACTGGGCATTCCTAAATATAAAGGTTTCTGGAGGAATTTTCTAATTTCGGAAAGTTCTTTCTTAAGTGACTGCAATGTAAATCAGTAGAGGCCACATTTCTTGTTCATTGGTGGAAGGTTCCAAAAAAGCTTAGTGGATGAAGTAGCAGAAATTTCAGATGTCCTCTACCAGGGTCTCCTAAAGAATTTCTAAGAGAGCCTAGGCATTGAGCTGCAAGTATGGCCAGGATGGACACTTGGATTTCTTAATTTTAGTAGTTATGGAAAAAGTTTTGCTTGCCTTGAAGGCCAACTAGGTGAGAAGAAAGTTCAAGCAGTCAATTGTCAAGGCTTGGAGATTGTTTGAAGACATTAGATGTGCACATCTGTTAGACCCATGGAATGACGAAGGGTTCTGTTCTTTGTACAAGGGGATTTTCTTTGCTGCTGTTTCAGTGTTTGCTTTTTATGCTTTTTTGTTTTTTGATCCAACTGAATCTGATCATCAGCAGGAGCAGGAAAATCCAATTCTTTGAATCCAAACTCGTAATTTTTTTAAAGATATTTCTGGTGTTCGTTTGCACCTCTTGGATTGATGCATCTTCACAGCCAGTAGCTACTAGTACTATGAGATCCTCTTCCAGTATGTTGTCGGTGCTTCTACGTATGTATAATTATAACCTTCATGCAGTCACCTCACTTGCCACTTGTGCAATTTGAACTTTGAAATAACTAGGGGGTTGCAATTCACAATTCCAATCACCTGCAACATTAGCTAAATGTTGGCCGTTTGCACTTGGGAAACGTTTAGGTACATTGTTTCGTTTGAAGTAGGATAAATTGATCAGTAACTTATACAGCGACTTGCTGGCGGAAACTATGTTGACGTATTCAATGCAGCATGTTGTTCTGTGTTTTCTGGAGCAGCAATAAAATTTTTACGTCATCCTACTATTTTAAGAGTACCCGCTAAATAAATGTGGTTTGATTTGAGATCAACACTCGTGCACAGTAAGAAATGTTTTCCCAACCTTCTTATCAACCGCTCTGTTGCAGAAAACTGCAATACGATGACACAAGTGACATTTAAGCCACCTTTTCAAAATTCACGGCTAGAGGTTCCCTTCTTTGCACTCGTGAAGCTGTTGCTCGGGGCCTCCGACTTCATTAGTTTCCATTATTTGTCAAGTCTGATTTAAAATAATTGTTACATTAAAAATATATATTTATTATTTTTAATTATATTATTATCTTTTATTATTTTATTAAATCAAAATAATAATTAATTTTTAAATTTCAAAACAATTTTAGAATTTTTAATAAAGAAGTAATTAATTTTTTTTATAAAACCTATAGATATAAAAAAATTGTAAGTATAAAACCTATAGACAAAAAAAATTTATAAGTGGTATAATAATAATAATAATTTTGAAATAGGAGAAAAACATTTCTACTTAATGGCTCTGACTGAGTGGGTCAAGTATCAATGAATCATTTGCCCCATGATTACATTCGCTAAATGAATTTAAGAACAGTGAAAACCAAACCAAATTGTAATGGACGTCTTTCAGGTCATAGCAACTCGGGAACAAAGTCCTTCCAAAACGAACTAGATTTCAACACTGGTCATTTCGCACATTATCGAGAATCCTATAAGAAGTTCTTTCCAGTCTGCATTATCTCCCTGAGAATCTACAGAGGCTTTGCCCATTGGTGCTCAGACAGGGAATAAATCGTGGAAAATTTTTGTTTGGGGATGACTGCAACACTCTGGTAGTACATTTGGATCTCCTAAGCCAAAAAGATCATGATCAGGGAAATATCAAGGCCTTTCTAAAGCTACACGGCAAAGCAAATTAATAAGCAATGCTTCGTTCTACTCTATCGAATGAGGGAAGTGTCTGGGGCTGTCAGAAGGGGCTGTCACTGGTGTGCATGGAGGGTCTCCACGCAGAGGCAGTGAGCAAGCAGAGGTCTCTCCAACCAAGCTTGAGGGTACCATTGTCCTCTATTAAGGTATAACCGTCAGAAGGGAACATTCCGAGCAGAAGAGTGGCTTGGGCAGCGGCATTTCCTGCCAACGAGATGCCCTTAAATCCAGACTGCAGAAGCTTCTCTCTCCAGTTGCTGAACTTGACCTCGCCGCTTCTTGATGGACCCCCAACTGCCAGCACATTGCGTATTTCTCTCGATAGAAGTTGCTGTTCCACCACATGCCTTTCTTCACTCTCCTCTCCATAGCACGCCCCCAGTGAGTCAAACAACGCAGAGTAGTAGTGTATGGCCTCCACGAATCTCCCCAAGAAGGAACCCGCATGACTTAGATCTTGTTCTACAACAGTCACAACTTTGGGAGACAACCTATCAAATAGCAATACAATATTCAACGATGGCAAGCCGAAAGGCTCATGCAGTGTTCACTTCATATTCATGCACACCACACAAATAATTTCAAAGGCTTCCAGAAATAATTGCAGACACTAAATTTAATCTTCATTTCACAAAAACATTCCACTTTACTCCCATTTGTGAGTCAAATGGAAGTGAAAATTCAAGGTATCTAGCTTACAAAACGACAGAGACAAATGCATTCACAACCAACAAGATAAAGTCACTCCAATCCTACCCATTCAAATTTCTATTTGCACATTTTGGCATTCAAATTCCATGCGTCCAAATGTGAGGAATTCATGTAAATACTCATGCCATGTGAAAATTGCACGACTTTATCCATGTTTGCAAGAGAATGAGAACCATTGGACAATGGAAAGGGTTCATCAGATAGATAAGAAGCATGCTATTTTTCAGATGAAAATCCAAACTTCATACTATTAGTGACTCTTATTCGCCTATCACTCCAACTTCTGAATCAGCAAGCTAAAGAGGTATTTTATTCATGTAACGTAAAAGAACATATTGAATCAAAAAAATGTTCACTTAAAAAAACAACTACAACAATAACAATATTGAGGAAGTTTGGGGACAGATGAATATTAATAATCCAAGAGCAGGGAAAGCTTAAGCCACGACTTGGTACCTTTGTAAGAGCCAGAGGGTATTGCTGTCAGATCCGGTGACGTCATATAGAGAATGCTGCAACCAGTGGACCGCAACAGCTTCCCTTCTGCTCACCTTCAATTTATCCGGATCCAAGTTCCCAACTTTATCAGCAACCGGGTTGAACTCGAATGGAAGACCTAACTTCTCCGCAAAATCCGTCAGGCGCTTGCCAGTGGCCTCGAGTGCCTCAATGGAAGTGCCCAACCCGGTCAGGCGAACGAAGGGAGGACCCCCGGGCCGAGATGCCAGGATATGAAAGAGTCCTGGCCACTGCAGACCTTGCATTATGTCAAGATCTATGATGTGCACCCTTTCCTCCCTCTCAAATGCCTCTTGAATAGCCTGGTTAGCAGTGAAATGCGAGAACTTTATGAAGGGGCTGATCCCATTGAACACCTGAAAGGCCGAGGCCACCTTCTGGCTATGTGGCAAGGTGGGCAGGGACGCATATATTCCCAAGCACGAGCTCACCAATCTTGCTGACATGGCCTCTGAGAAGTATGCAGCCACGCGCTGCGCTGATGTACCAAACGGAGTAGAGAGTTCAGAGATTTCTAAAAGTATGTTGTTTGCCTCCTCCAAGTTATCAGCAGCTACAGCCTCGGCACACTGTAAAAGCAAGGTCAAGAGGTGCAGGCCATCTTCATCTCTTTTCTGCTGTCGGATTTCATCTTTCTTCTCACTATTGCCCATCACGGGAACCGAGGTCGAGGGTGGAACGCGTCCATCCGTTGCATCATCGGGTGGTGGAGACTCCTGCTGCTGTTGTTCTGGGGGATGGGGTTGAACTTCTGGCTGAGAAGACTGCTGATTATGCGACTGCTGCACCTGACTGGTCGAACTGGGAAGCGCCGATGTTACAAAAGAAAATCCGGCGCTGACTGGATTGTTACGAGTTTGTTGGCTGTTTTCGGCGGCATGAGGAGTGGCTTTGGGCAGGGCAAATCCCCAGTTGACATATTGGTTCGGAGATTCTGAGAGGGTATGAGGTAACAAGTTATCGTCTAGATAGAGTTTAAGACCCGAAGATCCAACTTGCACCTGCGCTTGCACACCATGATCCTGCGCCAACGTTTCTTTCCTTCTCCTGTCGGGGTAATTTGGGATGGAATCAGTACCAGAAAGAGAGCGGAGCCTATACTCAACGATGGCAGCAAGATTAGGGTTACAAGGATAGATAATCTCCCTCACGTTTTGGATCAGCTGAGGTATGGAGACGTGCGTGGAGCTGTGGATGAGGTCCTTTATGAAGCTGTCTATCCATGCATTTGCAGTGCTGTCGTCCATGGAAAATGTACCATTGACACCGGATGGGGTGCTAGAAGAAAGATGGGCGACGGCAGCAGCAGACGCGGTAAGTAGCTGTCCGCCCGGGTTTGTGTTTCGATTTCTGTCCGGAAGGAACAAGGGCAGACCAGAGAAAACACATACCGAAGGGGATTGTGTTTGTGATGCTTGCCGATGAATTAGATGAGGATGATGAGACAAGGACTCCACCATATAGGCTGTGTTTGTGGTAGAAAAAGCAGAGTCTGACCCAGACCCGCCTGACGTCACGCTCAAATTCGTTGAAGAAGGTAACACTATAGTGGAGTAGTTGGGCACGGTAGGATTGCTAATACTATTGCCTTGATTAGAGCAAACCGCAAAATCACCTAGAGGCATGTTAGCGGTAGACGTTCGACGAAGAAGCCGCTGGAATTCGCCGGCACCGGCCTGAAACTCTATTTCGGAAGCTGCCCTCTTCCTTACCATCTTCCCTTTGTCGGACACGGTACGGTCCAAAAGAGTAGAATGCAGTGGTGGCAAGATGAGGTCGTCGTTGCTAGACGAAATAATAATCTGTGAGCCGTTGTTGCTACAGTGGACGTCTGGATTAACCAAAGCAAATGCCTTTGCCATCTAAAACGCAGAAAAGAGGGCTTCTTAAACTCTGGTGCTGGTTTTGCTTCGTAGATTCGGACCGACACGAAAACATTATATGCGTGGCGTTTATTTTGTGATCAAGTAAAAGAGAGGAGGGCGGAAAAGATCGACAAATGAATAGTTGCATGATCTGAGAGAAGCCAAGCAGATAGCGGTGCAGAGACTTGGACAGGAGCATTGGGATTCTGTGGCCATAACCAACGGATTCACGCCCCCTCTCTTCTTTTCTTTTCTTTCTTTACACCCACCTCTATATCTCTCTCTCCATCTCAATTATCAAACTAACTGCACGAGCTTCTAGGCGTTATTATAAGTAGTAGTAATACTTGACGGCTTGTCCTTTGGATGTATCTACACTGTCATACATACATAATCCACAACCCCGTTGTCAAGGAGAAGATGAGTGTAGATAGCTAAAACTGGAGTCTCCACGGCTGGTTAAACACGATGCTAGAGCTGGACCACCCGATCAAAAAACAAAGGCAGAAACTAGCTTTGTTAGTATTGGGGTTAATAAGTACTCGTGTGAAACGTAGGTTTTCGCAAGTGGAGGCCAAACTTAGGTAGGTCAGTGAATTGCAGCGACAGCGGCTGTGCAACCGTCTATGGTTGCGCTGCGGTTGCTGTAGTTGAGATGATAGAGAGTTTGTCAGCTTGCCCTCGCTTCTTTCGCGAAGCCTGGACACTCTACTGTTGCTCGTTGTTTGATTTGTTTGGGAGGTACTTCCAGTCCACCTAGCATTACGATTTACGAGAAGTCTCGATTGAACACCCGCAAAGTTATGATCGCCGATCTCCTTTTCCTCTTTACTGCTCTTCTAGAAATCTTTATGGTACTAGAACTACGTGCGTTCGTCGGTGGGTGTATTATAGGAGCTTAGCGCTTCTGGGGTTTAGACTTGTTGACCATTTGAGGTGTGGACTTCTGTTACAGTGTTACCTTTGCCTTTTCCTATCCTGGAAATTTTCTTGTGGTGGAAAATTACACCGCATTTGCATGCTAGCTAGCTAATAATCTGTCTTAATTAAGGTCATTAGGGGAGAAAATTCTGTCGGGATTCTCTTTCTCATCATACTACATATTATTGTCTATTGGATAAGACGAGAAGGGTCCGGTCCTGTCAACAACAGGTCTTAAAACATCGATTTCTTAGCCCCTTTATGGTATTCACGATTTTTGTGAATCCTCAATCAATTTGTGTCTGATACGAAGAGGTTGCGAGTTGATCGTTTCTTTTCCTCAAATAACCGCGTTATTCGTTTTCCTCCCAGCGTCAGGAATTTATAGCGATGCAAGATAAAAGAGAAACCCTACTAGTTTTCCATTTTATTTTCGAGCACTACACTGCTAAGAATGGAATGCTAAATGCCTTGTTCTGACCAAATCCAGACCACCTCCAAGTGTCTCCTGGAGAAACCAAATTCTGGAATAATCAATTCTTGCAAAGAAGAAGACAAAAGGAAAATTAAAAATAACAGCCATTTCTACTGCGGCCGAGAAGGCGGAAGTCCCTTTCTTCTAAAAATAGATGGTCCCCCACCCCGACGGTCCTCAGTGTCCCGCCCCCAAGGTCTTGAAAAAGATAAATCGCACAGTATATATTAGTGAGTAGTTCTATCAAAGTTATTTTTAACCACTATAATAAGAGTTCAAATCTTATTAAAGGTAGGTCTTGAATTTTCACCTTACGTCAAAAGTTTAATTATCATAATAATACTTTGATCACTTTCTTACTAAACTATAATATTTTTTTCGTTTCAAAATAGTACTTGTTCATGAAGTATTTCATACACAAATTAAGGGTGTTAAAAATAATACTATAATTTAGATAAAATTCATATTCTATCTATATTAAAACGAATAGAGGTAGAATATATTTAGTTAACAAGTATTTTGAAACGAATAGAATATATTTAGTTAACAAACAATATTGGTATTCATGCACACCAACCCTAAACCTGCTGTATTCCCAACATTTTTAAATTTTTAGCCTAGCCGTTACGAACATGTATTTATTCTCCTACATTAATCCACTAGCACTTTGCAGTCATGGATTATCTTTTGTTAACTTTCATCTTCAATGTTTTTTTTTTAATCATTACTTTTGCTTTGATTTCAAGAACTTTGAAACCAGAAAAATAGTTAGATTTGAAAAGTTTTAAAATCAAACAAAATATATTACATTTTAATAAAAGATATATTATATAGATTTATTAAATAATTTTATACATTTGTTTTTAATTTGTATTATTGATAGAAGATTTTTTATTTAATACAACATAATTATCTTTATTTTGTATTCATTTTAATTTTAATATATAAAGAATAAATATATTATATGTATACGTCTATAATTTGAAATATTATTAAATTATAATTTTTTGTTATATATCAATTTTTATTGAGAGAAGTGTCCAAACCGATAGAAATTAGATTCAATAATTTGGGTTAATTTATAAATTTTCAAATCAAAATTGATTTAATTTTAAAAAATATGCATACAACCAAATCAAGCCATAAACACTTTACAGGGGGGCGTTCTATCCATCGTGATGCTCGTCGTAACCCCGGAAAGCCTTCGGTAAGAACGATCTATTTCAAAATATTTATATATAAAATTATTTAATTTTATGTTAAAATAGATATTTAAATATATATATATATATACTTTTTGAAATTTTTTATCAATCAATAATTAGCGAATTTTTAATATGATAAAATAGTAACTTTATCGAAATTGTAATATTGTTTTCAACGCCTTTAATACGTGTGTAAAGTTTTATGAATAAAGATTTTAAAATAGAGAAAGTATATTTTTTTAAATTTAAAGTGTACTCCCTCCAATACATATGGAGTATATTTTGTTTCATAAATGACTCATCATTATATTTATTATGGATAAATTTGAAAATATAAATAAAAAAAAAGTAATCATTGATTTTAATATTCTTAATCTGTGTAAATAATTAAAAGGTCAAATAATATGAAATAGAGAAAGTATTTAAATTAGAATTATATTTATTTTTAATATAATTATATTTTTAAATTTTATTATGAATTTATAAATTTAAATATCAACATTGTATTTATTTAAAGTAGATAATAAAAACATCAATATTTCACAAAATAAAATTTATTTATATTACATTTTTCATAAAAAAAATACTACCAAACAGTACTCCCTCCGTCTCTTTTTATCTATCAATTTTAATCGATTCACAAATTTTAAGAAAAATAAAGTTTTTTAGTTAATTAATTAATATTTCTTATTTTACCCTCAAAGAATCTATTTCTTTATTAAAAAGTAATAAAATTTTAAAATTTTATATGTTGTAAGTATATTTAATTTATTTTTATTTCTCACTACAAGTGCACAATATTCATTATATTAAAAAAAGTATTTGTGAAAAAATAATAATTAATAATATTTTGATTTGTTAATGAGATAAATAAATTGAAATAAAAATTTTAACTAAAATACACGAATAAAAAGAGATAAAAAAAATACCTTTTATAAATAATTACTTTCTTAATAACTCTTCACACATATCAATGTAGCTAATTTTTTCGCACCACAGTTAACTATGCTATTATGATTATCATGATAAGTTGTTATAAGATCGTATTAAAATTTTTATTTAAATATTGATCATATAATTCAGGTTGAAATAAAAAAATAATTGTAAAAAAATTATATATATATATATATAAAATAAACAGCACTTCGATTTATCAACTAATTTTTGAAGGAGAAGATAAATCTTAACAATTTTAAATTCTCCAAGATATCAAGACAAAAGGGTAGGTGTAGCGTTGCGCACTCTTTTCAGTAATAGCTTGGGAGGCGTTGCCTCAAAAGTCAAAATCCCCGGCCTCGTGCGCACTTCTTCTCAAATCGATCCTGCTCCTCTGCATTTGCTCCATAACTTCGTTTTAAGAGGAAAATAATACCCAGCCACAGGCTTACAGTTTCTTGTTCCTCTATAATGCAATATCAAAGTAATTCTACTCCAACTAAATGCATGGAATATGTAAAATGGCAAGAAATAAAAAGGCAATCTGCGGATTACTGTAGTGGTGTATTTCATCGGTGTTGCATCGGTGTGATGGGAGTTTTAGAGAGAGAGAGAGAGAGAGAAAACAGGACTGAGGAGCAGGTAGAAACGGACATGAAAAGAGGTTTTGCTGTGTCCTGGTCGAGGAGCTGTCAAACCTCTCGCACCCCGAAAACGCAGTCTAGCGTTTGACATTTTGCTTTCAACGGCATCATCGACTCGAACTTTTTCTCCTTGGGTTATTTATTTGGTTCTTTCTTTACTTTGGCCGCGTTTGACTCTTGCCTCATCAATTTGAAAACCAGTCCACTCGGTACCGCAAAAAGCGTTAAAATGCATAATTGCCCATGCCTTGGGTACGCGGGCTAGATGCATTGGGAATCGAGCTCTGCTCGAGCTAAGCCCCGGTCCTCGTAGTATGCAGTATCCCGCTTGAGTTTTTTTACCCGGTCTACTGAAAAAAAGGGTAACCAGTTCTATTGTTTAAGACGCACTTCATCGCATATTGCAGGCGAAAGCAGAGGGCTGTAAAAGTTCCAAGGCTTTTACGCCATCGTCCTGTCAGGATCAAGCATGAGGCCGATTGCTGTTTCTTATTTTGGCATGTGATGAGCTACCCACGCAGGAGGGGTGCAGGCGAAACATAGGCGTCCTTGGTTCTCTTCCTAATTCAAAGCTTTCAATTTAAAATTATTATTTTTTAACTATAATTTATTTTCTAAAAATTATTATTCTTTTCGTCTTTAATTATTTTTTATTATTAAAAAATTTTAATTTTTTTTATCTATCACATTAAAATTTTTTAAGTATCATTAATATTAATTTTATTATTATATCTTTGTATTAAATAATTTTAAAAAATAAAAGTGTAATAACTTTAAAAAAAGAATTAGATAAATAAAATAAGAAAATAGTTATAGAGAATATTAAATCTAAAGGTACTTTTGAAATGTATAAATAAAGTTATATGAATTTAAAAAACTAATTAATTTTTATTAAATTGTATGAAGTAATTAAGTGTAATAAATAAATAAAAATAAAAAATATTATATATTCACAATATATAATATTTTTTCTTTTTTAGCTCCCTTAAAAGGTCTTAAATTCCAAGCTTGCTAAAATGCATATGAGACATTACCAATAGTGATTGAAGGTATAGGTACAATTCGAACGGCCAAATTACAAATGTTAACTACTCGATTCGAGGAATTTAATATGAGTGAACATGAAATGGTTCAAAGACGTAACTAGTAGGCGGCGCCACCGCCCCCTCTCCAAAATATATTAAAATTTCATATTTTACCCTAAAAATTTTTAAATTTTAAAACTTTGTATTTCGCCCCTCAAATATTTTTAAAAAATTATAAAATCATCCTTCAATATTTTTTATATATAATTTATCCCCCCAACCTTAAGTCCTTAGTTCTGTCCCTAAAAATGTTGATGTGTTTAGCAAAAAGTTGAGAAACAGTGTAAATTAAGCTTTTTAACTTAGAGAATAATATTCTGAAGAAAAATTAATTCAAAAGACCTTAAGATCTTTACCACTAATATTTCAAGCCAAAGTTGCAGCAATTGAAGAATGTCAGTATATCTCTTGAATGTTGTTAGGTTTGACATGTCAATCTCCTATGGTTTTGTTAAACTGCATATTAAGGTTATATTAGTTTAATAGATAATAATATAAAGAATCTAACAAATATAATAAATTGGTAATGCAGTTTGACTAATAAGCCTATATCTGCAGGTCTTAGACCAATAAAGAAATCAACTATAACTTTAATCAAAGAATAAGGATTACATTTATCTTAAGTGTCAAGTGATCCTACATGAACTTTGTCAGAATACAATGTAGTGTTCTTTTTATCAAATTTGTAGAAGACCTTTGTTGTATTCAGTCCAGCATGATTAAACAATCATCAATCATTGTTGATTCAACTCCATGGGTCTCCATTTGACAAAATCTCTCAATACTGAAAGCAACCAGATCCAACGAATAGTTTGATTCAAGTCCAGCAATAGCAACGTATTAACAAATACCAAGGAACTTGAATCACTGTCACAATGAACCAACCAATCCCTTATACATACTAACAAGAGTTGTGACAACCCATACTTTGAATATTTTAATGAAACTGTTTTACTCAAATTTGCACGAAAACTCAAAGAGTAAATTTGCTTGAATTTTTTTTTCTTTCTTTGCCTTTTCTTCTTCGATCTCATATCTTTATAGATCACACAGATCTATAGTTTGTCTTCATTTAGGAAACTACTAGCACACTCCATTTGGTTTCGTGGTTTTACCATACCACGACCTTTTTTCTTAATTTTTCTCAAGGATCATTAATCATCTTGCTCGTAGATATTCATAGAATCCAGAGAAAATAATTCATCAAAATCTCAAAACAAATTCCATTCCTTAAGCAGATTCAAGACGCATCAAATTATACCAATATACAACACAGCATCCAGTTCTGTGTTATATTGATAACAACGTAGACCTCAACAATCTCCTCCTTTAGCACTGTTTGATACAAAACTTCTAATCTCTCAGTCAAAGTTCTACATAGCAAAACATCGAACTACTAATCATGAGAGTACACAACAATAACATAATGTTGGTTAATATAGCAACAATAACAAAACATGTTAATCATCCAAAATAACAATCCAAGAAGTCAATAGCCTAAATTACTATTATAGACCATAATGCTGTAGTTCTAGCAGTAATTGCTCAAACAGTAGTAATTCAAAAAAATTCCACAGCAGTAGCATAGTCAACCTCCCATTTTTTGAACAAATAAAGCCAAAGAGTATCATTCTTGGGGTGGATCTGAGAGACGAGTGAAAACAGTATAAAGAGTCATCTGATCCACTTCTGCAAATTGAACCTCCTTAAAAGAAAATAGTCACTTGAAAAGTAAGAGAATCAACAGAGGCTTGGAGACGTTTGACAGATTTCAAAACAGAAAAATGAACTACAGGTGGTGAAGGCACAGTCATAGCAATAGCAGATGGTGTTATAGATTTTAAAGAAGCCTGTCCTCCAAGACAAGAAGACTTCCTCAGAGAGGTTTGAGAAGAAGTAGAGGATTTTAACAGTGTTGTTTTCTTCAGAGGTGGACACAAGCACTTTAAGTCTTTAACGATAATGTTAGAGGACAATTGAATATGACTTGGACAAGAACACAGGTATTCTGTCAATAAACATGGATATAGAAGCAACAACATGCTGGCAGAAGAAAGATCAGCATAATGGATAATCTGTTGGAAGATAAGATCTCTAAGATTAAATTGCATTCCTCCCCCTATCTTGTAGAGTAAAACTGCTCATTCTTTCAATACAATGGAAATATTGTTAGTAGGCATCTAGTTGTAAGAAGAGATTTTATAGAGTGAGAAGTAAAATACAGTCAACTCTGAGGATTTTAAGTATCCAATTGCTGGCCAACTAACAATTGTGCCCTCTATTAGAATGTTGCCAACATCATTCAAATCAACTTCATCATCTAGTACATCTATATCCTTTGAATAAGGAATGTCAAATAACTCAGATAGAGATACAGGAGAAAAGATAACCAAGGCTCCTTGCACAAAAATACTATAGGAAAATAGTCTTTTGGTGTTTGTAATGGACATCTTCAAATTTGCATAAAACTCCCTCACAAGCGTGTCATTGTACCCTTTTATGTAGTTCACAGTGCCCAATAGTCCTACATCTAATAATGCCTCACGTAAGCCAAGACGATAAAATTTTGATAGATCAATTTTTTGTTCTTCCACCACTCTATTGACAGAGATAACCCAGAACTATTCCTCACTTGCATCATCACAAAATCGATACACGACAACATTATCTTGTTAAGTTTTTTCTTTCTTAACAGGCTTAGTTTCTTTTGGTTTCTTGTTGGATTGCCTTGTTTTCCTTTTTGTTGTTGTTTTCTTAATCTTTATAACCTCAACCTCATCTTCTAGTTCCATATCAAATGAGTCAGCTTCAAGGATTTTCTTACCTTTTGACTGCTCCTTAATAAGTTCATATGTACTATGCGAATCAGAATCAAGAGAATCTGCAGCAATTTCAACTGGTTCACATTATTTGTCAGTTTGGCAGAGATTCCCATGTCACCATAATCACCCTCGTACTGTCCAATAGCAGAGAACAATTTCTCTCGTCTTCCCAAGACGCTTTACAATTGATCAAAGGATAGACAGGATATAAGCACGTGTATTAACATTACTCCTAAACACATGAAAGTAATTCAGTTGTGTCTTTCGACCATTCCAAATCTTATAAGCTATATTTTTTGGTATGATGCCTAAAATATATCCAATTGAAAATATGTGTTATAGTATTTATTGCTTATGTCCACCATTTATGTTACAAATGGTCAAAAGGTACATAAGCTAGTATGACATGCGTATTTGATAGCAATTACCAGAGGTTCTATCTCCTATAATTACACAAATGCTAGTTTTGTCTACAGCAAGATATTTTGCCTTATCAAAATTAACTAATGTATTTTTGTTACATAATTGGATAATACTTATTAAATTTGCTTTCTGTGTATCTATATGCAAAATTATGAGTTTTGACATACTTTTAACATTCAGTATATCGGTGCCTACAGCCTTCTTTTTTGAACCATCACCAAATGTGACTAAACCTCCACTTTTATCTTCATAATCAGCTAGAAACTCTTTTCTTCCTGTCATGTGCGTTGAGCAACCGCTACCAAGATACCATGTGTTCTCCATTGAGGCTTTTAGAGATAAGTAAACCATATATACTTTAAGCTATGATTTTCTCACCCAAATGCGCTTTAATTTAGATATTTTCATTCTTTTGTCAAACTCAGGTTTAAACGCATTTCTTTCATGTTGAAGATCTTTAAAGCTTCTCAAGCAATGATTCCACCTATGACCTATAAGAGAATAATAGTTACAATAAACCTAAGGTTTCCTAGGTTTTTCTTTGAACATTCTTAATTGCCTCATCTTTTTAGTGACTATTATGTTTGCATGATATGCAACAGCTTTATTGAGCTAATCATATCCCAATCGTGTCTTATGATGCGGCGATTTATTAAAAGATAATACTTCATCTAGTTTTGCCTTTCCTATGTTTAGCCTTTTAATAACTGATTTAGCATTCATAAGAAATTGGTTAGCTATATGCAACTCCTAATCCTTAAGTTTCAATTCTTTTACCTTTTGATCAAGTTCAACTTCATATGCATCTAACTTCTAATGTTGATTTCTAAGGGATTGACTGAATTCTTCAACTTGTTTCTTCAGTTGTTTGATTTGTTTCACACCGTTTTGCCTTTTTGAATACAACAATTCACATTCTTCTAAGAGTGCTTTATAAGTTATTTCTTTATGATCATTGTCAGTCTTATTCTCTTTAATGTCAGTGTCTTCTTCTTTGATTATTGGATTAAATGTAATATTACTAGAATAACAAATATTATCTCCTTCATCAGTACTCACCTCCTCTGGACAATCTTTAATACCATCTTCATTTGTCTCTCAAGATGGTGTTGTAAGATTTACTCTTCAATTTGTTTTTCAAATTTTCACAATCAACATAAATACGTCAAATTCTACCACATTCATGATATTTTAATCCTCTTGGAGAGCTCTTATTCTCCATTAGTTTTTGTTCAGCATATGTCATCTTTGAAACTTCAAATCTCTTGTAAAAAGTTCTGCTGAAGGGTTTATTTATTTTGTTATGTAATTTAACTTACGCGATCTGATCTTTCAACAAGTCATATGGCATGCTAAAATTTTCTCTACCAACACACTATTGCTTTCCTATCTTTGTCTATTATTTGAGTATCTTCGAGCTTGTCTTAGTTACTTCAAATTTCAGAATGACAAAGTTGTTAGTGATTTGAAAGTTCTTCGACCACCTTTGAAGAAGGCATCTATGACTGGTTTTGTTGCTCAATTGAAAACTCCCACTAGAAAGTCACTACATGTGGAAGGTCAATCCTCTACACCACATATGTCTGCTGTGCCTCTAACTCCAACTATTCCGAAGCTAGTTCCATAACCAGTTGCTTCATCTACTTCTGATGCCATTTTGTAGTAACTGATTGACTGTACTGAGAAGCTTCCTCGTTAACCTTTTCTATTGCTTAGCTTACTCCTAAACTCGACACTATTCTACTGGAGCTAAAGTAAGTTCAGACATACCAGATGACTCTGTACAATGTTATGACTTACTCTCAGGAGGAGCCCATTGACTGATGTCTTTAGTGATTGTCTGATCCAAAAAAGGAGAATATATCTGGCAGTGGTTTGATGGTTGCTATGGTAATGGTTGGATGGTTTTATTGGTTGTTGGTATTGTGCTTAGTTAGCTTTGATATTCAGGAGGAGTTTTATTTTTGTCTTATAAATAGTAATTAGGGGTGCTTTGTTGACTACTATTTGACTATCTATGATTTTGCTTGTCTAGATTCTTGTGTTGTTGAAGTCTCTATTACATTTTACATTATATCTATTATGGTAAGGACTCTGTTCAATAGGGGTTTTGCATCAAATAATGCCAAAGAAGAAGATTTATAGGATTTTATTGTGTCAAACACGTTGACTGACAAGTCCTTTTGATAGAAGAATAAGAGTTATTCATAAACCCTGGGAATGTTTCTGATGTTGGTATATAACACAGTGAAGTTGGCAAGGTTTAATACTTGTACAAGTTAAAGCGGATTAGGAAATCAATGTCCTAAATCCTAGAATGCATCTTGGAGAGAATCTATTAGAGATCTTACATGAAGGAATTCAAATCTAAGTATCCGTGGCACTGCTATGAATTAGGAAATGTAAAGAAGAATTATCTTTGGTAGTCACCCCAATTTGTTAAGGAATTAATTACGTTCTCTATTCTCGAGTATAAATAGTCGACCAAGAAGTTACGAAGGAAGTAGTGAAATAGTTGCACAAATAAAAAGGAGTTTTCTGGAGAGTTGGACAAGATATAGAGTGAGAAAATTCATGTTTATAATTTGAGAATATTTTGAAGCACATTCCATTGATGAAATCTTCTGTTATTCATTGTTAAAGTATGCTTTAGCGATTCAAGTTTACTGGTTTAACAATCATTATCTTGTGACAAGCTTAGATCAAATCTTCTTCATATCAAACACCTTTTTGTTGGAAAGGTTTCCGAAATTAAATGAAGACCTGCTGAGTTGCTGCAACAACGATTGATGGGAGTTCAATTATGATAGTTGAGTTTAACAATAGTCTTTTGTAAGTTTGACAAAAAGAACATTGTGTTGTGTTCTGTTAAAATCTATTGGGGATCACTTGGTAATTTTAAATAAGTGTTATCATTATAACTTTGATTAAAATTTTTAGTGGATCTTTTCATTGGTCTAGGACTTGCACATGAGACTTGTTGATTGCCAAACTACGTTATCAATTTGCTTTGTTTGTTAAACTTTTTATTTTACAATTTATCAAATTAATGTAATTATAACAAAAAAAAAAATCAATAAAACTACAGGAGATTGATAATTCAAACCTTACACCTTTAAATCTAAATAGTGATCCTCTCACCCTTAAGAAGAGAAAAGATAATTCTTATACATATTAAAAGAGGTTGCCAGGGCCAATTCTCTCACTCCTCAGCATTTTTATTGAAATGATTCTCATAACCTTTAGTCAATTTGGGAAGATTATCTTAAACATACATTGCAACAAAATAAGCATTTAGGGACGCTAATAAATTTGTTTTGGAACGCTAATTTATGTCGTAAAATTGTTTACCGACATCTTTACAAGTGTTCCCACTTACGTTGTTAGAAGTGGTGTTGCCAAAAAAATTTACAGTGCAAGACTTTGCGACAGTAAATTAAGTTACCGACGCGTTTTCTATAGGCGTCTCTAAATGTACCGATACTTTTCCTATAAACGTCTCTAAATTTATCAATGTTTTTTTTTTTTTTATAAGGGTCTTTAAATTTACTAAGCTTAAATTCTCTATTGTCGTTAACATAATAACATTTTTTAAAAGTGTCTCAAAATTTACGATACAAAATTTTGATTATGTCTGTTTTTTTTTTCTACGTTTTATATTTATAGTGTCTCAAAATTAGCAATACATTATTCTATAAATGTCCCAAAATAGCGATACATAATATAATTCCTTCCCCTTTTTTACGACACAATCAATCATAATGTCCCAAAATTTAACAACCATATCTTTTGAAGTGTCCCTAAAACAACTACTCTTACTTATAAATGTGTCCATCTTTTTGTCACATTATATAAATAGTGTCCCAATTTTGGCATCACTTTTTTTTTCAGCGTACCAAAGTCGACAATTACTATTATTTTTTATTTGATAAATTTTTTTCCAATTTAAAATCTCATAACAAATGTCTTTTTTTTTTTTATATTGTACAATAGAAGGCTGTAAAGCAATGATAATTTTGAAACAAAACGAATAATATTTATTTAAATAAATCGTATAAATTAGAACAAATTTTAAAAACTCATACTCAAAAACACTTTAGCAAGAGTCTAACTACAATATAAATAAGACTAAATTTAAATGTTTAATTTTTTTGGCAAACTAGAAAAAAAAAAAAAAGGTCTTCATATTGCTACAAATTGATGGAAAGTCCAATAGCCCTACACATCAAATAAAGGAAAAAATGGTGAACATTTAAAAGATTTAAATCATTTTACTAAAACAAGTAATAGGTACAAGCGATATAATGAAACAAATGTAATTGAAATAATTTGAGAAGATATTTCACTTAATTGAAGAGACCAAAAAATATGAGTCATTTAAATTGACTTTTGGCTCCAAAAAGTTGTGTAGAGTAACTCCTAATCCATATCCTCTAACTCTACTATATTGATCTTCACCTAAAACTTCATTGAAGACTTCGTCCTCAACTTCATTGGCATTACGATTTACATTTAATGCCGCACGTTCAGCAATAATGTTATTAGCTTTCTCCTTTTTAAAAACAACAAATATAAAAATTAGAGATTACACGAGTACTTAAACAACAAGTAATAACTTTTACTTTGACAACTTAAAAAAAAAAAGAATTAACACAACTTCTTGGATTTGCTCATTGATAAAATTCTCATCATTTCTCATATGAGTCATTCTGAAAAATTCAATCCGCCTCGGTTTTTTTCCATGGCTCATCTCCTATTTTTTAAATATATTAACCAATTTAATGTTAAGAAAGTATAACACAAAAACAAAGTATGGAAAAAAGTAAAGCCATTACACTTCAATTAAAAAGTAAAGACATCTCACTCTATAATTGCAAACTTAACTACTCTATCCAATATAAGGTTTTACTTGAATACCACTAGTTGGGAAATACAAAGGAACATGGTAAAAATTGCCGGAAAAAAATGCTACTAAAACTATATAGTAACAAAAGTTGTTAGAATCCCAAGTACTTCCAAACACAAGTAAACAAAAAATCCAAAAGCAAACAAAATCACTCAAGAATTTAAGAAGAAGATAATAGGTTATGAACAGAGAGTACAACATCTAGCAAACATTACCATTATTTTTCAATCCAACTAAAAGTTCAATCTCTTTCCCAGCAGCCACCACTAGAAAAGGGAAAGAAGTAAATAAAACGTAAAATTTTGGGAAATGGAATAGAAACCTAAGGCCAAAAAAGCAGAAGCCCAATTTTAGACGGATTTATGGGGAAAACACAAACTGTGTCCACCCCTTGAGCTGGACTAAAGCTCCCTCCACCAATGTCTTGGACATCATCACCAACAATCCCAAGATCACCTCCTTCATAGGTACCGTCCACAATTTCCTCTTCCGGGTTAGGTTCACATCTTGCAAAATTTCAAGCTACACTACTAAAAAGTCGAACAAAATAACAAATTGCAAAAAATCATATGCCCCAATATTTTCCAAAAAGAACAAAACTCTGGGACAAATACATTGAAAAACTACTTCGTGGCTTCTATTTCAACAAATTGCTTACAGGAATCGAGCATCAGCAAAATTAAATTAACCAATTATCTCGAGCAAAATGATGGCAGAACATGCTCTCTCTACTATAATCAAAGAGAAATACTTCAAAAGTAAATGTTTAATTGAATTTCAAGGCAAAATTGCTCGTATTTATACCGGGATATGCAATTGTTAGTCATAAGGGCATTCTTCTGTGTTTTGACTTATGACAAACATTGATAAAGACTAATTTGTATGATCTATATATGATAGGATATGTTCGACCTCAATTCTTCCAAGACATACAAACGAGATTACTAAGCAACTCTTGAGTAATAGAATCTAAGAATAGGTGATCAAAGTATAAGACAAGCTTAAGAGATTGCACACCAAGAAGCACTTTAGAAGAATCATATACTACGAATCGGTTGTCTTCTTTGTCTTATGATTCAATTTATTTCTACCTTGAAACACACAAGTAAAAAGATTTCAAAGTATTAAGTCTTCAAAATTTTGGATTGAGTAGTTTGGATGACTCTGCATCCAAAAGTTTTGTCCAAAACTCTGTGAACAGTGTCAAATCGTTTCTGCCTGAAAACTATTATTTTGGACTCACATTTTGGACGCACTCTCATCCGATCTTTGAGTCCAAAACTATGGAAAGTTTGACAACGAGAAACTAGTCGTTTCTAACCGTTGGAGCTTTACTTTTTGCCATTATAAAAGGTTTCAAAACTCGATTTTAAAGCAAATTTTTATCCTATCTTTCTAAAAAACACTCTTACTCTCTAGAATGCAAAAATCTCCCTTTTCATGAGTCCTTCAAAGTGAAATTAAATTGCTTCAAAAGGTAAAGGTTGTTGGTGCTCATTTGTTTATACATTTGCTCAAAAATGTGAGCTATCTCTATTTTATTTCTATACTCCTTCTTGTGTATCAAGGTTGTGGTATAAAGCTCATTTGGTGTGATGCCCCAATCCCACATTGGATTGGGATGAGAAGTATGAATGGTATATAAGAATGGGCCTAAGTACCCATTGTCAACTTGGGATATCCATTTTGGCCCAGCGAGAACGGCGGCCAAATAGTTGACCGTGGGTGCTGCCAAGCCCATAGTTGCGCTCTCGAGTCCGTGGGCACGGGGCGTGACATTTGGTATCAGAGAAGGCAACCAGTCCCCAATATAAAATTTGCTACCCTTTTTGCCTTCTCTGTCTGATTTTCCGTTGGAGCTAATCGGTTTTTATTCACAAGGTATAATGATGCTTTTCTACGGTATCGTGGGTCTCTTTATTAGTTGCTATTTGTGGTGCACAATTTTCTGGAATGTAGGCAGCGGTTATAATCAAGGTATCGGGAAGGAATTGGAATGGAATAATATCGATTCATACAGAAGAAAAGGTTCTCTATTGATTGTACCTATACCTATGGGATAGGGATAGAGGAAGAGGAAAACCGAAGATTTCACATAGTACTTTTGATCGAAAAATCAATCTGATTTATTTCGTACCCTTCGTTCAATGAGAAATGGGTCAAATTTTACAGGATCAAACCTATGGGACTTAAGGAACTGGTTGGTCCTGAGTTTGGCCCCTAAAGTATGGGCCCAGCGAGGACGTTTGGACCTAAAGGATGGGTGAATATGATGCCCCAATCCCACATTGGATTGGAATGAGAAGTATGAATGGTATATAATAATGGGCCTAAGTACCCATTATCAATTTGGGATATCCATTTTGGCCCAGCGAGGACGGCGGCCAAGTAGTTGACCGTGGGTGCTGCCAGGCCCATAGTTGCGCTCCCGGGTCCGCGGGCACGGGGCCTGACATTTTGAGTGAGCCTTGATTTGATTTGATGTTGATTGAGAGATTTTGGTAAAACCAAGTGTGATGATCCTCTTATATAATTAGTGTAGTTAGACACTATTGAGTTGGTTGAGTTTAAAGAAATTTGGTTTAAAATCCTTAAGTGTGAGCTTAAGGTAGTGGATGTAGATCTTGGTAGATCGAACCACTATAAATCTTGTATTCATTCTCTTTGCATTTAATTTTGACAGGCTGTGAACTTCCTTGCTTAAAAGTTTTCAAATCATTCAAAATAAATCTTTATAATTCTCACCAACCCACCTTCATTCTTGTATTAATTGCATATCTCTTGTCTCATTTCATTCAGATCGTAGTTGGTCTTTAAGACGGTTTAAAATCTCTTCATTGTATCTCTAGCAAACTCTTCAATCTAAAATATAAAAGGAGGATTTCAAAAAAAAAAAAAAAAAGGATTTTTGAAAAGTGTTTCTAAATTTGCCAAAAACCTTATTCACCTTCCCTCTAAGGTTTTTCAGCAACAATTAGCAAAATTACTACTAAAAAAAATTCCCAAAAACCATTAAATTGACATAAAACACTGATAATGCAGATTAGTTAAAGAAGTGGAAAGAGACTTAATCAAACAGCACGTATGATACGTTTAATTATGAACAAATCGATTGTCGTTTCAACCGATCAAAACCTTTAAAGGACATTGATGCCCAAATATGCCAAATCAATTAGGATGGTGCGTTCACATTTCTTAATGGAATACAATTATGATCGGAGAAGGAATGTCAATCAATCTAGATCTGAGATAAGATGCTAACCTTGGAGGAAAGAAGAAGAGAATAGGAGTAGCGCGAGGATGAAGAAAACCCTAGTTGTCATTTAGCGTCAATGAAACACAGGGAAGAAAGAAACCTGGGAGAAAGAGAAGCACGGAGCTTGAGGGGCGGGTTTGTTGTTTGATGGTCCGGAACGGAGGTAATAACCATTGGAACTCGGACTCCAAACCAGTTGCCGAAACCTACGTGTCCAAGACCATTTTTTCTTCCTTTTTTTTTTTTCTACTCTTCATTTGAAATACTAGAGGTATTCTTCCTTTCGTCCTTTCCTATATATCTTTTTTATTTTAAAAATTTTCTATATTATTAGTTTTGTTTTTCTCGATAATTAGTTATGCATTGCGATCCGAAGATCATTATAATAAGACATTTAGTTTCATCACTATCACACACATTTTGGCACGAATAAATACAAATAATTAAAATTGAGTTCAAATAGTTATTCATTTAAATTAAATGTCGAAAATATTTATATTATAAAGACGCTTGTAATTAAAGTTGGCAAAAACATCCCTTTTAAATTAGGACAATTAATTTTAAAGTGTTCCAATAATTTTGAATAAGTCGACACTTATATAAAAAAGCGTTATCATTATTTGATATTATTTAATTAAATGTTATTTTTTTAAAGAGTGATGGAAATATCTTTAATATTATGACGTATTTTTATGAATGTCGAAAAGATATATAATTGTTGGAATGTATACCTTCTAAACTAGTTTTCTGATGTAATTATCGATTTTATTAATAAAAAAATTATTTGTAAATTTACATTTTATTTGTGAACAATTTACGTTTAGATAAGACTCATTGTATTTAAGTAAGCGATTCATGTGAATGGTAGTCTTACATAATAAGGCATAGATCACATGTTACTTAACACATAAATGTTTGTTTTTAAACGATTAATGAGAATGAGAATCTCACCATATTTATATTATTGTGTTATGAATTTCAAATGGGGAATGACTTACCTTTAATCAATGAATTCTAAATGAGAAGGAGTAGACCGCTCGCAAGAGTGCAACCGGAGATGTTGGGAGAACCAATGACTTTAAGCATTCAGATTCAAACATTTCATTCAAACACATAGGTAAACAATTTCCATGATGCTTTATATTTTTTTATGTTCAATAATCATATTTTCGTTTTCATTATTACCATTTCAACTTTCACTAATATGTTAACGTTTTAATTAAAAAATAATGAAATATTTTTTATTTATCTGACATTTTATTCTAAATATATCATTATTATAATAATACTTTTAATTATATGTATATTGGGCCCCACTTTCTTAATTTAAAGAACGAACAATCTATCTATTTTTTGTAAAAAATAATAATTACGTCAACTGACTTGAGACAATCCATGTCTTCTCAGCCAAAAGTTTTGCACCATCATTGCACGATTGGACTACTTTGCTTCCAAACCTTATCCACTAATAAATATATTATCTAACAATCTATTTATATTTATATTAGGGTGAAATTTTATATCAAGAAATAAGGATTTCAAATATGTATAGGAGAATGAAGATTAAAAAAAATTAATTGAATTTATGTAGACAAACTTTGATATTCATCTCGATAACATTTACAAACTCAGATATGGATCAAAATTTTCCCTATCATCGCCACTCTCGTCAAATTTGGCAGCATCCCATCCTTGAAGTGATGTATTCCAAAATTTTGTTCGCTACCCTTTGTTCCTGTCGTGTTCTGGATGACAGCAAAATCATAAATTTTTTGGTTCATGAAAAATATATTATTGGGTCTATTTAGTTGGTCACCATAAAAATATAAATAAAAAATCAGAAAAAAAAGACAGAGAAACAGCAGAGGCAGGACTGGCTCCTGTAGATGAAAGTTGTGAAGGATAATGGGTGGTAGCTGTCAAGAAGGAAAGCAGTTAGGCAGGGAGAAAAGGTATGAATTAAATGGACAGAAATAAAAAAGTACCAAAATAATTACTGTTTGCGTAGTTTATTTTTTTAAAATTTATTTAAAAATAATTAGTTATTTTTTAAATATAAATCATATATTTTTTAAAATTTTATCTATACTTTAATTTCTAATTAATTAATTAATATAACAATTACTCATAATGAATTCATTTTAATTAAAAATAAGAATAACAATACATTCTCTTAAAAAAAATTAAAAATCTACTTAATTATTCTTTCTATTTTCAAATTTTCCTCTTCATATAAAGATTACAAATAAATTTTCAAAATTAATGATATGAGATTTTATTAAAATTAAACTAATAAATATTTTATATATTTTTTATTATAAAAATTTATAATTTTTTAATATGCGTAATTTTAACAAATTGAACGAAGGAGTAATTATTGATATTGGTTTGGATATAAGGACAGTTTTGTCATTTGATGAGAAATTGTTCTGGCGAAAGGGAATTGGCCCTGGCGATATCATCAGCCACTCATAAAGGAAAAATAGTTTCGATTGGAGGTGCATATTTGAAGTCGTCAGCATCAGCAGAGCCGTTCCCGTCCGCAGTCCCCGTCTTCCCGTGGAAGTTTGTTGGGTCAGTCTCAACTTCGAGATCTCACTCTTGAGCATTCCCAGGATCTGGTTTCCGCCTGTCTATGTTCAGGTATGCATTGATTTTTCAATCAGCTTTGTCTAAGTCCTGCCTGTCTTGGTCAGTGGGTTTTGCTGCTTAATTGTGTTTGGTTTAAATCCGGCTGTTTCTCTATCTGTTTTCCTGATGGTTTTAGCTAGTTTTATTTATGGGTTAATTCCTCATCTGCTGTCGTGTACAATTTTTATTATTAGCACATAGTTCGTTCAATTAAAACAACTCTGAATTGAAAACCTATATTGCATGTGTCTGTCTAATCTTTTGTTTACTGAAGACTTTATCCAGACATTTTGGAGAGAACGTTGAAGGTCTTTGTTTGAATTGACATCAAGATTCAGTAGAGCATTTGGACGGCTTACTATTACATTCGTTAGGAGTTGAATTTCTCACGTTGAATTGACACAAGCATTTAGGACAACACTTGACTATGGATAGCATCTTTATTAATTGGAAAGGTTAGTGGTGGGACTTATAGACCAGTAGAGTTTGTAACGGAGGAAGTTAGTTGTAAAAGTTTAGATTTTAGAAAAGTAAATATTCATTTCCGAATATATAAAAATAGAAATGTTGATATTCAATTTTGAATGAAGGAGTATTTTTCAACCTTAAATGTAATGGATCATTTTGAGAGCCGTGTGCAATAGTATTCCCATGTTCTTTTCCAGTATGGGTAATTGCAAAACTTTAGATTAGAAACATGTTCATCATACATTATTTGGAATATCTCAAAAAGGAAATCAAGACATTTAATTTCAAATGGAGGAAGTGGTGGTGTTTTCCCCCATTCTTTGACATAGTTGCATTCCCTTCTGTTGTTTTTAATTGGCAATCAGTTGCAGTCCTATGCTATTTGGTTTACTTATACGAGAACATTGCTTATACAATGTTATTTGGCTTCTTGTGGAAAAGTTGTGGGGCTCAGACTTGAGTTTGTGACAATGTGAAACATGTTTGGTGCATAGGAATCTAATCATGCTGGTGGACTTTTCTGGCAGTGATATGCTGTTTGGGAGATTTATGTTGAACGGGATGAGAAATCTCAAAAAGAAAATCCAAGTAGTTGCTTGAGAAGGAAACAATGTGTACGAGAAATAGCAAAATAGGAATGATGCGGAGAAGGATGTTAAATGTAACAGTTGTGGGACAGCCATGGTGGAAGAAAAGCAATCCGTTCAGATGCATGGTGAAGACTTTAAGTACATCAAGTATTGATTATGGTTCCCAGATTATGAGGTCTCCTCGTCTTGTTTCCCTTGACATTCCAGACATATGGACTTTGGATCCCAAAGACACTGATTTTCCATCTGCCAAAACATGCTGTAAGTGCCTGTAGCTACGTCTTTTTCTCTCTCAAAAGGAGTATTGTGTTGTAATTGTTTATTTACTGGTTGGGTTGTGGAAGTGCAGGAAAGTGTTTGTTATGAAACTGTTCTCGTTATCTGTTATGCCTCCATGTTGCTAAGCTTTTGAATGCTTTTCTTTCCAAATTTTATGGATTTTTATGCCATTGAACTTGAGAAGTTCTAAATGGCCTCAATATCTTCTTGCTATTATCTTTAAATGCCTGTGGCTTTCTGAATAGGTTATTTGCTTGTAATAAATGTTGTCTATCCATGTAGTTCGAAAATTTTGTGTTAATGCGCATTCATTTGATTAAAACTATAGTTATGTACTTTTTTCATACTTCATTAGCTCCTTCAAATTAGCATTTGTTGAGAACTAGATAGCTTCAGAGAACTTCCATGCGCAAGAGGAAGAAGAAGTTTTGCGATGGATGTTCAGTAGTCAAATTCATTGTTACATCTCTTTGAGAAATTAAAATCTCCATGGAAGACATACGAAAATTACCTTCATCTGACATGTTATATTATTTGATGTGTTGATCCGTTTTATGGAACATCTCATGTGATGAGGTTTTAGAATTCAATTTAATAGGTTGGAAACTTAAGAAAATACTTTCTTGGCTGAGACCAATTAGATATAAATGGAAGCCATTATTTTCGAGCTTCATGATTGATAACATTGAGTATAAAAAAGCTTCCATGTAATTTTGTGGATTGAATACTCCCTTTCTGGTTTCAAATTAGTAAATAAGAATTTTTCTTGATCATAATATGAGAACAATTAATAGTAACTTCGTGAAGTTATAGCACAGATCATGCAACCAAATGGTATCTTATTTTGAAACGATGAAGCTAGTTCAAGGTATACAGAATTTGCACTTAATGTTTCTGTTTCCCTTTTCGGTAGTTCTGCAGCTATCGTGCATTCCCTGTTGCATGTATTAATGACGGCTAATATCCAATTAAAGCCGATTATTATCAAAAGATGTAACGGAGAATCCTTGATTTTCCTTTTAATGTCTTGACCATCGTCCAATTACACAGGTCAATGTTGACCTCTGTTAAATTCCAGGAGGGGAATTTTCATATCAGTAACTGGAGTTCATTTTAAATTAAAATTTTTGAAGTGGACTAGATTCTTCTTCAGTTGAATGGGGATATATTGGAGAACATTAAATAATGGAAGAGAGCTTTGTCATAACAAAGAGTGTGTTTTTTGCCCTGTAGTGCAAAAGATGTATGTTTAAGTTTGCAAAAGGAGCATTTAAAGGAGAGGACAAGCTGTTGGATATTGTTCTGAAGCCCTGGCAAAGAAGTGGCAGCATATATCTCTTGAATTAAGTGTGTAGCAAATAAGGACATGTTTGCTTGTGGCCAAATAGAAAATAATAGTCTGTACTATTAACACATTACATATTTACAGAATACAATTTAGAGATTATTGACTAAGCACATTCGGAGACTAGAGGTAGATGTATGTCTAAGACCTTATAGTTTTTGTTGGCCATTGCAATCTCTTGTTGCTGATTTTCAATGGCTTCTAATCCACACAGTCTATATTGTCTTGAGTAGTTTTCCATTAAAATCGAAAAAAGAGTTTTTAATTATTGCTTTATCTTTCATATAGCTTTTGGGCAGACAGCTAGAATAATTGATGGGAAGACAATTGCTGAAGAAATTAGATCAGGCATAGCCACTGAAATCTGCCGGATGAAGAATTCCATTGGGAGGGTTCCTGGATTGGCTGTAATATTGGTGGGTCAAAGAAGAGACTCACAGACCTATGTTCGCAACAAAATAATTGCCTGTGAAGAGGTTGGGATTAAGTTTGTGATGACTGAACTTCCTGATAACTGTAGTGAAGATGAGATTTGCAATGCATTGAAAAGTTTTAATGAAAATCCATCAGTACATGGTATTATCGTGCAGCTTCCTTTGCCACAGGTAAATTCCCCATCCATATTCTGCGCAAGAAAAATTTGTTTCCCCCCTCTCCCTCTCTCTCACATACACCCCCCTGAAATGGTGGGTTTCTTGGCCATAGAAAACTCTAAGATCCTAATATTCTATTTATGTCTACATTTTACTAATGTGTGAAATACTTAAGCATGTAATTCCCATGGGTATACTTAAACTGCTCATTATGCTAAAAAGTTATTGAACTAAGTGTCTATTCAATGACATAAAAAACTTAGAAATTCCTGATTTAGTTCATTATGTTCCAACAGATTAACTTTTCCATTTCTATATTGTATGTATTTTGTGATTTTCCATTTGAAGGAAGGGTTATTGTGAAGCGTTATTGATTACAATTTACTGGTGCAGCATTTGGACGAGGAGAGAATTTTTGATACAATATGCCTTCAAAAAGATGTGGATGGATTTCATCCACTTAACATTGGTAACTTAGCTATGCATGGAAGAGAGCCACTCTTCATTCCTTGCACCCCCAAGGGTTGTGTTGAGTTGCTGCTTAGGTCAGGTGTAAAAATCATGGGAAAGAGGGCTGTTGTGATAGGCGGGAGCAACATAGTTGGTTTACCAGCATCCTTGTTGCTGCAGGTGTGATATGTTTGATTGCCATCTCCACCTCTCTCACTATATTTCATCCTAACAAATTTTCTATGGATCAAGTGCTTCATGCATGAGATTAAGTGGGCTTTTATTGGAATTGTTGAATAGAGGTACCAAGCTACAGTAAGTATAGTCCACGCGTTCACTAAGAACCCAGAAAGGCTTACCCGTGAAGCTGATATACTCGTTGCAGCTGCAGGAGTGCCTAATTTAGTCCGTGGAAGTTGGTTAAAGCCAGGTGCAATTGTTATCGATGTTGGAACAAATCCAATTGGGGTAAGCTTACATACTCCTCTTACCAAGTACAATGGCAGGTCCTCAGGGCCACTTAAATATATGCTTGGCTGTGTCAAAACTGTTTGCTTTAGGTGCCATTCTTCTCTGTTTAGAAATGCCTTATATTTGACGATTGTTCAAATTAGAGAACTTGCAAAGACATTGTTATCGCTTATCAGGAATCTATCAATTAATCTGCCTTTCCTGTGAGAACTCGACTAAGACAAACCTACAAAACGTTCTGCAGGATTCTAGCTGTGAGCATGGTTATCGGCTTATAGGAGATGTTTGCTTTGAAGAAGCAGCAGAGGTAGCTTCAGCTATCACTCCGGTCCCTGGAGGAGTAGGACCTATGACAGTTGCAATGCTGCTTTGCAACACACTTGACTCTGCCAAGCGCGCATTCAACTTTGTTTAAAATGCCGATGCACCTTCCCTCAAATTACATTAATGTGGAATTTTTGTTCCTTTATATATGATGTTTGGTTGAAGTTGCAGCTGTTAGTGGTCTTGAAACTTTCAGTTTAGGACTTCCTTAACGTTCGAGGTTTAATCTATGCTTTGCCCCCCGTTTTTTGAAATATGTAATCTGTGCCCGGTTAGAGTTTTAGTACAAAATTGTTTATGATTAGCTTGCAAGTTCTGCAGCCAAATATTCCTCGATATATAAGTTTTGACCCATTATTGTTTTCGGTGAAAGAAATCAAGATTGTACCGACTTCGTTTCATAAAAGCAAAGGTTACGATTGGTCCAATGTTGCAGGAAGGGGAGGAGATAGAATACTTACCCGCCTCCCCCAAATGTACTCCTATCATTAACGGTATGTGGATTCACGGGAATGAAATGTGAATGAATTTTCACTTAGGGTTAGTTTTGCTGAGTTTAATTTTGCCGAGTTTAAGAAAGAAAAGAAAAATAGAGAAAAAAAAGGATGATTTAAGATCAATATTCTTTGAGTGATTAAGATGGAATAGGAAAAAATTAATTATTTTTATTTAAAAGTCTGGAGAAAAAGATAAAAAATGTTTTTCTAAAAGACTCTTTGGCAAAAATAACTTTTTGAACTTTTATTTATTTTTTAGGATGTAGTGGTTAATAAAATTTTATAACTCATCTTTTGTAGGTATTTTAACTATTTTAGAAATATTGCTTTATACTTTCAGCTTCTGTCTGTTTCTTTCTATAACTCATCTTTCATGGATAATTTAGCTATTATAGAAATATTGTTTGCACCCTCAGCTTCCACCCGTATCTTCCCAACTTTCGAGAAAGTAAAGATGTATATATATACCGTAGTTCCTCAACCATCAGCCTACTTCTCTTCTCTTCTTTTTATTTTTTTCCACCAAAATCTACCAGACAGGAGGAGAGAAGTGCCTTTCTCTCCAAACTCTTCCCTTTCTACTCAAATCTCTCTATACAAACCAGCCCTTAATGATCTCCTTGGTTCACAAAGGGGGACACGGAGTGCAAGGGGAAGGGGACTGAGGGAGTGTAAAAATGAAATAAACGGAAATTTTTTTATTATATTAAATTAGAAGGGAAGATTTACTGATATAGAAGGAGAATAACTTATTCGCCTAATTTATTTTTCTTTTACGCACAACTAAACATGATATTTTTCTATTTATTTTCATATTTTTTCTTTTACTTTTCACCCCAATTAAATATAGAGTAAATGAATTAAACTTGTACTCACCTTCCAAATATATATTTTTTGATAAGAATCATAAATTAAAAACCTGTAAAATATTCACCCATAAAAAATTGAATATTCATGAATCAAATAATTCATTCCATAATTTTTAGATCTTTTCAAGAATTAATTAATCAGATTGTGTCTTAGTAAAAGCAAATTTTGATTTTCTATTCACTAAAATATTTTGTATTCTTAGCTTCCACCATACCTGCCACTTCTTAATTATTGTTTAGGCACCATAGTTCGTAAAATTTTGACTTTTTATTTGTTAAAATCTTTTACATTCACTACTTTCATTGTTCTCGTAAATTCTTACCTAATATCTAACAAAATATTTAAAAATCGTGGTGTCCCTAACCATGTGCTATACTCCTCAAATCAAAACTACAGGCCCATCTCGTCTCCAGTAGACCAATTCCGGTGTCCACGAAAAAAAAAAAAAAAAACTCTTTCCTTTTCCCACTATATATTACTTATTGAATAAAAAATATTTAAAAAAACTCCACATATAATTTTTATCATATACATCTATTAATTTAAATTATGAAATTTAAAATAAAATCCTTTTATACATCGAAAAAAAAAAAACATTTCCTCTTCTACACTTGTTTTGCAAATATTTTTTTTTAAAAGAATACGATTTAAAAATTTTTTATACAAATAAATGATATTTGTAAAATATTAAAATTTTATTATTCATTTCAAATAAATTACAATATTGATCTTTTCATCCAAGCATTTTTAAGGATTTGCGAAACCATTGATTTAACTTGGAAGGAAGTGCCGCTCTTCTGGAATAAAAGAGCGTGCAGAATGTTATGTAGGGGATACCCAAATATAATAATAAACGTGGGTGAATTTAGCACGACTTTTTTTTTTTAAAGAAAAAAAATTGCCAGGCCCTTGAGACAGACAAATTGTATGCTTACAATATTTTTACAGATAAGACTTGAGGTACTTCTGTCTTGAACATAACAAATTACTGTATGTTTTTCCCCCCCTTTTTCTTGGGGTGGGTATTGTTGGCCAAACCGAGGGTGACCTAATCTGCATACAAATAAATTTAGCGTGTAGTTTGGGATCAATTGTATTTGGTATAGCCATCCTCATTCTTCCGATTCACTAGCTGTAGTACCTGGCTCCGCAACTGGTGGTATGCAGTCAACTTTATAGCGTAGGACCTAATTCCATATTGAGGCCGTGTATGAGAGGGCATATTGTTCATTAGGCAGCCGACCAGGCCACTTGACATAATTTCAACAAAACAGAAGCACAAAACCAAGAGATTTAAAAACAAATTGATGGAAGAGAATGGGGAAGGACAGGGGGACAATAGACGGGGAAAAAATGTCTTCTATAAGCCTTTAGTTTGCAACATCTATGCCCTGCTTGGCCCGGTTCCTAATATTCACAAAGCTTGATACCATTTCAACATCTTTCAAACCAAAGTGAAGATTGTCAATAAGAATTTTTAGTGTGTCAAAGAATATGAAAAGTTTCAATGAAGCAATATTTCCTACTTCGAACTACTAAGAAGACATTGTCAAGCTCACCATAGGCACTAGTATGTCCGCTATGAGGCATGCCGTTTGTCCAACTACAAGAAACAAAGAAACCTCTTTTCTTGTGGATTCACTACATTACTACATTACTTCCTTCTGATGAAGGCAAGAGAAAACTCCTTGGAATTTTCATTTAGATATTCCCTAGTACTTAAAAGCAGCCATTTTAAAACTATGCAGCCAACCTATCCATGTAATAACATTAACATCTCCAGACGGGAAAATATTATCTGTGCGAATTATCTTTCACAATACCTAACTAGATCATGGAGGGACAATCTCCTAATACCAGATTAAAGTATTACAAAGAGATCACTATCTAACAAGTACAAACATCCATACAACAAGCACAAAAAGAAATAGGTCCAACACTGTCAAAAGTTTAACTACAACAAAGGGACTTAAAATGAAACCCCGAATCAAAACTGGGGAACCTTAAACGCCACCAACCACCCATTCAGAAACTTATTTAGCAGAAGGATAAAAAAGATTCATGTACCTACCTTTCTAAAAAAGGCCGAATACGAATTGTCCCATATGAGTTTGTAGTTTCCAGCCATGCATGTGCAGAAGTTACCCTACAGGAAATCCCCTAAGCCAACAAGTTCAACACAAGACAACTAATCATTTACGGGCAGTAAAACAACAACTTACCTGGTCAGATTCATAGCGCCTGTAAGGCAAGATTAACTGCTGCATGAACAACCCATCCCAGAGGAAACATGAAAATACAAATTTTGAAATCATAACCAAGAAAGAAGGGGAGATTTTCCTTTTATCTAAAAATCAAGATCAGGAAAAACTAAAGGAATAATGTTCGGTTGCACGGGATAGTAGGATGACAAAAGTCACAGAAAGAGACATAAGCCACCATTTACGAACTCAATAACTTACTTTTTTTTGTCCAGAAGCATCAGTATATTCAACACTGAATCCAATATCCTGTTAGAATATAGAACAAGCCTCAGATAAATTAAGAAGGTAATGCGCAGATTACAATGAGATTTTGTCAAGTGTGTTCAAAAGTAAATACCATACTCCTTCAAGCAACCTAAGCTTTCAGATGGGGTTGACAGATTAAATTGATATTGAAGCAGAAAAAGGATTTGGGTTAAATTCAGGAGACCATCCCCTAGTAGATAGCTGTTGCATATGTAGAATATTTAAATGAGTCTAGGTGAGGGGGATGTTAGATAGACTTCTTTTTAACAATTTTAGCTTGAAGAAATTTTTGGAAATTTAATACATTTATTACCCTACACATGCATTAGTTGACTTCCAGGGACTTTGAAAAGTCCAAGCAACATAGGGGATGAGTGCATACCATGCAAGGCCAAAGTAGAACAATTGCAAAAAAAATGAAATAACAATAACCAGACAGCAACCATTTTCCCACTAATTCCTGCAAAAATTTCAAATCTATCTCTGCAGACCTTATTTTTATTTGTACAGATATGAAATTGATAATGATATGTTTTTTTAACTTATTTAAGAGCATGCAAAGTCTGAACCCTTTGTGCACGGGTTGCACCAGCCCCTTTAATATGAGGTCTGTCATACTGAATTTATGGAGAGAGGGTACCTAAAATTTTGGTGCTCAGCTTTAGAGTGAAATGCGGAATAGTGGACCTTCTAAAGAGTGCCCAAAGATGAGCACACAAGAATGTGCAATAATTATATCAAGAACAACAGGAAAACAACAATATCACGAGAACAAGATTGACAAATTATGAAAGTCCATCAGAAATAAGATTCCTAGGGAATCATTTTGCACATTTACTGCAAAATATGCAACAGGATCACTACAAGTCTTGGAAAGATACAGGAAACATACCATGTTAACTCTGCCTTGCACCAATGAAAAATCCCAAGCAATGTATGAATTTATAGAATCCACACACAATAAAACCTAGACAATGTCAAAATTGTTCAAATGAAATAGAATTGTGATACGAGATGCATCATTATGCAGGCCCATTGAGAAGCTCAAAAATGAATGAAATGTCACCAAACACCATGATAACCAAAAACATAAGTGCAACAAATAGTGGAATCATTTTATCCATTATACCTGCAATGGCTTGTAAGAAGGTAAATGGTGCTTAAATTTATTCGCCAGACTAAACTACCACTATAACTTAGGCCATACTCAGAAAATGAATACTGCTTTCATAGATCAGTGAATTATTTATTTTCCGAGTTTATTTATGCATCCTCTTCCAATAGATTACAGAAGGACATATCTTAGATTTTTATTTTACATGATTAAAGGTTAAGTTTGATTTGGGTAAATGAGTTTGGGAAGTCCTAACAAGAATACAGTGACTTTATGGCAGACCAAGTACTTGGCTTCCAATGTTATCCTTCACAAGAAAAATGCTTTCCAAGTAGATCTTCAAATTTTCTTAGATTGCTTTGTTATAAAATAAATTAAGAAAAAAATTAAGAAATTTCGATTCCCATATCCCAGGAAATTATTAACCAGCATGAACATCTTTCTTTGCATACATGAGAATTCTCAGTTCTCTTCTTTTTCTTACTTGTGCATCACTTATCAATATCTTGGTATGCACCTATGCCTTGCTTATTATCCTTCAATACCCATTTCTTTTTCTTTTGTTTGTTTGACAAATCCTCAACCAAATGTTTTCCACCTTTTCTTGCTAGAATCCTTTTCTGGAATCCTACAGTATACATATGCTAAATATTCTCCCACAAGAAAAGGAATGTCACCTCCCTCAAACTTCATCAATTAAAAAAAGAAGTGCAGATTAGAGAGACAAGATAAATTTCTCACAATTAACATCTTAGAGAGACATCCGCACCCTGAGAAATCATACAGCAGAAGAGTATTCTCTCTACTAAAGATCCGCTTGACCATGACAAGTTATGGACAGAGTTAAAAAATATGCTTTGATGCCCCTGCGTCCTAAAACTATTATTTCAAATTTATAAAATTTGTAGTTAAATGTTTACCGTAAAAACTTTAAAATTTAGTTTCAAAGACAAAATAAATACAGATTTGCACATTGAGTTTGGATTTTTTTCCCCCCCTCCTCTCTCTTTTGAGGCCTATTCAATTTTGTACAACAACCCAAACAAAATAAGTTACATTTCAACTAGTCATGTGAACTAAGTTCAAGGAAGCTTGCAGATGGTAAAAATATAAGGACAACAGAGACACCAATTACAAAGAAATCCATAATGCAACGACTACTTTTACGTTATTCCTTTGTAATCCCTAGTTTGTGGGTTCAGGAGAAGCAAAAAAATAAAAAAGGAAGACTTTAACCAGGAGAGAAAGGAAAAGAAAGATATTTGAAAAAGTTACTTCACAAGTCTAACTATCGATCTTCTAAGCAACACTATTATATCTTTTGTGTTGTGTCAGTCAGATGTGTAATTTTTGTATCCCAAATGTTCACTTAGCTCCTTCCATTTTCTTTCTGTTCCCTTGCAAAAATTGAAGAGAAAGCTCTTGGTCCATGAAACCCTCCAGACCACCCCCATCTCTCTTAAATCTCAAAGGTGAAGGAAAAGTTACCACTTCTTTGCTTTCCAAAGCAACACCCCCCCATTCTAGGCCCAAAGGTTATCTCTGTTAAATTCATTGAAAATTAAGGAAAACAACAGAGTTCAATATCTTAATTGTACCCTTTGCCAAAGCTTAAAAACCAATCACTTTGCTGCTAAGAATTATTTAGGCCCAGTTATGTGATGTTCTTAATTCCCTGTGGCAAGTTTTGTGTGAGGAGGGGTGGGCAAGTAGAAGAATGGGCCAGCATGTTGTTAGATGGGGAGCTACGCTAATCAGTTGAATCAAATGGCCCCTTGTAACTTAATCAAAGAGTCACAGTCAAAAAATGAAAGAAGTACTGTCTCAAACCCTATTCGATCTGAATCATGTTAAGTGGACAGAATAAAATACACTAAAAAATTTTGTATGCATGAATGTGGGTTTTTTTAAAAGAATGAGCAAGAATATCTCGTAAAGCACAACAGAAACAAGTGAGAATATCAGGGAAAGAAGTGGAGAATGAAGATATGCATATCAGATCGAAGTGATCATAACTGCTCTAAGCCAATTGAGGAAGAATGTCTAGCTCTTGGTCAGAATCAAGATCGGAACTTTGAAAGCCCATGTAAAACACAAACCTCATACGTTTTCCCCGCTGGAACACTTATTTCCTTGTATTCATCATTTTTCCTGCACTAGTTAAAATGTAGTACATTTTAACTTCTTTATGCTGTGTAAGAATACAAACCTGGCATCTATGCAGAAAATGACATGTGACCACTACAATCAAAACATTGTACAAACCTGGCTTCTATGGCACCAGAATCATCTGCTGTAATAAAGAAGGGAGAATTCGCAAATACTTCCCTGTCAGATATTTCAATTCATAGTTGTTAGCAGCTAAAAGCAAAAGAAGTCAAAGGACTAGCTCTAGCCTGACATAGCTACTGCAGTCAAGTCTAACATGATTAGTGTTAAAAAGGTTACAAATTATTAAAATTTTCAATCATGCTATAGTATTCCTATGAGAATAATGGTAAAGCACAGATTACAGAACACCTCAGATGCCAATGATGGAAAAGCCAAGCCCATTGCTGGATACTACATCAAAGTAGTAGCAAAGAAGAGGATACAAGAGAGAAAAGAAGATAATTGATCTACCCATTTGATTTCAGCATGCAGCAGCCACAAATAGAGGAATATTAGTAGGTTGAATCTCCACCTAGCTAGAAGAGAAAGTTCAACAATCCAACTAATTAAAGATTGAGGCAAAGTAGGCAATGAAAAGTCAATCCATACAAGGACTACTTTTTGTACTCAAATTTTTGTTTGCGGCTTTACTCCACATTCTCAAAGAATATCAAACATAAATTCAAATTATAAAGTGTTGTTATGCAGCCTATAATGGATTCAACGATTTTATTAAGTTTTAGCTTGTGAGTTAATCTGTAAAACCCTGGAGTTTAAGTGTCATCATTTAGGAATTTTGGCAATATTTCTGCTTAATAGGTTTCAAGTTGTTAACGGTGCTTTCATAGCAGGTTTTTGTCATCAAAGCATCTCAACATTCCACCTAATTTTCACCTCAGAAGCGTGTACTTTAATTTTTTAGTCACTTTAGACAGTACCTTCAGTTGAAGACATCAGCAAGCTAGTTATCCTTCCATTCAATTATACTAACAGAACATAAAATGTGCAGAAAGAGAAGCTTGATTAGGGCTGGAAATGAGTTAAGTCAACTCATAGCAGCTCATGATTCAAATTGATATTTGGTCCAACAAGCTTAGCTGATGAGGAAAATGAGTGATACATGAGCCAGGATGTTTGGCTCATTTAAATTATGAGCTCAGCTTGATAGGGGAAATTTGATGTGTGTGTGTGTGTGTGTGCATGTTGGCTGATTGATTTTCCAATATGCTACTTTCAACAACTCTTGTTCGTACACTTCTTCATAGCTGCCTAGCCTGTAGTAAGGATTTAGTTCAGTGCTTTAAGTATCAGAGCTATGGCTTTCAACCTAAATAGTCTCAATTTCATCCAATCTGTAGTTGATAGTCAAGGTCGTGTAATTAGTACTTGGGCTGATATCATTACCATGCTAACTTTGGCATTGAAGTTGTGCTCAAACACGCGTGCGCATGTGTGTGTATGTATATATATTAGTTTAAATTTTTAAAAGAAAATATATTACATTAAGGAAAAGCCTAACAGATGTTTCTATTTTCTCTCTTATCATTGATGAGCCTTACTTGTTATATGCATAAACTGTATTTTTATAACTTAATTTTAACATTCATAGGTAAAGGAAAAAGCCATGGATATTACATTGCTTATATGAAAAAGTCACCAAAATTGCATTGTGTATTCTAACAATTATACTTTTTGTTAGTTGGATTTTCACTGGCTAGTTTTTGTTTTACTTTGAATTATGGTTAAGAATATTATATTTCTTTTGAATGAGTGCAACATGCTCTTGGATATTTCATAATCTATGATATTAACCTATTTTAAAGTTAGTTAATTATTTATATTTATTTATTAATCTTCATTAATTATTCTAGTTTTGAATAAGCACAATAAGATTTATAAGTTTATTACTTACCTTTATATAAATGAGCAAAATTGAGCTGCTCGTGAGTTGTGCATAAGCTAAACCTAAGCCAATAAATATTGAATATGAGCCGAGCTAATGAGCCCAACCAAATTTGAGTGAGTCAAGCCTAAGTAACCCTTAAGTCAATACAGCTCGACTCATTTCCACCCCTAATCTCGATCCTAGACTGTAAGGAAAAATGACTATTGGAGAAAGAGAAGTACAGGAGCTAGAAAATTCACCATATCAAGAAGGATCTGAAGCTTTTCTAAACATTCCCCCTCCCCCCTTTCATTCCGCTAAGAGGCAGACTGCGCAACTGACCAGATACAGAACAGAACAAGGGGGCAAGGATGGTGGCCCCTGCATAAGTTTTAAAATGGTATATATTTTTAAAAATTCAAATTTTCAAAAAATTCTTCATGAATATTAACTTTTGCCCCCAATATTTTTTCAAATTTTCAATCATTGTCCTACAATGTCTCCCTTTAGTTTGCCCCTCCAACTTCTGGTCATGTTCCTGCATCTGTACGTGGCTTTGTCTCTAAAACTGGATTCGTTAATTAAATAAAAAAATAATTCTAACCTCATCAAATATAAAAATGAATATCAACTTGCGTTTACAATTGCTTTTGGTTCTTTTTTCCATTTTTTTTTCCTTTCCCCCCTATTTTTCCCATTTCCCTTTTCCTTTCCCTTGCTGCACCAGAGAACGTCCACAGCAACTCTATCTACAAAAAGATTATATTGCTGTTTAAGGACATTTTAAAGCACTGCAAAACCAACAAGCCTCTCCAGTTGGGTAGATATAAACAGGAACTTATTGCTTCTGCACTCTCTATTTCAGCTAATAACGTTTTTATTTGCCTGATAAGCTTAGATCATTGCCAAATTCCTTTGTTAAGTACCAGCCCGTACTCGAAGCCATAATTACTTAACCTACTTCACTTAATATCTTTACCAGTAATGAGAATCAGTCATAAAAATTATCTCCAAAAGAAAAACGCAGTCCAAGAAAAGTGAATCTATTAACTCTAATCTTACTGAATTCTTATCTCACCAGCCAAATACTGATACAAACATCTCTTTCTCAAAATAAATTGCAAAAACTACGTACTCAGCAGCCAGCACTCATTTCTGCAGAGTTCACCTTTATATAATACTACACCTCTTTTTGAAAACACATATTAAAAAGGGAGCATCTGAACCAGAACGTGTGGAAAAAGGTACTATTGATGAATATTCCTAACTTAAAGCTAGCTAAAAATGGCACCACAAATGAATACTCACGCTATCCCAAAATGAATATCCCGATCTCCTTGATGAATTGTCCTAAACTAAGCAAGCTGTTCATTCTACATTTCTGCTATTATCTTCACTTAAAAAGAAAAAGACAGATATGAGACCACTATGTCATGGGCCTATCATAACTGATTCAGGGTAAGGTTGTAAGTCTTAAATGGTTGATTGCTCTCCAAATACTTTGTACCAAGTCAAAGGTGAACATTCAATTTGAAAAGAAGGAAGAAACTCTCGTATAGCTGCCGTATTAGCCCCGATTGGAAATGACTCAAATTGGCCACCTTCAATAGACTCATATACCAGTCTCTCTAAAGGGTAGTTTGGATTAAAGTCGTCAAAACCCATAATCCCCTATTCTTCAATAAGTTCATGGGTACACCCAAAAACTAAAAATGAGAATTCTAACCATGCTGCCTTTCCTCTGGATGTACTTCAAATGAACTAATATGTATTTATACTTTCCTAGACAGGTAATCTTGAGACAGCAATTACTGTTTACACTCGCTTCTCATGGGCATAATGAATAAATGAGTAGCAATGCAACATATGTTGCAAGGTAGTGGAGATTACCTAAAATGAAAATTAACTATAAAAAGTCATTGCACTTAAGCAGAATGAATACCCGATAAATTTTATAAATCTTTCAAACTCTGAGGTATAGACATCAACTGCTGCTTCCAAGACTGATATCTGATGACCCTGCCTGGTTCATGTTCAAGTATCCAAAAAATAAAAAAGGTCAAAGTTGCTAAAAAGGCAACAGATAAAACAAAAAAATGTTCTCAAGCAATATTTCTTGAGGGGGAAAAAGGCTCCCTAGATTCTTCAAGAATCTCACAATTTTTTTGCATCAAAACGCCTCCATAACAGAGAAAGGAAAAGCCGGATGTTATGTGCCAGTTTTGTAAGGTTGTACAAAGGTGGTCCATAACGTTGTCGCTGCTCTTCCATGGGCCTGGTCACAAAATTGTTCAAGTTATTACTTACAGAATTATAGCCCATTTAAACTTCTAAGAATGGCCCACATCAAAGCTTATAAACAAACAAGAACAAAAGATACATCCAGAGTGGAAGCTGTTACCCTTGATCATCATTTATTTGCTGAATAAAATCCAGTAAAACCTGCAGAAGATGAATCCTAGAATATTAAACCACTTCTAACCATCATAAGGGCAACTGACGAAGGATTAGAGTTAAATAATACCTGTGGCACTCCTACCAAGTACTTGACCAGAGTCTTGTACACACCGGTTGCAGAACCAAGCTGAGCTAACTGCCTCCTCCTGCACAAGAAACAATGCATCCTAAGTTAATTGGAACCGTGAGAGATAGCACAACAAGGCAAATGCAGCAGAATTTTACCGTTCCATCTGTTGTTTCCAGAGCAAAGCATACCGATCGCGTATACTGCCACCAGAATTAACTAAAGCTTCAATTTCTGCCTGCTTATTCCTCTCAGAGCGCTCCCGTTGTTGTCTAATTAGTGTTCCCCGAAAGTCTTGTGGCATGTAGGTCATAACTACAGAGTATCCAGAGATCCCATTTTATTAATGAATCCTAAAGGACCAGAGAAATGAATTATCTAGTCATCTGACTCATCTCAGGCATCTGCATTTGCAAGTCTTGATAATGTTCACATCTAGTGAAAGCAAGATTAGCAAATAGGCTACTAAAGTTGTCACGCATAGCACAAGGATGAACTTGCAACTATTATAGTTGAAGACCAAAAAGAGAATCAAGGAAATAGAATAACATACACAAGCACCATATTAGCTTGCAAAAATCACCAAATTAATACCTCATATGGCCTATTTTTAAGCTTTCAAAGACTATGGAATACTACCTCCAAACAACCAAAAGTTAACCCGTGTCTGAAACTAGTTAACTGGTCATGTTTCTAAACCATATCTTCCTGCCTTGAGATCCAATATTAACACATAAAAGATAGTAAAAACTGACATGATCATCAACTTTACCAGATTCAGCTTCCATAGCCTACCAATGCACAGACAATACATACAATTAGGCAGTTAGAATACCAAGGACATGATAGTCACGAGGATCATCTAAAAAGAACTGCACTGCTGAGTTTTGGAATTTTCGAATTTAAGTAAAATGCTTTGGTCAGAATTCAGTCTAATTCAGAATATCCAATGGTTGTACTTCACCAATTGTTTCCAGAGAATAAATCCACAAGAGTTTCTTCATGTAAAGTCGCTCAATTACAACACATTTTTCCCATATGCATGACAAATGCTTTCTGATCTGATAACCCTTCCTCAAGACCCATATAGTTCTTAACATTACTTCTTGGGTTGGCTTCACAATACCAAAAATCGTGATGAAAGTATCTGGAAAGAAAAAGTTATAGTGCGAGCATGTTCCTGCTGCTATATTTCAATGGTTAACAAATAAATCTCTTTGTTTACTTGAGAAATGAAATGCAATACACAGTTATGGAAAGGATATCAATAACTAATAATCATAATCATTGGTACAAACAGAACTGCAGAAATACTTTTGCGAGGTGTTGATTCAAATAAATGATCAAACTTAAACAGATCTCAAAAGGCAACAATATCTAGAACTTGAGCACCAACCTGTGTTGAATACATACTCAGAATTCCTGCATTGAAAGTACTCCAAAATCTTAAAGGTATTTTGAAAATTTTCTTTTAGCCGACCAAGAACAGAAACAAGTTCAGCCTCTTCACTTTTCAGGTGCTGCTGAAGCTGTACCCGCAGACAAAGGAAACTCCTGTAAGGAACTAATACCTGAAGGCAGAGGAAACAAGCTACCCATCCAAAAGATAAAAGAAAGACAAAACAAGTAGCAAAACATAATGCATATTCCGAGCCACGTATACAACCCTCAACTAAAATAGAAAACTAAAGGCATCACCAGAAATTAAAGAATATCCAAGAAACAAATTTTATTTTTTGATAATGTAAACACAATCTCACCATTGTTGGCCAATTAGAGGTCTCCAACAAAAAAAGGATCTCTTCAATTTGTTCTCGATTCTTCCACATATTTTCATCAATCTTATGGGGAGGCTGGCAAACAGCTTCATGTATCAATAAATTTTCACCTAAAATAACAATTGATTCCAGATAAATAGCCCTGAATATAGGAGATACTAAATGGTAGCATGTATATAACAATGAGAGAAGATGTCTGTTGACGGTAAAATCACCATTCACAGCTCAATTCAATTAATGCTTATGAAACAGATATATTAGTATCTAAGTACTTCTTGGTTGGCAAATGCAAATGCAAACGCTATTCAAAAAATGACGGACTCCTCTCTGCCTACTTTAGAAGTAATGCACCGGTATTCTGTCTCCAGAAACAATAAGGAATATGTGTACAGCAAACTAGAAGATAGATAAACAAAAACAAATGACAAAATAAAGTGCCAACAATTAACAATAAAACAAAAACGAAAATGGATGTCTGAAATATATATCAGCGGCAACATTTAAAACCTTCGTTTGCGGGAGTGTCATTCAGCAGATCGGTGGCCATGGAATGGATCTGCCCACAGAGGCGGGAGACGTCATCTGAAAGGGGAGGAAATGGGTATTTATCATAATAGGAGGCCAGGAATGCCCTTGTTATGGGCATCAGACCCTCCGTTGACGCCATTTTCCTCTTGTTTACACCTTGATCGAATTTGGTAGACTCTCCGATAGGTCCTGATTTCGGCAGATTGTTGTCGGCAATCTTAAGCCTATCCGCAACCCAGAGGTATTATACTGTAGAAGAATGCCCCTGAACTACAGAAAGAGGCAACGAACAGCGGATTTTGGAAAGCATTATTCCTTTGTTCCTTCCAAATAAAGAAGGGAGAGATGGGCCATGGCGGGTCCATGTAGTAGTCTGGCTCAGGCCAGTTTTTCTTTTCTCTTCCATTTCCAACTGTCTTGCCACCAGGGCTACTTACGGGAGAATAATCTTTTACCGAAAAGAATCAAAATTGATAGTCGATTTCAAAATTTTTTATATAATATTCGTATCAAGAATTATTATGAATTATATAAAAAAATCGTACAAAATTATATCAAATTGAAAAAAAATCACACCATCAAAATTAAAACTAAATATAATATATATATATATATATATATAAAGAAAGATAATGAATTTTATTTTTTATTAAGTAAAAAATTATAAATAATAGAATCAATTAATTAAGTATATTTTTTCTTAATGATTACAAAATTAATATTTATGATTAAATGATTGAAATTTAATATTACTATTTTTTGTTAATAATATTTTGTTCAATATGGTCAATTGAAATTTAATATATGAAATTTGATTTTTTTTTATTATAGATAATTTGAAAAATAACTTTATTCATTTTCAATTATACCATTTACAAAATAAAATCACTAACTTAATTCTTTTATTTTTAAAGTGCAAGTTTTTTTATATAAAAAATTTAATTTTTAATCATTTTGGCATCTTTATAATATTAAAAATAATTTTTGTCAATGAATAAATTAATTTTATTTCACTTAATATTTATAAGTTTATAACAATAATAATAAGAAGAAGAAGAAGAAATAAGTAAATTGATTATCAAATACAATATTTTTAGTTTCAATTTGTATATGTGGATTGTATATTCCACACACATATATATGGAATATATATATTCTATTTATATGGAATATATATGTATATATTAGTAGAATATATATATATATATGCATATATAAATATACATATATAAAATATTATGTTTATATATTTATATACATTTTATCAAATATGAGCCTATTAATATTTTGAGTTTAGGTATGTATTTAGATAGATATTTCTTATTGGTAGAAATATTAATATTAATTTTTTTGTGGTAAATCTTTAATATATTTATTAGAAAAGGAAGTGTGTCTACATATGTAAGAACTTGATCCACTATTTATATATATTAATATATATTATTTTTGTATATACACCAAATATAAATATATATGTACATAGTATGTAAATAAATATATATTATCATAATTTAAAATATAGTAAATAATTATAATTCAAATTTATAAGTATAAAAAATAATGAATGAATTATAGAAAATAATATTATATAAAATATTTTTATATTATTTGCATATAAAATTTAATATTTAAATTATTAATTTGTTAATAATTTTGTTCAGTTTTATCATTATAGTATATTCTAATATTAATAATTATATTTGTAAAATATAATGACATTAAAGAATTAAAAATTCATAAAAATATATTAAGGAACTATTAAGTCTCAAGGGAAAAAAAAAAGTAAAATTAGCCATTTTAATCCCTTAACTTTTTTGTTTTATAGGGTTAGGTCCCTATTCTTTATTTTCAACTAGTTAAGTCCCTTAACAAATATTTCTTAACTGAAAATGTCTTTTTGACTATTACCGTCACTATCCCGTCAAAAAGTAAGGGTAATTTTGGAACTTCACTTTTCAAGTAGCACTCAGTAGTTACGATGGAGTCCGCCTAATCCTTGATGTCCTCCGCAGTGCAAGAACGCTTCTCCCAAACAACAATTTTTGAAAATTTTCCACATACTAAATCAAAAGTACCATATAGATCAAATAGGAGCTAATGTTGCAGTCCCTAGTTAATCCTTCTATGCAGTTGATTTCGCCCAGCTCCTCGTGCTCCTATACTTGGTTGTTCAGTGTCCATCCCCGTCAACCAATTTTACAGTCATTCCTCGGCAACACATCCGGTTGCCCCGTGTCAGATCATCTTCTGGGCCAGTGAATAAAAGCTACAATGTTGTTGCTTTACTGGACTTCAAAGGTGGCCAAGGGTATTTTAATTTTCTTCACTAATTCCCCCCCCCCCCCCCCTCGAAGTTGGCTTTGGGGTAACTGCTATTAAGTTTTCAATGTATAGATTTCAATTTTGGGATTCATTTTTTTTTTTTATATTGAAATGAAAAAAATTATGGGATCTTTGATTCTTATCCTCAAGTTGCTAGGTTTAAAAGTTGATTGTCAATTTGATAGGTTCATTGCAATCTTTCTAAAGATTTTCTTTATTGATTAGTATTTTGAAATCTGTCTTTTTATTTGCCAGAATTTCAGCTAAGGATTGAAGGAGTTATAATGATGTCGACATTTTCTTACCAAGTCTATGATGATGAGTTAATTGAGTTTTTAGTCTTTGTTATTGATATTATCTTTCTACTAAGTAGTAAGTATATTATGCCTGTTTGTAGTGAAGGAGATTTTCGTACTAATATTATGTTGATTTAGTCTATATTGTGTAATGTTGCTTGATTGAATGGGTGGTTTCCATGAAGTTGAGCTTAAAGTTCGAGATTACGAATTGGATCGATATGGTGTTGTAAACAATGCTGTTTATGAAAGTGATACAAATTGTTGCTGCCAACAATTCTATCCCCTCTTGGGCTGCATACCATAACTTTCAATTTAGACAGTTTCTTGCCAATTAATTCATACTCCATTTAGGCCTTTTGGCAACTTGTATATTAGCAATTACAAAGATTTTCCCATTTTGGAACTAATTTAAACTCAATTTATCTCCCAAGTGATAAGGATGCTAAAACAATTCAGTGGAGAACGCTTCTTTCAACAATTATATTGACATTTACTCCTGAAAAAGGAAGAGAAGGTTCATTTTTTTCATCTTCACAGTCTACGATGAGTGCATAAATGGTTAAAATTTCAATATGCATTTCCAAGGACCACGGAACTCCATAGATCATACTTCCCTTAACCAGCAAACAACTAAATTTCTTAATAGACATACTTAGAAGAATCAACATATAAACCATGATATGGCACCAATATCAGACTTTGTACACAAAATTTTATTTTTTTTAACAGAGAGAGAGAGAGAGAGAGAGAGAGAGAGATGCTCTTGGAAGGCTTATGTATGTAAAAGAACTCTGACATTTTATTGTATTATTACACTATGTTGAAGGTTGAAATGACAAAAATGATGAAACTGAAAGTATGCTTATTGAACAAAAAAATATACAGAGTATCATGGAAGCTGTTTATCTCTGTGTTTGAATAACCTTATTAGCATTGAGTCTGCACCAAAATGCTTGAAACCACTGGATCACGTCTTTGTAAACGCCAGCTTTGTCTCATTCACGCGAAGCTTTTGAGTTTTCGGAATATCACCCTTTCACTGCCAGTGAAAGCTACTGTGTTTGAAAGAATAATGGCCTTGGTTCATTTTCTTTTATTTTCATACAATCACAGAGAGAAACCAAGAGAGTGAAACAAAAGCATCATACTTTTTGTTATCCTCTCACGCCAAACAATACAGGATTCATCCCGTGTTGTTTTTTTATTTATTTATTTTACCCTTAGTCTTATTCATTGGGTCAGATAAAATTATTTACTCTTGGGCTTGAACACCCATAAATAATAAGTCTCAATTATTTATTTTTGGAGCTTCATAAAACAGCCCAACAAATAATTAACAAACCCAAATAGACCAATATAAAATATCATGTATTTTATCTAGTTTATATTTAGGTTAATTTTTTAATTATTCAATCTAGGCCTTGGGCCCTAAATAATTAATTAACCAATTAAATTAGATAAAATATATACTTTCTATTGTGCCTTTTATTTTATTATAGTCCAATAATAAATTAGATTACTTAAATAAAATAAAATAAAACCAATAATTTATCAAAACCAATTCCTTAACCCAAATTTGTCAGGACTTAAGGGTTATTTTGGAGACAAAAAAATACATCGCCTTAGCTATTAAAATGACAAAAATATCTCTATTTTATAAATAGCTGTATTTTGCATTTTAAATATTTTCTAATATCACATAAGGAAATATTAACCCCAAAGACAATGCTGCATTAACAAAATCTCCGACTTACAGGTGTAATGACTAAAATACCCCTTTACGCATCGCTGTACATTTAGAGAGGAGAAGTGTACTAACACCTCTTTAAAAGACATCTACCATCCTTAGACCTATAGTCCAATGATTCACGACTCCTGGAATGTTTTCACTTTTCAAGGGAACTACCCTAAAATAAACATCCAAGTCATATTCCCCAAGACCCTAGATATTTAGATTATTTGAACAGTTACAAGGGGCAATATAACGCAAAAGCTATCTTGTACAAATCTGTCTTAACTAACTAGTCACATATACCCAACATACAAGTATATCGGCTCTACAAAAGAACCTCAATTACAGCATATCAAAGTACATGCATCCAGCTTTGTCAGACCACCAACTTATACTCAAGTGGTAGAGTATTAGTCCACGCTGTAACAGTAATAGTTTGGGTTTCTTCTAAATAGTACTTTTAGAAACTACTATTACAGGTCCTGTTTTACGTATTTGAAATACGCTCATGCTATAAAGTGAGTGGACTACTCATTGGCTAAACGTAAGCCATTCCCCAATTAGAATTTATAACACAATAACCTAATTATGATGAGATCTCCATTCTCATCAATTGGTTAAGCACAGACGTTTCTGTGTTAAGTAACTCGTGATCTATACCTTAATGTGAAAGACCACCATTCATATGGATCAATTACTTAAACACAATGAGTCATATTCAAATGTAAATCGTGCATAAATAAAACATAAATTCATAAACAAATTTTGAGAATAAATTCTTTTACTAATAAAATCGATAATTATATCAGAATACTAGTCAAGAGGGCATACATTCCAACATATGTAGTGTTATTTGTGGGAATTAGTTTTAATTGTAATCATTGACCAAAATTCATTGTCATGCTTCAGTTGTATAAGACATGCTAAGCTAAAAAAAAAAAAAATCACTTTTCAAATTATGTATAAGATGTTTCTCCATTTCATCTTCAATGCAGATATATAAATTCATTAAATGTACTTTGTATTCATAAGGTACTTAACAAGGATGAATTTTCAGCACCATGATGTCTATGAAACACTTGCGAAGAGGACTAATTTTTGACTGGATGAAAAGCACTAACAACAACAAAATTCTAGCTTGAGGGAAACAATACAACTGCTTATAACAAGCAACTAGGAAAAGAAGAAGCTTCTAAGAACAAAAGTAAGGAACTTCTTTCTAATAATTGTAAATCTCATAACACCATTACTCAAAGCATATAGACAAGTAATTGCATCTGATACCATAAGTAACAACCAGAACAACTACAACAATTTTTGACCTAAGTTCACATATGTAGATAATTCTTTGCTTATAAAAAGAACATTATGAAATGGTACCATAATGATGAAATTTTGAAGTTTAAGATAGCAGTAACAGACAAATTTCTTGTATGAGTTACATAGTCTCACCATGCTGGCAATAACTTGCATAAACAGCATTGTTTACAACACCATATTGATCCAATTAGTAATCTCGGACTTTAAGTTCAACTTCATGGAAACCACCCATTCTACCAAGCAACATTACACAATACAGACTCAATCAGCATAATATTAGTATGAAAATCTCCTTCATTACAAACAGGCATAATAGACTTACTACTTAGTAGAAAGATAATACCAATAATGAAGACTAAAAACTCAGTTCTTTTTAGTCGCCGAGGAATGACCGTAAAATTGGTTGACGGGGGACGGACACTGAACAACTAAGTATAGGAGCGCGAGAAGCTGGGCGAAATCAGCCGCATAGAAGGATTAACTAGGGACTGCAACATTTGCTCCTATTTGATTTGTACAATACTTCTGATTTAGTGTGTGGAATATTTTCAAGAATTATTGTTTGGGAGAAGCATTCTTGCACTGCAGAGGACAAGAAGGATTAGGCAAACATGAAAAGTGAAGTTCCAAAATTACCCTTACCTTTTGACGGGGGTAGTGACGGTAATGGTCAAAAGGATCTATTCAGTTAAAAAATATTTGTTAAGGAATTTAACTAGTTGAAAATAAAGAATAGGAACCTAACCCTAAAAAACAAAAAAGTTAAGGGTCTAAAATGGCTAATTTTTCAAAAAAATATTATTAAAGTTTTTTTTTAATTAGAAAAGTCCAAAGAGGAAACCTTATCAGATTCAATCTATTCTCATTTCTCACTCATCTCAATTCTCTTTTGCCTTTTCTCTGTCTCCTCCTCTCCGACTCTTAAGTCACAGTACTACTACCCACTGTTCGGCTTTCTAGCCTCTCACCTTCGTTCCAGATGCCACTGCAACATGCCGACACTGCCGCCGTCGGTCTCCAAAGCGTCTTCATCATCAGACCCTTTTCTCCTAAAGGTAAGTGCTTTTCTTCAATGCGCCGACCTTTTTTTTTTTTTTTTTTTGCCTTTCGAGGCAGAGAGATGAAGGATTTGTTTTCGATTGTTGATTCAATGTTTTATGCGATCCTATTTATGGTCTTCCATTAAGGTGCATTTCGTTGTGTAGAATGCTCCCCTATTTTCGTTTGCATTTTGGTCTTCCTATTTTTGGCCTTTCGAGGCACTCTCCCCTGGCTTAAAAATTGTAGAACAGCAAATATTGTAACTCCTAATGTATTTTGACTAAGATTTAGATACACGAACTTCCTAACTAAATCTTCAAAATGATTGGGAGATTGTGTTAGGATTCGTGGACTCTTAAACGCGAAAAACATTCACGAATCCCTTCCGATGACCCAAGTAAATGATTAAGAAGATCTAAGATTTACAGAATTATCTCTGTTCGGCATAATTGAAATCCTTTGATTCTGATTGTGCTGTCGTACATGCAACCCGAATGATCACCAGACACTGCAGTGTGCAAACGTCCTCTATCGGATACACACGGCAAACTGACTCGTTACCCTGAGAGTGCTAGCGCCTAGGGTTTGAGAATTTTTTTTTCTGGTGAATAGAGGCACGAATATTCTCAACAGAACAGGGATTTTGAGAAGACGGCTAGGGTTTTCTTAAAAACCCTCGAACCTCTTAAAGTCCAACTCTGACAATATCTTATCATATTTAAATTTAAATTTAAATTAAATTAAAACTGATATGATAAGATTCTGTCATTATTTCGGTAATTTAACTAATTAATTTACCGAGTCAGATTCTTATAATCTGGACATCATCCAGATACATCGAATGTGGACATATTTCTAGATGCATTGTATTTGGTAAATTTTCTAAATTCGATTAACTTAGATATATTTTCAGATTCATCGAATATGGTTACCAAAAAAATAACCTAACAAGCTCGCTTATTGTGTGACCCTATGTGTTCATTTAACACCGGCAGTGTGCCTAAATCATATTTAAATAGCCCACAAGTTATAAGTGGTTGTTAACAAAACATTATAACTATCCAAGTTAAATGAAGATAAGTGATCTCTTTGAATTAAACCACAATTTTATATTTAGTTCTTTTATCACACGATATTCAGATTAAGCATAAGGCACGGAGCATGTCATCCTTATTAAACTTAATCAATTATTTCTTGATTTCACAGTTGACTGTTCAAACAAATAATATCAATATCTTAGATTGATATATTTGAGCACGGAGTCTAATTTATCAAGGAGCTCATGGATATCTCTCCCATAATTGAGAGAGACGAATTCCTTCACTATCAATCATATTTCTCTCCTTGATTTATTCTATATCCAACAGTAGTCTAATTTATTATCTAGTTAAAGAAAACTTTAGACAACGTCAAAATATAGAATTCACTAAGTAGGAAACTATGATAAATCTATGTCGAAGAACTTTTAATATCATTATGACTAGAAAGTACTTATGACATGTTCCATGAAGTACTCTCACAGTGGGTCATGTCTAATACAATGTTGTCTAACATTTATTTATGTTTTGACTTGATATCACAAATATCCATGACCAGTAAAACATAGTCATCAAGTCACAAACATACTAATCTTAATTTATTATTGTTCCAATAATAATAATCGATTATGGATAGTTTTAGAATAGTCATTGTATTCATTATTGGGTTTTACTATTAAGTCACGTACTTGATGACTACAAAAAAAAATAAAATGCACTATTCATAGAAAGAAAAACCTTATATTATTATATAAAACATAACGACAATAGTATAAGTACAAATTGACTATAGGGCACATCCCTAACAGATTGTGCTGTAAGCATTTGTTCTGAACAACGATGCTTAAGGAATCTTCATGACTTATAACCTTATAACTAGATATTTAAATTGATAAGAATATCATAATTGAAATTTATAAATATTTTAATTGGAGTTGAACTTTGATTTTCAGCAGTGTACAAGATAGGGGCACTCTCCCCTGGCTTAACCCGTACCTGCAGTCAAATAGTTGGACGTATCATTTTTTTGTGTAGAATTCTATTCTGTTCTATTGATTTTGGGCTTATTTCCTAGTAGATTCCTAAATTTGTAGCTTCACATGTTAGGATTGTGTTTGAAATACAATAAAAATACAATCATGTCTTGGTTTGGATGAAAATTTTGCTTTGAATGCTAAAAGAATTTGGTATTCATTGTCCTATAGCCTTTAGGATAGCTGCAATTTTCTGCTTTATGGTGTCAACACTATCACATTTTCTGCTAAAGTGTTTTCATAGTTGTTGCATCTATGGTATCTATGAATATTAGAATTGTATATAAATTCCATTTTATGATGCCTCATTTCTTGCCAATTATTGATAAATTACTTCTGTAGTATTTTACTTTTTTCGGATGGAATCCATGGATAATGTAAGTGGATCAAATAATAAGAGGAAAGTTGATCATTCATTAATTAAAAAGTCTCAAACTACAAGTGGAAATCATCCTCCAATCACAACTGCTGCTTCTTCTTTGCCTAGTTTGAATAAAGGTGCTGCTTCTAGTTGCCACAATCAAATTAAGCAAACTTAAAAGAAAAGTAGGTCTATTATTTGGGATCATTTTAAAAGATTGGTTGATTCAGAGGGAAAAGAAATTGGTAGGGCATCATGTATGTGGTATAGAAAATAGTATGTATGAAAAAGTGACCAAGACACTTCAAGTTTACAAAAACATTTGAGAAAGACTTGTAAAAAAATTTCTGGTAAAAAAGAGCTAGTTGACGCGTACAAAAGTAAAAACAGATCACAATCAACTTGAATTTCACCAAGGGTTCAAATTCTGAAGGTGTTATCTTATTGGCATTTTGGTCAGCAAGCAACTAGGGAGGCTTATGTCAGGATGATTATAAAAGATGAATTGCCTTTTAAATTTGTTGTGAGGGAAGGGTTTAAGAAATTTTGTGAAGTTGCAGTGCCTCAATTTCTGATTCCGTCTAGACATACCATTATTAGAGATTGCTACACTTTATTTGTAAAGGAAAAGTGAAAACTATGTGACATTCTTGCATCTCAATGTCAAAGGGTTTCTTTAACTACTGACACTTAGATAAGCAATCAAAATTTGTCTTTCTTATACTTGACTGCACACTTTATTGATAGTCAATAGAATATGCATAAGAGAATTTTGAATTTTTATGTCATTAAAAGTCATAAGGGAGTTAATATTGGGAATGCCATTGAGTTTTGCATATAAGAATGGGGTTTAAGTAAACTTATGTGCTTAACAGTTGACAATGCATCGAATAATAATTTTGTAATTTCTCAATTAAAGAAAAAATTGGCAAAGAAAAATACTTTCATTTTAAGTGGGAAACATTTCAATATGAGGTGTTGTGCATATATCATTCAATTAATTGTTAAAGATGGGCTCTAAACTGTTGATGGTTCAGTAAAAGAAATTTGAGGCATTGTAAAATATATTCGAAATAGTCCTCAAAAGTCACATATGTTTAGAGAATGTGTTGAGGCATTACGCATTCAAAACAAAGTATCCTTACAATTAGATTGTCCTGCTGGGTGGAACTCAACCTATATCGTGCTTAATGTTGCAATTTCAAATCAAACAGCATTTGATAGGTATGAGGATAGGGACAAAAAGTTTTTAAGGGAAATTGGATTAGATGTCTAATGAGAATAATTGAAATAATAGGAGAATTATAACAAGTTTTTTTAAAAGATTTTATGATGTCACCTGTAAATTGTTTGGCTTATTGTATTCTACTTTCAACGTGTACTTTCTTGAGATAATACGAATTTTAAAAGATTTGGAGCTTTGTGAGCAAATTAAAGATATATCTCTAATTGAAATGAGTAGAATAATGAGAGAAAAATTTAACAAATACTGGCGATCTCTGGATAAGACAAATACTATGCTTTTTTATAGTTGTGGTGTTAGACCCTAGGTATACAATCAATTTTCCTAAGGTAAAGTACACTACATATTATGGGGAACATGAAGCTACAAACTTAATGCAATATGTTACTTTGACTTTGAATGACATAATGGAGGAATGTAATGTAAAAGATGTAGAAAACCAAGATGTGTGCTCTTCATCTTTTTATAGCACCTTTGATGTTGTTAGTGAAAAATGGATGAGGAAATTGAAGTGTATTTTATAGAAATGGAAAAAGAACAACAAGTCGCAACTTCAGGAGAGTTGGATAGATATTTAGAGGAATATCTTGAAAAATTCAAAGTTGATTTTGATATTTTGAGTTGGTAGAAGGTAAATGAAGTGAGGTTTTCTACTTTAGCTAAGGTTGCAAATGATATTTTGGCTATTCAAGTATCAATTGTGGCATTTGAGTCTGCTTTTAACACTGGCAGGAGGACTTTAGATAAGTTTAGAAATTCGCTAACTCCTACCACAGTTGAGGTGCTTATTTGCTACCACGATTGGTTGAGAGGTTCAAAACAACCTATACATCTTGAAGAAATGATTGAAGAGTTTGAAAAATTTGAGATAGGTGTGTATGGAATATAGTTTTAGATTATTTTTATTTACTTACACTAATGTTTTGATTTAAAATTTGTTAATTTTTAGTACAATAACTATTACTTTTTTCTTAATTTTATTTTATAGAAGTGATCAAAGACTCTGAAATTCTCAAAAATATCAAACTAAGGCAAAATTTGGAATGGGACTAGTGATGTATTTGTTAGGTAATGTTTGTTTTCTTTGTCTCTCTTTAGAATCTTCGAAATTCTTGAAGGAATAACTTATTTTTTTGACTGATTCTTGTATTCATAGGTGGTCTTTTTGTATAGGCAAAATGTTTGTTTTCTTTCTTCTTTTAAGTTGCATCTCGGATGTTGATTTCTTTCTTAAGAAGATTAAAATCTAGGAGGTGTTTGGTTGAAATTAAGGAATGGGAAAGGGAATTGAACCCTTCTCGGATGTTGATTCTTGAAATTAAGATAAAAATGCATTATAGGTAAAGTGAGATTAATTAGATTAGTGAAGTTAAGAAAAATTAAATGTGATTAGATTGATAATTTTATGCTCATAATTTCAGCTTTCTAAAGGAACATTGGACCCTTCTTTTTAGCCTAAGAAATGACCAAAACACCCCTTGAAGTTTGGAGAGTCCTATAACCATCAGAGTTTCTGGATATATATCAAAGAGGAAAAAAAGAAAGAGAAACAAGAAATAGCATTTCTGGTAAGAAAAAGAGAGAGAGAGCAGTGAAGAAGGCCATATTCAACAGCCTTCAAGCTTTGATATCAGACCATTAATCAAGTAAGACCTTCAACCCTTAGAAGAAAAGTTCTTCAGCACCTCAAGGGCTCTCATTTGGTACAAATTTTATTAGTGAAATCTGCAAAATAAAGCTAAAGTTCATGAGTGAAATTTCTGTTTGCAAGCTGTTTGTGTGGTTGTGAGTGCTAGTTTGCTTAAGGAGTATTTTATGTGTTTTGGCTTCTATTTAGTGTGTATTGGAGTGAAGAAATATTGGGAAAAAGGCCAAAATAAGTGAGGTTATGTTGAGGTAAAAATGGAAGAACAAAGCTAGAAATAGGTTGAAGAAATATGCTAAATAGATTTTGTTTCTCAGTTTACAGTTGTTTAATTGATGTGTGTGCAAGGAATTAATCTGAAGTAAATAGATCTAAATAAACCTGAAAGTGTTAGGAAGAGAAGAGAGGTGATTTTCTGGGATTTTAAATGCAAAAGAATGCACAATAATTAAATAGAACAATGTTACCCACGAAAATGCTTTTTTGCCACGCTTTATATTATGTCATGTTTTAACATGTGTATGAAAGTTGGGTTGATTGGAAGTTTAAATCACACTTCTATGAACATTAAACAAGGTTTATGAATGTTTAGATGGTGTGTGTTATGCAAAAGAATGAAGAGAAATAGCTTGTGCAAGTTGTGCATCCAAATTTTACTTTGCTGGTTTTGGAGATTTATCTGACTTGTTGTTGAACTGTAAGGAATTATGAAAAGTTTGTTTTATTGATCAGTGAATCTAGTTGTAGTTATCGTGAATTTTGAAATATTTATTGCATCTCAATTAAATATTTGACTTTACTGTTGGGCATACATTTTTCAGATGGAATTATGGAAGATGATGAAATGATTTTTGGTGATGGAGTGAGCTGGTGAAATTCTTTCAGTTAGGGGGTTTACTTGTTTGAATACTCTTTAGAGTTTTGATATATGGTGTTGTATCATGAACATTTTTTAAACAAACATTTGATATATGGTGTTTTAAAAATTTGCAAAATCTGATTGGTACTGATTTTGTGTTGAAAATGACAACTTTGGAAATTAATAATTTTTAACTCATGATTATTTAGCTTAAAACAATTAATGAGAGTTATTCTTGACATGTTAGAGATTGTTTTGATTATGATAGAAGCCATTTTTGTGGTGAAAATTCATAATTAAATGTAATTAAAGTTTGGTGTTTAACTATTTGGGAACTCATGTTATACACGAGTCCCACATGGAAAAAGTTGAGGACTGTGGAAGCCTTTTTATATTAAAAGGTTTTTCTATAAATTTGATAGAAAATCCCAAGGTAGTGGGACTACCACACGCGAACCTGCCCACCCGGCTCGGCTCGGACTCAGACTCAGACTCGGCCATGTTTTCACGTTCCTCTCTTTTTATTTTGCCTAATTAACTCTAACTTGTACAGAAAAATAAAAGATTAAAACTGATAAGAGTTAGGTCTCCTAATTCGGATTTGGTAGGGTTTTTCCTAAGGCTATGTTCAAAGGAAAAACAAAATAGAGCCGCGACTCCAGTTTTTCTTTCCTTGAGAAAATCGCCTCTTCTGTTCTCCCTCTCACAACCCATATTTTTCTGACTTAACGGGAGCAGTGAATTGAGAAAATTTTCGAGGTAATTACAATTGGTGTGCGTCAACGGCAATTTGATATTGTCTTATTCTGTAAGGAGAATCGCTATACCTATCGTATCGGTAAGTGGAGTGAATAACTTCTTGAAGGCAAATCAGGATTTGAACTGGTGATTCGGTCAACACTTCTATCAGTCGCGTCCCAACTTGTCTAGAGTAGGGCCGACACCAAGTACGTCTGGTGGGGACAGCGCCGAGTCTATTCTGGAGGAACAGTACCCGTGCTGTGCTCTTGTCTCGCGCGCAAGTCTCTCGAATCTATTACTAACTTCTCTGTTTTGAATTCTGCCTGGTTGCTTTGCTTTGAATTGCATAATTGATAATTGAATTTTTATTATAACCATGGTCGGGTATAAGTGGTGCTTATTCAATTCAGTTGAGTTGCCTGTTTGTGCTTGTCGGTACCATTTTTCTAACAGTTTTCAAGAAGTTATTCTGCAATTATCTGTTTATGTGTAATGACCAGTTTGTCAGGTACTGCTTCTGTTACGTATAAGTCTTTCGTTGACTTGAATGGTCTGCGGACAAATTTGGTTCATGGCAGAATTTTAAATGTTGGCAACAATACATAAAAATTTGGTTGACCATGAGGGATTTATTGTCAGCAAGGTAGACAGACCCGTACCAATTAAAAGATATCTTAGAGTAGTTGAGATTGCTGTATGAGATGAACGGAATAATGTAGGTAGAGGGGTAATACTGTCAGCCTTGACAAATACTCTCTTTGATGTCTTCTATTCTGAATCCTACACAACAAATATGTTATGGGATGAGTTGGATAGAAAATATAACACATAAGATCAAGGTCTGGAGAGGTATTATGTCTTTAAATTTCTGAAATTTTAGATGGTTAAGGGCAAGTCTATGACTGAACAGACTCAAGAGTTACAATTGATTATTCACTCTCTTTATAAAGCGGATATGGAACTTCCTGAGAAGTTCCAAGTGATGTTAGTGATAGAAAATTTTCTTAAGTCTTGGGAGGACTTTGGTATTCTCACAAACACAAAACGGAAAAAAGTTCTCTAAATAATTTGATAAAATCAATATCCATTGAAGAGTAACATAAGAAGAATAGTCATATTATGCCTGTGGAATTTAATATCCATTTGGTGACTATTGGAAAGAAGAGCAATAATCAGAGGAATATGGGGATTAATTCAAACTCTAAAAATATAGAAAAGACAAAAGGTAAAGCTAAAAAGAAACCAAAAGTAAACAAACCTTACTAGAATTGTGGTCAAGTTGGGTATTGAGCTAAGGACTATCCGTCTAAGAATTCCCAAGTCAAATAAGGATCAAATTCTGAAGCACAAGTTAATATGGTTGTAGAGGATACCAGTCAAATGGGAGCTAATTTGAGTACACACCTTATTGAGATTTGTACCATTGAGGCTGAACTGGTATCATTACCTTAAATGATAAAGAAATGTATGTTTCTGTTAACCCATAAGTCTTTACTATTTATGAACCACTTGATTGGCTAGTTGATACTAGAGCAAATGTACACATTTGTGCTGATAAATTACTTTTATGTCTTACAGTCAATTAAAGGAAAAGTTGTAAAGATGGGGAATTCAGCTACAGCCAATGTGCTGAGGATTGGATGTGTGGACTTGAAATTTCCTTTAGGGCATATTCTTTCTCTTCATATGGTGCAACATGTTCCAACAGTTCGTAAGAATATTCTTAGCAATTCATGTTTAGTTAGAGAGGGGTATGAGTTTACTTTCAAATGTAATAAAATAGTTATTATGTACTTCAATCTTTTGTTGGTAAAGGTTATTTGTCAGATAGTTTATTTAAATTAAGAGTTGAACCATTTACTTCTGATTTGAATAAAGCTTCTTCTGTTAAGAATTTTGTTTACCCTATGGTGCACATTATTGAATTTAATGATATTTGACATAGTAGACTTGGATACTTAAATTTAGATTCTATTAAAAGAATTATATATTTAGATTTGATCCCTAAACATGTAATTGATAAGAAGAACAAATGTCAAGTATGTATGGAAGCTAAAACAATCAGGAAACCCTATTATTCAATTTAAAGGGACTCGAAAATACTTGATTTAGCTCACATAGACATTTGTCAATTCAATGGTATGTTGATTGGGGATTATAATAAATACTTCATTATTTTTATTGACAATCATAGTAAATATTACTATGTTTATTTACTTAAATATAAAGATGAAGCACTTGAAAAGTTTCTCATATGTAAAAATGAAGCTGAAACTCGAATTGACAAGAAATTTAGAAGGTTAAGATCTGATAGATGTGAAGAGTATGGGTCTAATCCATTTGTTGAATATTGCCAAAGTAATGGTATAATTCATGAGGAGACGCCCCCTTATTCTCCCCAGTCTAATGGGATTGCTGAACGAAAAAATATAACGCTTAAAGATAAAATCAACAATTTATTTTTGAATTATAGATTGCCTAAGTATATGTGGAGTGAGGCTTTAAATACGGCTTGCCATATTCTGAATAGAATTCCTCACAAACATAAAGAGGTAATTCCGTTTGAAGTTTGGAAAAGTAGGAAACCTAACTTGAAATACTTTCGTGTGTGGGGTTATCTTGCAAAAGTTCTAATCCCTGAACACAAAAGGAAAAAGTTAGGACCAAAGACTATTGATGCCATCTTTATTGGTTATATGAAAACAAGCTATACTATGAGGTTTTTTGGTAATTAAGTCTGAAATACCTGACATAGATGTTAACACAATTATTCAATATCGTGATGCTACATTCTTTAAGGATGTATTTCCCATGAAACTGGTTTGCCTCAAGATATTTATACTTTAGATTCAACCTTAACATCTGATTTCATTCCTGATCACGTGGAAAGAGTGAAAGATGTGAGGGCAAATCTAAATAGTTTCAACACTCAAACTGAGGAATTGAAAGAATCTAGAAGGAATAAGAGAGTTAAGATAGTCAAGGACTTTGGAAGTAACTTTGTCACTTACAATGTTGAGAATGGACATTTAACCTTTCAAGCAGCCATAGCTTCCTCAAAAGTAGGACATTGAAAATGAGTTGTCAAAAGCGAGATGGATTTCATTGTCTCTAATGGGACATGGGAACTAGTATATCTCCCTTCTGGGTGTACTACAATTAGATGCAAATGAATTTTTAATAAGAAACTCAGAATTAGATAGGACCATAGATAAGTATAATGTTAGATTAATTGTCAAAGAGTTCAGACATAAATAAGGAGACTATTTTGATACATACTCTCCTATTGCTCGTTTGACTACAATTCGAGTGCTAATTGCATTGGCTTCTATATATGGTTTCACTATCCACCGAATGGATGTGAAGACAACTTTTCTTCATGGTGATCTTGAATAATAGATATATATATAGATCACCTTGAGGGGTTTGTAACAAAGAAAATGAGCGAAAAGTCTAGAAACTTGTTAAATCCCTATATAGTCTAAAACAAGCACCCAAACAATGGTATGAAAAATTTGATAAAACTATTTTATCATTTGGCTTCATCATAAATGAGAATGACAAGTGTGTACTATAAGGTTAAGGGTAATGCATGTATTGTATTATACCTGTATGTGGATGATATTTTGTTATTTGGGTCCAATGTTGAGATAATTAATGAGACTAAATCATTATTGAAAAGTAAGTTTGAAATGAAGGATATGGGAGCAACAAATATGATTCTTGGTCTAAAGTTGATTCGCTCAACTGATGGGATAACTATTTATATATCTCACTATGTTGAAAGTGTTCTTAAGAAATATGATTATCAAAATTGCAAAATTGCTAAAACTCTAAATGACCATTTTGTAACTTTATTCAAGAATGAAAGTGATATTTTTATGTCTCAGTTAAGATATTAACAAATTATTGGTAGCTTGAAATATCTTGCAAATGGCAATAAATTGAATAATTTTTTTTTAATACATTCTAACGTATTGCCTTTTATTTTCACACTTTTAAGGTTACTTTCAATAACTCCTATATTTTTATATGTTTGAGAATTAGATATTCAAAATTTTAATTTTGAAATTGGTATCCAACGTTTGACAAAACCTTAAATTGAGTATTCAATTGTCAAAATTAAAAGTTTGAATATTCAATTGTCAAAATTAAAAGTTTAGATACCTAATTGTCAAACATACAAAAATTCGAGAAGATTACTGAAATTAACTTTAAACTTTTATTCATTTCCATTGCACCCCCTAACAATTGAAATCAATGATACGTAACTACATATTATGTGTTGGTGAAGTGAAGATTTTGAATACGTTTTATTTTCTTTATTTTTGATAATTTGATTTTGAATTTTTAAAAATATAGACCAAATTAACATACACATATTAATATCTATTAATTAGTTAAAAATATATTTCTTTATCCTTATTTTCAATTAATATCGCTATCAATCTTTTTGTATTGTAAATTAATTATTTTAATAACAACTATTTGATAGATATTTAATTGTTAGTAATTATATTTTCCCTCTAATACGTACCTCTAGTAGTTTTTTTGGTATTTGGTGAAGCCACACTCCTAAATACTTTAATATATCATATAAATACATGATTTTAATAACAAATAAATCAATAAATTTTAATCGATTAAATATTTTTAGAAACTTCACAAAGTATGAAGAAAAGATAAAGATAATTCTTTTTTCATACATGATAAATATATAACTTATATGATACAGTTGGAACCATGAAAACAACCTCTTTGAAAAAATGTAGGGGAAAGGCTGCATATATTATGCGGTTCTTTTCCCCTTACTCCCGAGATTTACCCTTTGTATGATAAATATATGAATTTTATAATTTTATATACTATTAGTGTTACATTTAGTTATAAAATTTTACATTAATTTGATATTTAAGAATGTATGACTTTATTTAAAATTATAAAAAAAATAAAATTTAAAAAATAAGAAAGTTAGAGGACAAACTTGTTTAATGTAAGATTTAAAATTTAGATTAATTTAAGTAATCTTTCTGTATTTTTGTATGTTTGACAATTGGTACCTAAACTTTTAATTTTAATAATTGACTATTCAATTTAAAGTTTTGTCAAATGCTGGATACTCTATTGTCAAAATTAAAAGTTTGAATATATAATTATCAAATATCTAAAGCTGGAATTAATCCAAACTTTTTTTATAATATTGGCTTGATAGGGTAAATAAATTATAACGATCCCCCAAAACGATAGTAAAATTGTAATTGGAAAAATGTACAAACGATAGTAATATTGTAGTTGGAAAAAGTAATGTAGAAGTTTGTTCTCGCTATTAAAATTTTAGATGGATTTATAATTTATTTTTAGTTAACAAATTAGTTTTTAAAAAAATTTAAATTATTTAGATAGTAATTATTTTTTGATAAATTTATTTGAATATAATAAAAATTAAGTTTAATGGAACTCAAATGCGATCAGATAAAGAAAATATAATATGTTGTGAGTATATAATCTTAGGAAATAAATATCATTTCAATTATAATTATGTTTGGTTCACAGATGAGGAATGAGAGGGGAAAGGGGAGGGAAATTTTTACTTTCATTAAGGGAAATAAATATAATTTACTGTTATTATATTTTGTTATAGTGGAAAGGAAGTAAATAATCATTTACATTCCAATTCGTCCAAACGGTTAGGGAACATTCTTAATTTACTTATCTTCTATTATTTATTTTCAACCAAACGATATAAATTATCTATATATTCTAAATTTACATTCATTATTTTTATCCAAACCAACCGCACTCTAAGAGAAAAAGTATATAACTATAAGAGTTAGATTCTTATATAAGTTAAAAATAAAAAATATTTTGCCTTGCTTTTATATTAAATTTTGAGATAAGTACAGTATAACTTTATCATCTGTTAACTCCTAGAAAAAAATTTGAATGGTGTAAGTGAATAAAAATTAGTTTTGAATGAATTTTGTAAAAGTTTATTAAATATGTAGAATTAGGTGGGGCTTAAAAAAAATAAAATAATATGATGTGTTGTGAGTAGATGATAGTTTTTGAAAAATAAAAATCACATAAAACAATAATATATTTGAATTAAAATGAAATTTTAGTTTGGAATGAAAAAGTGAGATTCCAATCCAAGAAGAGCTTGTACTTGAATAAAGATTAGATTGAGATAGATTTGTTAGATTTTAATAAAATATTATTAAATATGAAATATATTTAGAGCTAATAGAGAGAAAATATGATGTATTATAAGTATATAATAATTATTGAAAAATAAAAAAAATTTAAATTAATATTATTTTAAATTAAAATTTTAATTTAGATTAGGAATTCTTTCCAAGTATAATCTAAATCTATCATGATATGATATGTAAGCAGAGTATGATGTAATTTTTAAATATTCATCTTACCTAACTTGCTAATAACATAGGGGATTTATGTAAATGGCATAACTTCAGAATTCTCTATTTTGTTAAAGTTTGTTATAGAACTGATATGATGAGAAGCTAACTACACGCGAAACTTCATTTTCGCATAGTATATACATCCAAGAAAAATAGAAAAAGACAACCATTTTACGCGGAGGGTATCGAATTCTCAGTCTTGCCTGCCTCTCAAGCAGGTATTTCACGCGCTCTGGGCGGTTCTAGGACAGTAGTAAAAAATGGGCTCGGATGGGAGTGGTTCAGACAACGTACACCATTCGCGATGGCTGGCGACTTGGCTTATCGGAGGTGCAGTTTTGGGATTGTCCCTCCTAGGCGTTTCATTTGCTTTGCCCCAGGAAATGTGGAAGAACAGGAAGAAGAAACCTATAAGGGTATACATGGATGGCTGCTTCGACATGATGCACTACGGCCACTGCAATGCCCTTCGTCAGGCTCGGGCCCTCGGCGACCAATTGGTTGTTGGAGTTGTTAGTGATGCTGAAATAACCCTCAACAAAGGCCCTCCGGTTACTCCCCTTAACGAAAGGTTTCATTGTCATGTTCTCTGATTTTCAATTTGTCACCATCTTTGCTTTAAATGTTGGGAATTTTCCTTGTGCCGTAGATCCCGCATTCGTTCCTTTGTCCTATAATTCTAAGTAATATCTATATGTTCCCATATTTATCAAGTTTTTGCATGGATTCAGGCAACATGGTAGTTTCTTGATCCAATCGAATTCTTCCTGTTAAGCTCATTCAATTTATGTTTGTTGAATAATTATAAAAGTTTAACTAGCTTGAAATACACGGTTGAACCTTTTTTTTTTCCCGTGTGTAAGAACTCTGTCATGCTCTCCCTCCCTTCCTTCCTTAGATTGATGGTTTCTAGAGGGTCCTTGTGGCACAACGCACAAGATGGAAGATACATCAGCCAGAGCAACTTGCCTTTGCGCCATAGAGCTGAAGGATTGATTAGGATGCAATTGTCCTAAAAGTTATTTTTCCACAACGAAGATTAGGCCTGCCTATGCTATTTGATTTCTCTATCAGAACAGCTACACAATATTTGATCTCTCTATATCTATTCAGAGAGCATCTGAACTGCATCACGCTGTGCATTTAATGGATGTTACAGCTGAAAAGCAAGAACAATAGAAAACAAGATAATGGTTTTTATTCATGTTTTACTGTCTCTAGGGACTCTTCGACTTCATCCACCATTTCAATTGATGCTTCTTGGATGCTATTGCCACAGGAAGAAAAGAATGCCTATCCAGTTTGGACTACAGAGGATTCCCTCCCATTTAATTGTTTTGAGGGCTTCTGTTCACATGTGGTTTGATATAAATGCATACACAATTAAAATCTCATCTTATATGGTCACTAGGGCAAAGTATTTTCCTATATATAGGGTTCCCCTCGATCTGCAACTCTCTCTCTACATATGTGTATTTGCACAGTGCAAGTTTGTGTGCATGGGTATATTTTTTTACATGGACGAGTGCGTTAAGTACATCTATGTATTTATCCTCTGGATAATCCTGTAGTCAAAAGAATGTTTTACAGAGAATTTATGTGTTTCTTTTTTCTGTTATAGGATGATAATGGTCAGTGCTGTAAAGTGGGTGGATGAAGTTATTCCTGATGCACCGTATGCCATAACTGAAGATTTCATGAAGAAATTGTTTGATGAGGACAACATAGATTATATTATCCATGGGGATGATCCATGCATTCTTCCAGATGGAACCGATGCTTATGCCCTGGCAAAGAAGGCTGGCCGCTATAAGCAGATTAAGCGGACGGAAGGAGTGTCAAGCACTGATATAGTTGGTATGCTTTCTTCACCTCTTAGTTTGTTTGTTTGCTCATTAACCTTTTCCTAATAAAGTTTGAAACCCACAGCTTGCTTCTGCTCGACATTCTCTGTCTGGAACTATAAGATTGCTCATGTTGTGATAAATGAAATAGGTCGTATGCTTCTGTGTGTCAGAGAGAGGTCAACTGGTGATAGCCATAATCATTCATCCTTGCAACGTCAGTTCAGCCATGGTCACAGTCACAAGTCTGAAGATGGTGGCTCTGGTAGTGGAACACGCATATCTCATTTTTTACCTACATCACGCAGAATTGTTCAATTCTCCAATGGAAAGGTACCCAGCATACTTCCTAAATTTCTTGGGATAGAGCATTATAACTTTGCTTTCTGTCGTTTTGATTGATGGTTAAATTTGTTTTGGTGGGGAAGGGGGTTGACAAATCTTACTGAAATCACTGACTTGGGTGGAAAAATTCTTTCACTTACTCCTTTGCCACTCTTATACACCTGCTTGGTCTTCACTAGGAACTTGAGTAAGGAGTAGACTTTGAGGAAGAGGTGAAATACAATCAGTTTGAATCTGGGACCGCTATTTGAAATCTTAGTGAAACACTAGATTTCTTATCTCATGTCAAGTTTTCTATTATGTGCCATTTCACTCTGGAGTTTGAAGGGATTATGTTGGTACACCCCTCACTGTTAAATCGCGAAATTTGCCTTGATTTTTTTGTTCCATAACCAGCGTTTCTAGAGGGAAAGAGAGGATGAGGAGTGGGGGTGGCAATCGTGTCGTGTCCAGGTTGGCGGGTCGTGTCAATCTAAGATAATTACATGACATGCCAACCCGAACACAACACGATTAATAAACGTGTCTAATTTTGTAACACGAACACGACACGAAAATAAACGGGTTGACACGACACGATTAGACATGAAAATTAAATAGATAATTACTAAATTCGCCAATCCGAATACCTACTAAACCCGCCAACCTGACAAGTAGTTGCCTTTACATGTGTCTTGACATTTCTTTTCCTTTTTTTTTCTTCTTCTTGGTTTCGGAATATAATTGCTACAAAGAAGAGCTAAGCTGTCACTTGTAGAGGAGTTTGTGTTAAAAAAAAATAAATATAACGGGTTTGCGGGTTGAACCCGTTTATGACCCGAGCACATTTAATGTTAAATTGGTCGACCTGTTTTAACTTGAACCCGCTAAATCCCAACCCTAACCCGCTATAACCGGGTCGTGTTGGCTTGCCGTGTTCAATATTGCTACCCTTAATGAGGAGTGATTAGGCATGGGGTGTAGGGGAATGCGGACGGGTTTTGGTTATTTGTTGAATTTGTAATAGTAAATTGAGTCAAATTGTCATGTCCTGTGCTTGAGGCTTGCAACACTACTCATGGGCGTGGTAGCACCCACTGGCAACTACTTAGCCACTGTCCTTTTGGGGCTAAAATGGATTATCCCCCATGCTCATACACCACTGCACACTTCTATTACTTTCCTGGGTGAGATTGGAGTATCACACAAGGAATATCATGGGTGAAATGGTATATGATGCCAATAGGAGGGAACGTAGGTGACTTGGAAATTGACTTAAATATTTAGCTACGACACTTGTAATGGTTTTCAAATTACTAGCAAAATAAGGAGATTCTCTTTATTGCTCTTTTCCTTGGCAACTTGCCTTGGAGTCTGAATTGTATTTTTTGGAATCTTAAGAAGTTTACTTATTAGAAAGTTTCATTGTTTCCTGAACTTTGTCTGCATGTTAGCAGTTAAGTTGGTAGCAATTGATATTTGGCTTTCTATAGTAGAATAGTGGTGTCTTTGCATATTTTGCCCTTCTATAATGTTTACATGCTTTTCAAACTCCTTTGGTAGAGGTCTTGACTTCTTGTTCTTGCCCCTTTCTTTTGGATAATTTTGAACCTGGATAACTTTGAGGCCAAGGTTCTTTAATGGCTTCTATATTTTCTTATGTATTCTTATTCTTGATTTTATGTACCACAGGTAGCAAAGAATAGCCACTTTATGGTCTATATTTCTGCATGACCTTAACTGAACACGTAGACAATAGAGAAAGCCACTGATGTATTCAGTTTTCGGGATAAATTCACTGTCTTTCTCATAATCTTGCTTCATAGAAGTCCTTAAACCCTCATGGTTTGATTCTATTTCAAGGCATTTTGAATTTATTATTTAAAACCGTATCACTTTTCAATGTTCAAATATTACATTGCCACACACACTCTCTCTCTCAGCCTCTATTTTCTCATATAAATCATAAATCTCTTTACCTTTTCTTCTTCTCTTATTACTTTAAATCTTAATCCTTTCATTTTTAATTTGAAGTTTCAAATTAATGCGCTTATTATTCTTTTTTCTTGTTTTTTTTTTGTTAATTAAGCCTAAATTAATCCCAAAACCTCACTTATGGATATATAAATATCCTCTTCTGCCATTGGAGGATAAAATAACCATATTTTATTTTTTTTAAGAAAAGATTTTTCTAATTGGAAAATAAGTAAAAGACAAGAAGTCACAAGGCGTATATGGTCTACACCATGCCATTGAGTTTAATAAACATAGAAAGGATTTTGGTCTCGTTTTTTGTATTTTGATAGAGAGAATAATAGACAGATAATATACTAGAAGCCCAAGTCTTGACAAAAGATTTCTGCTAATCAGACTTCTCACACTATCAAACCAAGGGAAGTCTTAAGGCCCCATTGTCCTTCAGTTATAGTAAAGTGTTAAAATTACAAAGAACTTGTTAAAATGACATACTTTATAAAGTACGAATTACAGGTTCTCAATGTTTAGCTGGATTTCCTCATGCCAAAGACAATCCAGCCACTAGATAGAGTCACGATAAAATTCCACAGTATATCCTTCCTTATGTTTGATCCCAGACATGGACATATGCATTAGTCTAAGATTGCATCTCATTACATAATGATCCCACCTATGAAATACTCCTAATCTTCCCTATTCAATTGCCTAATTATCTGGAAAAGCAATAAGAATAAATGTGCTGTAAATATGTTAAGAAAAGAAATCTTTCACAAAATTTTCTCAGGTTATATATTATTGTTTCTTGTTCTGTAGTGAGATTATCTCTTTTCAAATTCCTTTATAATTCTTTTTGCATTCTCTAGGGGCCAGGACCAGATGCTCGCATAGTCTACATAGATGGTGCTTTTGATCTTTTTCATGCTGGACATGTGGAGGTATATATTGTCCTAATCGAACTTTTTGCAGTGATTAAAGAATAGAAAATCATAACTATATGATCAAGATGTATGTACACTTGGTTTATGCTGATGGTTCTTGCTCTTGCTTATTATGTGAATATGCATGTTCTTTTCTTGTTTCAGCTACTTGGGCAGAGCAATTAGGGTGTAAGTGGAAAAGGACTAGTTTGAGATGAGTTATGTAAAAAATTATTAAATATGTGGGGTCAAACGGGGTCCAAAGAGAGAGAATTTGATGTTTTGTGAGTAGATGATAGTTCTCGGGAACGAAAATTACATAAAATAATACTCCATCCGTTTCAAAATACTTATTTATAAAACTTTTTTGTTTTGTTTTAAAATACTTGTTTATGTACATATTTCTAGAACTAATAATTAGTTTCTTCCCATTTTATCCTCATTTATTCTAAGTCAGCTGCACAACTTTCTAAAATTCTTCTTTCTTTTTGCTTCTTGGGAATTTTTACCAACCAATAGCTATCATGTTTTTAATATGGGTAGAGTAGGAACTTTATCTAAATTATAGTATTGTTTTCAACACCCTTAATATGTGTGCAAAATGCTTCATGAACAAGTATTTTGAAATGGAGAGAGTAATATATTTGAATTAAAGTGAAATTTTGGTTTGGGATGGGAAAAGAAAATTTCAATCCAAATAAAGCCTTTGTTTGCTCTAATAAATACGGATCCAAATCTCTCCTGTCAAGCTGAATACCCAATTGCAGTTTTCTTTGTATTAAGCATATCATGTTTGTTAAGATTGGAAAAATTGTAAACGATTACAATGTTTAGAATTCACCTAAATAAATAATGAAATGTCTTCAGATCTAGAAAACACATATTGAACTTTTAGTGTTAAAAACTTGAGCTACTTCAGAATTCAGCTTTTAGACTCCAGTTTTTAGCGTGAGTAGTATTATGTTAGATCCCATTTGATGGAAACTACATCTATAATTCCTTAGAGAGGTGGGTAGAGCTTCTGGTTTCCATGTTGTCAAAGAGTTGAACAATGTTTTTTACTGTTGGGGGAAGGCCTAAAAGTAATGGAAGTATGCATATGTTTATTTGGGCTTAATTATCAATGAATTCCTTGAATTTTAGGCCGGATGAGTATTGTAATTATTATACTTCTCGAGGTCAGGGCAGGGTTGAAAGCATTAGTGCACCCTTTAAAACAAAATAGCAAGATTTTTTTGTTACTTTTCCTGGTTAAATGTAAAGCTGGAGTCCAATTGTTTTTTATTTGATTTTGGGCAGATTCTGAGGCTGGCCCGGGGACTTGGTGACTTTTTACTTGTTGGCATTCACACCGACCAAACTGTCAGGTAGCAGGATCTTCTGTCTTTTGCCTTTCTATCTCTGATGCAAATGTTTGCTTTATTTCATTTCCCTCCTTCAATATTTGCTAAATTCAGCTATGTTATGTTTTGGTAAATCTTCTAGATCTTGTGTACTCTTAATCCAGACAAGAAGGAAGAGATCACAGTAGAAAAAATCTATATGTTTGTCTTGTACTCCATTTTGTCTCACTGTTTAATTACCCATCTTTCTATTTACATTTTCTCCAGTGCCAATAGAGGCACTCACCGTCCCATCATGAATCTTCATGAAAGGAGCCTGAGTGTTTTGGCTTGCCGTTATGTGGATGAGGTGATTATTGGTGCTCCTTGGGAAGTGTCAAATGATATGGTATGTTTATCTATTTTATCATATGCTGGTGTGTTCTTCAGTGATTTCTTGTTTTTAATTAGGACGAATTTAAATCCTATTCTTTTGATCTTAGGGTGTAAGTGGAAAAGCAAATCTATCGCAATTCAAAATCACTTTAGTTTAAAATAATTATAATTTAAATAATTTTCATTTCTCGAAAATAATCATATGCTTACAATACATCATATATTCTCTCTCTTTGACCCCACTGGGACCCCATCTAGAGATGGCAATGGGGCCAGGGACTAGAAATCCCGGCCCTGCCCCCGCATACCTCCCATTTCTCTATCCCTGGCCTGTCCCCGCCACGGGGAAAGGCGGGGATGCCTACCCCCGGCCTGCCGGGGACAAAATAATTCCCGGTCCCGGCCTAACGGGAGCCTGTTTGAGTCAGGAAATATTTATAAAGATTTTTTTTTAGAAAATTTTTTTGGCCTCCGATATATTTTTAATCAAAACTTTTTAATCATTTCGAAAACTTTTGTATTGGTTTTCAATGTTTCACGTATTAATCATATCACTAAATTAATAGGAGTAAAATTGATAATTTATAAACTTTTCCTTTTCTTTTTCTTTTTCTCCACTTTTTTCTATTTTATTTTATTATATATATATATATATATATATATAATCGACCTCTATATGTATGTGTGTGTGTGTGTGTGTGTATGTATATATAGTATATTATATATTATATATTATATTAGTTACTTGAAATTAAGGCTTAGTTTGTTGTTGTTTGTCGTTATATGTATGTATGTGTGTGTGTGTGTGTGTGTGTGTGTGTGTGTGTGTGATACATATAATATAAAATATATGTGGAGTGGGGATCATGCAATTCCCGTCCCCTGTTGGCAGGCCAAGGAATGAAGCTTGCCCCCGTCTTGGGCTGGAGATTCCCCTATTTAAGTAGGAAAATTACCATCCCTAGCCCCATCGTAACCCCATATATTTAATAATTTTTATTATATTTAAACAAACTCATCTCAATCTAATTGCTGTCTAAGTACACCGTTAGTGTTAATGGTGGCTTAGGATGAAAAATCTATAAATCAAGTGAATCACTTTACTTTTCCTTTTTCTTAGGACATTTTATCTTCTTGTGTTTTACTTAAATAAAGTTAAACTAATCAAGAACATTTTTCCAAGTATGTGGACTTGCTTAATTTGCTTTTCTACTTTATTCTGCTCTCTTGGAACACCTTTTGCATATAGTCTTCTTCTATGAATCACTTCCCCATGATATGACCTCATATGAATTTTGTTAAAAACTGATGGTTTATATGCCTTATTAGCCTGTCTAGAGCATCTTGAAATTATTTTCTATTGCTTGGTGTCATATTGACAATTTGGATTTTTCACAATTTTGCATATTTTATTTATTGCAAAGGATCTCATCTCAGCAGAGCCATTTGCATTCTTCAAGTTCGCGATTGTCTAGTTGCCCAGCATTTATGTGAAACATACATCTTCGCGATTGTCAGTTGACATGAGGAGCTGTGATTGATGATAAATTTTATTTCTTGTTCACTGACTACACCACATCGTTCTACTTTCTCTAGTCCCAGGTTCTTATGAACAGGACATAGTTCCAAAAAATTGCCCTTTTAACTTTGATATTGTTGATAGGTTGCACCCAAACCCCTTTATTTGATCACTTAACTCACTTCCCCTACCTTCCACACCATTGCAGAAAGAAAAGAGAAAAAGAGGGGGGCAAAAACGAATTCTGTCTAACCAATCATAGAATATGGGCAATGTTGGCACTCCAATTCTCATTGGAGAGACAATGTTGTCCTCTTCTTCTCCTCTCAATGTTCTAAATGATCCCTCTATTTTTCTTTTCTCTTCTCCATTTCTTTGTTCTACATTCATTTTCCCTGACTATTCCCTCTTTGCCTCTTCACTACTGCAGCCTTGCAACAACTAGAAGCACCATGCTTGACAAGGTTTCTTGTCATTTCCCTTGCCATCAAAATGAAGTGATTGCAGCCTTAGTTCATGTAATAACGGCATGACCTCCTTTCGCCACCATCGTCGAGCAACATTCATAGTTTGCCATCCATCCCAATGATCTAAACCAATAGACAACTGCTGTTCTTGTCATATCATCATTCTTATAATATTAGTTCTTTGTAGTGAAGCATCCTTCACTCCCTCACTCTCCTTTCCCACCCCTCCCACAACCCCCCCGCGGCTTGTGTTAAATTTGCTAGGGCCAATGTCATCATCACCTCACCTCTGGTCGATCTTGGCATTAGGATCTAAAGCTCCATAAAGGCGAACTTGAAGTACTTCACAAAGGGAGTGTAAGATCATAAGCAGGTATCGGAGCTCCACCTAAGTTTGGCAGTTGGCTCGTTCAATATCTGATATTAATATTGTGAAGGTAGCAGCTGGGAGTTAATGTGGTATGGCCTTAATTATTCAAGGGATCATGAAGAGAGAAAATGATGATGGAAAAGAAGAATGAAAGAAATAAAAAAGAGGGCGAATATGAGACAATCGGGAAAAAGCAGAGAATTATGTTCTCACTCAGCCAAAAAATTTGAAAAAAAGAATAATTTTCTCTCTAGGGGGAGGTATGGTGCCAATAACAATAACTAATGTGCTGATATTGGTTCCATGTTAAAAATGCATGAAATAGATTAAATCCAGTTTGCTCCATCCAAGTTTGTCTCTGTGACAATTACCCTTTTACTTTTATCCCAACTTTTGCATTTCTCCCCTAGTTAGATGCCTGTATATACATGACTCATTTTATTTTCATACTTCCATTACATATAAAAAGGTTATTTTCTTAGGGGTGTGTTTATTGCACTCCAAAATAGCTTCTTTTACTCTACTTTTAGTACTTTGAACCTTTTGAATCTTTTTCAGAAGGTTTAAAAAACATATCTACTCTGTCTCCTCCTTCCTCCATTTCCATCACCTGTTTTTTCATAGGCTAAAAAGACATAAAACTTTCCTTCTATCTAAGGTTTCATCATCTCAGCAATAGAGGAAATGCTAGCAACCAAATTAAAATGCAGAATGACAGACATAACATAGAAGCAGGCTAATCTCAGAATTTGGTTTTAAAAGCCGAACTCTAGAGAGCTTTATGGACTGTCTGCCTTTTCATCTTTATTGACTTCATCATGTCTGTCATCGTCAATAGTTTATGGACGGGTATCCCCCAGTCCACCTTTTCATCCCATTGCCGGCATTGTGGCCGAAGGTAACATCCCAGATCTGAAGAGAAGACATTTAACAGGCTCTGAGGGTTGTGCTCCAACAGATAAGCAACATCTGCTACACAGAAGGGGATTTTAAGAAGGAGGAGATAGAGTAGAATGACATGCATGTTTTTTTCACCTATGAGAAGAGTTCAAAGGTTTATAAAGCTTTTAAAGTCAAGTGCAGGAAACTCTTTTGTAGATTGCAAAAATCACTCCCCTTTTCTGATTAACTATTTATGTTTTAGATTTCAGGTTATAAGTTAATCGAATGAAAACCCATTTGTTGTTGGATTATTCATTATTTCCAAAATTTACTTATTTATTGCTACTATTTCTAACAAGAAGGGTACTATACCAATACCAATACACCCCACCCTTTTATTGGATTAAATTGGGAGAGATTTTGGGAGGAAAGATAGGTGAAACATGAAAGTCAAGCAACAGTCAGGAGAAAATAGTGGGAAAAGTAGGAAACAGAGATAGATTGCAGGGAAAGATTAAGGGAAAAATCATGGAAAGATAGGGAAATAAAAATAAAAACCTCAAGAATATGTGGAGTAGAGTTGCATGGAAATGGAAGTGAGGTCAATTCTGCCAGCAGTATTATTTATATATGCGAAAACTGCAGCCACTATTATTACAATATTTTGTGAAGATAATTTCAAAAAATGCTAGTTGCCCATCCTTATTCTCAGGTCTTCACTTCGCCACTGGCGTGCAGTGATTTTACCAAATACTACTTTCTTGTCCTAAAGTGTTAAACATTTCAAATAGTTTTCTGCCTTTCAAGTATATTACAGTGTCATGTTTCTTAAGCATTTTACTTGTATAACTTTCCATCATTGCAGATCACAACATTTAATATTTCTCTGGTTGTTCATGGAACAGTTGCAGAGGACAATGATTTTCGAAAGGTTTGGAATGCTGTTTTGCTGATGATTATCATAAATTACCATTCTCCTTTCATCTTCTTTACCTGTCTCTTTTAATTCCTTCCCCTACAGGAGAAGCGCAATCCATATGCTGTTCCGATCAGCTTGGGAATTTTCAAACTGCTAGAAAGTCCTCTAGATATTACGACTAGCACAATAATCAAGAGAATTGTGTCAAACCATGAAGCATACCAGGTTTCTTGTGTCTAATATTTAACCATTTTCATGAACTCAATTTTTTATTTTCATTAAAAAAGTCTCAATTTGTTTTTCTTACTTCTTTTTGGTCATTTTTATAGGGACATATTGGGGTAGTAGTATTTGGTTTTGTGAATCTTGAGTTACTCCTTCCGAAGATTGTTTAGTCATTTTTTTATACGCAATTATCCATCAAAATGGTGTTTGCCACCTACATATTGGACCTCTGTTATCTAGCTGTTGGATTTCCTTTTTGTTGGCTTTAACTTCAATGAATTTGATTTGCTTCAGAAGCGCAATGAGAAGAAATCAGAAAGTGAGAAAAGGTACTATGAGCAGAAGACTTATGTTTCTGGCGATTGATTAACACCATAATAGACAAGGTAACAGCATGGAGGCCTGTAGATTGTTGGTTTAATACCAATAATCATTTACCAGTAATTGAATGGTTGAATTTCTATTGCAGGTTAATCAATGGACTGAGCTAACTTTGAAGATGACTCATATAGTTTTGGAGTTTTTCTCTTACAGGAATTTTACATATTTCTGTTCTTGTTGACTACTTTGTTGGTAGGCCTTGTGAGGATATGTGTAGACTGGTAGATAACAGGGTGCCATTATCTTTTTCTAGTAGGATTATCGGAATTTTACTGCATGCTTACATTATTCAACGCTATGTTTTATGAAAATGCTAGTAAATCTGCGGTACTCTATGGAGAAAGAGAGACTATTGGCATAAATAATTTCCTCGGATAAAAATTTTCCAAGGATTCTGTTGACGCGTTTCTTCTAGCTAGTTCTGCTCTATCTGCAACTGCATGGGAACATATCAATGCAGAAATAATAGTAATAGCAGTACCCAGTAAATTGCTCCCTGATAAGCAAACGACAATGCAGAGAAAGGGGTTTTTGGGCAAGGCATGGTACTGGTTATTTTCAACACTCCCTCGAGATTGGGAATCATGGTAAGCAAATAGAGGGTCCAGGGCCTCGTGTCTGGCGAATTGTTTGGATTGAGCAGGGTAATGCAGTAAGTGGTAGGGGCAGCGGCGTTCACATATGGAGCTTTATTAGATCATTTTAGTTTTTGAGATTGAATTAAAATCGAATTAAAAAAACAGGGTAGGATTTTTTAACTAAGTTGGTAGTCAATGCCTCTAAAGTTCAACCAAAGTTTTAGGGGATTGTACGGTTTGGAATTGGATTAGATGATTTGGCGGCGTTCTTGGCTGGAATGACGTAACTCTGTAATCTTCTTGGCCAACCGTAGAATTTGGAAATGGGATTTCTTCTCTCTAGAACTAGTTGTCATGTGTCACTGTTCGTACCGTGACAACCCAAGAATGGAACGCCATTCTATGGAACGACGGGTGTCAATAAAGGGCGATAAGTGTTTAAGTATGGAAATGGATACTATCGTACACCAATAAGGCGTTGGTCGCCCGGAGCCGACTCTAGAAGGATCTAGAGTCAATCGAGACGATTTGGGGCCGAAATATGATTAACGGGAGCTAGGCGCACAGTTAAGTCTGGGACAAGCTAGACAGGCGCCCAGCATAAGCATGACTTGCGCACGGCGTGGACTTGCACGTGGGACGAGAGCATGGCACGAGCCCGGCATGGACGAGTGCGCGTGAGATGCAGACGTGACGTGAGCATGGCATGAGGCCGGCACGCAACAGCACACAGTGTGCAAGCTGGCACGAGACGGACGGAACGCAGCACGAGCGCGGCTCGGGCACGCGGGGCCAGAACAATTCAGAAGGAACCAGAAGGTTCTAGAATGGCCTAAAGGGAACTGACGGTCATCGGTCAAGATCAAACGGTGGAAGGTTCTAGAGCCGACTGGAAGGTACCAGGGTGGGACACGGCGGGGCCCACGGCCAAACATTGGTGGATTGTTGTAGGACTTTCTAGAATATTCCGGGAGTCTCTAAGCTTGGGTAGAAAAGCCTAGAATTGTACATATGATGTTAGATTAGGTTAAAATTCTCTAAAATCTTGTAGGAGTGCAAGTTGCATACTAAGTGGCCAACTTGTAAGGGAAGGTTCTAGATCCCTAAGACTTGCCTATAAATAGGCCAAGAGCCCCTCATTTGTAAACAATCCAAGCTAATCCAAGTTCACCCAAGTTTTGAATACAATTTCTAAAAGCCCCACTAAACCACCACTCTTCCAACGTTCCTTATCTTGACAAGTAAGGTTGATTTAGCGAATCCTCACCCGTGACACACGAAACACTTAAATCAATCTCTCTCTCTCCCTCCCCAGCCCATTTCCATACACACAAAGTAAATTGAAACCATTAAACTAAAAGCAATCATCAATTTTCCACCCTTTATCTATGTTTCCTTCCACAAAAAAATCACTCCAAAAGCCCAAAAGTCAATCCATCCTCCTCTTCCTTCCTACCTACCTACTCAGTTGGACTCATTTACACAAAAGAGAAGTCAGAAAATCAAATATAAAAAATAATAAATCCCCAAAATGACGGGTGAAAACTGAATCATCTATCAAAGTCGGAGGATGATGGTTTAATCACTAACTATTCATAGTAATATTGGAGCATCATTTCCAGCAGGGAGCAGCCAATCCGAGTACTAGTGCTGATTAACAGCTGTATACAAGTAGTAATCAATAAGAACACATAACGGGGGCAAAAGGCTTACAACAAATGCGATCGAGGACTATTACGAAGGCCATTACAAGCGCAGGATCAAATCCAGGCTGTACCGTCAAGGTGAAAACATCATCTTTTAGGAGAAGAGTGGCGTTTATTCTTTTCCTTGAAATGCTGGCCGCCACTTGGCCAGTCGCAGCAACCGAAATCTTGCAGTTCCGCCTTCTAAACGAGCCCTCAGATTTGAAATCAGGTTGCTGTTGTTTTTGTTTTTGTTTCTCGCGACTTACAGTCATCGGGTCCTTCTCTCCTGCGAGGAAGACTTCGGCCTCGCATGGACAGTGACTTCTTCGGTGGATCGGCGATGAAATAGGTCTTCTCATTGTAAACGCCCTCGAGCTTGAGCATGCTTCGTCTTCCTCGCCTCTGTATCCACTCCACTGGTGATGCATTCTCAGCAACTGTCATATCAAAACGAAATTTTTACATATATCCAGCTGATCACCCCAAAAGAAAGAAAGAGTAGGCAGGTACCTGTGGTTTCAAAGTAAGCAGAGCTTTACCAGATCCGTCCATGAGGAGAAGTCCACCTCCCCCAACGGACCAACTCTTTCTGGTGTAGTTATCTACCCGGAAAACCAACTTGCCGCGATTATCAAAAACTGTGAATCCGTCGGTACCTTGGAAACTCATGCTGGATCTCTTCCACACGGTGAGAACGGAGGGAGCGGGTTGTTGATCGCCGGGCTTTACTTTTAAAGAATATTGATTTTCGGCTGGATGAATCTTGGACATGATGGTTCGCTCCGTGCCAGCTGCGGTGACCACATCTACACCTGTACCGAATTGATTGGTAGTCGGCTCTATCAAAAAGTCATAAGTGGCCTCGGCAGTATTTGATCCTGGGAGTGAGAGGAATTGAATTTGAAACCAGAGAAATGTTGTCGGAGAGAGAATGTCTTTTTGGTTGGGTTGGGGTTTGGCTTAGTGGTCGACATGGAGTTTTCGAAAAATAGGACTATTTTTTAAAGAAATTCGGATAATGAAATTATCGCTACCAAAATTCTTAATATAGTGTAATCGTATTCTAAATAAAGTGATATCGCACCGTAAATGCGACTATAATCTTATTTTTTTTTACAAATTTATGCATATTACCCTAAAAAAAATGCCATGCGAATGCAACCTAAAAGCATTGGGATCCACGCTTGTGCTCGATGCCATGTGGAAAGAAGTTGAGGTGTGGGCCGTGGTCATTGCCCTCCCTGTTTGGAAACCATTTTTACAGATTTGACGTGTGCTTGTGGGAGGACTTCGATTCCTCCTCCACTGCCTTGTGGTACTACTTCCCCTTCTTGTCAGTATCCGTGTTCAGTTCCTCAACCATGTGGTCATCCATCTACTCATAGCTGCCATTTTGGAGACTACCCTCCCTGTACAATTCCTGTAGCCAAAGAGTGCATTGGTGGCCATGTGGTTCTGAGGAACATTTCCATGCGGTTTAAAAGACGTGCGGTGTAACAAACTTTGTGGTAAGACCAGACAGTGCGGTTTGCATGCATTGTCCCACCGGAGCAAGTATTGGCTCAAGAGTTTCGTGTGGGCAGACCTGTGGTGCTCCAAGGCGAGACTGCAGACATACATGTACTGCTTTATGTCATCCCTCTGCCCCTTGTCCTGATTCAAGGTGTCAGTTTCCTATTATTGTTGCGACCTTCAGTAATGCGATCTTAAGTCGCATGACTTTTTTTTTTTTTGGGTAGTATTCAGTGATTTGTGGGAAAAAAATGAGGTTTTGGTCGTATTCTATGTAACCTCATTTGATTTGGTTTCATTCACAAAATGCGAGATAACGCTACATTCAGAATTTCGACCGTAACAGTCCGAATTTCTTTAGAAAATAGTCTTATTTTCTGGAAATTCCGGTGGTCGACAGCATGATCATTTACGTAGGACCCTCCGGGTTCCCGCTATGCGACAACTGTTTTGGCCGTGTGTTGAAATTCTTTCGTTTATTTCAAACCACAGGGAAGAAAACATAAGGCCGGATAGAGATACTCTCCCCAAATTTCTACAAATTGGTTTGCATGATATGCAGATCAGCATTATTAATAATAAAATCATTTGAATCACTCAGACAGACGTATACAAATCCACGCTTTGTGAACAACGTTCGCATTGTTGATTTGATTTAATTAGCAAACTTCGAAACCCTATTTGTCCAATTATAGCTAGAGTGCAGATGAAAGACACAGCAATACCAAATGGCTCGCAGAATTCTTGTCATTGGAACATCCTCCACAGATGAAGCAGAAGCCTACCGTACCTATCATGGCTCGGATTTTTCTCCCAAATGGCGTCAGTAATTATAGTCGAGAGGATGCTTTGACTTGGGCCTTATACTCGCATTAATCATGCAAACCAAGACAGGAAAAACAGAATTTTAAGCGATGCAAACTTTTGTATAACTGCGCGCCAGGGCCCCCCGCTGCTGGTCCGCTCCAAAATACCCACCAACTCTTCCGTCTTGTTCTTTACTGCTTAAGAGGTAGTGAGGAAACCATCGATTGCATCGTCTTTTCTTGGAAATGCAAAGAATAAACTACTACTACTGGTACCTACTTAATGGATTGGAATGACTCGCTTGTGGACCAACCTACTTACTGCAGGAAAAGTACCACGTACGCCTGGTCTAAATTCATTTACATCTTTGTCTCTTCATGCCTCCGCGGCCGACCCAAGATTCTCTCTGTCGGTCTTGATAATCTTCGTCAGCCATATTGTTACCTCTTTGGACTGCAGTATGTAGGTTCATGGCGATCTTTAAACCTCAACATCTAATAGAATCTACATGATGAGGTTATAGAGTACTATCTCGGAAGACGTACCTTTGTTAGGCAAGAATATCAGTTTTGCTCGAGTTATTTTCTCGGGATATATAAATTTAGAATATAGTAATTTTTTTTTCATAAACACATATGCCATACTTCTGCTCGGGTACCGTAAGTAGCAGTAGCACTCACTTAAGCAAGAAAGATGCCACTTGACTTGATTAGATGAATAGTTGCTCCATCATTCACATTATGGGAGGGAGAAAATAACAATACTCATCTTCTCATCAAGTGAGCTTGACTGCTAGTTTCACACCAATTGAAAACGACAGAAAACAAAGGCGCGCAGTTTTAACATACAATGCTTTCGGTCCACTTTGCAGCTATATCCATCCACCTCTTTTACAATAATAATATAAGTAATACTGATGCATAAGTTCAGTTCTTATCATCGAAAAAATAATACTTCCTCCGTTCCATAATATAAATTATTTGACTTAATTTCACATATATTAAAATTCTTAAAAATAAAGTGATTTTATATTTTTTCTTTCTAAAACACCCATATTTAAATGTCTTGGAAACAAGAAAAGAGAGGAGAGAGAAAGAGAATAATAAATAATGACAAAAATGTAAAAATAGTTTTAAAACTTTCTTGAAAAGTCTCCAACGATTTATAATTTAAGACAGCAAAAATAATCTCTAAATACTTATATTATGGGATGGATAGAGTATTAATAATAAAAAAGATTTAGAGCCCTTTAGTTTTCTCTTTACATCTCTCATAATTAATTATTAATTAGGAGAAAAGAAGGACGACTTATGGGTGCTTCCAGTTTTGGAGAGAGGTGGGAGAGTGGAGGAAATGGTAGGACTCCATTAGTGTATAATCTGAAATCCAAAAGCCTCAGCCAGTCCCAACCCAAATTAAAATTAGTTCTGCTTTACATTAATATTGATGGTGAATCTAAATGTTACGAGTATTTATTTAATTGCTTTAGTTATTTATGTTAATAAGAGTTTTTTTTAATTTTTACCTGGTCTTGAGAAGAACATACCGTCTATGTGTACATAAGCACTATGTTAGGGGTTAGTGGGTGATATTGCTGTTAGTGAATTCTATTAGTAGATAATACTGTTCGTGGGTAATTTTCTTAATAGCTGGCATTTTTTCTTATTGGTTTCAACTGTATAAATAGAGTAGTATCCTTTTGTGGTAATACATCAAATTTCAAAGTAATTGAATTTTAATACTTTATTCTTTCTATTTCTGCTCAATATATTGAACATTTGGTATTAGAGCCAAGGTGGCAACTGAAGAAAAAACGAGTGAGAGGGAGAATGCGTGAGATACATGAGAGAAAAGCAGCAGTTCTTTATTTTTTTTTTTCCTACTCTTCTTGCAATAGCGATTGAATCACAATGGCCACTGACAACTTTGTGCAACTAGCAATTCCCCGCATTGATGGTCACTATGATTATTGGAGTATGCTAATGGAGAACTTTTTAAGGTCCAAGGAGTATTGGCAAGTTGTTGAATGTGGAGTAGCAAAGCCAACAACCGGAGCGGAGTTGGAAGTGTTGAAGCTAAAGGACCTTAAGGCCAAGAACTATCTTTTCCAAGCCATTAATCGTGCAACCTTGGAGACCATTATTTGCAAAGATACCTCCAAGCAGATTTGGGACTCCATGAAGAAGAAGTACCAAGGTTCAACAAGATCGAAAAGGCAGCAGCTTCAAACACTTCGTACGGAGTTCGAAATACTTCAGATGAAATTAGGAGAATCAATCACAGATTATTTTTCGCGAATGATGATAATCGTTTAGAAGATGCAGATCTAAGGTGAAAAGACGGAGGATGTAGCAATTGTTGAGAAGATTCTTCGATCCATGACACCAAAATCCAATTTCATTGTTTGCTCTAACGAAAAAGCCAATGACATAGAGGAACTTTCAATTGATGAACTACAAAATTCCTTGCTAGCTTATGAACAAAAACCTAACTAGCAGGAGAAAGAGGAGTAGGCACTAAAGGCCTCAACAGAAAATCACTCAAAAGGAAATAGAGGACAAGGTAGAGGCAGAGGTAAAGGCAGAGGAAACAATGGACGCTTGCTTATGACGGTGGCTATAGGTGGGGTAATATGACAACCAATTTGATAGAGTCATTCAACAGCATCGTCAAAAGCATATGTGCCCTGCCCATCAAGATTATTGTTGAGTTTTCCTTCAAAAGAACGGTCAAATATTTCAACAATCATAGGTAGGAGACTAATCACAATAGGTATCACTTTCTTTCGATTATATAGGTAAAGTTTGTGAAGAATTAGACAAAAGGAAAGAGACACCGTGTGATGGCTTTTAATTAAGATCAGGGTATTTTCAGTGTTGTGTCAGCACGTCGTGAGCATCGAAAGAGAAATAATTCTTACGAGATTAATGTTGGTACGAGGACATGCAGTTGCTGCAAATGAGAAATATATAGAATTCCTTGTTCGCACGCATTTGCAGCATGTCGGCAATTGAGACTATACCCTGTGGATTTCGTGTCATCAAAAAACACAACAATGTCCTACAGGTTGACGAATATGGCACAATTTAGACCCATTCTGCACGAGGATTATTGGCACAATCCTGATTTTATCTTGACACCGTTCGCTCACCGTTTCAAGATTCGCCAAGCTGGTCAAAGGCGGACGTCGCGAATTCAGGATGAAATGGATGAACGTAATCTTAATTCACCTCCTCGACGTGGGTTATGTCATCGTATTGAATATAATAGGAAGAATTTAACCTAGGTGCCGTAGATTAATGTTAAAATAATTTACACGTAATGTCTCTGTAATTCATAGAACTGATGTAATATTTCTGTCTTTGATATGTTGTATCAAAGCGTATTTATGTGCGTAATACCTTTCATCACATCTATTTACAAATTTTGTAGTATTACAGTTATATCTTATACTGATATTTTCAATTTATTTTATTTAATAATAAATTACTTTTGTAGTTTCTTATTTTAGGACACCATGTACGACCTTGCACAAGACGAAGTTGATCCCGATCCTATTATTTCAGACTTGTTGACCCTGCAACGTAGACATAGATCGACACATATTTGGGTAGAAGAATTAAAAGATACGATTCTCACTGCAAAGCGCAACAACAACGCTTTTTTGGTTGCTCGACCATTCGACCCCGGGTCGAGCAACTTATGGATGTAGTTGGAATCGGTGGAATTATTAATTTGTCCTATATAAATTTAATTATGCATTGGCATTGGGAAATGAGTCGTGTTCCTCAAGGTTATTTCATAATATTTTAAAGTCATATTTTTAGTTATTACAAATCTAAATAATTCTGACTCTAAGTTATATATGGAAATGATACTATAATAAATGAAATTTTAGTCAATTAAATTTTAGTATCCAAAATAAATAATTAAACTCTAAAAGTTAGAATTAAATTTAAAGGAGTTACAAAAATATTTTTAATTTCTATGGGGAAATGATAATCATAATCTTAATAGTTACAATTCTATTCAAATGATGAATTAAACATTTAAAACTAAAACAAAAATAATAAATTATTATTTCAAAAATATTATGTTTAAAGGATTAGATAAATAAAAAATTAAATTAATACTCCTCCCATCTTAAAAAGGATGTCAATCTAGCAAATGGCATACAAATTAAGGAATTACTAAAATTTATATAATTATAATAGAAATGGACTATTATATCCCTAAATAAAAGTAAATATTTATTAATTAGATTGAGAATACATACATATTTAATTAGTCAAATATTTACTTAATAGCTGAATGAGGGGTAAATTAGAAATATATGTAATAAATACATTCTTAATTTGTAAAATTGACAAGTATTTTGGTATAATAAAAACAGAAATTTCTTAATCTTTTTTAGGACGGACGGAGTAAAAAATTAAAAATTATTGCCCGTTGAAAATAAAAATAAATTAAGATTTAATTTTACAATTAATTGATATTTAAAATTATTTAAAAATTTAATGAAATAAATTGTAATTTTTTTTATTGGAGGATGGTGTGCAGTGGCAAAAAAAAAAAATTGACATACCTCGTGTGTGGTAGACACGAGGTAACAAACGAGCTTAACTGTGTGTGGAATGCTGGACGCATTAATGCATTGAGGAATTTGAGGACACAAGAACACCTCGTGTCTGGTAGACACGAGGTTGACAAGTTGGCGGCATTTAATGCGTTGCGGGCTGTTGGACGTATTTAATGCGTTGAGTCAGATGAAGGTAGGGTTGACCTCGCGTCCACCAGACGCATTTAATGTCTGGTAGATGCGAGCTCCCTCTTCTGGGTACCTCCCCTCCCCCCCCAAAAAAAAACGTTCCTAGTTTTGGATTCCCTTTTCAAAACTCTCCTATTTTGGTCAAAAACTCAATTATGCCATCAAACTCTTTAAAAATCCGATTCTTCATGGAAGAAGCAAGTATATAGATGTGAGATTTTATTTTCTGCAAGATCTTACAAAAGATGGAATAATTAATCTTTTCTACTGCAAAAGTGAAGATCAAATTGCTGACATAATGACCAAGCCATTTAAAAACTTTTAGTTTAAGAGAAGGATTGTGATGAATATTTATTTAATTATTTTTGTTGTTTATGTCAATAGGGGTTGTTTTAATTTTTACCTGGTCTTGAGGAGAATATGGAGTCTATTTGCACATAAGCACTATGTTAGTAGTTGGTGTGTGGTAATGCTGTTAGTAGATACTATTACTGGGTAGTTTTCCTAATTTTTGACATTTTTTCTTGTTGGTTTCAGCTCTATAAATAGAGCAGTATCCTTTTGTGATAATATATTAAATATCAAAGCAATTGGAGTTTAGTACTTTATTCTCTCTATTTCAGCTTAATATATCAAACGCTAAATTCCCAAAAATTAAACTGGGCACGTCCAAGTTTCATAGCCTGAAGTTTTCTAAACTGAACAGAACACCTAAGGTGTGCTTAGATAGCTTTGGCGGAATAGCTGCAGGTCTTGGGTGCGAAAGCGCAAACCCCGAAATGCTTGTTGGGAAGTTGGCAGTCTATGCCAAAGCAGCAGGGCATGGTGGAGCAAGTGGCAGGATCAACGCCCGAGACGCAGCGCTTGCATGCCAAGCATAGCTGGTAAGGTGCAAGCCTTCGCTCGTCGACAAGTAGACCAGCTGCTGCAACCCTGAATTCAGGGGTTCCAACCAGCCTCACAGACAGCAAACAAGCCCTGGCAGTGCGAGCTTTGGTCATTCTCTCTGATCTGACTGAGACTAGTGGGGTGAACTGTGAAGAATTTGATTACTAAGACTATAGAGAGTTTCTGACTCACGCGAAAGTGAATGACGACGGCCAACTGAAACTGGAAGAAGAAGAAGAAGAAGGAAAGAGCTAGTAGTAATAAAGTTTCCAACAGCATTGAGGCGTTATTCTTCTTCCTTATCTTCTTTGTCTCTATGGCCACACTTTACCTCGACGGGAAGAGAGTGCAGAATCGGCAGTAGGCTAATGTAACAACCATGATGATTTTCTCTTTGTGACATTTATGTGGCCAGAAAGCTACAGTTGGAGGTTTTTTGAGTGAAGTTACTAGTCAGGGGATGCGGGAAACATATTTATATTTAGGTAACAATTTTGACAAATGTTTATATTTTAAAATATCTAAAAAATTTTGCAAGTTAAAAGTTAAAAGAAATGCTTCTTGTTATAAATCACATATCTTAAGTATTTTTTTTAATTAAATAGGTGATGGATTTTTTTTGTATTCTAACTCTCTTTAGATTAGGAATACTTGTTAAGTAGTTGTCTATTAGCTTAGAGCCTGTTTGGTAACACAATTAAATACTTAAACTTAATTAACTAAGAACTTAATTCATTAAGTGTATTTAATACCAGATAGTGTTCAGTACTCAATGAATTAAGTGTGTTTAAAAACAAATTTTTGTTACTCCCTCCGTTTTAAAATATTTATTCATGAAATCTTTTGCACACAGATTAAGGGTATTGAAAACAAAACTATAGTTTAGATAAAATTCTTATTCTATTCATATTAAAAACACGACAGCTATTGGTTAGTAAAAATTTCTAAGAAGTAAGAAGAAAAATTAGTTTTGGAAAGTTGTGTAATTGATTTAGGATAAATAGGGTAAAATAAGAAAAAACTAATCATCAGTTTTAGAAATATGTACATGAACATCTATTTTGAAATAAAACAAAAAAAATTTCATAAACAAATATTTTGAAACGGAGAGATTATTACTTAATTGATTAAGTATTGAAATCTTATTATAAATTTTAAGTAATTTGAAAGTTACTTAAATTTAAAATTTGAATATATTAAATATTTATATAATTATTAATATTTTTTATTTAATCTAAATTATTATAAAGTATAGTATAAAAATAAAATATAATTAATTCAGACTTCAGAATTTAGTTTTCAATTTTCAATTTTCAAAATTCAATACGTAAATATTCAGCGTCTTCACATATCAATTTTATCAAACGAGCACTTAGAAATACTTCTACCCTTTATGCTTAAAATTCTATTCTTATTTGAATTTGTAATCAATATTTGTTAGATTTGAATTCATATATGAAGGAGTTTAGTTAAGAGTATTGATGTTTAATCTAGGGAATTGAGTTAAAGATGTAAACTACTTTGGGCTTTTGTTAGTATGTGGGTTTGAGAATATTTTGAGACTTCCTACTTTTGTATCTCCTACATGTTATTTTGGTTAGTAAAGATTGCTCCTTTTTCGCCACGTAAGTCTCCTTGACCGAATCATGTTAAATTCTTGCATCTTGTGTATTTTTTCTTATTATACTTAATTGTTAGATACTTTATTTATTTCCAAAATTTTGTTACTTGCTAACAAGAGATTTTCAAACCAACAAGTGGCATCAGAGTTAGGTCGTTCAGATCTAGATTGTCCAGATCTACCAAAGCCATGTCAGATTAGGATTTGCAAAGATTAGGCTTTTCAGATTCATTATTTGATAATTATGATATCAATAAAATTTGAATATATGAGAAGTTTGTGATAACTCGCTTTGGAGCTCAGAAGGTTAAGAAAGTCATAACCATTATAGATGAGAAATTCGATGAAATCTATTAAAAAACCCATTTAGTAATCTGTTAAGAAATGAGATTTTGTAGAAGTATTGGAAAATTTGAAGGTATTTTACATGACAAAATGTATTGTTGACCAACTCAATTTGGAATCATGCCTCTTGTACGGATTGAAGATACTTCTGCTGGTCTACCTTACTTCTTTTGATTATTTGTTGTGGATTTAGAAAAATAAGGTGTCATTAGTGATGATGAAAATTACTGTTTTGTTTTAAACACTTTGGAGATATACTTTATGCTTTGGTTTAAAAAATTAAAATATTAGGAAGAACTTCAGATTCTAATAGCTTGAAGATAAAGAAGAAACATTTGTCCTCTGGAGCTATTTTGATTTTTTGATGCTTTTGAATATCTTTTGGGTGTGTGTTTGTCATTGCAAGTGGAGTTTCGGAAGTTAATGGTGGTTTCCATATTACTTTTGAAGCATCTAGATTTTTAAAAAAATATATTGGAGGAATTTACTGTCAAAAGTTTTGTCAAGAGTATTATGTGTAGTCTTATTAAGTTGGGTTAAAGATGTAGACTACTTTAGACTTTTATTTATTTGTAAATTTGTGGGTTTGGAAGTATTTTTAAGAGTTCCTACTTTTATATCTCCTTCATACTCCATGTTATTTTGGTTAGTAAAAATTAGTATTGACATTTGGGTCGATTCAACTTGGCCCGGTTGCGACTTGCGAGCCGAACTGGCCACACTGTAGTAGGTTGGTTTCGGGGTGCGAGCCAATTCGGGCCAAGGATTCACGGCCGGCGGGCCGGCCCGCCTTGGGGAGCAGTTGCATAACGGCTCTCCAAGTTTTATTTTTTATTTTTTATATTTTAGCCCCTCAACGGTCAAAACACTTTTTTTTTTTTTTTTACTTTTAGACTCCCAACGGCTATATTCTCTCCCCTAATCTCTAAAACTCTATAAATATTCTCCAATTCATCCCAAAACTCACCAAACATTTTCTAACTCTCTCCAATTCTCTTATTTTCATTCATCTTTCTCTTATAATCCTCAAATCTCTTTATTTTCTCTACAAAAAATATTAGAATATAATTTATTTTTATATATATTTTCAATTCTTCAAACAAAGTCTTCATATTTTGGAAGATTATTGAGTGGTGGAATAGTGGATAGTTTAAGTCTTGAAAAAGACAAAAAGTAAAGCTCCATAAAATATTATTGTTCTTGGCTATTAACTAGGTAGTGTTTTTTAATTTTACATTCTTGTTTTTTAGCTTTATTAATTGCTTATTTGTTTAATTTTAAATTAATTTACAAGTTATTTATAATTTTCAACTCTCTTATTTCATTTTTTAAACTTTTATTTGAATTTGAATTGATTATTTTTGTTTAGAAATAATGGATACAAATCAATATCATTATTTTTATTTTATTTTATTAATTAATAAAATTGGTATAAGTCCAAACCAAACTCCCCACCACCTCAAGGGAATTTTTATTATTTTAAATAATCAGGTTATTTAAATAATAATAAAAATTATAAAATAAGTGAATATTAAAAATTTTAATCGAAGCGAAAAAAATAAAGATGAGACAGTATAGGTCCGTACTCGACCCGCTTGAGCCCTGGGGCTTAAGGGCCTAGGGCGCAAACCGTGTCAGGCCCGGGATTCTGGCCCTGGACCCAGCACGGACCTACCCACCTTAGCATGGGACTGGTCTGAAACCATGCGAGTTGGTCCATATGACAATGTTAATAAAAATTATTCAATTTTTGTTCGTAGACATAGTTCATTTTGATCGAATTACGTTATATTATCGTGTTTTATTTATTTTAGTAAAGATTATTCATTTTTAATCCGTAGACGTAGTTCATCTTGACTGACTTATGTTAAATTATCATATTTTGTTTATTTTTTCTTCTCATATTTTATTATTAAAATTTTATTACTTACTAATAAGTGATTTTACAGCCAACAAGAGGTCAAGAACAAAATTTTTTTTTTACCTTATGGGGATTGGGGTTGGTTTCCATTGCGCACCCACCCCGCCGACCGACGTGGTCCCGCTGCAATCCCTGCCTGTTCTGCCACTGTTAGTGGTTGGGGACTTTGAACAGCAGTGTGAAAACGGTCGGAGAGACGTTGAAGCCGAGGGATCGGGCTGAGAAGGAGCGGAGCCGAGGGACGAGCTTTTGTGAAAATAATTTTTAAAAATTAATGGGCATATTTGTCAAGATAAATATTGAATGGTTTTCTTATGTTTTTTTAATTACTATTTTCCTTAAAGCAAGGTACTAAAATAAAAATAACTTCAAATGTTAGGATACTTTAATGATAAAAATCCTTAAATCATCTATACCATTTATCAACCATAAGAAAAAGGCATCATCGATCCCGGACCCTGCTCGATTTATAGACCAAAAAACTTAACACTGCCGAAGGTAGAGCAGAATATGAATTTCAAGCTTGGGCAGCGTCAGTAATAGAACAGTAGTACCAAATGCATTTCATCTCTTACCTACCAGCGCCCCCCCCCCCCAACACACACACACACACAATGTATTTGAAGCCACAAAACCTTTCAACCAATCCTCTGGATCAATGTGCTAAACAGCATTTCACATGGCAACTTAAAACTGGGTAAAACACCACCACCAAAACTCGCTAAGAAAGTATGATATAAAAATACAATATTAGGGTCCGCAATCACAATTACAGGCACCTATCATTTTTTCTGTCATCTAACCCGACATGCGGCCGGGCTACTTGTTGAACAATTGGGGTTCGGAGACCTACAACCAGCAGCTGGACCAACAGTACCAACAAAATTGGAATGAAAACGGTGATTTTGAGGTCTTCCCAAGGTAAATGGACCACCTAAACCAATATGTGCAGAGGTTGATGATGACAATGACATTGATGAAACTTCATTTGTGCCTCCGTTATTGGACTGCAGAGGTTCCAAAGTCTCAACTACATCACTCATCAAGGGTCTTGCTTTGGGGTTATGGCTCAAGCAATAGTACGCTAAACTGCAAGCTTTCTGAGCTGCTCTTACAGAATACTGATTCTCCAATCTGGGGTCTATTATTTGCAGCATTTTTCTCTTGTCATTCAGTTTTGGACGAGCCCAATCTACCAAACTCTGCTCCTTGCTTGGTCTGGTCTTGTCAACAGATTTCCTTCCTGTTAAAAGCTCTAGAAGAACTACCCCAAAACTATATACATCACTCCTTGCAGTAAGATGTCCTGCCAATGTTGGGATTAAACTCAAGTATCAAAGACTATTCCAAAAATTAAGAAGCTTTTTATTCTAAATAATTCTGAAGAAATCACTTCAACTTGCATTGATGTATTTATAAATTCGACAATAGAACTTCCATTGTGGGGAAAGGGATAATCACGGTGGGAGGAGCACAGGTGGAGAATGGGGCTGGAAATGAGAGAAAGGACCCCTACTCCAAACCTGCATCAATGCTAACACAAGGTACATGTGCAGAAACTCTCTGTATGTAGGCAGATGGACAATACATGCACAGTGGGAGCATGGCAGACAAACAGAAAAATCTGGGGGACACAGTAAGGGCTTTAGCTCAAACCTTCCCAAATGCAAATCTGATGCACATGTGGAGAAGTTATCTATGGGAAATATTCATTCTCTATGCTACTTTCAGTTCTAGCCATAGAGTTGTTTAGTCGACTTGTATGTTCGTCTTGCAAGGGCAGGATCCATATTTGGTATTCTCAGTTTCCCAGACTCAAAAGAAGTCAAAGAAAAACCAATAGCTGTATATCAAGAAAGCAAGAGGGCAAGAAATTATAAGTTCTGACTCAAGTAATCAAGTTTTTGTATGTCATTCAGATATTGGGTAACAACCTCATACTGTCATATTTTATTCATTAAAATTAAAAGAAAAAACCCAAATTATTTACTTTAAAAACAAACTTGTACTGACAAAAAGTGTGTATTCATAATTAGGAGAGTTTATAACTACAACTGAACTTTTTTAATAATAATAATAATAATAATAATAATAATAATAATAATAGCAACAATAACAACAACTACAACTACAACTACAACTAAACTTGAGATCATATTAACAGTTCTATACTTAAATGTTTTAAGCCCATAAAAATTTAACATATCGATCTAGATTCCAGATTCACAGAAATAATCATAAACATTCTAATAAGCTTTGAGAGATAGTCCTCCAACTATAGAGATCTCTCACCAAGGAACATGGGAAAAAACATACCACTGCAGTTTTATCTTGATTAGTAATGAAATTCTTGACCTAGAATGCAGTTAGTTGTCTAGTATATGCAAAGCCAAGGGAAAAGTGCAAGAATTATTCCCCATACAACAGGATTCTCACCCACATTATGGCACCTAAAAAGGATCTTGGAAGAGGGTAATCTTAGGATTTGGCTCTCCTCTGGACAGGGAGCACACGCATTTTTTCAGTTCCAGACCTTCAACACCTCACCGAACAAAGGTAATTGGTGTTGCTGATAAACATTACTAAACCAATCCAGTTGTCTCTTAATCTACCCTGATCAAATGCATTCTAAAATGATGTTACAATCAAGAAATTCAAAATCCCTCTTGTAGAGGTCAATGCGCAATTTGAAATTGAAAAACCATTTTGGACATAATCGCACGTATATTTGGGTTCATTTCCAAAGTTGCAAAGCTCCCATAACAAGCAGAAAAGATATTCTTATGATAGCAAAGGAGCCATAATCCACACGAGAAAAAGTAGCATAAACCATATTAGCCATACCAGTCATTACATATTCTGGAGCTGCGTAACCATAAGTACCCATAACACGAGTGGAAACGTGGGTCTCATCCCCTTGTGGCCCAGCTTTTGCAAGCCCAAAATCAGAAAGTTTGGCTGTGTAATCCTGCAATTTGGCAACAACTGGCAGTAACAAGTGTATGTCTTTGCAACTGAGAAGAGAATCGAAAGCAAAAAGAATCTCAGAAAGAAAACTGAACATTTAGCAGACATCAATAGTTTTACTTACTGAGTCTAGCAATATATTTGAGGTCTTAAAGTCACGATAAATGACAGGCCTTTCAGCATTGTGCAGGAAAGCAAGACCTTTAGCAGCGCCAAGAGCAATCATCATTCTCGTTGACCAAGATAATGGTACAGTTGCCTCTGAATGCCTCAAGAAATTTGAGATCAAACTCTAGTTAGCAAAGTAGAATTATGACTATCAAAATAGCTGCATTGTGTGTGGTGGTGGGGGTGGGGGCTGGGAAAGGGGAAGAGAAACAGGATAACTAGTCTTACGTTGTACTCATGCAAGTGCCAATAACAAATAAGAACAGTCATATAACTGCTATAATTGCATTTAGGAATTTAGGTAAATGGAAAACAAGTGACCTAGTGGTTTGAAGACCCATTTAACTGAATGGAAGAGGTAGAAGCACATAGGCAGTGGAAAATTTTCCGCTAGCAAATTTTTTGACTCAATGCTGAGCCATTCAACTCAAACACACTGACAGAGTGGTTGGTTTGAAATGTTTCATACAGAGACAGAGAAGGGAAGGCAAGGGTTGTGTTTTTGGTTTGGTGGGGGGGGGGGGGTGGAGAAGAAGAAGAAAAATGCACTAGTCAGTTAGAATTCTCTAGATAGAAACCTAGGTCAATTGAAAGCTTTACAGCATATAATCTTGTCTACTCACATTGCAAAATGGCCAAAAGAACAGCTATAGGCAGAGCCAAGCTCATCCTATAATCAAAATCAGCAATAAGTCTCCCTACAAGGAATGTTAAAATTAAGTTTTCTTAAAACATCGTCAATTCAAATTCATCTTTATCTTGAACTGTAAAGACTTCAGAAGCCTAAAGGGCAAAGAACACCCTTCACCAAACCCAAATTCAAGGTTCATTTAAATTACAATTCTTTCATAAATCATGCAACTACAAGACCCATGAACACATACAAAGAGGAGTAGAATACCTTGTCAGTCATAAATTGAAGGCAATGATTTACATTTTGAATTATTCTAAAGCGAATGTCCACTTTCTCAAAATAAACATGTTTTTTATATGAAATTAGCTTCACTTGAAAGAGAGAGAGAGAATACATGTGAGATTATTCTCATGATTTGGGTCCCATAATAATGCAGTCAAAGTGATGTGGTGAAGTTAGATAGTCAAATGCTCCCTTAAACGTTTCTACAGAGTCAAATGTTGACATTGAATTTAGGAAGAAAGGAATAGAAAAAAAATACTCTAGCATATACATAATTTCTCATATATCACCAAAAATGTTAAAACATCCATATTCTTTTGTAAAAAAGTGCTAACTAGCTACTGGAAGCCTTTCTTCTCTTTCTCCCTCTCTCCCCAACCAACCCCCCCCCCCGTGGCCATGGTTATTCTCTTTCCCTTTCTCTCCTTCCAGGGTGTCCCTAAGAAAAGAGAAGATGAGACTTTTGAAAAGATTAAAACAAACCAGAACATACTTTACTGCTTCATGGGTCAAGAGTGCACTCATTGGGCCTGTTACTTGGCACTTTAAACTATCATAACCTAGATAACTGACAGACAAAGGGCAATTTTAACTAGATCCTGCTGAAAGACAGCTTAAAAATGGCACAAATTGGTTGGCGTCATGATCTTTGTTGTGAGACCAGTATGAAAAAACCCTTATGTGTCACTTCCACGTCAATTTCTAAGAATGCTCAAGACATGAAATAAACCTTCCTTATAATTTATTTGAGAATCATCAAGATAGTAGTTTCAATCTTCAAGTTTAGAGAGCCACTCTCTCATTAGACCCATGTTACACATTATTAACATATTCGCATCCTTGCAAAAGATGGGCCTTAAATGAAGAAATCTGTTAGAAAATTTATCTTTTATGATGTGTTAAAAGAACTGCACTCGTGCCTTCTCGACTTTGTTCCATTTCGTGTTTTCATTTCATTTGTAATCGTTTAAATTTTTTGTCCAAGGGCATGCATTATCTAAGATCAAGTTGTAATTATCTGTTCAAATGTAGGTTTGGCAAAGAGTAAAAACAAAATGTTCCATTTCAATTAAGACAAAATGTGAGACATCAAGTCGCCTTATACAAGTGCCGCTGTTTTAAGACAAGTCAAAGGTAGTTAAGACACTTTGCTAAAAATATCATATATAGATAGCCCCATCATATCAAATGTACAGTCAGGACAGGGTGTAGGAAACCAGACAATTTTTTTGAGGACTCCTCCAGATCTAGCGCTTATTCTTAGTACAGAGAATAAGCACATCAATCAAAACAAACAAAAAAAACTACCACAAATGCATAGACATAGTTAAGCAAAAAGCATTTGCAAAAGAGGAAGCATCAAATCATTGTCAACTTAAAGAGAATGCGAATGGAGAGACATAGGTGATTACTTCGGAATAGGTGATTCTCAAGGCTCCCCCGGAACATAAACTCATAAACCAGTAACCTGTGATCATCCTCACAGCAATATCCAATCAGCTTCACCAGATTAGGATGTCGGAGCTGACCAAGGAAATTCACCTCAGTCTAGAGAGAGAAAAAAAATGAGGGGAATGATCATCAAACAATGAATTCTCTCAAAAATAACAGTAATGCTAAGCACGCTAATAATAAAAGTGGAAGAAGGGATGAACTCACAAGCCATTCCCTGTGACCCTGAAGGCCCTCCTTGTTGAGGACCTTGACAGCAACAGGTAGAGATTTGAGGCCAACCCTGACATTCTCGTCAATGTAGCCTTTGTAGACGGTTCCAAAGCCGCCCTCACCAAGAATGTAGTCGGAGCGGAAGCCCTTGGTGATGGTCTCTAGCTCGAACAAGGTGAAGGCTATAACATCAGTGTAGAGCAGTGAGTTTTTCCTGGAGTCCTCGAAATTTCGGGGTGTACAGGGATCGCTCAGATCTGATGTAGAGCGACCGTGACTATTCTTCTTGTCCCCGACTGGATTTGGATTCCTACTGGCGACGGGCAACGCCTGAAGCTGCTGAACTGGCAAATTTTTTTTTTCGCCTCTTTCAGTATTGTAAGACGTGCAGCAAGTTTACTCGAAACAAAAAGAAAAGGGTAAAATTTTCTAAAAATACATCTGAAACTAAAGAATCCTTACCAATGTCTATCTTTATTTGTGAATTTGCATTAGGTTTAGCCAAGAGATGGCAGAGAAACAGTGTGACAAAGTTGGGAGTAGAATTGTAGATCAAAGAATAAAGAAAAGACAAGGGAATAATGGTAGATCTGGTGGAGGGTGGGAGACTACGAAGTAGTATCTTATTAGCATGAGAAGGGAAAAGGGTAAAAAGGAAGTTCACCTTGCAGATGAGCACCGGAGACGACAGCGGATTCCTCCCTAGTACCACAATTGCCCATCCTCTTTGAGTGAGATTGCTGCTGGTTCACGTCGTGGATATGGTCTCATTCTTCGGCTGCCTCACCTTTCCTTCTTCCTCCTCCTGTGTATTTTTTTATTATTGTTTTCTTTTCTCTCCTTACAAAAGCTTCTTTGCCACTTACGCACTCGCGGACACGCTCGCCTCCAGTCCTGTCTCGACAACACTGGTAGTACGACTTTTGATGGTAAAGCTAAAAATTATGAGCGGTTTTCAATGGGGAAAGCAAAGGAAATGGAAAAGCAGAAAAGGTGGAGAGAGCTTTGGAGTTTGGCTCCTCCTCCTATAGTCGTATTCGGACAATTCCCATCTGCATCTGCTTCTATGGAGTCACACGTTGCATGCGCGTGTGGGCGTGGGAGTTAACTATTCTGGATAGGTGGACCAGCATGCATCCATGATCCGCCTGCTTTTTTCCGTTTTCTCTCCAATTATACTCTCTTCTTCTTTCTTCGTCTTTGGAGAGTAATGGCTTCAAACTTCAATTCGCCCCCTCAATGTGAAAACATGCAGCCTCAAAAGGAGTAGGGGCAGAAATTATGGGAAATTCCATGCTTAAGGTATTTTTATTCTTAACCAAAAAATTGATTGATTCATTAGACAATGTTCTACAATTTAAACACAATTTTCAGCCTAATTTTCTATTCAAAGCTCAGGACAATCTAGTGTAGTTTCAAATCATTGATATTGTACAACAAATATTATTGTCCCAAAAAAAAAACAAATGAAAAAGATATTTGATAACAAAAAGACCAGTAGGTGTGGCTGCAATCTTTTACAAGAGCAATTTCCCAAAGCATTTTTGTATTCAAACATATTACACAAACCATATAATGAAACCATAGATAAGACAAATTTGTGCAATTTAACCACAAATTTCACCAAGTTTTCTATCCAAAGCTTGGTAGAATCTAGTGTAATAGATACTGAACAAATATCATTGTCTCAAAAAATAGAAAATAAAATGGAGATTTGATAACAAACAAACCAGTAGGCATGCTAGCAACATTTCACGGAGCAGTTTTCTATAGCGTTATCTTATTCAAATATATTGTACAAACCCCATAATGAAACTAACTAGCTGACTAATTTCTGCAATTTAACCATAACTTTCAGCCTAGTTTACTATCTAAAACTTAGTGGAATCTACTATAATTTCAAATCATAACAAACACTGTGCAACACATAACAAAGTCCCACAAATCAAATGACAAATGAAAAAGATATTTGATAACAGATAAACCAGTAAGCATGCTTGCAACCTTTTACGATAGTAGTTCCTTGAAGCATTATATTATTCAAACATATTACACAAACCCCATAATGAAGCTAAGGATTATCATTATTCTCAATAGTAATATTATTCTCTCATTCCTTTCCCACCTTCTCACCTACTGTACAAGTAGAACCACTTTTCTCCATCATCTTCACATCTTGAAGTTCAATATCAAATCCATGAATCTTACAACCAATATAGAAATAAATCTTATTACATATGTGTGAGACCGGAACTTTTTCCCTTTTTTGGGCCTCTCCCATTTGGGTTTTCCTTTAAATATATTTAGTGAGCTTAGGGTCCAATTGATGATGTAGGGTTATTATGTGATATTAGAAAGTTAGTGGGGTTATGAGTTTTAATTGATTATTTTAGTTTGGGGTTTCCTCTATTTTATAACGTGCAACGTTCTAAATAGACGCATTGTTTTTTCAGTTTTGTACTAAAAGAGGAGAATAACGACAGGAGTGAAGAACCTAGGATGGAGATTGAGCCAGAAACCACAAACTTGGGTAAGTTTGACTCCTCTTCTCTCCGATTATGGGTCTAGATTGTTCTTAGACCTTCAAGTTTATGATTATGAGGTAATGGGTTACATGGTTTCGAATTGGGGGATTTTAGTAATGTTATGATTCTGAGTTGTGGTTGTGGTTATTGGAGAATTGTAGGCATCTACGAGCTTTTGGTGGAGATTAAGCAGATTTGACTTGTTGAATTATCTTATTGTGGCTTCAGGTTAGGAAATTGTGTTTACCTGTATTTTGGCTACTGATTATTGTTTTCCAGAAATCATGTGCGTATTAAATCCTTTATGAAATTGCTATTTTGAATATATGAAAAATGGTATTGAACATGATATATTTCCTTGTTAAATTCTATTTTGATGTTGTAAATGGAATCCATGGGTTTAAGCTATGTTCTATGTTTATGCTTTGATTTTGATTCATGAGAATACTAAATTGCTTGTGGGTTCTGCTTTGGTAGGGAATTCCCAACTTTATAAGCTATAAGGCCCGATTAGGGAGATATAATACCTAGGATAAATTAAGGCCCTTCTTCCAATGAGATATAATAATTGGAAGACTGGTCAGTTAAGCAAAATCAAGTCCCAAAGTATGAATCATCTTCGTAAATTAAGTTATGTTTAAATATGTATATATATGTTTAAATGGTTTTTTATGCACAAAAATGGTGTTTTTCCTTGATAAAGTGGATGGTTGGTTTGGTTCTTAGGGTTGGGATATTGCAAGTTGGCTTTTGGGTGTTCTGAAAATCACGTTTTCCCATTCCAGAGCGCACTCAGCGTCGGCTTCATACTGTTTGGCGAACCCGGCGTCAGCTGTGCTTCCCCAACCAAACGCCGGCTCCCTTCTGATTTGATTTCGGCGCCGATTTTCTTCTATTGAAGTAATAGTCTTTTTCCTTGATTTATTGGTCATTATTTTCATTGAATAACAACACCGGTTCAGTATTCAGGTGTCAGTTATGTATCATTTGATTCAATATTGAGTAAAACTAAAAAAATCATTGTTCTTCTTTCCCTCCCTCTTGTTTCTTTGTGTGATATTTCGAGATCTTCATATGGTGCGACCAATCCACCAGGAAGATATTCTAAAACACCATGAATTGTGTACTACAATAACTTGAAAGCTATTTTGAACAAGCGTTTTATAAATGTATATGTACATATAGCATGCTCAATCCTAGGTAAGCCAGATTTCCTTACTGAGCTAGTGAAATAACTCTTTATCTACCATTTTGCAGGATATCAGCTAAAAGAAGAAAAATTAAACGAGTGGTTTAAGAAAAATTGGCAATAATTTTTTGCTGTTATTTTCTGAATTTCCAGAGTATATTTATTTATTTGAATGGTTAGAATGTTTTGTTAGACTTTGATGGTTTCGATAGATTTATGTCTGTTATATACTTGGTAGACTATGTAGGTAAATGCTCAGTTAATGCCAGCTGTGTTACTTAGACTTGATTACGAATTTGAGTTTCTAGGAGTGCGAGTTTATATATGCGGGTTATTTGAGTATCAGAGTAGCGCAATGGAAGTGTGGTGGATCAATTTGAGGTGCTAAAGGTTCGGCAATCCAATTTGGGGATGCAGCTGTGTTATCCCCGGACTCGGAGCGTGACATTTAATGGTATCAGAGCAAGAAGTTTGATCGTTTGTGTAGATATTAAGTGTTGACATGTTGGTTTGAAACGTTTAGAGGTTTGAGATTCTTGATTATTATAAGACTTTGGTGTAACATGAGACCATGTTAAGGCTAGCATCATAAGTTTCGAGGACGAAACTTTTTGTAAGGAGGGTAGAATGTGAGACTCGAACTTTTTCCCCTTTTTGGGCCTCTCCTATTTAGGTTTTTCTTTAAATATGTTTGGTGGGCTTAGGATCCAATTGATGATGTGATGTTATTATGTGATATTAGAAAGTTAGTGGGGTTATGGGTATTAATTGATTATTTTAGTTTGGATTTTTCTTTATTCTATAACGTGCGACGTTCTAAATAGACACATCATTCTTTAAATTTATACCATAAGAGGAGAATAACGATGGGAGTAGAGAACTTAGGGCGGAGATTGAGCTAAAAACCACAAACTTGGGTAAGTTTGACTCATCTTCTCTCTGATTATGGATCTAAATTATTCTTAGGCCTTCAGGTTTATAATTATGAGGTAATGGGTTATAGGGTTTCAAATTGGGGGATTTTAGTAATGTTATAATTCTGAGTTGTGGTTGTGGTTATTGGGGAATTATAGGCATCTAAGAGCTTTTGGTGGAGATTAAGAAGATTTGGCTTGTTGAATTATCTAATTGTGGCATTAGGTAAAGAAATTAGGCTTACCTGTATTTTGGCTACTGATTGTTATTTTCCAAAAATCATGTGCGTTTTAAATCTTTTATGAAATTGCTATTTTGAATATATAAAAAATGGTATTAAGCACGATATGTTTCCTTATTAAATTCTGTTTTGATGTTATAAATGGAATCCATGGGTTTAGGCTGTGTTCTATATTTATACTCCGATTTTGATTCATGAGAATACTAAATTGCTTGTGAGTTCTGCTTTAGTAGAGAATTCCCAACTTTATAAGCTATAACGTCCTATTAGGGGATACAATACATAGGATAAGCTAATGCCATTCTTCTAATAGGATATAATAATTGGAAGATTGATCAGTTAAGACAAACCAAGTCTCCAAGCATGAATCATCTTCATGAATTAAGTTATGTTTAAGTACGTATATATATATGTTTAAACGGTTTTTTGTGCACAAAAATGGTGTTTTTTCTTGATAAAGTGGATGGTTGGTTTGGTTCGGTTCTTGGGGTTGGGATGTTGCAGGTTGTCTTTTGGGTGATCTAAAAATTGCGTTTGTGCATTCTAGAGCGCATCTAGTGCCGGCTCCCTCGCTCAAGGCCGGCGCCGGCTTCACATTGTCCGATGAACCCGGCGTTGGCCGTGCTTCCCCAACCCAATGCCGACTCCTCTCTGATTTGATTCCGGCGCTGGTTTTTTTCTATTAAAGCGATTGTCTTTTTTCTTGATTTATTGGTCATTATTTTCATTAAATAAATAACACCGGTTCAGTTTTTAGGTGTCGGTTATAGATCATTTGATTCAGTATTGAGTAAAACTAAAAAATTCATTGCTCCCCTTTCCCTCCCTCTTGTTTCTTTGTGTGATATTCCGAGATCTTCATATGGTGCGACTAACCCACCAAGAAGATATTCTAAAACTCCATGAGTTGTGTACTATAATAATTTGAAAGCTATTTTGAACAAGCATTTTATAAATGTATATTTATATGTAGCATGCTCAATCCCAAGTAAGCCAGATTTTCTTATTAAGTTTGTGAGCTCACTCCTTATCTACTATTTTGCAGGATATCAATTAAAAGAAGAAGAACTAGACGAGTGGTTTGAGAAAGATTAACAATAATTTCTGGTTGTTATTTTCTAAATTTTTGGAGTATATTTATTTATTTGAATGGTTAGGATGTTTTGTTAGACTTTGATAGTTTCGAGGGATTTATGTCTGTTATGTACTTGGTAGACTATGTAGGTAAATGCTCAGTTAATTCCAGATGGGTTGCTTAGATTTGATTATGAATTTGAGTTTCTAACAGTGTGAGTTTATATGTGTGGGTTATTTGAGTATTAGAGTAGCACAATGGAAGCGTGGTGGATCAGTTTGAGGTGCTAAAGGTTCAGCAATCTAATTTGGGAGTGTTGTTATGTCATCCCCGACTCGGGGCGTGACAATATACCATATATATTATTCCAATCTATAATTATTCTAACATATTAAGAGGGGGAGAAAATTTTTGCTTGATGATCAAGGTAAAAACACGCCAACAAGACACAAATTCAAACGAACAAAAACTAAGTCTTAATCCCAAGAAACTTAGGATCGGCCACATGAATCAATACAATACTACGTGTGATAATTCACATGAATCCACTCCTTTCACTTTTTTCTATCTACCGTCATACTTTCATCCAAATTTAATAGAGACATATATCTTTTAATCAACTCCATCTATATCGTTTTAGACCAACCTCTATCTCTATCCACCTTATCTTGTCTCCATCCTCCAATCCTCCTAACAGGAGTATCCTTCGATCTTCTCTGTATATATCCAAACCAACGCAAGTGGTTTTCTCCCATCTTGTCCTTAATAGATATCACTCTCACTTTTTCCCGAATGATCTCATATCTTACTCTATCTTTTTTAGCATGCCTACACATCCACCGTACACATACACATCTCTGCTGCCTTCATCTTGTGAAATTGAATTTGCCCAAGTTGAAGTTAAAGTTAAAATACACAAATTCAAGCTTTAATTAAAAATTAAAAGCTTAATTGTAAGAAGATTTGCAATTATGGTGATTATGAGGCTTGGAAAGTAGGATCACTTAGATAATTCCATATTTAACTTCATTAGAATCCTAGCTAGGGTTGTCTGATTGTAATCATTTGGTCATTGCCTAACGAAGTTAGTTCCTGGAGATCCATTTTTGAATGATTGATTGTAGTGATACCATTTTATCTTTTTTTCCCCCTTTTCTTTCCTGTTACTTGTTCTATATTTTTAGTACTTTACATATCATTCCAAAGTATTGTTACTTATGGCCAGTGGAGTTCAGTTATCTTTTCAGGGAATATGCTAGGCACTTTACTACATTTATCTTTTTGAATTCCATTTTGCTTTAGGTTCCTCTCATATATTAAGTACATAAAAGTACAATGGAATTAGAAATCAAGGGATCTTGATTTTTGAGAAGAAGATTGCACAACACATAGGCTAGGTAAGAACAAATCAGTAGTTATTAGCAATGAAAATTATTAGATTTCTTCTAAAAAGGTGTTTCTGTTACTATCAAAATGTTCAAATTTAATTGAAAGGTTCTGCTTCCACTATCACCTAATCAAAGGAAAGACGTTCCAAACTAATCATATTTCTGTGGTGGCTTGAAAAGTAGTTGAGCATCTTTGTTGTTCTTGCATTTTATTTAAGAATATAGACAATCAGCATTTCACTATGGCTTCCACATTAAAGAAGATTGCTGTTCTTGCAGTTTAGTGTTTTGGCTATAAGGTTCTGTAGCTAGATTGGTGAGGTTTCACATTGCGTTTGAGGACATAAGTTGGAGCATATACTTGGTGGCTATGAAAAATCGGAAAGGAATATGTTCAACTTCAACTTGGGCAACAAATGTGAAGGCACAACCAAATATGTTATCAAACATTTGTCTTCCAAAATAAAGCCACTTACTGGAAGCAAAGCTGGAGCCAATAATTTGATGAACCATTTAAATTCTAACTATAATCTATAATGCTTAACTCAAACAAGGAAATAGCTCACATGTGAATATATGTGATTCCATACATAAATAGTTTAATGAAATTGGACATTTGCATAAAGAATTTCTTAATTTTTTTCACTTTGCATATTTATTGATGATTTTTTTCTCTTGATATCAAATTTTGATTTCTGATATCACACGGCACTTCAGTTAACATAATTGTAAGTTCTCATGTATGGGCTATGGACTCGGCACTTGCTTGGTTGGATGGAGAAGTAAATAAAATAAATGGTGGGGAATTTGAGATCCAAACAAGTAGTGGCAAGAAGGTAAGGATTGTGCTGATTATAGAAGTATGATGTTTTCCGACCTCCTCCTTCCTCTTCCATTCATATACTAGTTTTTAAGGGCTTAAGTCATTTATATCTCAGTACCTATAAAACTACGTATAGACAGTTCTATGATATCACCATTTTAAATGATTTATTGTTTTGAATCGCTTGAAAGAACACTTTATTTTATATCTTTGAGGTCTAATCTGTCATTTATATTTTTATTTCTTTGTAAAAATAGAAAAAGAAAAATTGAAATTTCACAGTTCTCCAAATGAGTTAGGCCTATATTCCTTAAAATGCTACTGGTCCATCTGGATAAAGATTTTGAAAGTAAGGCAGCATGTAAGGGAAAATATAATACGATACGTGAATTTTTTGGGTTGCTTTCAAAGGGATTGCTGAGTAGATTTCCAAAAATAAAAAAATAAAAAGCAAACAATTAAATGAACCTATTTTAGAGATATGAGCACTTAAAGGAATCCAGTGTTTATATTTTTAGAGAAATAAACCATGCAAGATGGAGGGTACCCGAGGATTGATGTAATGTAAGGTAGTGCTCCTTTTGAGCTTCCTGTAGTCGCTGACTTAAGACTGAAATTTTTCTTTTTTTGGCTTAAGACTGCATTTTTCTTTGAGATCTCTCTTTAGAAAACAACATATGATAATAGTTAAGAACGTGAATGGGAATCCACTTATCTTATAAGTAGTGTTGAGTTGCTTTCAAACTTCTACTTTTTGGTCTGAAATCCTCCAAAATACTAATATATGTGCAGATTGATAATTTGTCAAATCTTGAAGCATATGAGATATTCTTTCCTTTTTTTTATGGAGAATTCCTTTTGATTTCCTATTTCAGGTTATCACGAAGTTATCAAACATTTATTCTAAAGATACAGAAGCTCCTACCGGAGGTGTTGATGACATGACAAAATTATTACTTGCATGACCCTAAGAATCTAAAAATCTGAGAATCAAATATGAACTCAATGAAATGTATGTAACGTTTCCTTCTCTTGCTCATTGTTCTTGATGGTTCTCTGCTGGTCCTTGCAATAGCATAAACCCTCCTAATGATACTCAGTTAAAGTTAATAGCATAACTTTGTTCAATTTCAAAACTTCAAATAGTAAATCTTAAAACATTGCAAAACACTTGCTCCTCATCTGTGTTGCAGTTGGACACCAATTTGTTGCTTCCCCAGAGAAAATATTCACATATATTTCGAGAGCCCTGCTGTTAAAAAGCTTGGTCAACAATGTTCACAAGAAGTAGACTCAAACTATAATTTCAAACTCCATGTTGAGTTTACTACTCCTGTATTGATCTCTAATGTTCATTTTTTTGTCAGAGAAAGGTGCTTACCCATCACATATCTGATATGCTCCCTAACACGGATGAAGAGTTTTAGTTGCATTCTTTACATCTACTCCCTTCTTTGTTTCGGTCATCCATAGAAGGGCCTGCTTCTGGTATGGCCTTAGATCACATATGAGAGTTTTTGGGGGCTCCATCTTCTCGTCAATTCAACCATATTAGATAGTTAAGAGAACTGGAATATCACAAGTCTAATTTCTGAAGTACAGAAAAATGAAAGTATACGCACTTTAGACAAATTATACCCGCAAGTCATCCATATCTGCAGCACCAACACTATTGAGTTCTGAACATGGCTAGCCACCCTTTCTTCTTCATTTTAGTATAGGCAACATAGACACAGTTTCATCTGAATCATCCTGCTAAATCAATAGGAATCCAGTTTTCTTTGTCTTATCTTGCTCCATCACATTTCATTGACATAAATGTGTTGAAATTGATACGGAATATATTTCCTGTGTCAAAAAGAGTCACTGTGACAGAGGGTAGATTCAAATAGCTTGAAATCAAAATTCACTGAAGGCGGGGAGGAGTTAGGGTTTGGAAAGGGAGTAGAAAGGATTGAGTGATTTCAAGAGTAGTAAGTAGGGAGAGCTACCATTACTAACTATATATAATTAAATCAAAACTCTACTAATTAAAAGAAAAAATTAAAAATATTGTAAAATAACTAAATTATTGATGACGACTAAATAAATCTTGAACGTTAAAAAATTATCTAAAAATATTGATGAGATCTGAATCCTTCGTAACAAGATATATGTTTTCTATAAAATCTAAATCAGTCATTTTAAAAAAACTTGAGAAGGTAAAAAAATAAACAATTATATAAATAATTATTTCGTCACATTTAATATATAAGTATATAATAAGAAAAATAAAAATGATTGAACTTAGAATATTATAATTTATAATACTTCGGGCCAATTTTAATTTCTCAAGACTGGTCCAAGATCTTGATAAATTTTGGCATGCACCTGATGTTTTGAATTGGTGTATCACGTTGAGAATTATATAATTTTAATAATATGTAATATAATTATTTAAAATATTCGGTGTATAAAATATCGATTCACCGCAAGAATTTTCCCAAGATTTTGAGCAAAGTTTCTTGGAGCAAGAGTCAAGACATGACCCAAAGTAGTCCTCCCGGCTTCCTTTGGACCTCCTTCTAACTCTCCATTCCAAGGTCAACTTATTTAGCCCATCGTTGTTTTGTTGGGTTAAAATTAAGGGTTCTTGGACCAACATTTTCGGACCTTTGGATTTGGATTTCGGAAAACTCCACGCCCAGCTGCTACTACATGTTTTTCTTGGATTAAAGAGGGAGTTCCGAAGGCGAATTTTCTCCACTCGTAACATCAAAGTTCTATATCCGAGCAGGATATAAATTCGAGATGTGTACCGGTTGTAGGTCCCAGGAGGAGAGAATCAGGAATTTAGAATCACTCATAAGGGGATTCGAACCCGCGACGGCCGAGCCTATCACAGGCTCTGTTACTCTTGGCCTTGCCAGTCGGTCTGTGCCCGGGGGCAGACTACTCCATGTTTTTCTGCACCAAATTCTCCGGGCATGCCGCAGCTACAAGATAAGTCAGAGATAAATCCGTTTTGACTAATAATTAACTACCTAACTATAGTTTTATTCAATAAAACATCACTAATTTGATTCGTATTCTCTTTATTAATTACTCCTTCCCTTTCAAAATAAATATTTTGTTTAATTTTTTATTTAATCTCAAAATAAATATTCATTTATATTTTTTAATGTATTAATTATTACTACGTCTATTTCATAATATAAGTCGTTTTAAATTTATGTACATGAATTAAGGGTTCATAAATTTCAGATAATTTTAAAATTAAAATTTTAAAAATATTCATAATTTAGTCTTTATCTACTTTAGTAATTAGAGATAGTTTGGTCATAATCAGTGGGAAGTGAGAAACTGTAGGAAGCGGTAGAGTTGAAAAAAAGTAATAAATTTTTATAAAACTTTGTAAAACGATCTATATTGTAAAAAAAAATTTAAGTTTAAAACAACTTATATTATGAAATAGAGGTAATAATATTTTCTTACTTTACCCCTAATTTAATATGATGCAAGTGAGAGAGATAGAGATAAGAATACTTAATTTGAAAAAAGAAAAGAATATTTATTATTGTTATAGTTGAAACTTTATATAAAAAATATCATTATTTTCAATATTCTTAATTTGTGTATATGAACATCTATTTTGAAATGGAAGAATACTAGTCTAATGTCCATACGTTGCATAGGTAATTTGTGTTAAGTTGTTTTGAAATATATAAAACTTAATGGCTAATAGAGATATTTAATAATAAGAGATATTCGAATAGTTAAAATATTCTGAAATTTTAGAATAAATACAAGATATATTAAAAATTTATATTTAAGGACTTCTGAGTGGTAGATAAATTTTATTAAATCACGTTTATCTAAAATCATCTCAATTTAATTTAATGAATTAAAATGACGAGTCACTTATCACAAAAAGATACTATAACGAGAGGTTTTAACAAGTGTTTATGTATAGTGCGGAAACATATGAAAAGGCTGGGGATCCATTGGGCTTGAGCCTCCGCTCTCAGCCGCACCCCTGCATGGAAATTTGGCCGGTTGCTTAAACGTGAAATGGGAGTCAAGCACTCCCGCAGCCAAGTCCACATCCCAACATGTTTACCGCATCTTTAACGGTCCAGATAAAAAAAACAAAAATTCAATGATTGCGTGTAAAATTTTTTTTTAGTTGAACGATGTCGTTTTGATGTTCATATAATCGTGTAAAACGTTCATATGATTTTGTCAAATGATCGCACAAATTATAGTACCACAACTTGCGTGACCCTGACCCATGTTTACCACCCCGTTGCACTATCATAAATGTGCAAATGATGAGTTGGGCACAACATAGATTTGTGTAATTTATTCAACGACAATCAAATCATCTTCAAATTGGATTGTTAGAATACCTTGTCCTTTGTTTAAATTTATTCTATATAAATAACAGCATTGAAGGAAAATATCATGTCCTTGTTTTGACTTGCTAGTTGGGCGGCAGGCGTGAGTGATGACCGGCACCGCACATTGGTCCTCAGCCACAATTTTATTTGTTACTATATCTCAGCTTCATCACTAATCAATTACCGTTGGGTTGTCATACTATTTTTTTAGTAATTAGTATATTATATAATCATCAATAATTATAATCTCTTAATTACAACTTTTATTTTTTCTCTCTCTCTATATATACAACCAAAAGAAAATTTTAAACTTTTGCAATATATAAAATTTGATTGGGAAGACAAAATATATATTTTTATAATAAGTTTAAATTAAAATTGAATAAAAATAAATTTGTACTATGATAATGGTAAATTTTACATAGCATTAGTAGTTCAAAAATAAAGAAAATGAAATTATCTTTGGTCATTAAAAAACAAAAAAAATCATTCATCATATGTTTAATTTACAAAAGAAAGTTTTGCATGTACCGAATTTAAATTACAGCTGCAGGGGAAACTAAAGAAATTAATGTAAAATGATGATATGTACTCGGTGGCATTCGTCTAATCCGTCCCTTCAAAGTGACTTTGTAATGTATTGACTGACTCCCTCCACCCTCTGCTTTCGCAGCTCCGTGGAGCGTGCATATAAGTTTGGCTATCGAATCAACATTGGGGCAACAAAAAAATTACTATAAAAACAAATTTGACCATTGACCCCGTTCAGGCATATATACATACGGCCCCGAGGCTCATCTCCTCATCTCTGCAACTGCAAGGCACAAGTCAGGTCATATTCTACTCCCTCTTCTTCTCTTTCAAGAGGTTTCCGTTGTGTCACGGGAATTAGATGACGAAGGTACACCCAAATGCAACTACTACTGCCTCCGACTCTGAGAGGCTGCCCAAACCCTTTCCGGTCTGTAACTCCTTGGTGCTTACCGTCTGGAAAAAATCCCTGCTCTTCAACTGCGACGGTTTTACAGTCTTCGACACCAAGGGGAACCTCATCTTTCGTGTTGACAACTACATCTCTGGAAGTAAAGGCGAGATAATTCTCATGGACGCCTCTGGAAATTCCCTGCACACTATCCGTCGGAAGGCATGTAATTTTCATTCCTGCTTAATTTGCTGCCTGATTATGGTTTGTGATTATTACTACTACTAGCTAGCTAGAGTGGATAGTCCAAGTATGAAATCATTGTATTCCGCATGCAGAGATTGAGCCTTTCTGACCATTGGCTGGTATTCGAGGGAGATGAGGCCGCCAACCCCCTGTTTTCGGCGAGGAAACGAGTCAATCTCTTAAATTCTACGTCTTTAGCTCAGGTGAGCTCACGTTGCCCCGGCGGTGCTATTAGAGGTTCTTCATCAATCTTGTCTCCAAAGAAGAGCGCGATGTACGAGATCGAGGGGTCTTACCGGCGGCGCCGTTGTGCTGTGTACGATGAGAAGCGGAGGTTGGTGGTGGACATCAAAAGGAAGGAGGCCATGGAAGGTCGGGTGGCTTTGGGACTAGATGTTTTCCATCTCGTAGTATATGAGCCGCACATCGATTCCCCCACAGCCATGGCAATAGTTATCCTCCTTGACCAGATGTTTGAATCTTCAACTTATAGCAGACATTTCAGTTTTGCCTCCGTCTTTTAATTATTATTACTACAAACTTTACGGAATCAGGTGATCACTGCATATGCCTGCGCAGCCATAGAGGCCTGTTCCCCTTCTGCCGCCGCCATCCCATTGCTGCAATCCTTCTATGTAGCTCCTGCAAAATCACAGAGCAAAGAACAATTCCCTGGTACTTTACTGATTAAACTGGCACCACCATCGACCCCGCTGCAGATATTTGTTTTAGACAGACGCACAGCCTCCATTTTTCTCCTCCACCGCCTCGACTCCGACTGATCTTCTCTGTGTTTTTGTATTTGTCCCGTTAATAGTGATCGAGCAGAGCTTGGTCTTTTCGTTTTATATAAAAGACTGAGCTCCGAGGGGAATGCATGTACGTTGCTAGATTTAGGACCAGATTCATAAAACTCAAATTCAAGGATGATAATGAATTCTGTATATTTTTAGAATTTAGCTTTTGGATTTGTACTCTTCCCGATCTAGCTATGTAAGTGGAACCTCGAAATGAAGGGGCAAAGTTATATATATGTTAATTTCATTTTTTTTTTGAATAAATATTAGTAGTAGTGTAGTGTCTCAAAAAAAAAAAAAAAAAAAGAAGAGATGGGTCTTTCACAGACCAACCTATGACAACCTGCATGCGTGGGCAAGACCTTATCCATGCCCAATCCAAATACTCAACGCATTATCTTGTATTTTTGGATGTGTTTAAAAAAATTGAAAGAACTGAACGTTCCTAAGCGTACTTAGCCATTTCCTACGATTAGGTTGAGTATACTTAGGAACGTCCGATACTTTGTCAAGAATATCCTAGACATATTTAAGGACAATCGAACTTCATTAACTGAAAGTTCAAGACGGAGGGTGAAAGACAACAAGGACCGACCAAAGACCAAGCCAGCCTATTGTGCCCGATGCCCACGCCCAACGCCCAGTCGAGGTGCCCGAGATCAATCGAAGGTGTTAGAGCCATGTGCCAACCCTGTGTGTCATGCCTGTGCTGCGTGCCCGAACGGAGCCCAACACCATGCCCGTTTTGTGTGCCCAGCCACTAGCCAGTGCCTTGCCCAGTGGCCAGCCGGCAACCAAAACCATCAATCCCTCCGTTTTCTTATGTAAATATGTAGATAGACTTTTGTTATATTTTTATAAATTTCCTAAATTTTCATGGTTAGATTCTTTGTATGTAGGCCTAGAGAAAATCGACAAACTTTTTCCACCTCCTCGGAAAATCAGTATCTACCCTTGGAACTTGGGAAAAATTTATTACGTCTATTATAGGGAGAGAAGAAAATCGAGATCGGGTAAACGTGAACTAATTTAGTTGTGAACATTGGTGTTCTCCCTTACTAATACTTGTATATATTTTGTACTCACTTTCAATTCAATGAAATGACTACATTCATGCAATCGGGTATTGGTTAATTTTCATTTTTGTATCGTTTGCTATCCCTATGTCAGAATTTGGTGTAAAAATAACACAATTTTCCGGAATTTCAGCATAATGCCCTCTGTTTTCCGAACCAGACCGGCCTCTGGGGTGTTGGTGCATTCCGTTTACCTGCCTAGGGAGCGGGTCTTGGCTTCGGCCTCGGCCTTGGCCTCTGTCTTGGACTCGTCCATGGGGTATGTTGGCCAGTCCCCCGAACCTTAGTCCACTGACCCTGAAGATGATCCTGGTCAGCGTTCTTAGCCACAGAAGGTCCCTTACCAGTTGAAGCAACTAGTGTTTTGTCCATCAGCCGTTCCTCCCGTTGCACGCCCTCCGTCTGCTTGGAAACCGTTTCCTCCTGTAAGGGAGCTTTACCCTAGTCCTGGGCATCCTTGTCAAAATCTGGGCCCGACGACCTGGAATTTATAGCTTTCCTTGGAGACCTTGTCCTTTGACCCCTGGCCACATTCTTTCTGTCAAGGACCGCTTGTCGATTGCACAACTTCTCACCCAAACAGGATTTTGTTAAGTGTCCAAACCTGCAACACCGAGAGCAGTAGGTTGGCTCAAACTCGAATTGAACTGGTTGGTGTTTATTAATCTTTCCTAATGGTAGGCGCAGCGGGACTGACTTGACTAAGGGTTTGGCTACATCCACTTCCACCAGAACACGCACATAGGAAAGCTTGTCCAACCGAGCCGTTAACATGTCTGTCAAAATCGGTACACCAACCCCTGATGCAATCTTGCTGAGTGCGAGTCAGTTCCAGCACCCCAACGGTAGAGCCGGAAACTTGACCCACAGGGGCATTATGCTAACATCTTCCAGGGAGAAATCGAACTCCCTTGGTATAGCCTTAAGCAGTAGGGAGCGACCAAATGCCGACTACAGACCTCCGCACAGGATAGTTTGACGATCTTCGTCGGTGTTGAATCGAAAGACCAACCACCCCTTGCATGTGGGTAAACTTTCGAAGGGACTGGCCACAGGCGGGTCAGGTCCGTGACAACTTTGATTCCCGAAAACCTCCCAGCAAACATCCCGATTAGGCAGTATCCCAACTTAAGTTCCACATCTTTGAAGTCTATTTCATTGATGTCAATATAGTCCCCAGTTCGGGGAATGTGGTAGAGCTTCATGCCATTTTGAGAATCCCGGTTACCTTTGACAATATTAGCCTAAGACTTAGCTGCTTCCGTAGTTGCAGGTTGTTCGGTTGGGTAGTTGGCTACAGGAGGGGTGGAATGGTTTCCGCCACAAAGGACCCAGATGATTCGAGTGAAGGCGGGCAGACAGGAGACCCAGATGATTCCATACAACTTTGATCCAAGAATTGTACCAGGAGAATGTGCCTACCTTGGTTGCTCTCTTCAAGGAAAGAAAAACTAGGTAATGCGCGTGCAGTATCCAGATTTATTGAAGGATACTCAATGGCATACTTGGTGGTTATGTCTGGGCACTCATAGGGGGTGCTGGTTCCACTCATATGGGGCACTCACTGTGCCTAGATAGCTATTGAGGAGACGGTTCCAATTCGACCAAGTAGAACACAACTGACGCTTGGGGCTTCGCTTTCACTATGCTTGTTTTCTATTTTGAGGAATACCGGGTGATGAATACCTATAATGCAAATTGCGGACTTAAATTGTACGTTCATTTAACTGTCTTCTTGCAGGTGTTTCTCCTGCGATGCTTCCATTATCAATGGCAGCTCTGGTCAGCTTAACCATTACTTTCAAGCTTGAGAAAAGCTTGGGGTACATACATGCTGTAGTTGGACCTGCATTGGAGAATTGTGCCTCTTGCTGTCCATGGCCAAGTATGCCTATAATTGGCTCCCTTTGGGCCCAGAAAGTACATCGCTAGCATGATTTCATTGTTGTCTCGTGTTCGCACTCTGTTTTCAGACATAATCAAGAAGCTGTTGCTGAGCTTTTGAGAAGTTGCTTCACCTCATTTCTTGGATCCCCTGATCTTAAAAACTCATTGTTTACGAGCCAAAAAGGTGTAAATGCTCTATTGGGAACACTTATCTCTGTCTCAGGCCTTCACCTGCAAGTAGCACCTGGATTCCTCTACCTTCGATCCTCTTCGACAAAACAGCATGTGCAGTGTGTAAATAACGTGATTTAGGCCTTTTAGCTGAATTTTTCACGTGAATTGGTTGTTAAATGGGTAGCTGGGGACTTTTCTCGCTTGAAGACTACACGAGCATGGCTTTTGCAGTTTCCAGGGCAAAAGAGTTGGTAGCACTTGGTGCAAGTAGCTGGTGGCCTGCAGCTGTTCCAAGAATTGTACCAGGAGACTGTGCCTACCTTGGTTGCTCTCTTCAAGGAAAGAAAAACTAGGTAATGCGAGTGCAGTATCCAGAATTATTGAAGGATACTCAATGGCATGCTTGGTGGTTATTTCTGGGGCACTCATATGGGGTGCTGGTTCCAAACAACAATCTTGGGCACTTTCCCGGAGGTTACATATGGTAGGGGCCCACATGGACTTTCTGGCTGGCATTTAGGATGGAAACATATCGCTTGGATGTGATGCAGTCACTTGGAAAGGTTATGTCTCTTGCCTAGTAGGTTTGATTGTGATTTACGTTCCCATATGGATTCAAGGACTGAAGCAGGAGACACTAATAATTCTGGCCCGTGGATTGAGAGGATGGCATGAATTCGAGCTTGCCCTTTCTCTCATTGAAAGAGGTGGGAATGCAGCCTGGGGTCTGTGGTTGAACTGCTGAATAAATTTTTTGTTACTTCTGATTGGCATGGTTAATACTGTCAGTGGCTTCTTTTCGGAGTGGGCATTATTTAAGAGGGAAGACCTTATATCAAATTGGTCTTAGTTCCAGAAACTGCGAGGTACTCCTCAGGATCTATGTAGGATTTCCTCGGTCAACTTGTTAATCCTGAGTGACTGCTTTATCTATTGCGTTTTCAGTCATTTTTGGTGTTCATAAACCGCTTCTATCGGTAGCAGGGGATGGACATTTCAAGATATCTTAGCACTTTCAGTACTTGGATTTCTCTGGAGGTTCATAATCTGCGAACTGCTTACAGTAGTCAATTTTGCTAAGTGGAAAACCATCCCACAATGTACTTCGCCGTGGACGTGGAGCTAAGACATGGTCACGAGGGGTTTAAAACTGTCGGAAACTCTGAAATTTGGTTTTACAAGGATATAATCAGACGAGTGGTGAAAAGTTTAGTTGGAGAGTACGTTTGAGAATGGGCATAAAATTGGGGCGTGCGTGTGGGTATGGGCCTCTGGTCATTCAATTTAGGAATTGGCCTACTTTTGCCTTATACTACTAGATATTCGATACGGATACATAGAGGTTCTTTTATACCGTGGTTCGATTGTTATTTATTTTAAAATGCATCGAAATGCAAGTAATGTAGAAGCACGTTTTGATTCATTTATCACTGCTCTTCTTCATTTCATTTTATAATTTACAAGTTGGAGTAGATGAAAGATGATTTACATATTTAAATGAAAATACGTCATATCATATGCGCAAAATCCTACTGCGATCTATGGGATGTACACAGAAAGGGGACGGTTTTGTTTCATCTTCTACGCGTTACATACTGATGCATACCAAGACACCTTGCTGTGGTGGCGGCCTCTATCCCTACAACATTGGCCTTCCACCCCAGGGCTTTAGGATCTGAAATGAGCAGAGCAAACTGGCATCCACATTCATCACCGCACCAGCGTTGTTAAATTCCCCGCAGTAATTGGGTGCCGAGAATATGGTAACCAACTGCCTTTCTGCGAAGAATTCATAACCATCTTCAACTACCTGATAAGTATCCGCGAACTTGTATAAGAAATCGGCATCAAGAAGTCGACGAGGATGATCCAATATAAGGATTGAAAAGAAAAAGAAAATTACCTGATGTGCGCGGCATATGAGGTCCAAGTCTAGCTTCTTCAAAAATTCATCCACTTTGTCAGCCCCAAAGGTGTAGGATACCCCTCGATCGTTCTCACCCCATCCTCTAGTGTCTTTGTCAGGGTCTGCCCAGAGGAGATCGCACAACAAGCCCTGGTCCGGCACATCGGCTGGTCTCTCTAGAGCTCTAATCTGGTCCAAGCTATCCATTTCTGGAGAAAGGCCACCGTGCATGCATAGAATCTTGTCGTCAATGACTGCAGCTACTGGCATGCAGTTGAAGCATTCTGTGAAGATCTTCCACAGGCGGACGGTAAAACGACGTTTGCACTCATCGTAAAATCCATAGATTCTATTGATGGAAGCACATTCGTGATTTCCCCGCAGAAGGAAAAGGTGATTGGGGAACTTAATCTTGTAAGCAAGAAGAAGGCAAATCGTTTCTATACTTTGTTTTCCTCTGTCTACATAGTCCCCAAGAAATAGGTAGTTGGACTCCGGAGGAAAGCCACCATACTCAAACAGCCGTAGAAGGTCCGGAAACTGGCCGTGTATATCACCTGCATACCGATTTCAGCTCAGCGTTAAACGTCTTGTCATGGTCGGTTCAAGAATGTTCAATGGGGAACTCAACCATTGCCTCAATCGAGGGTTCTGCTTCTATCAGCCTCAATAGTAAATAGATTATCATTGTTTGTTCCGGCCCGTTACAGAACTTTGAATTCTGATCCCACAACATCCAAACCAAATCCTCTCTGAAGCGGACAAGAAGATCACTCTAGGTTCCTATATGATCTCTCTTTGTTTTAGGAAAAAATGCATTCAGGAGGAAAAAAAAAAATTGTTCTTTATTTCTTCTTTATGGAAAATATCATGCCATTTTTATTCCCAAATATAGAAAATGCACGACCATGGCAGAACATAGAAGACAAGAAGAGAAATTTCATTTAAACTCCAAGTGCCTGACAGCATATGATCATTTTGAAAAAAAACTCGTCAACCTCCAGATACAAGTACCATCATTTCCATCTTTGCAGCAGTAATAGATGATGAAGGAAGATGCTGAAAGAATGCAAACATTTAATTTGGTAAACAAATTTAGTGGCTTAATGAGAATGTCTCACCGCAAATGTTCATCGGAGCTTCCAATTCCAAGAGGTTAGGCTGACTTAGGAATATTTCCTTGGCGGTGATGCAAAGATGCCGAATCTCCTGTTCTACCAGCTGAATCTTCTTCCCCATGTTCTTCCGCCCTCCCAAGAGCCTATCTATGATTCCATCCAACTTTGGTCCTTCCATAACCCTTACCAACGTCTCCTAATTTGAGATGCTGGCGGTGTTTGCCTGCTTTTTTTTTTTATTGCAAATCTTGCCCAAGATGATGAAGGAAATATCACCCAGAAAAAAAAATGAAGGTATATAATCGCCAAAATGGGAGAATAGCGGGGAGTCAATTCATGTGAGAAGTGCCAAACAAACTTCATATGACACAACGCGAGATTTCGGGGAGGACAAAGAAATCAGGAATTCAACCCCATTTTCTCTCCTCCTTTCCTGGCTTATAAGGACTACAAATCTCTGGACCTCTTAGCACATATGCTCTGGGCTTTTCTAAATGTGCTGCTCACGAGACCCGGAGAGCTTTACTCCGCAATTGATAGGTTCGAGGTTAACAAAGAGCAACAAAAAGATCCAAAATTGTTGGTGCACATTGATAGAATTGATAATAAAAATTGCCAATTACATGACACGGACATTGATATTACAGATTTCAATAGCAAAGTGATGGTAACAAGGCTAAGCTTCAGAACAACCACTACACGGACATAGCGGATGTTATACAACAAGTTCAAATCACCAAGATGATGAAACCCCAATTGATTGAACTTACAAATGCCTGCGAGCTGATGGCCACAGCATAAGCTTTTAGAAGTTTCCATGCAACTTCAAAATTGAGACTTATCTAGGCTGTCAAAATAGGGATGATCTAGAGCAGCTTTGGCTGATACTCTCTCAGCTGGATCATATTTAAGCATTTTCTGTGCCAACAGATGACAAGAACATAAATCACAAGTTTGCTGCAAATAATGATTTCAAAACTGAAATAATATTTCAAGTCATTACAACTTCCTTGCTAAAAGTTCAGGTACTTAGTACATAATCAATCACTGTTACTAATTGAAAAACAAAATCATAGTTGTCAGAGATCAGGAAAAAGAGACTGCCCATACCCAAAGTTTTCAAATGTTATGTACTTCTCTAGAAAGCATGTTAAAGGTTCTAGAATTTTACCAGATGATATTGACATAGTATCTAAGATTGCTAAAATTTTGACAGAAAAACGAGCTTAGGCCTGAGAACTAACCGACAGAAGATCAACACCATCCGGTCCCAATGATGGAACAGCACGTGCCAAGTTTTGGGGCTCCCATTGTGGATACACATGCCAATCTCGCAGTGAACTCACTCCCGGCCACTGCTTCTCGGTTGGTGTTCCCAACAACCTTTAGTGATAATCACATGATATTATAATGCATCTGAGATGCTAAAAGTAAATGATGGCATTTATATGTATTCAAAGCATAATTTCATCTCAAAATGGTAGTGTCATCTGCATTTTCCATGGGCAGACAAATATCAAATATTCACAGACAAGCAGATCGGAGGGAAGTCATAACTCAAATATGAGCTTTTCCCTCACGAAGGGAAAGTTACCTGAGAGTTTATTATTCATTCTATTGAGAAAAATATTCAACATGAGAAACATGAAGAACACTGAAAAATAAGTAGACTGTTTCACCTTTGAATCTGGTGTTCATTTCCTAGGCATTGGTTTAAACAGGAGATTCTCTTAAAGCAGTTGTTTTTGACTTGCCAATCATTATACACATAGTATTACCGCTTAACATTGCTTAAACCATTTAGAAGGTCCAAACCATTACTTAGATATGTCTATTGCACAAGAAAATACTTGGAATTCTAAGGCCCCAATCTCTCCGCTCAGACATCCGGAGCCAAAGCTGTGTAGCAGGCTTATTTCGAAGTGAAGGTCTGAGAAACATAATGCAGAAGTATAAGTAAGTCTGACGTGGGTTGCTTGAGGGTAGCACGAAAAAATCCATAAAAAATCACTTCACACTTCAGACAGGAGACGATAGTAGAAGAGATATGAATCGCTATGGGAAAAACTTATAAAACAATCGTCCGGATATACGGACACTACCTAAAAATATGCAGCAACTGCTGAAACTCAGAATCCCCAGGAAATAGAGCTTGCCTTCGCACCATCTCAGCTGCAACCAAAAATGAATCAAAAGACAAACAAGAAGCCAACAAATTCGGATACGTAAATGAATAGATTGAAGGCAAAGGCGGCTTTAACAGGACTAGGCATATTTCTAAATTTTGGAAAAAAATGAAAATAAAGAAAACGAACGAGACAGAATCATACCAAAGATACAACCAACAGACCACATATCAACGGCAGTGGAGTAATGGGTAGATCCCAACAAAACCTCCGGAGCTCTGTACCAGAGGGTGACAATCTAGACCAAAACGAAAAAATTGGAGTTGAGTGCATTATAGCAGGGAAAAATTACCAATGGAATCCAAAGGAAAAAGAAAAGAAGAACCTCGTGTGTGTAGCTCTTGAGGGGGACGGTGAAAGCCCTGCCAAGTCCTAGGTCGGCGATCTTGAGAATGCCCTTATCCTTGTCGACGAGGAGATTTTGGGGCTTGAGATCCCTGTGGAGGACGCCGTGGCTGTGACAATGGGCGACGCCCTTGCAGAGCTGGAAGAGGAAGCTTTGAACTAGGGAAGGAGGAAGGGGCCTGGGGTTGGGACCCTTGCGGTGGGAATCGATGAACTTCTTGAGATCAGTGTCTAGATACTCGAAGACTAGGTAGAGGAGGGGCTTGCCGTTGCCGTTCTTCTTATGGTTATCAACGACGTGCTCGACGGAGAGCAGGCGGACGACATAGAGGGAGTGGGAAAGCATCTGGAGAAGGGAAACCTCGCGGAGGGCGGTGGGCGGCACTCCCTCCTCGTCCATCTCGAGGCGCGTCTTCTTCAAGGCGACGAGCTGCCCTGTGGACTTGTCTTTGGCCTTGTATACCTTTCCGTAAGTTCCTTCGCCAACCTTCTCCAGCTTCTCGTATTTCTCCATTTCTGAAGTGGGTGATGATCCAAACTAGACAGAAAGCAATGGATCGACCAAAATCAAAGTCTTTTCTTCTGTAGAGTTTAGGGTTCTGACTCTGCTTAAACAAACAAATATGGAAAAAGAAAGATTGATCGAGAGAGAGAGAGCGAGCGAGCACGGCCGACTGCGGAGTGGTCTCACTTTTCAGTCGGCTTGTGAAATCAAAAGGACATAGAAATGGATTTGTGAATTTGGCCTTGGCCGCCCTTTCCCTTCCCTTCTCTCGCTTTTAGGAGGAGGCTTCTACAATGCCAACAGCTGCCGTGGCACGTGTTTCCCTCTCTCTACTACTTTTTTTGAATTTTGAATCGCCTTCCGCTCCGCAACTGCAACCAACGGTCCATACGTGACTTCCGCAATTTTTTAAAATTATTAGTAACTACGCAGTGGGTGAACCAAATTGATGTTACCCTTATATACACATATCTATACGGTGTGTATATCTATTAAAAATAAAAAAATTTAAAATGGAAAAGCGAATAGAATATAATTGAGATAATTTTTTTTACTATAATAAAAAACTATTAAATATCTGAAATCAATTATAAATATGACAAAATAAAAGTCTCTCTAAGCCGATCACTGCAACTAAACTCAAGATTACAAATGTTCTGAGAAGTAACAAGAAGCATGTAGATATAGTATGATGTAATCGGTGTATAAAAATTATCGTAGAAAGATATTTTTAACTTATCTACTATATGTATTTAAGTTAAATTCATGGTTATATATTTTCTTATGAGAATCAGAAAAACAAAGTGCCATTAAAAAGAAAAAGACCCGCAATGAATATCTCATAAAAGCTGGCTCATAATGGCCTTTGCACTAATAGTGCAATGCGATGGTCAGTCCTGGATGCGCGAGACGGAATTGTGTGGACTGAGCAACATGCTTTGTGCCCAACAACCCCATTACAAGTAGCTTCGCTGTAAGGTGACCAGGGCAGGGGCAGACACTATACGTCCATGAACATCTAGCCAAAATGCTGCAGCACTTTCATCCTCTTGATTGTATGCATTTATGATCTGAATAATCGAACAAATGTCCATAATCAGAAATGGAATAGGGTACCAAAAGACCATGAGTGGCAAGTAGAATCAGCCAACGTTAAAAATTCCAACATTCGTGGCATTCAATAGACAGAATTCTACAAAGATATGAAATCAAAATCTGTCAAAAGGGAACTTCACATGCATAAGAAACTCTAACTAATTCCAAAGCTCCACTCCACTTAAATTGAATCCTCCTCTGAGTTAACGTGGTTGATTGAGGGACAATCTTGGAAATATCCTTCATAAACTTTCGATAATAACCAGACAACCCTAATAAACTTCTAACATTCGTACTTGTAGTTGGCCTGGGCCAATCAATAATTGTCTCAATCTTTTTAAGATCTATCGACACACCTACTTCGGAAATAATGTGACCTAGAAATACCACTCTTTAGCCAAAACTCACAATTACTAAACTTAGCATATAACTTCTGCTCCCAAAGAGTCTGCAAAATCACTTTAAGATGTTTCAGATGAGCTTCCTCTGATGAGGAGTATACCAGAATGCCATCAATGAACAGTACTACGAATCTATCCAATTCATCCTTGAACACTCTATTCATCAACCCCATAACTGCTACTGGTGCGATTGTTAAGCCAAATGGCATAACCAAGAATTCATAGTGCTCATATCGAGTTTTGAAGGCACTATTTGAAATATCTTCGGGTTTGATTCGTGGTTAGTGATACCCAGACCGTAGGGTTATCTTGGAGAATACCTTAGCTTCCCTCAATTGTTCAAACAGGTCATCAATCCTTGGCAGTGGATACTTGTTCTTCATGATTATCTTATTGAGTTCCTTATAATTGATGCATATTTTCATATTGCCATCCTTTGTCTTCGCAAACAGCACAGGTGTACCCCACGGTGACACACTAGGTCATATAAACTTCTTGTCCAATAATTCATGGAGTTGTATTCTTAATTCCCTTAACTATGTAAGTTTAGCCCCCCAAAATTAAATTAAACTCAAAATCCACCTCCCTTGCTGGCAGTACACCCGATAAATCTTCCGAAAAAATATCTTGGAACTTATTCACAGCAGGTACATTCTTCATACACAGTTCTTGCTTCTTGGCATCCACCACATATGTCAGATATCCCTCACACCCCTTCCGCAAGTTTTTGTGAGCCTTCACGGTGGAAATCACTAGTATAGACTTCTTACCATGCAAAGTTCTCCTACTCTGGAATTAGAAGACTACTCTATTTGACAAAGCAAATTGTACCTTCTTCTTCTGACAATCCATCAAAGCGTGATTACTAACTAATCAAATCATTTCCAAAATCACATCAAAATCTACTATATTGATCTGAATTAGATTTGCCTTAAGTTCCTTCTCGCTAATTACTACCCGATATCCCTTATAAAGAAGGTTAGAGACCAGCACTTTCCTGTTAGGAACAGATACCCTATAGGAGCCAACTAAGTAGGTAGGGGTTGTTTTCAGGGCCTTAGCAAATCTACGAGATATGAAGGAATGCGATGCACCGCAATCAAATAATATAATAGCAGGTATTGAATTAATTAGGCTAGTACCTATCACAACATCCTCAGCCACCTTAGCCTCCACATGGGTAAGAGCAAAAACTTGAGCATTGATCTTAAGTTTTTAGTTCCCAGCCTTAGGTTACTGTGCACCGACAGCTATCTGAGTCAATCCTGGAGCAGGCTCTAGATATTGCATCACCTTATAGCCCTACTTCACATATCTAAAGTAATAGCCTGAAGACAATCAACACTCACCCAAGTTCCTCTTACCATAAGTAGTACACTACTTTCACAAGGTGTTGGCATTAGAGATTATAGATCTTGTAGCATTCACTATCCTAACTGTTGAGGAAGCTGGCCCAGACTGGCTAGAGATAGCTCTCCTCTTAGCATCAATTTAACCCACTAGAAATACCCTAGGCCCTGCCCTTGACTAAAACTAGGTCTGGATCCTTGTCCCTGACTGACTCCTAATTTGAAAGCTGGTCCCTGACTGTATCCTGGCCTGGAGCTCTGCCCTTGGTTATACATTAACTAGGGCCTCTTTTTATCTCATTCTAGAGTAGTTCTCCTGAACACTGCCTTTATATCCAAGCTTTTTTGATAAGCTTTCTTATACGACTGTCAACCATCTCCCACGAATTCAAGCTTGCAAACCTCAAACAAACCTGTTAGTCCTCGAAGTGGGATTAATTACATGTAATGGTAGGTGCATACTTTCCCAAAGTTGCATAATCAGTCACACTCATCTATTCTATTTGGACCAACTCAAAAAATTGGTTCTCCTTCTCCATCTTAAAAGTATCCAAAAAGTACTGCTTCACAAATATCTACCTAAACTTCTCCCACGTGAATGGTTCCTCACCCTGGTAGTAGATTGAGTTCACCCCTTTCCATCATCTCAGTGTCTCTCTTACAAAAAACAAAACTGCCACATTTGGCTTGACCTCACCTAGGACCTCCATGGTCTCAAAGTGATGCTCTAACTCCTCAATTCATTTTTCAGCCTTCTCTAGACCTCCTGCACCATTGAATGTTAGGAGTCCTATTTTCCTCATTCTCTCATATAGTGATCTTGCTTCCGAATCATTCCTCTGGAACCTACGCTCCAGATCCCGCTAGTGCCTCTACTGCTTAGCTTAAAGTCTAAGTTGTTCCTATTGAACCCTCATCTGGTCCTACCCCAGCAACTGCTGACTCTGTGTAGGCTGGGCCACTATTGCTAATGCTGCGGGGATATCCAATGGTGTGCTAATTCTTGGCAAACTCGGAGGAACGAACTTAGGAGCCCCAGTTGGTAGGTTCATTAAAGTCGATGATGGTACAGTAGTGGTTGGTGGTGGTGGAGGCAAGCTAACTTCCATAGAAGGTACTCCTGAAGTTTTGTGAAGAGTAGACATCCTAGCAGACGAGCTCTGACCCCGAACTACCCTGCTAGTCTGACCATGAGTTCTCGTAGCAGCTCCTGAGTAGTTCCCTTGTTTCCGCATGCCTTCCCGAAAACCACAAGCCTTATACACTCTAAAGCAATAAAAGAAAGGGGGGGGAAGAAAACTATTAATAGAACACCAGACAATAACACAGAAAACTTGAAGTATGCTTATTCCTCTACTCAACTAAATCTCAACCTTAGAGAATATCATACTTATTTCACTCAGGATTTAAGCTTAGAGGAGTCAAAATCTATTTTTCTGATACCACTAAATGTCATGCGTCGAAACCAGAAATGACATGGCAATACCCTAAAAAGGAATGTCGAACCCTTAGTCACTATTTATACTATAAATAAAAAACAGTCACTATATCGTAAAAAATCTCAAATACAAGGTCTGTAAGTTACATAATACAAACTAAAAACAAAGGGAGTTGTCCACAACCAAAATAAATTCACCATACCTAAATTATAAGAAAAACATAGCAAAGTCCTACTGAAAACATAAATATTTTTCCTAAGGCAAAACATACATCACAAACCCATAATACAGAGAACTGAGTAACACCCAATCCACACCATAAATCATTTTAAGTCTTCTTCAAACCATTTATCCAGTTCCTCCGCATCTAACTGAGATCTTGTAAGATGATAAAATGAGTGAGCTCACTAGCTCAATAAAAAAAACAGATTTGCTTTGGAGTGAGCATCTTACTATAATATTAGTTTTACAAAAGGTTCTTAACTTTACATAATGCATAAATAAAAAAAAATAAAAAAAAAACTTGTTTAGCAAGTTGGTTGGGTTTCATGTCAAGGATGGTACAAACGAATTACTAGAATGACAATTATGGATTCTTTATCCAAAATAAAGAAGAAGAAAAAAAAAACACCACATTCTGGTACAAACTAGCACCTCTTAGAGCATTGTACTAGTGCCAGTTTCAACCAGACAAACAATATTCAAAGTACTGGGAGTAACTAGCACCTGATAGGGGTTTTAGCTAGCGTCGAGTAGTTTCAAAAGTAGAATCAATACACAAGGAGTGATAAAGCCGGCGCCAGTACATTTTAAGAAAGTTGAAGATCGAGTTACTGGAAGTAACCGGCGCCGGGTATGAAACTGAATAGGTGCTGGTTAATATCGGGGTTTGCCAAAAACAGAGGATTCTAAATAGAACAGAACAAAGCAAACATCAAGTTCGACAAATTAGATTCCACAATTACTCACCAAAACCGGCAAACAACACAACCAACCTCCCTTTTAAACAGAGTTTTACATTACACATATAAAAACATTTCTTTACTCATCAAATCATTGCTTTTTACTTAGTCATAACCTAAACTAAATCATGCTTAGGGTAAGGATTGGACTATTAATATCAGCTCCTAACTATTGTGTCCCGTTAGGAGAAGGGTTATAACAAAATTTAGGTATTATATCTCCCTAGCAAGGCTATACATAAGAAGTTGGGGTTCCCGACTAAAACTACTGACAAACATTGAACCTTTGTAAAAACTTATCAATAGAACTTCAGTAAAACTTACATACCTATAATAATCCATCTTGCCATGCTCATTTCATTTTGCACATATCCCAAAATAATATACTTTTTAAGCATCATTGAACATAAGAGAATTTTCTGGAAAATAATATATCAGAAACTCAAAATTAGGGATGGCAATTTTCCTACTTAAACCAAAGACCCAACCCAATAGGGTCGGGGATTCCCCAATTTAAGTGGGAATAGGGCCGAAGGCGGGTCTCATTCCTCGACCTTCCGATTGGGGGTGGGTTGGGGATTGTATGATCCCCCCTATTTGGTCCCGACCCGTTTCACATATATTTTATATTATATTACACACACACACACACACACACACACACACACACACACACACACACACACACACACACATACATGTCGATTATATATGTATTATACATATAAACATACTATATGTATATATATACATACTATATAAATTATAAGTAATATATATATATATATATATATATATATATATATATATAATAGAAGAGAAGAGGAAAAAAAGAAAAAGAAAAGGATAAATTATAAATTATAATTATAAACTATCAAATTTACTCATACTAATTTAGTAATATGATTAATATGTGAACCATTATAAACTATCATAAAAGTTTTCAAAATGATTAAAAAGTTTTGAATAAAAACATATTGGAGGCCAAATTTTTTTTAAAAAAGAAATCTTATAAATATTTCTAGGCCCAACCGAACCCCTGCTTCCCTACTAAGCCGGGATCGGGGATTATTTTGTCTCCGATGGGTTGGAGAAAGGGATTCCCACCTTTACTCGTGGCGAGGATGGGTCAGCAATGGGGAAAAGGGGGATATGCGAGGGCGGTTAGGATTTCTAGTCCCCGACCCGACCCCATTTCCATCCCTACTCAAAATATAGTAAACCCAGTCCTCCATACTAGACAACACCAAGAATCACCATTCAACATCTCAGACAACTCCTAATCTCCACCACAATCTTTCAAGCACCTACAATTCCCAGCAATTACAGATCACCGTTAGAATTACAAATCTACTGTTATCACAATTCACAACCTTACATACTGATACCCATATTCATAGTAATAAAAAACTTAGATCCCTAACCAGTGGATAATAGAACCAAGACTTACCCAAATTCGCAGTTTCATGCTCAACTTCAGCCCTAGGTTCTCCACTCTCGTTGTTCTTCTCCTTTGTTGGTTCAAGAACTGAAACAATAAAGTGATTGACTCAGAAACGTCGTGCGTTACAAAATAAAATAGAATCCCCAATAAATAATTGCAAAAGTCCCCTAACTTAATAAATACTTGCTATTGACTCCACTAACTTTCTAATAATACAAATAGTCCTACAATATTAAGGGCCCTAAGCCTACCTAAAGAAAAATACAGACTCCTCAAATTAGAAAGGCCCAAAAAGGACAATGGGTCGTGGGCTTATGATCCTATACAATATGGTACCTATTAAATTACGAGAATTAAATATTTAATTACGAAAAATATTAGATATAGATTTTATACATCTAAATGATGTCTCTGTAGGGAGTTCTAGTTTTGCTTGTGAAAAAGAAAGATGACAATATGAGACTTTACATTGATTATCATTAATTTAATAAGATCACCATTAAGAATATTTATCTCCTACCATGGATGGATGATCCCTATGATTAGTTGAATGATGCTCATGTATTCTCCCAAATTGACTTGCATTTTAGATATCATGAGTTACGAATCAAAGCAGGAGATATACCTAAGAGTGCTTTTCATACCCGTTATAGACATTATGAGCTTTTGGCCATACCTTTTGGATTGTCAAATGCCCCATCAATATTTATAAATATGATGAACCTCTATATTCTAGTGTATTCATTATCTAAAGAAGAGTATGTGGAGCATTTGAGAGTGGTTTTACTAACTTTGTGAAAGGAGAAATTGTATATGAAATTTAGTAAATAAAAATTTTGCCTCAAGAGTATAGTTTTATTGGGTTATATCTTATCATAAAATATGGTAATGTGGATCCTAAGAAAGCAAAACTCATTGTAAATTGACTAAGTTTATTAATACAACAAAAGTGAGAAGTTTCTTGAGATTAACTAAGTATTGTCGAAAATTTGTAGAAGACTTGCTGAATCTTTGACCTGATGTTGTTTTGCTAAAGTATTAAAAAAAAAAAAAAAGAACCAATGTGTGTCTTTGTTTCGTCGGTTGCGGCTTCGGTTTCAATCTCTGCAAATGTTGTTTTGATTTGGGGACGTCACAAAGGTGCTTTGTTTTTGGCAAACTGTCATCTGCGGCTTCTGTTTTGCTGTGGAGACATTGTTGATGTTCCCCATCCATTTAAAAAAATATATACATATATATATATACATATATATATATATATATAGTTCCGTGTTCGGTCAATTTTGTTGCTCTGAGGACTGCTGATGTCCTCTCGTGCCAAAAAAAAAAAAAAAACCTGCTTACCCTGCTGGTTCATGATAGTGGGCCACTTAGTAATTAAAAAAAAATCTAATTTGTTTTTATTTATTTCCTTTATATACTTCGGAATAGTTTGTTATTTGAAATTGAATCATATTTATTTTTTATTTTAAAATTAGGCTACACTTATGTTTATTTTAGAGTTGGATTAAACTTGTGCTATTTTAAAATTAAGCTATATGTATATGTTATATTTTAAAGTTGAGATTTACTTACGTTTTATTTTAAAATTAGGTCATACATTTATTTTATTTACAGTTAGACTATACTTATTTTATTATAATAATACTTAATGTATTTTATTTAAAAATATATTATATGTAATTTATTCATTATATATTTAAATTACTTATTAGGTTAGTGTATGTCATTTTATTTAATATTCTATAGATATTAATCAGAAATATGATCAGAATTATGAAACGCGTAAAATTAGATGCACTTATAAACTGATTGACTTAATAAGAGTTTATTATTAATTTGAGTTGGACAATAATAATAATAAGTTAAAATTCAATAAGACATTTATTGTAATGATGATTTTATATTTTATTTATAAAATTTTAGTATACAATACAAATTATTTTATAATATAAATTTCTTTTTGAAAATAATTAATTTTAATTAAAATTATGAGATATTATCCTTGTATTAGAGGCTTGATATTTCTTTAGAGACCTCACCGTGTAGGATTTTGAGTACTAAATTTGAAATTTTTTTTTCTAGATCAAAGGCGTTACAGGTGTAATATTGAAAAACCAAATAGAAAATCCAAAGAAAGGCCAAATAATTCTTTGTCATCGTTCAGAAAAAGAAGCCATTTCTGGTCTTAGCTCAGCATGATTTATCGTAGGGAATGGGAACCAAGACAAGGCTACTTTTTCTGGCGGCTGCTATACCAAAGGTCTCCGACATGGCTACCTCATTCTGACCAGGTGGGAGTTTCCAGTCAAAATGTTAGAGTAGCAGAGCCAGAAGAAGATCAACATTTGCCAGACCAAAAGTCATTCCTGGGCATATCCTCCTTCCGGCACCAAAGGGTATAAATTCATAGTTAGTTCCTGTAAAATCAACGGAGCTGTCTTCAAATCTCTCAGGAATAAAACTCTCTGGATCCTGCCAGTATTCTTCGTCTCTTGAAATCGCCCAGGCATTGATGAAAACCCTTGTCTTGGGGGGTATATCATAGCCATCAATTTGACAAGGCTTTCTGGATTCTCTGGGAATCAGCAATGGGATAGGAGGATGTAGCCTTAGAGCTTCCTTGATTACTGACCTGACGTAACTCAATCCTCGAACATCACTTTCATCAATTGTCATCTTTCCCTTAAATGCTTCCCTCACTTCGTTTTGCGCCTTGGCCATCATTTTTGGATTTCTTATCAATTCTGCCATAGCCCACTCAACAACTGAGGATGAAGTTTCTGTTCCAGCCCCAAAAGTATCCTAATACAAGTGGAGAATAATCATCATATTGCAGAGAAAATTAACTCTATCAAAATGGATAAATAGAACCAGTTGGCAAAGCGGCCTATTCAGGTGCAGGTGACGAAATGACCAGATCTTTCTAGGAAAACAGCCCATAAAGTAGCCATGGTCGGGATTGGAGTGAAAATATTGAGAAGAAAAAAAGTCAAGATTCAAGTCTAGTGCCATGTTAAAAGTTAAAAACAAATGCACGAGCTTTATGAAACCTATTGGAGTATGTTGGTAAGGTAAGCTTATTGGAAAGCACAAACTATTGCAGTAATTGAAAAAAAAAAAACTGACAGTAAATTTAGCAATTGCATAAACTAGAGGAGGAATTTTTTTTAAAAATAACTACTTACAAATATGATGCCTTTGACATTCTTGTCCGTGAATGGAAATTGCAAGTCGCCACCTTCTTTGATTCTGAGTAGGATATCAATAATGTCTTCTTCACCATACTCACCGTTGCCTTTCTTTGACATGGTGTGATTCTTTTTGTGCTCATTAACCATTTCCTCCAAAATCCCGTCTATTTGGCCATGAATCTTCAGCAATTTAGACATTGTACTGCCAAGAACATGAAGAAATTTGTAGGCTGGAAATAGATCAGAAGGGTCAAAGCCTCCTGCTACCTCTGATGCATCCTTCACTAACTGGGAGAATTTGTTTTGCCCGTTGTTTACCTTACCAAATGCTGCTCTGCAGACCATGGATGTTGTATACAAGGTGATTTTCTCGGACAGATTTGTCGGTTTCCCAGCTGATGCTTGAAGAGTGTCAATCAGACGAGAGCCTTCATCCTTCCTGATAGGCTCAAACGATCGAACACACTTGGAGCTAAAAAGCTCCAATACACATATTTTGCGCATTTGTCGCCAGTAATCACCGTAAGGACTGAAAGCAATATCTGAATAGTCATAACATACTATCTTGCCAACCAGAGTAACAGGCCTGTTTGCAAATGCAAGATCATGGGTTTTCATCACCTCTTTAGCCACAAGAGGTGATGATACGATGAGAGCGTTAACTTCTCCGAGGTTTAGGTGCATTAGAGGTCCATGTTTTCGAGCTAGATTTCTGAGTGGATGATGTGGAAGAGAACCCATCAGCAAATTGTGCAGGTTTCCAAACAAAGGTAGCTTCCATGGCCCTGGTGGGAGATTTTGCTTTCTCTGGCTGGACTTTTTCCAGACTTTAACTGGACTTAGGAAAACGAATACGAAGACAATGAAAGCAAAGAAGTTAAAGGGTAAGTTCTGAAGCTCCATGATCCATATGGGATATGGATAGATGATCAATATGGGATATGGATAGATCAGATGCTTTTCTATGGTGACTGTCTATAACCAAAATTTGCCCAAATGTATTTATAGAGCCCCAAGGCTAGCGATATTGCCAGGATAATTCTACTCTTGTCAAAGAGAATATTAAGCAAATTTCAAATGGCTGGCGATATTGCCAGGCAATATTCCTTTATCCTTCTTCTTTTTTTCCCCAATAGATAAAAGACTAAACTTCCCTTGCACCAAAATTAGAAGAAGCAAAACCCTCTTTCTCTGAACACAGAATTGGAGGGAGGATCGAAAGTGGAACCTCTCCTCTTTTGGCACATTTATCCTTCTTAATAACTTACAATTTTTAATTAAATATTTCTATTCCTTTCTGGGATCCCATATATTGGCCTCCCCGTCTGTCTGTCTTTTCTTCTTTCTTATTCCCCAGAAACCACGGCTCAATCTCTTCCTTCTCTCTCCTTCTTCACTTTTATCTTTCTCTCACCCTCTCATCCCTTAACATCTCATCTCTGGTTCCAGAGTATTTCACCAGAATATCACCTTTTAATCTGTACAGCATAATTTAAGGTGAATCTCAAATTAAAGTCCTTACTTTTCCCCTTCAATTTCCAGATGATCTACGGAGTATGATTTAAGATGAACCTCAAATTAAAACTCTTATCTTTCATATCCAAATTTTTGAAGGAACGTTTGAGAAATAAAGAACAAATTTCTTCCCCATACAAAACAAATAAAATGAGCACACAAGGGAGGGAAGTAAGAAACAAGATTGAGTTATTTCTTGTGCACTGTTGTTATGCCAAAAAGATATTTGGTTTTGGAAAACACGATGTTCTTTCCCCACTATCGATGGCAGAGTTGTCTTGGTGTCGGAAGGTTAATTGCTTCATACTTCATAGATGTGCGTCCCCACTCTTGAATAAATTGATCTAAAAGGTTAAAATGGTCATTTGAGCACATATTATTTTGGTAAGAGAAAAATTACTCTGATCATTTTTGTAGAACAGAAGGAATATTTTTTAAAAATTTTTTTATCACCTCTCAGATTAAATTAGTTGTTATTTATTATTATTATTATTATTATTATTATTATTATTATTATTATTATTATTATTATTATTATTATTATTATTATTATTATTATTATTTGGTGTCGTTGTGAGGGTATGCTATTTTCTTAGGCTAGTCTCTTAGAGTCTTAAGGGTGCACTTAGACTACAGCGTATTTAAAAAATTTTTAAAATTAAAAAAATAAAAATACGTGAAATTAATATGGAATTAAGAAAAAGTTCGATGTTGTGGGTTCATAGTAATTTTTTATGTTTATTTAAATTACTCTTTTAATAAAATTTTCAATTGGGTAGGATTTCAAGGGACTTTGTAAAAATCTAGATGTTCTAACTTATATTACTATTATTTTTGAATCCACGCAAAGGAATCAAGGGGCTTTCTAAAAAAATAAAAATGATATAATCTAGATGTTCTAATTTGGTTAGATTATTTTTAGATATTATAAGTCGCACTTAAGTTTTATAATCATATAAATTCAAATTTAATTTTATTCTAATAGAATAAGAACTTTATCATATATTCATAATATATCATATTTTTTCTTTTAATCCTACTTACACTTCATATATTTAATTTTTTTATTACATATTCAAAAAACTCATTTTAAAAAATCTCTATCCAAAATTTATTCTGTGTTTTATCAGTTGAGTAACTTTTAAAACTATGATACGTCAACGAAGAGGAGAGAGAGTTTACGGAATGGGTAAAAAATTCATCAGCGCATTAAATTGGCAACCGGCAACAACTGCGGCTGCTCCGTTCATCTAACCTCATTTAAGACCATTTTCGTAGCCGAAAATTAGTCTAATCTGATGGACCTCCGCCACATAAATTTGGACCGTCAAAAGCGTATCACATTCTCAGGACTCCAAAAAAAAAAAAGAGTAAATGAAGGGAGTCCACAGGCCTACATACTGTGGAAATATTGCTTAGCTGGTGGGATGGAAAGGAAAATAACTCATATTATATGAATGAATGATGATGGTAAGGTAAACCATACATGACATCTACATATATATATATATATATCCATTGGTGTTTCACACGCACATCACATTGTCCACTCATCATGTGTAAAGTAGGCAGCCCAGCTGCATGGTATACATGCACAATAATTAAAGAAATCTTGCTTAAAAACTTCTGCTTTGTTAAAAGGATGTTTCAATATAGTAATCCCAAAATAAAGCAATGTGGTAGTCCAGGGATTTTCATTGACTTGGTTAGTACTCCGATTCTTGTGTTAAAATAGTAGCAATTAATTCACTTTTTCTTGATTTTCTTTCTCATCAATTATATGTAATGCCCTTCACAATCTACTACAAATAGCCCTCTCTCTGTTTTTCCATTCTCTTAGCTTTCCTGATAGTGTGGCAACTACTCCACATAAACTGGTTTGATGCATCTTCATCTCTATTTCTTGGCAGCCCAAACGCATTTGCCATGTCCATATATAGATAGCATCATCCCTTTGGACTCTGAGCCTTGGAGTTGAATATAGGGGCGGCCAACTACATCCACCCACGTCTTCACCTTCCCCTGGTTAGTTAAGTGGTAGTGTTAACCCCTTCCCTCCGCTTATATTATCCAGACTGATACCTCCGCCTAACTCTCATCTAGTAATACTTTCTTCCTGTTTCTCCATCTTAATAAGAATCCAAAGGGTCGCTAATTTTCTTGATTGGTTGATTCTTTTTCGCATTGCTGAAGATCTATTGAGCTGTGCAATCATCAATGGATGTTCAAACCACACCGCTCAACGATAAATCCAGCAGTAGAGGAAAAGGGAGGAGGAGAAAATCCATATGCTTGGCCGTAATCGCTCTACTTTTGCTCCTCGGAATCATCCTTCTCGTATTGGGACTCACCCTCTTCAAAGCCAAGCGTCCCGTCACCACCGTCAACTCTGTCTCGCTCAGGGATTTCGATCTCTCACTCGACATCGTCAGGTTGAGAGTCCTTCTCAACGTCACTCTGGACGCCGCCCTCGACGTCAACAATCCCAACAGGGTGGGCTTCAAGTACACCAACAGTTCCGCTATTCTCAAGTACCGAGGCGAAGTCGTCGGAGAGGTTCCTATCCCCGCCGGAAAAATTGGAGCCCGGCAGACTAGTCCCATGAACGTTACCCTCACTATCATGGCCGATCGTCTTCTCTCCAACTCCAATCTCTACTCCGACGCCATCTCCGGCCAGTTGCCTTTCAGTACCTACACCAGAATTTCCGGCCACGTTCGCATCCTCTTCAAGATCCACGTTGTCTCTTATGCCACGTGCGACTTCACCGTTGATGTTTCGAAGAGAAGCATTGCCAACCAGACCTGTCACTACAGGACCGAACTCTAGAATACTTACTATTATCTTACAAGTAGGTATTTGCACTCTGGGTTTCTATGGCGTATTGTATTTTGTTGTTTGTGGATACACTTTTGTCCCCAATTTCGGATCTTTACGGATTTATAGATGCTTGGATTAGACAGATTCTCCTATTTTGTGATGGGATCATTTGTCATTTCTGTACATTTGTACTCTTTCTTTGTTTAATCTGCCACATTAATAGCAGTAAACTACTTGGAATCCTATTTTCCCTTTGTTTGGGAAATTGAGTATGCTATGAATCTATTGCCTTGGCTTTTGCACTGAATTGTGGACAATGAGTCATAATGATCCCCTGAGTTGTTTAGATTGGCTTGCTAACAAATAATGACATTGCTTCTCTTGTTTGCTTCGCCCTTTCTGTTTGTGGCAGACAATCTCATCCCCACAAGGCAGGGTTTAGGCGTCTCCCTCTCTTGGAACAATTTACAAGCACTTATGTGGGAATGTTCGTACCGTGTGGAAAGGACGTCCACAACAGTTTGCCTTTGTGAGAATGAAATGCAAGAAAATGCCCTATCAGAAAGAAGGCGGAGATGTGGCTCCCATCCATCCAAGAAAGTTAGGAATTCAGTTTCTTTTTCTATACATGCAAAAAGCAGAGCAAGTAGTGGAGAGGTTATTCTTTCCGTCTGAAAAACCTTTTGACAGGCATTGCTAGAAAACACCAGAGCTAGTAGGTGTCACTTTTCTAACCTGTCCAAAATAAGATACAGCAAAATTTGGGCTCCAGACAAAGGAAAGCAAATACCACTGGTTTAGAAGAGTAGATGTAGTTTCAGAAGCAAACGGATTACCCGGGTATAACTCAAAGAGATTAATTTTGTGGCGTCCTGATACCTCAACCTCAATCACAGAAAGGAATTTGCATAGAGCGTGCACTGTACTTCTCTATCGCAGAAAGCCAGATTAGAAGATTCACTCTTCCTTATTTTTCACGACTCAGATAAACTTAATTACATTAACATTAATATTTATACAGAACAAAACACTCATCCACCATGGTGCACAATGTCAGTGAGAGATGCCACCCAACTTAAGTAACCCGTCTCTCACCATTATCCAATGCACATCAATCTGTTCAAGACTTACATGGATAAGAGGAAACAAATAAAAGATGCAGAGGTCGGTTCTGAAAAGAAAAAAAGTGTAAACAATGGAAACCAAGAGAATGCAGGCAGCGGATTCACTACATTGGCTTATCCATGTACAGCAGTAGAGGTTGCGCTATATTGGCTAAGAATCAGCTTAGATCATGGCGGGTCCTCTCTTTTTTCTTAAGCTGACTCATGCCAGAGTGATATTCAATTTAAACGCATCTTAGGTGGAAACTTTGGCCCAAGATGGTACTTGCATATCAAAATGATTTCAAATTACTGAACCAATCAAAGATGCCTAAATTACAGAAAATGCAGTATGTCAACAATTCAAAATTAATGTATACAAGTACAACAATTAGAAGAATCAGTTTCTAAGTATATTAGCAGAGTCTGTCAAATGATAAAATTCCCCCACGATGGTTAACATTAACTATGCTATCTGGATTCAGAATTCAAGCTTTCTGCATAAACCTTTGTCAACGTTTCTAAACTTGTTTGTGGGCTTTATAGGAGCACAAGGGCAAGTGTCAGCAACTCCACCAAGACGTGGTGCAGAAATAGGAGTCCTGAATCCATCAGAACCTGAAGCAGGTGGAGACTCAACTTTGGCAGAAATCCCCTCAGCAGTCTGCATTAAAATGATAGCTTCCAAGAGGGTTCTGTAGACAGTTTCGAGTAGAATCTCGTCATCAGATATGGTTCCCACATCAGCTTCGTGATCATCAATTTCGATAAGAGATACCGAAGACTGAAAGTTAAGCCGCCGCACAACACTAGTTCGTGATTCTTGTGCATATTTCCCGCAATGTGGGGCAAGCATTAACCTGTCAGAACCAGGAGCAAATGGATCAAAGGCACCCTTTTTGGGGGTATGAAGGCTTTCTTCATTCTCCATCGAAGATGGACCATTATTCAAGTCAGAATGATCATAAATAGCTTTTGCTGGGGTAGGAACAAAGGTGAGTGGGGATGAAAAATCATGGGGGCACTCTGCATTCTCCCCATTGAACTCAGGAGTAGGAGGCACCAAACAAGCTCCCCTATCTGAATCAGTCAATCCTGGCTGATGTTCTTTAACTACAGTGTTTACTACTACAATATTACAATTTTGGTTCCTTTCGTCGATCGCAGTAACGGAAAGTTGAGAGAGATCTTTCCCGCGGTTGAACATATCCTCACAGAGCTCAGAATCCATTCAAAGCAAGGTGACAACCAGTAATTAAGTAAGCAATCTGCGCTAATGAACAATGATGTGGAACTGCAAAAAGAATTAGCGAATCAACTCAGAGGGGTTTGCTAATTTTGGATGAGTGAGAAATATTTTAAGGACTGGTAAAGTAGTAAAAAGCTGCAAATTAATTCGTCCTAGATAAAACGAAGCCATATATATTCAGAATATTAATCAATGTCAAGGAAACGTTCTACTAATTATCTGAAAAGAACGCAACAATTCAACATGAGAGATTGAAGAAAATGACCACTGAGATACAGAATGAAACCCTAGGAACCACACCGCCAGAAATAACAGCAACGCCAATATACGTTTGACTATTAAAAAGGAAAAACAAAATGGCAATCTGATGGAAAATCTACCGATTCAAAAATAAGGGAGTAGCAGGCATAGAATAAACCAAACTACAGAAATGAAAAAGAAAAAATTACATTCATTGGCAATGGACAGAACGTAGCAAGCATCGGAGACGACGGAAGGACATGGGGCAACGCAGAGCAGCTTGAAGAATGAAAGTTAGGAAAAAGAATTACCACTTGCCTCGGTGCTCAGAAGGTGGGAGAAAGGAAAGGCAAGGTTGGTGGGTGGGAATAGATCCACTGTTCCTCCAAATCCGCCAGCTTCTCTTCCAGTGACTTGGGGAAGAGCACAGGTAGGGGGAGGGGGGGAGCAGGGTGAGGCTGAAATCAGGAAATCCGGAAAATGGAAGCAGGCCAACGAAGTGTGGCTCGGGTTGTCTTCTCCGGGGAGTCAGAGCCGAGCCAATTAATAATCTTTAATTACGTCTGCCTCACAGTCACAGGTACCTACGGGCGCAATCTCCCGCCTCCTCTCAAGCTTCATCACGGTTCCCCAGTCGGGCAGTCTTATTTTCTATTTGTGTGGGGCGGGTGGATGGAAAAGAAAGACATTTTTATCCCTCTGCCCATGGTAGTTTGGGACGAGAGAAATGGGAAGCCGAGATTTGGACAGAACGTGGGGCGGCTTACAAGTGAGTATTAAAATTTAGGGTGGAATATATTTTAACTATGATAATTCACATCACAAACCTTACAATAAGATTACATTTAATGAGGATTAAATTCAGATGAATTTATTAAAATATTATTAAATATATATTCAATCATTAATTAAAAAAAAGATATAATGAGTTGTGAGTATTATATGATAACTATCGAAAAATAAAAATTATTTTAGTTTAAATTAGAAAAAGTTTATTCCCACTTCCAATATTATTTAGGCAAGTTTTTTTTTATTTTTTTAGTATGTCGATACTCACTTTTATTTTTTCCCCTTAATCTTTCCAAGATAAGAAAAAAGGTCCTAAACACACTCGCTTAGCCAAAGTTTATATAAAACTATATTTGTCCCCATTATAAAAATAATAGTTGGAGAAAATAAAGGAGTATGAAAAATTATGCATGGTTCTTTGAAAAAATTTTTAAAAATTATTTCTAGTAGGATTGCAGTTTTAATGAGGGGGGCTTAAATTGAGAAGGGTCCGGGTCAAATAAATAAATATATATATATATATATATATATATATATTCCCTCCATCTTAAAAATGATATCAAAATTTTTATTTTTATTATATCAAAATACTTGTCAATTTTACAAATTAAAAATACATTGTATATTCTTAATTTATTTCTCCTTCAACTACTTATTAAATATGTGTATTCTCAATCTAATTAATGAATATTTACTTTTATTCAGGGATATAATAGTCTTTTTTCTATTATAATTATATAAATTTTATCATTAATTTGTGTGTCATTTATTAGATTAATATTTTTTTTAAGACGGAGAGAGTATGCATATTTCTGCTTCATTTTTTGCCTTTCCATTGGCGTTCATGCCTCTTTGCATTCATGACTGGCTTTCAGTTTTCATTTGCTCCCCCTATCTTCACAGATTCAACATCTTTGGCTGAAAGTATTTGAATTTCATATTTGAGATTTAATATTTCTCTATAGAATTTGGCACAATAAAAAATTTAAAAATTAAATTGAGATTTTTCCCCATCTTTCTTGAATGAAGATAGACACTACTAATAAGTTTCGAGGTCAAATTAGACATTAGGTGTAAGGTAAAAATTAGATTGTTATACCACATGATATCAATGGTATAGTTATAATAGGTGTAATAAATGTATTATCTCCAGATTATTATTTTACAATTTAAGTTGTTTTAGATTTAATTTTTTTTAATTTTATGAAATTTTATAAAAATATATTATTTTTTTCAACTCTACCCTTCATTATAATCTCTTTCTTTTCACTAATTATGATTCTAACTCTCTTTAATTATCAAAATATTTTAAAAGTTTAATTTTAAAATTTATAAACTCTTAATTTCTATGCATAAATCTAAAACGACTTATATTATGAAACAAAAACAGTATTGAATTACTACACCACCACATATAGATGATATGATACAGTTGATGCATTAAAAAATTTTTCTCATTCTCATAGTCCTTTATTATCTTCTCTCTCCTCTCACCTTTCTCACTAGAATATTCATCCTCTTTTCTAATCCTCTCTCAATTTTCTCTCTCCTCTCTCTTATCTTCCACTCTCCCTCGTATTTTCTGTCTTCCATCCTCATACTTCCATCCATCTAGTGGATTGCTTGGAACTACTAATAAAATTTCTCCAAAAAGATGGCCTGTGCCTGTTTCCACCATTCAACTTTCCCAGCAGAAAAAAGGCTGTAAGAATTACCTCAAATGGCAGGGTTTATCAAAGTGGAAATTTCAAGAGCACAACATTAAATAGGATTAAGAGAAAATAGGCACAGATCTAAAATTTGTATGCTCCAAGCAATTTATCAACTATTAACAGTTTTATGTTACTAAATTAGGATACGAGTGCCAGATTTAGAACTAACACAAATATTTACCTAAAAAATGAAAAATGATCCTTAGTCAAAACCAAAAAGGATAAAGACACTGGTCAAGCTGCATGAAACACACACGCTGGTCAAGTTGCATGAAACGCACTGGATGGATAGTTTCAATCAACAAAGAGGATGAAGATTTGGGTGAGAAAGGATAAAGGAGAGAGGAGGGAAGAAATTAGAGGAACCGTGGGAAGGGATGGGAAGACAGGAATGAGGAGAGAGAAAGAAGGGGAAACGTGAGGAGGAGAGGCAAGAGAGGAGAGATTGGAGGGAAAAGTTTGGGAAAGCGAGGGAAAGATTCTGCACAATGGTTTTAGAATCGGATCAGAAAAATTATTGGTTCACGATTTAATGGTTCAATTATAATTAGATAGTAATTAAATTGATAATATTATTATTTAAAAATTAAATATATAATTATTTTTTTAAAAAAATCAATTAATAATATAATATAATTTAAGTCCATAAAGACATAAATATTCAAGTTCATGATTAAAAGTAATCATTTTTAATTTATAACTAATAATCTAACATATTAAAGTAGTTTATTGAATTATATAATTTAATTTATCCTTCAAAAATTATAAAATTTACCCCCATTTAAAAAAAAAAAAAAAACCAGTTCAATATTGGACCGGTCAGTTCACCCGATCCAACATAGTTCTCTAAAAAATTACCAATTTTTAAGAGAATCGGTCTGAAGTACCAGATCAGACCGATTGAAGGGCCGATCCACAATCAGACCGACCGATCCGATCTCAACAACTTTGATTCTGCATATAACGGAGGGAGAGGAGAGAGAAAAAAGATAAATTTAAAAAAAAAAGATATGAGATATTTTAAAAATATATTATGATGAACGTAAATAAGAATTAAATTAAAATAATTTTTAAATATTTAATAAAATATTATTAAATATAAAATAAATATAGTGTTTAATTATTAATTAAAAAAATATATATTTAAGTATATGATTGTTTTAAAAAAATAAAAATTATAATTTAAATTAGGAAGAATCTTGAATTGGTTAAAAAAAATTAAATATGTTCGCTGACCTTTAAGAATGGATAGGCAATTTTGGTTGAAAATTCTAGAAAGAGTAAGGGACGTGGTAGGTTTAAGTTACGAAGCCATCAATTACGACCACAACTAGTAATCATCGTCCATTAGTCAACGCACACCAACGCCAATCTTTGGAGAACACGTAAAAGATTTTCTGAATTTTGGAAACTGTTGTAAATTTACGGCGGCAAATGGTCCAACGGTGTGAAGGCAACAACTCACCTCAAACTAAAAATCTATTTTAAGTTAAAATAATAATTTAAATAATTTTTAATTAAAAATTATTATATTTTTACCATACATAATATATATATTTTTTCTAATTTTATATATTAAATAATTTTTATTATATTCGAATAAATTAATTTCAATCTAATTACTTCTAAATACATCTTAACTAGTTAAGGAGTGTATTTTTTATATAGACACCGGACAATCATAATTTTCTGTGTTTACATTTTAAAATATTCACTACTTAAAACAGCTATTATTATTATTATTATTATTATTATTATTATTATTATTATTATTATTCTCATTTTAAATATATATTTCAAACTTCTTTAATTTTTTATGAAAAACAATTCAACGGCAATATTTCATTATTCAAAATCACTAAGAATTAGCAATCAGCATATCGAAATTCCTTATTCCTTCTGCATGTCTAATGTAATTATGTTCACTTCAAACAGCCTCGAATTTTAAATTGAAAATTTAGATAAAATATAACATTTAAAATGTAAATGAATTTAGATATTGGCTGGCAACATTTTTTTATACTTTTATAAGATAAACAAATTAAAAATGTAAAAACTCGAAAGCGGAGAAAATAAAAAAATGTTTTCAATTGCTATATTAAGTATTTGTACAATTGTTAGAGCATTCGATCATATTAGTGTTGATAACAAGAGTTCTAAGAAGGGTAACTCTTTCATATTATATAGCATCTTGCATGTAAAATAGCAAAAGTACAAGGGTATTTTATTTAGCAATATCACCTTTTGGATGTGTAGTCTTTGTCTTTACATTTATAACAAATTTATTGGATTGATTTGGTTTGAAGGAAATTTTCAAATCGAATAAATGTTGCAATTTGAAGTCAAATTAAATTAAACACAGTGATTTAAATTTAGTTTGATTCAGTTTGGTTTAGTAGGGGTGGATTTGGGTTATTTTTGAGGACCCCTAGCAAGCAGCCTATGTTAAATATGTTAGAAACAGCGCCTAGGAATGAAAAAATTCTAGTATGAATCAAGACTAAATGTAATTTAAATGATATATAATATAAATTGTATAATATAATTTATTAATGTATTATATTCTACGTAAGAATTACTCGTAATATCGAGACAAGTTGGGAAGGAAAAACCAAGAAGGGAATATCTAGAAAAAAAAAACGCCCCATTACTTTGCAGCAACGGAGTAATGATATGGAAAACGAAGGCCGTAGTTATACCGCGGGATCAAAAGAAATGGTCGCTGGTGGGAAGCACACGCCAATGACATAGCCTTGGAGAGTTGCAGACGCGCTTTCTTCCTTCTACTACTACTAATAGTCTAATAGGAAGATGGGGTTTGAGCAGTCGGTGGCCAACATAGTCCAAGTCAATCCCATTGCCAGTGCTCCTCTCACTTCTGCTACAAAATTCTTAACTCTGCTGTTCTCCAAGATCCATCCATTCATCCCTGATTATTTATTGGACTGGACTTGCATATATTACAAATTGCAGTGCAATATTTAGCTGCTACCAGATCAGAGACTTGGATCCGATCTCTACAACAAGAATAACAAGCAACTGCTGGCTTTGCTTCAGAATCATCTTCATCATCCCACTTCTTTTTATAGCAATTAATACTCCAACAGTCCAAGAATTTGGATCTCTGTCTGTGCACTGCTCCCCTTCCTTTTTTGCATATATTTCTCACCTCCTCAGATCCCAAAATCTATCGTTTTGCACACATATATACACACGTACTACTACGCCGCTTGCTTGAGCCTTATCAGAGCCAATGGAAGCATCCCAGTGCAAACCGAGCCTTATCAGGAGGAACCCTTCTTCCTCCTCCTCCTTCCGGCTCCGCAGCCCCAGTTTAAACTCCCTGAGACTGCGCCGGATTTTCGATATCTTCGACAAGAACAAGGACAGCATTATCACCCTGGAGGAGCTCACTTTAGCCCTTAACCTCCTTGGATTAGAGGCCGACGTACCCGGATTAGAATCTGCCGTCCGCTCCTACATTAAGCCGGGCAATCAAGGGCTCACATTTGAAGACTTTGTGGCCTTGCACCGTTCTCTGGACGATGTTTTTTTTGGATTGGGGGAGAATGAAGATCTCAACGCTTGTTGCACCGATGAAGCACTGGAAGAGTCCGACCTTTCGGAAGCATTCAAGGTGTTTGACGAGGACGGAGACGGCTACATATCGGCCAGGGAGCTACAGATAGTGTTGGGCAAGCTAGGATTGCAGGAGGGACGGGAGATGGACAGAGTGGAGAAGATGATATCCTCCGTTGACCGTAATCACGACGGCCTCGTTGACTTCTTTGAGTTCAAGGACATGATGCGCAGCATCGTCGTTCCAACTGCTTAGCCGTGATTTCATTGTCTTAGTAATTAGCTTGTAAGCCGTGATTTCCTTGTCTTTGTAATTAGCTTGTACTCTTTGCCTGCTAGATTGTGTTTTTTCTTTGAGTTCTGTTGCAGTGATCTTCCTGGCTTAGCGCTTTCAATCTCGATGTATTTTATCGAGTGTTAAGAAGTGTGTTGTCGTGCACTCTGACATGATAGCAATCCTGTATTCTTCTTACTCTTGCTTTTGGCGCTTTTTTCTTATATTTTTTTTCAGCATATTTAGCAAACATCAATTCTTGTTTGTCAATCAGTCATCGGAATCTGGAAATTTCCAACAAGATAGAAAAAGATGGGTATATTCTTGAGTTCTTTGGTCCGACTTTTGATCTGTAGCACCATAACTAGTGTAAGGTACCCAAAGGAAAAATCCCATTCTCTAGTGGACTGAGCTTTTGCCTATCAGATCAGACAATTATATCGACACTTGTAGTAGAGGGCTTGTTTGTATTCTCTTTTCTCTTGGGTGTGAGGGGTAAATATTCTGGAATCCCCTGTTTTCAAAAAACATAGAGAGACTGCTGCTGTTGCATTGCATGCGAACTTGTAAAATAACGTGCAAGGCCAAGTGAAGCGCATGGCTTTCTGTTGCCCCCACCATTTCACGATCCAAATCTAACTAAACAATAGTATCCCGTTCAGCTAAATGTATGATGATGAGAGAATATGCCTCCAAAATCAACGTAGTATATGATATATGATGAATCTTTACTTGGCTTGGCCGGTGCAAATATAACGAATGATCCATCCTGAATTATAGCAAGTCTCTCAACTAACTAATCATCGCAAGAGGTAATGTAAAGACTTGCATAGAATTCTCGTCATTGCAGTAAGTCATATATGGTATTACAATTTGCGTTATTTTAAAACATGTAAGGTTCAGGAAATATACTTCTTTTATTTTAAAGTAATTTTTATTATACAAATTATATATATATATATATATATATATTAAAAAACTTTAATATTAATAGAGTTTTTAAAGAAGAAAGAGTGAATTATCATTATTAAAAATTATAGTATTATTTTAAAATTTAAAAATCAATCACTTTATAATGTTGTAGCCTAGTGGAGGTTTTATTTCATTTCGACCCTTTGCTTTCATTGAAGGTCGATAATGTTATGCTTACTCAGCATTTCAAATGACTCCAAATTTCTGAACAACCAAACAATATTATTCCTCACGATCTTTCCTTGTTTGTAGGCGGAAAAATCCCCCAGTTTTCTGACCAACTAGAAAACACGGAAACTTGTATCCAGGATCTTTTCTTACAACCTGGAAAACGCCAAGCATAAGATTCCTCAATCAAACTACTCCATGGCATACCCAGCTGACGGATGACAACGTATCAAACTATCATTTGCGATCAACAGTTTTCCAGGCAACTATTATCAGAGCAATAAGATTCCCAAAAATATTGCAACCTTGTAAACAGCAGTAGCTTACGATGGAGGAAATGAATACTTGTAAAAATTAACCGAGCCATTAATAACTCAAACTCATGGAGGAAATGAATGGTTAAAAAATGTTGGTGTATGAAATACTTAAACTGTGAATAACGTATTACCCGTGCAAAAGTCGTTAAGAATAAAAGAGCTTTGACAGAAAAGAAATGACAAAAGAAATTGGGATTAATTGCCTAATTTATTGAATTTAGAAAATGGCTTTATAAAGCCGTACAGCATAACAAAAAAGGAGAAAGAAATGGAGTCCATTACTCCAACTACTTTGAATAAATCAACCAGCTAAGTGTTCGTAAAGAAATGGAATTTATTAGCTAAACTTCCTAAAAAATAGACTGACTAATTTTAAGCAAATCCCAACAATTCCTCCCTTAAACTAAATGTTCTAGCATTCAGTTTATATCAGCTTCAGCGCAGACACCCATGAGCTTTCTCAATTTGCAGAACTGATCAGCTTTAAAAGGTTTGGTCATCACATCTACCACTTGATCTTGTGAATCACAATGCACCAGTTCAACGTTGCCACCTTTTGTTAACTCTCGAAGGAAATAAAAACGTACATCAATGTACTTGCTTCGACCGTGCATTACTGGATTCTTGGAAAGCTTGATTGCTGAGCTGCTATCACAAAAAATAGTGGTTAATTTGTCATGACTCTGGTCCAATCTCGACAACACCCTTCTTAACCAAGCTGCTTGGCATGCACATGATGAAGCAGCAATAAATTCAGCTTCTGTAGTGGACAGACTCACTACTAGTTGCTTTTTGGAAGACCATGAAATTGCACTTGAGCCTAATAAGAATACATAACCTGAAATACTCTTTCTATCTTTTGTATCTGCTGCATAATCACTGTCAGTATAAGCAACAAGTTCATCACCTCCTCCCTTCTTGTAGAAAATTCCGAACTCAGTAGTGCCCTTTAAGTATCTCATAACTCGTTTCACCACCTGCAAGTGTAGCTGAGTCGGATTTTCCATATATCTACTTGCAAGACCTACTACAAACATCATATCTGGTCGTGTTGTAGTAAGATACATGAGACTGCCAATAACTTGCTTGTAATAGGTCTTATCCACAGCAACTCCTCCTTCATCCTTCGTTGGTTTAAATCCAGGAACAATTGGATTATGGACAGAATTACAATTATCCATTCCAAAACGTTTCAATACCTCTGATGCATATTTATTTTGATTGATAAAAATGCCATCAGACCTTTGCAAGACTTCAAGACCAAGAAAATACCTCATCCTCCCAAGATCTGTCATGTCGAATTCATTTTTCATGGAATTCCTAAATGCGATTAACAACAACTCATCATTACCAGAAACAATGAGATCATCAACATATAAACTGACAATCACCATTTTATCTTCCTGCCTTTTTATGAACAGAGTGTGTTCATAATTGCATTTTTCAAAACCTTCCTTGCTAAAATAAGCATCTATGCGGCTGTACCAAGCACGTGGAGCTTGCTTGAGCCCATAAAGTGCTTTTTTCAGTTTATACACTTTTCCTTCATTTCCCTGCTGAACATAACCACTTGGCTGCTCCACAAAGACATTCTCAGATAATTCACCATGCAAAAAAGCAGATTTCACGTCCAATTGGTAGATAGTCCATCCTCTCTGAGCTGCAAATGCCACAACCATTCTAATTGTTTCCATACGCGCAACTGGTGCAAATACCTCAGTGTACTCGACTCCATACTGTTGTGAGTACCCCTTCACTACAAGTCTAGCCTTGTATTTATCCACCTCTCCAATCTCATTAAACTTGGTCTTATAAACCCACTTTACTCCTATCTTTTTTGCTCATTTTGGTAATCTGTCAATTCCCATGTATCATTTTTCTGTATTGCCTCCATTTCCGCATCCATTGCTCTCCTCCACTTTTCACTTTTAATAGCTTCATCAAACAGCACAGGATCATCAGCTGCAGACATCACAAAATAAGCTTCATTTTCATCTTCGGAAAGCCCTTCTCCAGTTTCATAGTCTCGCATCCAGGCTGGTTGTACCCTATTTCTCCCTACATTTGTACATGGAAGATCATCACCAGTTGAGACATCAGAGGTAGAATTCTCTACATCTGCAACAACTTCAGATTCGCCTACTTCTTCCCTTTCATCAGGTTCAGCGGCATCATTTTCTTGATCTCCCCATTCCAAATCACACACACTAGCATTTTCACACTTCTGATCCCAATCACAAGCCTTATCTTCTTCAAACACAACATCCCTACTTATTATAATTTTCTTTGAATTAGGATCATAGAGCCTATAAGCTTTTGACTCTTCACTAACCCCTAACAATACACAACTTATGCTCTTATTGTCTAGTTTAGTTCTTTTAGAATCAGATACATGAACATGAGAAATGCACCCAAAAATACGGAAATACTCAACTGAGGGCTTGGTTCCATTCCAAGCTTCTGCTGGAGTTCGACCTTTAACTGCAAGTGTCGGACTTCGGTTTAGGACATGTACTGTCCAATTGACTACTTCAGGCCAGAAGGTTTTTGGGATTTTCTTTATAGAGAACATGTTGCGTACCATATTCATAATGGTCCTGTTCTTCCGCTCAGCTACTCCATTATGTTGCGGTGTATAAGCTGCTATCAATTGTCTTTGAATGCCATTGTCATCACAGAATTTTGTAAATTTATGTGATGTGAACTCGCCTCCTCGATCCATTCGCAAACACTTGATAGCCAAATCTGATTTTTTCTCAACACGAACTTTAAAACTTTTAAAAATAACAAAGGCTTCTACTTTTTCTAAAAGAAAATACACCCAGACTTTTCTACTAAAGTCATCAATGAAAGTAATCAAGTACATTTTTCCACTATTTGAAGCCGGTGTGATTGGTCCACAAATGTCAGCATGAATCAGTTGAAGAATTTGTGTTGCTCTCCAAGTACTTTTATTTGGAAATGACATCCGTTGCTACTTTCCCACCATACAGTCCTTGCAAATTTCTAATGAAGAACCGAGTTCTAGCAAGCTGTTCACCGTGTTCTTTTGTTGAAGTGTCTTTAGACCATTATAACTCAAGTGCCCATATCTGCAATGCCAAAGCTGAACTTTTGCTTCTGTGATTGTGCTGAAATAGGCAGGTGGTGTAGTTACCGCATGTAGCTTGAACATTCGATTCGCAGCCATCTTTGTATCCATGATCAAACCTTTCTATAAGTGATAAACCTTGTATCTATCATGTTGAAACAGAATGGCCAGCCACTTCTCCTGCAACTGACCAATGCTCAACAGATTGTTCTTTAATTCTGGTACATAAAACACTTTAGTGATAATTTGCACCATACCATCCACTTGCAATCTTACATTACCCTGTCCAGTCACTGCCAAGCTTGTATTATTACCTAGCTTCACCGTATCATCAAAACTTTTATCAAAGTCAATAAAGTACTCCTTCTTTCCACACATGAGATTGTTGCAACTTGAATCAAGGAACCACGTATCCTCTTTATTGTCATCCTTTGCATCCAGGAATGCCATCAGCAACATTTCCTCTTGAGTTTCGACATAGTTTGCTTCTTTGCTTGAACATTCCCATTGGAAATGTCCTAGCTTGTGACATTTGTAGCATTCTACAGTGGCTTTGTCAAAACTCTGTCTCCCTCTGCCCCTTCCTCTTCCTCGATAATTGTTGCGGCCTCGACCTCTTGCACTAGATTGTTCGCCAAAAGAAATCTTCAAGGCTTGTGCTTCCTCAGCCAATGAATTCATGTTCATTCGCTGCTCATGCACCAATAAACTACTCTCCAGTTCATCAATAGTTAAAATGCTTGTGTCTTTAGATTCCTTAATAGAACATACAACATAATTGAACTTTGAGGTCATTTATCTCAATATTTTTGAGACCACTTCAGCATCTGACTTCTTCTCTCCATTTGCATTCATCTTGTTAACTATTGTGAGAGTGCGAACAAAGTATTCAATGATAGATTCACCAGTCTTCATATCGAGAATCTCAAACTCTTTTCTTAGAGCTTGCAGATGTGTGTTTTTCACCCTTGTTGCACCTTGAAATTTCTGCTTCATTGAATCCCATATGCTCTTAGCTATATCCTTATTAAGAATCGTCTCCAGAATTGAGCGATCTAAAGCTTGGAACAGATAATTCTTAGCCTTCAAGTCTTTCAGCTTTTGATCCTCAATATGTTTCTTCTCTGCCTCTGATGAGGCTCCTCCTTCTGCTGCTGCAGGTACCCCTTTCTCCACGACCATCCAATATTCTTTGGATCTCAGAAAATTTTCCATGAGCATTGCCCAGTGATCATAGTGTCCATCAAATTTCGGTACAGCTGGTTGCACAAATGAGCTTTCTGTTGCCATCCTTAATCACGTAGAGAGCTGCTGCTCTCTAATTTAATTAAACCCTATGAGGGGCTCTGATACCAAATGCTAAGAATAAAAGAGCTTTGATAGAAAAGAAATGACAAAAGAAATTGGGACTAATTGCCTAATTTATTGAATGTAGAAAATGGCTTTACAAAGCCGTACAACATACCAAAAAAGGAAAAGGAGAAAGAAACGGAGTCCATTACTCCGACTACTTTGAATAAATCAACCAGCTAAGTGTTCCTAACGAAATGGAATTTATTAGCTAAACTTCCTAAAAAATAGACTAACTAATTTTAACCAAATCCCAACAAAAGTATGGTTTATATATAAGTAAACAATTACTAACATTTACAGATTACAATCACATTGCCTGGCGTCCTTGCTAATTTATTCTAGATTGATGGTCAATTCTAACAAGATAGTAGAAGCTGAACGGTCAAAATTGATGCATTGGGCTGGCCTCTGATTCCCAGATACTCTTCTTTTTTAATGGAGAATTATGTATTCACGGAAGCTAAAATTCAAGATTGTCTAACACATAGATAACAAGCAATTGACTCCAACCATTTACGTTGTAAGGAACATCGTCTTTTCTCCTATCTACTCCATCTACTCAACTCTGCACCCTGCCATTCACTTTTATATATAAATCTCGAGTGTATCAGCCATACTGCAAGTGCAACACCACCATCTCTCTTTGCAGATATGCCTGATTGCTTTGGATCTCTTCCAGCTTCTACTGCCTCTGCCTGCCATGTTCACAACTGTAATTGAAGGGAGACACACGTGCATACAACCGAATCCCTCACTATAATGTATTTATTCCATTTCTTTTTCCATTCAATCCATTCTTGACGTTGGTGCTGGTTCGTATCTCCAGCTAGTTCATTCTACATGGAAACTAGCTCAGAAATTCACGATCAAGATAATTTTTCCTCCAGCACTGGCAGCTCCTCCTTCCACTTCAACTCCTTTTTGGGACTTGTCACTTCGGACGATGACGACGATGAAGATGATGACACAGACCAGGATACATACATAGAAATACCTCTTGAACTACTGCGAGTACTATGGCCTCCAAGTCCGCTACAACCGCAACACCAAGAGGACAAACCATTAAATGATCAGGAAGACGAATTGCAGCTCCGCATTTCTTTTTCCAGCAGAGACTTGCCCTTTCTGGGATTTCCCCCCGTGCCAAACGCCTTGTGTTCCGGTGCCGTCGGTCCTTATGCAACCACCAGTAGTGACTCCTGCCCAGATGATCAGGCGATCGGTTCCGAGCATTCATCTATCCAGGGAGCGTCAAAAATAAGGTTCGGGGCGACAGTGAATCGTCTTATCAGGTTTTTTCCTTCTAACATAAGCATGTCAACCCGACCCGTCGGCAGCTGGGAGGTAGTTGGGAGCAGGTAATTAAACTGCTGTAATTACTTTTTCGTTATAGGTAATGGTTACTCCCTCTGTCTAGTAAAAATCATATTAGTTTAAGATATGATAATGAGATTAAGAAATTATTAAAATTTATATAATTAGAATAAAAAATAAATAATATTATATTTTTAATTTTATATATTTATTAATTATTTATTAAGAATACATATAATTTTAAGTATTCTCTATAAAAATTTATAGGCAATTGTGAATTTAATTTATAGGCAGCTACGTCTCCCATATTCCAAATTTCAGATTATAGGCACGACAATGCATTTTATACAAGTAGTACTACTACTTATCAAAATTTAATTAGCTGTTACAAATTTGGAGGCGCATATAATCATTTTTTCCGCTATTGATATCAATAATATTAATTCCTTTGTTTGCTAATTAATGTTTGGCTAAGGGGAGAAGTAAACATAACTCCCGCTGCGGGGAGAAGCGGAGTCGGAAATTTCCTGGTGAAGTTAAGGGCCGCGACGTTTCAAATGATGACGGCTTCCCTTCTGAAGCTCCGTCAGTTTACGTCTTCTCGTCCAGAAAAGATGAGTCGCAGAGATATTCATCAACTGAAATCCCGAAAGAGGCAGACGCTTATATTGAAGCCGTTCAAAAAACTTTTCCAGCACATGCAAAGTACTCTGAGCAAAAGTCGCATCATCAACAAGATTGGAGGAAATATTCAGAGATCGAGAGTGATTGATGTCATAAACTTGAAAGGGAGCGCAGAAGCTGGCCGGGCGTACGATGACGGCGGAGTAAGTATGAAGACAGCAATTAGCACAAGAAGCGAAGGCAGAGAGAAGAAAAGTAAAAGCTGTCCAGCCTCAGTTAAGTCCTCACCAACAACGGAGCAGTTTTCCTATGAATTAGGAGGAGGTTCAAGAGGGAGCCAGAAGACACATTGTGCGAGAGATAACTCCGTGCAGGCAGCCATAGCACACTGTAAGAAATCGCTGGGACAAGCAGATGATTTTCTATTTTCACCCGCAGGCCTCCCCCAGTCCCCTGTAACCTGTTAGGCTTGTTTCCTTGAAACGAATACCCGCTGCTACAAGGAAATATCCGCCTTTCTGATTGCGACTCAGAATGCAAGAACCGAATATAGCTTCGCAAACACAACATGAAAAGGCAGTTAGCATTAGTGTTTCGAGTTGGACCTCCAAAGGGGCAGGCCCAAGGTTTTTATATTCAGCAGACAGTGAAGAGGAGAGAAGCGGAAGCCTCTAAAAAGGCCCTCCAAAGCGATTGGTCATTTTCCCAACAAAAGCACTCTGCGTGATTCTTGGGTTTTGGGCTCAGTACTTTATAGAAATAGCAATAGACGAGGTAAGGAGTGGGCCAGAGAGTCCAGGCTACTAACCTATGCATCGGAGCGACTTAGTACCCGGTGGACCAGAGAGGCATGTCTATTATTGCAGAAATTTTTGTCCGGATTCGCCTAATGTCTGTATTAAAAAATATATATAATTTATAAATTTATAATTTATATAAAAAAATTTTCTATACAAACACTAAAATATATTATCAGGACATCGAGCACTTAGTCAAGTAATCGAGAAGATTTATGATAATAAATTAATAATTTATGTAACTCAATTTATTTAGTATTTATTTTTTAAAATTAAATATTTACTTCTCATATATTTTATTTTTATTAATTAAAAAATAAATTTATGTAATTAAATTACTATTACACGACTTGTAATTTTTGCAATAATTCAACTGTGAGAAGGTAGGAAATAGGCCAGCAGTTTCTTTGATTGAATCGCAGTACTCCATCATACATTTTCGTGGGACCAGACCAGCCATCTAGTGCCGTACTTACACGTAGTTTAGGGAAGGGAGCAGATATTCCTCCTTCACCATATTTTTGTTTGGCACGAAGGGAGGGGAAATTCTTATTATTATTATTATATTTTATTTTTAATCTCTTGTCTTTTCTTTTTAAAATTTTTTAAACTAAAAGCATTAAGATGATTCTTATTATTAATATCTTTATTTTTTATATATTGGGAGTGATAAAAAAAATACTGATATTAAAAAAAGTGATATTTTTTTATCTTCTTTCTTATTTTATTTTAACTAGACGTGACAAAAGACACATTTATTATTATTATTATTTTGGAAGAAATGATATATCAAATTTTTTTCTCGTTTTTCGTTTCCATGTGGCAGCAGCCAAATCAACGTCAACAGTAAATGCAAAGGCTGCTAAAGAGAAAAAGAGAAAGAAAGCGAAGGATGGAGTTTAAAAAGCATTCCAGTGAATCTGGACTCTTATTCGGCTGCTGGGGGTAGCGTGTGTGTGTGTGTGTTTGGTGAATACAAATGAACGCGAAACTTCGTGAATCGCCATCTGACGGTCCGTAGACGAGACAATAAACACCATCCCGCGTACTGTCACAGTAGACGTTAACCTTTTTCGCCGGTCAAGGCCACGTACGGATCGCAGAACAAGTGGCCTTGAATTCTCCGGCACCACCACTGAAGTAGACATGAGCACCTGCTCCTGCCTTCAACAATTGTCTCCTATTTCCTCTGTTCACAAATGATCTAATTTTTTTATTATCTATATTAAAATTATTTTAATCAATAATAAATTCATATTATTTTATAAAAATAATTAAAAATATAATTTAATAAAATAATATAAATAAAAAAATTTTAAAATAAAAAATAAAAAGAGAAAGACAAATGACCTAAGTGAAAAAATAAAAGATATATGTAATTATTAAAATAATATAATTAAAAAAAATGATGAAATTTAAATTAATGAGATAAGAAAAATAATAAAAATATTTTAAAATATATTTTAATTATTTTAATTATTTTTTAATATGTATAATTTTTATAATTAAATTAATTATTTATGAACGAAAGAAAGTATATTTTAATACTTTATAAATTAATAATTTTAGTTGAAAATTTTTAAAAGTGGAAAAAAATTACTATAATTATATAATTTTATTTCTCAAGTGGTAAAACAATGGAGTTCATTCATTAGTTGCGCTCCTTCCCAACTCCGCCGAAGCAGGAGACAAATATATGCTTTGAGTGTCCCTGAAGCTTGTTCCGGCCAAAACGTCAACGAAAAAGACAGAAGCTACAGAAGGGGAGGAGAGAGAGCAGAGGTTGCGTTGCCTACGACGACACCGTCACACACACTGACACACCGCACAACCACAGACAAACCACCCGCACCGCCCCCACCCCCCACTCCCCATCTCTTTTATAGTGTATATATGTATATATATTACACCCATATGATTGGGTGATTTTTTCACTCCTGAGGAGAATCTGCAGAGCTAGAAGACAACTCAAACACCGCTTGCATTGGCCGGTATGATATTCCATTCCTCTCCCCTCTCCGTCATACTCTTAACACTATTCAATTCCGATTATTGGTACTTCATCCTATCTGTGTAGATACAACTGCGGATGGTTATAGAATTTATTTCAATGGCTAATGGATTCCTTTTATTTTCCTTGACCTCTAATTGATATTTGGTCGAATAATAGCTCTGCATTTTTTAAGATCGTGCGTGCTCCAGTAGCCACTAGCATCATCATAACTTCCGGTGGGCGGCTTTAGTTTGTCCGAATTGTTGTCTAGACCTTGAGCACCTAGATTTTATTGACCTTTCATCCTCTTCGGGTTTTATTTTCAATTAGACAATTCAATAGAGCTGCCTCAATTCTTTCCTTTGTGATTTTGCAGGAAAACGAATTGGAGCCAACAAGGGTTTCAGTTCTGCTTTCCAGTAGCTTCGGAGATTACTGACTTGGGGAAATTAATCTTTTTACTTTTCTCCCTTTCCTTTTTGGTTGCGTACTTTGGGAGCAGCTTTGCTGGATGACTTTAAAATTTCATTATCCTTGAGGTGTAGAGAGTCTTACTTGGAAGGATGGACAGGGTGGAGAGGATGCTAAGAGCCCTTCTTATGGAACCCCAAAGGGGAGGACAATCTGTGCTTGGCACCATAAAGATTGCTGTTTTACCCATAGCAAAAGTTTTTACCATGTGCTTCCTGGGATTTCTTATGGCCTCCAAGTATGTTAACATCTTACCGGCAAATGGAAGAAAGCTCTTGAATGGGGTAAACACTTAAAAGCTCTCACATCATATGTTTTTAAATAGAGTACCACAAATTATTCCACATAGTCTGGTCTGAGAATCAAATCCCTCAGCTCTTGCAATATCCTTTTCTTTCTTTTTTAATTGTTTTTTCATGGATGAGGATATCCAAAGAGTAAGACTTCTGTGAATCTGGTTTCTTTGTGCATTATCCATGGTTTCAGTGAGGATGTTCTTGTCAAGACAATATAGGGAACATCTTGACATGGATGTCCTTTTACAATATAAAGATTCTCTGCAAATTTCTCCAACTGTGCTTGGGGTGCTGGAAGCTAATCCATGACTATTTTTTCCCCCTTTTTTTCATATGTGATATATATTTCTGATAATGATGAATGATCTGGTGGATGCAGCTGGTATTTTCGCTTTTGCTTCCTTGTTTAATATTCTCTCAACTTGGACAAGCAATCACCTTTCAGAAAATGCTACAATGGTAACAGTTACACATTGATTAAGTCTAGTTACATTACTATTGAAGTTATGTTGTTATATGTTGATTATGTAACTCACTCTGTTTGGGTTACGCTAACATTTTTAATTTTGTTCCAGGTGGTTTATCCCTTTTAACGTTGTTCTTGCCACAATATCAGGCTCTATTATAGGTCTAATTGTTGCAACCATCATCCGCCCACCCTATCCATACTTCAAGTTCACCATCATCCATATTGGAATTGGTAAGTGGTTTGTCTACTTTGACAGACAGGCAGCATTTTGCAATTAACTCTTCACGTCTTCTCCACTTTTTGTTTGTCATCTGCTGTTTCACTTTTCTTGAATGCTTCTGGAATAGGGTTTTATATTATCAACTGCTAATGCTAAGTAGGACATGTCTCTTGGTTACTTATTGAACATGCATTACTGAAGATCAAAAGCAGAGAAATCTCTGATAGCTTATATTAGGAGTAAAGATTTTTATGTTGCCCAAGATACAATACTCCAACCAAGGATCTGTATTGATATCATATGTGCTATTTACATAGGTTTTGCTTATGTCCCCTATGAACTTACTTATTATATTTATCATATTTGAAGATAGGCTTAGTGTTCATTATTGAGTATTATAAAACTAGGGTACGAGTCCTCACAGCACAATAATGCTGTGTATTTATAGTCTAAAATGTCCCAACATTTCAAGAATGGAAGGTCCTTTCTGTCAACTTATTTGGTATATTCATGCCAGATTGTTTATTTTCTCTGTTTGTCTTCTGTTAACTGATTGACGAGTCTTCTTCCTCTTTTTCTTCTCTCTCATGAAATTTGCACTTTTTTTTAGGGAATATTGGAAATGTGCCACTTGTGTTGATTGCTGCATTATGCCGAGATAAATCAAACCCTTTCGGTGATTATGAGAAATGTTCTCAAGATGGAAATGCATATATCTCATTTGGCCAGTGGGTAAGTCATTAAGCACAAGATTTGTTACCCATTTACCATTGCTTAAACCATGTTACCTACTTCAGTTTGATGAATAAATAGCCATGAAACTTGATGTTTGTCATCCCAAATATCTAGTTGAGTGTGTGAAAAAAAATTATGTATGCTTTACAGGCAACAATTGTTTCCTAGTGACAGAAAGCAATTCCCTATGCAACATTTTCGTGGGCAAATGGGCCCTTTAATCTCTTCCTTAAGCGGCTGTCTCAATTCTCAACCATATCACAATCGTTAGAATACTTCAAGTTACGGTTCTTTGATTTCCCTTTCCTCACACCCCTTGCCCATCCCAAAAACATTAACGTGCATTCAGAATTGTTATTGCAAAAACTGCTTTACAAGTCCCTACTCATGTATTAGGGCTTTTACTTATATAAGCGGTTTTCACAGTATATCTGCTTTTGTACATGCCTTTAAAATCTTTCTTCTGTTATGCCCTTTATGGGTGGTAATAATGATCACATGAACACTAATTCCCGGGAATTTGGTATGATATTATTATCATGCCTCCCCCCAACACCAAAACACAATTTATGGTTCAAATTCCTTTACTTATGCCATTAATTATGCAAAACCCAAGACTGGTGTTTACTTTGAAACAGAGATTGTGAGTGGAGGACCTTAGGAAATTTATGACTGATGACTGCAGTACCTTAACCTTCACAATAGAATAGAAATGTCTGACAAGAATGATATCTTCATTTTGTCTGGGTAATGAATACTTAGAATTTAATATATGTGCTAGGTTGGTGCAGTTGTCCTATACACCTATGTATTCAATATGCTTGCACCTCCTCCAGAAGGTACCTTTGACATTGAAGGTGGAAATCTTCCAGTCAAGAGTCATTCAAAAGACAGCACTCAGGCATCGAAGGGTAGTTCTCCCGAACAGGTTCCCTTGCTTACTGAGGAGGCCGTATTAACTGATCACACTGCTCAAAAGAAGGATAAGGTGAGAGTAATTTGACATTCATAAGCATTTGTATTCAGATGAATTCATACAAGTGTTGGAAAATAAGTTTCATATTAAGCTCAACTTTTTCTGTTAAATGTGCTAATGGTTGTGTTTTATTTTATTTAGATGCAGATAAAAAAATTTCTTATATTTTTATATGAGAAATTGAAGCTCAAGCAAATTATCCAGCCCCCCATAATTGCTTCAGTAAGTATGGTTGAATTGATGTGTGCAGTTAACTACCCCCCCCCCCCCCCCCAATTTTTTATTATTTTTTATTTTTAAAATTTCATTGTAAGGCTATGAGATCCTTTCAAACTTTTAGTTGTAGATTTATCTCATCAATCTACTGAGCAACAAAATCTTGGCTTAAACCTTTCATCCTAGTAATATTGACAGAATGATATGGTCACAGTGCCTTGGAGAAGCAGAAACGAAGCATGCGCATTTAAACTTCTACTTGTGGAAAGTTTGTTGACATCTAACTTTACTATTGTTTAGAAAAAAGGGATTTTTGGAGCATGGGAAGTGTCGTTGGTCACCCAAGCTGTTCTTTATTTTACTTTTAATTGATTATTTCTCTTGGAATGCATATGAGGAAACAAGGGGGAAGAACATTTGTATTCCAACACTTCCTGCATAATGATAATCTTACTGTTAAACTGCTTCCCAAGGAAAATTGATTATTGCACGGTTCTGTTTAAACTATTACTTTTTCTTTTAACTGTTATTTTGATGATTGTTTAAGGTATGGCTGCTAATCTGATATTCTCTGCAACAGATTCTGGCCATGGTTATAGGATGTGTGCCATTTCTGAAGCGAGTGGTTTTTACTCCTGATGCTCCTCTCTACTTCTTTACTGACAGCTGTATGATTCTTGGGTATGTTATGTTTAGTTCCATCTCCATATATTCTTAGTTAAGATTCTTAAGAACTCTTATTCTGATTTAAAAAGAGAATGGACTTCAGACTTTCCCTGGTCTCTTAACCAACTTTGAATTCGCTGGTGGAAAATTCCAGCCTTTTGACATAGGAAACTTAATTTGCTGCATAAGCTACTTCTGCTTTTTCTGTATGGATTATCCAATAATGTTCTCCACTTGTGTATGAACAAGCAACAATGAGTTGCAGTAAGACATTTGAGGTATTGCATAAGCTAGATCTATTTTTATGTTTATGATCGTGAATACAGGAACAGAATGGAGTGTCTAAAATTGTTTGTCTACATAACAATAATGAGCTGGTTTGCTGTATGAAGCATGCATATCATCTAAAACCCCACAATGTAAAAATTGAAGTCCTTAAATTTTCTTCAAGTTAAAGATTCCTATAATTGTTGGCATTTTTTGAAAAACAAAAAATTGAGGATTACTGTTGGCAAAAACAAGTAGAATGGGGCTGAAAAAGCACACACATTTCATTTGACATGATGCCATATTTATACAAGAAAAAGGATAAGTTGAATTGCTCAAAATCCTATCCAGAAAATTCTGAAAACTGAAAAACTAACTAGCATAAAATCAGCAAATAACAGAAAATTAAAAGTTGACTTATTCTTAAACTAATTTTCAGCAAAAGATGCATTCTTCAACACTCCTCCTTGCTTCTTTTGTTGCAAATCCCCAAACTCTTCCTCAGGTCTTCGAACTTGTCTTTGGATAAAGCCTTTGTAAGAATATCAGTCAATTGATCCTCACTTCTGCAATGTACCAAAAAAACTTCTTTGTTTCTTTGAACTTCTCTAAGAAAATAGTACTTAATCTTAAAATGCTTTGTCTTGCCATGAAAAACTGGTTCTTTAGAGATGGATATAGCAGTTTCATTATCAACAAATATTGTTGTGGGCTCCTTCTGGTCATGATTTAAATCTATCATTAGCTTTCTTAGCCATAAAGCTTGATTAACAGCTCCAGCAGCAGCAACATATTCTGCTTCAGCAGTTGATTGAGCTATGACATCTTGTTTTTTCGAACTCCAGGAAAAAAAACCTAAACCAAGACTGAAAAAATATCTAGAAGTACTCTTTATATCACTAGATCCACCCCAATCACTATCACAAAAACCATGCAAATTTAACTTATCAGATCTTCCAAACCAAACTCCAAAATCTGCGGTGCCTTTAACATATCTAAGCACTCTTTTAGCAGTTTGAAAATGTACTTCACTTGCACAATGCATGAATCTGGACAAAAGACTTACAGCATATAAAATGCCTGGCCTTGTTGCTGTTGAATACATTAAACAACCTATGACACTTCTGTATAGGCCTTCATCCACCTTTGCTGTCCCATCATCTTTACTCAACTTCTCATTTTGCATTAGAGGCGTACTTACAGACTTGCAATTTTTCATGTTGAACTTTTTAAGTACTTCTCTTGCATACTTGAACTATCCAACAAAGATCCCTTTCTCCTGTTGCTGAATTTCCATGCCAAGGAAAAAAGACATCTCTCCAAGGTCAGTCATCTAAAAAACTTGCATCATTTGATCTTTAAATTGTTGCACCAGTCCTGCATTGCTACCAGTTACAAGCAGATCATCAACATACAAAGAAATTTGCGATAAGATCATCATTAGAAATTTTTACATACAGATCTTTTGAAAACCAATCTTGAGTAGATGATTATCAATTTTGCTGTACCAGGCTCTTGGAGCCTGTTTTAGACCATACAAGGCCTTTTTAAGTAGATAAACCTTGTCCTCTTTTCCTTGTACTACAAAACCATCTGGCTGCTCAATAAAGATTTCCTCCTCCAAATAACCATTTAGAAAAGCTGATTTGACATCAAGTTGATATACTTTCCAAGTCTTTTGAGCTGCCAATGCCAAAAGCATTCTAATAGTGTCAAGCCTTGCAACTGGTGCAAAAGTTTCTGAAAAATCCACCCCAAACTGTTGAGCATATCCTTTTACTACAAGCCTTGCCTTGTATTTACTGACAAATCCATCAGAGTTGAGTTTAGTCCTGTACACCCACTTTACCCCAATGGGTTTCTTGTGACTAGGTTTGTCCACCAAGATCCGTGTTTGGTTTTTCTCTATCATCCTCAACTCCTCCTTCATTGCATCAATCCACTTTGGATCCCTTGCAGCTTCTTCATATCCTGCAGGCTCCAAAACAGCTAGGTTACATCTAGCATAAATATCAACAATTGACCTTGTACCTCTAACAGGTGTATGATTATATGTTTCATCATCAAGTATGTTATCCTCCTGCTGATCAACTGTGTCATCATCGGTTTGCTGCTCTTGTATTATGAGTATAGAACTTGAAGTTGGCTGGCTAGGATCCTTTTCTGTTTTTTCCCAATTCCAAGTTGAATTTTCATTGAACTTGATGTCTCTACTGACTATTACCTTCTGCTTTGAATGTTGATAAACTCTGTAACCTTTGGTGGTGCTGCTATAGCCAAACAAAAATTCCAACCTCTGACTTGTAATCTAATTTCTCTCTTTTCACATCTGGAATATGTGTGTGTCACAAACTACCAAACACCTTCAGATTTTGCAGAGAAGGTGCGTAACCGTGCCAAGCCTCAAATGGTGTCTTCCCCTTTAGAGTTTTTGTTGGAAGTCTATTCAGTAAATATACTGAAGAATTGACAGCTTCAGCCCAGAACTCAGGCATTTTCTTCTCAAACAACAAACACCTTGACATCTCCATAATTGTCTTATTCTTCCTTTCACTTACTCCATTTTGCTGAGGAGTATAAGTTGCTGAAAATTGGTGTTCAATGCCTGCATCTTCACAAAATTTGTTAAACTTTCCAGATGTGTATTCAGTCCTATTGTCTAATCTGACCGTTTTCACTTTCAGACCAAATTGATTCTCAATCCAGTTCTTAAATTTTCAAAAAATATCAGCAACTTCAGATTTTGATTTCATGAAATAAACCCAACACATTCTACTAAAATCCTCTACGAAAGCAATATAATACCTGCTACCATTAAAAGAGAGGGTCTTCATTGGACTACAAACATCCGTATGGACAAGCTGAAGCTTTTCACTGGCCCTCCAAGCTTTGTTGGCTGGAAATGGCAATCTGAATTGCTTTCCAAATTGGCAAACTTCACAAACTTCAGATTTAGGAGAAATTACTGGCATGTCCTGCACAAGCCTCTTTCTTTGCAAAAACTGCAATGCAGAATAATGGAAATGCCCCAACCTTTTATGCCAAAGTTCTGATTCATCAACTGAACTAGAATATGCACAAACAGCATGTTTCCAATCTAACGAGAAGCTCTTATCTTTCATCTTTACAGACAATAACTCACAACCAGTAGAATCACATATCATGCATGTGTTATCTTTGAAAAATACAGAATAATTCTTTTCCAGTAGCTGTCCCACACTTCAAAGATTTTGATCAATTAGAGGTACATATAACACGTCTGAAATGAATTTGGTACCTTTTGGAGTCTCAACTGCTACAACTCCTCTTCCTTTGACTTCTAAAGAATCTCCATTACCGATTCTAACTTTTGAGATGTATGTCTTATCTACCTGCCTGAACATACTCTCATCGGAAGTCATGTGGTGACTGCAACCACTTTCAATGAGCCATGCATCACTGCTTTTGTTAGTTGCAAAACAGGTTGCAACAAACAACTGCTCCTCTTGGTCTTGCTGGTTTTCTATAGCTTGGACTTGATGACCTTGGTGCTTGTTCTTGCATACCTTCTCCACATGCCCGATTTGTTTACAGGACCTGCATTGAATATCAGGTCTGTACCAACAATATTTCTGAGAATGTGAAGTCCTTTTGCAGTGTGGACATGGGGAAAATTTCCCTTTGTTTCCTCCATTTTTATTGTTTGAAACTCCTTTCTTACTTCTCCAATCTCCATTCTCTTTTTGGCCAAAACTACTAGATTGTGCATTTTCTTTTGCTTTAGCTTGAAATGCACCTTCAACCACTACTTCTTTTCGAATGGCCCTTCTTTGTTCCTGTGCTTCCAAGGCATTGATCAACTCCGTAAGGCTGATTTGCGAAAGATCTCGAGTCCTCAAGGGAAGATATTTTTGACTCAAATCTTTCTGGCAAACTGACAAGAACTTTCTCCACGATCCTCCTATCAGTCAGCTCCTCCCCAAGTGATCTGATCTTGTTGACTATGACTTTGAGTTTGTCTGCATAGTCCTTGATATTATCAGATTCCTTCATTCTTTGAATCTCAAACTCCCTTCTGAGATTCAATATTTGCATTCTCTTGGTCTGATCATTGCCTTGGTATTCTTGCCTAAGTATATCCCAGATTTGCTTCGGAGTTTCACAAGACAGTATTTTTGTGAAAACTTCCTCTGAAAGAGCTGAGAAAATACAGGTTTTTGCTTTGAATTTTTGGACTTCTCCTCATTATGATGTTTGATTTGAGCTGAGGTTGGGTCGGCTGGTAATGGTGGTGGTTCCAAGTCATTTTCCACCACTTCCCATAGGTCAAAGGCTTGTAAATAAGCCTTCATCTTTATGGCCCAAGTGTTATAATTCTCTCTAGAAAACTGAGGAGGTGAAGAACTGAAATTTGAGGCCATTTTAACTACTAATGAGGTCTGGATAAGTCTTTCACAGGCCCTTAAGAACAAGAGGTGCTCTGATACCAATTTTTTGGCAAAGACAAGTAGAATGGGGTTGAAAAAGCACACACATTTCATTTGACATGATGCCATATTTATACAAGAAAAAGGATAATTTGAATTGCTCAAAATCCTATCCAAAAAATTCTGGAAACTAAAAAACTAACTAGCTCAAAATCAGCAAATAACAGAAAATTAGAAGTTGACTTATTTTTAAACTAATTTTCAGCAAAAGATGCATTCTTCAACAATTACAATGAATATTACTTTATATCTATTATGTTTACCATTATGCTTTTAGTAGACCTATCTGTTACATAGCATGTCTGCTTTATTACCAGGGAGGCCATGATTCCCTGCATATTATTGGCACTGGGAGGCAACCTCGTTGATGGTAAGTTGAAGCGTCATGGATCTTATTTATAAATTTTCATATCCTTGAATGGTAAATTTTCTTTAAGCAGATCTTGCTCTATCCTTTTCCTTGGTCTATCCAGATACTGTATGATGCCATTTCCATATGTTGCAGGACCAGGAAGTTCAAAACTTGGCTTCCGGACAACTGCAGCTATTATTTTCGGACGGCTGGTTTTAGTTCCCCCAACAGGTCTTGGCATTGTCATGCTGGCTGATAGGCTAGGCTTCCTTCCCCCCGGTGATAAGATGTTCAGATTTATTCTCCTCCTCCAGCATACCATGCCTACGTCTGTGCTTTCTGGTAATATATTTTTCACCCAACTAAAGATTCCTGCTTATTCATGCCAGAAAATGGAGAGAGATAATTCAGAAGAATACCTGAATTGCTCTACATTGTGGAACTTCTATCTTAGCATTTTTTGTAGTATTTCACTCTCCTATTCTTTAGTAATCTCCCTAGGACTTGTTCCCGTAATTTTATAGTTAAAGAAATGCTAGATGGAAAATTTTCTTATTCGGTACTTGAAACACCCAATAGGATCGTCATGTTGAACCCTTGAAGCTTTTATATTGGCAGTGATAGGTTATTTTTTCCTCTTAACCCTTGATGCAATATTTCTGCGCTTTATTTTATCTAATATCTCGGGTGTTATTCCTTTTGGTGGGACATTGACTTGCTATATAATATTTTCCTTTGGGTTGGGGAGGATTGTGGTGCATCTGCAGTTCTGCCTATCCAATTTTCTTATGTCAAGGTAGATACATAAATAGACCCTTTTAGACACTATTGATCCATTTCTTCCGCCAACTAAAAGAAAATAATAATAATAATAATAATAATAATAATAATAATAATAATAATAATAATAATAATAATAATAATAATAAAGACATTATGGATCTACATGTTTTGGAAAATATTCGCTATGTTCAGAATGTGTAGACGGCAGCATGGACTATTAATGATGGTAGTCTTATTTTCCCTTCGTAACAGGTGCCATTGCCAATCTGAGAGGGTGCGGAAGAGAATCAGCTGCTGTCTTGTTTTGGGTTCATATCTTCGCTGTGGTCTCAATGGCAGGATGGATCATCCTTTATCTCAATATCCTCTTTTGAAGTAGAATTATAGCCTGCAACACCGAGGTGCGAGCGGCAGCAATGTGCCATTTTGTATCTATTGTGTCGGTATTCTTCCATTACTGAGCTCCACCAGGGTTATCTACCATCAGTGAAGACCGCCTATAATATTCCACGCGAGTTATCTCTGGAAATTTTGCTCATTCCATGCCTATAATGGTAATAGTGAGACAACGAAGTTATAAGTATTTATTTGATAGAATACATGTACCAATGAATATGAACTTTTGCATATGTAATTGGTGATAGTCAATAATCTTCGTGGATGCCATACATATCTTCAGCAAGTTCTAATCACATTCTCATTCTTGTCATTATACATTTATGGTCCAAAAATGCACTTCACTTTGCAGCCCTTGTCCGCGAGATATTTGCTAATTAACATAAGTTATCAAACAACATTTGGGGGTACTCAGTGGTGATCTAGCGGCAAAATTAAATTATCACAAATAGGAGGATGAAAAGATTAAGGCGAGAAGAATATGCAGAAAAGTGAGAATACAGTAGAGTACAAAGAACTCTAAGACGTAAATAAGTGAGCATCAATTGGGCGGATGGGTCACCCCAGCTGCATATATATTACAGTCCGAGTAAAGAACTCGAGCAAACTAGTGCCTCCTCCGATAGAAGAGCTGACATGAGCAGAAAGCAGGGAAGGGTCCAGCTAAGCATACTTTTTAACGCAGAAATGGGTAAAGCGCTCTTAAAATGCACCTAAATCTTCTCAAAATAAACGACTGACCACACATAGAATCATTGGATCTATCTACTAGAGAAAAGATCTTTCTGCCGCCAATCGTGAGAGAAAACCTTAAAAGGGAAACCACCATCTTCGGTTCCGACCGTCATTCCTTTGGATTGAAGAATTGCTGTGGTTACTTGACCACCTTATATGGTTCATAGGGTTGCCTAAGCAGAATGCAAGAGCAATACCAACTATCCCAACTACTGGAGCAGCAGCAGCAAGAAAAAACCATCTTCTTCTTGCACTCTCCCTACCAGAGTTCTCCGCAACAAGATTTACATTATCCACCCCCTCACTGTCTAACCTGTTAAGACCAAATTCTACTTCAGCACCATCAGTTAAGTATGAGGAACCATCCTCATCCACGTCTTGCTGCTGAATTTCCTGAACATCCAATATGTTGGCCCTTACCTGCTTTCTGTCCTCATAATCCCGATCATCTGTCGGAAGCTCAAATCTGCAAAGGGGACATGAGTTTCGCGCACTTAACCAGGGCAAGATGCAACAAGGGTGGTAGACATGAAGACACGGTAACTGGTTTACAATAGTGCCAACATATAAAGAGTCCTTGCATATTGCACAAGCCAAGCCATCTAGCTTTTCATGATCTTCCCGAATGACCACACGCGGCAGATTATCTACAAAAGAAACGGCTGCTGGTGGTGCTCCTCTTCTTGAACTCTCAGTTTCAGCTAGATGCTCAAGAAGTTCTTCAAGGCCTCTCCCACCAAGATAGTCCCTCGGGTATCCAATATAATTCTGTACTTCCGTTTGCTCAAAATTGGTAAATGGGTTGGCGATATGTCTCTGTATCCTCTCCTGAACTGTCAGATAAATTGTATCCCCAAACTCCGAAGAAGCAACTATATTTTCCTCAGCATCAGTCTCCTCCCACTCAGAATTTTCTCCGTCTTCATTGTCTTCTTCTAAATCATCTGAGTTCCAATGGTAGAGACCTGCATTCATTGGGTCAATATCAGTATCAGTTTCAGGGTCACTTAATCCACCTAGATGGACATAGTTTTCATTATCCAGGAAACTACGGCCATCCACTGATGCATCAGAATCCCCTCCATAAGCACTATACGAAATTGTATCACTTTCACCGGGGAAAATCCTGGACCCACTGAAGCTGACATTTGATTCACTATCCCCATAAAGAGAATCAAAGACATCACTTTCAGAATCAGAAAGAACTCTTCTCCATCTTCTAGATTGACTTGGAGTAGTTCGGGAACTTGAACGTTGAAATGTTGTGAGAGCTGAATCACCATCTATGGATTGATTATCATGTTCTAAAAGGGCAGCCTGGTTTGCCCTAGCCTGAATAATCATTTGAGAGACTTGTTGTGAGAAGAAATTCATTGAATCCGAATTTATGTACCTTCTTCTCCCTAATCTTTGTGTCCTCCTCCTGTGATCATCTTGTACGGGGGTTCTCAAATCCTCCAAAATCAAAAACTTGCAGTCTCCACAGAAACTGATAGCTTGAGAGTCACCAGCCCCATCATCTGATGACAAGGATCTGTGACATAAAGCACATTGAGTCAAACGGCCAGAGTGATCAACAGTTGAATCACCATCCATTTGGCCCAGCACATAGGATTGAGACAAGTCCTCGGACATGCTTTCTGCATTTACATCCATCTGGAAGAACAGTTAAAGGGTAAAATAATAAAGCCAATGCATAACATCACCACCAAAGGAAATGTAGACAATGTAATAACTAAGAGATGCATGCCTGTAGGGAGGTCGCAATTCAGGGACTTTGGATTCCTTCTGTAAAATCATATTAAAAGTCTCACTAACACACGAACATGTACGTTTGCATGGTTTTACAGCTGTGTGCATAGCACAAATAATTTATTCGAGACATCTAAGCCCAATGGAGGCATTATCTAATCCTCAACACCAAAATTATGTGCATGTGCCTCTAAATGACACCTGTGAATATGATAATTCTAGATGATATTTGCATGTCAGACAATACTCTTTTAACAACATCTTAGGGATTATATCTAATGAATAAGTCAATAAATACCATGACTGATTTCAGCAACTACACTTGAAGACATAGCATAATCATGAAATTCTCCTATGAAGATAATCATATATATGTTCAACATGGCACACCAGGCAGAGAAGAGATATCAGTTGGTGAAATTCTGAAACAGACAAAAATTTCATAGAAATTGAAACAGATGCATTTACGATTTGAAGATATAAAGAGTGACATATGTTGGTGTGGCTTGAAAATCCTGGCCTGCTTTCAGATTGACACAACATTACGCAAGGACAAATCATTTGCCCAAGCTACATGTTTAAGAACCACACACTACCAAAAACACATTTTTGCCCATTCCAGATGACTTATATCTATGATCTACATTCAACAAGAAAGAAATAAGACCGACATTGACAGGCAAACATAGAATCACTTTGGGCAGCTAAAGTTCCCCTACACAAGTAATTATACAAACATTAGGAAGTCTCTAAGCTGATCAACATCCAATGCAACTTCACTGCTTTTTCCTATTCTGGTATTTGTTCCTTTCGCATTTCTCTTGGTTTTGGCTTGTGCTTGAAGGACCTTCTCACTATCCCTTTCAGGAAACACTTTTTGATCTACTGGATAGTGTAGTTACAGAAAAATAACTCATAGCATTTCTGATGCCTGCTTTGGAAACTTTTCCTCCACGCATCATTACTTGCAAATGTTCATTCAGTATGACACTGGGAAATGGAAATTTTATTGACCACAAAGACCATATGAATGTAACTATCACATAAGATTTTACAATGGATGCAAAATGACTTCAAACACAAGGGTCTACAACGGATGCAAAAAAGACTTCAAACATAAAAGCTAGAAGCAGTAAAAGGGTCAATACAGAGTAGAAAAAAGGATGGTAAAGCTTAGCCATTCAGCAGTTGTATAATTTAGTAATCAAGAAGGGATAGATATCAATTTCCAACATAGGCTTACAAGGTGCAATGAAATTTCATTCCCGGAACAATTTCGCAGCTTAGTATACCAAAAAAAAGAAAATGAACAATGAAATCCAAGGGATAACTTCTGTGTGCAAATCAGCTGTACAAATTATGAAGAAAGCAAAACTTGCAGAAAGTGCTGAAGCTAATTATCAAACAACTGTCTGAAGTGATAACTAGAAGGGTCAAAAAAGACAAACTTGGGGAAATTTTACCTCAGAAGAGCGTGGAACATAAAGAAACGAGTCAATTTCGCAGCCCGATCGCCAGAAAGTCGCTGTACAGAGTTGTTATGTGGATCCCCTCACAAGAAAAGATACAAAATTGAGGCACTTCCCGCAATAGTTCAGAGGAGTAGGCATGGGATATATCAATTACAACCGGGAATAAACCCAAAGTAAAAACCCAGGTATAAAATGACACACCATGAAAAGAATGAGAAATGCCCAAAAGCTCCAAAACCCAATTAGGGTAAGGATTCAATTTCAGACATTAGAACAGAGAGTCGAATTGCAATAACAAGAACAAAATGAAGCAAAGATTGGCTCTGCAGAAATGAAAACTAGGAGTGGGAGTCGCGGAGGGGAAGGGAAAGACTCAGCTCACCAGTGGGCCCTTTGCTTTGGCCTTTTACCTTTTCTTGGGATAATTACATATTACTCCTTGCTGCTTGTTCAAATGCAATATAGACCCCTTTTATTTTATTTTATTTATTTTTTATAACAACACAGTATAGATTATAGACCTTGATTTTTTTATTATCAACTATACTAGTACCTTTATTTTACCTGCCATCTTTTTGTTTCTCCAAGTGGTCATTGCATTACTTGCAATTTGCAATATGCGAAATTTGTGGGTTATACATCTTATTTTTAATAAAATAATCATGATAATATAATTAAATAATCATTATTATAATCTTACTTATAACATAATTCATATTTAAAAGTCTATCTAACAAAACCCGTCAAATATTTTTAATGGTTAAGTAATAGCAAATTAATTATTAATTTTCTTACTATTAATCATAAAGTATATTTAAAATGTGTTTTAGTATATGAAATAATAAACCAATGGATTCTATGATTGATTCAAGAACCACAGCGGTCTCTACCGTATCAAAGAATTCAAGATTCCATATGGTATGTGATGAGCTTCCAACCAAATCTTCAGACAAGGAAAAATTGTCAAACTTGGGAACAACTTAAATGAATGGCCAATTGCATTTGGTCATTTATTGATAGATATCAAAACAAAATTTTCTATTAATTAATTTTATTTAGTAACCGAAAAAGACTTCATGTACTCATCAAATGGAAAATTATCCAAATCTTTCATGGCCAAATATTGTAACAAGGGAAATTCTTTTATTTTTACATATACCTATGAACTCCATTAGAACTCTCAGTCACAGCTTGGCTAAAATCTTTGCATGCAGATGGCCACATTTTATAAACCTCTCTCCAAAGTAGGAATGAGGATATTTGCAGGTTTAATTCGCATGAATGCACATAGTAATATCCCTTCCTTTCTTGATCCAATTTTGTGTTGCCTGCACTGCACTCTGCAGAGCTGTGTTTCTCTATAAAGCAGCGCTTCAGTGCATTCCTTCACACCCATCGTTCTTTCTGTAGTATTATTATCTCATAATTCCTTAAAAATGTCCAGGTAAGACTACTGTTATACCTTGTTCGGATCAATTCGATCAATTTGATTCACCTTGAAATATGTCTCTCTGTCTGTGCAGCAGAAGAGTACTGCTTCAAAGGTCGACGTGGGCAGGTGGACATAGGAGGAGGAGCCAGCGAATCTCTACCTTGGATGCGTGGAGGAGGGATTCTGGTTCTGGTTCAGGTCAAACGTTAGAGCAAAAAGAACCACCCTTCCGTGCTACAACTAGAAGAGATAGGACCAAGAGAAAACGCCATCAAGTTCATGCAGTTGCATCCCCAATTGAGGAAGTCTCTCAGCCTCAGGTACATCATATCAAATGTATCGTTTCTCATTCTTGTCTTCACAATCGACATAGTTTCCACCCCATTTCTTTTACTCTTCTGCTGATATTCTTCCTTCCATGAAAAATTAAGCCCGTTTGGCATTTACTTTTATGTAATCTGAATCTTTCTATCCCTAAAATTGCCTGCAGATCGAAGGTGGCACACGTCATAAAGATGAGTCCATCAATTCTGGTAAGCAGATTTCCTCTGTGGTTTCAATCGAGGGTACAAAACTAGCCAGTACGCTTTCTTAATTCTCCTACGGAGATCAAGAATTAATTTTTAGAGGTTTCAGGATCTCTATGTATTATGGTTATGGTTATGGTTATGGTTATGCAATCGGAACTGGGTAGCCCACTGTCTTATGTGGGAATTGCATGTTGTTTAGTATTATTTTCTTAAACCATTTCCCATGTAAATGCCTTTATTGCAACTTTCTTCTCAATGTTACTAGATAAAGCAACGGTAATACCAGAGAAACAAGTGCTTGAGCATATTCTCGATACATTACAGAGGTGAGTATGCCTCAAACAGTTAGCGTGTAAAGGATCTCCAATTTGTTAACTTTATTGAATTACTCTAATGTTTTTGTAGTCGTAAGGTAATGCTGAGGATTTTTTTCTTATTTTGATTTATTCTCCTTATACATTTCACTCATTTTAGGAGAGATGTTTACGAGATATTTGCAGAACCAGTAGACCCGAATGAGGCATGCTTCTATCATTTCTTCATCAATCAAAATCAAGAGTACTTCTTTTCTTCAAAATGTATGACTTGAAAGATCCTCTAAATCTGATAGGTTGTGGATTATTATGAAATTATTAAAGAGCCTATGGATTTTGGAACCATGAGGGCAAAACTTCACGAGGGAATGTATGAAAATCTTGAGCAGTTCAAGGTTTGTTCTTGCAATACAAATTACTGTCATCCTTTGCTAATATTTTTCTTAATTTTGGCTTGATTGGAGGTGGAGATGATTGAAAGAAAAACCAAATTCTCAATCATAGCACCTTCCTTTCTCCGGAATATATTTCTACTTTGGATATGGCACATGCTAATGAGTGAAAAATCCTCCTTGGTGCTGATCCAAGCCGATTTCTTAATGGCTAAAACCTGTCGTGATTATATTTTGATCATTCAAAGTTAATTATAATCCCAGTACATAACACAGTCCAAACCTACACTGCACAGAATAGATACTCATAATTGATTCTGCAAAACTAAGTTTTTAAAGTTGAACAGATGAAACGATCCTCAAGCCTAGCTTCTTGGAATTTCTGCACTATTGTATCATGTTTGTGTTTGGATGACAAACTAGCTGCAGTGCAGCTACAGTCAAAACTGTTCCTAGCTTTTTTGTCATATGAAATATTTCCCATACCATCTAACTAATTACCTTGATGACTATGCAGCATGACGTGTTTCTGATAACAAAAAATGCAATGCATTTTAACTCATCATCTACAATTTATTTCAGACAGGTATTTCATTCATTGTCTTCCAAATCTTTTTTTTTTTTTTATCATCTCTCTTGGCAGTCCCCCTGCCCTGAAATCAAATCAAACATCAACAAATTCAATCCTTATTGACATGTATAGCTTTGAATTATTCACAGGCTCGTGCTATACATGAACTATCTAAAAAGGTTTTTCATGTTCTAGAAACTGACCCTGAACACTTTGACTCGGAATATTTGGGGACGAGACGAAGATCTGCAAGAAGAGCACAGATTGAAGCCACAGATTGCAGACTTTCTGCAGATGTCAGGCCTGTACGCTCAACAACTAATGCTTCTTCAAAGGACACATCGCATTCAGTTTCTCCATCGGCACTTGAGAGAAATGGCAGAGGAACCCCAAAGTTGGCTACTGTTGCATCGCTTAGCAGCACAAGAAACAACTGTAACTTCTTTCCGGGTAAGACAATTTCCCGTCATAGTTCTTGTGTTGCTTAAATGGTCTATTATCTATGTGTTCACTATATGATAAAATCCGGTTTCAAGGAGGTGTGGTATAATTTTCAAAAATTCTGGTTGGTCACTGAACTTACCTGCAATTATTATATATGAAAACAAAACATATAATTGAAAAGAGTATTTTGCTACCCTCTAAAAGCAATGAGACTTGAAACCATAAGCTAGAACTATATACAAAGAGAGATTACCTGATGAGGAATTGAATCTTTTAGACCTCAGGTCTAGTACTAACGCTGGTTGTAACAAATTCTAATAAACTACTTCAAATTTGAATGGGATACGAAATATTTCTTGTTCATTTTCTTATGTCTTTCCTTGACAGGTGCAAGAGATGGAAGAAGGTCTAACAATATTGAAACAGATCGAAGATGCACTTATAGACGTCAGAGATGCTCCTTCCCGTGCAATAACAATTTATTTGATTCAAAATGCTTGACTTCCAAGCCATTTATTGTATGTTGTCTTTCTTTTGTACCTTGTGCATACTCTTCCACAGAATGTAACTTGGTGTTACTTAACACACATAGTGACAGAACTATAGTATTCTGATGCGGTTGATTCTATACGTGTATTTCTTTTCATCTTTTTCCTAGTAGAAGCATATTTTCTCCCAGACAATTTCAGTATGTATGTCTTGTTTACTTCCATATTTATTTTTGTTTTTAATTTTTCTCTTTGCTGTTTGCTGAGGAAGGAGAGGAAGGGGCTTAGCATTGGAGACTTTTGCCTGTGTACATTGTCAAAAGCACATTAAGTCGAATGTTGGCTGAATCACTTCCTGCTAGTTGATTTTTTTTTTTTTTCAGACTCTCAGAAGTGATGGTTCTGTGGAGTATAAATGCTTCCTAATCAACTTTTATCATCTTGTATGAGTTGCTGGAGCTTAATAACTCAATATGCCTATTCAGAATCATGCTTCTTTTTTTGAATCTTCATTGAGCTTTTGGTTCTGCCACAAGATTCTTATTTATTGTTATTCTTGTAGACAAATGAGCAAGGTCTTTGCTATAGAGAAAGCTTCTTGTTATTTGTTAAAGCTCTAGGGCCAACTGCACAGAAGATTGCCGCCCGGAAGATACAAGGGTTGCAGGAAAATCCTCCTAGTTGTCAGACTGAAGGCTCAAATAATTGGGTACAGGCAATGAACTACCAAGTACATACTGCACATGCCCCGAACCTTAGTGCATCCCATAGTATGGATCCTTTCAACGGTACTATGCCTCTCAACTTCACAGATTCTGTTTCTGGACGCTGCTCTGTCCTTGGGACAACTGCTGAAACAATTGACTTAATCAAGTCTGAAGAACAAGAGAAGGTGTATAGTAAGGAAAGAACTAGTTATCATGGTGCTTCCAGCAAGGATATATTAGATTACAGTAAGGCTTCACGTTTGCCGGCTGGGATAAATGTTCTGTATGCTCCTAGAAGGGGGAGAATTGTCCAAAATCATAAAAGCAAAGAGTTTTGTTTGGGCTCTTGCTCCTCGGATACCAGTGCTAGAGATTTGAATTCTTCAATTGTCAGCAAGACCAGTAGCACTGCAAAGGCAACATCTCTGATGATTAAGGCAGGGACATCGGACGAAACTGTCCGACCAGTTATATTAGCTTTAGAGCATTCTCATGCACACAGTTCAGAATCAAAATGGAGAAACAAGAAAAGTGGCACACCATCAACATGGTTCTCTCAAGGCAGAGTTTCAGCATTACAAACGAGTAGTTCTAGAAACAGAAACAGTTTCAGCACATGCAATCAGGCCATACGTGCAACAGAAGAAAAGAATGGAGACAGTAGTCCGCACGAGACAAGGCAATCTCCACTGAAGCAGTCTATTACAACACCAATATCACAACCGGTCTCTGTCTTTACCTTCGATGTTCATTTCTTGAAGGCAAAGCTGAACCAAATGAAAGATGTGGGACGGGAGAGGGAGTTTCAGTTGAACAAACGGGGCAGATATCAGACAAGTTTGGATGCTGATAGGGGTTTTATTGAGCAAGGAAGGTATGGTTACGGGGGCATGCCAAACAACTCCTGCTGCAGTCGCCAATCAGAAACAGGCAACAGATCTTTCCCTAACAACGAATCATTTGATCCTCTGGATGCCAAGTTGGCCCTCCAGCTTTAACTTAGAGTAGGGAGCGTGAAATGGAAGAAATGGCCTCGCCAGCAATAAAAAGCTTATTGCTTTTCTCTGAAAAATCAAGCCATCTCCTTCTTACTTGTCCTGGGATCCTCCTATTCTTTTCTATTCTATTTCTACAGACAAAGGAAGAAAGCCTTTCTCTCTCCTACTATTCTATTGGCATTTTAAAGTGAAATCCAACTCCCAACTTCCAACAGCCAAGGTGTAAACGTGCGGATCATATTTGGTCTGACCATATAAAGTAAGAAAGAAAGAAAGTAGTAGAAGAGTTAAAAGGAAACACTGCCAGGATTTTGCGCCAAACTACAAAACCGTTATACCAGGTGTTATTTTAATCCTCGTACTCGTACTACCATTTTTATGTCTCTCTCTATTCCTCTCCTCTCCTCTCCTCTATAGTCTCTACTGCTGAGAGATGAGAATATGGTATTGCGAAGTGTAGTAATAATAATATTATAGCTACTTAAAAGAAGGAGAGTTTGTTGGGACGTGTGGATTGTTATCCTCCTATACGGCCATACATAGAATTACCCAACCTTCCTCTTTCTTTCTTCTTGGAAATCAAATTTGGTGAATCATCGCACCTGCGTCGCAGTGGTGGTGGAGGAAGCAGGTCCGCCGCTGATCCATCCATAAAGGGGTTCCTCGAAAGATACATTCTTCTGCTGTATGGTTGCATCATGGCATACAGAAGAAGGCAGGGGATCCAACGGGCCTCCACTTTCAAGGAAGAGATTTATCGGCGACCCTCCAATGACGACGTAGATTCATCCAATTCATTGTCTTCGTCCTCTAACTCTTCCTCGTCGCTGGCTGCTCAGGCCATCAGAGCTTCAGCTGCTCACCGAGACTCTTCCCTCTCTTCCGCTTATGGCAGTTCCGCCTTTCATTCTTCTTTCAAGGACCAATCCAAGGTTTCCTGTTTACTTGATTTTTGGTTTCCCTTTCTTTTGATTCGTTGATTCATTGTCCATTTCAATTTGTTAGTTGTTTGAATCGCCGATATATTTTGCTATTTGTTATTATCTGGAGATCCCATAACGTCACAAAACACATTCTTTTTCTTCTTGTTCTTATGTGCAAATACATGTTTTTATTATCTTCCTCTTGATGTTCTCTCATTAAAAATCGTACAACTCCTGTTTGCAAGCTTTCTAAAGAATACCACAACGGATTTTGATTGGTTTGCTAGCACTCTTTGCATTTTCCAATCACTACTTCGTCGCTGTAATTTCAATTTGTGGCAATTTTGCTTCCCTTAAGCATTTGCAACACAAGCTCAGTTTACTCGTTTATTTCCTGCTGTGTGTCTGTTCGTGTGATGTGATATGATGTGATGCAATGTGATGCCCACAAACTAGGGTGCTCCTGACTATGATTATACCTCAACGAGAAGTTCAACCGAAGCAGGTGGCTTTTGGGGTGTTCTAGCTAGGAAAGCCAAAGCTATCCTTGAGGATGATAACTTATCAAACCAGTTGGAGACCAATAACAGGATGATCACCCCTGCTCTCAGCTCCTCAATTGATGGGCAGGTGCATGTTCAATTTTCCCTCTCTATATCTCCCTAAGGAAATGAGCACAAATTACAAGAGAAGAATATAGAGATTCATAAGCGCACTCTTCCTCTCTTTTCTGGACAATTTGTGGGTGGCTTCTCAAGCATTTTCATTTTGGAACTACCATTCTATGTCTGCATCTGCTATGTATGGTACTGCAATTATGACTCCAATATTCAAATTGACCATGTCTCTGATTTTCAGTTCTATCAGACGTACCAACCAGCTGAAAGCATCAGAAAGATGGACAATCCTAGATTTAGGAAGGGCCTGGATGCACTAGCAACTTCTCTGAATCACATCGGTGACACCATTGGGAATGCATTGGAGGTAGACTATCCCTAGTTTCCATACTTCAATTAGCAGAAAGCTTTGAGCTATTTAAGAAAATTCAATATCTATCAAGTTCTTTCTCTTCTTGTTGTCATAGAAACCACCAGATTTCTCCCTCTTTACTTGTTCATGGTGTACACAGGCATGTAACTCTGACTGGTAGGGAGTTTCATGACATAATTAAGCTGGGTGATCTATTAAGATAGAAAAAGTGAGTGAAAAAATTTTTAGGAAACAAATATGTTAAGATTCATATATTTCTAGCAGTCTCCACTTCTAGTTTATAGTTTACGATAGAGATTATTTAAGTTTGGCATTACCAGGAAAAAGACGTAGCTGCGGTTGAATGAAAGAATTAAAGGATTGTCAGTTGATATCACTGAAAGGAGTTGCAGCTGGTCTTTCATTAAAAAAGCAGCATGTGTTGTATATCTTTCACCAAATATTTTGCAAAGTCAAAATGTGCAATTTAATATAATCATGCATTTAGCATTGGTTTCCTTTTCATGTTTTCAGGAAGGGCGTAGTATCGTTGAAAGTAAGACTGCAGATATTATTCAAGAAACAAGGAAACTGCAAAACAGGAGAAGAGAAGTCAATTCTGCGGAATTAAATCCAGTCTCTGGAACATGGCAGCAGTCTCCAACACAATCAGCACAATTGCACATGCAAACTAGCCAAGAGGATCAGATCAAGGCATCTCGCGACGTAAGGTGGCAACTTTGTAATGGTGTATTCTAGCTGATGTGATAGAAGATATGAAGTTCTTTTATAACCCATGGGAACTCAAACTTTTAATTTCTTTGATAACTCCTAGATTATAATACTGCATTTTAGATTATCGAATGCTATAGGAAACCTTTGGCTAACTGTCATTCCTCCCATCCAGTTTGAGCAACATCACAGGAATAGAAACAAATAATAGTGATCATAACCTTCCCCAGCATTGAGTAATGACAATAAGAAAAACAGTGCAAAGCATGCTGGAAATCCAGAGACTGAACTGCTCAAGAATAAATCAGCAGCGTACATGAAACTTTTGTGGCCTGAATTCATGGCTTTTTAAAAGAGAATTTCTGACTTCTTGAAATCATAGAGTCAAGTTATTCACTTGAGATAACTGTGCTTTTCCTTCTTTTTAAGGAATCAAGAACTCAATTATAAAAATCTTGATTATTTCAGCACCATATTTTTACCAGGATTTGATAAGCTTACAGTACATGCAGCTCATAAGAACTCAAGTTCTAGGACATAGTGCTCATGCCCAATTCATTTATCAGTTGCCTCTTTATATTTACTTTACCTGACAAATCTCCAGTGTCTAATCATATTTTGAGTTCTTTCACATGTTCCCCTGCTAATGAAGTGTGTTGATACAGGTGGCAATGGCAACAGCTGCCAAAGCCAAACTACTTCTTCGAGAGCTGAAAACTGTCAAAGCGGATCTGGCATTTGCAAAACAACGATGTTCCCAATTGGAAGAAGAAAACAGGATCCTTCGAGAGGCTCGGGATAAAGGAGATAATCCTGCAGATGACGACATGGTACTGTCATATTTCCCTACCCTGGAAGAACTTGAATAAGAGAATTATAATCCTCATTAAGCGATATGATGTGACTGAGATCTCATAACTTCATCCAATTTTTCCCTCTATTCATATTTTCTGACTAAAATACTGTGATAAATTGGTTTCAAATTTCAAAATATTACTCCAGTAAGCATATCTGAAAATTGGGAATGAAATCTGAGGAAATTCCTTTCCTGAAGATACAATATGCAGGCTCATTTTGAGACGTATCTTCCCTTTTTAGTCATCTGGAGACCTGATTATCAGTGTTTCTACATGATTAATAATTTCTTCCCTTCCCTGAATTATGTTGCCACCCATTGGTACAGAAGTGATGTTCTTCACACTTAACATTTGATTTTGTGATGGTACCTTCAGTGCTAGATGCATCATCCACTGCTGCAAGTGATTGCTACCGTACTCCGTGTATGGCACAGCATGATATATAGTTTTAAAATTATCATTGAAGTATAAGCTCCTGATTTTTGCTGGAAACTTTTCAATTTTTAGATACGCCTTCAACTTGAGACACTTTTAGCCGAGAAGGCCCGGTTGGCCACTGAAAATTCAGTATATGCTCGGGAGAACCGCTTCTTAAGGGAGATAGTTGAATATCACCAACTAACCATGCAGGATGTTGTCTACCTGGATGAGGGAATTGAAGAGGTCACCGAAGTTGGTGCCTCCAGGGTGCTTTCTGCTTCGCCATCACTTTCTTCCCTGTACTCACCTCCTGAGACTTCCCCGACCCCATCTAGAACCTCTTCTGTGGTTGCCAAGGAACTCTTGGCTCTTCCCGAATTGCAGAAAGCAAGAACAGATGTTCCAGATGGTCAAGAAGTCCTGCCAAGTTCCTCTAGTCCAGTTTTAACCGATGTTCCAGAGAATCAAGGAGCCCGGCCAAATTCAGGTTCTCCAGTTTTGACATCAGAAGATTCGACAAGGCACTGGAGTATTAGTTATGATTAAGGGTCCTGTTTCATTCTTTAGATCTCAAGCTTTTTGTGATGGCAGGCATATGCCTTGTTCCCATTCACGTTTTTGTTTACAAAATGAGTGAAGGTGAGGAAAGGGATAGTTGAGACGATTTCTGCTTTCCAACTGCATGCATTATTCTTTCTGAATGTAATTTTTTCGTGGTGTTCTTTTGGATCTTGTTCTTGTTATCATCTGTCAAATAAGGACAGAAATGATGTCTAGTTTCGCAGGAAATGCTAGTCACAGCTTCCGAAATCTACTTGATAGTTGGCATCTGAGATCGGTAGTGCACCAACAACAGTCCAAGAACTTGAGCTGAAACGGAATTGACTTTCGTTCTTTGTGAAATTCATTTTGGAAATCTTAAGTTCAATTTCAGTCCCAGAGATCGAGAATCTAAAACTCAAGAACCCACAAGGAATATGAGGAATGGTATTACTTAAAACATAAGGCAGAATCAACAAATGACCAGAGGCTTCTTGAAACCGTATGAAGTCGTAAATTAGACAAAGACCTCTAGGAGGGGAAATCCCTAGACCAAAAGAAACCTTCTTGACCTATTTCTCATATAACCAGACATTGTGTCAGTTGTAAATGCAGAAGGTCCACCTTTCCATGCATGTCAGAGGATGTCCCAAAACCTTTTCGTCTAGCATTCGAACTTTAAGTGGAACAAATCAAAGCTTGCAACCCGTGTCAGAAATGAGTTATCAGATCCCCGTTTTACTTACTCGGGTATGAATAGCTTTGCTCATATTCCGTTAATCTTTTCAGGTTAGGAATGTGTACATCGTAGTGCCCCAACACGAAAGATTAGCTTTAATAATTGAGATACTAAGAGATGAACTCCAGTGTTCCCGTTTGCCCAATATTAAGCAAATTCTTAAGTTTCCCTCAGAGAACTCTACGTCTACTCTAGGCTGCCTCTCAAGTCCTTAGCACAAAATTTTGACAATGATGAAATCCAATGTTACCAGGAGACAGAAAAGAGAAATTCTGTATGACATTCATTCAAAATAACTCCCAATGGTTTATAGGGATCCGTTACATACAACCCTTTCTATAGTTACAACTTACAAGATATGAACACATAGCTTTGGCGGTTCTTCTTTTCTCTAAACGCATACCAACAGATCTCTCTGAGAGGATCGCTTGCAGCTCCATGGAAACCGCTTGCAGCAACCACCAAGGTTTCAGACGAAAAGAATTCCTAGTTTCACATTGTAAGGTGTTTAGAATAACTGGAAAAATAGGCTAGTTGATCCATCGCCAAAGGATCTAAGATCTGCAGATTTCACCAATGCCCTACAGAGAGGACACGTCCTTTCCCTCTCAAACCTGGAAGGTACAATATACTAAAATGAGCATCTTTTAAAATGAGAATCTACCAGGAAACCAAATTGCATTGTGCTTGTATCACGAATTTACGAGTAGCTTTATGATGGTCATGAGTAACTTATAAACATCCTAAAAGTTACATTCCATCCAATGAAAATGGGCCACATGCAATACATGTGAGTCAGCAAAAAAATTAAACTTCCACATGTGGTGCCCGTAACCCATTTTAATTAGATGAAATATAACTTTTGATATGTTTATAAGTTACTCTTGACTAACATAAAGCTGCTCCGAATTCACATTACAAATGACTGACAAGGAGAATAAAGGTACAAATATATTTCTGCAGTTCGGCAAACTCTCCATTTTCAAATTCAAACATTTATTTGTTCAGCAGGAACTTCACTTGGAAGTACAAAAATACATGCAACATACCATCTAACTTCAACGGGAGAAAATAGACACAGACAAGAATAATTGTTCCTTAGAACAATATAAAGGACTCTTCAAATCTATTTCAGAGTAAAAAGAGAGTAAACGATGCAACTGTACTAGACAACTAGATAATATTTCATGACAATCTATAATCAGATAACCACCAGCAGCCTGCTTGGTGACATTCTCAAGCATGATAAACACAGAAAGCCTATCCAAGCATTGGAATCACAGAACTGAAAACTTCAATTAATTCATTTCAACCCTTATTGACTAGAAATACAGTGCCATTGGATTAGAACTCTCTATCTAATGTTGAGAAGTTTGGAGGTAGAAACAATTTGTTATTTCTTTCTCCACTGAAACGTGATATGCTAATAAACCACATGAAACAAAACGACTACTAGAGAAGAAAGGACATTCAAGGACAAATTACTCCTGTCATCCCAAACTGAAAAGTACAAGAAAAACGGGCACTCATTTTAGCACAACTCAAACAGGACACAAGGACAATCAATTTGGGGTTCGGAAGGGGGAAAGAGGGGGGCGGGGGGAGGAGAGATGCAACAAAATAAACCCAAGGCTCATAAATTACTACCACAACCAGTTCCTAAACTAAGCCACGTTGGGATTTTCCAGTGCTTAGTTGAGACAATCCAACTAAGCATTATTTAATGAGAGTACTGATACCAGAAGCAGATGTAGTTGATCAGAAAGTCTACTTGGGCCAAATCTTTAGATGAATACATCAGATAATTTCAAAGGCAGAAGAATTCACCATCTTTGTTGCTTAGACAATAATACCAAAAGGTACAACAAAGCACAAGAGCCTTCTAGACATGAGCACAAACAGGAAAGCCAGATATACACTCATTCTAATGTGGCCTACATTTCAGTGAAGTGAGGAATAAATTTTCTGTGTGATTAAGCAACAGTTTTGCAAACTTCATGGTCTATATTTCTAAAACAAAATGCATTTGGATGTGAATAATAACAGCAAACATAATAGCAAACAAAATGACAGGCCCATATTTACCTTTTTCCCCTCAAGCAAGTGTGATTATGCATTACCATTTTATGTGATTCATAAAACAAGTGTATGAACAAAAGTTCTTGTATGTCAGCAATTTTCTCTAAAGTAGCTTGCACAGAGGAATAGACTACCAGAGGTAGACAATGGGTATGATAGTTGATGGTCAAGCCTCACTCACAAAGTACACTTACCATTCAGATACGCAGTCCTCACAGAATATGTGCTTACAACGAAGCAAGATTGGAGCGTGCATTTTTTCCTGACATATAGCACATAAATCCCCTGCTGCATTGACCTGTAAGAAATAACAAAGAATTTAGAATATTAAACTACCATGGCTTCTCAAACAAATCTTATCCTCAGTTCAATATTTCCATGAATGCCTCCCTAGCAGACACAGAGTCCAGAAATGCAAATTTCGCAAAGGAAAAAGGCATTTGTACATGTGCATCCAAATATGATCCAAATTGGCACTAGTGAGCAACAGACATGCCATGAGTGTATGTATGCTAATTGATAAAACACAACAACCATCAAAACCATCCCCTACAAGCATGCAGGAGGAGACAAGAGTTGTGTGGGGAAAAAAAAGGAAGCTGGCAATGACTAGTAGTGATAATCAATAAATAGATATGGGTATCAAACATTCGGCTAAGCATATGAGCAATAGATTCACTTAATATCTATTTTTGAAAATAGTCTAAAGACAAAATCCCAAGGTGAATGGAAACTCCAACAATAATTATGGAAAAATACCTGTTCGGATGTTGCATAAGCTCCATAATGAATCTCTTTACGTGACAAAGCTTTCAAAGCAGTAACAAAGCATTGGACCTGAAGAACACCAAAATAAATTGCCCCCCACCAAAAAAAAAAAAAAAAAAAAAAAAAAAGAATCGGTGAAATTCAGTGGCAAATAGTTCTATTTTTCAGTGATCAATTGAAAATCCAAATTTTAAGAAATAACAAAAGAAGGCGGACAACAGACTGCATGTTTAAGATATACCTTCTCAACTACAGATGTGAGCTTGAAAGTCAAGTACAACCCAGTCATTAGTGATGAAAAAAGACTCCCATACTCTTTGTTCAAGAAGAACCGATACCAAACTGGTGCTGGAAGCAAAGCACGGTACAGTAATAGCAGATACTCAACCAATGTTAGCATTTGACCCTACAGACAAATAATCCTATGTCAAAAACCAACGACCTAATATTGCACTATACGAGATTAACAAACGGTCAGCCTCTCAAATTGTTGATTTACCTGTTTACGATAACTTCGGCCTCTGCTATTCTTGTAATACATTAATAGAATACACTTAGCAACCATAGCAGCCTGACGGACCAAAGTATCTGGGCAGTGAAAAAACCAAGAACTTTAATCAAAATGCTGAAGTACAAATCTTTTTATGCTCCTATGAGATAAATTTGACTTATTTGTACGAGTTCCTAGGTGATATTTTGGACAGACATTAAAGAATTAATGTGCTATGATCAAAGTTTTTTCACTTAACTTTGCCAAGGAACATGTTCAATCTATACGTTTGTCAATGTTATAATTACTATATAGCAGTTGGCGGAATTAAAAGGCAACTTGTGGATACTTGGAGAAGTTTGCCAAATTGAATTATAGTGGAAGGAAAATTCTGAAACTGATAGTCTCGGTGCATATACATAAAAATATATGAAAAATCACAAAACAATGTAATTTTGGAATTATAGAACTTTGTGATCAATGCATGGATTGCTCTGCCTCCAACAAGATCTCAAATAACCATAACAACACAAATTCACAATGGTATGGTGGCATTAGACAATTCTTCCGCTATTGCAAAAGAATGACCACATTTGAGTCGAGAAAAAGATTTAACAAGTATTTGATAATATGGTACATCCCCAACTTTCCATTAATGAAATCATTAGGGCCATTTTTTGAGGAGAGTTCAATATGCATTTCTTTTTAAGCAAGGGTAATGGCATGAATGATAATTGGATTCTGCAAAAGTGGGTTGATTTCTATAATGACGACATTATTGGGAACATTCCAAAATAGAAAGGAAGAAAAACATTTCTAGGATGTAGCTAGTAATATTCCAGAAAGAAAATTTTTCTAGTTCCCTTATATGGACAGACACTTGAGCAGTTTCAAAAAGTTAGTGAGGAGAACACACCATTCACCATTATTATGAAGATAGCATGCCAAAAAGGTGGTATTGCCTTCGGTGGAAGCATCACCAATGGATACAGAAGATCATCATTCCGATACCACCAATAAACCCCACCCACATGAAGAGCGAAAACAAGTGAAATGCTCAAGAGAATCAACACTTTTCTCTCCCCCTGAAAAAACAAATATAATGTTTTGCTCAATAGCGAGACCCTGATGATAACATGATCTGATAAAGAATAAGGTTTTCTAGCTCAGCAAATGAATCTCTTGTTAAAAGTTGACAACTTATGCAGAAACCGGAGCACCTTAAGAGCAGTCTGCTTCCGTAGAATATCATTTGACTTGAACATCACAGCAGCAATCCATATTGTAACAAAAAAACCTGTAAGTCATTGCATCAGGTCAAGGATACATTATATAAATGACAGTCAACAAGGAAATGCCCAACTCTAAAACTCTAAAAAAGATGTTAAGCACCTCCCTCTCTCCCCCCCCCCCCCCCAAAAAAAAAAAAAATCCAAAAGATATTGCAGAAAATGACAGAACACTAGTAAAGGTATCCCAAAAACCAAAAATAGAAAGGAAGAGAGAGGTAGATCTTTCTGATTGTGAAATGTGAAGTAGAAGGAGAAGGTTCATTATTTAACCATGGACTACGAGGAACAAGTGAATATATATATTTTCAAGCCAGTAGAGGCCAAAAACAAAAAGGTCCACGCAAATAAACAAGTTTTGGTTCATTCGAGAATCTGACAAAAGAAATGAAATAAGCGGAGAAAGTTTGTTGTCACTTTGCAATAGTAGAAAGTAAAATGCATATGCTGTTGGCTTTGCAAAGTAGACAAATGAAGAAAGCGGTACCTTGCAAATGTTGCCGAATGAAAACAACCAGCAATAGCAAAGAAAATGGAAGGACCTGCTCTATCCATCTAGCAGCCTGTTGTATATCATATCTTTGGTAGGAAGAGTCCCTATTATTGGTTCCAACCCCGTCTGGGGCCTCTGTATCAACACTGGTAGTCGTGGATTGAGCAACTCCATCAGCTTCACCTCCTCTGTCAGTTTGAGCCTCCAATGAAACAGCAGAACCAGTCCTGGGAATAGGCTGCACAAAAACTTGATTTTGGGGATTGACTTCCCTCGCCAACGACGTGACAGCTGGAGAGGGTAAGGGAGGGGCAACCCTCTCAAGGTCTTGTTCAGCGGCAGTAATGATCCTAATGGAAACCTCCCCACCTCCTCCAGCAGAGGCATTAGGTGCTGCAGCAGCTGCCCCCAAGGATTCCTCAAGGCGGGACTGAAGATGATTGCCATAGGAGTGACTGACCCCGGAGTTTAATAGAGCGTCTGAATCGGAATGAGGGGCCGACCTGCTTCTGAGGATTCCCGAGTATTCCAGCAGAGCAGATATTGGGGAACGCAAGATATTGGAAGCAGACAGCTGCATCCCATGTCTCCGAGAATGGCTACTAGCATTAGTATTCGTAAAACCAGTATCTCTGTAAGCGTCCGAATTGGCACCGGACGCTTCCATTCGCGCGGATGATCCCCTAACCCTAAATCTAACCCTAAACCGATAAATATTAATCAGGCGATGCACATGGAAGGGAAATTTTTCAAAAAGAAAAAGAAAAATAAAAATTAATGATGCGAAAAGAAAATTTAAAGAGAGAAACAAAAAAATGCAGCAACAAGAGGGGATGCAGAAGATGAGAACGCAGAAGTTACCCGGGAGATCGAAAATCCGTCGAAGAACCCTTGATACTGAAAATTACGAGAGATGACGATTCATCAAGAAAGGAACCTCAAACCAGAAGGAGAGGAAAGGTAAAATCCTCGAGAGAGGAGGACGGAAAAGTCAATGGCTAAGGAATTGTTTATTGGAGCTCTACGCGTAGTAGGCGAGGGTCTCGTCTCTTTAATACGAAAGAAAATGTGAGAAATCCAAAATTGGGCATCAGACTCACTGACATAAAAAAAAGTAATCAAAAGAACGACCCAGTGTGGTTCGATTATCAGAGAGAAAAGGACGATTGTAACAGGGAATTAGGAGGAAGAAGAAGAAGAAGAAGGAGGTGGCGTCGGGCGCCGGTGGCTGAGGCTCCGTTGAGTGTAGGCTGGGACCTATGGGTGGCTCTATCTCAGGCTTTTCTGTGACCATCTATTTTCCTCCCCCCTCCGTCTTCGCTAAGACTTGAGAGAGAGAGAGAGAGAGAAACCAAGGACAGTAAAAATGGACAAAATTTACATACACTCGTAGGACTACTCCTTCCTATTTTAGGAAGACAGAGCAGTAATTATTATTTTAAATAAAATATGTAAATTAGATAATTTTATATAATTCTTTTAAAATTTATTATATATTTTTATTAAAAATTATCATAGTTATATATTATATTCATTTATATTAGATAAGTTTTATATTTTTTAAAAAACATTTAAATTCAATGCACTACATATTATAAAAATATGCTATCACGTCTCATAATAAAAATTTCTTTTCTACACTAATTTATTTTTTATCATATTTTATAAAACTCAATTATTTGTTGACTATATACGATTAAAATTTTATATTATTTTAAAAAATAAAATATATCATACAAAAAATACAATAAATAACTAATAAAAATAGAATTTGCCTAAATATTTTTTCTTTCTACTTCATATTACTGAAATGCAAATAACTGGTAGCTGTATTTTTGGCTTCAACATGTTATTGTCAATATTTACAATATTGAAAGCTGAGTTAAAAAAAAGAAAAAGAAAAAGAAAAAAAAAACTACTGCTACGTAGTATGGATTATGGAAGGAGCGGGTCGCCTCTGGGTCATCTTTTTCGAACGACAGATGGAATGGAACGATCAAAAGCGGTAAATGTCAGGGGGCAAATGATGGGTGGGCTTCACGTTCACGGACCCCCCATTCTTATCATGGGCCTACATGTCCCATGTGTAATGGATCCAACATGGGGTCTTTTATTAAATTTTGGGCTTTTGGATTGTTTCCTTCTAATATTTGCTGTTGCCGGTGAATCCAATTGGGCTTGGACTGACAACTTCAACAAATACAACCCCACCCCTCGTTGGCCCAACACTGATCTTTTCAGGTTGACAGCAATGTTACACTTGCTTCTCAATCATCCAAAGGAAAATTATCCAAACATGCCTGAAAATGTCTCCAAAAAAATATATTATATATATATATATATATATATATATATTCCATTGGTGTTGCAATTGTTAGTTTGAGGCACTACAACTCTCAAGAATGAAGACAAAATTAATAATTACATGCCTTCATAATGATATAGTTAGCTAAGTTTTGTCTTGTAGTTTTAGTATTAGTTCAATTGTTGAAATTGTGCATTTTCCTTTCCAAAGCAACAATTCATAGTTCAATCTTCATCACTGTCTCCTAACATAAAAAGAGGACAAAAAAGATTATCGTCTCACAAAATTACGAGTAAGTAATCATATAATCAAAGATTTTGGATATACAAAATTTCATGAATGTTATCAATATCGATACTAAGAGTAAGAAGATAAATAAGAATCCAAGATTGTTAATATTGATGATAATAGAGAACATAACACTAAAAAATAATGATAATAATTGCCCCCAAAAAAAAACAAAAATGAAAACATTATATATCTATAAAATAATGGTAGTAGAAGGGATAGACCCCATCCATCCATCGTGATACATTGCAACGCGGAGTACATTGCCCCGCTCATTACAGTATTATTATTGCTTGTGACTTTTGGCCAAGTGTTTGTAGTAATACCAGTCCAACTAGTATTAATTTTATCGGATGGGAAAGTAGGCTGACCGGAAGTAGGAGGGAGGGTATTTCTGTCAAGATACATCATGGATGGATAAAAAAAATTAAATATTTTGAGTAAAATTCTAAAATTTAAAGTTTAAATCAAATTTATTATTGAAATACACTTTCACTTGTCAAAAGAGACACGACTAATTAAACTGTATTTTGAAACATACACTCAATTAAACTATTTAATATATCCTAACTTATATTTCAACTATAGAATTTATAATCGACCTTAAGAAAAGAAAAAAAAAACCAAATGGGAGTGGTTGAGTTACGTTGGCAGGGAGAGTCAATGCAAGTATAGACGGGCAGACGCAGAAGTCTGCAACATCTGGGTGGTGGGGATGGTAGTCTCCGGTCTCCGCCTGTGTGCGTATTTATTAGATTAGTAAACGGGTATTCTTGAACTACTACCTAGATTGGCTAAGCCCACTGAAGGCCTTAATACTAGTAATAATTTGGGAGAGAATTCCCAGTGAAGGTTTCACACTTCACACACACTCTTCTCCTCCTCCCATCCCATCTGTTACTTTCTGTCTTTTTGCCTTCTCTCTCCCTCCTCCCCTCCACAGAGTCCAGAGTGGAGTCCAGCACTGTTCTCTCCCCCTTTCTTCTTCAGGCTTATCACTTATATCTCTGTATCTATACACTGTAGCCCTCCTGATTCCTCCCTCCATTTACATTTTCATTTTACTTCATTAACCACAATCCACCTCTGCTACTGTACAAATTCATCATCATTACCTTTACCTTCTCCCTCTAGATTCCTTCCTTCTGCCTTCTTGTGTTCTTGTGTTTCTCTCTCTAGTTCTTTTTTAGGGTGGGTGCTTACTGCTAATCAACTTAGCACCACGGATATTTGCGGACATGGAATTTTCATTTATCAGCAATACATTATTCCTATTCCAGTGCGTTCACTACAACAGCTGGATCTATGCACTTATCTCCTAACCTTCTCCGCTTTTCCACTCCGCTGCTCTGTCCCCAACTTGCATTCATATTTCGTTACACTTCTGGGTTTGATTCCTTCTCTCTCCTCCCCCTCCTCTTCCTGCTGCTGCCTCCACCCCAGGTGTATGTCTCTCATCTTTCTTGGCATTTTTCTGATTCAATCAATTTTTTCATCCCTGCCACCCACCCTTCTTTTTTGACGCCTGCATCCTGGGTGCGGCTTCGGTTCTTACAGTTAGTGAGCTCAGAGTTAGGGTTTTGATCTGCTCACCCAAGTCCAGCAGCTACTCACTTGGTTTCAACTAGCAAAAAGAGACATTGTATATTATAAAGGAAAGGCTCCCTCTCCCTTTTTCTACTTCATACAAATTCCCCCTTGTCTCCTATTGAGTAAAGTGAATCTGCATTGCTTTGTTTTCCCTTTAATTTCCCTTGTCCGGTATTCAATTACACGTTCTTGCAATTTTCAGCTGACTGCCCATCACTTGCGAACCGCGGCAAGAATAATATAGGACAATAAAATTTGTTTCCTTGACCCCCTAATATATAGTCCATCTTCTCGCTTGTAGAAGGATACCAAAGGGTTAAAGTGTTCTGAAGCTCATCCACTTTGCAACGGTTCAAAGTTTCGCCCTTCTACGAGCTTTACAATCCATCCCGGAAGATGCTTCTTTTTGCTACAGTTACCGTTAGATTAGGTATTCTTTGTACAATATGATGGATTTTCAAGTCTCCGATGTCTTATTTTGAAGGCCTCTTGTTCATTCTTCTAATTCTTCTGCACAAGAGCTCGTACTTGGATCTGATTTTGGTGAGCTGATTTTTGGCGATTGTGAAGCATCGATGGGGCTTCTTAGAAGTCTCGCGATGCTTCTTCTTATTTGCTCATTCTGGTTGCCGAGATTGCTCAGAGCTCAATTGCCTGCTTCTTCAATAAGCGCTGCACGGGCATTAGATGCACTTCTGCAAGACTATGCTTTTCAAGCTTTTGTCCGCGTGCGCCCCAGAACTGGTGTGGTCTACGATGGACGCGTACCCTCTAATTTAACTGGGATTAAGGCTTCAGCAATAAGGCTGCGGAGTGGTAGCCTCAGAACTAGAGGTGTCCCGATGTACAAAGAGTTTGATATTCCTGTCGGCGTTCTTGAGAAGCCTTATGTTGAGAGGCTTGTTCTGGTCTACCAAAACTTGGGCAATTGGTCCTCAATGTATTATCCTATATCTGGTTATGTATTTATAGCTCCTGTATTAGGTCTACTTGCTTATGATGCTTCAAACCTGTCTGCTACAAACTTACGGGAGTTGGATATTAGGGCCTCCCGTCAGCCCATCTCGATAAGATTTTCAGATTTGAAATCTGTGCCTGATGGATCAGTTGCAAGGTGTGTTTCTTTTGATTTACAGGGTATGCTGAATTTCAGCAACGTGCTAGCAGAGAACACATGTACAACATTCACACAGGGGCATTTCTCTATCGTGGTTGAGTCCATTGCCCCATCCCCCGCACCTGTGCGGCCGCCGGCACCAGCTCCGCCTTTTGTACCAAGTGGTCGCAAGGGAAAGAAAAACAATTCTAAAATCTGGATTATTGTTGGTTCGGTGCTTGGAGGATTTGCATTATTGGTTCTATTAGGATTGTTGGTAATCTGGGCGCGCAAGTTCAAGAAAAGGAAGAAAATGCTACAAATGGAGAAGGCTGCAGAAGTTGGGGAAGCATTGCATATGACAAGAATTGGAAGCACAAAAGCACCTGCAGCTACTGTCACACGGACACAACCAACTCTTGAGACTGAATATGTCCCTTGAGTTCTGCTGTCTGCTAAGTTGTACAAGCCTCCATATCTCATTCATTTCATTTTCCTGTTTGATTCATGCAATTAGATATTGTTTTGGTCACACCTGTTTTTCTTGGTGTCCTCTTCTTGCTTCTTTTTTCCTCGGTAGGCTTTGGAACATAGTGGGGTAATATAGGATTATTGTGTATATCATAATGTGTTACCTCTCACAAAATGCATTCATGCTCAGATGATATTGTTGTGGCTTGCATTTGGGCTGCAGTTGCAATTTCATTTGCAACCAAAACTGCAGTCCCCTCGACCAAGGAATAATAGTTTTTTGAATGGTAATCTTGCTTCAAAATTTCTTTTCTAGAAATAACTTGTTAGTTTGAAGAAATCTTTTTGATCATTTCACTTGCTTGGTTCTTACTTGGTAATGCAAGTTCATAATATTATAGCTCTGGCTCTATGCCGGTCTCATGGTTTGCTTAGTAGGCGGGGGAAAAGGTACAGCTAGTCAGCTACCGGCAATTCTCAGATTGGCTGCGAGTGGAATTCAAGGTCAAAGTGGGAACCAGACAGGGCAAATAAATCCCTTTTCAGGTAATAATACATAGTTTAGTACTGTAACACATTATTCTATATGTGCAGATGATTACACTAAGGAGAAAATGCTACGGAATCCTTTTTTCCTTACCCTTTTGATAAAGACCGGCTGAGGCTCTTGGCCCATAAGATTGTTCTTGCTCTTAGTTGTTTTCTTCTTCAGTCAGTTCAAGTTCCATGCGTGTCATACCACCCAATTGAAAATAAACAAATAATAACACTACGTGGATGCAAGATTCAATTTAAAATTAGAATCGAATGGCTTTCTGGAAAGGAGAATGATTGGAAGGAGCCAACCAACTTTTAGCTCAGTAGATCTATTCTTTAGCGGTATTAAAAATCAAGAAAAGCAATCTAATATTGGAAAACCTAAAACCTTGAGAGTACACACACGACCTTGTGTTTCCGAAGACAACCAATCAAGTTAAGTTGAGCTATTTTGTAACCCCAAATAAAGAAGGAAAAAGAAACTTCTTAGAAGAGAGATTTCTGAATGATTTTTTATCATTCATTCATTCATCAATACATGAAAAGAAATCAGAAGAATGGAAGTTGCCCCAGCGTTGTATTGGCTTGTGGTTCCGGTTTAATGACTTTGCATGTCTTACCTTTTTATAGAGCTGTATTTTAAATTTTAAATGAGAGACACTATTCTGAGACTACTATTGATTCAATTACTGATGGCATTGACGCTGGTTACTGTCAACAAACACATTAATGGTATATCCAGAGAAAGCCTTGGGCATTGATTTTAAGGTGGACCGCCTTCACAAGGGGATGAAGGTCTCCTTCGTACTCACTACACGCTACCCTGCAATTCAGATCAAATATTTGCCAGGTAGCAACAGCTTCCTGCTCGTGCATTCATAGATCAATCACGTAACAGCTCTTGAATAAGAGGAAACTTACGTTGCTGCTCATCGAAAGGCCACACTTCATTCTTTTTCACCCACTTCTCACAACCAAGACCAACCTGGCAAAGCTCAGCATTTCTAGGGGGATCATTCTCCCCTTGAGGCATTACATTTGACCATTAATCTTTGGAAAAGATGGTATTGGATGGAAAAGATAGCTATTGAATAACGAGGTTCTTAGGCGTGTTTTGAATGATGGAAGCTCTCAATCAAACATCATTCAATAATTTATAAAAGGCCTGTGAGTTGTTCTCATGTTGGTCCAGAGGACCACAAACACCACAACAGAAGAACGGATGTCTTGATATTTTAGCACGAGAAACGAAGAAATACTACATTTATTTCAACATATTCTGGTCATTCTCTCATCAACATCAACAACTAAATTTAGTGACTCTTTTACAAGTGGAGCTCCACATGGAAAAAGATAGCAACAACTAAACTTTGTTCCAACTTCAGCAATCAGGAACCCTGAAGACCACTTTTATTTCCATCAATTTCCACCAGTAGAGCTTCCTGTTTCAATGACACCAAAACAAATAAATCAAACTAGTTTACTGCATACAATTGATACATGGGAAAGAATTCAAAGTTTTTCAGAAGGAAACTACTGCTTTTTTAAGGATCATTCAAGCAGAAACACCAAGATTATGAATGTCAGCAAGCATGGTATGTCTTTCAGCAAAGAAGATTCTTGCAATTTTCAGGGGTATTCATTAATAAGTCCAAACACTTATCAGGAACACAAAGGAAGGGCGAAAAGTTCTATATTTCATATATCCATGCATAAGCTAGTCAAATATTGTCAGGCCTCTAGCCTTTTTGCTATAAACGAGCTTCACAGAAGGTATGGCAACAGCAAAAAGCAAACAACAATCTGGAGACTCATACCGAAGCACATCTTTGCGCACTTCTTTCAATTTCACAATGATGCTATGGAGTCAATTAGCAAATCAATGTTACCCATTTAAGTGTGTGTGTTTGACAGATCATGCAGGTTAATAGTTCTTTAATTGTTAAAGAAGGAAACGAGTCACATATTCAAGGACGTATGACAGTTTTCAGTTTGGACCTTCGCCCCTTGAGGAAGACTACCAATAATACTTCTGCCATTTGAGTTTTCAGGGGTCGGTGGAGGATTATGTGCGTTAGAAAGCTAAGCAAGCTGGGAGAGCCGCTGTGACCACTTTTTAAAATCTGAACATCAATAGTCAAAATATTTCCTTCCCTTGGAAGGCAACCTGGAAGACAGGAGGCATCTTCCTTTTAAATTCCGCAGCTTGAGATGCTAAATCTTAGCAAAAGCAAAAGACCTATGTTAGCTGATGATTTTTGTGTATAATAACTTGTTGCTGCATTGCAAGGTTGTAAGATACTGCTGGAGTTTGATTTTGATCTTTCTGGTATTCAAGGTGTCATTGCCTGAACATGGGAAAGAATTGCTTGAATCTAAAAGGAAAGCACAACAAAGACAAAAAGACAGCTTGATATGAAATTCTATGCCTCCAGCAGCCATTGGCACTCATGAAAGGAAATATAGTTTTGAAAACACAGAGAACCCGAAATGAAAAGTTTCAATGCTGTTTCTGTTTAAATCTGTTGTTGGAGCAGGGAACCCCTTGATGCATGTATAGATACATAAATGGATTACTTCTGGTTGACATGAGTAATTGTAAAGTTACACTTATTGTACTCCTCCTATATTAACCTTGTGAATTTAGAAAGCAAATACAAAGTGGGCAGGACGCACTTTCTACTGGGTAAAGGTCCTAGGTTCAATCAACATTCCATTTCCCATGATATAATAATGTACGAATAAAAATACAATAACAGCTTGACATACGCAAAGACATATGGATTAAGTCCTAATTTTCAAAAAATACAAGATGCTAAGACTCGATAATGTAATAGTAAGTGCCATGCCACACATGAGCATAATCAAGTATTATGGAGTCTTCTACTAGACAAATACAAAGTGATACTATGCAAATTATCCTGCATTTTGCAACTGGATTGACTACTACCAAAAGCAAAGTCACTGCCTAATATCCAAAAGCACAGGATCCCCTCTTAATTCTACATCACATAGATCTTCATCAAGGAAGAACCAAAAGAAATAATATTAGACGCCATGCATCTGATCTAAAAGCTCCCCCTCCTTGTAATTTCTCTCCGAAGTTTCTTCTAAGTCTTCCTCCCTCATTTTGAGGCAGAAGTGAACACATCTTGCCAGCTTGTTTAACTGTTTTAGCATAGCAAGCTTCTAGATTTAATCATGCTTGAATGTCTTTATGAGTTACACTGCCTACTGCAGGTGGTGGAGGAAGCCATTAATATTTATCTGAGGAACATCCTCAATCTTTTGGATTTCCCTGTCAGGTCCTCTCTCCACCATAAGGCAAACAATAGTATCAAATGATTAGAAAAGCTAATTGCATAAATGGGGATAGTCTTTCATCTCACTAATTGTAGTCTCAAAATGTTACAACACAACAACACAGTTCTCTCTGCACCATACAAACAGCTCATGAAATGGAAATTATGCTTTCATGTATCTAGAATCAGAAGGAAGAAAGCATGTGCCTTCAAAAAATGGTCCAATAATTGAATGTGAAAAAAGTGGACATAGTTTGATTGAACTCAATGCTTCTTCCTTGCTTGCCAGCTCATTGAGACAGACAAAATAGACTCTTTTGTTTTGTAAAGGGCTGCCACACGTTTTGGTGATCTAATAAACCAATAATTGACAGATGATGGTTAGACAATCATGATCATTCGGGAAACACTAAACCGATTATTATATTAAAAAAAAAAAAGGCGGCTAATGTTTAGTCAAAACTAGAGAATATTTATGGAAGTTTAGTCATTTATTTGGTGTCTAAGGAGAAAGGAAGCTAGGACATGGAACTGCAATTCATTTAGATAAGCCATAGAATGAACCCTAAATGCTTATAACTTAAAAGAAAAGATCAAAAGAAATCAATCAAACGTAAAAAGATAGAGGGAATACCTTAAACCCAAATTTGAGAGCATCATGAACGGAACCAAAAAGAAATCCCAAAATTGAGCTCACATTCATAAACAGAACAGAAAAAAATATAATAATTATAAAAGGAGTTATTCACAAAAGGTGAAGAAAGAGGCAAGGCAGCCAGTGATATACCAGAGAGAGGAAAGCTCGTTTAGTTAGCAGAAGGAGAAGAGGAAGAGAGTATCTCCGTGAGTTTCTTGTCCCGTCTTTCCATGGCCACGTCCCAAACGTCGCTGCCGATATGCTTTGGCTGTTGAATTCCAATAAAAATTGCAAGTAGTTAATTATATCAATCAATGGTCACACAGCCGAAAATGAATCAGTGCACATGGATCTAGAGCCCAACAGAAGCAATTGATCAAGGAAGCAAAGTAATTTAGGTCTGAAAATCGGGGAGCAGAATGGAAAGGACGAAGAAGAAGTAATACCCGGCCATGGGCGGCTTTGTGAATGAAATACTGAGCATTGCCCATAACGCAAAGCATGCCGGCAATGATTCCCAAAGGCAAAAATGCTTCCAACATCACCCACGCCATCGATTTGCCCCCCCCTGTTACACAACCCACCAAGGTTTAGAAATCGGTCTCCTCCACACTCTTCGGTTTAGACTTTGCGCTTGAGATTTTCCCTTTCCAGAATTTTTAAAAGTAGAAGGCTTTTCCTAGCACGGCCATCCTCTTCCACCTTTTAATTAAAAATGGACCGCACATTGGGCTCAGCCCAAATCCCTACTCCTATTTCCTTGGTCCAAAAAAAAGTTAAACCGCACTTTTTGCCTTTGTTCCCCGTTTTGATTTAGTACGAAACAAATAAAATATATTTATATATATATTTTTTATAACTAATAATTAATTTCTTCTCATTTTACTCTATTTATTCTAAATTAACTATACAACTTTTCAAAATTCTTTTTTCTTCTTATTTTTTAAAAATTTTCACTAATCAATAACCATCGTACTTTTAATATGAATAGAATAAAAATTTTATCTAAATTATAGTGTCTTTTTTAACACCTTAATCTATATACAAAGAAACTCATAAATAAATATTTTGAAATGAGTGGAGTAATTAATATTGCGAGCACAGAGGCAAATTCAGAAAGGTAAAATGCAAATGCATAATAGAATAGTTACTATATTTCTGTTCTTGGCTAGATGACAACACTTGAAAATGGAAGGGTGATTAGAATCCAGCATGGGACAACCATACCTGATTTTATCAAGTATGAGATTGGGAATTGAAAAGCATGTTCATGCCTAAAAGGCAAACTTTATTTTAATATAACTCAATCAGGAAATTGTAACACTTAATTTAAATAAAAATAATAATTTTGTGTAAGAAGAAAAAATTAAATGACGGACCAAGAAGCCTAGCATTGGCCCGGCTGCCTTGCAATTGGTCATGTTTACACTAACCAGATTTTGTCTATTTTATTTTTTTTAATTAAAAAGTTTAATAGTAACATTTTATAAATCGATTGAGCCTTAAATATGTGAAGTTAATTATTAGGGATGGTAATTTTTCAGTCTAAACTGGAAACCCATAACAGCCCTACTTACTTAGGGATTCTCCGATTTAGATGGGAATGAGGATGGGGTCAGGCTTCATAGTTCAGCCTGCCAGCCAAAGACAGGGGTAGAAGTGGGGATTGAATGATCCATAAATATATATAATTTCATATATTATACATAAAACATATACATTTTATCCATAAAATAATATATATATATATATATACACATATATATTTTTTGTACACATATTAAGTGTGTTGAAATAATATTATAATTTAAATAAAATTTCTATTCTATATATTAAAAATATGAAAATTATTAGTTAATGAAAAATTTTAAAATTAAAAAAAGAAAAGAGTTTTGAAACGTTTTATAGTTGATTTAGAATAAAATGGGAGTAAAATGAGAATAAACTAATCATTATATAAATATAATATATATATATATATATATATATATATATATATATATGTCATAAGTTTGTGTATAGATATAAAGTATAGGTTATTTAAAATTTATTCTGATCAATAATTTGTTATGATTTATTTAATTCTATTATTTATAGTTTATTTTGATGTTTTATTATTATTTTGTTAGTAAAGTGTAGAGTTTATTATAGTCTAAATTTGTTGCAATTCATATAATTTAGTTGTTTAGTTTATATAATTTGTAGAGTTTATTTTGTGATTCATTCCGTTGTAATTGTATTGAAATTTTAATAATAAAATATATTTTTTATTTTTTCATGTTAGGTCTCGTGGGCTTAGTCGGACCTCGTTTTCCTGCTTCCCTATCAAGCCAGAATTGGAGGATATTTTGGCCTTATGGGTTGGGGGGTGGGATCCCTCCCTTTCCCGTGCCAGGGATAGGTCGGGAATAGAGAAGAATGGAGAAGGATGGTTTGGGAATCGGATTTTAATCTCCGACTAGATCCGATTCTATTACCATTTCTATTAATTAATATCTCTATTCTAAAAATCATATCAATCTAGCACATAGCACACAAATAAAAAAAATTATTAAATTTTATATAATTATAATATAAAATAACTATTATACCCTTATATAAAAGTAAGCATCTATTAATTATTATTCTCTATACATTTATTAATGATTTATGAGGAATGTATATATTCTTAATTGAATGAGGAGTAAATTAGAAATATAAATAATAAATTTATTATTGATTTGTGAGATTAATAAGTATTTTGATACACTAAAAATAGAAAATTTTGATATGATTTTTAGGATAAAAGGAGTATTAATTTTTTAAATAAAAATATGTTTAACTTATAAATATCAAATTTTGAATAAATAAAATATAATCTATTTTGGCATTATATAATAAATTTTATTGTATAAGTAAATAAAAATTATTTTGAGATGAGTTTTACAAAAAAATATTAAATATTTAGAGTTAGATGAGATTTAAAGAGAAAAAATAAAATGTGTTGTGAATAGATAATAATTTTCGAGAAATAAAAATTATATAAAATAATAATATATTTAAATTAAAGTGAAATTTTAATTTAGAATGAATATAAAAAATTAAAATTTAAATAAGACCTCAATGGAGGAATTGAAAAATGCAAGCAAGAAGTGCAGTGTTTGTACACGTGGACAGAGCTATGCCAGCCAGCACCTAAGCAAGGCAAGGGGGTGTGGCTCTAGCCGGCCCACAAGGACAAGGTTACCCTACAGCAAAAGACAAAAGCATACCATTTCATTGCTATAAAACGACGACGTGGTGGATGCGCCAGCAGCCAGGCGATGTAGGTGGAACGGCGCCGTTACCGGAACTGTCGGCCACTCTGTCAGTCCAGCTAAGACATCGTTGGCAGCATCAATTACCATACCATTGGTAGCCTGCTCCCGTGGGGACCACTACGTTCCCAGCCCAGCGGATAATTTGCATGGACAACACGCGTCCAGCAGTGGTCTCAGGCGGAGGAACAATTACGACTGCCTAATACTGTCTTAATTATTTGAAAGTAAAATTAATTAACTTACCATTAATTATTTTTATAAAGTTATTCTAAATTTTACTTAAAAAATACATGATAAATAATTATTTTAATATCATATATGATATTAGTAATAAGTATTTAACTATCTTTCTTTTCTGCCAAATATAAACTTATAGACAAATTCAAAGAGAATTAAATTAAGATAACGATTGTGTTTTAAAATTTTTGAAGAATTATGAGTTTTTCAAATTTCATCTTAAGAAAATTTTTTAAAAATTGTAACATTATCTTTAAATATATTATTTTATAATTTTAATATGTTATTTTTAATTATAATAATATATGAATCAAATTTAATATTTAAAAATATTTTAAAACAATTAAATAGCATAAAAGTTTGAAAATTGTTTGTCTTATTAGCATCTCTCTTGACAAGTTACGAAATCACCGAGAGAGTGGCCATCAGTCAATTTACTGAGAATCGGCCACAGTGAAAATATGGTTTTTGCAGTGAAAAGTTGAAGAAGATACCACCACAACTAACTGGATCAATCATCGTCCAATTTCGAAAAAAATTAAAAAAAAAAACCTTTTTCACCTGTATCTGTATGCAGTGTTCGTACGTACGAGAAAGTTGTCTACTTTTTAAATTATTTTAAGTATATTTTAGAGGAGTTTTTTTTTTTAATTTTTAAGAATAATTTCCACTGCCACAAAGAATTTGAAAGTTAGTATTATAATTTATACGGGAAAGAAATGGAAAGATGGCAGCCAAAATTCACAGACGACAACCTTTTAGAAATTTTTCCCTTATTTACACAAACCCTTTTCAAGGGTTGTGTTTTCTCCTTTCTCTGGTTTTCTTTTCTTTTCATTTCATTTTCTTTCTTCTGCGGCTCCAACTTAAACCCTGCTTCCATTTCTACTTCCAGAAGCCATGTCGGGTCTCTATAATCCCAACTTCTCTCCTGCCAGAGCTGTTTCTCCCCAGATTAGAAGTACTACCGATGTAGACAGGTATGCTTCTGCTCTATTTTTTCCCCCCTTTTCTGTTGAATTTTCTTTTGGGCTTTGTTTTGGAAGTTTCAATCTCTATCCAACTGTTCTACTGCAAGGCTTTGTCGAGTGGGTTTTGATTGATGTGTGCTTTTATTTGTGTAACTTGTGAACGCATCTTAGTAATCAGTACTTGTCAGAGCTGTTGGCGGAGCATCAAAAGCTTGGACCTTTCATGCAAGTTCTTCCAATATGCAGCAGACTCTTGAATCAAGGTAAATTCAATATCTTGCGCTGTGGTAGATCTAGGTTTTTTTCATTTATGTGGGTTTTAACTGCATTTAGGGTATCTCGCTCTGATTAGTTATGTTAAATATCTACAGTTTAGATCTACTTGATTTGTTTTTATCCATAAGAAGTACCGTGTCAAGTTGATTTTTGTTCCAATTTTTCTCCGCTTCACTTAAAAGTTTGTGTCTTCAGCGTCTATCTCTATTTGACTTCAATCTAGGAAAGGGCTTTTTATTTCTCTTAGAAAGGAAATGGCACCTTTGTACTGCTGTATGACATATAGACTCGTGTGCAATGCTGCTGGTGTTCTTTTTGGCTTTTCTCTTTGTTTTGGCTGAGGTTGGGGGGATGAGGTGGAGAAGGAGGAGGGAGGCAACGGTTGAAAGCGGAGGCAATTAAATAAAAGCTTAATTTTTATAATTGTCCTCCTTTTCCAGTCTAAATTAGAGTGAAATGTAAACTAACTGGTATTTCGTAAGAGACAAAATGCATTTCTTTCGCGCATAAAATAGGTCCATCTAAAGTGATGGCCATCCTTGAGGTATGTCGAGGTGCGAAAGATTTCCACGTCTCACCCTTCTAATAATGCTACTGTATTTATGAGTTTAGAGGCGTTGCATCTCGAACCAACCAATGATCCTGCTGTGCATATAAGGCACATAGAATATTTCCTCTGACATGGCACAAGTGGCTTTGTCAGGGCATTCTTCTTGTGACATAGCTGGTCATCATTACTGTTGTCACTAGTTTATCAATTTTGATTTTAGATGCATTTCAACGATCTTGAATTTTGATTACCATTTTTGAATTTCCTCCTTTTTTCCCCTTTTATTTCCAGAGATCCTTCGAGTGTCTGGGATGATGCCAAACCAAGGATTTGGCGATCTTGACAGACTGCGACACAGAAGTCCGAGTCCTATGGCTTCATCAAATCTCATGTCAAATGTTGCTGGAACTGGGATTGCTGGATGGAATGGACTCCCTCAGGAGGTATTTTATTTGTGATATTTTATCTAAAATTCTGAGATTTGTGATTTGTATTTTTCATTCATTGTCAACCATCTTTTTTCTTTCTCTATTTTGTATGTCCTGAGAATGTTCTAATCCCGATGGGTGATGCTACATCATTGCTAACAAAGCAGTGATAGACTAGAGATTCTAACCACTGAGTATCCCATAAAGCTGGGTATGAGAGTGGAGTGAGCAGCAACTGACCGGGTGGCAACTTTGAGCTCTAACCATGTTGACACCTTTTCAAAAAATGAATTTCTGAGAATGGCTATATACACAGTCCTTTTGATGGTCTTTTTCTCATGTTTCACTTGTCAGGTGCTTAGAGTGCTTTATTTTGCTGGTAGCATTATTTCTCAATTTGATTTGCTCTATTGAGCTTTGAAAATGTTCCAAATCCTGATTATCAAATGGTGGGAACAGGGGAATGAGTTCCTTTTTTTAATAAATAAAAAATAAATCCTGTCTTGTGTATTTTAAAATAAAAATTTAGCCATCTTGAGAGACACAAGACAAACAGCAATGGTTTTGGAGGTGGCGGGAAGAAGCTGTGGGAAATGACGTGTGGCTATTGGTTTTGCCATGGTTAATCGGTGACCCACTAACTTAGACAACCATTCAATATATAAATAGTACAGTAGAGCATTTAAGATTCTGCTAATTGTATAAATAAGCATATAACCAGAACCTCTGAGGAAAAGGAGGATGTAATTGCTATAGAGCAACACGAGTGGAGTTGAACTTTGTAACAAAATCCAAGGATTTCTTTCTGGAGCTGGTATTTTGACTTGAAAGCTTAAAGATATGTACTAAAGGAAATTAAGAACTGTAATTAATGTGTAAAACCATCTTAAGTTCTAAGTTTCTGTGGCCTCTTTTCAAGAGAATGCTCATGTTGACAATCCCAAAACAAAGTTTGAAGTTGCATTGGTAGAGAATTTTGGCTTGTGTTGAAACTTGATTGATATATGCACTCGTACATGCATCTGATTTGGCTTTAGAGTAGCACAGATGTAAATAATTCCTATGGGGTTGGAACTAGGTGGGATTGCAAGTGGTAAAGAGAATGTCAAAATTCACCTGATTTTGAGTTCTAAAAATAAAATCACACGTAGTTTCTTTGTGAAGGGTGATGGGTGAAGTGCGGGGCACATTTACTTCTGATCAGGGAAGTAAATATAATATACTTATATCTTGTTTGGTTGTGTAAGTGGAAGGGATGTAAATAGGCCGTACTTTTCCTTGTTTAATTGAATTGAACAGTGGGGGTAAGGGTTCTTTATTTTGTTAAGTTGACTACGACACCTCTCCACACAACTTGGTTGGCCTGTTGACTACTGAGCTATTCGTCCGAATTCATAGTATAGAGCTATAGTCTTATTCAATGGGTATCCATCTGCGAGAAGATTACAGAGGTTGGATTGGTTTTGAAGTCTAAAAAAATCCATTTTATTCTTCTCTTCAAAGGAATCAATATAAAAGCCACCAAATCACAACTCTAAAGCACAATTGGAGCAAATAAATTCTCCTTAGTTTGACTCTTGGGTCTGATTCTTCTTACTCTTCGTCCTCTTCCTTAGTCTTATGGAGAATGCTAACTTGACATCTCTAGTATCTCCCCATTGGATTACCTCCAAAATCTGGAAAAATGGTCATCTGGATTTTCTCCAACCTCTCTCTATTGCCTACTGTTTATGCCCAACCTATCCCCAACAAAGGAAGAACAAAGCTGCAGAAGGAAGGGAAAAATAGGAAAGAAGAAAGCTGCAAAAGGAGTAAAGAAAAGAAATAAGAAAGCTTCAGGAGGAAAAAGAGATGGGGGGGGGGGGGGGGGGGAAGAGGAGAAAAGAAAGCTGCCAAAGGAATAGAGGGAAGAGAGAAGGTTTGTATCGTCTTTGCAATGGGAGGGGAAGTGCATTCTGTCCCAAATGGGAGGGGCAGAAAATCTGACATGGAGGGGTTGGTTGCTCTCTCTCCCAATTTACCTTCCACCCTCATTTACCTCTAGAAAACCAGAGAGTTCACCCATGTACCTCCACATTTACATCTCCTCCTTTCCTTTTCCTTTTTTCACTCCAACCAAACTTGCTTTTAGAGAGAGGATTAGGGATAAAAATGTATGTAAATATTTCTCATTTCTTGCTCCACCTCCTCCACCCTTTATACCCCCCCCCCCCACACACACACACACACACAAAGCAAAATGTAAATCTGTTCCTGAGGCATGAGATGAAGTATTTGATCCCTCCCCTTCCACTTCTATTTTGCATAAACTAAGTTTTAGTATGATGTCTGCAGTAGTATTTATGGGTTATTGCTGCGTATTTGTATGTCTTTGTTTGTCTGCCTATATTCTTGTTGCTTGAAGATTGTTGTATGCTTGAGGGAGAGACAGTAATCCAATCATTGTTTCATATGGCAGAGATTAAGTGGACCCCCTGGAATGACAATGGATTGGCAAGGCGCACCAGCAAGTCCTAGTTCATACACTGTAAAGCGAATTTTGCGCCTTGACATTCCTGTAGACACATATCCAAATGTAAGATTTATTTATTTGTTTATTTTCTGGTATCCTTTATGCATTAATCTTCTATATGTACGTTCTCAGTGATTAAAATTCATACATGAGCATGCTTAGAGAAATGCCACATTATTATTTACAAGATTTTAGGAAATTCTTGAGTATATGTGAACAATCCATACATGCTTGTGTTAATAAGAATTTTTATATAGTGACAGTGTACATATAGAAGACTACTCCATATTTTATTTGCTTTTAGTCAATGGAAGAGTATTTTAAGAATCTTTTTCTTTGTGGATATTAGTTCAATTTTGTTGGCCGGCTCTTGGGCCCCAGAGGTAACTCACTCAAACGAGTAGAAGCTACTACTGGATGTCGAGTCTATATCAGAGGAAAAGGGTCAATAAAGGATCCAGATAAGGTACTGTAATTAGTTATGTTGCCTTGTTGATACTTTTGTAATTCCAAAACAAGTTCGCTGAGAGAAGAGCTAAAACATTTGCCATTCTAGACCATCCTTCAAGTCGCTTTATTTAGTTTTAATTTTGTTTTTGCTTGATATTTCTAAGGAAGAGAAGTTGCGGGGAAGACCAGGTTATGAGCACCTCAATGAGCCACTCCACATCCTGATTGAGGCAGATTTACCAGCCAACGTTGTTGATATTAGACTGAGGCAGGCACAGGAAATAATAGAAGAGTTGCTGAAGCCTGTGGTAATTTTTCATTTATTTGCACAAGGGATCAATCTCTCTCTCTCTCTCTCTCTCTCTCTCTCTCTCTCTCTCACACACACACACACACACACACACACACACACATCTATCCAACTCCATCTTCACTTTTTCCAAAAATATCATATTTTCCACAAAGAAAAAATATAAAACTGAAAGATAAACTGTCAAAGAAAGTCATCGATGGAAACACACGGTTGTTTGTGCTTTTGAATAGGGTTTGCGCTCCTCTGAATTTGCAGAGTTTCCATTTTGTCATGGGATAGGTCAAATGGATTGCTGTATTTATTTTTGGGATTCCTTTTTTGTTTAGAAATAATAAGGTACATCATCTTTATCTTTAGGGAAGGAAGAAAACATAGGGAGAGTCTTGGCTTGTGTTATCTTAAGCCTGAATGAGAATGAAATTGCAGTTGTAATTGATGCTTCTTATATTGTATTTTGCAGGATGAATCGCAGGACTATATAAAGAGGCAGCAGCTTCGAGAATTAGCCATGCTAAATTCCAATTTTAGAGAGGAGAGTCCTGGACCTAGTGGCAGTGTCTCGCCCTTTAATACTAGTGGAATGAAACGCCCAAAAACAGGGCGCTGAGATTTGTTTATCTGCTGCATTTGAAGTGATTTGATCTATCCTCTAATCCAGGAGCCATGGCTCATCGATTCCTGGACATGACTCCCATTATAGCTCATATCTGCATAGCTGCCAAGGCAAAATATATGACAATAGAGAGGAGGGCTTTTGGGTAAAGTTTTTTTTTTGGGGGGGTGGGCTGGGACTTCTTTCGGTTTTGGGTTATTTAAACGAGCGCAAAATAGAAACAGGAGGGGGAAGGAGAAACAGAATTTGGTTTTTTTTTCTTCTTTTTATAGTTGGGGTTTTGAAATAGGTTTCGTCAGAAGTCATCAGTTGTTGTAAGCTTCATTCATTGGATTTATTCTTGTGTCAATATTGATAGTGTGAAATATATGATCATTAAATATTATTTGGTTCAGCATAAACTCTGAAGTGGGTTTTGAAGTTTTGTAGGTGTATTCTATTGTTCTATAATATTCATACTGGATAGTATTTCTTGAGAGGTACATATATGTTTGTTTGAATGCAGGATGTGTTGGCCAGATTTGGAAGAATGTAGTGGTTTGCCCCTTCCATTTAGAGATGTTTATAGCCTTTCCACTAGGTAAACCGCGAGGTGTACATCATGAGCATTTATGTTGCCTTGTCTGTTTTGGAGTTAAGATATGCATCGTAGAGTTAAGAATTGAATTTGTAACTTTATAAGGGTATAATTATTTACAGATTCATTCTTTGTTGCCGTGATATATACCTCGAGAGTTGGGGGTTTAAAATATATATTTTTTTAAGGGAGTGGGGGATGGGATGGTAACAATCGTCAAATTGCTTCTATTTTTGAAGTATCTCTGCTTCTTGAAAGTGCAAGGAAGGTAATGGGGTTTATTATTAAATGTGTTAGTTGCTATATCACTCTTGGATCTGAAAATTTGGGATGGCGTTTCCGAGGGATCACCTACTACTACTACTACGTCGTCGTCTCTTGTTACTCTCGGGTGTTTCACAGGATTAATAGAGTTGTTCCGAGGATTGAATCCCTCTTTCTTGAGTAAGCATTAAGCATTTTGGTTGTAGCAAGTGAGGGACGAGGATCAATCCCCTTTGATGAGCACATACTAATACGGATTCGATTTTAGTCCTGCGTTATACAGTAGGGTCTCATGTACTATTATTTGAATTAAAATATGATATTAAAAAATTATTATTATTGCTCTTAGAATATTAAATGATGTTTTTGCGAGATTACAAATTTGAATATCATTGCTTCAAATTAGAGACGGTTTGTAATAAAATATTATTAAAATATATATATAATTATATATATTGGCCCGATTTGGACCGGGGTTAATTAATTACTTAATTGGAGCAAGAATATTCAGGTGTGTGTGAGTGTGAGTGACATACTGAGAATGCAATTGGGTCAAAAGCAGGCCCACCCAACAACCACGCATTACAAAGAGCACGCGGAAAGTCCATATGGGTGACGATTCCATCATCACCATCCATGTGGACGTTCGTTGCATCCGGCGCATTTTACAAACATAGAATCCTTGTCCTGGGCCGGCCTTTTTAGGGTTTTAGATTCCCCTTCCAACCCCAAACAATCGATCTGCTACTGTACCGAGCTCTGTCTTCTGAGTATATAGACATTTTCATGGTACTTGTACATCCTCCTGCTACCTGGGATTGCTCGCCACCAATTCTTTTCATTTGATTGCTTTTCTGATCTCATTTCCTTTAGTCAGAGGGAGACTCCCATTGAAACTCTGACTCAAGCTGATTCTGATTACCGTCGAAGCGGCTGTGCAAACGGGAGTCAAATATAAAGGAGGTATTTTGATCGGATCTCTTGCTGCCATTCAAATTTCTTTTACTCTGGGTTCGATTTGCTCCTTTTCCTCTGCCTCTGCTTCTGTAAACATCTTGAATTTCGGTACGGTTTTGATCAATAATTTAACATTGTTTTTGTCCCTTCTTGTTGGTTAAATTTGTTTGCAGAAATTACGTTGCTTTGAGAAGCATTATTGTTCTTTTTCTCTGGCCTGTTAAAATGGCGACGGCGGCTCAGCTCCGTTATTCTCCTCTCGCTGGCCATTTCCATCATTCTGGTCTCCCTCACAACCGCCAACTTCCAGGGTCTGCTTCGCATCCCAAGCTCCCCCTCACTACTTTTCAGTTCTGCCCTTTACAGTCTTCTGCGGCTGATACCGCACAACTGTTTCCGTTCGTGATGCCCAAGCTGCAAGTCCCGTGTGCCGGCGGCGGGGGCGGAGTTGGACGAGGCAGCGGCGATGGCAGGAACGGAGGTTGGAGCGGCGGCGATGGCCATGGTGGGGAGTCCCGTGACGATTCTAATTCTTCCCCGGCTGGATTTGGACCTATTGGGGCTTTTCTTAACGGGTGGAGATCAAGAGTTGCCGCTGATCCGCAGTTCCCCTTCAAGGTTTTGATGGAAGAGTTGGTGGGCGTCAGCGCTTGTGTTCTAGGGGACATGGCGTCTCGTCCTAATTTTGGCCTCAATGAACTTGATTTCGTGTTCTCCACGCTTGTCGTTGGCTCCATTATGAATTTTGTGCTCATGTATCTCTTGGCCCCTACAGCTGCCTCCGCAAGCCAGACTTTGCCTTCCATTTTTGCCCACTGCCCTACCAGCCACATGTTCGAGCCCGGCCCTTATGGTCTCTTGAGTCGGTTTGGCACCTTTGTGTATAAAGGAACCCTATTTGCTGCGGTGGGTTTTGCTGCGGGCCTTGTTGGAACTGCCATCTCCAATAGCTTGATCCAGATGAGGAAGAAAATGGATACCAATTTTGAAACTCCGAACAAGCCACCTCCCACACTTCTAAATGCTATGACTTGGGCCATTCACATGGGCGTTAGCAGCAACTTGAGATACCAAACTCTCAATGGAATTGAGTTTTTGCTTGCAAAGGTGTTCCCTCCCGTCGTGTTTAAGAGCTCGGTCGTGGTCTTGAGATGCGTGAACAATGTGCTTGGAGGAATGTCCTTTGTGATATTGGCTAGACTAACAGGATCACAGGCTGTGGAGGAAAAGGTCGTTGCTCCTCCAGAGAAAGACAAGTTGGTGGGCGAAGATGCCGAGTGTTCGCATAATAATGACTCCAAATGAGTTCCGTTCTCTTTCGTCTCCTTTCTGGGGATTTTTTGCCCTTCACAAACCTTTATCTATGCAAAAAGATTTAGATATAGTTCTTGTACTGGAGAGATGATGTTCTCAAGTGGTGTTCATTTGTTGGCACCGGTCACTGGGCTCATTTCGTTGCCTTTGCTTTAGCCCTTTGCTAAATATCATCAATGCGATCAATTCACCACTCTTGCAGCGAGAGTTTTCGGTTTTGAGATCAAAATAATACAACGCTCCGTCGCAATGTACTTCTTAGTTGGCATCTAACTATTTTTGTACAAAATGCAGGCACCAATATTCTTGGCTCCGATGGTGATAAAAAGGAAAAGAAATAAAGACTGAAGATTTTGTTTTCTTGATTGTAATTGTTGCAAGGTGCTTCTGATGAGCAAACTTTTGCATTCCTCTTTCTTTTCCTAATATTTGCAAATAGCAGTAACTTTGTAGAAAATGCAATTGAACATTGTCTAACAAAATACGAATGGAGGTTGGGCTATTTCATCAAATACACGATGTGGTTGTGGAAGAGTTTAATTCACAAAGTGATCTTTATCGTTGCTTCACCTGGTTCGATCTCTGACCAAACGGATTAGAGGGTACTATCCTAGAGGTAAAATATGTAAAGAGAGCGCCTATAGTCAAGCGCAATTTCTTCCCCACCTTCGAAGAACATGAAGGAGAAAGATGACTGCGGGAGGGAGCAGGGATTGCTTTGAATTCTGGATTTTCTTGATCGATTCTCATATTTACAGTATGAATCTATTCCAGATTTACTCACCCAAAAGGGGGGGGGGATTGGGAACTATGTCCAAGTAAGATTCTCCAGGATGTTAGCGGGGTGAGATGACCTGGGTGATGCCACCGCTTACTAGATCACCTCCTGAAACGTTTGATGATAAATAAGGGTCTCTGCTGGTGCTAGCAGACACAGATGATACTACTGATTCAGTGAAGTATTTAGATCTAGAATCCGAAGAGTCAATTCCAGTTTCTGGCAGCATTCCAAGTATATTTTCTACCTCCCTGACAACATCCAGCATTGATGGCCTCGCTTCTGGTTTGTCCAGGCAACACTGGAGGGCCAATGCTACAAATCTTTCCACGCATTCAGAAGGGTAAGATCCCATTCTGCTATCGATAATGGAGAACATTGCACCTGATTGATGAGCCAAATTTACCTGAACAGAACATTTCAGAGGTTGATACCTTTTCCTTCTGATTGACATTATGAATCATAACTGTATGCTATTAAGTTTCAAAAGCAGCAGAAACTAATTAAAGAAAAATCATCTAAAACAAAAGAATTGAATTATTGGGAGAAGAGGGACACAGGTATAGAACTTCTTTTCAAGAATCATTTGCCAATGCTTCCTTTTGAAACTATAGAACTATCATGAGAATTAGTTATTCAACATTTAGAATTGTTGTATGATTCAACAATGTCTATACGTTAAGTCTGGGAATGGCCACACATATAATATGTCAAACCTAGCAGACAAATGCACATCTTGCCTGATGGAAATAAAAGAGAGATGAATAGCTTTTCTGATCGAAAATTACCTCACGGACAATATTCTTGCCATGCAATATTGGCTGCATTCCTGTTAATATCTCCAGAAATACAACGCCAAGGCTATACACATCACTTTTGTCTGTCAACTTGTGAGTCAAGAAGTACTCTGGATCAAGGTAGCCCTGCACATGCAATCACAATAGAGCCTAATATTAGAGAATACTCTAAGAGTTCACAAAATGCTGGGAAAATCATTGACAAGAATCCTCCAACACTGCTGCAAGCATGACTTATTATTGTTTTATCTGATTCTCATTCTTAAAGACCAAAGAGTAGGAGAGGACTTCTTGCTTCAACCCTAATTAGTGATCCCGTGAAAAAATGTGTTTTACCAAGCGATGCTTTTTTAGAAGTGTTCTGCTCTACAATTTTGTCATAATCTATTAATCATGATATTAACCACTCTTAAACAGTTACCAACACTGATTCATAAACAACTTCAGTCATTTTCTGTCTTATGTGAAGGAGAGAATAAACTCTAATTAAAGTAAATGACTAGTTAATGATTTGTTAACCAAATAAAATTTAAATTTCAGACTGTCCTCAATGCAATTATACCCTAAGAGCCCTAGATCTGGAACTCATGTTTCAATTAGCCTGCAGTGCTGTATAATGATAAAGCTCCAGAGCATATTGATGTGATGACAAAGCAGGAAAAATAAGAAAGATAAGAGCGGAAACAAGACATACCGGTGTCCCCTTGACAACCGTGGATACATGTTCAGGTACAGAACCTTCATCACCTAGTACTGGTGCAAGCCGAGAAAGTCCAAAGTCAGCAACTTTAGCAGTGAGCTTAGAATCAAGAAGAATGTTGCTAGCTTTGATATCTCTATGGAATATAGGTGGATGAGCTTCAGTATGGAGGTAGAGGATGCCTTTAGCTGCACCCAAAGCAATACGTAATCTTGCTCCAAAATTAAGAGTCTCTCCAGATTTTCCTGCAAATGAAAGAAATTGAATAAGATGACTAAAAGGCTTAACTTCAAGTCTTCTACTGTACCACTGGTGAAACAATCCTAGAAAAACATGTGCCGTTTTCTAGTAGGAACAAGCCATCTTCAACTCTAAACTATAAGATATATTCAGTACTTAAAGCATACAACTAAACCTACACGCACACCAAAATTTAACTCCTCAGGACAACATGCTAATGAAGAAAGTAGTAGATTTAAAGGAGAACGCAGCTAAAGACGGAAGTAAAAAATAGAAATTATTTGCATACCAGAAAGCCAGTCTCGCAGTGTCCCATTAGGCATAAACTCGTAAACCAGCATCTGCTAATGCATCAAAACCACCGTAAGAAATTTTATGTCAGAAGAGATCATGGTAAAATGAGCAGCCAAAAAATAAAAAATAAATTCTCATTTCATGACACCAAAATCCACCCCCTCTGCCTGCTAGTGTGTCCCTATTTTTCCCTTCCATTTCCCAATGGAAAAGAAAATGTAACCCCAAGCTCCAACACAATGGCAAACAAACACATACCCACAGAGAGAGATGTAGGAAAGAGATATTTAAGTCTTTAGTTTTAGATGTCCAGAGAGAAGATATGACAGTTATCCTGCAAAATAATTATCAAGAAATTCAATAGTAAATATGTGGGATTATTTTTCTTCAATTTAATAATCCTTCAAGTTAGTGCAAACATGACTATTCTGTCATGGATGGATGAAAACTGTTTGGCAATCATATTTCACATGGTTGTGGCAACGTCTACCGGATCAAAGTTCAAGCATAATAGATCCATTTCCATTTTGCCTGTATGTGCTTTGAACATTAGAGACTTTCCACACAAAGTGAGAAAACTAAACATGCAATTCAATAATATCTGAAATCCGAAGAAAGGTAAAGAGAAAGTTATTTTGCATAGGAAAACACTTACGGCAAACTACAAGTTTGTGACGGTTTTAGGCAAAACTTTGATTGGTTAAAATATATTTCCACCCCCCTAATTTTTAGTGGTCTCCCCCACTTCTTGTGTTTCCTCAGGCTTATCTTAGCACAGGCTGTAAGTTTCATGCTTACAGAACTGTGATGCTAGAAGAGTCCTTTTGTATATTCCAATCACTATCAACTAGTTTTAAGAACATTTCTTGGACTTGTCCTAAGTTAATACCTGCTCCCCTTCTTCATCACAGTATCCTAGCAGTGAAACCAAGTTTCTGTGATGCAACCTTGATAACAATTCAATCTCTGTTAAGAATTCCTTCTGACCCTGTAATGATCCTTCTTTTGCACGTTTTACGGCCACAATTGTCTTGTCAGCCAGAATACCTTTATGAACTGTCCCATAACCCCCTTGGCCAACTTGAGTTGAAGCCTTGAAACGATTTGTTGCCAATACCAGTTCTTCAAGGGTGAAGCTTTTAACACCTTCTATTCTTATCAAAAGCTGTGATGCTGAAATGTGAAATAAACACTTAATATTTAGGTAGAGGCAATCAAATATATGCATTCAATGGAAGAACAGAATAATATTTCTTTAAGTACTCACATAAATGTTTCCTTGACGGTTCATGCTGGTGTTTAGCATACCTTCTTGTGATGAAAAGAGTAACAGTTGCAGATGCTATTATACCAAAGATAACTGCCACAAGTATAATGGCTATCAAAACGACCTTGCTCATGCTTTTACCTTGAGTTTCAAAATTCTCTGCAGCAACAGAAAATTATAAGAAGGGCCAAACACTAAATGTGAAAACACAATTAAATCAATTTCCCTGCTATTTTAACTTTAGCTATAGGAGGACATGCCAGAAAACAAAATCAAAGGACACCAAAATAACCATAGTTAAGAAATCACAAATCATCATAGTATGTTATCAAATATAGCCTTTCATCTTTTTGCCTCAAATATTCAAACTCTCATTTATTATCCACCCATACAAATCAACGTGGAAGCTAAAATTCTTTCAAGTTGGACAAACTACTGATTAAGGTAATAGAAGCCCACTTTATATTGATACATGCATGACCTTTTTTTGGTTTATGGTAATGAACTAGCCTGACAATTGAAACTAGAAGCCATCTTTTGATTCTGTTAAGTAAAATTTAAAAAAAGACATGCCCATGTTGTTCAATCCCAGCTTGACCTTGAGAAAAGATTTCAGATAAGATACTTACCATATGAATAAGGTCCCAGAAGAGTGAAGTTGAGAAGCTCATAAGGTCCAAACAATTCACTTCCAGAAACATTCCAAGATGTGAATATGCTTCTAATACGAAGAACTTCACTATTGTTGAAAGTTCCTGTATGATCACTACTATTCACAGGGAAAAGCTTCAAGTACATCCTTAGACGAGGTCCTTTTTCCCAGGAATAAGAGTCAATGAACACTTGATAGAGGTACAAATTGAGAGAACTTGTTAAGTATGACTCAAATGGATACTCATATGGAGGGAAATAAGAGAAGCTTGGACTTTTGAGCCGATATCCAATTCTAAGAGGAGATGCACAAAAGCAAGGGATGGCTGATGATGGGACATATTCAAAGTAGTTTCCTATGGGACATGCTTCAATAGGACAAACCACACTTGAATGCGTTGAATTACTAGGAATATCATCTATTTCAGCTTCAGGTCCACAGAACTGGTTGATGTTCCTTATATTTCCAATTGCACAGACAGGATTTTCTTGCAGTCTGGATAGCAGAAGCAAACTAAGTGTAAGTCATGGGGTGGGGGGGAAATAATAATAATAATACACAAGGGCTAAGGGAAATGACAACAGTTTAAGTAAGCTCACTGGTATCACATCCAAACAATTTATGTAAGATTTTAAACTGGAAAAGCCTGAAAAAGCTCAAGTGAAACTCACAGAAGAAAGCAGGGAATTATGCTAAATGAAAAATGCAATCTCCCACAGCACAGAATTCTAGTTGTAGTCTCTTAATGGTATTTTTAATAACATCAACACTTCAATAATGATTATTTCATACGAGAATGGCTAGTTTCTTAGTCTCCATATAACTTTCATCAGGTTCCTAGAATTGGTCACACCAATCTCTTACTTATCAAAGTCATCTATCAAAGATCCCAAGAAGAAGAAAGAGGATTTTATAATAGTGACGTTTAATTCAGAGGTTAATCTAGGGCTTGGGTAGTTTGAAAAACTGCTAATTACTAACCCCCACTTCCTTTCACTTTTCATTTTCAAGATTTAACAATATCTAGAATAAATGACGCATGATAAGTAACAAAACATAATAGGGTGTATTCGTTAGAAGACATTAGAAGCATGATTGCCATCTTGCACATCATTCATAGTTTCATACCACATGGTACTGAGTGGAGTGGCCATCATAAACTGATTTCACAAGTTTAAAATGACGCATAGGAAAATTCAAGTTCCCTTATTAGAGGGTCAAATCATCCTTTCTCAAGACTTTACTCGTACATGAGTGTCCTGTTATTTCAGAACTTTGGGAGGGCTCTGTTATAAAGTCTTATGCAGGAGAATTTACGTGTAGGGATTATAAAATGCTCAAATTACCCTGAAGGGAAATATGTATAAACTATTCTTATTTTATAGGGAAACATATTAGAAGGGAGTATAATTTAAGAGGTAAGACACCATGTCCCTTCTTTGTGATAATTTTTACTGTCCACAAGTGACATCTGTCAGTCTTCATGCCAACCACCTACCATCTCAAGGTGGCCTTTTATGATGAATACATTAATAGCCAATTCACTTTTCCTTACATAACCAGTTACATAGAAGTTGTGGAATAGAACAGAAGGAATTAATAGGATTTTCATTTTGACTTGGAGAAGACTGAAGTTAAATTTTGTGACAATGAGAAAATATCAGAAAGCTTGGAAGGAAAATCTTATCTTTCGTATGATCACAGTAAAAAAAGGAAGCAATCTTTCATTTTTTGGAGATTACAATGAAAACATGTCATAGTGAAATATAGTTAAGTTCCTCATAGTTGGACAAAGAGAAGCATACCTTAGTGTAACATTAACTGGGGGATCAAGATCTCCTGAAGTTTTGGAAAGTGAGTTGTTCCGAAGATCACTGGTTGAAAAGTACACAGAAAGAAATGGCAACACACAACTTTGTAAGACACATTCCATGCGCAAAAAACTTCACTTGGAACTACATTAAACTATTTTATGTCAAATCAATAATTTTTTTTAGTGTCTTACATTAAAAGCCTGGAAGCAGCAGCGAAGGATCTGTTTTGCCATATATCAGTATAAATTGAACCAGTCAAAAAGTTATTCTCAAGGGACCTGCAATAAGAAATCAGAGGACCGTCTAATTATGCATAGCATATTATTACTGATCTATATGACAATATGAAAACTTTTAGCCTCCACTTTGTTATACAGATATACTGTATAAAGCTGCTACACCACGCTAAAAAAAAAAAAAGAAGAAAAAGAAAAGAAAAAGGAAGCAAGACAGGGATGGAGATGCTCACAGTTTTTGGAGAGAAGGGAGATCTGAGAAAGTTTCAGGAATAGATCCATTTAGCTGATTATTTGACAGAATACTGCACAAGACATTTAGAATCAATTGTGTTATCATCTTAATAATGATCTTTGATTAGAAGAACATTCATGTATGCACAAAAGATACAGAACATATAAATGTATTTATTAGGAAAAAAGAAAGCAATAAAAGCAATGTAGATGAGTCCAGAAAGGGAAACTACATGTCAGGATGCATACATAGTAGTCAAATTGCGAGAAAGGTTTTCTGGTATGGTTGAAAAGAGTTGATTCCAGCTGAGATCCCTACAACATCATAAGCCAGTAAGTGATTAGGCATCCTCTAGTAAGTTTCTGCCAAAATGGAATAAATTGATACTGCAGTTAAAGAGGAAGGAGCAAGAGACAGACACTTGAACTAAAAGCAAACTGCACTCACAGATAGATAAGGTCTTGTATCCCACTGAGATCAGGTATTGGTCCTCTTAAGCTACAATTTCTGAGACTTCTGCCACATCAATAGAAAAGAAACTTATCAGGTATTGGTCCTCTTAAGCTACAATTTCTGAGACTTCTGCCACATCAATGGAAGAGAAACTGATTGTTGAGTATACTAAGCTGTCAAAGTAGGTCATTGGGTCACGTATTGTTTCCCCTAGATAGATATCATATATATCAAAGACTGCCTAAAATATACCTTCTTACATACATATGTATAAATTAATACATGCATGTTAAAAAAATGAAAACAAATCATTGACTATGGATTTTTATGAAATATCTAGATTGCTTGAAGTAAACCAAAATTTGATCCAGTTCCGTTTGGAGTTGAAGTTGCAGACTAAACAATGTGTCTACCTTGCCTATTATAATGGTTTCAATACCTCATTTTGCAACTGTGAAAACTATCTAGAAAGTTCGAACCTTGTACCCAAAACCTGGATGCTTGATTATTGCCAAAACAGTACTGGACAGCAGTACAGAATGCAAGAACACTTAAGCTGAACAGCTCTGTAAGAAAAATATTAAACATATTTGAATTTCATACTACACATCTTCAGATCATGAATCTTATATTATGGCTCTACATATTTTTCACAAATTTTTGTCATTGATGCTTGCTAAGCTACAAGTTGTCTTGGAAAACCGCAGCTATACTTCTGCACATACTAGGAGGAAATTTGCCCAAGAGGAACTTACAACTTCACCAGTTTTGCCATGTTTCCATAAGAAGCTGGAATTTCACCACTGAAATTGTTGTTATCAAGCTGACTGCATGGACAAAGCAGGAAAGTAAATAATATCACTTCCACATACTTACAGTCCACAGTTACAAACATTCCCATGTAGCAGTGAGTAGATGACCTAAAAAAATTAGATGTTCTATTTCTTTTGAATGTTAAGTTGTATGAACAAGTAAGATTCTTTTGTTTATAAACACTTAGGTCTTAGAAGTGATTTTGTAATCCATTAGAACAACGAGTTGAAATCAAAGACTTGAGAGTTTATTTTCTTGGAAAGATTATAGTACTTATGTAAGCTAGTTCTGAAGTAGAATGATATAATGTCCCGAGTTTCTCTTGGAGGGATAAAAACTTGTTCATATGTCTACTAAAAATCATCTGAAATAGGTGGTTGATACAGCTTGTACAACCAAGTTATCCAAGCATCAACTACCTGATTGCCACCACTTCCTGTACCTAATAGCCTCTCAGTTGTCACAAGAGAAATAGAATTTAATTAAGTTCAAACAGTTGTTGTTGCTTGAACAATAAAATCTAAGCATCATAAAAGAAGTAGAACCAGCAAACATATTACATCAAGAATTTAGAAAGAAAAAAACCATTTAAAAGTTGTATTCATATTACGCAATTAAAACTTACAGTATTTCTAATTTTAGAAGACTGGAAAATTCTGAAGGTAGATATCCTGAGAGGTCATTATTATCCAAAAGCCTGAAATAAATCCCAAAAAACATATGAGAGAGAGAGAGAGAGAAAGAGAGAGAGAATTAGACATATTAACTCACAAGTGAACCACAGTTGACAAATTAGAAAGCTCAGAAGGGATTTGACCGCTGAGTGAGTTGTTATTGAAATGGCTGCAGAAATCAGATACACACAAATAAATAATTAAAAAACAAACTAAACTTGTGAATTCGGACTACAGGTAGCACTAGCCACTCACATATGTCTAATACTGTTCAAATTTGAAAAGGATTTAGGTATTGATCCAGATATCTGGTTTTCGTCTATTTGGAATCTATGTAGATGTGAAAGATGCCCGAGCTCATCAGGCAAAGAACCCGATAGTTGGTTTCCATTCAAGAGCCTGCATAAAAAACATAATAGTTTCAGGTTCAGGAAAGTGCATCCTTAAATTGAATTTGGTATTTCCCTGTATTGATATTCAATACCAGTATATTATGAAGAAAACACATCATAAATCTCCATAAGCATCCGCTTTATCAAAATCCAAAGAACCATGAGATTATGATGTCTCTCAATCCCACAGAACTATGACACTATGAATGCCTCTTGATCAAACAAAAAGTTTCCTAACTCTACAGCACTGAAGGAAGATTTGGTTCTTGACTCTGATGTGCAAGTGGTGTTCATTTTTCAGATGATATGCAACTCCAAATACTAACAGACTGCAGAATTCAGCAGTCACATGAGACTATTTTGCAACTAGTAGCCACACAATGGTACTTTCATCTTTCATGAAACATATTAATTATTGGATCCGGATCACAGTCTAGGGTTGAGGTGTGGAACAAGAAAGAATGGGAGATCATAAAGTTGTAGAACCTAAAAGCTAGTAAAAAATAGGACTTACAGAAGTCTCAATGATGTTATATTTCCAATCTCCTTTGGTATGTTGCCTGTCAGTTGATTCCACATGAAATTTCTTCAAGAAAAAAGGAACAGAAAATGGTCGCATTAGCAGCATTGAATGCTGAAAACACCAATCAAAATGAGTTGATCTACAGTAAAGTTTTAAAATGTTGACCAATGTACTCTTTCGCTTTCACTCACAAAATTTGGAGTTGAGATAGTTGACCGAGCTCAGGGGCTAAATATCCTGAGAGATTCATGTTCATCAGCAGGCTGCATTAGGCAGATATACAACTTCTTCATTTCAGACACTTAATAATTTAAAAAAAAAAAAGAAATTAATTAGAGCTGAACCAATTGAATTTGCAACAACCAGGAGAAATACAGTTTGAAAGTTTGAAACAGCAGCAGAAATCAGGGAGGAAAGAGGAAAAAGGGGGGGGGGGCTAATGGTGTAATCACCATTTATGGAAATCAAAACAATTGCACAGGGCCAACACACTATCTCAATAAACAGAATAACAAGCACAATGTGATGATAAAATTGACATACAGCTCCCTGATATGGAAGTATCCATCAGCTCCAATAGTGTCAAAGCATAAAACTCCTGTCCAGTTCCGTAAACATGGATCCCCATTCTTCCAGTCTTTAAGATGATTCTTCAGATCCATTAGATTACTCTTGACAGCTTCCAGCGCAGAGACTGTAAAGTGTACACTAATTCTCAAAATGAATCTTCTTCACATATTAACATTACACATTGCAAAGATAATAGCCATTAAACACCATAATCAAAGATACAGATTAGAAGTTTAACCATTTCAACAAAAGGTAAAACTTTCTTTTAAAACTTCATATCAGGAAGAATTACGAGAAAGCATTCGTTTAATCACAGGATTTAAACAGAGGATGCACAGACCAGGGTTCTGTACATTCTGTTTACATCCCTTTGTCCATACTGACACACCCTAAAATGAAAAAGACAAAGACAAAGCACAAAAATTTACAATGGCTGTAGCGGCTGATTAGTTCCAGAACAAAGTCAGCGAGACCAATATTTCTATCATCAAAAGGAAGCCATAGGAATCGTAAACTCAATACAACATTTATTAAGTTTTGAGTCAGGATTGAGAGCAAATTTGGAAGTGTTTTTTAACCTTCTCATTAATCAGAATAAAGGATAGGCCTACATGGGCAGTAGCACTAACTATATCAATAAAACTGCCGGGCTTTTCTTAATCAGCAAGAAATAAAAGTAAGAGAAATTTAACCTTCTCTTAATCTACCATTGGCTTAATAACTACTCTGGTGGTGGTAGATATATAGTTTAGAGTTCATACTTGATTGCGTTGATTGAAATCAATTCAATTGGAGCAATATAAAATCAGATTACGGGAAAAGAAAACAACTTTTGGAGTGGAAGGACAGAAATCATAACTATGAAATCAAATGTCTAGCTGTAGTTTAAGAGTGTGAATATATATATATACATATGGAGCCAGGCTTGCTACGGTACTATTTCAGGCAACAGTTCTTAGAACATCATGGATATTCCCTAACTAATAAAGAAATAACTTTCTGAGCCCTTCCAACCAAACAGATGAAAGAGATTATAATTGCAAATTTCATTGTCACACACATCTAATAAGGCAGATAATTCACTTGTCACGGCAAAAACCATTAATGCATGTCATATAGCTAGTTACCCTAAAATAAAAGCACTCCTCCAATTTCAGAGATGGACTGCAATGATATTTGACAATTTTATATTGCATATAAACAACAACATTTATTTTGTATTTTCAAACTTATGAGGGAAAAAATCCATCATATCCCCCAGGAAAATGTGGACAAAAGTTCACCTTCAGAAGGATCAGTTACTTGACCAGCCGCAAGCAGTTGACAGCAATAAAATAACAGTGCAAATGTGCATAACCAGAATCTCCACCCTAACATCTTCATATCTAAAAGGGAAACGAGAAAATCTGGTATCATTTTTCATCACAAAATATTGTAGCTAGTCACCGAGTTTAATAACTTGAAAACAAGCAAAAACTTTTATTTCAATTTTGCAGGAAACAGAGAAGATGAATTCTAAAAAGCTAAGATATATAACTAACAATAATCTACCTAGTGTTCATAAATAGTTAATATTTTCAGGCAGCGGGAAACTTGAAAATTTAATCACCATCACGGGTCTGCATCATCCGACCTCATGCTGTTTTACCCTACTGTTGTGTCTAAATTAAGATGAGCATCTTGCAAGTAAGAACGTTTTTACAATATTGACACAAATATCAAACCGACCAGATTAGAATACCCTACGATAGGTGCATTTCGATGCTTAGCTCCAACTGGGTCTTTAAAAGTGAATAGCCAGATTATCCCCACTTGAAAGGCATATCTATTCTTGGAAATGATCAACCTCAGTTCATAACATTCATTTAAAACTGAGCTTTTCAGAAAAGATATTGTAGTAGAGACACCCAGAACTTTTGGGCACGCAACAGAAATATTTTTACCTCTGTTCAAAAGACTGAGCAGCAAAATACAGAGAACGTAGTTAAGCAAAATGAACCCTCACTTGAACGGAGGGAAAAGAATAATTCTTCGGCAGGGAAAAATCCACGTCCATGAAAATAACCAACCCCCCATTTGTGAACGGATGATAGCTAGCCACTTCCTAAAATATGTACAGGACTATATGACAAACAACAAAATAAAAGCATGTTAACGCAACAAATTGCTTCCACTGTACCTCAATAAGGCCGCAAGAAACCCGAGCAAAAGCAGAATGGTGCTGCTCTACTACTTTTCTGATGTTACAACGGCGGCTGAGGCTGAGAGAGTCAAGGTGTTGGTGGAGGAGGAAGAAGAGAATAGCGGTGGCCTACACGACAGAGCAAAAAAGTCATTGACTTCTGTCCATCCCGAAAGAGATATCGGAGAGGTTGTCATCCATTTTTAAGTTTATTACTCGTAAGTAGAATAATGCCAGAAGGGGTCGTTGTAGGATGTTTATATTGGTTACCCCACGCAGAGACATGAGAAAGTCCAGGTTTACACGGCGATTCGTAGTAATAAATATGTGGGGAAAAAAAAATTCCAAAGAGAGAGAAGGATAATGAAAGATGGAAGATGCTCCGTGTTCGATGCATTTTGTATGATCCGATGACGATAACGATTGATTGCAGCTAATATCTTTCCTTGTTTACTTGGTTAGATTCGGAGTCCTACCCACCGGGGCGTTGACGCTGTCGACTGCTCCTCCTCCATCATCCCCTCCTCTTCACTAACCCAACTCAAGAGTCAATGAACACACCACCCACCAGCACCCGCCGTCCCGGCTAGAAACAACGCCGCTGATCATAAATCCGTCTACGTCTTCATCAGGACATGAATACAATCATGGAATCATCCCATTATCTATTGCTTGTTTAGATTAGGAATTCCACATATTCTTCTTCTTGTCTTGTCAGTGGGACTCCACATTTGTGGGCATCGGATAAATTATGATTGACTTGATTCGGCACTAATGGTAATATGAAAGGGAAAGTCTGCGCATGCCATTGTCTTTCCCTAAATTCTAAGGTAGACGGGATCCACGGTCCAATTTACCCTAAAACACGCCATGTGTAGTGGGTGGAAATCTTTTGGTATTCAATTTAATGAGTCGTGTTAATTTAAAATAATTATATATAATAAATTAATTTAAATACGATTCAATTAATAAATGTGTTATGTTGTATCAATTTATTTATTTTTGTATCGTGTTCGTATAATAAAATAGATAGACACGACATGATATGATTATACACAAAAATTAAATAAATAAATATTAAATCCGTCAACTCGAATACCTTCTAAACTCGTTAATATATTCACTTATTACACAAAAATTTTAAAAAAATCAAATTAAAACATATAAAATTAAAAAAACTAATAGAAACCGCTCATAAAATTATAAATAACTAATAAAATAACAAATCATCCAACTAAATATCAAAAGATCTCAATAAATTTAAAAGATTTAATTTTAAAAATCTAAACAAATATAGTTTTACAATAAAACTGGATTGTTCAATAAATTATTTTCTTTAACTAAAAGTTATTGTAATAATATTATTATGATAAATACTAAATAATAATTAATTAAGAATAATTCATTTATCATATATCAAGCAAATAGTCACATTAATATCATTTATTTTCGTTAAGAGGTCTTATATAATTAAACAAAATATACACATAAACAATTTAATTAATTCATGAAAAAAAATTAAATTATCTAATTTTCTATAGTGAAATTTGTAAGGTATTATAAAAAGTATTAAAAAAAATTAAACGGGTTCGTAAGTTGAAACAGGTTGAATTCGTTTAGGATCTGAATACGTTTAAAATTAAACAGGTTGACATGTGTTTGACCCGAACTCACAAAATATCAATCCGAAACTGCTATAATCGTATCGTGTTGGCATATCGTGTTTAATATTACCAACACTAACGTATAGTATATCCATTCTATCTTAGAAATTCTTTTAAGATTTGCACGCCTTCATCTCCGCAATTACTACAATAAAATAGAATTGCCCAGCTGAAAGCACGCGATTATGGTGTTTGGCTGGCATTAATGTCAGAAAATCTATTACTCTCTCTATTTTAAAATATTTATTTATGAGACTTTTTTATTTTATTTTAAAATATTTATTCGTGTATATATTTTTAAAATTAATAATTAATTTTTTTATTTTATTCATATTTATTCTAAATCAACTACATAACTTTTCAAAATTCTTTTTTTATTACTTTTTAAAAAAATTTACTAATTAATAGTTATTATATTTTTAATATGAATAGAATAAAAATTTTATTTAAATTGTACTATTATTTTTAATATCCTTAATTTACAAATAATTTATAAATAAATAATTTTAAAAAAAAAGTAATACTAACAAAGCCGCACCATCTCCACTAGTTTAGCTACTCTACAAGTCTTGAGTAGTGATACCACTGTTTTTCCTTTAAAGTATCATTGCTAATCATGCATTGACTTCATTGTCAAGTTTTGTTTGTTTTTTTCTTTTTTTTTTTTTTACTTTCTTTTGACAATTTAAGTGAATTAAAATTTATTTGAAATGAATTTATTTGGATATAATTAAAAAATTATTAAATATGAAAAGTTTATATGAAATTAAAAAGAGAGAATATGATGTATTATGAATATATTATATTTATCGATAAATAAAAATTATTTTAAATTAAAATAAAATTTTAGATTGAAAAGAGTTTCTACCCAAATATAATCTAAATGAATAAATTGATCACACTTTAAATAACATACTCAGGATATAAATGTACTAATTGGATTGAAATAAATTTATTTGAATATAATAAAAAATTATTAAATATATAAACTTAAATGAAATTTTAAGTGGAACAAAAAAAAGAGAATATAATGCGCTTAGCCACAAATTCTCTCCTCTAGCCTCACTCCACTCTCAAGCAGGTGTCAAGTGCCTCCACTCTCAAGTAGTTTATATCATTTCTTTATATTTTTTCTAGATAAAAATTTCTTTTATTATTATTATTATATATTTTACTAAATTTCTATTTGTGAATATATAATAATTTTTTAAAAATTTATTATTTTAAAATAGCGTAAATTTTGATTTGAAATAAAAATGTTATCCAAACACACTCACATAACTTACAAAATAGCACAGTAATTATAATTGTTTAATAATTTTTATTCTTTTATTATTCGTTCTAAAATTTACTAGATATAATTTAATTTAAATTTTGAAAAGAAAAATAATGGTTTTTACATCACTCGACTCTTTGGTTGTCCAGTTTACCAAATTATACAAATGTATTGATTGTCTCTATTTTGGTTTGGTATGACTTTAGTTTGGTTGGTTGGATTACCCTTACATGGTTTTTTCATCTTTACAAATAACCTTTTTGGTCAAACAAAAATTAGAAAAAATGAAAAACAGATGAGTTTTTCTCAATATATTTCATTTCATTGTGCAATTTTCCTTTTTCTTTTTATATAATTCGATTTAATTTGGTTGTGCCAAAGTCATTACTAAACTAGTCGTTAGGTGATGAATAAGAAAAAACCACATCAACCTAACCTACTCACTATGTTACTTACTTGAACCGTTTGTTTCTCTAATTCCCTTTCTTTTCACTGCTTATGAATTTGCCAAAGAGCAATAGAAAGGAGAATGGCAGATACAACTGATTTATGATTCTCAGCTTTTAACCCAGCATGCACATGCAACAAGGTCGTAGCATGCATGTTGGGCTCTATACATATTTCTTTGGGGGGTGGGGGTGGGCAGGGCCTGACATCTGGTACAAGCAGTATTTCATAGGTGGGTTCAAACCTTCAACACAGAGAGAGAGAGAGAGTTACATATGAGGCTTATCTTCTCCGGGATCAGACCTCCCATGGCCACGATGACATCAACGAGGCTTGATGGTAGGGATGACTCCGCTAATGAGATTACTCCCTGGAAATTCCGTGGACAGATAGGTGGTCCTTCGAGGAGAGCTTGTAGATGGAGATGAGGTCGACTTTCCACTGACATATGCTTCTGTTTTATCTATGTTTACTTCCTCCGGCAGCACCGAAGCTATATCTTCTAACTCTCTAACCACCTCCAACATTGAAGGTCTATCATTTGTCTCATCCTCACAACATCTGAGGGCCAATGCCATGAATTTCTTCATGGAATCCGTAAAGCATGGAGCCATACTCCCGTCTATGATGGAAAACATCGTCCCAGATTCACAGGCCGCTTTCACCTGCAATGCATTGGCAGTGATATTAACCACCAGAAGAAAGACAACTAAAAACTTGTTTTCGTGCACGCAGTATTTACTTCAGCTCGTCGGGTTTGATGGATTAGTCTGAGCTGAGCTGGTTTAATAATAAAGTCCAACCTATCGCCCGCATCAACAGATGGTGTGGTGATAACTGATATATGATATCTGTTGTTTGGGAATCTAAAGCAAGATACATTCATTTCCTTTATGAAATAAAATGTTAATATATAGAACCTACCGACTGCCTGTGTGGTGTGGTGCAGGGCTTATTTAGAGTGAACAACCAGCATTCTGGTCTATACGCATCTTTTTTTGGTTCATGCTAGTCTACATATACCGAAATGTCCAAGTTTTCTTGCTTTTACTTTTAACAAGACGAACAAGAGATGATAAGAAAATCTATTTTTTTGTCCTTGTTCGGGGTGGCATGGCATCATACCAAGGAAGAAAATACCTCCCTCACGATGTTCCTTCCATGAGATACAGGTGGCAACCCTGTTATGAGTTCCAAGAATACAATTCCAAGGCTATACACATCACTTTTCTCTGTTAACTTGTGGGTCAAGAAATACTCTGGATCAAGGTACCCCTGCAAGCAAGCCCTAACATTGATCACATTCTTGAAGTTTAATAAACTCATATAGAAAAGAAAAAGAAAGAAGATAAACATTCAACAACTTCTAACAAAAGACATTTTCACATACTAATATCAACTTAAGCACTAGCATAATTCTCTAAAAGAATTATTCAATTTCTAGGGCAAATCCTTAATATGGTTTGGGTAAGTACTTAAATCATAACTTCTTGACTTTCTTAAAGCAGCAAGGAACCCAAATGAAACTTGGACATAAGAGCGAGCAAACAAAGACTCTTAAGATAGAATACTTAATAACTTTCTGCAACAAGTAAACTGTAAAAAGGCCAAAATACCCTTGACACCAAAACAAACCTAAAACATAACACTAGAATTCCTAAATAAAGACCCCTAAAACAATATACAAGATCAAAACTAGGGTGCCAGATTAATGCTTGAGTACCCTTGAAACACAATAGGACACCACAAGAAATGATATTCAAGATCAAAACTGGGTTGCCTAATCAATGATTGAGATGAAATTTTGAAATCATGGAGCCCCTTATTGGCCACATTACATGGGACACCACAAGAAATGATATTCAAGATCAAAACTGGGTTGCCTAATCAATGATTGAGATGAAATTTTGAAATCATGGAGCCCCTTATTGGCCACATTACATGGGTCACGTGTCTCATTTCATTACCAGAGTTTAAAAAATTATACTTGAGAAATGATGATAAGTCTTACTGGTGTTCCTTTGACGATGGTAGATACATGTGTAGCTGTACTCCCTTTTTCATCAGGTATTGGCGCAAGCTTTGAGATTCCAAAATCAGATACTTTAGCAGTATACTTCAAGTCCAATAGTATGTTATTTGCTTTGATATCGCGGTGGATAATTGGAGGATCAGCTTCTGTGTGAAGGTATAGAATCCCCCTAGAAGCACCTAGAGCAACATGCAATCTTGTCCCAAATTTTATATGTCCATATCTAGCTGTTACATTAGCCAATTGAATCATATAAGATTAAAATCTTGTCAATAATGGCCAAAAAAGGGGGAAAATGAGAAAACCAGACTATCATCTATGGATCAGAAGCAGAGAAACCAAAATTCGATAAAAATGTGGAAATAACAACTAGAAAATCCTGCCAGAAGAGTGTCATAGGATCCACAAAATGGTTCAATTCCCTCATTTAACAACATACACATTATGGACCTCCAGAACCATGATAACTAAAATCGCTACCATTCACAACCACCCATGGGTCTTGGGAGGTAATGCGAAAGGAAAGACTGAATTGGATATTTTGTAGGAGAATCTTATGGTCAATTTCCACAAAATTTAAAATGGGTATCTTATCATCTTTCTTCCAGTGACAATCTAAAAGAGTTTAAAGTTCTTCTTTTCTTTTAACAAAAACACAAAAAAGGGAAAATACATGTTTTATTGTACTAAGAATAAGATGAAGATAAAATGAAGGAGCAGTGCAAAGCAACCCTAGAATGGAAGGGAAAGAATTTGTAACATTACCAGATAGGAGGTCACGAACTGAGCCTCTTGGCATGAATTCATAAACCAACATCTGCAGGGACATGCCAACCAAATATGATACCATTCAACTTTCAAATTCGATCTTGCTAAATTTAATTTTTCTTCAAAACTAAAAGACATGAAAGTAACTGTTTTGAAATTAGAAAGAAGAACATTGGGTCAAAACATAAGGCTGCAGGTATGTGACTCAGTTTATTTGTTATAAGATTGTACCAAAAACACTGGTAAAGTTGCAGCACTTTAGTCGGTCAATTTTGACAATGCCTTCATACTCCAGTGGCATGAGCCTAAATTGCCATGTGTAAAGGGTTGACACCCAAAAAAAAAAAATACTCTAGCATGTTTTCATAGGATAGATGACAAAAGATAAAAAGGGAAGTTTTGAGTTTTCTCCAACTCTAAAAATCAGTTCAGTAGCCTGCTAGTTTCCAGAATTTTATTCAGGGAAGCTGCAGAAAGGACGCTGACCTCCTAGTCTTTTAGTCACCAACCAAAAGATACATTATTTGTGGTTACTACATGATTCAGCATGCCTCATTCTAGACTGCTTATGAAAGTACTTCACGCATTTCATACAGGAAGGTATACTTAAAATAATATGCACCAAGGTTTACCAACTCAGATATTCCCAGTGATTGTAGAAGATTTATTATAGCTGAAGATCTTATTTCTATATTTTTGGATCGTAGATGACAATATTATCAGACTGATTTAGCAATCAAAAAGATATACTGAACTTTGGCTTGAGTTTCAGCCAAAATAAGGCTATTAATTTCTCCTCCGTTGTGTAGTATGCAACTCTGTTTACCCAGATAACTTTTGTGAAAAATATAGCAAAGAAATCATTGGTGTATAGATCTCAGTTTCTGTGATACCAGCTGACAGAAAGATATCTCAATGCAACAAAAATGTAGACTATTCATGTCTAACCAAAAAATTTTACCAAATTATGGTGGCTACGATTCTCGAAGTATGCATTGTTTTACCTTGCATGTATTCCAAAGAACACAAAATCTTGAGAATTCAAGAATACATCATTGAAGATTTACATAGCATAGAATGATTATACCTGTTCACCCTTCTCATCACAATATCCAACCAAAGAAACCAAATTACGATGATGTAAGCGCGACAATAACTCTATCTCAGTGTAGAACTCATTTTCACCCTGTAGGGAGCCATGTTGTGCACGTTTTATTGCTACAACTGTGCCATTTGCTAAAATGCCTTTATAGACCTTCCCATATCCTCCGTGGCCAACTTGACTAGTAATGCTAAAACTGCTAGTTGCCATTTCCAGTTCTTTAAAACCAAAAGCCTTTACTCCTTCTATTTTGATGGGAACTTTTGAAACTACAAAAATAAAGAAAATGTAACTCAGGTTCTACATCGAATAAAAATACTAAATTGCTAGGATAAAGCTAATTAATTTATGGGCTTGTGCTCTTCTTTTCCTTTTAACTAAGCTCCATTAAACAACTCAATTTTGCTTTTCAGGCGATGAAGCATATGCTTTATCAAGTCATATCTAATGTAGAATTCACTAAGTTTTAGCAAAGTTCTCTAAAGTTTGATGATCTCTTTTATTAAAGAAATGGTTTTCTACAGTGTCTTTCTAACATTCATGTCCCCAGATGGTCAATGCTGTTTAATGCCTGAACATCGGTATTCAATGCCCGAGATAGCATTTGCAAGAAAGTTGGTCATTAATTTAAAATAAGACTTACATGATCGATCCTCCAAAACTCTGTCTTGATTTCTCTGACGTCTCTTGAAAAACACTAGAAGTATGACCAAAAGTATCCCAACTGCAATTGCACAGGAAACAGAGCCTAACACAATTCCAGCCAGAACACCTTTGCTCATACCCCCTCCTTTCCAGGGCAGAATGACCACTGCAATAAAGAAAGCATCCTTGATAAGTTAATAATGTTCAGAAGCTGTCAAAGGTGAATCTCATGAAAAAATCACAGTACATGGTTATTGCAACCTAAAGAAACAAGAAAAGAACAAGTCAATAATTTGAACAGAAAATCTTATGTCAAAAGATAAGTAGGTCTAAAAATTATGCATTATAATGTAAGGAAATGTACCAGTTTTGCTCCTATAGCAACTTCAAGTGGAAAACCATTTTGTTTTGAGACAATGACCATCACGCCCAAGTTAATGATGCAAATGTAGTAAAAGTTTTTATGGAAAAACAAACAGCTATGCACATGAAACGATTCATTTAGTTTTGGAGACATACCTTCAGCATAAGGTCCAGGGAGAGTGAAATTGAGAAGGTCATATGGGCCAAAATAATCATTCGAATTAAAACTGAAGGTAGCAAATATGTCAGCAATTCTTTGAACTTCATCATTATTAAATGTATGAGAACCACCAGCGTATGAAGGAAAGAATTTCAAGTACATTTTAAGCCTATGGTTCTCCCATAATATCGAATCAATATCTAGCTGAGAAAGATTAACATGAACATTTGTTGCAATGTAGTTCTCAAATTGAGGACGATATGGAGGGAAATCTGATATGCTAGGGCTTCTTAGTTGTAGCCCTATTCCGAAAGGCAGTGCACAAAAACAATCATCTAATGCTGGAGCATATTCAAAATAGTTGTCTGTAGGACAAGACTGAGGTGGACAAGACAAAAGAGTTTTGTTGAGTTGTCCAGGTATCCTTGCTGCCCTGCTGTCAGATCCACAAAATACGGATATGTTTTGGCCATTTGCAAGTGCACAAACTGGATTTCCATAAAGCCTAAACATGGACATTAGCATCAAATTCGGCACTTGTGAGTACAAAATATCTAGAGATGTCAATAGAAGTTCATGAAAAACTTACATTTAAAAAAAAAAAAATGAACAGGTAGACATTGCATGTCGTCGATATCAAACAATAAAGAGAAATCAGGGTGGGGAATAAACTCCAAATATTATGGTAATCTAGAAGCACATGCAAATTGTACGGTATGGAAATCGAACAATTTAGAGAAACCATGGCAAGCAATGAGTTCCAACTAGTAAGGGAGAAAGCACACTTCCTCGTGGTTAACAATAATCTCACTAGTCCAATTCCATGCAATCATTATCTTATAAATGGTTGGATAATCATAAATTCAGTTTGCAACTCTGTGGAATCAATTGAATCACTTGGAACCACTATTAGCTGTCTTTACTCAACTATTCTTTCTGGCAAGCCAGTGTCTAATTGCTTGTTCATCATTTAAATAGATGTTACAAATAATGGTATGTATACTGCCGTGAGTCACAATTAAGCATCTTGATTAGAGAATCAATGATCCAGTAGGTTAAAAGATTGGTGTCTCCAATATAGGCAGTTTTAACCAGGTTTATGCAATAAATTGATTTGAGAACAAATAGGAGGCATCCATTTACAGCAAATGCTATAAATGGAAACATCTACCAACAGACAAAAATGAAATTCCCAATGCAATATTTACTATTGTAATTACAAAAAACTAAAAGTACATTATTTCCAATGAAAGCCTACTTTATTGTTACATTTGGAGGAGGATCAAGAACACCTGAAATGTCTGAAAACCTGTTGTTTTCAAATTCCCTGCAAAATGGCAGCATAAATATTATGCTTAAACCCCCACAAACTGTGAACTGCAGGTTAATTTCCTGTCTTAGAGATCATATAATTTGTGATATAAAACGATAAGCCAGTAGAGAATTCTGGGGAATCAGAAAGATGTGAAAGAACATGAAAAAGGAAAAATTCAACCAATCATTACAAAATTACTGTTCATACCCTGTAGTAAGTTCAAAATTTTAAAGTGCAAAAAATTAAGAAGCTGTGTGACATAAATGGGAAACCATGAGCATGACAACTTCCATGGCATTGAGGCAGGAAATTTCCATGCTCAACCATTTTGAATTTCCATCTAGGAGGCAAGAGTATAGTGTATTAAGGAATCTTATCAGAGGCTTTCTTACAATATAAGGGTATCATCTGGAGTGAAAGTCCGATTTTTCCAAAAGTCAGAGGGTATGGAACCACTCAAAGAATTGTTCTTGAGAGACCTACAATAAGAGCATTCAGAGGAGAAAAAAGAAGCATTCAACACTTCATCGACAATAACAGGATTAACCTCAAATCAACATAATTATAAGATGAAATTTGGAAAAAGGTAGTATTCCTCACAGTTTCTGGAGCTGAAGAAAGCTGGTAAAAATTAAAGGAATAGATCCATTGAGCTGATTATTTGATAGGTCACTGCAACAAATCAGACAGATTACAAATTCAATCTTTTTACACAATAAATTGCACCCCGTCATTATCCTAGGCAACAAAAAGTGCTCCAAAGATGTAAGAGTATGTAGAGAGAAAAAGTTGGATTTTAGACAATTACATGCATGAATTTCATGAAAACACACTGAGGGATGAAAAGATTGGAAAAGAATGTGAAATGGAATTCCAACCATTTTGTACTCCGTCAGTCACTTACATGGTGGTGATATTATCAGACAGTTTACTTGACGGTATATTTCCAGTGAGCTGATTCCCACTGAGGTCGCTGTACATGAGCCCAATAAAGTTAGATGCAATAGCTATTAATAATCCTCACACTCAACACAACCAACTATACTTCTTGTATCTACAAAAACCAAAATGTGAATAGACCCAATCAGATGATGAGGGTGACTGTAAATTAAAGTTCCTGCAACAAGATCCTAGCATCTTTAACAGTTTACAATCTGACTTTCCTTTCTCCCCTAAAGATAAGCTTTAATATGAAGGCAAGAAATTACAGACTTACAGGTAAAGAAGGCGTGGACTCCGACTTAAATCAGGCATTGTTCCTCTCAAGTTGCAGTTTCTAAGACTCCTACAAAGTTAACTGACTTGATTATTTGACATGATAATCGGAAACAGATAGAAAGAAGTATCTTATCGGTTTCCACCAAAATGCCGGTACATCTTCATCTTAGGAAAGAATGAAGAACTTCTATTTAAACAAAACTTACAGCTTCAGGAGTTTGGACATGTTTCCATACGAGGCTGGAATGACATTCCCTTCAAAATTATTATTGTCAAGTTGTCTGCATGATGTTAAGAGAGAGTGAGATGATTTAGTAATGGAAGAAAAATATCCTGATTAGGAATTGAGAACTCTTCAAGATCTGATTTATTATAGTGAGAAGTAAGCATACAAAATCGTCAATCCCTGCATCTGCGAAAGCTCCTGCGGAAGATACCCTGATAAGTTGTTGTTGTCTAAAAGGCTGTAACCATTGCACCACTAAATGAGGTAGAGACCACAATTCAAAAGCATAAACCCAAGGGAATTCTTGTGCCAAAAAATTTAGATAATACATTTGAAGGTACATGTTTCCTCAACATTATTTAAATTTTAGGATGGAACTTACAAATGCTGAAGCAGAGGAAGTTTATAAAGATCAGGAGGAATTTGACCACTGATCGAATTGTTATTCATATGGCTGCATTATAACATAGGTAACAGTTAAATCTTTATACATTCCTATTTTCAAACATCTGGAATTTAGCTATAAAGATGACACTCACAAATGCTTGACACTGGGAAGTTTTGCAAAAGATTCTGGAATTGGACCAGATATACTATTGAGATCCAACTGGAATTTAACCAAATTCCGTAGATTGCCAAGCTCATCTGGTAAAGGTCCTGATATTTTATTTCCGCTTAAAAGCCTGCAAATAAAGAATGCCAGGTGTTTGGCTCATCATTTTCATATAATAAGGGCTCATCTTCACAGAATATCCGTAATAGCAGGCAAATTGTCAGTAAAGATAAAGAAGTAGCATGCAAGTACAATTTCAAAGGACAAAAAATGAATCATCTGAAATTTCAGTTTTTCAGATCATAAAAATAGCAGAAGGATCAAGAAGCTGTAATCTGGATCTGAAAGGTTTTGCATCTCAAGCATCTACTTCATGCTATTTCACAGAAGAATAGAAAATTCATAGAACCTTTTTCCACAAATAAAAAACTGCATCTTTCAAAAGGTCACATAACCACATAATCACATACTTATACAGAAGATTCACCATCATACGATCCAACCAACCGTTAAAGCTCTCGAAAAGGCCCATTTTCAACAGTTATAAATCTTTACAGATAAAAGCTATGCAAATAAGGGCTTCACTAGGCAAAAAAAAAAAAAAAACCAGAGGCAGTCCTCAGTTTCCTGTGATTAGAATGTGATGGGAACAAAAGGTGCAGCCAACTGCACACCAAATAAATCACTGTTCAATTAGAACACTCCATATCCAGTTACACATAGAGCATGCCTTTTGTTTTAGGAAGTCTGTATAACTGCTTTTATCTTATGCTATCCAGGAATTCTGCCTTTGTTCAAGATTCCCTATCACCTGTAACTGAACGAATCTTCTTAGGGTACCCTTTATTAGCGATGGCCAATCAACAGCTAAACGATGTAAACAGAAGCAACATCTATCAACAGAAAGTGAAGGGGAATCCCTCCCAGCAGAGGTATCAGCAGAGAGTAATTCAGTCTTAAAGAGTCCTTAAATCCTAGCTCAGCTTAATGGACTCAATATTTCAATGTTGAGTTCGTGAAACTGAAAAAATTTTATTCTTTGCTGCTAATGGAAGCTGTAGGTGGTTTTCAACAACCAAAATAAATAAACAAATAATACCCATGGGATAGAATAATACAACCCCCAGTCAAATATATTATGAACCATTGATCAACACTACATAGATATTTCTCAGGTCAATACAGGATATTCTTTCTTAACACATTTAACAGTTATTTGGCTGGTAGAGAAAGTACATGAACTCCAACATACAGGTATTTTAATGCAGTAATATTGCCTATCTCCTTGGGGATACTGCCGTTGATATTGTTCCACATAAAATCCCTGCGAGTAACAGTTGGGAATCACCGAGTACAATTGATAATTTTCTATTTGAAAGGTATGATAAAAAAGATTTTATAGGTTTGCAGCAACTCACAGAGTGGACATTTGAGATAATTGTCCAAGTTCGGGGGCCAAAGTCCCGAAAAGGTTGCAGCCCAACAAGCGCCTGCACAGATGTAGAAAGGGAGAAAATTAAGATAATTCAGGCAAAACATTAGTTGTACCTGAAGCTAGCTGGTCCAGAATTGCACTGGAGTTTCTAACTCGAGACTGTAGATTCAATGACACACCATCTGAGTGTGTCATCAGTCAACTGTTAAACTGATCTGTTTTCCCAGAGCCATACAAGTCAAGATCACAGAGTGCTATTAAGATTTCGCAATGCTTTGTATAACCAATACCAACTAAAGACAATACCTGATCCTCAATATGTCCAACAGACAAAACTGAACTATCACACAAGTATTAAGTGCAAGTAAAACTTTGAAGCTCCCAAGTTTCCCAGACAACTTGGCCAACATCAGGTACCTTTTCACTTCAGATTTTAATCAATTGCAAAGGGTAACTGCTATACATTTTTTTTTCCCTTTGTTTGCTTAACAGTAAACTTGTTTATTGTAAGAATTAGAAAGGGTAAAGGCCTGGAAGGGAAGGTGATGCAACAGAGTCATAGATCAAACTACATACAGTTCTTGAACATGCTGATAGCCATCAGTCGTATTCCCTGTGCATATCACCCCATTCCATCGTGCAATGCATGGATCTGTGTTCCTTTTCCAATTCCAAAGATTATTATAGGGATCAGTTAGTTGATGCCGAACTGCTTGTAATGCTAAGACTGCAGCACAAACACAAGAATACAATTGACATCTATATGTTAACCATATATATATTGAAGAACGGTAGAGTGTAGAGATGGATCAAAGAGAGAACCTTCCCGTGGATCAGTATCAACCTCCTGAGCACAAATAGCCAACCAACGTGAAGAGAACACAATAAGCATTGCAATGAAACAGGGTTTTATCCCTGCCATCTTCATATTCATCCAAAGGGAAGATAAGTAAGATATCTTTGCCATGCATGCAAGAATACAATGAGATGTTTCCAATAAGCATAATGCTGTAAGACAACATCTTATTCCAAAGCATTTTCATCATTTCCCTTGCTTGTTCTTTTCAAAATCAAAATTGCAACAAAGAGGAATACATATCAATTAGTAATCCTATTCTTGTTCTTGAGGTTTGCAAGAATACCTTGTATTGCTGCTGCTAGTGGAAGGAAGCTTTCAACTCGGCAAGGCCTAATACTAAGACGCAAAAGAAGCTCAACAACTTCACATAAGGGTAAAGGAGTATATACTTGTATATAAAGACGTAAGAACAACCAAAATTTCCTTTCCGTGAATCATTTCATCAATAAATAATAAAGAGGGATATTCGATATATTGAATCAGACCAAAAATTTTGGAAGAAATAAACTGGGATTTGGTTAAGTGGCATTGTCAAAGCGAGTTTACCCGGTATAATTGGCGGGATAAATGCTGATTTTAAATAGAAACTTGCAATGACGAGAGAGACAGGAGAAGACCCGTTCAGTGGCCTCGTCCGGTACATTTGAATACGTAATATAGTAGTTCCCGGTGTAATGCGAGCTTTTGTGACCTCTGCAATGGTAAAGGCCATTTTAACAAAAACCAAAGTCAGATAAGTGAAAGTGATAATCCAGTCCGTCTCGGAATTCATCCATCGGCTCCGGCCGTGAAACCTTTGCCCTATTTGACTGTGACTGATACACACTGTTCGTAAAGAGAATTTTCAGATATTTTCCCGCCGGTTAGGGCTGAGCGAGAGAGCCCGCGTCCATGCAAGGATTCGTTTCTGCAGATCAAAGTCCATTCCAATCCAATGCCTTCTTACAACGGTTAGAAACGTGCACACTGCATCTCCCCCAGCCAAAAACTAACGAAACTATAAATAGAATTTAATTAAATTTTAATTGACCAACTTAATCAAGAAAATTAATATACACGTCTTAGTAACCTTTCAGTTATTTATTGTCCATCAACTCGACTAGACTACCAAATAATCTAATAAAAAGACATAATTTAATACTATAATAACATACAAATTTATTCGATTACTCTTTCAAACAATCTAATGTCTTGCTTTTAATTATGATAAAAATATATAATTCAATATTATAACGACACACAAATTTTACTCAATCGCTTTTTTAGACAATCTAAAGTCTTGCTTCTTGCTTCTTATTGCGATAGAAATACACAATACTATTACAACAGACAAATTGTATGACTATTTTAGAAATTCATAAGTTTTAAAAAACTAACTCCTCTGCCAATAAAACAATTCTCAAATTATATTCTGACCCAAACCTTTTTTTTTTTTTGTAATTTGAATTTCAGAATGGTTGGTTTGACTTTGACTAAATTTTGGACGCCCATTGCCGCACGCCATATACAAATTACTCGGAAGAAAGAGAAAATTAACTACCATGAAAGCAACATAAAATTATCAGTACGGTAACTTGGTCCCATTACGTCAACAAAATACACTCCGCCAACATTTAAATACTCCATTTCATTTTGACTTTAACTATATAAAATCACCATACCTAGATTTAATTATGATATTTTAGAAAGAAAATACGATCATTTTGAAAAACTATATGTTCATTTTTAGAGATCTTGAAAGAAAACCGTAGACATTCATATCTAAGTAACGAGTATATCTCTAACCAGACAAAAAAAAAAAACAAAAAAATAAAAACGCCCACTAGGCAGGTTAAGTAGATATCCTAAAATAACACCACTGTCATCGTATAGGCTAACTTAAATTGTATTTATTTAGGGTGAGAAGAAGTAACATATCAAGATGACGACAGTTTAGCCTTTTCATCATTATCTAACATTTTACAACTCGAGCAAAATTGAAAAGCATAAGCTTAAAAATCAAAAGTCTTGGAAGTACAAAAACTGCCTGAAGTAACAATTGAACGAGTACAATCAACCCACCAACGACTTTCATGTATATCATCTGCTTCAATGGACAAATGGGTAAAACAATGATGCTCCAAGTGTTAAAAACGTGCGTCTAGGTTACATACAACACCATGAGCCCATTGAATCAAATACTAGTAGGACGAATGGCCATGGAGGAGACTACTTGATTGTCATCAATACAGATTTTTTATGCAGAACTTCATCGTTGTACTCCAACCAAATGACGCCATACAGATTTAGTTGTAAAGTCTGCTCTGGTCTGAATAATTAATACTTTGGGTACCAAAACATACCTTTTATGCCCTCTGGGTCAGGTTCAAAACCTAAATTTCGATAGAATTCCACCACTGCAATTAAAGTGAGCAAAGCAAACTTAGGCCCAACCAGAGTTATTGGCACTAGTGAAGGCTTTCTGCTTGCTAGAAGTAGGTAACTCTAAAAGAAACTTCAAGGCAACAAAATATCAGAGAAAAGATAAAAGGTCTAGAGATAGGCGAGAAAATCTGAAAATGATTCTCCCCTGGTCAGAGGTTCTGAGCCTTCAACTAGTTTTGCTTTGATAATCATGGATGAGAATTCTTGTCACAGTACCTTGACTATCTGCAAAAAGTGTTATATTCCCAATGTCCCTCTGCAGAAGAGCCCTGATAAGCTTCTCAATAAGGGCTTTTCCGAGACCCTGGCCCTGAAGGTCAATACAATTTAAAAAAAAAACACACACACACACACACACAAAATTAGGATAATGTATAAAAGACAGAGACAGACCATAATGGCGGTGGAAGATTACATGGAATGAATTAAATAATGGCGGTCCTTGAAGGACCAATACATAACAACAACATGAATAATTATCAGATGACTTTAGGGAAGAAATCAATAACCAGGTATTAAATAGCGAATGGAAGTATCAGGTCACTATCATTTCGTGTGCATTGATATACCCAGTTAAATATTGTTTTCAAGGTAGATTAATAGGGGGACTTCCAACATCATAATCCAAAATGTTGCAGTTCAGACATAGACCGAGCGAAACTACCCCCTCTTTTTCCAAAACCTGCACCCCCCCCCCCCCTTTTTTTTTTATTTTTACTTCTGGTAACCATATCCTATTCCACACAGATTAAATCAAAATGCTTCAAGGTCATGCAAGAGTAAAATCAACACTATAAGCTCTCTCAATCTGACTTGTAGTTGAAAACATTTTGCAAACTCACTACAAGCTCCCCATCCATGGTCAATATTAAATACCTGATAGGAAGGATCAACTAGAACATCCCAGATTGTTGCATTGAAAGCATGATCTGATGTAGCACGTGCCATGCCTATAAGCTTCTTTTGGTCAACCCCTTCTGCCAAGTAACTTGCCCAAGTACACTAAGATATTTGTCACTTATTTTAAAGGATTAATTAAGTTAAAATCATTTAGGAGGAAAAAAAAATAGCTATGAAAATAGAGTAGTTCTGTATATTCAATTTCACTTATTGAGGAACAACCAAACTCCGTCTACTACATACCTTCTCCAGCTGATTTCCTAATTGAATGCAAAGTTGCTACCATATAGCTGTTTTTCAAAGCAGCAGCTAGCTTTGACAGTGGCCGTCGGGGCCATCCAACCTGCCATGTAATCCACTAGTGTAATTTAGCTGTAACAAATTTCTCCAAATCAACTGAAGCTCGGCCATCAATCACAAAGTAAATTGAATGCAAGAACTTTGTCATATGTAAAAAGATTCAACAATGGCAAGTGTTGTAAGAGCAGAGCAAATAATATGTAAAAAGATTCAACAATGGCAAGTGTTGTAAGAGCAGAGCAAATAGCCATAGTAAAAGGGTTCAATAACAATTCATCAAGTTAGAAATCCCAACGAACTGTTTATCCACTAATATATAGGGGAGAGTTCTCAGCCCAACAAAACACAACCATAAGAGTACAACCACTTACATAAAACTAGTAGAGTGCTGTCTTCACCAATCAAATTGTATAGCAATTGATAAGTTAGCTCAAAACAAAGCCCGTGAGCTTTGTATACAAAGTATAATTACAGAGAATCAATAGAGCTACAGAAGGACTTTTATCCCATGATATACTGGCAAAGATTTCTAAATTCAACCAGAGGCCATATTTATGACGGAGCTCACTAAATAACGAATTTGATAAAGTATGCAAGTGTTGGATTAAGTATCTAATAGCAAAATAGCTTAAAATTTGAGAATCGATTCAGAGTATGCTTGTGTTAATGGGTTTAAGCACATGCAAAAAAAATTTACCGTGCAGATAGCATGCGAATGTTCATGCACCAAGTGAGCATAAGGAATTGCAAAAATATAATCCCAAAAGTACACTAATTCATGTGAAATCAAGTGAAGCAAAATGAGGAAGCGAAACGACCCAACTAAGGGAGGCAAAGACCTCAAATCGAAATGCTGCAAAATCCTCCCCAGACAAGTCAAAGTTCTATAAATGCACTAAGGATGTCAAAGCTTCTAGCACACCTGTACCTAACTAAAAAGGCAAAATATTTATGCAGCTGCACAGTCATATACCCTCGAAATATCTCTTCGATTAAAATTCGACTCTTTACTGAATTGCGGGATTAAGTAGTAACAAGCAAAGTAAGCATGAGCAAGAGGAAACTTAACAAGGTCAAGTACCTTATCACATAAGGCCTGGAGATCATAGACATCAACCTCCCCACCAGATGAAAATATAATTTGTTCAAGTGATCCATCGGGTTCACTCTTTTCGACTAGAACAAACTCCTCAGGCAATACCTCATCTTCTTGTTGAATGGTGGATGGTGGTTCGATAACTTGCATTGTATTATTCTTCACAAACCTGCAAGACGGGCAAGTTTAAGATGTAGAATTCAATCTCTCATTGACAATAAAGCCCAAAAGCACAAACCTGCAAGCAAGGCAAATTTAAGACCTAGAATTCAATCAAAAGCCACTTTCATTGACAATAAAGCATAAAAGCCAAATAATATATAAACAGGGAAATAGAAACTAAAATGCTCACCTAGGGATGCACAACAACATAAACTGAATATCATTATGATACACAGTCATCTAACAACAACCCTCAGAGTAGAGATGTAATCGTATTGATATATAGAGAGAAGTTCTCATTGGAAAAGATTGATCAACCATTTGATATTATGCTAACACTCCACAACAAGGTAAGGAAGCTCCTATACTTTTCATGGAAAATGGGCTAAGGAAACTATCAAATCTTTAATAAACTTTTGACTGCTATCGAGTGTCATTCATTAACTGGATTTCTATTTCCTTTTTGTTTCTTCTCTCCGGAGATGGCTTGGTAACATTGGTTGCTTATGTCAATTAAGCTTTTTTGAAGTGCTAAATTTGGTGCCATGCTTTGCAAAATGAGAACAATCTCTGTTCCTTTGTATAGGTAATGATATTTAAAAATTCCAAAATAAAACAAGGATTCAGTGAAAACAAGCACAGACACTTTGTCAAAGTAGAGAAACACATTAGTCCTAAATTAGGCCTGTCTGAGCAGACGGACTTTATGTTGACTACCAATCCTTTACCCTGGCATTTAAGAATGCTGAACAGAAAGTTAGAAACAACCAGGCTCCGAACATAAAATATGATTTACAGATTAGGCAGGCATTTCTATGCATGAAGAAATGTTAGCAAACTCTTTCGAAGTTCTGGCAAGTCAACAGATTGCCAAACAAGGATGCCAGTGGCTTTGCACCTTAATTATAAGAAACTGGTAGTACACGGTTAAAAAGAATTATATATCAGCAATAACCACTATGAACAATAAAATGTTTTGAATTACCCAGATCGGATTGATTCCCAAAAACCAACCGTCAACCGAGAAACCTTGACATTCCTGCTACCTGCAAAATTGATGATATTACAACAACTTAGCAGAAAATGTCAAGCTTGAGAGCACAATAATGCATTCAGCATTCCCATCATAAAAGCCAATGATATTTTGTTTTCTACTTATACTTCCTGCCTAAATGCCAACTATTCTGCCATGGTACAGTTAGCTAACAAAATGAGCCATAGTGTGGTATTCTTTCTCCTGGAGCACTCTTAAGTTTTAGCAATGACTTACCTAAATCCAAGACACAGTAACTGCACGATCCACCAAAAAGTAATTCATAAAAAAGTAACCTCATTGACTCAAAACTCCAAGGTTACCAATTAGCCATTTTACTAAGTAAAATGAGCCGGAATTTCAGCTCAACACTACCCTATATAGACGATCGGCATATTTTAGTGCCTACCTCAACTTGAACATAGAAAAAGTAACATAAGCAGCAGAATTAAGTTCTGAAATTACAATCGATTCAGAAAAAAAAAATGTAAATAAAAGAGCGTTTTGTGAAGTAAACGGAATGGAGACCTCGGTGGAGCCCGGAGTCAATATTGTGGGGAAATTGCAACCTATGCGATGGTGCTTGAGAGCTGCAACAGAGAGAAGCAATTGGATAACTGCAAAACAAACATAACAGCTCACAAAATGAAAACCGAGGCAGCGAACAAGGGAATAAAGCTCCGTAGAGAAGTTATTCTTCTGCAAAATTCCTTACATAGCAGAAGTGGACGTAGAAGCCGAGAGAACATGCCGGATTCCCATCCTCGCCGCTAGAAAATCTGGCTCTCTTTTGGGTCTCCGCCCGCACAGACGACCGCAAGAAGGATATCAACACAGACTGAACGGTCTTTCTCTCCCTCGTTGATTTTTTCTTTTTCTTTTTTTTGGGGGGGGGTGGCGGTATAATAGACATTGCATTCAAAGATACGCAATAAGTTCTAATATACTGTCTTGCCAAGAATCGTTATTGAATACGCGACTTTTGGAGTCAAACACACGATTTTATGGGCGTAACTAGCAAAATCTAGACAAGCCTTGGACTGCCGTCTTCCATAAGGCCAAAGATCTCTTTTTACTTCTAGAAAACCCTACAAGGGCCGGCCCGCATGAACAGAGGACTATGTGGTCATAGGGCTGGTCTGAGCCAGTTCTATCTTAGACAGGACAACAATTATCACGGCCACGCCCATTGCCTTGAAGGATCAGCTTGCACAAGAAGGGTCGGTCCATTGAGTGGAATCAGCTCGGTATGGAAACTATGTGCCAACCCCTTAGACATTATTAGTAACCAGGCTATGCAGGTTTTATAACCCCTAAATAATCCCATGAGGGTAACTTGTTTTGTGTTAGGTTGTTCGGGAATATTTTGAATTGAGTTAAATTTATGAAAATATTATTAAAAATGTAAAGTCAATTTGAGGATTAAAAAAAGAATATAATGTGATGTGAATATATAATGTTATAAGAGAATAAAAATATATAAAATAATAATTTTATATTGAGATGAGAATTTTAATAATTTTTGAATTGAGTGATTTTGGATGGTTAGTTTTTTAATAACAAATTTGCTCTCTTAGAAATGGAAAAAGGAAGAACTGTTCTAGTTTAGCATTCTCTACCATGACAGAGATTAAAATGAAGAGGCACCCTTATTGCAATTAGATTGTATAGATATAAGTATCATGATTTAGAGGAGAAACTGACTATTTATCTCTTAGATTAAACTTATTTGAATTAGATTTTCAAACTTTGAATATAGATAAATTTTATCTTTTTAATTGCAAAGTTTTGGGGGGTCACTTAACTCACTTTAATTCAAGATTTGCTTAATGAATCAAATACAAGATGACACTGTATCCACCAAATATACCTCATTAGTGTAATGGGAATGGAATCCCACAAGAAAATGAGCCTTTTTTTAATCCCATCACATAAAGTGAGCCATTAAAGAGTTAGCTGAGACAACCCTTCAAAACAAAAAATTAGTCGAGACAAGAATCAGGGCTATACGGAGTGAATCAAAGCCAGGGAATGAGAATGTGGACAGAGGAATGGCGATGAATGTGAGAATGTCCCGCTTCAACCGACAAACCCTTGTGTCTTTGCCGCTTTCATCCTCATCCATATCATCCCGGTGGGATTGCTATTTTACATTTTTAGTTGCGACACAAGTCCCAGTTAATCAATCAACGACAAGAACACTAGTATTTGCTTGTTCGTTTCCGGAGAAAGGGTGGACCTCAGTAGCTTCATTTTCCAACCAACGACAAAAACTTCACTTCCAGCTATGAGTACAAGACAACCAAAAGAAGAGACTCCTTTTGCACCCAAAACATTTGCCGATAAAGAGCGAGTTTATTGATAATAAAAATTTTGTAATTTCGCGAGTTAAATTCTTGATTTTATATTGAATATTCTGTTATTTAAGATTCAAAATCAAAATAATTTAAGATCGAAGATAGAAGTGAAGTTTAATATAAGTAGTTTAAAACGAATGAAAGGAACGTAGGGTAACAACGTTATTCAAAACAACCAAAAGAACAACCAATAATGACAGCCATTATTGGAGAATGGCAAAGGGCTTAAAGATAAAAAGGCTGCAGAATTGTGCTTCCCTCCGGCTAATTATATGCTGCTTTTTTTCTTGGGTTTTGAGTCAAAATGACAGTCCACGCTTCCTTCCTTCGATGCTCCCACAGTCCAATCTGACCCTTTATGCTTTTTCCTGGCTTCGCTCTGCTTTACATGTCATATTGCCATTTCCTTTCTTTCTTCACTTGTTCGTCTCCTTTCTTTTCTTTCTCCATCATCCCATTAAGCCCGGATCGGTTTCCAATGGATCCACGCCAGCTTTCATTTCAGACTAAAGTTTCTTTCTTTGGTCCTTCATTTTAATTTAAATTACTTCTTCTGCTTGAGCATGGTTGAATTAAAGCATACGCATCAGGGCTCTGTGCTAATATACCCTTTAATTACTACTGGTATCAATCAAGAGCCACAGACTGGCTGTCTTGAGCAGTCCTGCCTAAAACGCTCCGGATTGCTTTTCTCTAACGTTTGGCTTTGGATCATAATTCAAATTTTCAAAATTTCATTAAGCTCCTATTTAAATTTGTTAGTGCTACTGCTTGCAGCTGCTTCTGCATATGATTGATTGGGCAGTTCTCATATTTGTTGCCAAAGATACAAACTTTTGGGGGACTAAAGACACAAACCGGCAGTGATTATTTTGATATAAACGAAAAAACAAGATTCCAATCCCTTAATCCATACAATTCCATACTACAAGACAAAGGATTATCAAAAGAAAAGGTGTTTCTGAAGAAAGAGGAAAAGGCGGGGCTTTTTCTCTGTTTTCTTCTTTGCCGAGCCGGGGAGGCTACACCTGTAAATTGATAGCTCCAGCCTCCCACCAGGATTCATCTTTCACTACCCTTAATCCTCATGTGCTGAAGATCCAAAGTTGGAACTTCCCCGTACCTTGCACTATATAGTACAGACAGTGAAAGATAAGTTTTTGGAAGCAGACGCCGGCTGATGATCCACTTCTGCTTCCGCCGTTCCAGGTTTCAGTTCGTCCCAGGCCAAACAATGGGTACATCTGCAACTCTGTAGTTCTAGTAATTGGAGTAGAACCCCTGAACATAGAGAATGGTGTGCGAGCACCCTCCCCAACACTCTCCCTCTCCAAAGTTCTGCAACTCCTTTGCTAACCGGTAAATATTTTCCCTGTCACCCCTCGTCCCCCTTTTCTCAAGTCTTCATTGCGACATCTCGCATGGATTTGGGATGATAAATTGCAAAGTTTTCCTTGCTAATTTTTGGAATTAGTCCTTGCCCAGCACGAGATATCCTAACATGCATGTATCATGAAGATTTGCTTAGAATTTTGCATTAGTTGTAGAAGAAAGATTTTTTCTTGATATTGTTTAGGCCTTTTATCTTTCATTATCGTTTTGATTCTCTATTTTTGCATCTCTCCATCAATATTGCTTTTGATCTGCTTAAAAGAATATTCGAACAGACCTATCTCCGCTATGTGATTCCACGGTCAAAGCTGATTACTGTCAAATGGTGATGAAAAGCTTAAGAACCACGGAAAATTATTCTTTCCTACAGAAATAGTTTCTGTAGTACTTGCAATCAAAACTATGCTAACTAAATGGAAGGTTCTTCTGGGCGTCATACCCTAAATTTTTCAGTTTGGATTTTGTTTTCCATTTGCTCTACTTAGAGATTTAGAGTATGCAGCTTATCCTCTTACTAGAATTGTTCTTTTTGTGTATGTTGCTTGTTTAAGCAGAATATTTATCAGTTACCGAATCTCTTCTTGAACCAATATACATATAAATGGGGTAAGATTGGATTCAACATGTCCCGCTATTCTATCACCACACGCTCTGTGGACTAACTTGAAAAGAAGTTATTATTCCCATTTTATTCTTGCTTTTTTCACTGTTTTCCTTGCATACGAGGAAGTGCATTTTTATTCTTCTTGCTGCATGCTTGACACCTTGGCTACTTGCGCACAGGATTTTCTCAGATGTTGCTGGGGATATCACCGTTTTTGTTGGTGGCGACTCCTTTTTACTGCACAAGGTACTTTCTCCTCCTCATAATTTTGTCCAAGCTGTTCAAGAAATATCCCTAGCTTTGTAAATCAGCATAATATTTCCTGCTTCCATTTTGAAAGAGTCTGTCTATGAAATAAGCATGGTTTGACACTGTACTTTATTGAAGTCAGAGATCATTGTAAGTCAAAGCAACAAATGTATATGAAATAAGTCATGGATTTCAATCGTCAAATCACTTCTCTTCGGTCAGTACTTTAGAAGTTTTATCGTCAATACAAGGGAAAGCATAATACTTAAAGATGTTGATGCCCTAATCTGAAATATAGCAAAATAAGATGCAGTTTATCATTCTGGAGAGGCAACTTTTGTAACCCTAATATATGATTGCAATGTGTACAATACATCAATCCTCACATTTTATGCATTGGTCAGTTGAAGCAGTGGTTGAATGTGACTGTGAAAAATTATGCCTTAATGTTCACCTCATGATTGCATGGCCGCTACTAAAAATAGATTCTAGTTGTTTTTGCAAATAAGGTATTGACTTCTTGGTTGATTGCAATTGAAGAAAATTGTCCCCTAAAAATTGATAAGCCAAGTTATTTATTTTCTTGATTTTTCAAACTGATCAAGTGACATAGTTTCTGGTTTATAAAAGTTTCCCCTTGTGTCTCAAAGTGGAAAGATCCGAAAAATGGTGGCTGATCTCAAAGGCACAAATCTCTCAAAATTGGAACTCCATACCTTTCCAGGAGGGCCCGAAACATTTGAACTTGCAGCAAAATTCTGCTATGGCATGAACTTTGAAATCACAGCAGCCAATGTAGCCCATCTACGCTGTGCGGCAGAGTATTTAGAAATGACTGAAGATTATCAAGAGGAAAACCTCATTGCACGTACAGAGACCTATCTTAATGAGATTGTCACACAAAGTCTTGAAAAATCAGTGGAAGTACTATCTTCATGCGAGACCTTGCTGCCTTGTGCAGAGGAGATTGGAATTCCAGAGATATGTATTGATGCTATTGCTAGGAATGCCTGTAAAGAGCAGTTGGTGTCAGGTTTGTCTCGTCTAGATTGTGATGGTGGATCGTTAGACATTAAGGATCGGTGTCTTGAGTGGTGGGTCGAAGATCTCTTAGTACTACAGATTGACTTTTATAAAAGGGTTGTAGCTGCCATGGGACAAGCCGGTGTGCGTTCTGATAGCATTATTGCCTCTTTAATGCATTATGCCCAAGTATCTCTGAAGGGCATAGGGAAACCACAAATATGGAATCCAGCAAGAACAAATACTCGTGCGGTGGAGAATGGCCAAAGGGTGATTGTGGAAACTCTTGTAAGTTTGCTACCTACAGAGAAAAGCTCATCTGTTCCACTAAATTTTCTATTTGGAATGTTGAGGGTGGGGATCATGGTGGATGCTACTTTAGCTTGCAGGCTTGAACTTGAAAGAAGGATTGCTTGTCGTTTGGAAATGGTTTTACTTGATGATCTGCTTATACCATCTGTCCAACCTGGTGATTCTTTATTTGACATTGATACCATCCATAGAATACTGGTGCATTTTCTGCAGCGGATTGAAGATGAAGATAATAAAGACTGTGGATATGAATCAGAAGGAATTGTTTCTTCCAGCCATGACTCGCTGCTAAAGGTTGGACGACTTGTTGACGCCTATCTGGCTGAAATTGCTCCTGATCCTTATTTAAGCCCGCAGAAGTTTATTTCCATGATTGAGATACTCCCTGATTATGCCCATGTTATTGATGATGGACTCTACAGAGCTACTGATATTTATTTAAAAGTAAGTTTTGACCTGAATGACTTTTCTAGTAAGCACGTGAGATTGTTTACATCTATAGATCTTGTGCCCTTTCTTATTGATACGTATATATTTTTTTTTGGTTACATTTCCAGGCCCATCCAATGCTGACAGAACATGATTGTAAAAAGCTATGCAAGTTTATAGACTGTCAAAAGCTCTCTCAGGAAGCCTGCAATCATGCTGCGCAGAATGATCGACTTCCAGTACAGATGGTAGTCCGAGTTCTTTATTTTGAGCAGCTTCGGTTGAAGAATGCCCTGTCTGCAAATTCTGCTGATGGTTTCCTATCAACAAAAATTAGCAGTGGCGTTCCAAGTGCAGCCATGTCCCCTCGAGACACTTATGCTTCATTGAGGAGGGAGAATAGAGAACTCAAGCTTGAGATATCACGAATGCGAGTGAGGCTCAGTGAACTGGAGAAGGAACAGGTGTTTATGAAACAAGGGATGATGGACAAATCAACACAAGGGAAGACATTCCTAAATTCAATTTCCAGAGGTATAGGACGGATTGGTATATTTGGTGGTCCAGCCGGTGGCAAACAGCACAAGTGTGGGAGGAAGTCCAAAGCATCAGAAAGAACTGGTAGAAGTAGGAGATATTCTGTTTCTTAATGTTGTTAAGGTAGTAAACAAAAAACTGCTGACTTTATCCAATTATTTTGTCTGGCATTGATGAATGCATAATTCAATAGTTTTGTTAATTCATTAGTTTTGTTTCAACAGAAGCTTGGTCACGTGAAGCCATTTGGAAATTGAATATTGGATCTCAGAGTCCAATGTTTGGTGAGTGCTTTCCATTTTGGTCGAAAGAAGAATAAAAGATTGGGTGTGTCACTGCTGCAGACGGATTCAGAGCCTATCCAGACTCCCATACATATTCATCAAAACTACCCTTCACGGGCCAGAATGCCTGAAAGTGGCCAGATTACATCATGGGAAGCCCACAATGATTCAGAACACCTGCGGCCTGGAATCTAGTAGAGTTGGTCTCTCCTGTTTCAGCACGACGTGACTACTCCATAGGTTTCTTGAAGCCAGGTTCAAGAAAGTAGGCCTTCCCTGGTCTTTAGTGCAACTTAAACATGTTTGATATCTTAACTAATAATCCCTCAAAACATAAAGAGCATGGATATTCACATTCAAAACAGAAACTTGGAAGCGCAAATAATGTTTATTGGAAGAATCTTGCCTCCATTGAACAGCAACAATGTCGAACTATACATTGATTTGACTGAATGCAAGAACTTGATTTCACGCCAAGGAGATAACTAACATATACTTTGGCAACTTACCGGGATAGCAAAGTCCGAATTCATCTTTCATTTGGCTTGCTAAAAAGCATCTTGCGTATCTGCAGAAGGCACAGTGAGATTCCCTGGATATCACATGAAATACTTGGAAGAACAAAACGAACATTTAGATCACAAAAGTACAGTGTGATTTGAACCTCAATATACAAGTTTTATGCGTACCTCAGGAAGTTTCTTCCGGAAAGCAACCTCCAGCCTAGCATTCAGTGTGTTTTCACAGACGATCTTCCCATCCTGGGAAGCCAGAACTATACCCCCAGAGCTTATCAGAAAAACATCAGAAGGCAAGTAGTGAGTACATTAGAATGAAGAATTCACGCCAAGAAGAAGCTTATAAACGCATAATTCAGACCCAAAATCCGAAGAAAATAGACAGAGCAGTGATACACGTGGAAATGGCCATCTTTGTTGATCAAAAGGTCACGTCACACACAAGATGCAGACTTTTCAAACAACAAATACTTATCAGTTTGCAACTGCAAAGAAAGATACAATCTTCTTACTTTATACAAACAAGAAGAGACCGAAACAATTTCAACGAAGATTTGCCGTTTCCCAGATAAGTTGTAACAGTCTTTCCAGCAAAAACAAACTATAGATACATATTACCCAAAAGACAGCTCAAAGGAATAGCAGAAATATTACCATGAGGGGCCAAGTGACTCTGTGCCATCTGGAGGTGGTGGAAGATACACTTGTTTGTCAACAATAATGTTAAGGGACTGCTTTACTTTTGCCTTATCAGCAAACTCTCGCTTTGCTTCATCCAGAATTGATTGAACTAGGCCAGCGTCAACCTCCCTACACCGCAACAACACTGACTGCTCCTTCAGTTGCAGCAGGCCCTAGAATTTGCAACCAAATGATGGTCAATCACCAAAGGAATAGGAATGGACGAAGTTAAACTCTTATCAGAATCTCTTATTGATGCAATATAAGCGATGAATGGATAGCCAGAGATCCTTGCAGGATGAATGGATAGCCGGATATTGATGCAATATAAGCGTCTACTGCGAATATTATTCTGTCTTTATATTTGGTTTATAAAGCATCCTGCATGTTATATGAGCAACCATAGATCCCTTTTCCCGTTCCTATATGCATTGAAAATTGGTGAAACTGACCATGGATACCTGAACAATCAAGCCCTTAAGGAGTTTCTTATATGCACTTTTGTCATCAGAAAAACGCAGAAGCTCCTTGCTAACGGAATCTTTCATCTCGTTAACCAAATCCTCTTGCGCTTGGAGAACTTTGATACGTGATGCATTTAACTGCACTGAGTACTCACTACACGCATAACATAAAATACCCACAAAGTTAAGGAATTTGAAACTCTTGCTAGAAACTTGCATTAATAAACACTCCCTCATGAAATTTTCTCGGCCACTTAGGAGCATAGGATGAGGTACGTTCAAGCAATATAACTAGAAACTTCTATTTCATTGCCTAGGTCTTGTAAGAGCAAATTGGACCAACCAAAAAAAACTCAAAAGATCCATTTCCAAAATTTACCCCATTTTGACATTCTCCAAGGAAACCACAGTTTACAAAACACTGAAAGGATGGTAAGAGATATAGAACTAACATTTTCTTTCGAACTTCAATCTGCTTGGTTTTGCGCTCGTATTCTTGTCTGACCTTTTTCTTTTCTGCTTCAACCAGTTGCAATTTCTCAATGTTAAATTCCTGAATGCAGCATATATACAGAAGATTTAGAGAAAGAGAGAAAAAGGAAACAAAGATCGCTAACAGGCAGAACTCCAGAGACTGGTATCCTATCTGAGTGTGTGTACATTCTGCTTGGGATTTCGGCCATAGACGCGTTGCTTTTCTATGTATATCTCATTGAAAATTAGTAGTAACACTTAAAGAATGGATAAGAGACTATGTTAATTTCTCATTGCTTCAAGGGCGTTGGTTATTAACATCTGGATCACAAGAGACTTCGTGAAGAATAATCATAAGAGAGAAAAAGGGAAGTACTTTATAAAATGAAACGAAGAGGAAGGTGTAAGAATGAAACCTCCTCAGCAGAGACAGAGATTTCGTTGGCTTTCTCTTCGGCTTCCTGCCGAATGAATCTCACCATCTGCTGTATCTGCTTCGATACATCGCCGTCATTCATCGTTCCTTTCTTCTGGAGACACTCAAAACCAGTGCTTGACTCAAAATGATGACCAATCTTTCCAGAAAGAGGAGGAAAAACTCGACTGCAAACGAATCGATGCTTAATCAATCCTATTATTGGAGTCTGGGAGTTGAAACTGGGAGATTAGATGGGATCGCCCGAAGTTCCGGCCGACCTCATAGTCCGGTTTCGTTTAGGACTTTGAACAGAATCCATTGCCAAATTCTCGTGATGGAATGTGTAGGATATAGGGACCCAGTCAATCTTTGTTCATCAACTGTCGCTCTTATATCACCGGAAATTCCTGATATTGACCCGGGCTACCAGGAAGCACCATTTATTGAATAAACCTTGCATTTATGGTAATAGTAGGAATATTAGGTTTTTGTCTCACTAATTTCATTTTGCACCCCAAGATGTTATTGTCTTCCATACTTAGATTTTGCACCTCAAAGATGTCGAACAGTAAATTCTGTAAGAGCCAGAGCGCTTTCGTTTCAGGTTTTTGTCTCACTAGTATGCCTTATTCACTGTCATTTGCATTTTCTTGATACATCTAATCTTAAAAGCATTACAGTGGGACTAGAATTTATAATACTAGTAGTGGAATGTAATAGTTGGTGATGGTTCCCATCCCCAACATACATTGACAAGGTGATTCTTGGCTCTGCTGCAGCCAAGGCTTTTTCTTCTTCTTTTTTGTGGCTGAGAATTACATAATCAATTTCAAGGTACAAAATACATGGGATTGGGAAGTTTGAATGTCCTGTTGCCAGCGCAGTCTCCTTGGAGATCACTCCATTGGTCTCCCACATTGCCCCATATTCTGTAGCCTTCTTCCTCCAACTGCTTCCTAATCTCTGATTTGTAAAGAACTGCGCTTTGTCCCCTGTAAGCAGCCGTTCTGAAAGGCATTCAAATATCTCAGTCAGCCAAGTTGCTTTTTATTTCTACAGCTTCTGTATATGAATCGCAAGGTGTTACCTTAAAATGAGCCTTTCATATCCAATGAATCCCTGATTCTGCAAATTCTCCAGAGTGACCTGACCAAGTGTTTGCTCGTCTCTGCCTGTAACAAGAAACACCTTAAACCCGCTCTCCACCAATCGGCTGAACAATCTCTGAACCTCAGGAATGGCAGTGCACCCTCCTCTCGATGCCCAGTTCCTGAATCCTATGGGATCGTATGGCTCACACCTGCATGTTCATTATACCAATTAGTACTACTCCCAGCGAGAAACAGAGAATGCACCATTTATCTGAGAATACAAGGAATGAAAAGATAGACATAATCAATGAGAATCCCACACCAAAACAAGGAAAAATGAAGGCTACCCAAAACGTTTTGCTCTGTAGTAGAAGACATTTGAGATGCAGGTATCATCAACATCAAGAATCCAGGCGTCCATTCCGTCATCAGAAAGGACGATCTCATCAAGGTAGCTGAATATATTGTCCATTATCAAGCTAAGATCGTGGCTGTATTGTCCACCAACCATATACGTTTCGACGTGGCGCAAACACTGAGTTGGGACAGTCCGCCATGCACGTACGTTGCCAGCCTCCACCGCCGTTCTCCAACTCAAGCAATAGCTACTTCCAGCGTCCTGCCAGTTTCCTCCTGGTCTAGGATACCAACTCCTCTCGGCAGCATTTGTGCGTGTGACTAGGAAAAGCACCACTACTTGTACTATCTTCCCAACTAGTCTCAGCATTATCACTGATCGAACCCATACATGCACAGACAGCAAATTGAATTAGTAATTAAACTCTTTTTCTTCATCATTGACTAAAGCAAGCAACAATTGATACATATATAGCTACACGCAGAGTTGCATAATGTATTTAAATTGGAAAAGATGGTGATTCAGCATCTCACTTGAGATATCAAACAAAAGACTGATCACTGGTCAGCCGGGCCGACAAGAAGCACTACGCACAGAGAGAGAGAGAGAGAGAGAGAGAGAGAAGTGGAGGAAAGCTTTGCAGCGAAATGGCCTGGGAAACGGGGTTTATATAGAGGTAGGCGCTCGTATTTAGACACGGCCCAACACAAAAAACTTTGCCGCAGGCGTAGAGCTGCTCGGGACAGGTGCTTGTTGGAATCCAGCGGTGGCACATGTATTGACGATCAAGATTCAGGAACAATTGATTAACTAATGACTAGTAGTAGGATGGTACCGTCACCTTTACTGTGCACCGGTCCGGTGGGGGCCGGCCTCATTTCCGGCGGAATCTCTAAGCAAATTAATCTGTATTTCTATTTATAATATGAACAAGAAAAAAGCTTCATACTTATTCTATTTTTAGCCATAATGGATTCTCCTTTTCATGATAAAGAAGAGTATCAGTCATTTTGACAATGAATTTGATTTCCATAATTGTTCCATTTTGATGCATTCATTCTTGTTCAATTTGAAGATTGAATGAGTCCATTTTGTGTATGTTTTTTAATCTTTCTCATAGGAAGCAGAAGGGATATGGATTTTATAAATTATAATTATAATATTGTATAGTTATATTTTACTTATAATATTTTATTTTTTTCTCATCATAAAAAATCTACTTTACTCTTAACTATCAAATATAATTGCTATTGATATATTACATTTTTATATAAATATTAAAAGATTTTAATATTATTAACATTAGAAAAGAATCTTATATATATATATATATATATATATATATATATATATATTATTTATATCAGTAAATTAGGGCCACTTTTGTTTTGTTTGAAGTCAAAGGGAAGATTCATTGAATCTACATGAAAATGTTGGCAGTCGGCCTCTTTTAAAGTGAATAGGGTACATGACAATGACTTCATAATACAACTGAAATATTAGAAAATAAATTAAAAGCTTCACTTATTATAAAGACTAGTTCATAGTTTTATTTTAAATAAATGTACAATACATATTTAAATATTAGGCAAAATACATCAATTATTTTTGATTTTTTTTAGATTTTAATTTCTATCTACAAATTTTAAAATGTATTATTTTAACTTTTGAATGTTTAAAAATTTAAAAAATAATTTTTCCAACAATAAAAGTGTAAGTACAATACAAAGTCATTAGATTTTAAACCTTATTCCCCTATTTTATTACTTTTAAAATATTATTTTTCAATTTTAATCTCACTATCTTATCTTCGAATTTCTTCATATTTTCAACAACAATTTCAAATATATGACTATGTACGGCTTATGTGACTCAATAATCTTAAAATTACTCTTTAGTACATCTTCGAATCTAACTATACAACAAAAATCACAAATTTCACCCTATAATAAACAAAACTCAGATACAAAGATGAGAGAAAAAAAGAAAGAAATCAAATTTAATTCTTGATAGATGGCAAAAAAAACCATATTCAGTTTTCAATATATAGCAATTTTATTGGTATCTTGACAAAAAGGAAGAATATATTTTAAAGAAGAAGTGAATTTAAAAAAATTTAAAAATAAGTAAAAGACGCGCAAGTCACAATAGTCTTTTTATATAAGAATTAGAGAGAAACTTGGTGCTATGTTGTGAGTGCAACGAGTGAAAAAAAATATTTATAAAACAAGTCACATGAGAGTCATGTAATAAATTTTCGTGAGTACTTAACCGTTTCAATTGACAGAAAGACTATTTTTTAGATATTTTAAATATTCGAAAATCATAAGTACACATTTTAAAATTTGAATATAAAAATCAAAATTTGTAAAAGATTAATAATAGTTGACATATTTTGCCTTTAAATATTTACATTAACAACTTGTTGATGTGTAAACATTTATTTTTGGTAGACTTTTTTTGAAATAAAATTTTTTATTACTTTTATTATCTATTAATATCTAAGCTCATCATTAATTTCATTTACTAAAAGAAAAAAAAAAAAAGAGAGTTGGGGGTTGGAGGCAGGGTTAAGAAAGTCAAGGAAATTGGATATGATTCCATTCAAAAAAAGTCTATTCTAGTAGGATATAGCAAATGGAGAAAGCAAAGAGGAAAGAGAAAGAAAATGAAGTTAGTGGATTCACCAACACTTTCAATTTGTGTGGCAAAAAGTGGGCATATCAGCCGACCCATTCATTATCCACGTATGCATGAGTAATGTTTGGTCGTTGAAAAAAAAAAAAAAATCCCATAACCTTCACAACATATAATTATTCCAACTAAATCACTAATTATTAAGATTTCTATGGCTCCCATTTTTTAAATAGTTGACTTTTCTGTCTTTTTTTTTTCTCCCTTTAATCTTTAATTTAAATTACTTAATTCTGACCAATCTCTTCCCGATCTTAAAGAAGATATAATTTAATAATTGGTTTTATTTATCCAATCAAAAATTCATTTAATTCTAGTAAATAAAATTGTTTTCATAATCAATTTTCCACTACAAATCTTCCGTACACTCTCTACAACACTCTTTAATACAACAAAATTAAGCTTTAATCTCAAGAAATTTATGGTCAATTATATAAACTAATACAAGACTATGTATTCATTCACGTGGATTTTATCCTTCCATTTATTTTTATTAATTTTCACACTATTTTTTTAACATATACACAACTTATTCTTATCTAATACGGTACATTACTAAAAATATATAATAATCAGTAATGGTATTAGATAAGAATAAATTATGCATCTATTAAATCAGTAGACATATATCTTATATTTAGTAATATATTAGAGAGTATTATAGATGGTATATTAAGGTTCGTTTGATAAGATTAAAATTTAAATACTAAATTTTAAATATTTAAGTAATAAATTTTGAAAAGTAAATTTTGAATATTAAAATCTGAAATATAAAATCTAAATTAAATATAATTATTTTTATATTATATTTTATTATAATTTAAATTAAATATAAAAATATTAATAAGTATATAAGTATTTAATATATTCATATTTAAATAAATTTTATTTTACTTAAAATTTATAATAAGATTTCATTACGTGTTAATTAATTAAGTGATAGTAAAAAATTTATTATCAAATAAGTATTTAATATTATCAGTTATCGGGAACGGTGTGAGAATATGTAAATTCTTTCATCACATGGCTCCTTCATATCGAGAACATGTCCGAGATGGACAAGCTATTCAGTTTTATAGAGGGATTGAAGTCGTGGACCAGACAAGGATTGAAAAGACAGCGGGTGCAAAACTTGACATAGACTATTACGATTGCAGAAAACTTGGAGGACTTCCAATCAGACCTTGTGAGGGAGAGACGTATTTAATAATATCAGTTATGAAAAGTACTTAACAAAATAATGTTACTTCTTACGAAATCGAAATTGAGAAAATGTAATGGTGATCCCATTATTCTTTGATAGAGTTGCTAAAATATAATAGGACAATGACGGATGAATATGTTAAGTTGTAGTAATTGACACGTTTTGTAACATCTTTCCTGGTTAGTCTCGAGACAATAAATAGTTTATTACATCTGAGGAAATTTTTGATAGATTTTAGGAGGAAGTATGGGTAAAAAGAAAAATAAGAAAGAAGGGAAAAAAATATTATATATATATATATATTTGAGAAATGAAATTTTGTTAAGTAATCTATGAGACCCAGGACAATAAATAAGGTGGCCCACTTCAATTAATGCATTTTTAGATATTTTAACCATAAACAAAAGCTATTGGATTACATATGCTTCCATAAATTTCCTAAATCTTTCACTTATTTCCACAAAGTTCTACTATTATCTTCCATAATTTTCTATGAAGTTATAATAACTTCTACTACTAATTTCTATCAATCTTCTACAAGCTTCTTAAAGTTTCTATTAATTTCCACGAGCTTCTATAAACTTTTACTTCTATAGATTTTTAAAATCTTCTATATAATTTCTACATCAGCTTTTACAAAAATTTCTTACGTAAGCTTCTTACAAAGCTTTTCACATAAATTTTTTTATTTTAACAACTATAAATAAAGGAGGAGGGAAAGATCAAATTCATAATAGAGAAGAAGGAAGAAGAGCAAAATAGAGAAAAAAGATAAGGAAAATCGCGAGAAAAGAACAAAAGAAAGAGAAGAGGGAGGGAAAGAAAGAAAGAGAAAAGAGGTGAAAGAGTAGTGGTTTTGAAAGATTTATTTTGTTCAATCACTTAGGTGAGCTTGACCTCAAGTTTACATAAAAGACAAGGTGAATTTTCTTTATTTTACAAATATTATTTTGACTAATAATTTTCTAAAATATATGAATATGGGCATTTTATGAAATATGGATGTTGTGAGTCCCACTATGGTCATTCTCATTGTGAATTTTGTTATGTTAACGTGATTGAGATTCTATGATATTGATGTTATTGGTTGGACTGAGATCCTTCCGGTTGAGACTATAAATGTTTGTCGGGTAGTATTAATCTCCGTGTGAAATAAATGTCTATTTTGTTTCAATTATGAGATCTCATTTATTTACAAATTATCTTGTTGGAAAAATGTTATGAAACCACTTTTAATGGAAAATTACGGACACACGATACACATTAGGTGTTTTGCACTCACACGTTTCTTTATATTTTTACATTTAAGTTTGTTATACAATTTGAAAATTAGGATAACGTAACAGAAGTATGGTCGAGTAGAAGATAGTTTTGGATTGTCTGGTTAAAGATAGAAAATCGAATAACTATGTATTGTAATATATTATTTCAAAGTTACGACGAAATGAATTTTATATTCATTTAATATTTTAGATTGAATCCATTGTGTATTAAGTTATAAATCGTTATAAAGATCTATTATTTGATAATTGACATAAAACGATATTTCACGAATATAAGATTTATTACGACATGAAAAATGTGGGGTGTAACACATTTTTGTTTGGGTAAACAAGAGGATGAAAGGAGAAGAAATCAAGAAGGGGTATTGGCATATGGGTGAATTTGAAGTGGGGATAGCGTCAGTAGCCATCAAAGAATTCTACCTAGTGCGCTGCTGCTCTTCTTTCTTTCTTTCTTAATGTTATCATTCTCTATAACCAAAAACAAAAATATTCTTTCTTCTTCTTATTATTTATTAAGCAAAAAGAAAAACTAAAGCCCCTCATTGCTCTGCCGCCGCACTATGGTCGGGACCGTGGTTTTGAAAGCTTTAATAATAATAACAATAAAGTAAGAGGATATCTATGGATTTACTTAATAATTTAAAGGAACTTTATGGTTGAATCTTTGATTTAAATGTGTGTCATATCATTAGACAAATACAGACTCCATAAGTCAACTAGGAATAAGAATTTGGTGGAGCATGATTATATATATATATATATATATATATATATATATATATATATATATATATATATATATATGAAATCAATTAAAAGAAGGGGTGAATGCAGGAGATTGGACAATTGAAGAAGAAAGAGTGTGCCCATTAGGTAAGATTTGGATTGGCAATAACGAATAAGGATTTTTCTTCTAAAGGTGGCTTGTAATTGGGCACTTCTCCAACAAGTGTGGCTGCAGAAACACCATCTTCTTGTGTAAACTTAAAAAGGAATACCACACAAATGCACCCAACAACTTCAACTCTCATTGATATCCGTCAAATCCCAACCCCAATACCTAATTCTCCATTTCTGGACTTCGACAGCAATGGGATTATTTAGTTAGTTGCGTGCCTTCGGGTAATGATTATAAATTCTTTATTAATAAATTTTTTTTAAATGTTAATACTAGTTTTTTTAATCTAAAAATAAGAGATTTATTTTTATTCAAATTACATGTTATTTTAAAAAATGATCAAACAGATATATTATTTTTCAAATTCTATCTTTGTCAATATTATCTTACTAAATATTAGTATCATTAATTGTTTGACATTTTATTTTAGAAAATAAAAAATGGTTAATTTAGTTTTTTTTTTCAAAGTCTATAAATTTTAGAGTTTTCTCAATATATATGCCAACTCCTAATATGAGATTTATTTTTCAACTGAAGTATAAATTATTGATTTTAAAACTATGAATCACAAGTTCAAACTCATTTGTAATTCTAATCCATAAACCAAATACCCATGTAAGGGATTATATAAACTCTTCCTAATTTTGTGTAAAATAGGAATGGAACCAGGACCTTGAGGATAAAAAGGCAAACTAGATGATAAAAATATTTCATAAGATAATATTATAATTTTTAAAATTTTTTTGAAAGAGTGAAAATAAAAATGTTGAAAAAATCGTAAAAACTATTGTCAAACTATTTATGTTTCACGATAAGTATTCTTTATTTTTTTAAATTATTTTATATTTTTAACAAATTTTATATATTTTAAAATATCACTTCACTGCTCTAAACAAATTTTTTTAATAATAATTAGCACGTGTTGGTCACGTGAGTAAACTATAAATAGTAAAATTATTATAATTCTATCTGTACTCACCAAATTTAGGGTGAGTTTGGTTCGCGAAGGGAAGGGGGAGGGAAAAGGGAGGAAGAGTGGAACATTTTACTTCCGTCAGGAGAAGTAAATATAATTACTTTCATCCTGTTTGGTTGGAGTGGAAGGGAAGTAAATATAATTTTCCTCACATTATTTGGTCGTAAGATATATAGAGAGGAAATAATTATTGAATTACTATTATACTCATAAGGCTAATTCATAAAAAATTACAAAGTACGGTAGAATTGTAATGAAATAAATATCCTAAGACAAGAGAGTCTTTTAACCCTCATTTACTTTCCAAACCTTCCAAAATGGAGAGGAATAAAAATCTGATCACTCCAACCAAATTAAATAAATCATACATTTACTTCCTATTTTACTTCATTCCCACTTTCACTCCAACCAAACTCATCCTTATATTCACATGCACAATTACATGAATTACCTAACAATAAAGCAAATGTAAAACGACACAACAATGTAATCGTTGTGACATTTTTATTCATTTTAAATATGGAAGAAATTTTACTTTTGTCAAAAATATTCATTTATGACAATAAAAAATATTTTAAAATATATATAAAAAATAAAGAATATAGTAAATAATTTGATCACATTTTTCACGATTTTTTAAAATTTTTAAAGAAAATTTAACATTTCAAAGAAACAATACGTCACAAAATAACAGGACACGACACTTGTATAATTACGTCCATTCAATGTATGCGACTTTAATGTCACCCTCACGTTGGTCGGCCTTTTTCACAGTATCAGAATATTTTGCCTATCCAATCAAACCTTTTTTGTGTTTTTCAACCGAATCAATGCTTTAGTTGACTACTTTGACGAGACAAAATTTTTCCTTTTAAAAAAAAATAAATAAATTCAATTATTCCTAGTCCTCGTTTGGACAACTTGGGCATGTGAATGCATCCCAAAATTTGCCGTCCCATCAGAGAGCAATTGCTCACTGGCAGATCCAATAAGAAAGCCCAGGCCCAGGGAGGAAAATTTAAAAAAATACTAGAAAGCTTTTACCTTAATTAATGACATATATATATATATATATATAGTAAAGAGAAAATGACAGAAGTAAATTGGTGGTATTTCAATAGGGAAGTGCCCTTTTACTTCCTTTGCTTCAAAGAAATAAATCCCACTTGGATACACCCTTATCTCAATTGAAAACATCATTTTAATTAAAAAAAATCAAACTAAATAATTTTTATTTAGAACAATCGTAAAATCTGTTTTGTTGTATGGTACAAAATGTTGAACAGTTCTAATATAGAAAATGAAGGTAATTGAGATGCGTTTGTCATGATGAATGTGTGCATGTATCCTAGAAAGGACCGCGTAAGGATTGAGGTCATTCAAGAAAAAGTAAAAGTGGTATCAATTGAAGATAAGATAAGAGAAATTTATTTATGTTGGTTTGGATATATAAAGAGAAGACGGAGAGATGTCCTTGTTAAAATAAGTGAGGAATAGATGCATGATATGTTGGTTAAAGGTAAAGGCAGATCTAAGAGAAGATATAAATAAAAGTGATTTAAAAAGATACGTATCTGTTAGATTTGGATAAAGGTACGACAGTGTATAGAAGGAAGTGAAATGAGATGATAGTTTTGTATTGATTCTAACCCCAAATTTCTTGGAACTAAAGTTTAGTAGTTGTTGTTATTATTGATATTATATTCTCTTTATTTAACTTCACATTAGCCCTACATTGAGGTGTAGTTATGTCATAGAAGTCAATTAATAAATGCTAATAAAGCATCCTTCCAAAAAGCAAAGAAAAAATCGCTTTTGTTAATATATATATTTTTCTAGTCTATACGAGAGTATGTTTGATTGGGATGAGAAAAAAGAGAGAAAAATAGAGGGGATATAAATTTGAATGTAAATAAGTGATTTATATCGTTTAATTAAAAAACAAAGACAGAAGGAAAGAGAATTAGAAAGAAAAGAGCTTTCACTTCATGTCAATAAAATAATCAATTTAAATTTGGACGAAATTAATCTAATAGTTATTATTTATTTTTCTTCTCTCTAACAAAATAAAATAAAAATATCTTATTAATTAAAATAAAAATTTCCCTCTCCTTTCTCTTTTCTTTTTCTTGTATGCGAACCAAACATAGGGTTAAGCTGTGGGAAAACAAAGTCTTAACGTCACACATCATAATAATCACGGTTAAGGATGGAGTGGCTTGTATTATATGATCACATAGGTTGTTGAACATCAAATTACAAAAGTCGTCCATTCACGGGATTAATCCCATAAAATGCAGCTACGAACGGTCTTATTCATTGGCACATCAGGAAAAGGGGGAAAAGATAAAAAATAAAAAGAGACAACAAAAGTTGCTGACCACCACAGATATCCTTCCCTCTCTTAATATGCCCCTTAACCTTTTAAGATCAAAATCTGACTTATATTATTTACAAAGCAACTAATGAATCGAGCAAATAATACCTTATCGATAAACAACTACTAGAAATGAAGAAAATAACCGCTTGAATCTAACTCAATAGCTCATGTCATTTTTAGTAGGTTTGTTATGTGAGTTGATAGTCACGGTTTTGAATCTTTAGTACACTTTCTGTAACACTTTCTAGTATAATATTAAAAACGTAATACGACTGATTTACAAAATTGAGTAAATATTTATTAAATCATTAAATATGTGTTACGCACGTGTTACATTTTTAATATTCCCTCCGTCTCATAATATAAGTCGTTTGATTTAATTTCACACATATTAAGATTCTTAAAAATAAGGAGACTTTATGGTTTTTTCTAAAACACTCTTATTTAAATGTCTTAGAAACAAGAGGAGAGAGTAGAAAGAAAGAGAATAATAAATAAGAACAAAAATGTAAAAGTAGCTTCAAAACTTTTTTGAAAAGTCCATAACGACTTATAATTTGGAATAACAAAAGTAGTTTCAAACGACTTATATTATGGGACGGAAGGAGTAGTATATTAAAGAATGTTATAAAAAGTATACTAGAAAATTCGGAGTCGATAGTCACAAAATTAAATTTCTTTCGATTGTCCTTTTGAAATTAGATTAAATTCGAACTGTTAAAGATATCTTTCACAATTTATGATTGATATTGATAGATCAATCGACATATGTGCTTACAAAGTAATCAAAGTAATATCATCCAAAAGAATGAAAAAGGCAAGACGAATTAGTAGGGAATGGGACGAGGGGCGATGCATGTGGATCGTGGAGGACTACATATCCTTTTTAATATTTCTAACGTTCTTGTTGGTTGGAAATGCCTTATTCCTTAGTGTCCTAAAGTATGTTGGCCCATACTCCCTTCGTTCCATCCCTTTCACAGCAGTCTTCTAATATGTTATTGAGGTCGGAGGATTTGGGTTACAATGACCCATTTATATCTTATTGCCGGACACCCCACATCACTTATTTGCCTTTTTCTGCTCCTCCTTTTTTTTTTAAGTAAGATCAATATATTCATTAAAAAAATATATAAAAATAAATATTTAAGTCTATAATAATGAATAAATATCACACCTTAAATTCTAAATGGATAAAATATAACTAAATAAAAATAAATAAATACACAATCAACTTCTCGTTAGTCTCATTGTCTTCATCCACAAACACTAGAAATACGAGAAATCTAGATCTGTAAATAGCAATTTGAAAGACTACTAGTGTAAATGTGTGGAAAAAAGAAGAGATTTGAAGAAAGGGCCAAAACTAGTTAGGTTAATATAGAGAAGAAAAACCAACGGGATAAGCAAGGAAGATATGCCACAGGAGTCATGAAATTTGACAACAAAACGAGTAAGGAAGATAGTTATGATTTGAAAAATAAAATAGATAAATGTATAATAAAATTACAAATAAAAAAAAGAAAAATAAGAGTTTTGGCCACGAACAGAGGTCGGGCGGAAACTAGATCTTCGATTTGGCGAAACTTTGCCATGGCGAAACAATTTCAGTTATCTAATCGCCCGTGAAATTACATTAATTAATCGAACACGTTCACGAGTCTTCGAGGTTAATACTTAAATATTTAAATTTGACTCGTTTAAAATTCGAACTTAAATATAAGGTTTATATTCGAGTTTGAGCTCGATATTACAAATTCAAACGGGCCCTTATCGAGCCTAACTCAAACATGTTTAATAAAAATTCGATTTGTTTATTAAGGAATAATCAAATTCTAAAATTTTATGTGTGGTAAATATATTTAATTTACTTCAATTTCTCACTACAAGTACACAATATTTATTGTATTAAAAAAAGATATATGTGAAAAATAATAATTAATATCGTTTTGATTTACTAATGAAACAGATAAATTGAGATAAAAATCTTAAGTAAAATAAATAGACAAAAAAAAAACGAATAGAATAATATTTCAATATGAATGGAATAAATAATTACTAGTAAAGAAGCAGGTGAAACCGTGAAAGTGATAAGTTATTGTTTCAACTTCTAAGTTTGAACTAATCTTACCTTATTCTTAACTACTAATTTACCAAAAAGCTTGACCACGTAGCTAAGTTTTTCCATTTTTCCTAGTACCATGTTTTTTAAGTTAAATCATTGAACATTAATAGCATTCTTGGTCATTAATTTACCGTTTCAACCAATTCTCTAATTGCTTCGTGTGGCCAAAAACAACTCCATCCTTAGAATGACTTAAACGTGCCCTAAAGGTACCCTCTCAAAGCTATAATAATTCGTCCATGCAAGAAGGACAATGCCCCCTCTACTCTTTGATTTCTCCCAACCGAGTCTGCCATTTTTCAAGGACTGTGCTTGTTTTTATTAAGGGTAACTTTCTCCATCTTATAATATAAACAGTTAGAGATTATTTTTATTATTTCAAATTATAAATCGTTAAGAACTTTTTAAGAAGATTTTAAAATTATTTTTATCTTTATTTATTATTCTTTTTCCCTTCCTTTATCTCTCATCTCTTCTCTTGTTTCCAAGACATTTAAATAAGAGTGTTTTACGAAGAAAAAATATAAAATCACTTTATTTTTAGAAATCTTAATATGTGTAAAATTAAGTCAAACGACTTATATTATGAGATAGAGGGAGTACTTGTTTACGAAATTCTTTACACATAAATTAAGAATATTAAAAATAACATTATAATTTAGATAAAATTTCTATTTTATTCATATTAAAAATATGATAGCTATTAGTTAGTAAAAATTTTCAAGAAATAAGAAGAGAAAAGAGTTTTAGAAAGTTGTGTAGTTGACAGGGTAAAATAGGAAGAAACTAATAATTAATTTTAAAAATATGTATATGAATACGTATTTTAAAACAAAATAAAAAAAATTCATGAATAAATATTTTAAAACGGATAGAGTAATTTATTTCGAAATAGAGTGTGTGTGTTTTTTTTTTTTTTTATAGTTCTATAAATAAACAAAAAGATTACCTAGAATAGAAAAAAAATAGATTAAGACTTGCATTTCACAATTACAACCTCATCATTCATTTATGTATGTATGCTTTGGGGCCAATTGCTGCACTTGATTTGCCCTTTATGGGGCAAATGTGATGTGGTCTTAAAGCCGGTTTCGAATGGGTAATGGCTACTTCTGGTTTCATAAAAATTCGGTTTCTACTAAATTTTTAATTATATTAAGATACATTTGTAAATAATTATAATTTATTTAAATTTTTTAATTTTTATCACGATGAAAATGTCACATTGATAATATATCTTTTGCTTAAAGTCTTATTTAATCTTAACTATTAGTATATTTATATATAAATACTAAAAAATCTCTAATATTATTAAAATTAAAAAAGAGTTTTACTTTTCATGTTCGAATATTTTTTAAGATATAATATATGAGTCATATACATACTTTTAAATAGTGTCATGGAAACATCTGTAGATCTTATTATTAACTTAAAAAAAAAGAATATAAAGATAAAAAAAATACGAAGAAAATAAGTTATTTTTAAAGTATAAAACTGATGTTATAAGTTACTTTTATAAAATATTAAAAATTCTCTTTTTCATTTACAATTTTTAAAAAAAAATTATTTTTTTTCTTAAAACTCATAAACAATATACATAATTCTTATTTTCTCTTCTCACTAATAATTTCTCCTTTTCCCAGTGTCTTTTAAAGGGAAAAAAAAAAAAATTGAAGCTTTCTCCACCGGCAGTTGTATGCACTAGCTGCTGTGGCTGTCAGCTGCAGGTTTTAACTATTCCTAACATGCTTTTGCCTCCTTCTCCTTCCATTCTCTCTCTCTCTCTCTCACACACTCACGCACAACACGCACATACATATATTTACAACTCACTCTGTATTCGCCTCTCTCTCTCTGTCTCTCTCTGCCTGCGTCGCTTAATACAGATCTAATCTCATCGTCATCATCATCATCACCGTCATAATACAAACAGAGAATCACACACTCAACCACTCTCTCCCTCATATGAATCATGACTCGATGACGTAAATTTCACAAAAAGCTTTCTCCTCCTCCTTCATCCACTGCTCTGCCCTCACTCTCAATCTCCTCCTGCACTCTGCTCTTTGCAATTATAATGCATTGTTCCTCTTCTCCCTCCACATTTCCTCTCTCTTGTCCGATACGGTTTGTTTGGCAATCCGCTTTCTGTTAGCTCACTAGTCATCGTGCAAAATGAATCGCAGCTTGCGGGAGTCCCTGATCGGCGGTAGGAATGTGCCGTTCGCATCTCAGCATCGCCGAGGCCTCAGCGTCGGTGGAGGTGGAATGTCCAAGGAATCCTCCGATGAGAACAACCTCGATCTCTTCTCCAAAAGTCGCCGGAGCCTCTCCGTTGCCTCCTCCTCCGAGTCCGACGGTACTCATTTCCTTCTTTTCTCTCTAGTATTTGTGCCGCTATCATTCTAGTTCCTTTCATCTTTTCAGTTTATACTGGTAGAGAATGAGATGCTATCTCAAACGTCGAATCAACATTTTGGCCACTGGTTGCTTTGGATTTTCCTCTCATCTACAATATTTAATTATGAATTATGATGCTTGCACCGATGTGAAATTTTATGACAATTCTGAAAAATAATGCAGTTTCTGTTAGATTGGGGAGGCTCTCTGTTGGACATGGATCGACAAAACAGGTTAAGAATGGATTGGACGATCTTTTGTTATCGGCTGATGGAGGGAAGCACGATTACGATTGGTAATTCTCGACGTTTAATCCTCGCATATACTTCGTTTTTAGCAACTATAGACCTTATTTCCTAGTGCATCTCGTGTTATTGTTTTTCCTGTCGTATAATTTATAAGTCTACTTAGTGGTACCTAGTGATTCTAAATTGTGGAGTTATATTCCAAACTCTTGTTTTATGTGTATGGAATTGCTACTAGTCGGGAAACCATTACTTTCTTTCCTTTTTTTTTTTTTGTGTTGGTACTGTCCTATTCAATGGAGAGGATGTGGAAATCCACTTTTTTTCCCCCTGGTTTGGCATTTTGTAACTGTAATGCTATTGTCTGCAGTGTCTTCCTACATGAAGTTTGTTCTGTTTGTCTGTAAGTTAGCTTTATCATTATCAATGTGTCTTATCTTCTGATTGCTTCCATGATCATCAGCACGAAATTACTGCTAAGCTAAAATAATCAATATTTTATGCAAATATAAATTGTAGAGAACCATATTCCCTGTGAGAGTGAACTGCAGACGTTCCCTCTGGCAATGTTCTGGTCTCTTTGCTTGACAAGAACGCACAATAATGCATTTTTTTTTTTTGGGGGCGGATTGCTTGTATGCACTCCACTGTGTTTCTACAACTACAATTAAACCAATCACATCTTGTTTGGCACCTGTTGACGACTAGGTTGATGAATCTACATATGAATATCATGAAAGATGTTAAGTTGCTTGTATATCTAGCAATTTGATCACTGTGCAAATTTTTTTATGCAGTTGTGATCAAGCATTCATATCATTTGATACTAAGGAAATTACATTTTTAAAGTTATTGAAACTGTGATACACTTTCTGATTTGCTGGTTCCTTGCATGTTTGTAGGCTTCTTACTCCTCCTGGAACTCCTCTCTTTTCTTCATCAGATGCAAATGAATCTCAACCTGCTGCAGTGGCTCCAAGGAACAGCTCACTGGCGAGATCTGCCTCTACAACTAAGGCCTCAAGGGTACACTCTTTTGTTTGCTTACATGGCCATCAATCTACTGTTCTGGTTTGCACCGATGATAGTGAGTTTAGAATTGATGGTGTAAAGTCAATGCTCTGGCATTGTATATATAACATGCCAGTTGGCTTTTTCAGTTATATTGAGAGCGTCAAATTGACATTCCATAAACTGGAGAAATATGTGATAGCTAAGCAGTGCATATTTTACACCAATCACTTGCAACAAGAGTTAATAGACTTGCTTCGAAACAGTTTAGTTATCCTAAGAGTTAAAGTTACTTTAGTTTTGCTTGCAGGTATCTATTCAGACTAACCTTGTTAAAGTTGGCTTAGTGCTTAAGTTTCCTTATTACTATAGGCATTGATATAATTATTATGTTGCTCTTATCCCTGCTCATTACCTTTTAGGTGTTATAAAGTTTTCTTTCTCGTACTTCATATTTTGGAATATCAGTCCATAAAGGAATAACAAATCATTCCATTTCAGCTATCACTATCTCAATCATCAGAGAGCAACAGTCGTCCAAGACCAGCTCGAAGCAGCTCCGTGACTCGTTCGTCTGTTTCTAATTCCCAATACAGTTCATACTCAAGTAAATCGAGCAATATTTTGAATACAAGCTCTGCTTCAGTCTCATCCTACATTAGACCATCAACTCCTAGTAGCCGCTCTTCATCTACTGCAAGACCCTCCACCCCATCTGCACGTCCAACATTGTCAAGATCTTCAACTCCATCCAAAGCCCGTTCAAGTCCTGGCACATCCTCTGCAGACAAAGCAAGACCATCACAAAATTCAAGACCTTCTACTCCAAGTTCTAGGCCACAAATACCTGCAAACTTGAATTCTCCTGCTGCTCGCTCTACATCTCGGCCATCAACACCCACTCGCAGAAATCCAGCCCCTTCCCAATCTCCGGTATCTGGAGTTTCAACCTCAGTTGGGCGTACCGTTCACAATGGGCGTAGTGTAGCTTCCACATCCCGTCCAAGCTCCCCTAGTCCACGAGTTCGGCCATCTCCACAGCCCATAGTTCTTCCAGATTTCCCACTTGAAACACCACCAAACTTGCGAACAACTTTACCAGACAGGCCACTCTCTGCTGGTAGGTCCAGGCCAGGTGTTGCTGTTACTGTGAAGGGGAATGTTGAAAACCCGGGGCCTGCAATTTTGCAAAGAAGACAGTCTTCGCCTGTTGTTACCAGGGGAAGACTCTCTGAACCTCCTTCAAGGGGAAGAATGCTTAGCAATGGGCACACAAGTCATTCAACAGAGTCCCACAGAACCCCACATGTATCCGAGTTGCCTAATCGGAAACCTGTAAAGGCATCCACAGAGAGTACAGGATTTGGGCGGACTATCTCAAAGAAATCATTGGATATGGCTATCAGGCATATGGTAAGCACTGTCTCAACTTGCACTGCAGTAATTTGTTGTTCTTTTACCACCAAATCAAAATTTGAATTGCATCTGACTTTAGAACTGGCTCATTTGATGCCATCTAATCTTGTTAGATATAGCCTCTTTGGTGCGTTCATTGTAGCTTTGTAAAAACTCATGGTGTAATTTAAACCACAATATCACCTTTGTCCTTGTAATTAATGCTTTAATCTTCTTGATCTGTTACACAATTTACTCTCTGGCATCACCATCTTTTATAAGGAATGATTACCAATTTTCCTTGCATATAAGTGCTGTTTTATTAACCTAACTAAGAAATCACCTGATTTGTCTTTAGATCTCGAGTATGCTGGAGTGAGATTCATTTATTGATGATCAGGTGGTTCTCATAATCAACACTTCTGTGTTCCAAAATTGTCATAGTGGTGGAAGGAATTACTAATTATTTGTAGAATGTGGTTGGATAAAAGCGGACCAATGCTGAAGCAATTATTAAGATATTCTTGTACTCTTGCAGGACATAAGAAATGGAACCAATGGTATTCGTCCTCTTTCAGGATCAACCCTCTTTCCTCAAAGCATACGATCTGCCAATACAAAAGGCCAAGTGAGTCCCACTTTCAGTGGGCATGCATCTGTCAATGGAGACCTGCCTATCTACCATAATGGTTCTGCTACAGAACATGGAAATCATGTTAATAGGTTCTCTGAAAATGGTAATGAGGATGAAAAGTCCCGATTTTCAGCAAAACTGACAGATATTGACATCTATGAGAGTTCCCGTTATGATGCAATTCTGCTTAAAGAGGATTTGAAGAATACAAATTGGCTGCACAGTCTTGATGATAAATCTGACCAAGGAGCTATCTTTGATAACGGGTTTGAACATCTACCTGAACCTTTCGACCCATTATAACCCCCGTGAAGTGCTTGCTCTCGGTGGTATCAACAGTTTGCCTTACAATTTACATTCTAAATTATGTGGCAATGTATACGTTGAGAAAGAACAAGATATGTTGAATAATCTTCTCTAAGTTATTGGAGTGCCCTTTCATATCTTGTTTTGTTCCGAACTGAACTTCATTTATCCAGGGGAGCAGAATTTAACGGTATTATATACAGTTGTTTGAGGATGGATTTTATTACCAAGACGAACTATTTCATTTTGTTTACCCTTGAAAATCTGTTTGTCTTTGCAAAATCTTCAATCATCGGACAGGCATAAGAGGAGGTCTGGATGTGGAGGTATAGGGTCTCCGTCAGACCATTAGTATTCTCGTTTTGGCTCTAATTCTCTAGGATTGCTTAGAATCTTGAAGAAGAAAAGCGGTGCTAATGCTTGTGCCTGGGGATGCAGGCGGGGGAAAGAGGGGGTCGGGGGCATCAGTGATACCGTGCACATCTTTAATAGTGTAGTGTATACTCCAATTCCGGTGGTTCAGTAACTTTGCCTTGTAGGGTTAAAGAAAAAAAAGAGTGGGGAAAAGACGGAAAGAGCTTGCTTCTTTCGCTTTCGGTAAGGTCAGGAACTCGGCTTTTTTTAACGTAGTGGCACCAAAAGGCGGAATTATATTTAAGCCTGGGTTCATGCATGTAAGAGAAATGGTTATTGGGAAACATGAATTTGGGTTTTGCAATCATCGTACCATCATATCCTCTGTTACGCAGGAAATTGGGAGAAAGTCATGCCGCTAATAGATAAAAAGGTTGATAGCATGAGACTCTGCGTATACTGAAACTAAATTGGATAGGGCATCTCTTATTGGGAAAATTAAGGGCTGGCTGGGTGCAGAAAGGAATTATTATGGTAGTGTAGTAAACTGAAGTTGAACTGTTGAAGCAGGAAAATGACAATTACGCTGGTACCCGAATGTTTAGAGCGGGTATATAATATATTTCTCCTAGGAACCTGGTCATGGGCAGAGCCGCAGAGGCACTAGGATCAATCCCGCAATTTGGGCTTTACCTCCAAAATAAACTAAAGCACGGAAATGGTTATGCTTTCTCGTTGGCCCTTCTTCCGTGCCAACCGCTCATGTAGTCCTGCGCACTGGCCTTGAAGCATACCTAAATGAACCCCTATTGGCAATTATCTACGCCAATCCCCTATAAACTGCTACCATGGATGGAATTAAATGCTTCTTGCACCTGATGTGTTTACGACAACAATCATTCTTATTTCCTGCCCCTCCTCCCTTCCTCTTCTAAACGTAACACTAGCTAGCTTTAACTCAATGAGCATGAGGTTTGAAGTCTTCTGCCATGTACCTCCAAATCCTGAGCTGCACCTAAGGAGGGAATTTAGCAAACCAATAGGACTCACATATAGTGTTGATGGGAGAGGAATAATACTTGTTAGAAAGGTAAATGGTTGATACGATATTTAAGTTAAATTCTTTTTAAATTTTAAATTATATATATAGAGTAGGTGTATATATTAATAGATCGTTTAGATTCGAGAATAAATAGAAATATATTGATGGGGGCATATGATCAGGGAAAGGGTGAGTAATAAATGGAGAAGATATGGGCTTTCATTGATGTTGTTGCGTGTGCCTTAGTCGTAACGGGTGATAGTAAGTGATCTCAATGAATGTATGGATTCTTATCGTTATTTTTCAGGCTGGATCCAGCAGGAGAAGGAGAAGATGTAGTGGATTTACAAGGCCGGACATGCCTAAATTGTCAAACCTAATTTAGGAATTTTAAATAGTAGTAGTTGCTGGGTGGGAACCAAACTGCGTCCATTTTTTAAAGATTCAAATTGCACAGATGCATGCTACCTTCCACCTTCCCATCAGATTAGCATTACTTCTTTAGTTTAATACAAACTCCTCTAATGGCTACCCGTCAATCTTTTTTTTTTTTTTATAGTTAGTATTGTTTTATTTATAAAAAAATAACATGTTATACGTGTGGATACCAAGATCTTAGTAATAGAAAAATAATCTCATTTTGAAAGAAATAGTACAATACATAAAATAAAATAAATACAAAAAAAAAATTCTTCTAGCTTTATTAATATCTACAAAACCTGAGCAAATCAAATCTATCTAAATCCGTGAACAACAATATAGAAGACTCTAGACATCAGCGGCTACCCGTCAACCCTTATACTATGGCAGCCTCTAAAAATAATACTAAAGCACAATGCAGAAACCAAAGTCTTCTGCTCTAAGCCAGCTACAAACTTGTGCTTAATGCTTTTAGGAGTAGTACTGGGCGGTCTCTTTCTAGCAGCAAGAACATCTTTTGATATTTTTGTTTCTCTCTTTTCTTCTTTTATAAAGTTATGGAGGAAGAACTGACTTGAAAGTCGTCGGGAGAATTCTTGTTTCCTCACTTCTGCCAAAGCGAATATGAAAAAAAGTGCAAGTAACGGTTGGATAGATTAAATAATTAGCAGTCACAGCGTGGCTGATTAATGTCTTCGATTTGAGCCGAGTACGAGTAGACTAGCAACCCTTTCTCCAAACATAGGCAAGGCAAATTTAGGATGGAGAAAATGGGGTCAATTTGTTGCCCAAAGAGTTGTCTAATAATTTAGTACAGAATTCAGCTCCTTATTCTTCTTCTTCTACACTCAGCCCTCTTCATTTGTTTCGTTTTGTTTTGAGATTCCCTCATCCAGTTTTAGAATGTATACAAGAGGAGCAGATTTATGTCTTTTTCCTAACAAATTTACTTTCCTTTTTATATACCCAAGTCAACAGCTTCAACCGCGCATCTTTTGTCACTGTCCTTCGAAGCAATAATAGTTGTATAGTAAATCCAGAGACATGTTGTAATAATGAGTAATTGAAAATGACAATCACTCTTGAAAATTAGAAGAAGATTGCTCCTTTTTTTAATATAAATATTTGTAAGTAAACAATAATTAACAAATTATTCGTAAGTGCCTACGTTGTATAATCCTCTTGATTATTGTGCGGAGGATTGTTTGTCCTCATATTAATTAGGCAAAATCTAAAATACTTGGGTTATAAAAAAAAACATTTGTATAATTTAAAAAGTGAAAGGAAGTCATGTACCAAAAAGCTAGAACTCTCTCACGGTTAAAGAGGAAAACATGTAAGTTGTGGTCTCGGGAGAGGGGAGCAAAAATTGAATTCTTTTACTTTGGGGCCTCAAGATATTTCTACAGCCTGCAATATTGACTTCGATCGTCCATGCACAATTTTACTACTAGTATTACAGTATTGTATTTCTCTTTCTAAGCACAGGCATAGCTTGCATAAGCTGAAAAACATCAAGAACAGTCAACAATGGGGTGGGGGGATTAGTGCTTTTCTTGCCTAATTCATCCATTTCTCAACTCTCTTTTGTCTTGGTTAGGAATCCAATCCAAAAAAACACCGCCCATGCAGGAAAAAAATAGTCAAAACCGCTTCTTTTTTTTTTTTTGGTCATCAATCATCATCTGCATTTGCATAATAATGGCATTGTTAGTTGCGAATTTCTTCATCAACAGAGAGAGAGAGAGAGAGAGAGAGAGAGATATCCCATAAGCCACCCGAAAAACCCATGTGATAGTATTTTATATAGCAGTTGTGTTTCTCTAGTTGGAACTAGTCGGAACTCAGGATAAAGAATTGGTTGGGGCTGGTGGGGGAGTGGTGCTGGCGATGGTCTTCATGGTAGTTGTACTTTTGAGCTAATCTTTAATCTAATCATATTCAAACTCAAATTGCAATGGCAAAGAATAGATGAAGATCTTCAGATACCTCTGCACTGTTCATTCTTATCTCATCTCCAAATTTACCACACTTGTTGCCCATGTATGTCAGTTTTGCTAAGTACAGCAAAGCGAAAACATCGAGATCCGTGTTACCGCTTCCCTCTCTCTCTGTCTCCGTTTGCTTTACGATGAAGCTGAAGATAGATTTTCTTTTACTTGGAAAGAGTTGAGCGACGAATCCAAAGCCACCCCCTTTTTATTTTTCCATTTTCATTTCATCTTTTTTAGTGTTTGGAATAATGACGTTGCAGTTGGAGTTGGAGTTGGAGTTGGGAATGGAGGTTACGTTAGAGAGGAAAAGTATAGCACAAGGCTCCCCTTTCCCTTTTCTTCTCTAGCCTTTTGCTTGCTGATCATCATATTAAGTCATTAGACAACCGCACCAAAGCATTAATCACTCACTCACAACTGAAAGAAGCTTGCGGCACCGACTACCTTCGCGCTCTTCATCCTGCAAATGCAAACCTCAAGGTACACGCATTCATATACATAATCTTTGTGTATCTATAGTTCTGTATAGACTTCCGCATGCTTTTACAGCGGCAAATGGCAATTAATATATTCTCATTTTAGAAGGAAGGATGCGATGACTTTGCTTAGAGATCTATGGTTTTGATATTTGATTTCTTCTTTGCAAATTGGGCTGAGGTTTGGGTTGTTATCTTTGTTTTTCTTTGAATAAGGAAGTGCCTGCTTATATTTCACTCTATCGTAAAGGAATAAACAAGTTTTGAGGTGAAGGTAATTCTTGACTTGAAATGAAGATGTAATTTCTTACACCGATAATCTGAATCGTAACCAGGATGGTCACTGATGCTTCAATTTTAGATATTTGTGGCACCTCTGTTTAGGAAAGCCAATATATTGACAGTGCCACTTCAGGGTCCTTGTTTCAGAACTAACAAAACGGTTTAATTGTTCCCTTCTTCTTTTCCTGAGCCCATTACAATGATTTTGGTCAGAACGGCGAACATGAATTCCAATTTCCCTTAAAAGATTTTTATCCCTTATGGTTCTCTTTCTAATTGATTGTCTGGGAGCAAAGCATATGTTCTAGCTTTGTTCATTTTTGTCCTCTAAACAGCTGAAAACCCGATCCACAATATAAATCCTTCATATTTCACCTGCAAAGGGAGATAAAGAGTAGGTAAATCAATTTTTGTAAATGAATTTTGAAGGAGGAGTACTCTAGCTCCCAGCTGTGCACGTATCAAATTGAAAGAGGAATTGGCACCGCATAAGTTCTTTCCTACCGATGGCTGAGTCCTTATATACCTTGTAAGCTTATAATAACTTTCTTTCAAGACTTTGAAGTTGCAATAACAGGTATTGAAGCTTGGAATTGAGCAAGCAGTAATCAGTGGATGTTCTCTCTAATAAATGTTATGGAGAGCTATGTAGATATATGACATATCATTCATCCTGTTGGATTACCATGGATATATCATCGCGTCATTGCATGTTCTTTCTCGCGAATAAGACTATAAAATTGCTATAAAAAATGTGTCTTTGTTTTTAATCTTTTGGGGATCTAATCATTCTTACCATATTCTCCTAGGTGTATGGTTATTGCAAGTAGAGATGATCGAAAGTGAATTTCTGTAGCGAGACCAGGGTGATTATTAGTAACTTTCATCCAAACATAACTACATCAAGGAACATGAGGCAGCATTGCTTGTTCACCGCACTATTTCTGATCTTATTCATGCTCCTGCCAAAAGATATTGCCGACCTCAACTCAGACAGACAAGCTCTTCTGGACTTCACTGCTGCTGTTCCTCATGGCAGGAAACTCAGCTGGAATACTAATGCATCAGTTTGCACCTCTTGGGCCGGTGTCACCTGTTCAGCTGATGGCACTCGTGTAATTTCACTTCGGCTCCCTGGTATTGGATTCTATGGTCCTATCCCAGCCAACACTTTGGGGAGACTGGATGCACTTACTTCCCTCAGCCTCAGGTCCAATGGGCTCAGTGGGAGTCTTCCATCAGATGTTCTTTCTCTTCCTTCCATCCGCTATGTTTACCTTCAACATAACAAGTTTTCAGGGAACATTCCTTCCTCCGTTTCTCCACAACTGAATTTCATTGATCTCTCATTTAATTCATTCACAGGAAATATTCCAACTGCCATTCAAAATTTGACGCATCTCACTGGTTTGTACCTGCAGCATAACTCTCTAACAGGATCCATTCCTGATTTCAGATATGCAGAACTTAAACAATTGAATCTGAGCAATAACCAATTAAATGGCTCAATTCCATCTTCCCTTCGGGGTTTCCCTTCTTCATCATTTGATGGGAACAGTCAATTATGTGGAAGACCTTTGAATCAGTGTACTTCAATCACTCCTTCACCATCTCCTTCTGTTGCACCGTCACCTTCTCCTGCTGTTGCTCCTTCTCCTACTCATTCTCAATCTCCAGCTTCTTTTCAAGAATCTCCTTCGCCATCTTTCTTGCCTTCCTCTCCAGCAGTTCCTGAAAAGCAAAAGACCGAGAAAAAGATAAGTACAGGAGCGATTGTAGCCATTGCGGTTGGAAGTTTAGCAGGGCTGTTCCTGCTGGTTCTGGTAACAGTTTTTGGCTGTATGAAGAAAAAAGATACTCAGGGAAGTGTAGTGAAAGGTAAGCCCTTCAGTGGAGGAAGAATTGACAAACCTAAGGAGGAGTTTGGGAGCGGGGTCCAAGAGGCTGAAAAGAACAAATTGGTTTTCTTCCGTGGCTCTACTTATAATTTTGATCTTGAAGATCTATTGAGAGCCTCAGCTGAGGTACTGGGAAAGGGAACTTATGGAACAGCCTATAAGGCCATTTTAGAGGAGGGAACAGCAGTAGTGGTGAAACGATTGAAAGATGTAGTGGTGGGAAGAAGGGAGTTTGAACAACAGATGGAGAACATTGGGAGGGTTAATCAGCATCCAAATGTTGTTTCTCTCCGAGCTTATTACTATTCCAAGGATGAGAAACTCCTTGTTTATGACTTTGTCGCATTTGGCAGCTTGTCCTCACTATTGCACGGTATCAAATATTTTCTTTTTAACTTTTTTGCGTTTAAACCTTCAATTTCTTCTATGATGCATTATCAGCTTTGGCAATATCAAAGCACTGAATGTGAACAAAATTAAATATCTGTAGCACAAGAGAAATAGATATCATTAAATCATCTAGTTTATGCTCTATAGTATGTTAGCAATAATGATCCAAAAGCCATCGCATTCCTGCTTCTCAGCAAGTACTATAGACGCTTCTGTAATTTTCTCTAGGAGAGTGGATTTTCCACGAGAATAAAGACATAATATATCTGAATCTAAGAGGTAAGTGACTAAGTGCCAAAACATTAGCCTATATTTAAGTTAATGTATTCTTAACAATTCTTTTACATAAGTGGTAAGTGACTTAAGTGCCCAAACATTAGCCCATTTAAGTTAATGATGCTTTTGAAGTTTTCTGATACATCATTGATTGGATTCATGAATCTTGGTGACAAAACCTTTTGATGCCTTTCTACTTTAGGAGGATTACCACTCTCATCTTAAATTTTTGTGCTACTGCAGGAAACGGACAGTCTGGGATGACTCTTGACTGGGAGTCTAGAGTAAAGATTGCCCTTGGAGCTGCAAAGGGAATTGCACATATACATTCGGTTGCTGGTTGGAGATTGACTCATGGAAATATCAAGTCTTCAAATGTCCTACTCACCCGAGACCTCAATGGCTGCATTTCAGATTTCGGTTTAACTCCACTTATGGGTTTCCCAGCTAATCCTTCTAGAAGTGCAGGATACCGAGCTCCTGAACTGAGTGAAACCAGGAAATTCACTCAAAAGTCTGATGTCTATAGCCTTGGCGTTCTCCTTCTTGAAATTCTTACTGGCAAAGCTCCAGTTCAATCACCTGGGCACGATGAGGTGGTGGATCTACCCAGATGGGTTCAATCTGTAGTCAGAGAAGAATGGACGGCGGAGGTGTTTGATGTGGAGTTGATGAAGTATCAAAACATTGAAGAAGAGATGGTGCAAATGCTGCAAATTGCAATGGCTTGTGTGGGAACGGTTCCAGACATGAGACCGAGCATGGAAGAAGTAGTTAAAATGATCCAGGAGTTACGCCCGTCAGATCTTGAGAGCAAGCCATCATCTGAGGATAACAAGTCGAGGAGCCCAAGTCTTAGTCCTGCACCTAAGCATTAATGCCAAGCTCCATTTCCTTCCTGATTGAAATACAAAGAACCTAACGTTGAAAGATCCAATTCTAGCATTCAAATAGGGTATAACATTCATGGTTCATTTGTTTTTCAATTCTATAGCATCTTTGACAAAGTTCAGTATGAGCATATAACCACTGAAATGTGAATCTCTGTAAGCAATGACCATGCTGAACATTAGCTCTTTACAAATGAAGCTCTCTGATTTATTGTCGGGAGGTCAGCTCAACCATTTCATTAAGCCAATCTCCACGCTGTCCTATGAATAACAAAAGCTGGAATGTCGGCTTGAAATAACAGTCAAGAAATCTGTATAACTCAGGGTATTGGTTCCTACAAAAGAACTGGCCCATGCATGTAGATTTTCTTGGCCACTCGAGTGGCCATTGTAGGCCTCAGTGTATTATACATATCAAATCCTTAATTACTACTATTTGATTAGAGCTTGCAGATGGATGTAGAAAAGATGCTAATGTATATCCTCTATACTCATTGCAGGTTTAAGGACTATCACAAAAGTCTCATCGCTTTCTGCAGGAATAGATTACCGGTTTCTGGCAGTGTGGAATAGGGATTTGGTGTTGGGGCTAGGTAAGATAGGTGTTTGGTGAGACACGGACAGGTGTTGCCTTCACTGTGGCTCCTGTGCTCTTGCTTGCACGGGGGCATTGAAGCCCTGCTGTTCTTCCTTTGGATCCAGTCGGGTATCAAACCATCATCAGAGGACAAGAAAAGTTGAGGAGGCCGAGTAGCAGTCTTGCTCCTATACATTGATATCAAGTTTTAAAACCATTCAAACTTCCTTCCTGACACAAATACAAAGAACCTAACCTTGAAAGGTTTAATTCTGGGTTTTTACTAGCATTTCAATAGGATTTAACATTCATGGTTCATTTCTTTTTTCGCCAATTCTATAGCATCTTTGACAATGTTCAGTATACGCATATAACCATTGAAATGTGAATCTGTATCAATATTTATGTATGACAAATAACAAAGCAGAACATCGCCATCCAGCAAACTATTCTCTCAAAGAGGCTCTTCACAAATCAAGCTCTCTGCTGATTATAGGATGGTTAGCTCAACCATCTGACTAAGCCAATCTCTGCACTCTCCTATAAATAACAAAGCTGGAATGGCGCCCTGAAATAATAGTTAAGAAATCTGCCTAACTCAATGCATCACTTTCTACAAAAGAACTGGGTTGATAGATGTAGTTTTTCTTGGTGGCCATTGTACACCTCAGTGCATATGTCAAGGGATATGTATTGGAGCCCAACTCTAATCTCTACTATCAGATTCAATATTCCATGGTTACAAGGTGCATTCTAATTCTTCTATCCCAAAGCAGTAGAAGTTATCACGCTGCAGTCACAGAGTTCTTCTCAACCAAATCAGCACCACTAACGTATCTAGCAACGAAGGATATTATGCGGAATGGAGCACCAATCAAAGGAGCGTCTGAGATTGGTACTTCCGTTCTTTCAGCACTGTTACCAGCCTCCAGATCTGTTAGTAGCCGCTCATTTTCATCCAATGGAATTTGCACAATTTCATCAGAATCAATCGTCTCTGAAGAGTTCGAAAATACAGCAGTATTTGCAGCTCCCATGTACTCGTTATTTCTCTCATCTTTGTTAACATCTCTCCAGGTTTGTCCATTTTCACCTGACATGAGCATCTTTGCATCAGTTTCAATCACCAAATCAGCAGTAGGTGCAAATTTTTGCCTCTCATCAGTATCCGGCAAATCAGTTGAATTATCAGCAACAGCTGATTCTGCAGTTCCCTGTGTACCATTGTGAGAGGACATTTCCTTTTGCAAACTTCTCCAGTTAAGTTCAACATACAACTCATTCACCTGAAATAGCACAATGAAAATACCAGAATATAACGAAAATACAGTAACAGAACTCAAAAATGTTTCAATGCCGCTTAATTGACAAAATCATGCAATAGAATGCTTATGGTGGCCATTTCAATCAAATTGGAAGAATCACCAATTTGAGCATCAATGTAGATGCTCAATTTCACTGCTTTTGTTTGGACACCACAAGATTATATAGTTTCTTACCTTCTCAACAAGCTCTGCATTTTCTGTGCTCAATTTCTCTACAAGCATATGTGCAGCTTCAATCTGAGATGCCACATCCCCATTTTCATTGGACTACATTAAGAACACAACATATATTTTAAGATATAAATACAAGCTGCTTGATATAGCCTAAACAGCAGTAAAAGTCAAATTCTAAACTCATACTTCATGCACTTCACATAACCCACATCGGCACAAAAAGCAAAAACAGAATGGGAAAAACTGTGAATCTGTGCATAATTGATGAAAGGAATGAGAAAACATAATGTAACTTGTATAATCAGATAATGGAACATAAAGATTCCATAAAACCTTATATGTACTATATTCTGTTTTCTCATTATTCTATCAGTTAGCCAATATGTTATAACAAGATCACAGGAAACAAACCATTTTGTCCTCGGTAGATTGATGAGACAAATCAACATTTCCCTCAAAGTTCAGAATTTGGGACTGCAGACCAGATATGGTTTCCCTCAGGTGTTGGTTTTCTTCCAACAGACTGTTCCTTGACTGCTCCAACTGCAGCACCTGTCACACTTTGATTTTAATATCTATATCAGAATAAACACAAACAGTTTGCTGGTAGATAGGATCCTGCTAAGTCTTTTATGTGTGGATACAAATTCATTCATCAAGGGCAGTGACAGGAAAAAAGGAAAAATGCACAAAGCAAAACTGTGAATCTGCACTCTGAATTTTGAGAGTGGTAGGTATTAGGAATTTAAAGCTAAGCAGGATATTAAGAAAATGAAAAATAAAGAACCATTTAAGGCAAGTCAATAAGTTAAAACTAAATTTATATTCTATCACTAAGAGAATGAAGCCTGTCTCAGCTTCTCCATAAGGGAAGTCAATGAGCAGTTTGTCCAACGCATAATTTTCTTCTGCTTTAGAAAAGTTTCATTCAGTGATCATATCGTTAATAGCATAATATAATCCCATAGGACAGAAAGTATTCATTACTTTGGAAGGGTATAGCATCAATTAATTTCATGGATAAACTAATAAAATTGAATAGAAAAATGACTTTTGGAGTATATCCATATGGGAAAACTAATAAAACCTTCTAGAATGGAATAAGAATCTTGAAATTTTTTTGCCTTTCTTCAAGCTTTCAACTCTTTTGACGCTAGGAAAGAGAAGAAGAAAAGTGCCAAGGAGAGGAAATTAATATCTCCAAACTCTGATTGTCTATGTGGTGTTAGCTTGGAAATCGTAGTGTCATTGATTTATTTCTTCATTCCCATTGCTTCCTTCACTTCTCAAATTGGAAGGGAAAGAAACTAGGCCAAGAGAGAGAGAGAGAAACCTCAATTTTCACTGTTCCCTCTTTCCTAGCTTATTAAATAGCAGAAATGCGCCTAATTCCTTGAACCTTCCCTCTCAGTTAAACATCCAGCCCAGCAGAATGCCAAAAATCCCATTACCATCATCTTGTATAATGCTTTATTTACATTATCAGAGCTGCTTACCTGAGCATGTAGCCTCGAATTATCAGCACTCAGAATAGCAATTATTTCCCTGTTTGAGTTCTGCCACGGAAATTTCAAGATTAGATAGATATTGTATATTTCATGTACTGAAACTATGCATGAAACAGAATAAACAAACATATAACTCTAAAAGACAAGGCTAAAACATATTTTGATTCCTGAATAATCCAGGAAATTTGAAAAAGTGCAAAGAGGAAAATATTATTAATGACTACAAAGCAATATAAATTCATAAAAGAACTTTAAAGAAGAAAGAAGGCCGGGGGGGGGGTCGTCAATGAGTCATTATGCATAAGAAATATAGTCTAATGCAACAGTTAAGAGAAAGAGCTCAAGGCTCTTTGAAAGTCTCCTCTGGATATTTGTAACATCACCCTCTTGCAGATTATAATAAATTTACCTCTTTCTGCATCCATGAATCTTTTTCACTCTCCATTTGTTTTGCCTTTTCCTCTAATCTCACCTGTGATCACATAGATTAATCTGTGAAAATAAAATGTAATTTGAAGGAATAACCCACTACAGCTTGCAAATACAAGCAGCAGAAAAAGCCACAGGTGAGATTAATCTTCACAGGAAAATATACTAAACTAAACAACACATTACCTTTTCTAAACTCAAAGTTGCAGCTTCATCTGCCAGTTGGTTAATTTTCACTTCAAATTGAATCTGCAAGGAGTATATATGAATAGAACTTAACTACCAAGAAGTTAAAGGTGCAATAGTTCAACTCAAGAGGAATGATGGTTGATAAAACTTCAAAAACAATCATCTGCAATCACATAGAGAAGCAAATTGCTAAAAGAATCCTGATGGTGATAATAAGAACAATCATAATTCACTTTGAGATTCACCGTCCACAGATTTAAGGACATTTTGATCATTAAAAGAGGGTCATCTCTGCACAACCAAGAATTTTCCTCATGCAGCAATTGTCAAGCTAAAGCTTTGATCTTGTAAGGATTCTAATAACTGTGCAATCACTTTCAACGCCATCTTTCTTGAAAACTGGCAATTTCATTGCATGAAAAAGTATAGGTTTATGAAGATATTATCATCTATCATCAGAAAGTTACAGCAATTGGTAATTTTCTAATTAATACCTCTTTCTGCATGAGATCTTCCTTTTCACTTTGCAGTCGTGCAATCTCTTCTTCTAAGCTAGACTGTAAAGGTTTCACAATCAATAAACCCAAAAATGCAGATTGCTCAAAATAGAACTATACTCCATGATTAGACTAGAATCAAATGGCTCATCCAAAGATGAAGATTGCAATAATCATCAAGACATCAAACATCTGATTATGATAATTGTGTCACCTCTTTCTGTGCATATGCATCTTTTTCCTTCTCTAACTGTGAAATTTGATGTTCTAGACTTGCCTGCATAAGCAAAATGGTCAGGAATTTCTACACCAGAGAGAAACATGACACTAAATGGAGGATAAAAATGCATCAAGAGTAATTCAATATTGATGCTTCAACAAATTCAATCTACATTACCTCTTTCAGATTGTATGCAACCTTTTCACCTTGCACTTGTTTAATTTGCTCCAGTAGGTTTTCCTGTGAAGACCATGAATTCAACGTTTAATTTCATTGGAAATGGAAATAAGATGGCAAGCTAATACATGGGAAAAAACAAAATGCAAGATTAATACATTTAGCATACTGAAAAAATTTTAAAATGCAAAATCTATTTCTGTTACAATAGAAATGTAGTTTTGTCACCTCTTTTGCTAAGCCAGCGCCCTCTTCTTTCATTAATTGCTGAATTTTCTCTTCAAGGATAAGACGTGACAGGCCAAACATAACTATTTTTTCTTAAGTATGAAGGAAATTCAAGGGAAGGAAAAAAAAACAAAAAAGAATTGATAAAACTGCACTGAACTAGATCCAAAAGATTCGGAATACATTTAAAAACTCCATTAGTATTCCTTACCTCTTTCTGTATGTGTGCATCCCTCTCCTTGTTGAGCTTTTTGATCTGCTCTTCAAGGCTAGCCTACAAAAGCAAAACAAAGGCCTAAACTAACTACTTCACTTTGTGCAAGAAGAAAAATATCCATACGCAGACTTGGCGCTGTCTGTACCTCTCTTTCCAACCAATTATGTTTCTCAGCTTCAGCTAAAGTTGACTGCAATAACATATTTAAGATTTTAACAAAAACTATTATACAGAATAGCAAGAATGCACCGTTATGCCATATAATGCCAAGTGAGGGGAACCAAAAAAAATGAAATGATCATCATCTGGTCATAATTTGAAAAGAATCTTGAGGTGAACAAAGAGTAGACCTTCATAAAAACAGTTTGCATGTAGGAGAATGCAAAAGCAACATTGCATCCATTAAAACAAAATCATATACAATGGAAGGAAATGTTCAGAGGAGGGGAAAAATCAAACTAGTTAGTTGGAAAGAAATAAGAAAGCAAGGAGTCACGTAATTTGGAAACAATATGATAGGATAAAAGAGTGCAGAACAACTGCAAATAGATGAAGATGTGCTTCTACACAATGTTTCTGCTAAGAACAAACTTTTAAGATAGATTAACTGGAGTTTGCAAACAATCAAAGCTTCAAAATAAATCTCTTTTTACATGTATATGGGAGAGTTATTAATGCTGCCTTTTATCAAAAATTGGCAAAGGTTCCTAATTTTGCACAGAGAACTCTTGCTACTGCCCATCAAGTAAGCCAAAGGAGCCACGGTATCCTGGAGCCCCAAGCAGGAAGTCTGGTAATACAAAGCAAAAACATGTATGTAGATAAAGCTCAGAAACAGTCCCCAACATAATAATCCAGGCAACATCTTCATCACGGAAAAATATGAGCATAATCTATTGATAGCTTTCAGTTTCTTAATAACCATAAATTGCTTTTAGAATGCAGGATTCAAGAGTGGGTAGATCAAAAGTGCAGCTGATATTTTTAGTAGCCAATTTGAACTTGAGCACCAATAATATGTTCTACATATAATGAACAATCTGGAAATGCATTAAACGTGATAAATATACCAACTTGAATTGGCTAACATTCAATTCAGACTTACAATTTCAGGGCCATTAGCAACATGTCTCGACTGGTCCGCATCCATTGTTGGCCCATGATTCAGAGCATCTGTAATTTCATGAACTTGATCTGTACCCTTCTGATCAATTTGATCAGCATGGTTCTGGCTGGAAGTAATTTGTTCTCCAGCACCATCCACAGAATTTTCTGCTGCTTTGTTCTGCTTATTCTTCTTTTTCTTGTTTTTCTTTTTCTTCTTATCTTCTTCCATCCTTGAGGTCAGGTACTCGAAAAGTCAAAAAGATGAATAGCTCCGAGCACGATCTGTCAAATGTCCAAACAACAATTCTTTTGCAGATTATTACACGCAATAAAACGGTAATGACTGGCAAACCCACATCCTCCTATAGATCATCGTCATGATTAACGCTAAAGCTTCCATCCATGACAAAGTTACGTTCTTTATTGCTTTGAAATAACTAGTCAATCAAACTATAGAAGTTCAGGAGCCATCAGATCTTCAGAGAAAACAAATCTACAAATTCACACAGAAAGCAGATCGCCAATGCACGATGCGCTACACTTTCAGAATCCCAGATTCCAAAAATTTGAGAGCAAGATTCAACGCAGCGCGTTCTAGCATTCATCTTGGCAATTCAAGCAAACAATGATCATAAACGAATACATACAAATACAAAACATAAACAGAAACGTATCAAAATCGAGCGTACAACTGCAAGGCTTCAAAATTGTGCATAAGATACAATTACAAAAAACCATTCAAGAAATGAAGTTTCGATGTAGAGAGACATACCAAGGTGAAGAAGCAGAAACGCTTGAATTTTTCTGAGTGTTTGAAGAAGTTCGCTACCAATTAGTCGCGTTCAGTCCAGACGAGGAGGAGAGAATGTGCGCTGGTGTTGCAACGGCAACGATGGGCTCTGGTATTCTGGTAATTTTAGGTTGTCGGACGAGGACTTTCTCGTACTTCCGCAAAGCGTGTCTATGAGTGACCTGTCTGCTTTACCACAATTACACGTTGCCTCCCGCCGCAGACAAACAAAATAAATACGAAAATGCCAAAAATTAAAATTGTAGGGGAAAAAAAATAAAACTACTAAAATGGCAGTTAAATACTTGCTCCGTCACTAAATAAATTAACATATTTATTATTTTAAATTGTCCTAAAAAAAAGTTTCTAATATATTACTATATCCGTTTCTGTCGTTTTGAATTTAAATTTTTTTTTACAAATTAACACTTTCTTTAAAAAGAAAATTTTTAATATATTACTATTTTCGTTTTACAAGTCGTTTTGAAAAAAAATTTCACAATACGTATTTTGCCCTTACTTTTTTTCAACTTTACTCCTTCCTGCAATTTCTCTTTTTTTATTTTTTACTACTTATGATCAAATTCTCCCGAATTACCAAAATAGATAAAAACTTAATTATGCGTAATTTCGAAAGTTTAGTTTTAAAATTATTTAGAATTTAGAACCCTTAATTTTTATTTATAAATCTAAAACGACTTATATTGTAAAATTAAGATAGTAATATATTATAAAATAATCAATATACCACACATATATTAGTCTTATATATTTAGATTTGATATAAAATATTATGTGATTCACATATTTTTTACTTTTATTATACTATATTATATTCTAATATTTATTTTTACATTAAAAATATCATGTTAAGTCAAACATTATTAATTTAGTTAGGACAGAAAAAATAATAAATTTAAACCCATTTTATATTAAAAATATTAAGAAAGATTATAAATAGACAAAAATATCCTTCATAATATACAAATTTCTAATTATAATTATTAGTCTTTCTATTATTAAACATAATTGCTTATCTCTATAAAATTAGGCTTGATTATTTTCCCGTTCCTTTAAAGCTAGCTACTTTTAGGATATAATGTCATAGACTTAACTAAAAGGATTCCATAGAAAAATCTTGTATTTTATATATAATAATCTTTTTAATATATAAGTTAGACTTAAAATTGATTTGATTTAAAATTTTTAAAACAGTAAAATTGATTTGATTTTAAAATTTTCTTCAAATACAGCCAATAAAATTGAACAAATAAATTATTATTATATATACAATTAAAATATTATTTTTAAAAAACAAAATAGATATGTTTACAATTTATAAACTTTTTATATTATTAATTATTTATGTTATAATGCATAAGAATTTTTTATTAATCTTTCATTCACATCAATATTTTCTATATTAGTTTTTTTTTTTTTAACTTTTTCACCTCACTTTTCATCTTGCTTATCTATATATTTATTACAATATCATTTATTTGTAGTGTAAGATAATAACTTATTTTATTTGATAACATTTTTTATAATTATGAATAATTCAAGTTAAACTAAACGGAGTTTGATTATAAATTTAAATGATTTAATTTGAAAATTTTTAAATTACGATTATTAGTTTGATTTAAAAAATAATTAAAATTATAGCAAAGTTAGCGGAAATTCTGGAAAATAGTACTATTTTCGCACCAAATTTTGATAGAGAGGCAGCTGTAAACGGTGTTCCTAAAGTAGGTTAAGTAGAGGTCGCATTCCGAATGCAACCTCAACGCAATTTCTTTTTTTTTTTTAAAAGTGGCCGATCATGAATGCGACCTCGACTCAACCTGCTGCAACTTTAATAAGATCAAACAACCTGCATACCGCATGAAGGTATCTCATTCCAACAGTTGCATCTACATCCTCTCACATCTTGTGAGAGCTTTAAATTTATATAATGCCTTTTCAGAGAAATTTTCTGCAGTTCGAGAATTATGTAGTAATTACACTATATGAGTTTCACTCTAGCCAACACATATAAAGCAAAAACAACAATACAGTGGTGATATCTACTAAAGTCTCATCCTTCATAAGGAACTAATAGAAATAACAATCAAGAAGGAAGAAAAATTCCAAAATAGATAATGACTACAAATTAGAAACATACTATTGATTTTGTTCCCTTGTCTCTATAATAATATAAGGTCCCAAGACTGTCTAATACAAAGAATCTCCTCTTCCAATGTGCCCTTAAGCTTGAAGATCTTTTAAAAAAATATCCCATTGGAGATCAGGATTTTCATTTTTTTTTCTGCCTCTACACATGTGAAACTATGTTCCTAAACTTCAACTAACAATTTTGATGTCCAACATTTTAACTCACAGAGTTTCAATCACATGAGCTGGATTTGACTGGTCACCGCAGCTGGATTTGAGTGGGCGACGAAGGAATCTACCAGCGGAGAAGCCTGTTGCGCGGGCTCTGAAGTGAATGCGAAGTGAACTGCGCCGAAATTGAGTTGAAGCAAATAAATGCGAAGGTCGCATTTAGATGTTGCTTAAATTAAAAAAAAAAAATGTTACCTCTTGTCGCATTCCGTGTGAATGCGACCATATTTTTACAGGTCGCATTTTGTAAGTGTGAACTCACTATTTTTGGATTTCTGTTTGCAGCTTCCATTCGGTTGGAATTCGGTGCGAAAATAACACAATTTTTCGGAATTTTCGCAAAGCTAAAGAAAGGAAGAAGAAGAAAAGGAACAAAATAAAAGAGCGGGGGCAAAATGGAGAAAACCGTGGGGGTTTGTCTATTAGACAGGGCCAAGAAGGCCATTGGTGAACTCCTGGAACTGCAAGAGGCTCTCACCGAATAGGTGTGATCAGGGAGGAGAGCGGGTGAGGCCTCACGGTTTGAGGGTTAGGGTTTCGCGGCTTTGCCTTGATCATCAATCCTTTATCGTGCGGATCTACTTGATTCTTGTCTCCCCTTCATCGCTCTCGTCTTTTCTTCCTCGATTTTGAAAGCCATCATTTCTTAGCTCGTCAAGGTACTGCCTTTTTCTCTCTATCTATTATTTGTTTTTTCAGTTTCTTTCTTTTTTTTCACATTTAATAACATCCAAGTAAGATCCTCCATCGATGTTGTTCTGCCGGCGTTCAGTTGTATATTCTTATTCATTTCTGACGGAGTCCGTTTGATACCAGTACTTTGAACTAGTGCTCTTTGATTAGCAACCATAATTGGTTTTGCTGCTAAGTCATTTTGTTTAGTGGTATAAGTTCATTCATAAAGTGTGCACTCGTGCAGGATTTTGATTGTGGGGTAAGCCCTTTTCACCTCTCGAATTGAAATGGCCTCCAAACGTATCCTCAAAGAATTAAAGGATCTGCAGAAAGATCCTCCTACTTCTTGCAGTGCTGGTATGCTTATTTGCACTTGTTTTCCATCTTGGTATGGTCTCCCCCCCAACACACAGAAACACACAGAGACATCCATAATCTTTCGACAGTCCTTAAAGTCACGAACTTGAAACATATTATTATTATTATTATTATTATTATTATTATTATTATTATTATTATTATTATTATTATTATTATTATTATTATTATTATTCCCCCCTCGGGGTACTTGCTCCTTAAATTTATTCCATGTTTACTTCAAATCAGACGTTGGCATTGGCAACATAATGGGCGGAGCTTAGTTTGAAATAATTTAAGTTTGTTTAGGTATCATTAGTACTTCACTGTCCTACACGCAGCATGTTTAGTCTGTTATGTTTAGACATGGTGCTTACTTCTCTTTGTGTCAGGTCCTGTGGCCGAAGATATGTTCCATTGGCAAGCTACTATCATGGGGCCGGCAGATAGCCCATATGCTGGAGGAGTCTTCCTAGTTACCATTCACTTCCCTCCTGACTATCCTTTCAAGCCCCCTAAGGTGAATCCATTTAGTAAATTTCTAATTGTGATTTTCCTTAAGCTATGAGTTTCATGGCTATGATTTGGGGCTTATTATTTCCATTGCTTGAAATGAAGGGAAAAGAAACAATGAGATAATAGAAAGTGTAGAAGAGGAAGAGTAAATATGGTTCTGGATTCCTTTTTGTTGCGAACATAGTAAGCAGTTGCCAAGACACTTGACCTATGGAGATCTTTTTTCTCTGAAGTCTCATGCTAGTTCACGAATTTGGATGGGATATACTGAAATTGAAATTTATCTGGATTCAAATTTACCCAGTAGTGGGCTCTGATTAAAGTTTGAAACTTGCATTGAGTTCCTTTTAAAGTTTATCAGTTGCTTTAAGTGCATTTGTGCTGCTTCTTCATTCATACTGTTGAAGGAGCCTAGGTATACCTTAGCTTTGTTATCACAATATGTTCTGATCCCTCTCTAGTGTTTTGAAAATTTGAATATGCTGTACATGAATAAGTAGAATAAATTATGATCCTCGCCCTTAGTGAATGTCACTGCATTGCACTGAGACATCATAGAAAACAAGGCTACACTAATACATTTTGTGTCTTCTTACCTCAGCCTCCTAATATGTTAAAGTTTGTATCTGGTGCGAATAAAATTGTGCTTCTACTATTTTTCTGGTAAACTAGTTATTCCATTTTGAGACTTAGATATTGAGCATGACTGGCATGCATTCATTATCTTCATATATTGATCTTATCTGATAACATGAAGATGAAACTGGTTATTTATTTGGTCAAGCAAAAGCTTTGCACAAAAGTTTGTTGATATTAGTCAAGATATTAATGTAAGTTGGTGTGCTCATCTCGGCACAAGGTTTCTGGTATATAATGTTTTCATTAGAAAGACTAGAGCTCTGGACTTGGTTTTGTGCTTCCGTTATCTTCATTGTCTGAGGGTCAAATTTGAGATTTTTTTTTTCTCCCTCCAGGTTGCGTTTAAGACAAAGGTGTTCCACCCAAACATTAACAGTAATGGTAGCATTTGTCTTGATATCCTCAAAGAACAGTGGAGTCCAGCTCTTACTATTTCCAAGGTTTGCGTTTTCTTTCTTCACCTTGGGCCAACGCCCAATTTCTGACCTAAACATTGGGTGATGTTCCTTAAGGAAAATAGAATCCATGTGATGGAAATATGATATTTACCTTGAAAATTGAATTTATCGAACATAATGATTTTGGTAACAATTATGGGGTTTTGGATTTGCATTACCTGAGTCCACACAACTGTGGACCAGAGAAATGCAATCCTTTCAAAGTAGCAATTCTTTCCTGGGAACCTGTTCAGGATGTTTGATATGATACATGCTATTCATTATTTGATACGATATTATTTAGTAATCTATCTGTGCTTCACAATTGTAACTAAGAAATTTGTCTCTCTTAGTTTACATGTTGTGATAGATCTTTGTACATGCCGTTTGTGATGCACTTGTTATTGCCAATAACTCCTCTAAATTCTTCCTTGCTGTATCATTATTCATCTGATAGTTAGTGCCAAGTGAAAAGACTGCATGTTGCAAAAAGCTTGCACTTCTCTGACCTCTTGTGTGATCATGCTATTCGAATGTTTGGATTTTGTAAGTTTGAAGCTTTCCCCACTTCCCTGTCCGTCTTGTATTTAGTTTTCACTATGTTGATGTGTGTAGCTATGGATCAGATTGAAATTCATTTCTTCATCTTGGAAGTGTGAATGAATATACACTGGCTTATCTCTCTAAAAGCTTTGTCTTGACTCCTTGTTTCGTTCTTTTAAAACAGTTACTTCTTTCTAAGAGATCTATGGAATTTGAAATGCTAGTGAAAAGCATAGAGAACTTGGGCATCTGAATGGTATTTGCGCTGAGACATCAGAATTCAGAACTTTTAGTTACTTCAATTAGTGTGTGGACAGAGTTTTTCCTAGTTTGCTTCTGAAATTTCATATCCTTCATTACAGTCACATGTGAATTAACTTCAATACCATGGTATATGATCGCAATATGAGGTTATAATTTTGAGTGGGGAAGATAAGAAATGAACAGGCTCTCCCCTTTTGTCTTTTTGCAAATTGATTGAAGTCACCAATGCTTCTATTAGATCACAATATTTATGAAGCCCTTTAGCTGTAGTTTCAATTCTGTTTTTCCTCCTTGAGGATGTGCCAAACCTGCATCTGGGACTGTTCTGCAACTAATGTTTTCTAATTGTCTTACAGGTATTACTTTCCATTTGTTCCTTGCTGACTGATCCAAACCCTGATGATCCCTTGGTACCTGAGATTGCGCACATGTACAAGACAGATAGGTCCAAGTATGAATCCACAGCCCGCAGCTGGACACAGAAATATGCGATGGGTTGAGAATCTGAATTCCTTTCAGATAGACTGCATTTTCTAGATCTTGTATAAGCCCTGCACGTTTTTGTTGGGGAGGTTTTTGTGGGCATGGAAGTGTTCTATTGGGAAGTCATTTGGGGCGAAGATTGAAAGGGATTTGCTTTTGTGGCATCCTCTAGTATCTCTTGGTGTTGTGTGAAAAACTTGCATTCTGCTCGTGTTTGTGGAACCAGAAACTGTATCTGCATCTGCATACTGTTGTTTACTGTTTATGTCAATTATCAGTATGGACGTGGAATGCTTGTCCTCCACTTCTGTGTTGCAATTGTTCTTAGAATGTGATAATGAGGTATTCACTCACTTGTTTTCCCCTTCCCTTACCTTCCTGAGAGATCAGGGCTTGTTAATGATTCCCCAGTGGTGTATATTTCATTCATGGTGGTTTCTATGGCCCAAGGCTCACTTTTTCTTTGTATCGCACATCTTCACTATCTCCTTGGTGTAGAAACTAGTCATCCGGGCAGCATTAGCACTTGAGTACTAGCAGCATCTACTTCTGAATAGTGAATATTTAAGATTAAAACTCTTTTAAGAAAAATTTATTTAAATTAAAAAATTTAGAAAAAAAAAATCCATCTGTCTTTTAATATAAATTGTTAGATTTAATTTAGTACATATTAAGATAAATTTTTAAAAATAAGGTGATTATATATATATATATATTTAAAATATCATTTTTTTTGAAAAATATTTAATGATTTATAATATAAAATAGTAAAAATAGTTTTTAGTGATTTATATTATGAGACGAAGGAAGTGTGTAAGGTAAAAAAGAGATGATAGGATGTTTTATGCACAGGTGAGTTTTTTAAAAAATAAAAATTATTTAGATTGAATTTTTTTTAATTAAATTGATATTTTCAATTGGGATGAATTAGTATTTAACTGTTCTAGAAAATGTTGATTCAAAGTGGTCCTGAGTTGGTGTTGAACGGGTCAGACAATTGGGGCAAGCTGGTAAGAGTAAGAGCTGGAGTCTCCGTCGATAATCACGGTCAGGCAGGTTCAAAAGGTTTAGGGATTTTGTTGTATTGGGAAATTTATGGTACTATGTGAGTATCATTCCAAGGGGCACAGCCCTTACTGCTACGCTGATGCAGTTGACATATCTCAAGTCAGTCGTAATAGAAGGTGATTCGTTAAATATTATAAAGGTAAATGGCTTGGTAAAAGATACACAGATATGGTGCAGTTCGATTCTCCTTTCACTAGTTGATTGTCGTTTTTAAAGAGAAAATATAATATATATTATGAGTATATAATAAAAATTAATAAAAATATAATTATTTTAAATTAAAATAAATTAAAAAATTTCAATTTGCTTACAATTGTAGACAATTGTAAGTACTTGCTGCCCGTCTATTGTGTCTACTTGTGTTTATAGTTTTGATTCCAAATGAAAAAAAAAAAGAAAAAATTAATTTATTTAGCCTTTAAAATTAAAGACTTATAATATTTTTATTGTTATAATTTTTAATAAAATTATCACTTTTCTACTCTCTTTACGAAGAAGTCAAGACTCAAGTCACTTCTATTGCATACTATTTTTCTTTTTAATGACAAAATAAATGATTTCTCAGAAAAAAATAATATCCAATTTGAAAAATTAATTCAAAGTACAGAGTCTCATAATTCAGCTAGTAATAGTATATAATATACACATGCACATGCCTGCACTTTTATCTACTATAGTATTAATTACTGTTGGGGGAAAGTTAGAATCAAAAGTTTTCCAAGCTAATCACCAAAAGCTGTTTGGACTCTTCTAGTTATCTTCTTCCTTCCAATCCTGCCTCACTCCCCCCACCTGAAAACACCATACATTTTGGAATCTCCTGCACTTATCATCTACCCAATACTGCTCTTGTCTTTGATTTGCATTTCCCAAGTCTGACCGAACAATCTTGGAGGAAGCCGTCAGCATAAAGCACCGCCTTTCTTTACCAATTCAAGGTAATTACTCTTGTACGCGGCTACCCATTTAGGGCTTTGGTTGTATCTTTACCAATTATTGGAAAGTTTTGTTCTTTTTAGATTTTTGCTGTTATTGGTAATTCCACGGGCTTCTTGTTACTTTTTCTGAATTTTTGTTTTTAATGTTCTTGAGGATTTCGAATCTCATGTATATCTGCTTCTTTCAGATTTTGGGGAGGTGGGTAATTTGTTTGATTTAGCGCCTTACAAATTTAGCTCTCAATGGGACTTTGTGTAGCTAAGGTACGCTTCCCCTTTTTGTGTTGAACTACCCCGAATTCTCATTTCTTGCAAGCCTACGGGATCTTTTGCTTCTAATTTCCTCTTTCATTTATAATAATACCACCTGATTGATTTTGTGAAATGAGCCATGCCAAGCAGCCGCAGTTGAAAACCGTAAGACTGGTGTTGAAAATGCCAACGAGTGGCTTTTGGTCAGCTTGGAGACAATATATTAAGTTTTAATTTGGAAGTAGAAGTATTGGTGTTACTTACCGTTAAGATATTGCAGCCAATTGAACATCTTCTTTGGCTAAATAGCATCACGTGTTAGATATTGCATAATCTTTTTGCGTGCAGCTTTATGTACGCTACTCGATTAATTAAAATGCTTTGATAATTTGACACTTTCAGCCGAAGGATGACAGTGACTCTGACCATAATGTTGAGTTTGCTGCTGGAAATGTGCAACTTATTACTACTAAGGAGAATTGGGATCAGAAACTAGCAGAAGCTAGAAGGGGTGGAAAGCTTGTAAGTATTACAAATAAGTTGTTGCCTAATCTTCTTTTAATGTTGGACACATCTATAGCACCTTGGTGCATGCATGGAAACAAATGGAAGTTCCATTACTCACAATTTTAAGACATATGCTAGTGATAGTAGAGATGAAGCTTGTGAAATTCTACAAATGGAATCTTCCTACATTTTATCCCTTGGTAAAATTCTCATTTTTCCCTCTTCCCCCCCGCCCTGGATTTAAGAACTGGAAGAGAGACTAATTGTTTTGAAGTGTTTACCATTTGCCCACAACAGGTCTTATGGCGTGCGTTATGAGGATACTTTTGCTGTTCTTCACCATGAAGCCTAAAATTGCATGGTTATATCAGGATTAAGTTTTTGAACTCAGTTTTAAATTTGGTGCCGTGGGAACCATCAGCTTTTCATCTTGCCCATTTGTCTAGCAGAATTTTCGTATGAGATGTTAAGTGGATACACTAGGATATTAGTAGATAACAGATTGTGAAAAACTAAGACTACTTATGCTGGCTGAAAAAGAGGATGATCTGGATTAGTCCATCACTATGATAAGCAATGCAGCAAAATTTGAGTCCATAGGTTTTAGTCTTTATTATCTTTAAGGAGATTTATCTGATGGGTTTTCTTGGTGTGTGTGTGTGTTGTATTTAACCATCCCAAAGGTTCCATACAGATCTGTTCAAAGCTTAAAGGATGGAAGAAAGTGGCCCTAGATAGGATTAAAGGAGATAAGAAATCACTCGAGCCAATGATGCAAGAAAAAATGCATTCTATGATTGGTTTTTATGCGTATTATCTAATTTCATCTTGCACCGGTTTATTTTGTATCAATATTCTGGTAAATCTTCTGGGAGAATAATAACTTCATTTCCACCTGCGCCTTTCAATCACTTTCAATCTTTTGGAAGTAATTGGTCGTTTAGATTATATTCTCCAACCCAATGTAGGGAACACGATCTAAACTAGGTAATTTGACATCAGTAGTTCACGTTACCTCCCCAAAATTCACAAAACTTTGATACCTTAACTCAATTGTCCTCCATTTTTTGCATAATTGCCATCTAATGTACCTTAGGATGACACCAATGGCGTCTATTTGTGAATTGAGTGGGTCCTAGGCAAATTGTGCCATCTGATTGCTAGATTCACTTTTCCAGTTTGTCTGTCCCTCTGTCTAAAGGTCCCCAGTGTTATCCATGAAAAAAAACAAACTTTATAGATTCACGGTCAACATTTAATTGAAGTTGGGTTACCACTTACAGTAATGGGATAGATTAGGTATTTTTAGTGGCTAATGTCCAAAATGAATTTTCTGAAAGCAGTGTGCATGCAGTTGCACATATGGAGGTAGATTTGTAGGTAATCGAGCTTATTTTCTTCTATTGAATCATTCATTGACATGGAATTCATGGATGATTAGTTGTAGTCTAGTATCTCGTTTATGCTTGTTTCCAGTGGTTAGTGTCATTTTTTAATCCAAGTGAATATTTGCAGGTGATTGCAAATTTTAGTGCTTCATGGTGCGGGCCTTGTCGAATGATTGCACCGCTCTACTCTGAGCTATCTGATAGATATCCTTCTCTGATGTTCCTAACAGTAGATGTCGATGAATTACCTGTAAGTAATGCACCTACTTGGAAAGTCAAATAAAAGGCAAACTCAGTGTATTTCCAAGATATGCATGCTGTTTGAAATTTACTTACTGTTGAGGGCATGGCTAAGTATTATCAGAAAAAGATCTCTAAGTGAGGAAAAAACGAAAAAAAAAAAAGAAGTTAGAACTATGCAAGCACTTCTATTTTTGGTTTTCCACTCACTATTTAGGTGGATACTGGAGGTATCATTTTATGCATATTTGTTTCGGCAGTCTATCTAACTTGATTATTCTCTCTCTCACTTCAGGAATTTAGTTCGTCCTGGGATATAAAAGCAACTCCAACCTTCTTCTTTCTCAGAGATGGACAGCAGGTAGACAAACTTGTGGGTGCCAACAAGCCTGAGCTGCAGAAGAAGATAATTGCTATTCATGATTCAGAAACCCTCCCTCACAAATAGCTATTTCATCCGTGTCCTTATCCTGGAGGGGGGTCTTGGAACAGTCTTTTTCATCCTTCCCCCTGTGAGCCTTTGTCTATACGAGTTTATCTGTAAATTTGACTAATTTGGGTGTTTATTGCTCGTGGATTGCATAACATCGGAATTTGCATTTTTTTTTAATCAAATATAACCTTCATGTCATGATCGCCCCTTGTGAAATAGTCTGTGAGTTGTCCCTTGTAAGATCCACGAATCAATTGGACAAGTTCTCCGTTGTTCTGAAAAAAAAATATATATTTGCTCTAATTTCTGGCATTGGTATAAAGTGGCAGCCTTGAAAAGCCATATGAGATGTTGATTATCCACCTAATTTCTGGCATTCCCACTGACCGTTTCATATGGGATGATCCTTTTCCTAATTTCTGTCGGAAAAGTTGCTTTTAAGAGAGAATTGACGCTGCTTCAAATTACAGATCGTTTCTGGAACTTAATTTCTCAAATTATACCACTCTTGTTTCGAAGGCCTAAACCATGTAATGTTGTGAGCCTCTCCCGATCCATAGCTTTGTTTATGATGTGACCATTCTGTCCGCCCTGACTTGGAAGACAATACTCCAAAGAAGGCTTCTTTCTCTTCGATTCCATCTGGAAGCTGAAATGATCATCCAGGTTGCATGTTACCCTTTTAGTTTGAGAGATAAAAGCACGCAGTCTCCACTTCTTATAGTGGACGGTATGGCAATGCCCCATGGGTATAGTCCCTTGTCTCTTGTAATATTTAACCAATTTGTACAAGTAACCAAAATGTCAAATTCCAATTTGTTTACAGATCCATCCAACTAGACAGTTCACTAAGGTTAGGTTGCAATTGTGTACTGTATCTATTCATAATGAAGTGAACCAATTTTCAACACACTAGTTTAGCGTGCCAACCTCCAAATACAAGGTTGTGGAGCGCGTTTAGTTGACTTGCTCATGAAAAAGGAGAAAACCTGACACGCTGAAGCATATCATGCGAGAATGGGCATGCCCGCACTTGGACAAGAGACAGTATCATCCCTCAAGCTCTTGACAAATTCTATTAATAGCAGGAGAGTTATTATTCAATATATATATATATATATATATATATATATATATCAGTTTAATATTAAATCACAGTCTTATTTTGTTTTTTCTCATCTCCTTCTCCATTTCCTGCCTTCTCCCCCTTTCCCTTCTAAAAAAATTAAAAAAACAAAAACAATTCATCCCTCAGGCTTAGGATAAAACAATACATTTCAAGGCCTTCTAAGGAACAAGTTTACAACGTCGAGTTTGCTCGACGTGGGATTCATACAGCTTTCAGACAAAGAAAATTTTGATTTCTTGCTTCGGGCATCAAAATCCCGCAGGCCCCAGATCTTGGTATGCCATACACGATTCCCTTCCTATTGCTAAATTTTAGCAAATGCAGCACGTTCAAGAAAAAGTCAATTCGGTAGAATATTTGCCAACGGAAAATGGTGATATTGCCTGCCAAGACCAGATATGAACATGCACTAACTACCGAGAAAGTCATTTTCACATTGCGAGGCTTAAGGCTTGGCTTAGTGCCAACCCATTAAATTCAATCATGTATCTCATGATTAAACAATAAGGATATTAATGTGGTGGGTAATGACAGATCAGAATTCAAACCTACGTCCTAATAAATTACAGGTTAAATGATAAGAACCTTAGGAAAGTGTCGTTGAATTTCTCATTTTTAAACAGAGTCACAATCAACCATCAAACCAACAGCACAATCAGGCAACCAATAAGCAGCTCTTTCTGCTAAATTCTATACATCATGTGTAGCTGTACTCGAATGAAAAGTAATTTCATAATGCGGCTTTCACTACGGCTAAACTTGTTCCCAGATGATATGAACACAGAGTCAGTTGACAAATAACAAAACAGACGATGCAATAAAATTGTTTGCCCATCAGAAAAGAGTAAGAAAGTACAGTTATTTCCACACTCCTGGTTTAATTATAAATATACAACTTACAAAAAGATTTGACCTCATACGTAATAACAAAAAAATGATATAGCAAGAAAAAGAATAAGATACAAGGCCAAGAAAATATATCTTTCATGGTTAAAGACCACAGTGCACATTGCCTTAACAGTTTTCTGGGCCAGTAACCAGTGACAGTGTGCAATCAACTCATTTTCTCAGCGTCCTTTAGGGTTCATTATCTGTGAGAATACAGCACTTGGCGTCAACCCATCGGAGTCCTCACTTGCAAGGCTTCGACCACCAATGCTCATGGATATTCCACTGCTTCTAGAATCCATTGCACTGTCATCGAAACCTGGGGATGCATTTGGATCTTTCTTCCCTTTGCATGTCACGTCGAATGTCCCTTCTTCAAGGTCCATTCCACCAAGACCCTTGCCACTCTCCTCTGCACTCTCCTGGAGTTGAAGAGCAAATTCAAGGTTCCAAAGCACATCTCCCATAGAGGGCCTATCAATACCAACATCAGCCACGCACTTGACTGCAGTCTCCGCAAATTTTTTAAAGCATTCAGGTGCAATCTTCCCCTTCAGATATGGATCCATAATCTGATCAAGAATACCCTTTTTAAAGCAATGTAAGGCCCACTCTGCAAGGCTCACTTGTTCCTTGGGAAGTGTTGGATTTAGTGCAGGGCGAGCACACAAAATCTCAAAAAGTACAACTCCAAATGAATAGACATCAGATTTGTCTGTCAATTGTTGCCGCCTAAAGTACTCAGGATCCAGATAACCAAAACTACCCTTCACAACAGTGCTGACATGGGTGTGATCCAATGAAGGACCAGTTTTTGACAACCCAAAGTCAGAAACCTTAGCAACCCACTTCTCATCCAATAGGATATTAGTTGTCTTAACATCACGGTGGATAATAGTGTGCTTGGCACCAGTGTGAAGATAGTGCAAACCACGAGCAGCACCAATACAAATCTCGAGCCTCTGCTTCCAGGGCAAAGGAGGCTTTTGGGTCTTGTATAAATGCTCACGTAGAGTTCCATAAGCCATATAATCATATACAAGGATCATTTCACAGTTTTCTTCACAATAACCAATCAGTGAAACAAGGTGACGGTGGCGAAGCTTTGAAAGCATTTCAATCTCAGTTTGGAATTCATGTACACCTTGTTCAGAGAGTGGGTTGCCACGCTTAATGGCAACCTTTGTACCACCATCAATTTCACCCCTGTAAACTTTGCCAAAACCTCCCACCCCAAGAAGGAGAGCCTCATCAAAGTTATTGGTAGCGCCCTTGATCTCAGCAAATGAAAAATGACGACAAAGGTTAGAAGGAAGGGAGGATGCATAGCTTCCTGTAGTGTTTGTCTTTGCAGAACCAGAGGAATGTGAATTGCCATATAAAGAAAGAGGAAGCCAGCCATCACTTGCAGTAGAGTCCTTTTTGTGCCCACGACGACGAGAAACAGCACATATGAGTAACCCAACAAGAAGGACTGCTGCAATTCCACCTCCAACGCCACCGCCAATGATTGCTTTCTGGTTGTTTGATCGACCAGAGCCAGAGGATGCAGACGAGTCAGTGGAATGCGGTATTGGTAGTGGATTTGGATTAGGACCTCCAAGATTTCCTTTTGTATCATTTACCTTGAAGATCTCAAGGCCATTCAAGATTGCATCGTACCAAGAAGACCCTGAGGCAGCATAAGGATGGAGAGCAAGCCAGATATCCTGTTGTGGCTGACCATCAGGGACAAAAACAACATAATCTCTATGTATTGCAACTCCATTAGTTTTCCCCCAAGCAATGACGTCTGCATCTTTTGCTGCTGTCTGATTGTTAAGATAGACTTGAAACACCCTCTGGTTAATCATTGTAATATTGTCAAAGACCTCACAGAAGTGAAGCCTGACCAGGTAATAGAATCCCGAGTCAACAGAGAAGAGCCATGTCAGATTGAACTGCAGATTAACAGCTGCAGTTGGACCCATTGCTCTAAGAGTTCGGTAGACATCAACTGGGGCAATATAACTAGGAGTTCCAGGAGGATAAGTGATATTGATGTTAGGATCACCTATCTCAGGAACCCCAGTAGCTGCACCAAGTATGTAATTGGAATCACTATACCATGACCTAAAAAGACCAGTATCACCAGAGGGTGAAATATCGTTCCCACCCACATTTAGCCGATAAACATTCTCAAGCGAAGTTGTATTGTCAATTAGAAATGGTACACCCTGACCAACAATTAATGTCGTTCTATCTGCAGTATTGTAAATATCCGGATGTGAAACAACCTCAATACCATTCACGAATGCATATGAACTGCTAGGATTTGAAGCCGGTGTGAAAGTCAAGTTCAAGGTGCCTGAGTCCACATTGACAGAAAACTCCTTCATCATGTAATCATAGTTCAGTGCCTCTGCCGTCTGAGCTGCACTAAAGTTCTTCATAAGGGTATAAGGTCCAGAAGTCACAGCAAAAATGGCATTGGAGGCATCAAGCCCATTATAAGATGCAGGATAGAAGTAAAGTCGGATGAACTTTCTACCAGGAGCTACAGGAAAACTATATGTGAATTCAGACTGAAAAACTCGAGCTGTCATGTAAGGAACCTGGGGGACGGAAGGTTTCTGGACAGAGGCAGTGGAAGTTAATGTCTTCCCACCAGCCAAGTCAAACTTGGAGCCAATATCAGTGTTCCATTTCCGACCATCAGTATCAGTGGAATCAGGACCTCCACAATTCAGTAGAATCTTATCAGTTGGCACATAATTATCTGCTACCACCAGATGGATCGCAAAAGCAAGCGATAGAACACCAAAAATTGAATACAGACGCGGATAATTAGGCTTTCTCATAGTTCTCATATGCAAACGGAAGCTTCTACCAGAACACCTAGAACAAGAAAAATACTACATATTACCAAAAAATATCAACTTTTAAGTTCCTAACATGGAGAAAGATCAATCCTAAAGTTGTGCAACATCGTTAACACAAAGAAAAATCACTTCAAGTCCAAGAATCAAACTTTATTTTATTTTATTTTTTTTTTTAGTGTTCGAAATAATTCTGATCCGGAAATCAACTTAAAGAAAGATTCAAACACGAGATCCAAGGCAGTTTTACTGTAATCGCGACATAAATCAAGTGATATCGAGTAAGATTCTCAGGAAGCATTCGTAGAAGATACAAAACAAGATACAGAGATGTAATTAACATTAGAAACAAAGATAAAGTTCGGGGATCCAGTAACGGAGCATGCTCTTGAGCCACAAGACGAAGAAAAGTAGAAAATAATAATTAAGCAAAGAAAATGGAAAAACAAACTGAAGTAGCAGAGAATGCAAGCTTACCTTGAGCAAAACAATCAGGTCGGAGAAGAAATCCTCAAGCCATTTTGGAAGGAGTTGAGCAAACCTTTCTATTGAAATCAAGTGCAGAAATCTCCCCGAGAAAGAGAGTATTTGTTGAAGCTGACTAAAGAGAGAGAACAGGGTTTGAAATCAAAGCAGAGAGAGAGAGAGAGAGAGAGAGAGAGAGACGAAACAAATGGAGATCTGAGTGAAATCAATTCCACCAGATTTTGACATTTTATATAATCCAAAAAAATAATAGTAAATCCGTTATTTTATATTCGGACAGTGGTCTGTTAATACGGTTAATTATAATTGCTATGAATTTTCCCTTTAAACTCAACTCCTTTGTTAAATGACATAATTACCCAATAAGCCAAAAAAAAAGTAATAATTGATTTCAACTAAAAAATAATTTATTTACATAACAGATAAATTCCGAGTTTAATAAATTACTGTGAGTTTTGGTTCTCAATTTGAATTCAATAATTTTTTTTACTGAAAAAATTATTAAAAGTAGTTTATTTTAAATAATTAAAAGAAATTATCAAAACGAACCCGTTAAATTTTTATTTTAATCCAAAAATAGTTATTTTTCTTAATGACATAAATAACCTTTGCCCGTGGTAGTATGGGATTAAATTATTACTAATAATGAGAGGTGGCGAACGCGTCGGGAGATGTAGCGAACGCCGCTAATTAAGGTGGTGGGGACAATTCAGGCAGTGCAGACGCGTTTCTTTTTACAACTCATCGGGGAGTGGGAGAAGAATATTACTATTAGGCCCAATAAAATAATGGACTGGCGCGTGTATTTACTATTTAGTAGGGGGACTGTGACGGGGCTACGGCTCTGAGTTGTAATCGGGTTGGACTCGACGATGAGTGTGTGGGACCGACCTGCACGTTAGTGGGACCCAATGAAAATTCGGTAGCCCGCCGGGTTACGACTGGCCAAATGGCAGCAATTATCCCTTTTTTTTTTTTTTTTTGGGTCCCTCTCCCCCGAATCCATCTCATAGTTCGGCCCCGACGAATAATGGATTCATCTTCAGACAATTGATGTCTCATTCTAATGAAGATGTTCACATGACCTTTTCCTTTGAATGTATTATAAAATAGTTTTTTTTTAAAAAATTAATAATGATTAATTTAATACGAAATTTTATATAAAATATAATATAATAAAAATAAAAAATATATAAATTCTATAATATTTTTATATTAAATTTAAATATATAAAAATAATATATATATTAATTATTTAATAATAAATTATATAGTAATTTTTTTAAAAAAAAGTATCAAAAGTCTAAAATAATAAATAAGTTATTTTTGTTGAGACGAAATGAGTAATAATTATTATCTGTATTTATAAGTCGTTTTAGATTTGAATTTTTTTTATAATATAAATCGTTTTATAAAATTTTATAAATATTTATTATTTTTTTCTAATTCTACCTTCTTCTGTAATTTTTTTTTCACTAATTATTACTCAACTCCCTCCGAGTATCAAAATAGGCAAAAACTTAATTATATATATTTTTAGAATTTTAATTTTAAAGTCATTTGAGATTTATGGAGCTTTAATTTCTGTGCATAAGTTTAAAACGACTTATATTATGAAACAAAAATAATACTCCCTCCGTTTCAAAATATTTATTTATGAAATTTTTTATACACAATTTAAGAATGTTAGAAATAATATTACAATTTAGAAAAAAATTATATTCTACCTATATTAAAAATATGATAATTATTGATTGGTAAAAATTTTTAAAAAGAAAAAAAATTAAAAAATTATGCAGTTGATTTAGAATAAATAAAGGTAAAATAAGAAAAAATTAATTATTAATTTTAAAAATATATACATAAATAAATATTTTAAAATAAAATAAAAAATTATTAATAAGTATTTTAAAACAGACGAGTATTAAATTTTGATAGATTAAAAAATTTATATATTTTTGTGCATTAATGGAATTATAGTGAATTAAGGTGTGAGTGAATAACTACCCAATTCAAATTATTTTATCACAATTTAAAATAATAATCTAAATAATTTTTATTTTTTCGAAAGACGTAGGATCAATGATTGCGAGGTGCACGCGTAAATAAGCTGCCGCCATTTTTGTGGTGGGAGGCGACAGTATAGCAGTCACAATCTTTCTATCTCCGGAGGGGACTTTCCTCCTTCTTTTCACGACAGGAGGAAGAAGGTTTGAGTCAAAGCATTTGGAATGGATAGAATTTTCCTTTTTTTTAAATTCAAAATTTTAAAATTTTTTTGCGAATGATATCCAGCAAGCATCCATACCAGTGTTTTAATGTCTTAGGACTCTTGAATCTTGATTCTTGATGTCTGTCAACCACCCAGATGGCCCAGACCCACAAGAAGGGGTACAGGGTTTTAATGTCTTAGGACTCTTGAATCTTGATTCTTGATGTCTGCCAACCACCCAGATGGCCCAGACCCATAAGAAGGGGCAGCTGTTCCTAAGTACTGATCCGTACGCGATTACGATGGATCACCGTCACCGACGACCGACCTCTGACCATGCAGTCACAAGGCTCTTAGTCCTTGTTGCTGCTGCTCTGTTTTTTGAACCATCAGAGGCAGACATCTGATCTGAAGAACTTCTTACGTTGGAAAGCAGAAGATGAGAAAATGTGGCTATCGGTTCTTTTTGTTTTGTACTATGGGACCCGGCGACGGGAAGTCTTCTTGTTGGGATTGCACCGAACCGTTTGGAAATGAGCAGGGCAGCGGGGACTGACCCTAAGTGCAAGGGATGGTTGCGGAAAATACTGTTGTTGTGTTGGCTTTCTTGTCGGATGCTGAAATAAAGCTTTCTTATTCTCCCATTTTCTTAGAGCAAACTTTTCCCCCCCTCCCACTTGCATAGGGGCTTCCTCCACTCCCCTCCGTAGACATTGTTGTTAGAACTATAAGGGCTGTTTTTCAGACATTACAGATACGGTTGATTACTTACTATGAACGGCATGTTATTGTACAATTACAAGTTCAGCGGTTTTCTCTTGCAATTCAAGATTGCAACTTTTTCTTTCTCTAGCATGCTTTTGTTCTGATATCCATAACTAAAATGCAAATTATGCTTTAACGCTAAGGACCGATATCTACTTGACGTTTTTGCATCTGCAAGATTGATAAGATAACCACTATCAGGCTATCAGCTCACCATCAGAGTAAGAAATCCCAATTTTCTGAAGGCACTTCCTTGAGATATTCTGAAACTAAAATAATTACTGGAAACATTCTACATTTGAAGGCTACTTAGTGTTAACAATTGTCTTCGGTCTGATTGGTAATCCGTATTTCCTTCGGTATAGCATTTACATGAAGGCCAAGTCCATTTTCTTAAGGACGAGGATTGCAAGATATAAAAGATTTGTGGGATGTAGAAACGAGAAACCTAGACCCACCATTTTAATGTCTATCCATTTCTAAATAAGACTCTGTATCTTCGCTTTGAAGGTTGCCAGATGATTTCCCCCCTGAACACTTCTCTTGTGTTTTACAAGATTGTGGCCCAGAGAGCAGTACCTTAGACATGAATATGTGTCCATTGCCGTCTGCAATACTATTAATTGGGAGAAAGAGACGGGAAGGAAAGAATACTATTAACTGGGGGTAAACGAAATGGAAAGTTAAATATAATGTTTGAATAAGATGATAGAAGAAAAAGAAAAGAAATGCTACGATTTTAGTTTTTTTTCCCCTTAATTTAACGTAATAATATTAAATTATACATTTATTAAAGGTATTTTAAATCATTCAATTTTTAATTTAAAGTCCCCTCTCATTAATTTTATTTTCTCCTGCTTAGTGAAATAACAAGAAAGAAATTCCCCTCAATCCTTTCTGCATAACTCTACTAACAAGAATTTAGTAGGTAATAATGGAGATTATTGAATGCAATCATCAGCAAAACCTGGGCTACTAAATGGAAGTAATGCCCTTTCTTGTGACATCAAATGTCATCAATGCCATCTTCTCTTTGGAAAAGAACCAACATAAATTACTAATCTAACACTTCATTGGCCACTAAACTTTTCCGTGGCCACTAAACTTCATACGTAGTGTGTTCAAGAGACAACAGGACCTGGGAACAAAGAAAGGACTAGGAAACGGGGATTTTCAGGTTAGTTTATTGATCCAGTGGTTCATTGGGACACAATTAAAGGTACAGTTTTCCAAGAAACTTATCTCAATGATAAAGGACACCAGCAATCAACTTATGAAATAAACTAACTGATGATGGAGCCATATTTTAAAGAAAAGTAGGGAGAATTCAATAACAGATTATTCAAGTAATACAGAAGCAGTTGGGGAAGATGCTCTGCCCACCAAGTCACATATGCAAGAAATTCTTTTTCTTTCCCCCTTTTTTTTCCCTTGCCACATCCAAGATTATTAAAGCCAAGCACATCATTTTCACTGAGCTGTCTATAAAAGAATAAAAGATATTCTGCTTTCATAATCTTCCCAGCATATAGATAATCTGCCCTACAATATTTCCACATTGAATAAGATATACAACATCATTCTATACCTTAGAACAGAAAATTTACCTCTTCATCAAGTCGGACCAAGTTTAACTATACTTCCAGAAATTGAGCGCATGGCTTCAAGGAGATTATGAAAGATGTTCCCAATAGCAGTTCTGGAGCCAACATAGAAGAACCAAATGATTATCTCTACTATTTAGATTCTTCAACTTAACCGTGGTGAATTTAACCAGCCTGAGACATGTCACTGGGGGACTTGAGATTGCAAGCTTCTCCTGAGAAAGCCAGATAACTTCTCACTTGCCGATTGTCCGCATTCCATGCAAAGAAGGTAGTCATCCACTGGGTGCAATAGAGCCAACAGTTAGATTTGGAATTGAATTAAAAATTTTCAGGTCTTCCAATTATTGAAGCTAGAACATAAACCGCTAAGGAATCTATGTTGCATGAACCTCCAAATTTAGTGCCAACATTAATGTTCCAATGTCCATTACAAGCCTCTACTTATATAGACCGTAAAAGAGTGAGTTCTTACATAGAATTTGTTTCCTAGAACTTCAACACAAATATCCTTTGGAAGCATCAGCCAAAATTATAAGTAGGGAAACCTGTATCAATCCAACTCTAATCAAGGACTAGATGCTTAAACCTTCAACATTTCAAGAAAGACTTAATGACTGTAGAGGCTCTGTTACACATACATACGTCCGGATGCTGTTGACTGAAATGAAAAGAATCAGAGGACTCACTTTATAAGGGGACTGCAAAATAGTCTTTCTCTTGCAGCCCCAAAACCAAAGGCTGAAAAACTGAAGGGCCCTTTTTCTGGAAGTAAGAAAACGGGGGGAGCAAGATGACGAAAGGAAAAGGAGAAAGCTATTTGTTCAGCATGGCCCACATTGCAACCGAATTGCAAGGAAGGGAAGACTTCTTATGGCTGGATGCAGTTACCATTGTTCATCAAGAAATCTCAATACGAGTTAATCATCCTGTCAATAACAGACTAGGTCATAAACTTGCCAACGACAGGGATCCAACCCCAGACAAAAGCTTGTAACTTTTTCATTTTTTTATTTTTTTCCTTTTTCTTTTTCCCGGCTGAGAAAAGATAAAATCTCAATTAAGCAAAGAAGCAGAAAGCAGTGGCTCAGCCCCATAAGGAAACAACAGATTGTGGTTATCCTAGCAAGAAGCTCTTTTACGACTATTTATACCCTTTTTGTTTTAAAAAAATAAAAAATAAAATGTACTAAATATACAGACTAGATATCTAAATATAGTTATGAAGCATGGCAGACACGCTGTTTCTTCTTATGTTCTTATAAGATATAAGGAATTTTGTCTGTGAAAAACAGTAGAAACTTGATAACTACTACTATGGAGCCTTTTCATTTTCCAGGAGTTGTAATTATATAGTGATTAAGAACTTCTAGTTCATTATCTCTACTATCAATAGAATTGAACGATATTATTTAAGATAGCTCATTGAGTAACTATACTGCTGGGAAAATGGAATGGTAAGTTTCCAGAAGGTTACTACTCGTAGTATTCTCTTATTTTAGTCCAGGAACTATTCAACAAAAATTTACAACAATATACAACAGACAATTATGCTAAGAGTCATCTTATGAACTTCAAGCTTTAAGATCAAAGTATGGTAGGCACCTGACATCACCCCATGTGTAACAGATGTGATAATACCATTTCCAGTGGGTTCACCTCCCACTTCTGATGATCTTTTAGGAAGTACAGATTGAATTGAGTTAGGGAAAACAAGATCTACAAATGCCTTCATGTTCTGCCACAACAAAATACTAGATATCAGAATGCAGGTAACCAAGGATGAATAAATATATAAATTTGATGCGTAAGATGAAATTAGAAACATTGTAAGAAGTTAAAGCATCAGACTGGTCCTTGGGCATGAATTCAACATGAACAACTGCAGAAGTGACCTACTACAAAATTGAGACAGTCCCATATTTAACACGGACCAAGCACATTTAAATCACCTGTTCTTCTAACTTGTTGGGATCCAAGAGAACGTGTCCACTTTTTGCTAGAGAACAACATATCGCAACTACAAAATTGAGCAATATTCAGTGATTACTTTAGCGTAACTTGGATTTAGAATAACCAAAGATGAGATCTCACTGGCAAGATGCTTCAAAGGAATGCCAGCATCTACAAGGGCAGCACAAGCAGCATTAATGGCACATGAGAGAAGCTTAACAAAAGTCCAATCAAGGAAACAATTGAAAGAACTGAAAAACTTCAAACAATAGTATTCCCAGAAAGAAGGCACAGAAAGGGTTATGTAGGTTTACAGAGGTGTGATTGCAGCATATGATTATTTCCCTATTATTTAAGAAATTCAAGTTTTTCCCTTAGGAAGAACTGTTAAGTTGCAAACAGTAACTTTTCAACACGTGTATCAGGGGGCAGTGAAAGAATAATGCTGAGAAGGAAAAGACAGATAAATATGTAATAAAAACAAAGGAAAAATCAAGAGAAAAGAAGGGAGAGAGGGCATATTGATCATGAGGCCTGAACGACATGAGTAAAAGAAGATAACTTCTGATTTAGCATTCTAAATTGTTTTAAAAGAATTTAGAAAGCATAACAATAACAAGAAGTAATCAGAAAGGAAAGTTTCTTATTATTGTTGTTTTGCTGAACTCCATAAAAATCACAAGAACCGGAAAACATAGATCTACACTAAAAAATAAACCCTGAACCAATAATTCAGTGGACTACAAATCATGTTGACACAACATACTTAAGCTTGATGCTGGAACTGAAAATTGATCATATTTAGGATACAGCACCATCATCGTTGACAACCTGCAAAAGAAATTAGTCGAGAAATTTACCAACATGATCAAAAGAATTTTATTGTTGCTCGGTTCACGTAGTATACACTATATGAACACAGGTGTAACATATACAAATGACAGGATTAATAACTACATGCAAATCTGAAACATACATAGTCCAAGTGAAAAGTGTTAAAATCGGCCTAAATTGCCATGTGAAGGGAGAAGGGCAATGTGTCACTAGCTCAACTGCTATGTTGGATAGCGAGCTGCAGGTATTACAATTTACAGGATACAATTTGTCCACAATTATTGTCCCCAATTATGACAACAGTAACAATGTGAAAACTGATCAGAAGTAAAGGCATTCATAGAATTAGAAGTAAAGATATGAAACTTGCTCATCTAAGATATGAAAAGTACTCACTACAAATGTTTGGTTTTGAGGACAGATAAACTGGATCTTATAAGCTAAAATGTTAGGATAACACTTGATCTTTACCAGATCAATAGATTCACTAAGATTTGGACAATATATTTGTTATCTATATAAAATTACATGAGTTTTAAACTCATTTACAGGCAAAAGCACAAATGACAGACTTTGTAATTAGCAAAGCATTAGACAAATTATACTCCTGCTGCTCCAAAATGAATCTCTACATTTTTACTTTGAGCTACTCCAAAACATTGTCCATGGTCTTAAATTAAGAATTCTTACTAATGGAAATTCTCATATTGACCTTAATTATAAACCTCATCTAAAGTGAGTTGATCATGCATGTGCCTACACTATCTAACACAGTTGCCCCTTGTTTTCATGTTAGTTAATAATTTTAACTTGCAACTCATATAAGCGCTATTCATGGTGCTCATTAATGGTTTTGACATTGCACTCCAATTAAGTGACACTTGTGTTCATGGTGAATCAAATTTTGTCACTTGCACTCTCCACCAATAAGCATAAAATTTTGAAAACTATTATGTGGTTCTTTAGTACATATCGGCTAGTTAACAAGTCAAAGTGCTTGTTATAAGTACTGGGCAATCCTTCTTTCATGAAGTACCTTTTAGGGATGGAGTAAGGCCTGTATTTTTCAACATGGTATTAGAGCCTTCGATATTGGGCCAACTATAAATGTCTAATCATGCTCATCTTGCAAGCTGCATGCTCCAAATGTCCAGCCCTGGGCATGAGGGGGTATGTTAAGTTATTCCACATGGTTAGTTGGTGAACCAAAATACTTCTTATAAGTCTTGGGCAATCCTCTCCCCTTAGGAAACTTTTAGGGGTAGAGTTAGCACACATTTTTTCAACATGTTCAAACTTTCTCTTAAAACTTCAAACAAAGTCGAATGAAGTCACTGCTTTTGGAACAGATGGACTATAATATTTCCCCGGATCTAAATGCTTTTCAAAATGTAGTCTCCAATGCAAGATGTTTTTATCTTTTTAAAGATTATATAACTTAAATGGTGTATAAAGTTCATAGTCGAAGATTGTGTTATTACTTATAGAAGAAATTCAAGAAGGAGAAAATACATAGTGCTGATTGAATAGAGTATGGCAGGAATGAAGAGGAAAATCCATTTCTCCAATTGATTATGGAGACTTTTTCAAGAGAGGTTAGCAAACTGTCAAGGAATACCTTATCAAGCCCAGCATTTGCTTTCTTACCTGAATTATAATTGACGTTGTCGTATTTGGATGAACATTCAAAATACAAATGCTTTGCAAAGTCCTCTTCAATATCATCTCAAACTCTTTTTCTAATTTCCCTAAGCATTGAACAAATATAATGTAAACGTTAGCTTAGATATGAATGTATATATATGTTGTGCATGTGTCAAATATATTCATTTGCATGCATATTACATATGTACATTATTTTTATGTATGCAATTAGATCAGTGAGTCTATTGACTCTGCAAATAAAGTACACATGAAGTGGCAAAACCTTCATCTTTGTCCAAATTCAAAAGGCTAAAAGTGTAGCAGAGAAAAGATATCAGTGGAGACTTTAGCAATTTGTTGATACTTATGACAGTTGAAAAGATAAAGAAAGTCATCCATAAAAGGAAGCAGCAACAGATGTAAAATAGGCCACAAACTGCTGATTTTTCTCTGTCATGCAGTTTTATGCATAACTGGTAGCCAATAATTTTCAGAAACTAGAAATAAAGACAGCTCTTTTGCGTGTTTAAGTATTTAATTATAGTTCATTGATTATTTTTCACAAGAGAAACATTTTTTGAAATGGTTGAACGATTCCAATTTCATCAATCTTATAAGAGATGACAGTAATAAAAGTATAGCATTTTATACAGGTCTTTTAGTTGCCAGTCATGTGGTCCGTTGACAACAAGAATTTAAGCTGTCTGGAAAGATTGGGTAGATATCTTACCAATCTGCCCTGTTTTGGGCTTCCAAATGACCTCAATGCAAGCCTTTTCTGGGTTTTCGTTCTTCTTCGTCCCAGCCTTGGGCCCATAAACTGCAGCAAGAACTTTCGTCTCCCCTAATGCCAAACCAATTAGAAGAAATCACACAATAAATATTCCAAAAAAAAAAAAAAAAAAGGAAAACTATTCAGGAAAAAAGAGTGAAATTTTAATCACAAAAAACAATCAAAGTAAATACAGAAGTTCCTCCAAAGAGATATGCAATTATAATTCCATTCACTCAATCAATACCCTTCAATTTACCTTACATATGTCATATAAGCTATAAATCCATTGAAATGCTTAAATCAAACTCGAGATTACTGAAACTCCAAAGACTGAACCTTTTTGCCATATGGGTAAAGAGATTGCTCTACAGAGGTACAGAAATAAGCACGGCGAGTAAAATCCCATGTAAAAATCCTTAAAAAGAAGACAAAATTAAATAGTATAAGAAAAATCTAAAATTCCACCACATTATTCAAGAAAATCCATACAAGTGGTTAACATTCACTCTCAAAACGATTAGCTGATGGAGTAGCGTACAAAATTGTCAAAATCAACAAAAAATTAACTAGTATAAGAAGAATTTCACCCATTATTCGAGAAAAGCAAAACAAAAGGTTAAAAATTCACTCTTGAAAACGACTGCTCATGAAGCAGTTCAAAATCAAGTGAAATGGGCATCTACAAGACCAACTGAATAGAAAGGTACCTTGAGACCAACTGGCAGAGCCATGGGCACGATTGAGAATGCCGCGAGAACAAGAGAGGGGTCTCAGCTGGTTTGCTGTGCGCCCATCTTCTCTGTCTATCTCCATGTGAGAGCTTTTGGATTTGAGGATTTCGGAGGTTTAAAAATGGGTTTAGGTAGGGTTTAAACTTTTGTAAGTCTGAGTCGGGGAGTGGTGGCGAACGCCTCGGAGAGGGGGCTAAGGTGGTGGGGAATGTGGGCCGAGTGGGGACAATGCAGGCAGTGCAAACGCCTTATGAAAATCTGTTGCAGCCTTTTAAAATCGAAAGAAAAGGAGGAGGATTACTATTAGGCCCAATAAAAGAAAAGACAAAATGCCTGTATTTAACTGGGGACTGGAAGGGGTACGGCTCTGCGTTGTACTCGGGTTGGACTTAACGGTGAGTGTGTGGGACCGATCGCCGACCTATGACTCTATGCAGTTCTTGCAGTCACAAAGCTCTTCGTCGATGCTGCTGCTGCTGCTTTGTTTTTGAACCAACAGAGGCAGATATCTGACGAACTTCTTACGTTGGAAAGCAGAAGATGAGAAAATGTTGCAATCGGTTCTTTTTGTTTCGTACTACCAAAGACCGACGTGCCTTTGTCCTTAAAGTCGGAGATACAGATATGGACTCTACCTTCTGCTCGCAGCCAGTCTGGCTGGAGAAATACTCATTGGAACTTTGCCCTGTTCAATTTTCTCTATCTTTTCGAAGCTATTTATGGGGTTCGGCGACGGGAATTCTTCTTGTTGGGATTGCACCGAACGGTTAGGAAGTGAGCCAGGGCAGCGGACTGACCCAAAGTGCAAGGGATAGTTCCTTTCGTTGTGCAAAAAACTGTTGTGTTGGCTTTCTTGTCGGATGTTGAGGTACAAATAAAGCTTTCTTCTTCTACCATTTTCTTAGAGCCAACTTTTCCCCCCTCTTGCATAGGGGTTCCCTCCACTCTCCTCCATAGACATGGTTATTAGAACTATAAGCGCTAGTTTGCCAGTTAAAAAATGGATCCTCTCCTTTGGGAGTTTTTGGGGGTTGGAGAGATTCTCTCCAATTTTGTAGAGAAAGGGAAGGATGGCTACAGTTTGTTTGTTTTTCTTTTTGTTTTTTTGTAAAATTATACTAACTTTATCTATTTTATTTTAAAATAATGTAGTATTTAAAAAGTTATATAATAAAAATATTTTAATAAATTAATTTATATCTTTTTTTAAAAACTCTTAATTTTTTTTAAAAATTACTTTCTTCTCTTGTAATATAGTTTTTTTTATTACTAGTATTAATTTTCTCCTAAACTCCCAAAAACTAGCATAAGGATGTTTTTCCTCTGGGTTTTTGTTCTCCTACTGAGTGATGGTAAAAGGAAGTTTTGCTGCAAAATTTACTGTTCACAATTTTCAGACATTGCAGATACTATGAACATCATGTCATTACACAATTACAAGTCCAGCGCTTTTCTCTTCTAATTCAAGATTGCTACTTTTTCTTTTTCTAGCATGCTTTTGTTCTGGTATCTATAACTAAAATGCAAATGATTCTTTGAAGCTAAGGACCGATATGTACTTGACGTTTTTGCATACATTATGGTGCAAGATTGACAAGACAACCTAGTATCCGCTCACCATCAGACCACCAAATCCCAATTTTCTGAAGGCACTTCCTTAAGATATTCGGAAACTAAATTAAGTACCGGAAACATTCTACATTTGAAGGCTACTTAGTGTTCACAAATGTTGAGTCAAAGGTGGAAGCAGTTTTGATTCCTGCACAAAGTTGCCTATTGTTTTGGCGTCTAATTGGTAATCAGTATTTCCTTGAGTATAGCATTTACATGAAGGCCAAGTCCATTTTCTTAAGGACGAGAATTGCAAGATACTATAAAAGATTGGTGGGATGTAGAATCGAGAAACATAGACCCACCATTTTAATTTGTCTATCCATTTCTGAACAAGACTCTGTATCTTTGCTTTGAAGGTTGCCAGATGATATCCCCCCGAACACTTCTCTTGTGTTTTACAAGATTGTGGCCCAGAAAGCAGTACCTTAGACATTAATATGTGTCAATTGCCGTCTGCATGTTGGTATATATAAACTGTTGAAGATAACTCCCCCGTTAACTTGACACCATGGAAACTGAAGGGCTTAGAACTAGTATTAGAATGATCCTTCTGCCTGTTTTTCTTACAATGCTTATTGGAAATTTAAATTGTGTTTTAGCAAGGGAGGGTGGAGAAGAAATCTATGGATTAATAGATGATGATGAGAGGATTCATTTAATGCACCCTTCCGAAAATGATGGGTACACTAAAATGAAGCCCTTTCATTATTTTCAAGTTCATGAGTTTTCACCATAAGGAACTCTTGTTGACTCTTCTTGGTTTTAAACATGATTTGTGAATTTTGCTTTTTGCAGGATTCACGGTAGAGATATGGAAGATCAAGAGTGGACAATGGTGCAGAAAAATGGTAACCAATTTGTGGTCAATGGCCAACCATTTTATGTAAATGGATTCAACACTTACTGGTTGATGGTCTTTGCTGCGGATCAGTCTACAAGAGGAAAGGTCACTGAGTTGTTTCAACAGGCATCCTCTGTGGGTCTTACAGTGTGCCGGACTTGGGCTTTCAATGATGGCCAGTGGCGAGCTCTTCAGAAAACACCAGCTGTCTATGATGAAGAAGTATTTAAGGTATTTTTTTATATCAGAGCTTCCACGTACACAATTTTTTGTCTATTGGTCAGTTTTAGTGGAAAAAGAAAGTAAGAGTTCTGTACTAAGTGACTCCAACCTCACAAAGTAAAATCTGCATTCCTGCATCAATCTTGTTTCATGTTGAGGGCAAGTAGATCAACTCCTGTTAAAGGAGGGGTGAGGTTCAGCCTGGATATTCAGTTATTTGCAAGAAATGAACTAAAGGAAGAAGAGATTATGTGCTGGTTGAACTAAAAGAACCCTCATCATCTCTTACCATAACAATTGTACAGATCGGAGTCATTTCATAGACTGAAATCAGTGAAAGGAAATCATCCACCATTTATATTGGTTTATTGTGTGGATTTCAGGCTTTGGATTTTGTTGTAAGTGAAGCAAAGAAGTATAATATCAGGCTTATCTTGTCATTGGTTAACAATTGGGATGCTTATGGTGGCAAACCACAGTATGTCAAATGGGGTAGAGATGCTGGCCTGAACTTGACAGCCAATGATGACTTCTTTTCTCATCCAATTCTCAAAAGTTATTACAAGGCCCATGTTAAGGTAAATAATGCTAAATACTTTTTAGCCTTTGTGATAATTTTGTATTTTGCCTTCTGGAAATTAATCTCCTTTTGATGTTCTTTTTGCATTTACATTGCAGCAGTGCCATGGAACATCTTATTACTAACTTGGCCCTTACTGTGTCTCTAAATTTTGCCCCTATAGGCAGTTCTTAACAGAGTGAACACTCTCACCAATATAACCTACAAAGAAGATCCAACTATTTTTGCTTGGGAACTAATGAATGAGCCACGTTGTGAATCAGATCCTTCCGGGGACAAACTGCAGGTCTGTATCATTGCACACCAAAATGATATACGTTAGTTTGGTGCATGGCATATAGGACTGGGATTAGTTTTCATCCAAGGATCTTGCTACCTTTTCATATCATCTTAATGAACCTAGTATTTGACAGAATATGAGAGATGGGAGTCCCTTTTTTGGTCATCTAAGCTATAAAAATGGCAATGTGTCTATAGGATTGGATTGAAGAAATGGCAGTCTATGTGAAGAGCATTGATCCAAAGCATTTGGTGGAGATTGGACTCGAAGGTTTCTATGGTCCCTCAACGCCCAATAAGGTTCAGTTCAACCCAAATACCTACGCTCAACAAGTTGGGACAGACTTTATTAGGAATCATCTAATTCTCGGGGTTGATTTTGCTTCTGTTCACATTTATCCAGACTCTTGGTAAGTGCTAGTGCACATGAAATTGCATATTTATATCTAGTGCTTCATTTTCAGGGAAAGAAAATCCCAAAATGCTTCTGGTCCATTTGCTTCAAAGTGCAGAGTTGCATTATTAGAAATTTCTACTATTAATTATTTACAAGTACTTAAAAAACTGCTGAAGGATTTCACAATCAATTTCTGATGCTCACATTGAATTCACCAAATCATGGATGCAATCTCACATTGATGACGCCGAGAACTACCTTAAAATGCCTGTCATATTTGCTGAGTATGGTGTATCCGCAAAAGATCCAGGCTACAATTCAACTTTCCGGGACACCATCATCAATACTGTTTACAAGACTATCTTGAACTCAACCAAAAAGGGAGGAAGTGGAGGTGGGAGCCTATTGTGGCAGCTGTTTCCTGATGGAACTGATTACATGGATGACGGGTATGCTATTGTTCTTTCAAAGTCTCCTTCCACATCAGATATCATATCTCGTCACTCAACAAGGCTAAAAATCTTCAACTCATTCTGTTCAATGAAATGCCACTGGGGTTGCAAGAAGAAGCATCCCTTGGAGACCGACCTTCATCACGATGAGCTGTAAATTTCATACGTATGATGATGGATTTAAACTTGCTAAAAGTGTCATTGTCTTAAATAAGTACCTTTGTCCACATGACCAGACTGTGAATCTGATCTGAAATGAAGCTTGAGGAATGATGTGTTTTTATCTGTAATTTCTATTACAAGAACATCCAAATTAGCTCATTTTACCATCCAACTGTTATTGTGCCTGCATTTTGGTAGTTTGTATGAAGGATTAGAATACTTTTGACTGCATTCTGCTATTTTTTTTTCTTTTTTTAACTGCATTTCGTTAAAGATGCCAAAGGGAATCAGTTTTCATAGTTCACAGTAGCAAACAATTTGAACCCACGTACAGATGACACATGCAAGGATTGAAATATAGAAAGAAAACAGCAGCAGGACTGCAAGAATAAAGTGACAGAGCTGAAGATAATGTAAAGCCTGTCGAATTCCTTGATTGCAACATTCTTACAAGGAAAATTAGAAAGATACAATAATTGGTAGTCATTCTAAAACTGGTGTTCATTGATCACACTGAAATGAAAAAGATTGTACATTATTCTCTATATTGTATGTCCATAACAAGGTCAAATATACCTGCAAAGGCAGATATGCAAGTAAAAATTCCAGTAGAGCTCAACATTTCCATCTACTCCACAGCAGGTAATCAAAAAGCATCTCATCGGTGAATTGTTAGTTGATTGAGCCACTTATCATGTTTATAAAACAGATAACAGATAACCAACTGAAGAAGATACTACAATCTTTTTGCCACTTAAAATAAAGGTAGGATTACTGTTTACTCAGACTAAAGTCACTGGCTCTTGCAAAAGATAGCAAGAAAGACTTTGGTACCTCAACCAAGCATCGCAGGATGGAGACCTGGTATTCTAACATTTTGGCGAGGAAGAAACTTGAAGAGGCAAACTCCTCGTTTCTTTCTTAAACTGCATCACAAGCAGATGAGCCACATAAAATGAACCAATATTCCAAGTTCTATTGCACAGCAGTTGTAGAGTTCAAAATAATGCCAAAAGATGAATCATCATTCTACAAAAGCTTATGAAACAATCACAATGGGAAATAAATTATCAGTAACATGGGATAATCCTACACAATCAAAAGAAAGAAAAGATCTCAATCTCATGCTTGCAAAAGGGAATGCAGCACTCACCTCGTCAAAGAAACTCCCTACTTGGTAAATGCAAATTTTGAAAGAACTGCGGCAGCTTGATCACTGCCTAAGAAGAAATATGGATGCCTCAGGGCAGCTGCAGCAGATAGACGCCCTCTTCGTAAGGGACCTCTCTCTGAAACAAGTTTTGTGGCCAAATCCCACCCTCTACCGGAGTCAAGATCAAGAATACTGAGATCAGGCCTTGTCCTAGTTTTCTCCCTCCATTTGGCCAAGTCATATCCAACTGTCTTCAGTTCTAGATTAAAATTTTTTAAGCCAGAGGATGACCTTAAGGTTGGTATTGCCATTTGCAAGAGTACAAGTCCAGCAGAATACATATCAAAAAGATCAGGACTGTTCAGCTGTAACAAGTAGAAAGAATCCAATATTAGCATTTGACCATGATCTACACAAAAATAACTTTATCCTTGACCATGACCTGTCACGAATTAGACTCAGTTTTGCAGAAGTGATGATGCAAACCACTTTAGTACAATGTGCGCAAATCGCTAGGTCAATACATTGGAAATTAAAGAGATTCAATCAATTTAAATCACTTGGAATAGATTCAGATCTTTTCAAAATTGTCATTTAACATATCAGATAGAATGTCAAAAGTTAATCAGTAAATCCAGAAAGAAAAGAGTAGAAAAGGTCAGACACCTGCCATAGAATTGGAGAAAGAAAGGCAGCAATGGGCTCTGGTGGTGGATTTGGAGTTTCTTCTGGCATTACATACAACTCAGGTGGACAGTAGTCAGGATCAAGAAGGCCCATGTCGGGAACATAATTTTTGCCAATTCTAAGGTCTGTTGCAGCTCCAAAATCTATGAGTTTGATTTTCCCCTTCTTTGTGACTACCAAATTAGATGGCTTAACATCCCTGTGGACTATACCTGTGTCATGAATTTTCTTGAGGGAAGTAACAATTTGGCGCATTATCTGTTTAATAATCAATGCATTGCGTTCAATAGACTCCAACCCTTGCAAAACCCGACCAAACATTTTTGACTCCAAGTTCAAGGGGAAGCCGCGATCTTTCATGTAATCATCAAGGTCACGATCTCCCTGTCACGTCACATTTAGACACAATCAATGTGGATTGACCAATCTTATATGCATACACAAAATGTAGTTCAACTGCTTCTCATGAAAGTAATCTATCCATGATTCCCAATTATCAGATGAATATACGTATTGATTTGAATATCTCCATCTTACTAATGTTTTCAAGCTTTTCTTCTTGGCGTTATTGCTAGCATCGGAAATGGGGAGCTGATGATTGGCATCTCTACTACTAGTGAAATTTAAGCCTAATCGAAATGTTATAAGAAAACACAGAGACTAATGCAGTTTGATATTCTCATCCGATGCATCAGCAGAAGTGCAGAGACTAACAAATCTTTCTCTCCTTTTATATTTACATCAAACAATGTGCAGTAAAGTGATTACAGCTTTATGAACTTTCTTTTATCATCTTCCATCTCCCTTCTACTTTGGAGATTCCATACAGTAACAAGAGGTGGTACTTGAATCTTTTCTGCCTTTTGGCCCAGATCCTCCATACTCCCATCTCAAACACACACACAAAGATAAGGTGAAACCATTCAGACTATTTGAGGCCCTTCCAAGAGAAAAGAAACGTTTCTGACAGTAATCAACAGTGATGAGCAAAACTGACCAAAGACATGATCTTGGAAACCAAAAACCAATGTGAGCATTTTTTTTTTCAGATCTCCTGAGATTAACTATGCAGAAAACTCAAGTACCTCAAATTTCCAGACGAGCCATTTCTCACCCTTTATAAACTGTGAATTAGTTTTATCAGCAATAAAACTTCCAAGAAACTCAGCACATGTCTCAGGAGCTGCTCTTGACATCCGGTAATTAAACCACTCTTCAATATCACCACATTCTACAGCACCTTGAACCCCAACCTTTACCTACATCAGAGAGGAGAAAACAAATAAAGAAATGTGTGAAGTACCTAACCATTAAAACATTCTCCAAACAACTAAAACAAGGAGAGATTGTAGAATGTTTTCAAGTGCAGAAAAGTTGGGAGGTGAAGATAAGAAATAGATAAATGAACTGATAGAGGGGAAAAAAAAGTTAACTAATAGTTTTAGCAAGAGTTCAAGAATCGAAGTACACTGGTCCAACAAAAAGTACATGTTTTCGTTTAAGTCCAATAGATTGCCAAAAGAAAAAGGTGAGCTAGTAGACTGAGTGAAGGGAGCCTCCGGTTTCTGTCTCTCGCCACTAATGATTAGACCAGTCGAAATGCATTTTATTTAATTGTTCCACTAGATAGTCCCATTAGTCTTACCAGGCTCCGATTAAAAGCCCAAATGTGGTTATCCAGAAGTATGAACTATATGACTGATGAAGTATTATACAATGCCAATCCATTTTCAGTCGGCTTCTTCTTCCCGCATTACAAAATTGAAGTGCAAAGAATAACCAAACCTAATTTAAAAATAAAAATTAAAAAAAAAAAAGAAGAAGAGAGGGAGATTAAAGAAGAAGAACATGACAAAATGACAATCCAAAGCTAAATATTCATCTCAAGAATTGTCAGGTCTGATATGATTCAATATCTAATTTGTATTCTCCATGAGTATCACAGAACTTGACTGGTTATCCAAATAATCAATATCTAGACTAGCTAAACTGTTTAAGGCAGCAAGGAAGTGGCTGAGTTGATGCCTCATGTTCCACACAATAACATTGTTCTTTTAGCCAAACTCAGAAGAACATTATTCGCAATTTACCAATCGTAGATGTACCTTCTTAAGAATAACCTTCTCTTTGAACCTTTCATCCATCTCCAGAGAGTTTCTTCGTCCTCTCTTTGAGACTCTTTCCTCCACTTTGACATTCTTAGGAACAATCACTCCAGAGTAAACAACACCAAATGACCCTTCTCCGAGCCTCTCCCCTATCAAGAAATCAGTCCTCTTCAAGTTTCTTCTTCCAGTCAAGGTATCCAAGCCCACTTGCAGAGGAGCAAGAATGTATGCATCAATGGCGCCAATAAGAACACCCGGCCTAGCGGTCAAGTATATCCACGTAATCCCAAGAAAAACTACTACTCCCCATTTCTGCACTTCCGGCCACTCTCCCGTGGCACTCTGAAGCTGTTCATATCCAGACTGAAGGCCAGGGAATTGGGACAATGATTGCTCAATGGGAAGAGGATTCTTCAATAAATTATCAGAAATGACATCCAAAAATGCATTGCATCTTGTCGAGGTTCTCTTGAAATTGTTGGTTAAGGGCCAAAGGAAACTCTGCGACACGGTTCTTGATGGAGAGAAGCAATTGAATTTTGGATCTGGAGAAAGAGCTGTTGTCGTCGGAGAAAGGAGAGAAGCCATTGAAATGAATAAACAAAGATGGGATAATAATCAAGAATCACTGAATCACAGAGCAGCTTATGGCGCAAGCCTGTGCATTTTCCAGTAAGGAAGTTAGGAAGTGTCAGCAGAGGCAGGACCTCCTCCACGTGGCAATCCTAGGTCTATCTTCTTGTTGTGCTTGTGTGGAGAGCGAGAAAACATCAATGCTCCAGCACCAGGGATTATTGTAATTTTCCCTCCCTTTGCTTCTGTAAGTATAGAAACAAATTTGTTTCCCTTTTCCCCCAAAAGTGTTATACTAAAAGTTAATACAAGTTATACGAAATGCACATTTAGTAAATTTCTTTTCCTTTAACTGATCGTGAAAAGAAGAATATTCTCATTCCCCCTGACCCCCCTTCCCAGCCAACCCTATCCACAGTAAAGGAAAGAAAATGCAATTGACCACTTAAAAAAGTAACTCATACATGACAAGAAACAGTCTTTTCATCCAAGAAGATCCAGCTAAAATTTTCATTGCATAGTCTGAAAGGGGTGTACATCAGAGAGCTTAAACATGACAAACTTATTTCCTAACTGAAGCTAACAGCAAGAATATACCGATCATTATCATCCTTGACTGAACTAATTTGATAATCTAGCATAAGGGACTATTTCTCTGAAGAAAGGTGGCAGCAGGCTTCACATATGTAAATCCTTGGAAGATATTTCCGTCTATCTTTGGACTCAAAATTGGAGAATCCGATAATGGCATTTCTGTCCAACACTTATCAAAATTGGCAATGCAGTTTTTTCCAGCAACTTCAGGACGAAAGCTTGGCTGAATTTGCCTGGCCTCTAATTTCTTCCAGTTAATCGATCTGAACCATCTGTGGCCCTTTATTTCGTCACTCCCCTTGGGTCCTCTACCCAACCGCTTACTTGGGTCCTTTTGGAGCAACTGAAACAGAAGAAAAGGATAAAAAGTTAGTTTTTTTGGATCTTCCCTTTTTAACGCTCATCTACAGCCCTACCATAGCCAATTTTGACCATTCAGGTAGCTAAATACAACATGGCTGGACAAGGACACAACTAGAGTAAGAAGGGAGCTATATTTTAACTTCAAAATCATCCATCAAGCAGTTCCTATGAAATGTCTAAATCAAGCACTGTTGAGCCCATAGCTAAAGAAAAACATTTGTCGAAGGGGAGAGAATGAGAAAATCCAAAAGCATATTAAACAATTACCCCTTTCAACAAAGAATGTGCTTCACTAGACAAAAACGATGGCAGCTTGAATTTATCCTTCAGTATCTTTTGCTGAATTTTCTCCCGATTTCCCCCAACAAAAGGAGGCTGCAGAAGAAAGAGGTTATCAAGAGAAAGTGAGAAGGAAGGGGGGGGACGAGAAGCTTGTCTCACTTCAAAAGTCCAAGAAAACTAAAAGAAACTCATAAAAAATGCAAATGATTCTTCATTTTTCTGTTGATCTGAGTCTCAAAACCACATCATAAGCAACATTACCAGATTATTAACAACAGCAGATTTAAGAAGTACAATATTTTAAATGTAACTTTTTCATGTTCATTGGATTGCAAGTTTCATGGTGAAAACAATCATAGCTCTAAATAAGAAAACAACTAGCAAGTTATTCAGCTTTGTTAGTCTTTTACATACTCAATTTTTGCTTCTTTGGCAATTGGAAAAAAAAAATGCTTGAAACCAGGTTTTAGTTTTTGGAGTTCATTTAAGAATAAAATGAACAGTGTGTATAAGAATCTGAACCTTCCCACTAAGCATCTCAAACAACAGGACTCCAACACTCCACCAGTCTGCAGTCTTATCATGACCCTTTCCAAGAATAATTTCAGGTGACATATATTCTACTGTCCCGCATAAGGAATTTGATCTTGAATGCTCAACAAATTGCTTTGCTAGTCCAAAGTCAGTTAATAGGGCCTAGAAAATGGAAAGACAAGAAAAAGCTAAAGTATTTTGGAAAACACAATGGCCAAGGGGGAAGAAGGAAGAAAGTGAGAATGTATACATGGCCATCTGCATCCAATAGAATATTTTCAGGTTTGAGATCCCTGTGCATTATGCCATTTGCATGAAGGTGAGAGACTGCTGAAACGATTTCCGCTGTGTATATGCGTGCCAGATCTTCTCTGAACCATATAGCAACTATTGAGAAATTTATGATTTCAAATATTTGAGAAAACATTTAACAGAAAATTTAAAGTACCTAAAAAGGCCATGGTGGTAGAGCTGAAAAAAAAGGTGTCCACCATTCACAAAATCTAACACAAGATAAAGCCTGTATTTTGTCTGCAGGATTAAAATAATTCAAAATTTTCTATTTTAATTAGCAAGTCTAAAAGAACAAGAAATGGCTAGGAGTCAAATCCACAATGAGAATGCATTACTTGGAATGAGTATCTGAGTTGAACAATGAAGGGATGATCTATCTTGGTCAATATATCTCTTTCCGCTTTCATGTATTCAGCATGATTCTTCTCCACAATTTTATCCTTCCTCATGACCTTCATGGCATATATTTCTCCTGTGCCTCTCATTCTCACTTGAAATACTTTTCCAAAAGCACCCTGTCCAACAACTTTCATAACCTCAAAATCTTCAAGGCTTACACTAGGGACCTCCACAGAAGTACCATCAATTCCATGGACATCTTGATCATCCAAAGAGAGTTCTTGATCTTCTATAATTGTCCCACTAATAACATGCTGAACAAGTTCCAGCAAATCTTCAGTCTCCCGTATGGTAAGCCGACTAAGTTTCAGCGATTGGTTGACACATGCAGAAGGACCAACTAAAGAATGTGATCGGTTATAGATAACCTCTGGTTCATCATAGGGAAGTTCAGTCATATCTGGTGAAGGCCTCATACTTCCATATTGCCCATTAGTAAGGTCATTTGAAGGCTGAACTGGAAGGGGGCCAAATACATCGGAGAAATCCAATTCAACCTGATCTACAAGAACAGCATCAGGATAACTCACAGGTAAAAGTAATCGGTTTTGCAAGGATTTCCCTGTGTGCATCACCCTTGAAGCGGTTAATTGTGACAAAACCATACTGGCAACTACTCCTTGAAGGATGCAGATGACCAAATGTCTACTACAGCTACAAGTGGACTACACCTGGAGGGGATTCCAAAGGGTATACAACTAAGGAAATCCAATCAATGGCCTCAACCAACCAAGGGTCAATGTAGGTTGGAGTCTTAAAGAACTTTGAAAGCAAGCAAAGCAGAATCCAGAAAAAGAAACTGCCCTTGTTTCCCGATTTACAGGAAACTATGGATTCAGCAGTGGTACTTGAAGTCATGAAGATCCAGATGTCAAACCTGTGCATCACATTAAGACACAAATAATACAATGAGTTAGGAAATACAAGACATATTTGTACTTTCACCAGTATAATTGATTTTCAGACTTTGACATGCAATCCCTGAGAGATAGGAAGAGACCTCAGTGTCACGTAAACTTTATTAAAAGAATTGGAGGCATAAATCAAAGACATGTAAAAGACTATTAAGTTGTCTCTCAACTTCAGTAAGTCAATTTCAATAAAACCGATTTCATTCAAGATCTCTGTTTGATCCCCTAGCTTTAGAAACAAGCAGGACTCTTTGTTTCTTTTTAGTCACAAAACCAATGGAATGGTTACAAGAAAACACCAGAAGTATAAAGCCAATCGTCACCACTTCCAGATTCCCAATCTATTGAATGATCCATCCAAAGTAAATTTATTACTGCAAGATCATCTAATCTCAAAGTTATCACTTGTTGAAACTCCTTCAATTATCAATCTTTATTTTGGGTATCATGATATTGCTACACTAAGTCTTTGTTTTGCTTTGTTTTCTTCCACACACATCCAAAAAAAAGGTCTTTGTTTTGTACTAGGACGAATATTTTATCTACTAGCTGGAAACAGTTGAGCCAGTCTGGAAACAATTAAGGAAAGTTCAAGTTTAGAACTTGAGACTTCATCTGTAAAGAGAAAGTTGCTTACTTCCTTCCTATGGCTTTTGAACTGGGAAAACTAATAATTGAAGAACACATTAGATGTTGAAAGACCGTAATCAATCAGTCGAAAATTGCACCGTAATTCAAAGAAATATAGCACAGAAGGACATGCGATGAATAATAAACATGACATCCAGAAGCAAGAGCCCATTGCCTCATTCAAGCCCTACTTTCATCAGACGCTAAAAGAAAGAAAACTAGAGACCGGGCATGCAAAACATAACAAATTAGATCTCTCTCTCAAATTTCTGTTTTTCTTCATGAAGGAAGGAAAAAAACACTTGGGTTCTCAAGATTTTCCATAATCTACGAAATAAACCAGAAGAAAAAAAGATGAAAAAGATGCAGTGTACCTTGGGAGGGAGAGCTGCGGAGAAGGGAGAGAAGGAGAGCGAAACGCTTTTAAGGAAAATGCTTATGAAGGAGAACAATTTAAGGAAGCCATCCGGTACCCGCTAAAAAATAACTCCATCCAGGGGTAACAGCTACAACCAAGGCGCAGAGTGGATCAGGCGCCAACCAAGTTCCGCAAACTGCTGCTCAGAAAATTTCCCCACGTGCCCTATTGGTAGTGGTTATTGCACCTTTTTTTTTATAATTATTTTGACGTGCTTATATTATACAGATTCATTAATACGCCTGAATTATATAATTTATTGTATATTCTTTAATATACATATATTATAGAAGTTTATTGTGTACACATTAAACCGAAAGTTTTTAATTAAATTTAATTATATTTATTTATCACTACAAAATTTATTACGTATTAAATAGAGAATTTTTAATTATATATATATATATATATATTTCTTCCACGGGTCTCCAACTCTGGTTCAATGGATTTGGCTGGCAGCCCATTTAGAACGGGAGCTCCTCCTTTTTGACTGGGTTTGCCAGCTTCAGCATACGCAATTGACCCTCTTCCAGTGTCATACGGCCCAGACCATTCAGAGCACCGTGTGGAATTGGAGTGGATGTGGAAAGATAAGGTAATAATGCCGTCTCTTGCCAACAGGGGTAGAATACGACGCTGGCCAAAGATAACAGTTGTGTCTGCAGCTACCGATACTATGCCATGCTCCTAAAACTCTACTGTCAGTCCTCAACTAGCAGTAGCAGGCCGTGCTGGGTTGATCTTCATCTTCATCATGAGCACCTGCGATTGTGTTTCTTCTTCCTGTGGAGCTAGTGTTTTCGCACTTGCAAATTTAGCCGGTGGTTTGAAAGTTTGCGCTAAGAACAGGCCAACCCTCATCAGCATCCCACTATCGCAATCTTCTGAAACTGTTCGTTTGCAAGTGTCTGGAGCTTTCCTCAGCGACGTCTCAAGTAAGTCAAGGGTCACTGGTGGTTATTCAAAATCATCACCAAATGGAGGGAATGAAACCAGCAGAATTGCCCACTTGAAAATGCATGCTCGCAACTCGGACGAATTCGATATTTATCGTGAATTAGGGTTGAAGGAAAAAGAACAAAATCGTGAAATTCTTCAATTTGGAAATTCTCGAAGGAAACAAAAACAAGAACAATTCATGGATAATTCTGCGTCGGAGTTGGGTAGTCGTAAAAAGTCTGGCAAGGATGGTTCCAGCTCGGATTTTCTCGAAGAATTCGATATCAGTGGGAAGGAGAGCATCAGGAAACCAAAAGACGACAACTTGGTGAGAATCGAGGAGGGATTGGAAGGGGGAAATGCGGTGCCGGTCGCGAGCAGGAGGAGTGGGAGGCAAATGATGAAGAGGTCTAATATAATTGCGAAGCAAGTGATCAGCATTCAATCTGCTCTTAGCTTGGGCTTTATTTCCCAGCTATGGGTCGACACTAGTGCTGTGAGTTGGAAATTCTAGTTCATCCTTTATTCCTTCCAGTCTTCCTTTACATTGGTTGTAACTTTGGAGTAAACAAGGTCTTGAATGCAATTTCATTAAGCTTTTGGATTGAGCTCGCCTTTACATATTTTGGCCTGCTGTGCATATTTTTTTTTAACTTTGAGAGAATAGCATACTGCATACATGCCGATGTCTTAGTATCTATTGTGGACGGCTGATCGCAGATTTCCACTGAATCAGTATGCGAGTCTTATCCAGCAAAAGATTATTTTAAATGATACTACTTGGCTGCTCCACCTTAAAGTTTTGGTCTTTCTTGAAGATTATTTTTAAATGACACTATTCTGGCATGGTTAAAGTCGTTAAGCATTTGTAGAATACATACCTGCACACTTTATGACTGTCCTCCTACAACGTAATAAGTTTCTTCCCGGAGCAGGCTATCTGTAGCAAATAATCTTACCTATTTACTTTTTGAGAAATTGTTCTCTTTTGCTTTGTAGTGGCTTGTATTGGTCGTAGAAGTGAGACCAAGCTTACTTTCTGCTGAACTAGAAAGGTGTCTCGTGGAGAACATTACAAAGGTAAATCTTGTCTATGGAATTTCTGCACCCTTCATCTTCGGCTATTAACCTCTTTACATGCTATAGCAGTGTTTTATAACCTGAAACTTGGTTTGTGCTAATGGAAATATTAGTGACCGCTGGAAACAATTTTAGGGCATCATTTATTATCTGTGCAATCTGTTATGTCATGTCAGTCACAAGGTACTTTAGGAAACTGAAGTACCTTGTAAAGTTGATTAAATGTTTATGCCAAATATTAGTGACCGCTGGAAACAATTTTAGGGCATCATTTATTATCTGCGCAATCTGTTATGTCATGTCAATCACAAGGTACTTTAGGAAACTGAAGTACCTTGTAAAGTTGATTAAATGTTTATGCCAAATTTGGCATTCAGGTTATGGTTTAGCTATTTATGTGTTTGTGACTTGCCTAGTAGCTGTGTTTTTTGCATTCTTGCGATTACATTGACCTCCAGTTGACAGAATATCTTTCCTGTAACAGGTTGGGGATGTTGTACTTGTCAAAGATGAGCACGTGATGGAAAATGACTTCAAATTAGTTGGACTGGAGACATTGGTATGCATGCTTACTTCATTGCATGGGCTGATGGAATTTTGGGGGGAGGGGAGCGTTATAGCTCCACATGTTGTGCTTTCCCTCTTTGTTTCATTCTATATTAGCATGTAGAATTTAGTGATTTGGCACATGCTGTTTTTTACTGTGCAGCATGAAGCATATCAAGCAAAATGTGTTGGCTTAAATTATAAGTTATGGCACTGGATTTGGTCTTCTTTTTGGAAGATTTGTTCTGTGAATATGATAAATACACTCTGGAATATCTACCGTGCATCTTAGCGAAGCATAAAAGACTCTGCTAAATAGAAAGCATGTGTTTTGCCATATCTTTTTCCTGAGCTAACTAGTTCTCTTTGTTAGGTAGGATATACTGTTGTAACTCCAGGTCGGCGAAGTATTGGAAAGGTGAATTAGTGCTCTCATCTTTCAACACTTTTACATAGCATAGATAGATATTTTTATTTAGTTCTTTCTGGAAATAGTTTGTAATCCTTCAGTTCCAGGTGCGTGGATATACCTTTAACATTAACTCGGGCGGAGTTGAGTCACTTGAGCTTGATTCATTTGGCATATCCATCATTCCCTCAAGTTTGGTATGTCTGGTCTTTCAATTGATTAAATTATTGGGGATTGCTTAGTACAGATTACGGGTCATTAACCCATCTTCTGGGCTTATACTGAACTATGATTCCATAGCCTTTGGTAATTAACATCTTGAGTGTTGATCTGGGATTTAGACATGTTTTACCTACTTGTTATCTCAGGTTAGCACCTATGCTTTATTTGTGGAGGATGTGCTGGAAGTTTTGCCTGACACTGTTGTAGTACATGAAGCTGCAGCATCACGCATACAAAGGCTTACTAAGGTTTTTAAATGTCTCAAACCTGTTGCATTCCTTAGTGTTTTGCACTTTTAGTTAGCTCACTTTCAAGAATTTTTTGGGTTTTAATTGTTAAGCTCACCTTGGGATTTTTTTACTTCCCTTACTTTAATATGTTTAATATATGTCATCAAACATTTTACAAACAAAAAACGAAAAAATATGTACTACACAAACCGACAAGGTTGCACCAGAATACACCTTTTCTCTGTAAGAATTGTAAGTTTTGCATGCCAGATAGCAGTTCGGAGCCTCTAAAGTCCAAGAGATGAAATATTTGTGTTTTGCCTGATACCTGATTTTAGCTGAATTATTCCACTGGAAATTATCATTGACATCTTGATATCCATCATCAGGGTTTCTGGGGTGCCCAAAACATGGGTGACTCGATTAGTGAGTACGAGGAATATTCTGGAAATGGAGGACATGATGATGATGCAGAATCGGGTTATGGCCGAAGCAAGGGTAGGAAGTTCCACAAAAAAATGATAGAATCCTCTGATGAGTGGGAGCTTCCCATGGATTTTTTATGATCTCTACGTCATGCTTCCTTCTGTACACTTGCATGAAAGAACTGTACACGAGTGTCGTCATGCTGTTAATTGTCCACTGGTGTCTACTTGCCAACACTCCTAAATGATGTCAACAGCACTGGTGAAAACCATCTTTGTTTGGTAAGTTCTTGGGTATTCTACGGAGATAACAGAAAGAGATGAAAGACCAGAGACTGAATAGCGAGAGTACCACTGTCTTTCCGCCGTGTGTATGGGGAATGTAACCTGAGCAGCGAGATCATAGCTCTGTCCTCGATGTTCATTCATTCTGAGTCTCTCCATTCCACCATACAGAGATGTATTAGCAAAGAAGTTCATCACAATTGTAGTACACATCTTCAGTTTTATGATAGTGTGCATGCTGCACCATTACAAGAAGGAAGCCAAGCAAAATACTAGTTCAGTTTGGTTTCCTTTATGAATTGGGTTGAGTTCATTGCAAGACAAATAGATAATTTTCTTGTAAATTGGAAAAGATATACTTATTTGTTATGTTATCTTGTGCTTCTAAAGGAAAACACCATAATTTTATTATGGATTCCGTTTTCCAGAATTATAAGACGTGTTGGGATTTTTATAGAGAGTAATTTTTTATGTAAATGTGGCCTATTAGCTCAGTTGGTTAGAACGCCGTGCTAATAACGCGAAGGTCTGCAGGTAATTTATTTTTTAGCAGTTTAAATTTTTTTTCTTTTATTTATGTTTTAGAGGTTTGAATTTTTTTTTTCCCTTCTATTCTTTTTTTTTTTTAGAGTTGGATGAAAAATACCCACCAAAAAAAAAAAAAACAAAACAATGAATGGGTCATTTAATTTATTTTGATTTTTATAGATGCTTGATTTTTTTCCTTTTTTATTTTTTGGAGTTGGACGAAAAAAAAAACAATTCATTTTTATTTTATAAATTTTTATTTTTTTTTGTCGTTGGATAAGAAGACAAAATATATTTATTGGATAACAAGGCTAACAATTTTTTTTGGTCTGGGGTGTGTGGGGAGTGGGTGGTGGGGTTGTGGATGGAGGAGATTGTGGAGTGGATTGGATGAAAAAGACCACGGGTTTTTGTGAAAGGAGTAGCAGCCATGACTTAAGCCATTTGGTGCCTTTTGCTACTAAAGTGTTGGTAGTTCCATTTTTAGTTATTTTAAAAAATAATATTGGATTATTTTGTGTGTGGGTGTGGGGGGGACCGGGGGAGGAAGAAGGCGGGGGGGGGGGGGGGGACTTGGAAGAAAAGAACCACTGGTTTAACAAAGGGCAAGGAATAGCAGACATGATAAAGCCATTTGGTGTTTTTTCCCACTGAAGTGTTGGCAGTTCCATTTTTAATGGAGGGAGGCTTTGGTACAAAATATTCAATTTCAACTAGAGTTACATAAATATATTTATCCAATATTTAAAAATACTTATTAATAAATTTTATTTTATACATTAATATACAAATTTAAATAATTGATAAAAAAAAATTTACTCATTTTCCAACCCAACTAATTCCCTTCGGACTTCAAACAAGTACCATTCATCTAGCCTCTTTTTTGCTAGTTCAGATAAAAACTGAGACATTATTATTATTATTAAAAAAAATAGTAGCCGTTAGTCCCCCCATTTCCATTTCAAATTCAAACCCCCTTCGACTTTCCACAACCACTTTTCTTTTTCACCTCAACCCTTGACCTTAGCCCCCCCCTCCCCCAATCCAGCAAGAATAATCAAACAAAACTAGTCCCATACCCAAAATGTTGGCAGCTCAATCCCCTCTCTCCGGCCACCAGATCCACCGCCCAAAGACTGCCAGGAAGCCATTGCAACCCAAGAATTCTCCAGCCACTCCAATCAATACCAACCTTGAATCCAAACAAGATGCTCGTCAATGGTTTGAGATCACCGTGATTGATGATTCAAACAAAGAGAATATTGCCCATCCCCTTTATGCCACCCCGGCAAAGACTGACTCTTTCAAGATCGAGCAACTCGATGCTTCGTTAGCTGAGGAGCTGAGTGTCATTCGCCAAAAGCTCGAGAGGTTGAGGCTAGAGAAGGAGAAGACGGAGAAGTTACTCAGTGAGAGAGAAATGGTGCTGGATATGCAGATGAAGGAGCTTCATATGAAAGGGGAAGAGCAAAAGCAGCTTGAAATTGAAGTCGATAGGCTGTTTCGCCTCAAGGAGCTAAGATTATCTTGCATGGTGAGAACTAAACCTTTGATACTCTGTAATCTCTTTACTACTATGGAAACACTAGTCCTCATAAAGTTCATCTTTTTCTCGGGGGAAACAGCGGATATTGCCGATCCGATCACTGAGAGAGAAGGTAAATCCAAAGAAGACGGAGGAAGATCAGTTACAGGTAAGTGATAACATTCTTGTTACTTGTGTCTGATCAGGGACTATCGAATGATCTTAATTTCATTGCATCTTTCCCTTTTTTATTGTCAGGAGAGGAGTTCAATTGGTATTGAAGAATCAAAAGATGAAAGCTTGTGAATATGAAATCAAGAATCTTGACGCGAAAGAAGAACTTTCCCTTCAAATGGCAGCTTGCAATTACTTCATTTCACTGGCAAAAGCCCAAGAAAAATCAAATTGTTAGAGATGGTGCGGAAATCAAATGAAATGCTAGTAGATTATATCTCATTGTATAGTAGTTAAGGCCATTTCTCTGTTCTTGTCAATCTTTCCACTTTCCCTGCGATTGAAAGCCTGGTTTTGAATGCCAAGAAAGTAAAACTACATCCATTCTTCACTCTCAAATTCAAATCTTTGAATCAAAGCTTCTGTTCTACATTTGTATTTTTAAATTTAAACATTATATTCTTTTTACTTGTAGAACTAGTAATTCACTTAATACAAATTTTTAATGCATGAAAATGTTCTTCCTTGATCTCCGAGGTATATGACATAGCGATAAAGGGTAAGTTTGTATATAGCGGTATATCGTGAAGTCATGTATTTAATTTCTGATTTTGTGTTACATATCTTGCGATTTATGTCTTCTATATTGCCTCTAAACAAGGGTTGTGAGAACACTCTCTCGTGATGGAATGTTATCTAAAAATAATATTTTTATTTATTATTTATCCTCTCTAATATATGTTATAATTACGTAAATTATATATATATATATATTAAAAATCTTAATAAATATGGAGTTTTTAGACAAAAGATCGAATTATCTTTATTGACCATTGTATGATTGTTTTAAAATTTAGAAATCAATTAATATTATAGTATAGTGAATTAATAAATTATAAGAATACAATTGAAAAATCAACAATAAATATTTTGTTAATTTTACAAAATAGATCATTTAAAATTAAAAAGTTTTTAAATATGACAACTATTTTAAAAATGAAAGTATAAATTCCAAATCGATTTAGATGTTTTATTTTAATTCGATCCAAAATTTGGGTTCGTTATCCAATTAGTAAGTTAATTTGTTAAAAAAATATAATTTCTTTAGACCAAAAAAAAAACCAAATATGACTCTATATAGTCACTGGAATTTCTGCTAGCGTGACAGTTCTGTTGATTACTAGATTTACGGTAGATTAACGAAAATCTTGTTAAATGTAAGGGGAGAATAATTATTTTAAAGTCCTCTTGCTCAAACAAGGACAAGCCTTTTGCTTTTTCCTAGTCACCCTAACTTCTTCTCTTATTTTTTTTCTTTTTTTTTTTTTCAAATTTCCCAATAGAAATAAAGTAAAGATTCGTTCCTTTCCTTTCTCCTACAAAGAAATGGAAAAAAGAAAAAAAAAAGGCAAAAAAGTACCATGCTCTCTCCCAAAGCTTTCAAGGTTTTTCCTTTATCTTTGAAGCCCAAAAAAAAAAAAAAACATCGGGTAAAATTAAAACTACTCTCCCCGTTTCAAAATACCTGTTCATGAAATATTTTACACACAAATTAAAGGTATTAAAAATAATACTACAATTTAGATAAAGTTCTTAATTTATTCATATTAAAAACATGATAGTTATTGATCGGTAAAAATTCTCAAAAAGTAAGAAGAAAAAAGAGTTTTGGAAATCGTTAACTTATAATAAATGAAGGAAAAATAAAAAAAAAATTAATCATTAGTCTTAGAAATATGTACATGAACAATTATTTTAAAATAAAATAAAAAAATTTCATGAATAAGTAATTTGAAACGAAGAGAATACTTCTAACCATATAAGTTCAGAGTCAAGATATTTGCTTAGTTGATATTAATACAGCATCATAAGATTAATGATATGAAGCAAACTTATAATATGTTATTTAAAAAATGACATTTTTAATTAATTTAATTTGGTCATGCATAGAGGGATCAGACAAGTTAACCATTGTATTTTTATTTTATTTTTAATTAATCGAGAATATAATTTTGACTCAAAAACTATGATTTAGAAATATATTTAGTCCATTGATAGAGATAGTAATTAATTTGAAACTTATTTTGGCCTAAGATCAAGGAGGAAACTCTAGATAATTCACTGAGTAGATAAAACTTATTTTTTTATATTATAAATAAAGAATAAAAAAGGCAAAACAATCTTATTAGGTGAATTGATTAAATTATCTAAAACAGATGTACTTAGACAATATTCCTTTCATTTCAAAATATATCTATAGAAATATATATGCATATTAATGATTATAAAAACAATGATATTTTTTATGGTATAAAATTTCAATTATAACTTAATAAATATTATTTTCTTTCTCCAAATTAATTACTCTTATTTCTATATCTCTCTTTATCTTCTACTTGCATTGTATTAAACGACGGAGAAGATAGGAAAATATCAATGATTAATACTCTATCTGCTTTAAAATAGATATTCATGAAACTTTTTAATTTCGTTTCAAAATAGATATTTATGCTTATATTTTTAAAATTAATGATTAATTTCTTCTTATTTTACCCTTATTTATATTTTAAGTAAACTACATAACTTTTCTAAAACTTTTTTTTCTTTTTATTTATTAGGAATTTTTACTACCAATAGTTATCATGTATTTAATAAAGATAAAATATAAATTTTATTTAAATTATAATATTATTTTCAACGTCCTTAATCTATATGTAAATGATTTTATGAATATTTATTTTGAAACGAATAGAGTATTATATTAAAAATGTAAGTGGACATTGATTTTGAAATAAAATAAAAAAATTATAAATATTTATTTTAAAACGGAAGAAATAAATATTTTAAGATGAATTTATTTAAAAATAATAAATATTATTAATTATATGAAGTTGATATAAAAAAAATATTATTAATAAAAATTATTTTAAATTAAAGTAAAATTTGAATCGACGGTGATAAGATAGGCCTAATAAATCCTTAGGTTTGATTTTGATGGAGTGGAAACTTGGGCGAGGGAGGACAGGCCCACGAGAACGGTCCTTGCAGAGAAAATAAAGGAAAAAGGGAAAAAAAAAAAAAAAGCGCATTAATTAATGCCAGTAAGGTAGTAGTAGTAGTGGCAGTATACTGGACCAAGACTGACTCGAGAGGGCCTCCCAGGCAAGGCCAATACTTGTGCTCCGCCACTCGTGCCCTTCTCCCTCCCTTCGCTGTCTCTTTCTCTCTCTTGCTCTTGTTCTTTCCCTTTCTCTCACACACACGGAAACACACAGTCGCTTTCTCTCTTTCTCTCTCTCTCTGCGACATTCATTTGCTTTCGTACGTTTTCTGGGATTTCTCTCTCTCTCTCTTTTTTTTTTTTCCTCTTTCCGTTGGCGATTGGTATTGCGTGTTGAGCAATGAAATTCAGAAGAGAAAGGAAGAGGAATTAAAGCTGATCATCATCAGGTTTGAGTACTCTGACTCAGAGATCGGCTGTTGCCAGATCTGACATTTGTTTGTATCTACCCTGTGGCGTATCATTTCGTTTTCAGTGCATTAAAATTCTGAATTCGGAGGACGCTACAATCCCTTTCCATCTCTCTCTCTCTCTCTCTCTCTCTTGATTATTCATCAACTCCGAGACGATAAGCGTCGTCTGCTGCATTGCGCCGTGTTGTTCTTGTTTTACCAGAGCTGTTCATTTCCTTCTTTGACAATTTTACAGGTTTGCCACCTCTCTGTCTCTCTTTAATGTGTATACAACTGTGTTTTGCTATTATGAAATGTGGGTCTGATTTTGCATTACTTTCGATGGCCGTATACTTTTGAATCAGATTGGTTTTTTATGATTTCCTGATGCGTTCTGGGCTTTTCTCGTTTTTATTCTCTGTCGGTTTCTTGTTCTGCAGTTTTGGCATTTGGTCTTGGAGGCCGTGGAGGGTTGTTTTCAGCAACTTTCATGTGATTGTGCTGCAATCTTTTTATCAAATTTGCAATCGTTTTTTGTCTTTCTCCCTTTCTGCTGCAAAACAAGAGAGAAAATAAAAATACAGAGCCCAAAAGGACTCTATTGGTTCGTCCTTGGTTATGATGCTCGAGAAGCTCCTCTCCTGAAGACGTTGTTTTGGACAAGTCGGAGAAATCTCCATTTATTTTTTGGAGGCCCGCCCAATTGGTGGATAAACCATAACACAGTTAGGAAATTGAATAAGCCAAAATGCTTCATTGAGCACGATAATTTCGGTCGCCCCATTGTGTATTTTTGCCTTTTGGAGCGGGCAGATGAATTCAATTTCCACTAAATGTCCATTCTCTTAATTTTGGGCGAAATGTTGGGGTTAAAGTATACCTTGGGTGGTCAAGTTTTTGGCTTTTTCGGCTCTTGAATTTTTTTTGTTAGGGTTTTTAATTATAATTGTGTTATCTAATGCGGGATGATATTTATTTATGACTTCTGGCAAACCATTGCTGTCTTCTTCCGATCCTTTATGTGCGCAAGAAAAGAGTCCTCCTATCCATCATTCATCATCAAGGTCACTGGGATGTGGTGAGGCATTGGTCCATTTGGAGGAGTTGAACAATAACGTTGCTCCACTGAGAGAAAACAGAGTTGCTTCACGGGCAGAGGGTTTCCATTCTGCTGAGTTTCGGTTTCAGCAGGAATTTCGACTGGAATGTCCTCAGCCAGAGAGGAAACGTCTGGTATCTTGGGGCGGAATCATGGATCCTAGCCATGAGATTGCTTCCTTTGAAGTTTCTGCAGGCTCATGCCAGGTGCCGTCATCTGGGGCCGCCAAGTCTTGGGGCCACATTGACTCATCTGGGGTTTCAGATGGGGTTCAGGGTAAGTTGAACAAACCTCAAAGGCTTCGTCACAAAAGCATGCAGTTGGAACATGGCTTGTTGCATGAAGACAATTCTAGGTTGATCTACGTTAATGATCCAAAGAAGACTAATGATAAGTTTGAGTTCTCTGGAAATGAGGTCCGAACAAGCAAGTATACGTTTCTAAATTTTTTGCCCAAAAATCTGTTTATTCAGTTCCATCGGGTTGCTTATTTGTATTTCCTAGCTATAGCTGCCCTGAACCAACTTCCCCCTCTTGCTGTCTTTGGGAGAACAGTGTCTCTTTTTCCGCTTCTTTTTGTGCTTTCTGTAACAGCCATAAAAGATGGTTATGAGGACTGGCGAAGGCACAGATCAGACAGGAACGAAAACAACCGGGAGGCTTTAGTGCAACAATTTGGTCAATTCCAACCTAAAATATGGAAAAAGATACAGGCTGGTGAAGTTGTGAAGATCTGTACAGACGAGACCATTCCTTGTGACATGGTTTTGCTTGGAACTAGTGATCCTACTGGAATTGCTTATATACAGACCATGAATTTGGATGGTGAGTCAAACTTGAAGACAAGGTATGCTAGGCAAGAAACAAACAAGTTAGTGCTTGAAGAGAGGACAATTTCGGGGGTTATTAGATGTGAACAGCCTAATCGGAATATCTATGAGTTCACAGCTAACATGGAGATAAATGGACAGAGATATCCCTTGAGCCAATCAAACATCATATTGCGTGGCTGCCAGTTGAAGAATACAGAATGGGCAGTTGGTGTGGTGGTTTATGCTGGACAGGAGACTAAAGCTATGATGAATAGTGCTGCATCTCCATCCAAACGGAGTAGATTGGAAACCTACATGAACCGTGAAACCTTGTGGTTGTCTGTTTTCCTGGCGACCATGTGCCTCATTGTAGCACTCGGGATGGGTCTGTGGCTTCATCGCCATAAGAACCAGCTTGATACGTTGCCCTATTACAGGAAAACTTACTCAGCTACTGCAGGTAACAATGCAGGGAAATCATATAAATATTATGGTGTTCCGATGGAGGCCTTTTTCTCTTTTTTGAGTTCTGTCATAGTCTTCCAGATTATGATACCAATATCTCTCTACATCACCATGGAGTTGGTTCGAGTGGGACAGTCATATTTCATGATTGGAGACAGGCACATGTATGATAGTAGTAGTAGTTCAAGATTTCAGTGCAGATCCTTGAATATTAATGAGGATTTGGGCCAGATACGTTATGTGTTTTCTGATAAGACAGGAACACTTACTGAAAACAAGATGGAATTTAGAAGAGCAAGTGTCTCGGGGAAAAATTATGGCATGTCTCTCTCTACTTCTGTGACATTGGAGGGTGAAAGTATCAGAGGTACAAACAATATACTTGCTTTTCTCTGGGAAGACACTCTCCAGTTTGTGGAAGTGATTGTGATAATTTACAAGCTTCTTAAATTTGTTTTACTTTGGCAAATCTAATATTGTCAAATGAATAAGGAGGGAAATACACTCGTCATCTTGTTTCTACTTCTCTTAGCTTGCACAAGGTTTTTGTTGATATGACTTAAATGTCACAGCTATTTGGTTACTTTTATTGTCAATTCCTTTTGGTGTAGGTATGTATTGTACTTCAACATAGATTTTCAGGAAAAGGGTTCAATGCAACCATATGCTTAATAGCTGAGGGGGTATTGGACCTTTACATTGGCAAAGGATTAACTCTATGCTCCTTCTAGACCTGCAGTTGGAGGAGCTTCTTGCACTTCCACTGCAACCTTTTTGAGTCGTTTGGAACTCAAAAATGACGATAGGTGAACATTTGGACCTCTGTTTTGTGGGGTTTCTATAATAGAAAGCCATGCAGATTCTCATCTGCTATTTAATTGTTGGGAAAAAAAAATGACATTCTGAGAACTTGTTCCTAACAATGGGAATTTGCCTTAGTTGGTATGGAAAATGGATTCAACAGCTTAATCTTGTTATTACCTTGTTCAATTCCATTATGCTCTTTGTTTGTCCCAGTCCATGGGAATTTGGTGTTATCCTGTATTCTTAATCTAAGCTTTCTTTCTGAAATCCAGTGTGTACCTTTTAGTCCTCTTATTTTCCTTTGTGTGTGTTTCCTCCTCTAGTAAATTATTGACAATATATTTAATTATCATTTCTGGGTTCTGATATTTTTCATATTACTGGAAGCGTCAACTCTCATTTGCAGCTTTTACTCAAAAGTATTTGTTCTTTGAATAATTTTTATCTCAAAGGTTGTAAAACTAAAGAATTAAGTTGTTATTTCATCTGTTTTTTTGGTGGTCCTGTGTTGTTCATGTGAAAACCCACTTTTATATGATGAACATGTGGTTGATATGCAGCAGAATCAGAAAAAGCCTCCTTGGGTCGAAGGAGGTGGAAACTTAAATCAGAGATCACTGCTGATTCAGAACTAATGGAATTATTGCATAAAGGCTTATCTGGAGAAGAAATAATTTGTGCACACGAGTTCTTCTTGACATTGGCAGCATGTAATACTGTAATTCCTATTGTTTCTAATGGTCCATCTTCAAGTGGTGGGGGAAGTCATTTGCATGATGATTTTGTAGCCATTGACTATCAGGGTGAATCTCCAGATGAACAGGCTCTGGTTACTGCTGCTTCTGCATATGGTTATACCCTTTTTGAAAGGACATCAGGGCATATCGTGATTGATGTCAATGGTGAGAAATTAAGGTAGAAGCTCCCCCACTCCAGTTTCTTCTTCGTTCATTTTCTTTGTTCACTTTGTCAATATGAGTTGCCAACCCCTGTCTATTTGACAATGCTGCAAATGGATATTGTCCAAAGTTACATATGGAAAGGTGGAGCTCATTACATTTAACGGTAGAACTTCAAGTGCACTCTAAGATTTTAGGTTTGTGGTCAACTTTTGTAAGCTCTATGCATTTGAGCACCAAAAATAAGTTCATTGTAATCATGTTTTCTTGCTACATAGACTCATCTCAGTCTCCATGCTGTGTCTGATGAGCCTGTGTTGATCATTGCCACAACGATAGCTCAAAGCACTGGCATACTATTCATAACAACTGTGGTATTCCATCCGTTACCTATCTTCTGTTTTTGCCTTAATTCCTAAGAAAATTCCAACTAAATGTTTTCATGTGATGTCTCAATGTGGAACCCTGGAAGAGTTAGTTGAGATCAGAGTTGGAGTCTCTTCTTGAGAAATTATTGTATGTGTTCATTAAATCTTGTACATGAAGATCTTGTTTCATGTAGCTAAAAGAAGCTATATCTCCTTTTACTGGCATACAATTAGAGACCCCTGTGCGCATTGAAGTGACATTTAAAAGAAAATCTCTCCAAGGATAGAGCAGGGAATCTTTTATGGGCCAAAATCGTACTATGAAGTTCAATGTTTTTACTTTTAAAGGGGGGAGAAAAATGTAGAAGAGTATCTTACACTTTTTCGTGTGTGATGCAGGTTGGATGTCTTGGGACTGCATGAGTTTGATAGTGTGCGTAAAAGGATGTCTGTTGTTATCAAACTCCCGAATAATGATGTAAAAGTTTTGGTGAAAGGGGCTGATACTTCAATGTTCAGCATTTTAAAGAAAGATGATGCAAGAGATGATCACATAAGGCATGCAACGCTGAGTCATTTGAGTGAATATTCATGTGTAGGTTTACGAACCCTTGTGGTTGCTTCTCGGAATCTCGCAGGTAAAGAACTTGAGGAGTGGCAATCCATGTATGAAGATGCTAGCACATCCTTGACCGATAGAGCTCTCAAATTACGTCAAACAGCTGCCCTGATTGAATGTAATCTAACTCTTCTTGGAGCTACTGGAATAGAGGACAAGCTACAAGAAGGTGTACCAGAAACCATTGAGTCCCTGCGGCAAGCAGGAATTAAGGTTTGGGTTCTTACCGGGGATAAGCAAGAGACTGCAATTTCAATTGGTCTTTCATGCAAGCTCTTAACGGCAGATATGCACCAGATCATCATAAATGGGAGTTCAGAAAATGAATGTAGGAAACTCCTGTCCGATGCAAAGGCCCAATATGCTTTGAAATCGTGTGAACAGAACTTGCAGTGGATAAAAAATGCTGAAAATGATTATCTTGAGATTCCTGTTGACTCAAAGGTTTCCAACTTCCCTGAGCAGGATGCAGGACTGGAAAAAGGATCTTTAGTTGCTCCCTTAGCCCTCATAATTGATGGAAGCAGCCTGGTGTACATATTGGAGAAGGATCTGGAGTCTGATGTACGAGTTTTGTTTTTAGATTTCTATTTTAGCAATTTTGACTTGAGTTTGTTCTGCTCCAATCACTGTATCTTACTTTCTATTGTTGCCACTACTTGTACAGCTATTCGACATTGCAACTTCATGTAGGGTTGTGCTCTGCTGTCGTGTTGCACCCTTGCAGAAGGCAGGAATAGTTGACCTAATTAAGAGTAACACCGATGATATGACTCTTGCAATTGGTGATGGTGAGTTGATTATTTATGTTAATTAACATTGACAAGGGAACTGACTTATCAGCGTTGGAAGATATTATATACACTGGTTTGTAAGGATAAGATCAGATTTTAAACTCTGGGGTGTTTTATAATCTAATGGAAAGGATAGATTTCTTTTTCTTGGTTGGTTGATGGCGGGGTGTGTAGAGCAACTGAATATTTGAAGCATTAAGGTGCATTACTTTTACCTAATCGTCCATATTAATGCAGGGGCTAATGATGTCTCCATGATTCAAATGGCGGATGTTGGTGTTGGAATATGTGGTCAAGAAGGGCGTCAAGCTGTGATGGCTTCAGATTTTGCAATGGGACAGTTTAGATTTTTGAAGCAGCTGCTTCTGGTGCATGGACATTGGAATTATCAGCGCATGGGTTACTTGATTCTCTACAACTTTTATCGCAATGCTGTTTTTGTATTGATGCTTTTCTGGTAGGTCTATAATTCTTCATTTTCTTCCTTTTTCCTTTTTTTTCTTTTTTTCCCCTTCTTTGGATGGGGGTTTGGATGGAGGTATTGTTGCATCTCATGATCCTCGAATATCTTGCCAAAATGAAATTGTTTAAGTTCTGGAAACCGGTATTTGTGGAACATTTAAAAGCAGAAAATCTTGCTGTTGGGAATTCCCTCTACTAGGTTGACTGTTTTATTATGTTTGTTTGCTGATTAATGGTTAGAATTAGTGTAACTGAGTGGTGTTTCACATCTATCTATGTATACATTCATGCAGATTGGAATATCTTTTGAATTATGTATTTTCTAATTTCTATTTCCAGGTATATATTGTCCACAGCATTTTCTACTACTTCTGCCCTGACAGACTGGAGTAGCGTGTTATACTCTGTTGTATATACTTCTGTGCCTACTATTGTCGTTGGTATTCTTGACAAGGACTTAAGTCATAAGACATTGCTCCGGTATCCCAAGCTCTATGCTGCAGGCCATAGACAGGAGAGTTATAATGTGCGACTATTTTGGATTACCATGATTGATACGCTATGGCAGAGCCTTGTTCTCTTTTATATTCCTTTGTTCACCTATAGGGAGAGCACTATGGACATTTGGAGTATGGGTAGCTTGTGGACAGTTGCAGTTGTAATCATCGTAAACATTCACTTGGCAATGGACATTCAGCGTTGGATCACATACACTCATTTCTCAGTATGGGGATCAATAATTGTAACCTATGGCTGTGTGATAGTGCTGGATTCCATACCCATTTTCCCGAATTACGGGTTGGTCAATTCATTTAGAGTTTAATAGCAGTTTTAGGTTACTAGATTCTAAATTACATATTTTGCATTTTACCTGATAAATTTTACGTGATTCTTTTACTAATTGCAGCACAATATACCATCTAGCCAAGTCGCCTGCATATTGGCTCTCCATTTTGCTTATAACAAGTTTGGGACTGCTTCCTCGCTTTGTAGTCAAGGTTATAAACCAAACCTTCTGGCCTTCAGACATCCAAATTGCTAGAGAAGCGGAGATTCTGAGAAAAGGACCTGGTTATTTTAGGTCAAAGCCAGATAAATGCTCAGCCTGACCTGCTGTTTGTTTTGTGAATTAACCCTGTTTTGATGTCTTCCCTTCCATTTGATGAATGTGGCTTCTCCAGGGCAAGAGTGAAAAACTTACTAGGTAAATGAATCTCAATCATTTGTTGTTTTAGAACTCTTGCTGGGTAATTGATGTTCCTTTGCAATCAATTCTTGTCAATTGGTCATGTTAAGTTGTATAAATGGCACTTGCATTTTATTATCTTTGTTATTATTTTAAACATCATTAATGAGCAAAAACAATTTAGAAAGCACTTCCAGTGCAACTGCTTGAAAACAATTTAAGAGGAAAAGAAGGAAAAAAATGCTAAAATTGAGAACAACTGGTTATGTACAGTCATGGTTGAGGATACCTGTATGTGCCATATATCCCCTATGAACAAGAACATAGGTGTAGTATTATCTACTTCAACATTGTTTCGATGTTTGCCGACCTGTGCTTTTTTAGAAATTTGGTATGTTTGGCAAGCCTGGGCTTATACAAAGGATGTCTGCAGAACCATCATTATGATGGCCAGGAATATAGCCTCCCGCAACGGTATACTTTCTTAGATATTAGCTATATGCCTCTATGATTAGTAATTTGCTGAATAGATTTTTGAATGCCAGTTGGGCTAATGAAAAAAGCCACTTCTAACGATTAACACTGATCTCTCAAGATCTGTAATTTCAATGTTCACTTGTGAGATGAAGAAGTGTTGGTTTCTTCCTTTGACCTATCCTGTTGCTTGGTTTAGAATTGGAAGCTGATAAGTTGGACGTTCCACAGGATGCTTGTGTACAACAACTAAGCTGTCTTTAGTTGTTTAGTGTAACATCCATCGTCTAGAGTATGTATCTATTCTGAAAACAGGGGTTTTATTTAACAGTACTTCTGCTGCTGCTTCAATTGGCTTTTTCATGTACATGCTGTTTGTTTTCTATGCATTCACAGATTTTCCTGACTTCAAAATTACCGTTCAAAGTACTTGGTGATTAGGACATTATTTCTGCAGGCTCTTCCATATAACCCTTCTTATCTTCTGCTATTTTTATTTTCTGATGTTGCTATGAGTAATCATTTTGAATGGTTGGATTTATTGGAACTTTTACTACATTGAAATTATTTGGTTGATTTAAACATTGTATACAAATGGCTAGATCTTCCTTGTGGACCTTCCTGATGATTTCCAATCTTGAAAATGTTTCAGATGAATTCTGCAAACTGATTGCCCCTTACCTGCATGTAGAATCAAGGGTTAACAACAGCTTGAAGATTGTTGCATCTTGGTATCACCCCTGATATCAGTATAGAAATGGGTTGGCCAAAAGCTTATGTAACTCGATTGCTGGATATTGTTGGCATGGTGTGCCATTGAGAGAGAAGATAGAGAAGATATTGAAGATGAGGAGGGAGAGGCTGGTCAGGCTGTCGGCCGGCGTTTGCTAAGGTTGCTTGAGATACGATTCGCGATAGCTATTCCGGTTGGTTTTCAGGTTCCAAAAATGAGGGTAATTTCTACCAAGTTTGAAGCAGAAGTTCAAATGTAGTACAAGTTCAAATGTAGTACAAGAATGATTAACAAGTGTACAGTAGCTTACTGTAAAAAAAATCAGGTCTTATCATTTTCATATTTTATAAGGAATGAGAAAATTGTTGTTTCAATATCGTATATATATCTCTCATTATCTGTTCTGAGGTTTTAAAGTTAGTTTGCAGCTTTTTTTTTTTTTTTTGCTAAATAAAAATGTAAAGATTCAATGTATATCATTCACTGTCAATTTATAGTATATCTAGTTAAACAGCCATGCATAAGATGAGGAGTGTAAACATTATTTTTTTCGTTTTAAAATATTTGTTCATGAAATATTTAAAATATGTAAAAAAAAATTTAAAAAAATTAAGTATTTAATTTAAAATAAATATAAATAAAATAAAAAAATTAATCATTAATTTTATAAATATTATTTTGATTAGCAGGCAATCTCAATAATGGAGTGATAGAGAAGGGAAGAATTATTACTGGACCTCGGTATTTAGTGGGGAGCTTGCTGAAGTCAATATCTACCACATCGATGATGGAAGAATGCTCTTGCTACACTCTGTGCAGAAAACGACCTTGTCCTTTTTTTTTCTTTTTCTTTTTCTCTTTTTTGGGATTTTGTCTTTTATACACATTGGCATGACTTAAGTCAACAATTTACATATCCTGGTCTCCACAAAGATGTTGAACAGAGATGCTTTTTCTCCTGATACACTTCTTACTCTTCCTTCCAATAGAAATAAAAAATATTTATTTATTTATTTTTTCTTAAAATAAATAATTTATCTTAATAATAAAAAAATTATTATTAAATATATAGGCGTGACTCTGTCTTTCTCCCTCCCTTCACTTAAAATTGTTTCCCATATGCATAAAATTTTCTTATAAAAATGAGGGAGGGAGAAAAAAAAAAAAAAAGGGGTGGTGGAAAGTATTAAAAATAAATAAATAAATAGATTAAGGAAGGGGGAAGAGGTCCACCATTTTCCATTTTGGGTCAGGGAAATTTGTTAACAAATCCAGCCGTTGAATGAAAAGGTGGAGCAGCAACCGAGGCTCATCTTCACCGTTGAGACAATAAAGAAGAGATATGCATCGGCAGGAGCATGAGGTACAACATGTTGGAGCGAGACGGCGAAAGAGCGGCTGGAGATCAACTTTAAGGGGAAAAAAAAAAAAAAAAAAAATCCCCTGGCACGCCTCCACGATGAGTCTTCTCAGCTGGCACCAGTAACCGAAAAGAAAAAAAAGGCCATATCCGACCTCCAATAACATAACCTCCTCCTCCTCTTCCTTCTCTGAAGAAGGAGAAGATCCGTTGGAGAAGAAGACTCCGAGCTCAAAGCCTCTGATTCTCCAACCCTAACAATTTACAATGTAAGTCAAAAACTACAACGATCTCACACTTCTTCTCAAAAGAAAATTTAGATAAAACACTCTCACTGACTTTGAGCTTCCGTACTACTACAGTTTCGAAAAGCAAGTTGTGTCTCTACTTACAGTCTTGGAAACAATTGGAAGAAAGTGAGTTCTAATCAGATTCGCAGAACATCCAGCTCAACAAACTTTTCTTTTTTTGGGATTTTTTAATTCATTTTGTCCTGTATATAAGTACGGCTCTGGTTTTCTGAAGTTTCTAGATTTAACATTTAGCTTGTTGTATTTGCGATTTTACCTAATGTTCTTAACTTACATTTAAAAAAAATAATAATAATTTCGATTTTCGTTTTAACTTTTTGTATGTTTGCTACAGGTTGCAGAAAATTGAAGAAATTGCCCCAAAATTCTTGAGGGAAAATGGTAAATTTTCTATTTTAATCTTTGCACCAGGATTCAGGCATATCTTTGCAAGCTCTGTAGAATGAGTGCCATTGTCTTCCTTAAAAAAATGAGAAAAAAAAAAAAAAAAAAAGAGAGTGCCTTCGACTCTAAATATTGGTTTTCTTGGTGAACAAAAGCACTAGGCTTTGAAAAAAAGAGAGATTAAAAGTTGATTAAAAGTTGTAAGCAGTAACAGTTTTGAACTAACTCAGAACTCTTTCTGTTTAAGGAAAAACTCTAATATGTGTGTGTTTGTAAGGTTTAGGTATTGACTGTTCACTTTCTTTTGTCCCTCCTATGGCTAGATGAATGGCATGCTTTAAGCTAGAAATGTTTATTCTCCACTAATGTTGCCTACTTTCTCCCTTGTAAAATTGATTGTTAGTTTCTGTCCTATCGTTCAGGTAATGTTAGAAATTGTGTGGGAATCTGAGTTCCCCACCATGGGATTGGAATGAATTTGAGCCTATTTTGGAAAAATATTGCATAATTCATGCCTTGCTAAACAAATTTTCTTTTATGACATTATCTGTTTCCTTTTTTTAATTTTACTTTTGCATAGCTTGGAGCAATCTGTTTTTCTAACACTTTCAAGTGTGCATTCCCCCTTTTTTTGGGTCATTTGTTTGCTTGGGAGTTGAAAGTTAAGGGTTAGGGATGTAAAAAGAAATATATGGGCAGAAACAGTGAAAATTTTCCTTTCCCATGTTATGCTTGGTTGTCTAAGGCATAATATGGTATACTTACATGTTTTATAGCATTGTGTAGGTCGCCGCATGAAAATTACCTGAACTGGTAGGAGGTCCAGTTTGAATCTCCATGTTGCCAGACGGTTAGTGGAGTTATGGATTGTGTAAAAACTGTTACGCGTCTTAAGGGTAAGCTACCCGAGTCTGAGATTTTGGGTTTGCAATTGCTCATATTTAGCTTGTGCTTTTTCAACCATTTCCTTGCATTTGAGTAATATTTGTTTTTTTTTCTTTAACAAGAATTTTGCTTCAATGCGTTATTTATTGGTGAAAACTGATCGAAAACTACTAGCTAAAACAACCAGATCAATATATAAATGCCGAATGCTATATCTCTGTATTATTGCAGGTTCTTTGTGTCATCAGTTGCTATTTTTTGCTATTTGGTGGACTACCTTTCAAGATGCAGTGGCTCTTCAGTCATCACCTAAATCTAGGCATATATCTTCCAAATCAGAGTTCTCTAGCCCACCTAGTACTGGACTCTTTGAACCCATAGAAATATCACCTGCTGTTATTCCACACTTCCCTATTCCGGGCGAGGCATTGCCACCAATGTATCCTTCCTATCCAAAAACATATGTTCCAGTCTTGAGTGGAAGGTGTCCTGTAAATTTTTCTGCCATTTCAAGTATCATAGAGAAAACAGCATCTGATTGTTCTCTACCTTTAGCTGCGCTGGTAGGAAATGTTATATGCTGCCCACAATTTGCTAGCCTACTCCATATTTTCCAAGGATTCTACAGCAGAAATTCTAATAATTTAGTTTTACAAGGTGCTGTTGCTGATGACTGTTTTGGAGATGTCGTCAGTATACTAGCTGGTAGAGGGGCCAATAGCTCAATACCCACCATCTGCTCTGCAAAATCATCAAATATCACTGGTGGCTCTTGCCCTGTTAAGGACATAGTTACTTTTGAAAAAGTTGTTAACACAAGCAAATTGCTAGAGGCTTGCAGCACAGTTGATCCTCTCAAGGAGTGCTGCAGACCAATTTGCCAACCGGCAATCATGGAAGCTGCAGTTCAGATCTCAGGGTTGCAATCAATGATGACTAATAATAAGGATTTAGTTGGAGCGCCATCTAGTGTTAACATTGTTAACGATTGTAAGGGTGTGGTCTATTCATGGATCTCAAGAAAGCTCCCATTTGACGCTGCTAATACTACGTTTCGGAGATTGTCTGCCTGCAAAGTTAATAAAGGTATTTTCTTAAACTTTTCATTTTTTCCAGGTCCTATTTGTTAACCACTATGATCATGTACTTTTGGATAAATTACCTTTGCATGGCTTCTCAACCAATTCATCTTGTTCAAAGTGTTCTTTTTCCACATAGATCAAGCATTTTTCTATTCTGTACTGTTTCGCTTAAGGCAAATACTTGAAAGTCACAGATCAATGACCTTTAAAAGGGACCATTCTATGCATTATTCTGGTGATTTGGTGCCTCATAATCTCAGTTTGTGGGTTGTTTTGAACATTTACCTTTCAATGTTACGAACCTGTAAAAACGACCTCTCTGAACAGTAGTTATTGAGAGCGTTGTTGAATGTCTTTGCATTTTGGTGAGTTTATTTGTTGTTTGGTGTGTTTTAGGCCAAAGTATTACCATTGGGTCAATGCAAACTAGGTTTTCCAAATTGAGTAAAAAAATAAGTGTGTCCACATGCTTACTAGGGAGACTTTAGTGTCTGACGTGAGTGGGGATAAAAAGACAGGAAAAAGTTTGTTTTTTTTCTTTTTTGGGGGGGGGAGTGGGGCGGAGTTGTTGGGGGTGAGGAAAAGTGATTGTTGCTCATTGGGCATTGGATTGATGGTTTTGCACTTCAATTGCCACCACTATACTTGGGTAAGGAGATATCTTACACATCTTCCATTAACTGTTTGAACTGTTGATGTGCTCTTTGAATTGCACTTTGGTTATTTCGTAGGGATGTAAGCAACATGGCAAGATACCTGCACTTTGGTTATTTCCATTATACATTAACTGAGTGACACTTGACTGCCATCCACTCCAAGCTTTATTGCAACTAGGAGATTAATATGTTGTACTCTGTCTAGATTAGCTTTTGGGATTAAGTTTGATGATCTTCGGCCTTGGAGATAGTATTCCTCTGCTAAATTCTTGGGCTATATACCTCTTGCAGAGAACTAAAGCTTACTGTAGAATGGAATATAAAGAATGGAAAATTGCTGGCGACACATGCTTGGGAAATATGTAGTAGAGAGGAATGGACATATTATGTATGTTTAGGCTGTGTAATTGTATTTTATTGGATTTTTGAATGCAGTTTGTCCTTTGAACTTTACACAACCATCAGAGGTGATTAAAGCATGCCAAAATGTGGCTGCTCCCAGTCCTTCATGTTGTAGCTCATTAAATACTTACATTGCGGGTCTTCAAAAGCAAATGTTGATCACAAATCAACAAGCAATAATGTGTTCAACGGTGTTCGGATTCATGCTACAAAAGGCTGGGGTTATGACAAATGTTTATGAGCTTTGCGATGTTGACTTGAAGGATTTTAGTCTCCAAGGTGATTTTCCATTTTATGGTGTCATTCTCAAGATTTTGCCTTGATGTGTTGCTTCCCTAATGTGATATTCTTTTTCTTTTCTGTATGATGTGCTTGTGGCTGGAGCAGCATATGGCCAACAAGGTATGTATGTCCTAACCCACACAAATTCTTCCACCAAACGTGTCATATATTGTCTTCTGTGGTGTCTGCTGGTGTTGATAATATTGATTTGCAATGAACAAGTATCAGGAATCTGCAGGAATTTGGTGCTTATTTTGTTGGTCTTGGATTAGTCGTATATCAATTCCACCTTTGCATACTTCACCTGTAGATGACTTAGATCCCCGGATATATGCTTTTTGTGCTTTTGCATGAAATATCTAGCACTAGGAGATTGCTATTTGAATTTTTATGAGCTGGGGCAATATGTGATACAAAAACGCTTGCCTGCAGAAAACCCATGAAATAATACAAAAAACTGAATATTTTGTATTCTTAATACTTTATGTATCACATAATCGAAAATGATTAAGATGTCTTGTTGAGTGGTTTACATGCATTGGATTTAGTTTAAAAGAGCAGTTTGCAAATATCTCGAGCCACATATTGTGTAAGAAACTGGAATAGAATAATCTCTTTTCATTATACCTTACAATGAACTGATTATATACAAGCTGTCTAAGAAACAAATATGATAACTACCCAAATAAATTGATCACAAAATCTCCTAATCAATCCCCTAATTATTGCTTACAAGATCTCCTAATCACTGATAATAAAATTCCCTATTTTAAGGGTCAAACTTTCCTAATTTAGTCTAATTCTAGTGTTATAATATTTACAACATTACTTTTCTAAAATACACCTATTAGCCATAATTTCCCACATGCCCCCTCAAGCTGGTGAATAGATATTCTCCATTCCCACCTTGGATACAATATTTTCAAACATTGGACCACTTAACCCTTTGGTTAACACATCAGTAAGCTGATCATTTGTAAATACATAGAGTGCAGATCAATCCATTCTCCAATTTCTCCTTGATAAAATGTCTATCAATTTCGATATGCTTTGTCTGAGCATGCTGCACAGGATTGTGAGCTATACTAATTGCAGACTTATTATCGCAGTAAAGCTTTATTGGACCCTCCAACTTGATCTTTATGTCTTTTAGAGTGATCTTTAACCAAAGTAACTCACATATTCCTTGAGCCATCGCTCGAGTCTCGGCCTCTGCAATAGGCCGTGCTACCACATTTTGTTTTTTACTCCTCCATGTCACAAGATTTCCACCAAGAAACATACAATATCCAGTGGTCGATCTTCTATCAACCAATGACCGAGCATAATCAGCATCTGTATAGGCTTCAAGCATTAAACCCCCACTTCTCTTAAAGATAATTCCTTTTCTTGGTGTACCTTTAAGATATTGCAACAGTTTCATATGAGCTTTCCTACCAAATGTTGATACATCTCTTTATCCACTATAGCATCTTCTTCTGTTATTCCAAACTTTATATTCGGATCTATTGGAGTATTCACTGGTTTGCATGTTGTTTTCTTTGTCTCCTTGAGTAGATCAGTTACATACTTTTGTTGAGAAAGAAAAATACCTCTCTCTGAATGTGCCACTTCAATCTCGAGAAAATATTTTAGCTTCCCAAGTGTCTAAATCTCGAATTCTTTTGCCAAGCACTCACTCAAAGAACGTCTCTCCTCATCATCACTTCCTGTAACAATTATGTCATCTATATAAACTAAGAGAACCGTGACTCCCCCTGAAGACGAGTTCTTGATGAACAGAGTATTCTTGTATCCTAACATCACCATAACTTTGGCAAAGTTGCCGAACCATGCTTGAGGAGATTGTTTAAGCCCATTCAATGTCTTTTTCAACATACAGACTTTATGATTAGTAACTCCTTTTCTATGATCAGTAACTCCTTTTCCTAGAGATCTCTATGCAAGAAAGTATTTTTGACATCAAACTGCTGTAAATCCCATCCAAAGTTAGCTGCCAAAGTAACTCCTTTTCCTAGAGATCTCTATGGAAGAAAGTATTTTTTACATCAAACTACTGTAAATCACATCCAAAGTTAGCTGCCAAAGACAATAGGATTCTAACAGTATTCAACTTTGCAACTGGGTAAAAGTTTCTAGATAGTCCACTCTATACGTCTAAGTATAACCCCTTGGCAACCAGCTTTGCCTTACATCTTTTCACTGAACAATTAGTTTTATATTTCACTATGTACACCCATTTACACCCCACTGGTTTCTTCCTTGTTAGTCACTTCACAAGCTCCCATGTTTTGTTCTTTTCTAATGCTTCAATTTCTACATTCATAGCTTCTTTCCATTTTTCATTAGACAAAGTTTTGGATAGATTGGAAGGAATGACAATAGTTTCTAGGTTATTAAGAAAGGCTTTGTGCGACGGAGAAAAATGCTAAAAGGACAGGAAGCGTGCAAGGGAATATAAAGGTCTTTTAGTACACTCTCTCGCACTTTTTCTTAAAGCAATGGGCAAGTCTATGTCACTACTACCTCCCTAGATCTTACTCTTTACTTGTGGTTCTGTTTCAATTTGTAATGTGGGTTCAGAAGTCATTACTTTATCAGACTCTTGGACTTGGGTAAGGTTGGGGGCAGTTGCCTTCTTCCTTGTATACATCTTGCCTTTGCCATATCTAACTTCCTTGGGAACAGACTCAGTGTCAAATTGAGCAAATATAGGTTCAGAGGAGATTGTGACAGACTCTGATAGTTTAGAATGAACTGGGGCATGATCACTAGTGGATGAGGAAGTAGGATGATTTGTAGCTAAAAGATCTAACAGTAAGTTAAAACCCAAACTCTCATCTTCTCTCACTAACTTCTCTCCCTGAAGAGAAGGTTTTGGAAAATAAAATTCACGTTCATTGAAGATGACATCCATAGTAACAAATAATTTTTGGGATGATAGATGATAACACTTGTATCCTTTCTGGGTTGACAAATATCCTACAAATACACATTTTATAGCTCTCGAATCTAGTTTTCCTCAGTTGTGACTGTGAACATGTACAAAGGATATACATCCAAAGACTCTAGGAATAAGATTATTTGTAGTGTGGAAGTTAGGATAGAGAACAAGATTATTTGTGGTGTGGAAGTTACGATAGAGAACAAGATTATTTGTGATGTGGAAGTTAGGATAGAAGGCGGACAATACGTCCATTGGACTCTAGATGGCAATCGGTTTATGAGATATGTTGCTGTAAGAATAGTCTTTTCCTAAAGGTTTTAGGTATATGATGTTCAAACAACAATGCTCGGGTTTTTTCAAGGAGATCTTCATTTTTCTCCTCTGCAACTCCATTTTGCGGCGGGGTATTCACACAAGATGACTTATGTATTATCCCTTCCTTTTGAAAATATGGACTTAGAAATTGATTGAAATAGTCTCATGCATTGTCATATCTAACGCTCTTGATGGTCACTCCAAACTGATTTTTAATCATGGAGTCGAAATCTGGTAAAACAATACTGACATAAGATTTTTGCTTAAGAAGAAATACCCAGCAAACTCAAGTGCAATCATCAATAAAGGAAATAGACCAGCATGCCTTAGAGATATTAGCAATAGGAGATGGACCCAGACATCACTTTGGATTAAATGAAAATGAATGAAGTTTCTTTTATTGCTCACTGGAAAGGGGTACACGTTTGTGTTTGGCAAGTTCACATTTTTTACAATGAAAAGACTCAATATCTAAATGTTTAAACAAGGATGGAAACAAGAGTTTTACGACTTGAAATGATGGATGTCTAAGTTGGCGATGATAGAGCCAAATTTTCTCTTTATTGGATGACAAAGACTCGCAAACAAATGACACTGGCTGTTTACTTTTGGTGATGGTTGGTTGACTTGTTTCAAGAAAATAGAGGCCACCCCGTTTTTTAGCATGTCCAATCATCTTTCTCGAACCATTTTCTTGAAATACACTACCATTATAATGAAAAATCACAATACATTGTAAGTCATGGGCAAGTTTTTGGATGGATATCAGATTGGTAGCTAGTTTACGGACATGGAGAACATTCTGTAAAGTTAACAATGGGTTAATTTGGATACTTCCAATTCCTACCACAATGGCCAAAGAACCATTTGCACTAGCTATTTTTCTATTGTTTGGGCACGAATAATAGGTGGTAAAGATATTTGGTGAGTGGGTCATATGGTCAGTAGTTCCTGAATCCATTATCCAAGAGGTGGTAAAAGTTATATCCGAAACATTTAATCCAATGGAAAGTGGAAACTCACCAACATGCCACAGAACAAGTACTCGAGAGCTTTTCTAAACTATTGACGGGAGCTCTTACCCTTTTTAATTCATCTTGGTTGAGGTCAGTTGTTTTCTATTTTAGTGGCTCATTAATTTGGCCTGCAACTATATTGGTTTGTCCACCTCTAGATTGTCCCTCCATTTTGTTCCCATTCTCGGTTGGGTGGCTTCCCATGAAGCTTCCAGCATTTTGCTCTTGCAACACATGTTTGGGAGGTTGACATGGTGAAAGAAAGATATTTGTAGCAATTAAGGCTGCCCGAACAGAAGGTGGAGAAGGAAAAAATAAAGAGAAAATGATAGCAATGAAGGCTACTTGAAAGCTAAGAGAATATGATAGCGTCGAAAGAGAAGATTGCAGCAATGAAGGCTGTTTGAAGAGGAAGAAGAATTCTAGAAAGCATGGGGCTCTGATACCATGTAAGAAATTCTGAAAGAATAATCTCTTTTCATTATACCTTAAAGTTGATAATGAACTGATTATATAAAAGCTATCTAAGAAATAAATATGGCAATTACCCAAATAAATTGATCACAAAATCTCATAATCGATCTCTTAATTACCACTCACAAGATCGCCTAATCACTAATTACAAAATTCTCTAATTTAAAGGTCAAATTTCCCTAAGTTAGTCTAATTCTAGTGTTATAATATTTACAACATTATTTTCTTAAAATACACCTATTAGCTATATTTTCCTTTTTTGGGGTGGTTGGGGGCGGGGGCCATTTGCAATTGCGTATACTATTTTGGTTTATGTGATGTTTTGATAGCCTCTTTGGATGGTGGACTTACCTAGGAATCTAAGAAAGGCTTCACTGACGCTTTTTTGGCATGAATATAGTAGGCTGTCTATTGCGAAGCTTGCCGGCAGATGTAATATATGATAATTCAACTGGCTTCAGCTTTACTTGTGACCTAAATGACAACGTTGCTGCTCCATGGCCTTCATCAACGTCTGCCGCATCCTTATCTCTTTGTGCTCCTGGTAAGTTATTTGGGAAACAACATTTATTTGCTTTTGGTTTAACCGATGAACTTTAAATGATAAAATACATGCTAGCGAGTAACTTGAATTGTCTTAACAATTTTTACCTATATCACTTATTTGCAGAGATGTCGTTGCCAGCATTACCAACATCAGAGACTCGGCAAAATCATGGTGTGTATTTTCTGCTTGTTGCAGCTGCATCCTTTCTTGATATTTTATGATATATATTTCGCCTCTTTTTTATTGTTTCATGGTTAGTAGGAGTGATTTTGAGAAAATGACTTTCTTAGGGTGGGCAATATATTAAACAAAATAAATCAAACTAAGAGCAATTCCTCATACGAGATCGTAGAATTTGCACTGCGCGGTAAACTCATTTATTGATGTACGGATGTGTAGAGAAGGGAGACATTTATAGATGCAAGTACATCAAATTCATGGCATTGATTAGAAAGCTCTTGAGACCTTCAGATCTCCATTCCATGAGACCCATCTTATGGACCGTCATTATTATTCTTTAGAGAGAAGAGATGCATTTTGGATATAAATGATTTGCCACCCTAATTTACATAGATCCTATTATAGATGGAAAATTGCAGAACAAAATTTTACAATTATTGTATATTCATTCTCTCCCCCCCCCCCTCCTTCTAACAAAAAAGCTTTTGTTTTGTCAATTTGTCCTCCGTGGCTTGATTGTGTCTTTCCATGGTGCAGGCTGCCACGACACAAGGCTGGATCGCCTTGTACCCATTCTTTTGTTTTTTGTTTTCAGTACATTGTTGAACTGAAGAGATTCAATGGAGTGTTGAGATGGTTTGGATTCGAAGGCTTTAGTTTGACTAAAATCAAGTTTCATGTATATTTTGAGAATCCTTTGTTATGTATAGTGTTCTTTTTTTGGTCATCTAATGTTACTTTATAGTCATCTGATTACTACCGTGCCAGTTGATTTGTGTTGTCCAAAGTAGTGTTGGAATGTCGTGGTTTCACATCTCTTCTTGGAAACACACCACAGGATTCCTAATTTGTGGTGCTCGCACACTGCAGGTATGCCTAAGCTCTAGAATATCCCTTGGAAGAGTGTCCAGTTTTCTCCATTGGATTTTCCTTAAGAATGTGCAGGCTAATTTGTTATTCGTCACCATTCAATTCTTAATTAACCAGGTTATATTATAGTGATAGACGAGTGACTGACTTCAGGCCTCATTGACCTGCTTTCTCCACCTCCATAAGCATCTTTTTCTTTGTGGAAAAGGTAATTGAATTTTAAGCCTTTATATATTATTATTCATGGGGTTCTCAAATCTAAACATTGCCCCCTCAAAATCATTTTATACCTTACAAAACATTTCCAGAGCACTGATGCATAATCCTAGTGACAAATACAATTCATTTCATAACAATTCCATGAAACACAACCACTCCCTCAACCGTGTCCAGAGGTGCTATATATATACACACACACATCTTTTCTTCTTTTTTTTTTTTTAAATTAGAAAAAATAAAAGAGCCTCGTTCTATTTTTCACAAGATGACAGAAGGAATGGCAATGGGATCGAGTCGAGAACTAGAAATTTTGGTTCCGTCTCTGCATATGTCCTCGTATCTCCATTCCCGATCTGTTTTCGCTACGGGAAAAGGCGAGGATCCCTGTCCTAGGTCCGTCGGGGACAAAATAATCTCTGGTCTCAGGTCTGGGGAAGTGGGAGTCCGTTTGGGTCCGAAAATAATTATAAAGATTTAAAGAAAAAAAAATTACCTCCAATATATTTTTATTCAAAATTTTTTAATCATATAGAAAATTTTTGTAGTGATTTTTAATAATGTATATATTTATCATATCACTAGATTAATAAGAGTAAAATTAATAATTAATAATTTATAAATTTTTTTTATTTTTTCTCTTCTTTTTTATTTTATTTTATATACATATATAATCTATATTTATATATATATATAATCTGTCTATAATTTATATAATGTGTGTGTATATATATATATATATATAAATATATATATTTATTATATATATATATGTAAAACGGGCCAGGGACAGATCATGTAATTTCCGTACCTTGTTGGTGGGTCGAGGAATAAATCCCATTCCTAGTCCGTTTCCATTTGAATCGGGAAATTTTCGATCTAACTGGATCGAGTTGAGCGAAATCCCCAATTTAAGCGGGGAAATTGCCATCACGTCTCAGGATGGACAGGACCAGGTGTGAACACTTGCTAGTCCTCGAAGACTACAGTCAAGTGGGAACGCTCAGCACATGGCTGCTTCTTTTCCACAATGAATGAGCACGCTTCGGAATTCCCTAGTGTGAACGCTCAACGCTATCCTCGGATGTCAAATCCTATTTCTATGTCAAAATATCGACTAAATCTTGAGCGCTATTGGAAGTCCAATTCTAATCAATGGTTTTTTTGTCTATTTTCTTATGAGCGGAGCAGATGTCTAAATTAAAATTTGAACCCCTTAACTCGTGAAATAAGTTATTTATATTTATCGAAAATTTAAAAAATAATAAAAGACTAAGCTATCACAATCAATTACAAAGCTCAAATGGTAAAACTCTTTTTTCTTTTATTAAGTATGACTTGTATATATATATTTTTATTATCAGGGCTTATGGTCTCTTGTGCTAACTCTGTTGTATTTGAATATTAGTTCTAATTTAATACAACTTTAGTTATTGTATTTTTACATGTGATTGATAAAATAAAGATTTTTATATGTTTATAAGCTTTTATTAAGTATTTTTTGGGCCAAGTTAGACTTTTGAGTAAGCTAAACCCGAATCTAAAAAAAAAATCTTATATAAATTAATATATTAGGCTAAAATCTTCACTTCAACCTACAACGTACTTTTGAGTAAGCCAAACTCGAATCCAAAAAAAAAAAATCTTATATAAATTAACATATTAGATTCAGATATTCAACTTACAACATAAGTCCAAACCTATTTAATAAAAATCTGATTGGACTTAGCCTATTTCCATCTCTACTTTGTAGGAATGACCAAGGATTAGAGGCCACAGAACACATATAAACAAAACGTCCACATGACACAAAGATTCAAGCATATTCTGTGCTTCATAAAAGGTTGCAAGTACTAAAATATGGCACTCAACTTGGACCTGAAGTGTCGCAAGCTACACGCTACTCAATCATCCCCATTTAGTTGATTAAGCAAGAACTGGCTCGAGAACACCAAGTGGCCATTAACAAGGGAAAGAGATGATAATTAAGTTCAACTTAATTACTCTGCTATTAATGAAAAAAAACACTAGTACAAAAAGTCATAATTGATTATATAAAAATATTTTTTTACTGATTATATATAAAAGTATTTTTTATTAAAGTTTAATTTATGTCTTTTTTAAATATATAAATAATAAAATTATATTTTAAAATATACAAATTTTAATTAAAATATTTTAAAAATAAAATGCAAATCTCATCATCCTGTCTATATTTGATGTGAAAATTCTAACGTGACCCTAGTTCATATTGGCGGAATGTATTAAAAAATTATACATTATCCAATATAAATTGTAGTCTATAATTTCTTAATGTATTTAGTCGAATTCGGCCTACCCAAGAAGTGCCCTATTTGATGAGGTTGCTTAAGCTAGAAATGGAAAGAAAAAGACAAGGCTAATGGGGGGAGATAACAATTGGAATCTCTCCTCTGATGTGGTTAAGAAGCATTAGATTTTGTTTATTTTGGGAATATATTTCCTTCTTTTACCTTTCCTATCTTATAGAAATTGATTTTTTTGTTTTTAATTATGATAAAGGTCTACCTACTGTCATCGATTGTCTCTGTGTGAAAAACCAAAAATGACCACAAGAGATGCAGAATTTTCACACCCTAGGGTGAAAGTGTTAAATAAGCTAAAGGTCATTAAGGGACTTTAATATCACCATTTCTGGAAGGATAAGGTTAAAGTGACAAGGCAACCACAAACAGGGAAAATTGAATCATTCTTTTCAATCAAAAGTCCAAACTCATAAGCTTGAATTATTATATTACAAGTGTCCACGTGGCACATGGATGACGCTACTGCATGACATCACTTCGAAAACGTTAGCTTCAGACGTGAGGAACACTTCAAACGCTCCCCACCCACTGCGTGGTGGACAAATTCTTCTTCCGGTTCAACGACGGTTTAGTGGCTTGAACCTGCAAATCTTATTCGTTTTATAGACCAAATCTTTCATGATAGACCAAATCCAAAGCTGTTATTCGTTTTATTTATATATATATATATATATATATATATATATAATAGTTTGATTCAATTTTTTTGTAATCTATTGTAAAAATTGTATTATAATAATAATATATATAATCAAAATAAAAAAATATATTTTTTATAATATTTTATATTAAATTTAAATATAAAAATTTTAAAGAAAGTTAACGTTGGAACATCGTAAACTAGTAAATATATTAATTTATTTAGAATAGAAAAACTATTACCAATCAAAGAATTTAACTATTTAGTTTATAAAAAATAAAAATTAGATTTTATTTTTTAAGAAAAAGATAAATTAAAAATGCTTGAGTAAAAATAATTTTTTATAAAAAATTATTATATAAACACAAAATTATATAAAACACATTAAGTTTAAACATATATTATCATGAGATAACATTATTTATAAATTTACCTATTTTATATATAAAAAAAAAATTAGACCAATGCCAGAGTAATGAGAAATGAATTGGTTTGATGCTTGAACGAAATTAGAAATTTGAAATTGATGATAAGTTATATATTAAAAGATATGTTAGAAGAATAATATTATAATTTTTTTAAAAAAATTTAAATGAACGAAATATAAAATTAAACAAAAATCGTCCTATGATTTTTTAAAATAAAGTTTTAGAAAATTTTGGAACGAATATCCATGCCCCGTAGGCGTATCTAATTTGATCAACATTGAATCGGGAAAAGTTTTTATATGGATTGAATCTACGATAAATTATAATTTTAAATTATTGTACATTTCTAAAAATATATAACATACAAAATACGTAATATAACGCTCAAAGCATTCGGTTCACGGTGAATTGGGTTCTTATAAAAATTTCCCTTGAACCGGGACAGTGCGGTTACACATACGACGGGGCAGCGATTAAATGTGCGCGTGGGATTGAAAAGGGATACAAGGCTATTTAGTAGGAATTTTCCTCGAACTCCAACTTGGCCTTCCATGCATTTTACTAAAACGCATACACCCCTTTTTCTTCTAACATATAAAGCAAAGCAGCCTCTCCCACAACTTATGCTCCTCAAAGCCACTCAAAAGAAACTGAGCCTACCGTACTATGGAATCGCCATGGCCTCACCATCGGTTGCCCACTAATCGGAAAAGGGCCATCGACGAATTAGTTCATGGTCGTGACTTGGCCAACAAACTCCAACTTGCTCTCAAGAGACCTCTCGGTGATTCCACATGCCTTTCAGCTCATGAAGATCTTGTAGCCAAAATTCTGGGCTCATTTAGTGAGACTCTTTCGATTCTTGAGGGTATCGAGCCTGATGAAATTTCTCAACTTCCTAATATGATTTCGCATTCTTGGGATGCCCGGAAATCTGAAGATTCCGGTGAAAGTTGCAAGCCTTCCGCCACTTCCAAGGACCGAAGAGGATGCTACAAAAGAAGGTGCGTGGGTGTGTTCTTGAGTTTTTCTTATGTTTGATTCATTTCATCCATTTAATTAGATTGTGGGAAGTTTTCTGGTACCATATGCCATCATTATACTGCCCCAGATTCTTAATGTTGTCAGAACAAATTCATTTATCCATCCACCCCACCAGCTGGTAGCCAAAATTTTAAAATATTTATATATGTGATGGTACATATATATATAACGCCCTAGGAGTCGACCTATTTTAGTCTTTGCATACTGATGGAGACATTTTTTGTTTCTTTCCTTTGGCTGTGGTCTACTAGTCTGGTAAGATTAATTAGTAATGATATGAATTCAATCCAGTAAAGTTAACAAGTGTGATTGTTTGTCACTGAGACAATAGAGTACCAGGTTAAACAGAATCCTTCAAACGATGAAACCATGTGCAATGTTTAGGCACTGTTCAAAGATGATAGGATCTGGTTTCTGCTTTCTTTATTTTGTTTTGAAATCTATGGCTGGAAAAGTCTCTGATAAATGCTTTTGAAAATTAAATTCAGGAAAACTTCAGAGACATGGTCCAAGGAGACCTCGACTTTGATTGATGACGGCCATGCATGGAGGAAATATGGCCAAAAATCTATCCTTCATGCCGTTCATCCAAGGTTTGATTTCTTCAACAATTTTTGCTATCCAAGTTGTTATTTTCCTCAATCGATTGATCAATGGGTACTTTGAGTTATATGCTTATCTGGGATGGAATGATTTGGTGCAGGAATTACTTCCGGTGCACCCACAAGTTCGATCAAGGATGCCTGGCAACCAAACAAGTGCAGAAGATTCAAGACAATCCAACCCTGTACCGAATCACGTACCACGGTCGTCATACCTGCAAAAATCTACTCAAAGCCCCGCAAATAATTCTGGATACTGCAAGGGACTCCGCAGTCCTTCTTAGCTTTGATCAATCAACCAATCCGAACAACATCGAGAACAGAAAAAATGATTCTTTCATCACAGTATTCCCCTCTGAGCTAGCCGACCGTATGAATAGTGCATTGTCTGCAGGGTCTGATCACGGTGATGTTATTTCTTCTGGGGTGTACTCGTGCACTGCAAGCACCCACAGTTTGGGGATGGATATGGTGACTGGATCCATGGACGATTTTGATGATGTTTTGCAATTTGACTTTTAAGCTTTTTACCAGACTAAGTTATCCCTATTCCCTGGAATTGATGTGAATTGCGAAATAGAACCTGACATCATGAGATTGCTGCAGCTCTGGAAGTCATTTTTCCAGTAAAACCTTTAGCAATTAGCAGTAATTTGCTACTGTATAATTAGATGGTTTTGGTTGAAGTAAGGCAGCTAGATCAGGGTCAGAAGGTAGGAGATAAAGTGTTGTACATAAAAGTGTGGTACTTTTTCTATGCTTGTTTTTTCTTCTGATCAAATATCCCGGCAGCTTGCTTTAATTGTCACTGGCATTAAGTTAGATTGGAAAGAAAACTTGTAACTTCAAACTTGTGAATATTGTAGGAAAAGGAACCTAACATGGCATGGAGAAAAAGGGCCCTGTTCTGTTTGCTTTGTGGAAAGAAAAGTGTGGACAGAATCGACCCTCTTCTTATCCGTTTGGGATATTTTTGTGGAGAGAAAAACGGTGAAATATCCCTTCCTTCTCCTTAATTTTGTTTCTCAACACCGTCACCAAATGGAGAAGTAAGAAACCATGGAGAGAGAGAGAGATATATAAATGGGGAGAGGAGAGGAACTTTCATTTTAATCTAAGGAGTACGAAAGGAAAAGAAAATGATAGAACACAATCATCTTTAACTACTGACCATTGCATTCATATGGATGATGATAGATATGAATTGAAACTAGGAATAATAGAAACAGAGATGATTTCTATTTCTGGTCAAAAGAAAATTAGTAAAATGATAAAGATTTTCACCTGGACCATCCCCATCCCACAGTCCAGATTTGTTTGGCAAATCTGTCATCCTCTTACGAAATTCTTTAACTTGACATATCCCATGATCTTATATATTCAGAATTCTGCTTGCAAGTGAAGTAACGGGTGCCTCTATCTACCACCAAATTTGCAGTTGTCTTTGGCCCTCCTTTGCACAAAAAGCCAGAAGGGACTTTCTCCAAGGTTAAGATTCATATGGGGCTGTAAACAGGTCATATAAGATTAACTTTATTTCAGATTAGGATTAAATTAGTATAAATATGTATCGGACTCGATCTGAATGCTTACCAAATATAGTATAAAGAGTCTTATACTCGAATATATAGATAATAGATCCGAATTGGATATACTCGACTCGCTGAAAAATATATTATTGTTAATTGTAAATTAAGCATGATTTAAAAGTTAAAAAATTACAATAAAACAATGACATATATAATATAACATATATTTTATATAATATTTATATTAATAGGGTAATAAGATAAATGGACACAAATATCTTAATTTTATACTCAAATTCAATTATATAAGTTAAACGAGGAAATAGATTCCGGTCGAATTGACTAATAAAACAAATATATTATACCTATTATTAACAAAGTTTAGTATAGATCCATCCGATTCATTCTAAGCGCATATAGAAGCACACGCCACGGAAAACAGTAAATTGGAAAAGATATAAAGGGCTCTGTGATTGTGGAGACAAAGACAAAGAAGAAACGGTGCATAAGCAGTGAATTTTTTCATGAGCTAATGAGAATTACGTAAGAATGAAGCTGGGAATTTGTGATTGGAAAATGGAAACTTGGCCTTTTATCTATCATTCAAGGAAAAAGCGAGACTTGCTTACTCGTTAGTGGTATTTTGCTGTCTCACCTTTCTCCTTTGTCCTAAAGTAAGAAACAGAATCACTAATGAAACTTTTTTTGGGTCCAATTACACAAGGACAGTGTAGCAACTTGAGGTTGGGATACCAGGCACGCCATAGATAAAATTTTTAGAGGTTTTTCATAAGGTGTTTGAAAAATTAGAGATCCAAGATGGTTATGGAGCACAGAGGTATAAAGGTGAAAAGAAGATCCATCACTTGCACAAGAAGATGATCATAGGGGTAAATCCAGGTGCCTCATCTGTCATCAAATTCACACATCTCATTTACTTTGCTCTTGAATCTTGTAATTCAAAAGCCTGCAAAAACACATCTCCCTCTGTCAATTACTATTTCCTATGGGTTAGGCAAACTCACCTCGGACCCAATACCTTTCTGTTAAAGGTTGGGCCAAACAAATTGGACCCTATTGGCTTACAAAGCATCATAGAAAAGTTTGGATTTTTGTCTTCCTGAGAATAATTGACCATCTTTTTGTTATTTCGTTTAAAATTTCAACATTCTTGTATTATTTCCCCCTACCCAAAAAAGAAGGGCTTGTTTTGTGAATTTTCTTGGTAAGGTTTTGACATTCTTCTCTTGAAGGCATGCATGTTCCAACTTGCCATGCTGCAGTAATGGTGCTGAGACTTAAGAGATGAAGAAGATGGCCTCTTAATCGAATATCTAAAAGATTTTTGCTAGTCTTTAGCAGAAGACTATAAAGAAACGAGTACAAATTTATGGCTCAAGACATGTTAATTTACTTGTTTTGTCTCAAGAAATTTCCTTGAAAGTCAAGTCCGTAGAGCGCCCAGACCAGAGCCACCGAGGAGAGTGCCATCAGCACAGAGCCAAACATCCATAGCAACAAGGGAAAGCTAATGCAAAGGACTCGGTTACCCACCACCGCCAACGTGAATCCTCGTTCCAATACGGTCTGCGTGTACTCCGGCGATGATGAGAACTCACCCAAGGAGTTTATCAAGAAATTGGCGTCGATCAAGCTGGCAAGGGCCATTGAGCTACACAAGAAGCTAGCCAACATGAAGATTGAGGCCGACACATACTTGAGCGTAATGATCTTCGCAGACTGCGACCCAAAAACCGTACCGCTGAGGAGATGATTTGCGTTGAAAGTGTTGTTGCTGAGAGCTGCCAACGACAAGGTTATTATGACCGTCATTGAAGCCGTGAGTATGGTTTCCATGAATGTGTTCCTCAAGCTTTGCACGGCCAGCATCCCCTTCTTGTCATCTCCCTGCCGTTCCATGCAGAAATGTCAAAACAATCACCAGCAAAAGAATCATTGGAAGTAATTAAATCAAAACAGAACTTGCCTGATTGAGCTGTTGCAGCCAAGATCTTCTCTTCATCATGTTGATGCCTATCGTTGTGACAGAGGGTTTGTGCCTGAAGTTGTGCCAGAGATAAGCGTGGTAGCCGATGGTAATGAAGAGACTAGAGGGTACTAGTATGGTATCCAAGAATAGTATCAATCCCATCCTTCCCGACGATACCTTGCAATCACTAACCCTAAGCTGTTCCGGCAGCAAAAGACCAGAAAATTAAGGAAGTTAACGATGATTCTTTCCCTTCTCCTCTTCCAATATGGCAAATATAATGCAGTGTGGAGCTTAGTGTCTATGTCATCATCAAAGAACTATAAATTTTAAATTTAAATATTATAATATGAAATTTAGAATTAATTATAATCTATTTTTATATTAAATATTATTACGATTTAAATTAAATATAAAAATATTAATAATTAAATAATTATTTAATATATTCAAACTTCAAACTTAATTAATTTTTACAATAAAACTTAATCCTAAAAAATTTAGAATCAGCCCTATGAACCAATACAAGAGACTTACGTATAGTCATTCACATGAATTCTCTTTCTCTACTTTTATTCAAATTTAGTAAAGATATATCTCGTCTAGTCGCTCTTTCCATATCGTCTTAAGTCTATCATATCTCTATCTAACATATCTAACTTTCATATCCTGAGACTTAAGTAATTTTTAATTCGTTTAAAATTTATAATAAGATTTTAATATATGTTAATCAATTATTAAACAAGTCCAAAACTAAATAAATATCACGTTGCATGATCTTTCGCTCTCACTCCAACAAAAGGATTAGGCATGCACGACCGATTTAACAATCTTTTCTAACTTTTGTGGAATAAGAATTTCTATTTATAACTAACTTAATTTGAATTCGTAACCTATATTACAAAATTAAGAATTCTTGTATCGATAAAAGTTTCTATTATTAGTGTGGAGGTTGCGTGACGGGACATTTTAGAAGTTAATGGATTCTGATTTGTATCTTGCAAAGTGGCCAGCCAGCCAACCAACCAACTTTTGCTCTAGTGGTGACCTTTCCACTTTCATCAAGCATAACAATTATTGGTGCAAAAAAGCATATGAAATTGAATAATTAGGTACGCATTCCGTCCTAAAATGAATATCATTTTTTTTTATTTTTATTATATTAAAATATTTATTAATTTTATAAATTATAAATGTATTTATTATGTATATTTTTAATTTATTTTTTTAATTACTCAATAAATATTTAATTCATTAAATATATATATTTTTAATCTAATTAATAAAAATTTATTTTTATTTAGGAATATAATAGTCTATTTCTATTACAATTATATAAATTTTAATAATTTTTTAATTTATGTATTGATAACATTTTTAAGACGGAGAGAGTAATTATGCAATTATTACAAGGGCAGAAAAGGAAGAAAGAAAAGTTAATGTTTCAACAAAAATTGGAGGCTGTTTGGGCCTATCAACAATCAGCTAGAATCGTTGTTGGAGGATTAGGAGAAGATTTGTGTGTGTTTATTTTATTTTATGTTTATTATTATTCCTGTTTTACAATATAAGTCATTTTAGATTTGAAATTTTTTTCATAATATAGGTCATTTTACAAAATTTTATAAAAATTTATTAATTTTTTCCAACTTTACCCCTCCATGCAATCTATCTCTTTTCACTAATTATAACACAACCCTCTCTAATTACCAAAATAGATAAAAACTTAATTAAAAATATTTTTAAAATTGTATTAAATTTAGAACCTAAATTCTTGTGCGCATAAGTCTAAAACGAGTTTGTGAAATGAATGTAGTATACTGTATTCACATTAAGTTTTGAGATGTGATATTTTTTTATTACTGTCATTCACATTAAAAATATACTAAATCTAGAAGGCATTAATTGATTATAAAAAACTCAGACTTCTTATACTATAATATCATTCTTTCAAACTAACCTAACAGTCGTTGGAGGTTATATATATATATATATATGCACGCGGCGGGCCCACGCACCCTAGCGTGGAAGTTGTTTTCTTAAGAAAAATTGGGCGATTGGAGACAATTGAAAACTTCAAGTGGGCTATTCATACAATTGAAAGGTTTAGGGCATGGTGTGGAAATAGAGGTAAAGTTCAGGGCCAAAAGAGAAAAATGGAAGAAATTAAGGTCAAACGACATCGTTGCTCCGAAAGCTATCGCCTTCTTCAGCAAGTTCCCGTTGCCATTTCTGCTTCCAGAACATTTCGACAGTTGGAACAGTAGTAGAAAAAAGAACTGCAATCTAAAAGCTCCAAATTCTGCAAAATAATTAGAGGGTTTTTTTTTTTTTTTCCCGATCGAGGCTCCAGCACTTCGGTGAACAAAGTTGGCCTTGCTTTTGGTGATGAATCGCAAAAGGTTTAATTGGAGACCTTATCATCGGAGTATGTTCTGGATAGGGTTTACGGTACTGTTATTCCATTGCAGACACGCCGTGGCTTCCATTCACGAATACGATAACGAACAATTTGAACCGCAGTCGAACGCCTTCTTTTTCAATGGCGGTAATGAAGGCCTGTACGCTACCAAGCACCAACATTCGGAAGCAGTTTCGGCCTCCGATACATCCCTGGATAGACCTGGAAAGGGAAAATCCTTCATTAAGTAAAGTATTTAGTTGTAATTCTATTTAAAGACATATTAATGAGTGTTTTTATTGAATTATTTGTCATTTTATCTATCTTTGCTTGCGTGAATGCTTACTGCTCTATTGAAACTTCATTCAAACTACTTTCAGCAATATGACCATAGATTGTCTATTTTACGTCATCATCTTGTTTAATATAATACGGCTTCTGAGATTAGCATCCGTGAGGATAGGCATCAATGGTAAAAATAATAGGTTACAGGAATTTGGTCTGATGATTAGTTAATTTGGTTTAGTCCGGCTAATTAGGATGTTACAATGTGACATAACATCTATTTATGGATTAACTGCCAATAAGCAATAAAAAAGGAATTTCACTAAGCCACACTGCAAAAAGAGTAAGAGTCCTTGCTACTATGGGATATGACTTTCCATGGATGGTCATTTTCAGATTAATGTACTACCGGCAGAAAATGGTTCATACTTCAGAAAGTAATAGATTGTCATGACAATTCAATCATGTCCACGGCTAGGAACTTTCATACAAGTGATTTGATAATCACTGATGGAAAGGCTAAAGAAGTGTCAAAACATAAATTGGAGGTGGTTGTTAGAATGACATGATTTTTATTGCTTAAAAGGGCAAGTAGGTCCTTCATTAATGGAAGAAAAGAGGTCTCTTGCTGTAATGAGATTCTATGAAAGAGGACTCCTGGAGCAATTGGATATAATGAACATAGATTTTCTTGAATTAGATTCAAGCAAACACATTGGTAAGCAATATTTTATTAAGTACCTTAATCATTGATGTCCTTTGTGTTCCTATTTTTGTTTCATGCAGTTCTGGTTACTGAAACAATTCATGTTAATAGTGCTGTGAACATTCCGTAAGCAGAATAGAACTGTATATTTATTTGACCTGCTTTTAATTCAATTTTGGAATTCTTACAAAGTCATAATATCTGGTGTGAATTCCATTTTCTAAATATATTATTGGTTCCTTTTGTTTGGAGTGAAGATGTATGATCCTGATTGGTAACTCTTATTTCCATGTGATGTTTTATTTATTGTAATTGCATTCTAACTTTAGAAGTTTTCTGAAAGGATGCTTGCCAAAATACGGATCAATGAAAGACATCCATACGTTAAGGAATTACCTGCGCTATGAGATAGGCATTTATTTGAGACCTTTTGTGCATTTTTTAAGAGCTCATATGTAAAACGGGGTGAACACGTGTGCATGCAGAACCATCCCGCATCCTAAAGAGAGAGGGCTGGGGTTGGGGTTGGGGTTCGGGGAGGATCCTGAAGTTGGTATTCTCTGGAAAATTAGCAACTATACCGTCAGATTCAAGTTGACATGCTTTTGATGGCATTGTTGTTCCAAAGACATCTGTGAGTTTGACCTTTTGTAGAGTTTTGTTACCTTATTCATTTGGCTTTTTGTTGATTCCCAACCCGCACCTTGTTGGAAAATTGGTAATAAAGCTGCACAGTTTGATTTACTTGGATAAGGTATCATTCTGGGGAATGCAGGTCTTAACATTGGCAATAAAGGGCAATCTAAAAATAGGATCTACTTTGAAAACCTTAGTTAGATCCAGACATTCATGTGAGAGAGAAATAATATTTCCCTCCTGACTACTTGCATTTTATTGAATACATCAATATATTTTTTCAAGAAAAGGCAGCTGACCGTTTGACGAGCTTAAGTTATATAAGCAACATAATCAGCCTCCACTGACAATGTTCAAGCATTCTGGCCTTTTTGATGGTACTTATTGTCGTTTCTTTTGTGCAATTATTTCAAGTTTTTCTTTACTCTACAGATGCTGCTATGATCACATGTATAGGTTTTTGTAAACATGTTTGAAGTGCAGGTTTGAGGGCGTGACTTTTGCTAGGACTAAAGAGTCTGCTGATAAACAAAATGCAATGCAGAGCAAGGCTGGACTAATTGAAGCTATTATTCTTGAGGTGAAGGATAGAGAAAGAATCGGGGATGTATATAAGAAATCTAATGCAATCTGTTGCGACCCAAAACTTTCTCAAGAAAAGTTCTGTACAGTGGGGGAAGTTATTATTCAGAAAAACAGTGATAATTGGCCAGTACGGATCCAGACGTTCTTTGAAGGAAAAAGTCAAGAAGCTAAGATGGATACACAATCAGTAGAAATCAACAGCACAGGAATGTACTATCTCTATTTCATGTTTTGTGATCTAGAGCTCAAAGGCACAGTGATTAGAGGGAAAACTATATGGAGGAATCCAGAAGGTTATTTACCGGGGAAGATGCTTCCTTTAATGACCTTTTATGGAATTGCGTCGTTAGCTTATCTAGTGCTTGGTCTACTCTGGTTCTTGAGGTTTATTCGGTTCTGGAAAGATATTATACAATTGCATTATCACATTACTGCTGTAATTGCTCTTGGGATGTCTGAAATGGCTTTTTGGTATTTTGAATATGCAAACCTTAATGCAACTGGGAAGAGGCCAAGGGAGATTACTTTGTGGACAGTAACCATCAGTGTTGTCAAAAAGACTATTTCCCGATTTCTTCTCTTAGTGGTGTCAATGGGGTATGGCGTGCTGAAGCCTACACTTGGTGGAGGAAAAACAAAGCTAATCATTCTATATTTTATTGCTACGGAGGCCCTTGAACTTGTTGAACATTTGGGTAACATAAATGATTTTTCAGGAAAAACCAAGTTATATTTGGTCTTGCCGGTTGCTTTCTTAGATGCGTGGTTTATTCTGTGGATATTCTCAGCATTATCTAAGACTCTAGAAAAGCTTCAGGTAATTTTTCTTGTGTCAACATCTCCTTTCCTTAGTGATATAGTTTGCCAAGAAAACAAATGTGCTTGTGGGGTAGTAAAGATGACTTGCTGTTTTGGCATACAAATTAAATAAATTTCTGATGACTTGAAGGAAAGAGAATGGATCCAGCCATGTATATGGAGATATAGAGCCCGTGAATATTCATCTCATCTGCTACTTTGGTGTTGGTTTTAGATTGAGTGAATAATCAACAAAGTGGATCTACAGATATCTATTGATTTCTATTAGTGTAAAACATATAATTAGCCAATGTTGTTAAAATTGTCATTGGTTTGATCAGCAAGATATTTTATGCATGTCTTAACATGAATCTTATTTTGGGAACTGGTTGCTTTCTAATTTTGTTTTTGTTTTGTTCACCACAGATGCGGAAAAATATGCAAAAATTGGAGCTTTATCGGAAATTTACGAATTCCCTTGCAGTATTTGTGCTGCTTTCGATTGCTTGGGTTGGCTATGATGTATGCAATTCAACATTTTTAGTATTCTGGTGTTCTATTGAATTTAGAATTTTAAATGGCTGCTTAGGAGAAGAAATTATTCCTTCAACCCCCCTTTATTCACAGTGAACAAATAATAAAAAGCAAGAGCAGTAACTGATGGCCATGGAAAATCAAATCTAGGTTCTTTTGCTGTAGTAGTCCTTACTATTCTGTAGTTATCTTTGGCTTTGCAATTCCTAAGCATAATGTTCTTATCTCATCTGGGCTCAGCTATATTTCAAAGCAAGTGATCCATTAAGCGAGCTTTGGCGAATTGCCTGGATAATTCCAGCTTTCTGGACTCTCCTTGCATTTTGCCTCCTGGTGGTCATTTGTGCCCTTTGGGCTCCTTCAAGCAACCCAACTAGGTATTCGCCTTGACACTGACTTTTCTTTCAAATAATTATTTTCACCAGCCCCTCCACCTACTTTTCAATGGTCTTTTTTTATCTGTGGCTGCTCTGCAAACTATTCACGGTCCTGTGGAATCATGCCATTTCTGTCAGTAAAAATTCAATCATTGTTGCAATTTCTGCACTAAGAATCAACTTAGCAAGTCTGGGCTATTAGATTGTGTTTGTTGGAAGTTCTGTCAAAGCAAGTGCAGACAGTAGAATGGATTCTCTAATGGACCCCAATTCCCCAATTCAAGAAATTTATGATTGAAGAGGAAATGTCAACAGATGTATATACTCCTTCCGCTTTATTTATGTTAGTTGGGTAATGTTTTAGATGAAAGTTTAAAATATTTATAGAATCCCTTTGTTGTTAGGTTAATGCAATCTGTTAGGACATTAAGGACCAACAATTTTAGTTTAGAAGGGAGTGGGGGTGTGTTTGTGTGTGTGTTTTTTTTTAAATAAATCTTTTTTCATTGTTCAACTTTGATCTGCATCTTCTTTTTATTCTGCTGGCAAACTTGAACTCTTGGTCTATTTTGGATGTCATTATTCTAGAACCAGACATGTTTATTCGTCATCAATGTTGAGTATTAGAAAATTAATTGTCTGCTAAAGTTCAGCTTGGTATGTGACTTCCAGATATGCTTACTCTGTAGAGGGCGGAGATGACTATGATGAAGAGGCCATCTCACTTACTAGTGGAGTTAATGTGGTTTGTGAAATGGGAACCAAGATTGAAAGGAAGGAGAAGAAGGGACCTGCTACTGTAGATCAGGTACCCGGAGTAGAAAGGGAAGAGCTTGATGAGGAGGACAAGAGAGAGTAGATTGATCAATTATCTGAGGAGGACAAGAAAAAGTCGGCAGAAGCTTCCTGCCCAAAGTCGAATCAAGTTCAAGAATCATCTGCTTCTCTAACAACGCATTGGATGTACAGAAGTAGTGTAAAATTTTAGTTTGAAAAAAAAAAAAAATGTAACCATGACTAGGACGAGACTAAGTACATTGGGATGCTACAGCTAACTATTCCTGTATGAACTTCGTGTTAACATTGCCTTTGGCTCAGCAAGTGGAGAGAACTTTTCGATTCTTGTATTTGTCTGAAAATGAAGATGTTCCAAACAGATGGGAGCACTTTTCATTTTCGTTCCCCCCCCAACACCCCATTTCATTTTCGGCTTTGAAAAGAGAGAGTATTCTTTTCTGTTCGACATATTTGCAGCAAACTCAGCTCGTCTTGTCGGACTGTTTTGCCTTTTCCATTTTTTGGTCGAAACTAGAAAGGTTTTCACAAGGTTATTTTCTTTTCTAGTCTCATCTATGTGTTTTTTGCGATGCAGGTAGCGGGCTCGTCTCCTGATCAGTCCTTCGACAAATGGAGGCCCGCTCTATCTCTTTGAGTGCCGCTTGTCAGACTCCCAGATAAAAAACAGAAAAAATCCTCGTAAATGCGACGTTGATTCCTTTCCACGTGCCCCCGATGTTGTACCACGGTTTCCACGTCTAAATTTCGTCTACCATCGTACTATATTCGTGTTTTTTTTCTTTTCCAATTAAATTTCTGTCTTGGTGATTAAAAAAAGATAATATTATCAATTGAGAAAAACTTACACGGTATTCTTTTAATATTAAATGGCCCAATTGTCAATTAGTGGGCTCCACTTATTCGGATGAGCCAACTCAGTCGACCACCGCTGAAAGAAAAGTCAATTCATTATTGAAGGCTGAAAGTGAAGTGAACTTCCCTTTACTTAATTTACTTAACAATTAATTACAATAATAATAATAATAAAATAATTTATTTCTGAGTCGATATAATTGGTATTAAAATTTTGAATTTAAGCTTTTTTAAAATATGACCTTTGCAGGTTTGGATTCAAATTTCTATTAATATATGAGCTTTTGTGTATTTTAAATAGTAATTGTGAACACGTGGCATCCCTGCAAAGCATAGGGATAAATCACAGCCGTCTGTAGCTGAATCTCTTTATCCTCTTCAACTACTACTTGCATTTACTGTAGTAAAAACTTTTTACACTATAAAAGTTAAAAACAACAATCAAAGTCTTAGACGATGCCGACTGCACATGACAAAGCATTACTGTATTATAATAAATGTGATTTACATTATTTCATTTTCCCAATTTGTATAATAGAATAAAAAACAACAAACAAAAGCAAGCTCAAGATTATCTAAGAAACAAACAAAAGTTATATTCGGGACAAATCTTAATTGGTTGAATATCTATGATAGTTTTTGCTAATTACGATAATGTGAAAGTTCTAATTCTAATGAGAATCTGTAAGGTATTAGATGATAATAAGTATGGAGTCAATCTCTTATGCGCAATAATTTACAAAGTATTAGATGACGAGAAATATAGAGTCAGTCTCTTATGTATAATAATTTGTAAAGTATTAGATGATCGTTTTTTAATATTTTAAAAATATTTAAATTAAAATAAAATAAAATAAACAATTTTTGTTTAGAAAACTATAATTTCTTCCTAGGAAGAAGTCATATATATTATTCCTTCCTTCCCTAATAATTAACTACTTCACACCGTTTAAAAAAAATTAATTAATTTCTTAAATTCATACAACTTTATTTATTTATTCTAAAAGTATCATTGAATTAAATGCTCTCTACAACTATTTTCTTACTTTGTTTGTTCAACTCTCTCTCTAAAATTATTACACTTTTATTTTTCAAAACTATTTAATACAAGGGTATAATAGTAAAATTAACATTAATAGCACTTAAATTTTTTCAATGTGACAAATAAAAAGAGACATTAAAACTTTTAAATTGGGACAGAGGGATGGAGGAAGTACAACTTAAAGACTTTAAGGAAAAGTAGCGGTGCTGTAGATCCATCTCACTACTTGCATCCAAGAGTAGAGTAGTGTATTTGGGTTGTAATTTTTTATTCTTATTTTAATTTAAAAATAATAATAATTTAAGTTATTTTTATTTTTAAAATATATATATACTCACAACTAATTACCTTATTCTTTTATAATCCTACATATTTAATAATTTTTTATTACTTTTAATAAAACTTATCTCAATCTAATTCAATAAAATCTCAATTTACTTACACAATTTCCACTCCCAACGCATCTAAGGCGTCTCTATTCTATGATTCTGTTAACTATATACTCTATGTTTGTTGGTATAAGATCATTCGTATAATATAATATGAAAATCTTGTGATTTACGGCCTTTGATTTTTTTTTTTTTAATAATTGCAGTCTTGTGTGTAAAAACTGTAAACTCAGCTATCTGTGCACCTGAAAGCAACTAATTTCCCTTGACAATTCAACCCCTTTTGCTTTTCTATCGTCTTTTAACCTTTTGTTTTCTTTTGTAGAGTTTACTCTTCATATAACACAAATTTTCTTTGAAACTTCAGCTCAAGACTCATAAAAAACTGATCTTTATGCTTGACCGCCAAGGAAATTGATCCAAGATTCAATCTTTAATCTTCTTCTGTATCTGCTCTGAATGTAAATTCTTCTGGGTTTGACCTTTTGGGGGGTATTGTCAGTTATCTGATCTCTGTTGCCTTCCTTTTGCCGTGAGATTGAAGGGAAGGGAGACTGAAAATGAAGGAAAATCTGGGGTTCTTTCTGTGTTTTTGGTTTCTGTTGTATGGGTCTTGCTTTGGTAGATTTGTTGTGGAGAAGAACAGTTTGAAGGTGACCTCTCCTGACTCACTCAAAGATGTTTATGAATGTGCAATTGGGAATTTTGGGGTCCCTCAGTATGGAGGAACCATGGTTGGTACTGTTATCTATCCTAAAGCAGATCAAAAGGCTTGCAAGAGTTTCGAGGATTTTGATATCTCCTTCAAATCCAAGCCCGGAGGCATGCCCACCTTTCTTCTTGCCGACAGAGGGGGTAAAACTATTTTCTTCCTTCGTTCCATCTCGCTTCCAATTCTGAGCTAAAATAATATGTATCGTTCTTTGCGTCGGACCACTGGCAGAAATTTGTCACGATAGCTTAGTTATTATCACTTTCGTGATTGGACTTGATCATGTTGAGGAGTTCATCTTCACTGATTCCCATCAATAAATGCAACTTGCTCTTGTATTTGATTCATTTTATTGTTGCTTTGGCAGCTTTGTCTTTTTATTCATGAAATCTCCGCTCACGATTAAACTATCCATTTGCAAAGCTACCTAGTATACTAGAATGAATTTTAATTTCCATGGGGCTAGTAATAATTGCTATTCTACCACAGGAAAAATTTAACAGTAAATTCAATGTAACCTGTTGGCTTTTGATTATTCCCACAAAGCTGTATGCTTCTGGCTTCCAGTTAATTAATTTGTCATTTCTAAGTTGTCGACATGCAGTTCTTTTCTAACTTCAGCTTAGAACTGTAACTTTACACGATTTCATTAGTTTTGGTGGCTGCAGTGGTCAGAAGACAAGAGGGCTAATAATGATTTGCTTTACAACTTTGGCTGTGTTTCCAAAGTCTTATATATAGGGTTCAAGTATTATTGGGCATAAATGCCATTCTATCATTATTATTTAATGCTTTGATATTTGTTTTTGTTAAGTACTGAATGGTTAATCAAGGTTTTAGCAAATTATATTGTTTGTTGCTTTTGTTATGTGTATGGTGAACGCTATCTTAACTGCTTCCTTTCCCCCCTTTTCTCTTTCTCTCTTTCTACTCTGGCAGATTGTTTCTTTACTTTGAAGGCATGGAATGCTCAGAGAGCTGGAGCAGCAGCTATTCTTGTTGCAGATGATAGAATTGAACCTCTAATTACCATGGACACCCCAGAAGAAGATGATGCCCAAGCAGATTATATACAGAACATAACCATACCATCTGCCCTAATTAGCAAATCTCTTGGGGATAAAATCAAGAACGAGTTGTCTAAAAAGGAGATGGTTAACATAAATCTTGATTGGAGGGAGGCTCTTCCACATCCTGATGAGCGGGTTGAGTATGAGTTCTGGACAAACAGTAACGATGAGTGCGGGCCCAAGTGTGATAGCCAGATAGACTTTGTTAAAAATTTTAAAGGAGCTGCCCAGATACTTGAGCAGAAAGGATACACTCAATTTACTCCGCATTACATAACTTGGTACTGTCCTGAGGCATTTGTTTTGAGCAAACAGTGCAAGTCCCAATGCATCAATCATGGTAGGTACTGTGCACCAGATCCTGAGCAGGACTTTAGTAGGGGGTATGATGGAAAGGATGTTGTTTTGCAAAATTTACGCCAAGTTTGCTTTCATAAGGTGGCAAATGAAAGTGAAAGACCATGGCTTTGGTGGGACTACGTTACAGACTTTGCCATCCGCTGTCCCATGAACGAGAAAAAGTACACAAAAGAATGTGCAGATCAAGTTATCGAGTCACTTGGTAGGTCAAAGCGTTGATTTGACCATAAGTGTGAACATCATCATTAAGCTCCTTATGCAGTTTTGAATTAATTTCACATGCATGGATCATATTAGCTGCAAAGTTTCCATTCTATTTTGTTTTTAAACTTCTATATCAATCATGAATGGCTTCAAATAGGTTCTATGACTATAATTTTATTTTTTAAGCTGGAATTTGTCCTAAAGATTAATTAAACATTAGTTACTTGAAATTGGAACCATGATCCACATTTGGGCATCTTTAATCCTCTTTTTGGCAGGAAATTTGGTGAATTTCCAAAATATATTATTTTATTTTCTTCTCCTTTCCAATAATCTTATGTTTTTTTTTTTAATGTATGGGTTTTTTGATGGATACTGGAGTGAGGAATTAATCATGCAGCTGCTGCTTGTTTTTCTTGATGTTTAATCTAGGTGTTAAATTAATTACTTCATTCTTATTAATATGACGTTTAGTCCAAGTGCCCTCTGTTTCATCTATTGGTTTGGTCAGAGTGCCTGGAACAAGTTCACTGTGATTTAGAACTTCATGGAACAAAATGTTCTGTGGAGATGGAGAATCCAGACTGGTCACTTATGTGTTACATATTTAGAACCAAAGCTAGAAAAAATGGTTTCTAAGATTATCCAACACCATACAGTGAGAGTGAGAGTGTGTGTGTGTGTGTGTTAATTTTTTGTATGCTATGAGTGATGACTAATGGGTCCTCGTGTGTACTATATTCACTGCAGGCATTGACGTTAAGAAGGTAGAAAAGTGTGTTGGAGACCCTGATGCAAATGAAGACAACCCTATTCTTAAGGGTGAACAAGATGCACAGGTTCATTAAAATTGTTTCAGCTTTTCACTTTAATCATTTCAGCAGACTGCTGTGGTGTTTATGTTTTGCATTTCTTTGGTATCCTTTTCTTCCAGATAGGCAAGGGCTCCCGTGGAGATGTGACTATCTTGCCTACTCTTGTTATTAATAACAGACAGTATAGAGGTATTTCTCTTTCGGAATCTTAACTGCAACCTATCTTTAGGATTTGGGACCCATCACAGAAATTGTGAAGCCATTTCCTTTATGTTTAACATGCAGGTAAACTGGACAAAGCAGCTGTTCTTAAAGCAATATGTTCAGGATTCCAGGAGACGACAGAGCCAGCAATTTGTTTGACTGACGGTGATTGCTTCTTACCTTGATCTTTTGATATCTAATACTTCTGTAACTACCTGATGTAGTGGTATCCCTTGTTTCTCTCACCTTTCTCAACAATATGGAGTGATTAGAAGCTTTGAATGGTATTTCCTAATGTAGTTTAGGATTAGATGATTTCACACTAATGCCTCTAGATGGTCCTACTTTTTTCATACTACTTAGACATGCTTGAGTCTTTCATTCTAATATTTGTTCTTCTATCTAGCTTCTGACAGTCAAAAGCATTTTTCCTTGCTTATCTTTGATCAAAGTTAGATCTTACAAAGCAGGATCCATCACAAGTGTAAATCTGCTACTGCAAATGCCTGCAGTTGTCTGTCTTCATGATTAAGCTCTTTACTGATTTTGCATGTTTCACTTTGTATTAGAATAACATGAATTTACAGTAATTTTTTCCTGTTCTTTCACATTTAGGTTTTGTCTCTTTATCAAGTAAAAATATATAACGTAGTTGAAAGCCTTCAACCGTACACAATGGCTTTCTTAACCAATTGTCTTTTGTAACGAAGATATGTAGATCGTCAATATCATGTTTTGCCAAAACAGAATTCTTAAGTTACTCTTTATTTGTTACATTTGCAGGGATAGAGACAAACGAGTGCTTAGAGAATAATGGTGGATGCTGGCAGGATAAAGCATCTAACATTAGTGCATGCAGGGTATGTACCATTTGTGGTGGATTCCTTGAAGATAAATTGTCTTTATGGCTTATTGCATGCCCTTGTAACCTTCAATTCTTCATGATGTCAGGATACTTTTCGTGGGAGAGTATGCGAGTGCCCAATTGTGCAAGGTGTAAAGTTTGTTGGTGATGGTTATACTCACTGTGAAGGTAAATATGGCTACTAAACTTCTTCCTTTATATTTGTGTACATTTCCAATCAGATACGATCTTACATGTCTCATTGCCTGATTTTTGGATTGCCATTTCTCATAATATCTGTTGTTCACTGATTCAACAGCTTCTGGAGCATTTCGTTGTGAACTAAATAATGGTGGCTGTTGGAGGGAAACCAAGGATGGCAAAACGTATTCTGCTTGCCTTGTAAGGAACCTAAATTTATTTGAGCTTATAACATTCTTCTGTAAAACTCATTTGTTTTATTTGTTTCTATTATTTTCTTTTGCAAAGGAAAAGCAGTTGAAAAGCATTATTCAACAAAAAAGGATTTCTCAGTAGTTAAATGCTCTGCTGAGAAATAACTCATTTCTCTGTCGTTTATTCAGGATGGACAAACAAAAGGTTGCACATGTCCACCAGGGTTCAAGGGTGATGGAGTAAAAAGTTGTGAAGGTAGAGAAGTTTATTTATTTATTATACTTGAAGTCATATGGGAGTGATGTCCATGAAAAAATTTTGGGATCCCCCCCCCCCCTAGTACACCCTCTAGTACAGTGTATTGCCATTAAACTTTGTACTTTTAATTTGCTAATCAACTTAGTAGATTAGGATTTTGTGCTGTTTTGTTAGAATGAATATGTGTTGCCTCATCTTTATTTCAATCAATATTACCTGCATTTCAGATATTGACGAATGCAAGGATAAAAGAGCCTGCCAGTGTCCAGAGTGCAAATGCAAAAATACCTGGGGTAGCTATGAATGCAGTTGCAGTGGCAACTTATTATACATACATGAACATGATGCATGTATAAGTGAGTACTTTTTATTCTATTACAAGAACAACATACTTCATTTTGTGGGGAATCTTAAAATGTGTGTCCTAAAGGAGTTTCCTTGAGGAAAGACCCCTCTCTATGTACTTCATTTTAGATCCTTTTAATTTTTCTTTGATCTTTTTATTTATGATTTGCCTATTATAATGTTGTAGTGGGGGGTTAGATTTCAATCTCCGAATTTCTCTTGTTAAATGGAACTTGATGCATGCTTCTGATAAACAATTCATCTGTGAACTACAGGTAAGGATTCGAAAATGAATTTCAGCTGGGGATTTATTTGGATTATTATCCTTGGGTCGGTCGCTGTTGGAGTTGCAGGATATGCAATGTACAAGTACAGGATTCGGGTAAGTTAACTGAGCTACATGAGATGATCAATTCACATTTTTGCGCCCCAGAACCCCACACACACACACACCCCCACCCCCAAAAAAAAAACCACCAAAAAAAAAAAGGTAAAGGCGGCAGGAAGAGATAAGCTCTTTTTGTTTTTGTGCTTAGTTTCTTAGTTGTGAAACACTAAAAAACAAAAAAGGCGTATAGAGGCTTATACATAGATAAAGTTGGCAAATTTGTTTGGAAACATGTAGCCTAATGGTACTACAATGGTCATTTGATCGTACTACAATCCTCTTGACCTGTCTCTGTAGCAGAATGATATTTGTTATCTGAGTTGGTTTTATTTCTTCTTTTCCCTGTGCATATTGTGACTATGATTTTGGACTCACTGCAGAGGTACATGGATTCTGAGATCCGGGCTATCATGGCACAGTATATGCCCTTGGATAATCAAGCAGATGTCCCTCATCATGTTTCTCATGGAAACGTTTGATATTAAGGTAATCGATCTAGAAAAGCATTGGAAAAGTTTGGTCGGAGATGAGGTTTGCTATCAACATTTATTGGGTTGAGGGTTTGCCACTTGCTGTAAACCTTGTTTACTGCTGCTCATATAATTTGGTGATATTTATGCTTATGTAAATTCTGACTGACAAACATAATTCTCCCAGTCAATTGGGAAATTTTCCTTGGGGTTTTTCTTCATCATACATTTAGTAGTAGTACAAATCAATGTGTTGTTAAAGCAATACTGTTTCTTTTGTTGATGATTATATTTGTAGTTGATTATGTTATTGTTCACCTACGATTTAGCATGGGTTTTAACTTCTGAGACACCCCAGCCATGTTTCTGTATCCGTCCAAGCATCTTTACCAACAAAAGGATCAAATGGTACTGCCGAAAATTGCATATTCCAAAGTCATGTTCACTTGTGACACAAGCATATTTTGTGATCAAGAAAAGTCGTATGCTATTGGAATCACGACCGACATGAAGAAAGATGAAAGAAACTAGATCTAGATGTCTCCCAATGAGGAGAAAACATTTTGGCCACATTTCATCCGGAGAATGAATCTATATCTTCGGCAAAATTGTCAGGACTTCACGTTCCCTGTTTATACCAACATACCTCAGGCAGAAACCGTATCAGCTAAGCAAAACCTCTCTCACAACACTGAGATTCCGTCGTCGTATGAACCAGAGATCATTACGAACATAAAACCGATCTCACAACCCATAAAATGAACACCCGGAAAGCATACCACTCATCTATATTTTATTGCATAGAAATGCACTCATCTATGAAAAGCCAAGAACCCGATTTACAGAATTGCATCATTCCGTTCTTTTTTTTTCAAACTAGATGTAGATAAAGCAGAAAGAATTACAGAGTGGGGAGCAAGAGAATCTCATATCTATCAGATTTTATTAAACCTTAATTACAGCTTCATTGCAAGTCTGATAAATCAAGTCACTTATTCAAATACAATCACATTACCACTTAGGGAAGACAAAACATGACGAGTACTTGCAGCTTCTCATGATCGATCATACATTTTGGATGTAACTTCGGGGTCTAATTCACCATGGAGAAGCAAAATTTCAACCAGTAATTCACTTCCGGAGAGGAACAACTTACTCCTAAATCCGTTTTGCAGCTCACTAGAAATACAAATAGAAGACCGCAGAGGATGAAGCTCATAAAGCCGCCACTTTCTGCTAATAAGCTAAAGTTCAAACTTCTCACTCTGCAACCGTGACCTCTAACCTGATGCCCTGATAACCAGGTAATGCCTAATTTCAGAAGCAAAAACCAAATTATAAGGCGCTTTTAAAGATATTTATTGTAAAGGCAAATAGTTGAGGACAACTGCAAAAAAAATTTCATGGCAAAATTAAGCAATCACAATCAGCTAGATTCTCAAAAAAGAGTTTGTTATCATTTTCATTTTTCTTTAGAAAATTGCTCCACCAACACAACCATGAAATATTATCTAATATACATCAACCAGGGAAGATGAAATAGAGATATTCAGCATATGCAGCAAGTGTAACTCAGCCTACATTATTAGAGTATTTAACTTTCTGTCCCCTTCTCCAGATTTGATTCTTTTGCTTGATCACGATCTTTTACGATCCGGTACGCGAAGAATACCACCATTGCACCACTGCATATAGCAAGCCAATTGTCATGCATCAGATATGCCAATTTCTCACCATAGTGAAGAGAATAAAACAAGGTCATGAATCTTTGAAGGGCACTTGGCAGGAAAAACATAATCTACCAGAAAGTCGTGTGAAATTTAAGTAAAACCAATATAACGTTGGGCTTTGTTATTAAAACCATATTATTCGTTATATTTACATGGTATATAGCTACCAATGTTCTTAAACATCATTCTTAGAAAAACATAGTATTTAATGTTATTTTGTATTAGATAACCTGTAGTAGATGCATATGACAAGCGTGCACATGCACACACGACACGCAGACCAAAGAAAAATATTTTAATAAGTCTTGATACTGTGACATCACCAATTGGCAAAGAACAATGAATAGAAACAATGATATTTCACGAAATACCTAAACTAGCAAAAATATACTGTTGGAATCTGGTTTCACAGAAAAATCATCTAATCAATCCCTTCACATTGCCTGCCACACCAGCTCTTTGCTTTTAAAGCTTAGAAGTCGAAAAAGGCATTCTATCCAAGGCCCATCAAACCTCCTCCTCTAAGTTCTAACAACTTGGCTCCCCTTCTTGCTACTGAGTACTTTGGGCTTCCCAACTCAGGCTTCACATATAAAAATGAGCCAATGGAAATTGACCTCTGAGATAATTGGACTATCAAAATCAACTTCTTCAACAAAAGCTTATAAGCTTCAGTTCAGAAACATTGGCCAGGCCCAGCTTCAAGCCTAGTCAGCAAAATTATGAGATTGACATTTTCCCTAACTTATGCTTCCTCCAACTTTTAATAGCCAGTTTCCCTAAATACATTATCCATATTGGCATTGAAGAAATGCAGCATCTTCCCTATGCCCAGAACTAATCTATCCAATAACAAGAGGGCTAAACAATTCCTCAAGCACAAAGCAAAGAATAAGACAGTAAACTTCCATGGTATCTAACACAAGTTCCTCAATTATGCTTCAAGAAAAAAGAAGAGTTCAAACCTGGCAAGTGCTGAAATATAATTGACAATAAATGGTCTCTGCAAAAGAGAAGGAACAAAAATTTAGAAAGTAAAGAAAACAACTGCTACAAACTAAAGTAAAATTGAAAAATTTATCAGTAAAGATCAATTTTTACCATCAATAGCACGCGAACTTCCCTTAAAAATAGTATTGCAGATATTGCTGCAAAGCCAAAGCAAGCAGATGGAACAACTCAATATGCAAAGAGTGAGCGAAAAACAAGTATATCCAAGTAATTATAGTGAGTTTGCCTAGAAATGAGATCCAACTGTCATTCTTAACAAGTTTCACAAAAATGTCAATAAATTTAAGATATAACCGACTGAATTTGGCATATTGTCATCAAATCCACAAGTATTATGTCTATCGTAACATCCAAGAACAAGGATCTTTAGGGAGCGATTTTCACGCCAAATGAATAAGTTATGCTAGTCACATAGTCTATGCCTTTATGGGCCAGCTTAGAGTAGTAGCACAAACATATTATACAGTAGGCTTACAAAATTAAAACAAACTATTATCAGTGCAACACAACAAATCATTATACAAAATCTGTTGGCGCCACTGGTAAGCATAAAATACCAAATATTACCAACTCTGATTAGTCATGCATTACTTGAGTTCAAAAACAAAATGCTAACCTGCCTGCCCTTTCAAGGGTAGAGAAGATGATTCCCCTTTTTTCCAGGATCTTAAACTTAAGATACTCAGGGCCAAAAGAGTACCACCAAGTATTACACCGAACCTAATTGCAGAAACACTCCCTGTCACCATGAAGGAAAGAAAGCCGCCCACAGAAAGAAGAGCTCCTGCAAAGTACAAGCAGCAAATTAAAGAAGACTGAAGGTTCTACTGCATATCTTCCAAATCTCAATGAAAATCCAGCTAGCAACAGTGCAATACAGAATTCAAGTTGCCATGTAAGTAAATCAGTGCAACAGATAGCAACTAGAGATGGGTTCATACCATATGGTATTCCGAGGTAAAAGTCACGCACTTTAGATATGTCATTTAATTCATCAGTTGAGGAAGCAAATGTTTCCACAATATCCTTCACTGGTTCTGGGGAATTCTCGGCAGCAATGGATAAGTAATCTTTACTCTCTTCACTTATTTCCTTCGCAATCGCACTCAGCTCCTGTCTTGCTATTTCTGCTTGAATTTTTAGTTTCTCTGAAGTATCTTTTAACACAACCATAGCATTCTTAGAATACACTTCATACGCTTCTTGGGACACACTCTGCATCTTCAAGGCTTGTTCTTTGAAAGCAGCTAGAGTTTGCTGCCAGGCTTCCTGCGGCTCTTGAACTCCATCCTTAAGATCACTCTTTTGCTTTTCTACTTCAATGTCTGAAGACTTCTGTAAATCAAATTAAATAAATGAATATGATATATATGTGTATGTGTGTGTGCGTGCGCGTGTGGAGAAGCCTATAGAATCAACAATAATCTGACATAGACAGCAATGTATTTGTTTATAAATCGAGCAATTAAACAGATTACACCCACCAGTTGAAATATTTGGAAAAAAAATTACAAAAAACATAAACAGAGTCAACAACTATATATCTCAAATGAAATCTACCGTTAAGGGATAAAAAAAAAACTGTGCTTCTTTGATTAAGAATAATCTTTTACATTCACACCTCAGTTAATAAGTAGAGTTTCAACAGATGATGAAAACGTCTGTGCAGGTGGACAGAACTTTGTTCCGCAAATTTGTAAGGACAAATTAGAACTAGACAGTGTTAGAGGTAAACAAAAAGAATGGCATAGCCATTTATGAAGAAGAACCTATCTCTTGATAAATTTCAGAAATCAATTCTATAATAGAAAATGTTTCAAACAAACAAACTAAACGCCGTACTCGTACTATACAAAGGCGTTAATTAGAAACAATTCTCCCTCCCTGCAGTTGATATATTAGGCTCTAGCAATGACCAAATATAGAAAGAAAGCTTCCTCTTTATAAACAATGTAATCTCACCGAATCCTCATGAGAAGCAGCAAATGAGAAAACCAGCAGCGGCCGATTCCTGCATCTCTGGGGACGCAATGGTATCAATCCCCAGCCAAGCCCCGAGGAAACGGAAAGTTTGTGTCCATTTTTCCTATGAAAAAGCTCAAACCGTACCGAGGGCGCGGCATAAGACGACGCCATTGAGGAAACTCTCCTAACGCCGGTAGTGGAACTAGGGTTAGGGTGGGGAAGCCCAATCGCATGTGACTCCATTATCAAATTCATTTCACTTCCTATAGGTATAGATATAGTGAGAAGGCGGAGATTGGGCAACGATGGCGATGGTGATATTTACGAGGAGGCAGACAGGGTTTAGGGAAGATTGAAGGAGTTAGTAAAATAAGAAATGATGAAAACGACGACGGGGACAGGGACTTATCATACGAGAAGAGTGGGCCGTGGGTGCCGGGCGAGGGAACCCAGTATCCCTGGGTCCTGCAAGGAAGAAAATTGGCGGAACAGCATCGCTTTTGTTACACGTAATGAACCCCTGACCCCACTAGATCTGCCTCCGTTGCTTTTTTTTTTTTTTTTAAAGCAAAAATATACATAACCTCATTCGTAAACATATTTAAGAGTGAGTTTGGTCCGCGAAGAGGAAGGGAGAAGAAAGAAACATTTTACTTTTATCAGTGGAAGTAAATATAATTACTTTTATTTTGTTTGGTTGAGGTGGAGGGGAAGTAAATATAATTTACCTCACATTATTTTGTTGTAAGATATATAAAGAGGAAATAATTATTGAATTACTATTATACCTCCGAGACTAATTCATAAAAAATTACAAAATATGGTAGAATTGTAATAAAATAAATATTTTAGGACAACATGGTCTTTTAATCTTCATTTACTTCCCAAACCCTTCAAAATAGAGAGGAAGAAAAATCTGAGATAGAAAGGATCTTCCCTTCCACATCTACTTTCTCCCTCCAATCATTTCAACCAAACTAAGTAAATCACGTATTTACTTTCTATTTTACTTTCCCTCCTCTCTTCTTTCCTACTTTCACTCCAACCAAACTCATCCTAAATTTATTCGTTTATTAATTAAATTTAATATTTTACTAAGTTAGTGACGTGCATTCATATTCTAAATGATTGCAAACTATACGAAATGCATAATTCTTACTAAATAATCCCTATTTAACGGGCTCGTATCTCAAATGAGATTCACATCTAGAACTGCAGCGTGGAAGGATTTAACATTTATCAATTTGACAATATTTTTAACACCATTAAAGTACAACAATACTCAATTAAGCAAAGCCATTGGTTTAATTTTTTATTTATTAAAATTTAATCGAGCATTCTAAATTATGAGTAAAGTATTTATAAACTTATTATTTAATTAATAAAATTAGTTTAAACTTAAGTAATAATAACTCAATTTACAAAGTATTTGATCTGAAATTAATAGATGTCGTGTTAATATTTATTCCACATTTCACCCCATTGTTGCAATGTGAAACCTGGCCAAGCAAAGAATAGATGCACACATCGGCCAAAGCAGCAAGGAATCATAGGATGTTTCACGTTTTATTTATTATTATTATTGTTATTGTTGCGGACCGTTGGTCATGTTTTATTCAAATTAAAAGGAAAATGTATTTGCTTGTGAAAGCATATATTAGTGGCCGGGATTATATTTCATCCGTGACGGATGGGAAGACTTGAGTCCAGTTCAGTTTGTTACCAAAGCCCAGTCCATAATCCAAGGATTGGCCCAGTAGTTTCATTGGAAGGTTAAAGTTCAGTCCAGCCCGCTTTCCAAGTCCAAACTTATCAATGTGGGCCAAGGTCCTCGCCCGCACTAGCTTAAAAAGTCTTGCTATTACTTCGCTTGATGATGCACAGCACAGGTGTTTTCCAAATTTATATTTATTTTATTAGGATACGATCAAACCAAAAATATTTGTCTGAAAATTATTTTACAATAGTAGTAAATAGATAGACGGTTGCATTAAAATAGTAAGACTATATTTGGTTGGGGAGGAAAAAGGAAGAAGAAGAGAGCAAAATATAAATATAGAGGTAAATTGATGATTTATATTATTTTGTTAAAAAATAAAAATAGAGAGGAAATAAATTAAGTAAGAAGATCTTTCTCTTGACGTTAGAAAAATAGTTATTTCTAATTAGGACAGATTGAGATATAAATTAAAATAATATTTATTTTTTATTTTTTTTATCCTAACAAATGGAAGTACAAGTTCTCTTCTCCCTCTCATTTTTCTCTTTCCCCCTTACTTTGTGAACGGAAATAATTATTTGTGGATACTGTTGAATTTATGAGCGAATTAAGATGTAGTAAAAACAAACTTTTACAATATAAATAAATGGACTTCTTTAAATGGGGTAATACCCACACTGACCGACTCCCGTCGACCCTACAATGTAAGACTAAATTAGAGATACGCGCTATCTGTTTAGAGATAGAAGGGCCGCTTATGACATCTCTCACCAATATGCAATTTTTTTCGAACTTTTAACTTTTTTACCTTTGTCACTTATGTTATTGTGTACAATAAATGGACTTATCCGTACTTAGTTCTGGTAGTAGTAGGAGTGCATTAATATGTGAGGGCCGGAGCATTGACGTTGCTCATTTCAAGTACCCCAAGAAACTAATTTATGCGCTGAAGACAAAGAATTGAGCAGAGCTCAGATACATATTGATGGTCTTTTATACATCGAAACGAGCGATGGATCTAAGTGAAGCAAGAATTTATAATATTACCAACTCGAAAGTCAATAACAGATAAGAGTAAAATATCAAAAATGGCTGAGCGGTCAGAGCCAAGACATACAACCAATTGAAAATGCTATCGCCGTTGAGTCCTGTACTGACCCATAAAGGAGAAACTTGTCCTCTCCACCAACCACTTCTGCTGCCTAATTTTGTTTTTAACGTTTCTATTTTGTCACATATAATAAGGTTTCAGTCATTAGTTTGTCACCATCAAGAACTAAACAGACCAGGAACCAGAATCCGAATTCAAGAAACATCTGTGTTTTTTGGACTAAATTGTCTTCCAATGTTGGTTTGCTGCACACCAAGGTATCACCAACATTCACCTCATCAAACAGAAAATGGAAATAGCCTCTCAAACCCGGTTGGGAACTCAAATATTTGGCCTACCAACATAAATGTCAAGACATCAAGTCTGAGGCCTTCGGTATATGGCGCAGTGACAAAACCTGTTGATGGTAGTGGTTTCGTAAGGTTCTGGTTTTAATTTTTAATTCTATGTTTAGTAGTCTAAGGTTCTAGGACAGGAGTAGTTTGAGTTTAAGAAAAAAAAAAGTGAGAATCTTGAGTTTAATAATTCACATATGAGTAATAAGATGCTTGTGAAAAAATGTTACACAAAGTTTTAATTCTGATGCAAGTACAAAACAGGATTATTGGGTTTGAGAAAAAGAAAAAAAAAATGAGAATCTTCAGCTTGGTAATCCATTCATTGGGTTGACTAATGAATCGCTTTCGATGCATCTTCTCGGGCCTCTGCAATTAATAAGAGAATTTGAAGCTACCAACATGGTGCCTGGTAGCTGGTCATTTTAAGCTTTTTGCAATAAAGCTCTTGAAAAACGTAAATGCACTGTAAAAAGCCGAGGTAGCAGTGTCGCTTTACTATCTCTAAGGATAACAAATCAGTACTATACTGCGACCCTTTTCAGTAGTCTTAAGTCCATAAATTTTTTAGCTTTTCCCTTGGCATAGGGGGTTGTAAAATGCTTGTCCCGTTTGACGACTCAGTTTAACCTTATTCCCTTGGGCTTTACAAATTTAACAGAAGGGATTTGGATCTATTCTCCTCTTTTATCATGCCTGATCAGTTGAAATTATAGCAGAGACTCATGATTTTTCCTTTTCTTGTATGGGAGGAAGAGAAGTTATATTGATACTGTATTAAATGATTCGACATGACAATAAACACAAACATTTTTGTCCTTGGCACTCAGGAGTAATGGTACCTAATTCAGTAAGATTCGGGCTCTGGATACTGAAGAATTTGGTTGGTAGGCGGCAGAGGATGACAGAGTTTGGACTTGTGATGAGGGAAGCTTCGCCTCCTCCACCATCCCCGTAGTAAAGATTCAGGAGGTGGCTGCTAGGCTTAGTTCAAAATTTTCTTTCTTTCTTTCTGGGTAGACATCGGATTCCCTTTGACAGAACAATGTTGTTTTGTTTTAATAAGCTCAGGGTGAGCTTCTCGTCCTGCCTTACGTAGTAAAGCCAAAGCAAAGCAAATCGTAGCAAAAAAGACAGCACAACAGAGACAATTGCTCCTTTTTCGCCGTTACAGAACTTCTCTCTCACAGTAACACTATCGGTAGGAGTGAGAGGGAGATAGGGTACTTCCATTTCCATAAAGTAGAATAGAATTAATCTGCTCAGCAAACAAGAAATACTCAAATCCCTTCAAGCTTTTTCAGCATTTCTCTCTCTTATAGTAATAATTAATAACAGTACAGAAATCTTTATTTCAACACGCTGACAAACACTTTAATGCTCCATAAGTGCACTATTTTGCATCCGAGACTTCTAAACTTGTCTCCCCCCAACTTCCCTTCTTGCTCTCTCGCTCTCTGTGCGATAGCCTTTCCGGCGTTCTTCTCCGCCGTTTCTGTTGCTGTTGTTCTTCTTCAACTCCAAAAGCTTTGATTTTTCGGGCTGCCCTTTTGCATTTGGGCATAGCTACTGGTGGATATCCAATTTGCATGCTGCTTCAGAGTTCAAACCCCACCACTACTACTCTTTCTGCTCACCAGTGAGGACATTTTTCCTTTTTGTATCAACCTTTTCTATTTTGCTTGTTTGCCATTCTACTTTTTAACTTTGTCTTCGGCTTTGTTTAGTTTTTGAATTTGAGCTTCTGTCTTACCATCTGTCTCTCTTCTTTCCTTTTTCTTGGTTTTCTATTCCTCTGCTCGCCATATACATTCTGTCTTCTCATGCCTTTTTTGCATTTCTTGCTTTCTGTAAGCTTACAGAACGAGTGTCTCTAAATATTGGTCTACCTATTTGGTCCCTCAGAGAAGCTTTTTTTGACCTTCCATGGCCATATAAAGTTTCTTCTCTACTATTTACGTGTCTCGACAGAGAGTAAGAGAAACTGTAGTGGAGAATGGAGAAGCTTCTGAACTTGTTCACTGTTCTATCTTTAGTCCCAGTTCTTGTGATTTCTCTAGACCCCGCTTTCAATGACGATGTATTGGGTTTAATTGTCTTTAAGTCGGGCCTTATAGACCCAGAAGGAAAACTCACATCTTGGAGTGAAGATGATTACAGTCCTTGCAATTGGGTCGGAGTAAAATGTGACCCCAGGTTCGATCGCGTCTCGGAGCTAGTCCTAGATAACTTCTCTCTTTCTGGGCACATTGGTAGAAGCCTCTTGAGGTTACGGTCCCTGAGAGTACTCTCATTGTCCAAGAACAACTTTAATGGTTCTATTAATCCCCTTCTTGCACAAATTCAGGACTTGAGATTTCTTGACTTAAGTGAAAATCAGTTATCAGGACCTATCCCCCAGGAACTTTTCCAACAATGCAGGTCTTTACGGGCAATTTCGCTTGCCAATAACAACCTTAGCGGCTCAATCCCCGATTCTCTGGGTTCATGCTCATCGCTTGAGGGGCTTAATTTTTCTTCTAACCAGCTTTCAGGTCAATTTCCTTCTGGATTATGGTCTCTGAGTTCTCTTCGTTCGCTTGATTTGTCTGAAAATTTGTTTGAGGGTGGGATACCAAATGGTGTTGAAAATTTGATTGATCTGAGGGCAATCAATTTAAGGAAGAATAAATTTACAGGACTGCTGCCTCAAAGTATTGGAAATTGTCTGTCATTGAGATTAATTGACTTTGCAGAGAACTCCCTTTCTGGTGTCCTTCCCGAGTCTCTGAGGAAACTTGGTTTGTGTACTTCCCTTAGTTTAAGGGGTAATTTGTTCACAGGAGAAATTCCAGAATGGATTGCAGATATGAGAAGCCTAGAGATTGTGGACCTTTCAGCTAATAATTTTTCTGGTCTAATTCCAAACTCATTTGGAGAACTTCAATCCTTGAAGGAACTGAATCTATCAAAGAATCAGTTCACAGGAAGCATGCCGGAGTCTTTTATCAATTGTGCTAATCTAGTGGCTCTGGATGTTAGCCAGAATTTGTTCATGGGTAATCTTCCTTCATGGATCTTCAAGTTGGGGTTGACAACTGTTTCGCTTTCTGGAAACAGATTTTTTGGGGGCTTTGAGTTCCCTCCTTTGACATCAATGACAGCGTCTTACCGGTCTCTTCAATTCTTGGACTTATCTTCCAATACATTATCTGGTGAAATACCTTCTACTGTGGGAAATTTCATTGGCCTGCAAATCTTGAATATATCCAGGAACTATTTAGTTGGATCCATTCCAGCAAGTCTTGGTCAATTAAACGCAACACTGGCTCTTGATTTGAGCTGCAATCAACTGAATGGAAGCATTCCTTCCGAGATAGGAGGAGCAGTTTCACTGCAGGTTCTAAGATTGGAGAAAAACGTCCTGACCGGAGTTATTCCAATAGAAATCGAGAATTGTTCTTCTCTGACCATAATGTAAGTTCTCCTTTTTGTGCAGTCTGATTAGTTATATCTATATACAGTACACATCCATCTTTGCATTTTATAAGTGCTGTTTGAAGTTTGACAAGCTAAGTTATCTGTAATATGTAAGCTGGAAAATCTTGGCCCTGAATCATTCTGAAATTCTTTTTGCTTTTGTTTTTTGATGATTTTGATGTGTAGGGACCTGTCTGAGAATAACTTTACTGGTCCAATCCCCAGAGCAATTGCAAACCTAAGAAACCTTGAGTTTGTAGATTTGTCTTTCAACCAATTCAATGGGAGTTTACCGAAAGAACTGACAAATCTGTCACGCCTTATTACCTTCAATGTTTCTCATAACCATCTCCAAGGCGAACTTCCAGTTGGTGGCTTCTTTAACACCATCCCTGCCTCATCTGTTGCTGGTAACCCTGCCCTATGTGGCTCTATTGTCAAACATTCTTGCCCTGCTGTGCACCCCAAGCCCATTGTCCTTAACCCTAATTCATCTGACTCTAGTCACGGAGCTCTTTCTTCGAATCTACACCACAGGAGAATTATGCTCAGCATATCTTCCCTTATTGCCATTGGCGCTGCTATTTTCATTGCTCTAGGTGTAGTAACTGTCAGTATTCTCAATTTACACGTCCGCTCTTCCATGGCACACACTGCTGCAACCCCTAAAATGCCAGGCCTGGAGGATTTTAGCCATTCTCATAGTACCGAAGCCAATTATGGTAAGCTTGTAATGTTCTCTGGTGAAGCTGATTTTTCTTCTGGGACTCAGGCATTGCTCAACAAGGACTGTGAACTAGGGCGTGGAGGCTTTGGAGCCGTCTATAAGACAAAACTTGGAGATGGGACTTATGTTGCAATCAAGAAGCTTAATGTTTCTAGTTTAATCAAGTCCCAAGAAGATTTCGAGAGAGAAGTCAAAAAGCTTGGAGAGATCAGGCACCAAAATTTGGTGACACTCCTTGGCTATTACCGGACTCCATCTCTACAGCTCCTTATCAATGAGTACATTGATGGTGGAAGTTTGTATAAGCATCTCCATGAGGGGCAGTCAAAGAGTTGTCTCTCATGGCAACACCGATTCAACATAGTTCTTGGTATTGCCAAAGGTTTGGCTTATTTGCACCAAGTGAATATTATCCATTACAATATGAAGTCGACTAACGTCCTGATTGATAGTTCTGGTGAAGCCAGGGTGGGAGATTTTGGCCTGGCTAGGCTATTGCCCATGTTAGATCGTTATATCTTAAGCAGCAAAATTCAGAGTGCACTTGGTTACATGGCTCCTGAGTTCGCATGTCAAACGGTAAAGATAACTGAGAAATGTGATATATATGGATTCGGAATCTTGATTCTAGAGGTAGTGACAGGAAAAAAGCCAGTTGAATACATGGAAGATGATGTGGTTGTGCTGTGTGACATGGTTAGAGGAGCACTGGATGAGGGCAGGTTGGAAGAATGCATTGACCACAAGCTCCTAGGCAACTTCCCAGTGGAGGAGGCAATTCCATTAGTAAAGCTTGGTTTGATCTGTTCATCCCAAGTGCCATCCAACCGGCCAGACATGGAAGAGGTGATCAGAATTTTGGAGTTGATTAGATGTCCTTCAGAAGGCCAGGAAGAGCTAGAATGAATTTGCTGAGCAGTTTCAGATAAAGAGACAGAACAGCCTTCTTAGCATAGAGAATTCCAGTATGTACAGCAGAAGAAGAAACACACTGGTGAAATTTTTGGTTCTTTACCTGTTTATGTCAACATTATGATGTTATTCTCTTCTTTTTCTTGTAACCTTTCTTATTATTGTTAATCTTATTCTATTGCCTTAAGCTTTATAGGCCCTAGTTTGAAATTTGAACCATACTGTACTGGATTTTGATTTAGAGACATGGTTACCACTTAACCTCACAGTTTCTGGCTATCACTGCAATTTGCAATAATCATATATATTCCTGAAACAAGAAACAGGTTATAGCATGTTGAAGCTGGAAAGCTCAGTAGTCAAGTAATTTAACTTAGTAGTTGAGGAATAAAAAGATTATGGCTCGATCAACAAAGTCCAACAGGACAAAGCTGAATCTACCAACCATAATATTTGTTTTGCATAGACCTTTTCTGATGAAATGACTCTGTGATCGTCGTGTAGGGTATGTTTTGCAATATAGAGAGTTCAAAAATGTTTTATTTTAATTTTTATTGCACGGCAGATCTGCTGGTCCCTCATCCTAAACGTGGATCTTTGTGTAGCTCCACAAAAATTCTAGCTTTCTGAGGTCTTGTAAGCAGACAAGTTGTCTAGGAAACTATTAGACAGTACCGGTGGTTATGTTTCAAACTACAACGCCTCAACATTGCTTCTTCCCCTAAAGTGATTCAGGGCTTCTACGTTGTCCGGTAAATGCTTCGTACATATTTCAAGTGATTCGAACTATTAAACATAAATCTTTCAAGAACATGATTGATCAAGATTATTGTGAATTGTGAGGCCCTCGTACTGATTGCTCGTACCACCAAGTCATTGTGCTTCTGCTTCTTCCATAAGGTTGGTGTGATAATTAATGCTTACATGACAAGTCTGCATGTATTTTCAAGTGAGGCGCAATTGAATGGTTTTAGGCCTCGAGGAGGAAGTGTAATTAAAGATGTCTTTGACATCAATGAAAGCACTGCACATGGGGACCTCTCCACCTCGAGTGTGGTCATCTATCTCAATGACTAATGCCGCACCTCAGCAACCTAGCCATCATTTTCTCTTAGCTTTTTGGTCATTTCCGAAAATGCAAATCATACTTACCATTACAGTATGCAGCTTTGATTTTGTATTCCTATCCAAGTTTTATTACCTTCATGTTGAAGCATTTAGGTAACAATCATTTTGATGGGGAAGGGGCAGGGAAAATTTGTTACCACTTGACTAAAATCTTGAAAAAGACGAATAGAATTAAGGATATAAAATGTAATTAAAATGATAAACATACTAAACAGTTTCAACTCATTTAATCAAATTTATTTCCGTTATAGTAACGTAATCTACTTTGTGGAAACTACCCCAAGATCTACATAAAATAGAACTCCAATATCAAAAGAGTGGACAGGAGGAATGTTTGAAAAAAGAATGATGAAATGAGATAGTCAAAGCAGAGAGGTATGGTACGTAAGTGCCCTGTTTAAACTATGCTAGTGATCATCATGTATACTTAAAGAACCAAACATACAAAATAACTTAATGCTGGGACTCAAAATGATTGAACACTTGCGACCTTCACCAACACTTTTTGCCAGACACAGACACAGACACAGGTCGCAGGCAAATTCAATTCTCAAAGGCATAATAAAGGCCACCAATTACCATTATAGCAGCCACCTCAGGCTACAGCAGAAATACCAACCAGTACATTCTTCATTATAATGTTGCATTACTTTTGAACAGCATTCCATATTTCTATGTATCCATCACCAGTAATATACAGAGCTAAAAGTCCATGCCAACCCACAAGGGAGCTGAAGGCATATGGGGCTGATGACTGATTTGAGCATTGGCATGTTAGAACTGCAGCCTAGTGCTTTCAACCTTTATCATTAAAGTAATCATCAATCATCCAACTCGAAGAAGAAAAGTGTCGAGTGAAACTTAAACTACTAAATCTGCGATCTTGGATTTTGGGCTAGTGTTGGATTTATCCATGGCACACTTGATGCAGAAGAAGAACAACTGTTAAGATATTTGGTCTTCCCATTATCGGGTAGGGGGTTGGTTTGCTACTTTATTGGGACAAAATGATAGACATCATGGAAAAGCTACTATTAAGAATTAGTGGGATAATTTTTTCTTTGGTTATAAAAGCAAGATGTTGGGGCAAATCAAATGAGTAGGCCTCCTCTACTGATTGAATCATTCTATAGAATAAAGTGAAGACATGCTACATGGAATGGAATTAGAATAAGAGAGAATACGTTGATAACAATTTATTTTAGTGATAAGAAAGTTATTACTTAAAAAGAATATTTTAAATTTAATATTGAATTATTTTCTTTTTTTTTCCTATTCTCTTTCCCGTTTCTTATCTTCTTCCCTCCCTTCTTTAAGTTTTTTTTTTTTTTTTTGAAAATTATGAAAAAAGTAACAGGAGAGAATGCTTCTTCTCTATTTATCTTCCACTATGACAAAGTTTTGAACCTCTTGAAAACAACTCGGAAGTAAATGTGTCTTCTATGTAAAGTTATCAGGAGAACAGAAGTCACTAGTAAAGGAAAATTCAGATGAGTTCCCCTGTAGAACTTGGCTACATGAGCTTCATTCCAATTGCTGAGTTAACCCCAAAAACCTAAATTAATCAAGAGGCTGGCATTGCATTCCATACCCTTGCAGCTCTTAAATACTATTAGATGACCCCTAATAATTCATGATATCATCAGTGCAAACTCTAAACTTTTATATTCTAACTGTGTATTTTTCAAAATATAGTTCAATAGCTCGTGACTATTTTAGTACTCGTATTATAAATTGATAATTATAAACTATAATCTTGTTAAATTAACGATTAAAATTAGATCGAAATCAAATTGTTAAATCATCGTTTTCACTATTTACCTAATTTATTTAAATTGAGAGTCCAATTGACAGATGTGCTTATGGTAGAGGCTTTTACAAGAACACAAATTGAGCTTCGATAATCCAAATTTAAAAAGGGGTTGTTTGTCAATTGTCATATGATGATCCACGTTAGAACTCGATTCCTTACCAACAGAAACTAGATTTGGCAAAGGCCGAGCTTTAAGCCCAATTCAAGTTGGTTAGAAAAATTACACAGATATAACTTGCATGAATTGAGAAAGCCACATGCTTGGGCCATTTAGTGAATCTGCTAGTAAATGACAAACGCAAAGGGCCCTATTTCTGTTGACAATCAGAGAGATTCCCCTTTGGGCTTTCTCACTTCGGCCTAAGGAAAAATAGCTTCTTTTTTTTTTTTTTTTAAAGACATAAAAAAATTAATTGAGAATTCTGCATGTAATTTACTTAATATACATTTATGAAATGCATTGAGGTCAATTTAAATTTTTTTTTCAGTGATTAAGATTATTTGACTCCTTTATATCATAAAAAGACCATTCTAAATGAAACCCTCTAGGAAGATGATAAACCAATCTTCTTTTTCTTTTCCTTTCTTGTGATTTTCATTTATACTTGTTTTTAATACATTAGAAGAGGTGACATAGACTGAAAAGTTTATATTCTTAATTTAACAATTATTTGCCAATATCATTTTTATTTGCAATTTCTCCCCATTGCTCGGGTGTTCGATGAGCTAATTGGTTTGGTAATTTTTAACATGACCAAAACCAAGTTAAGTATCATATATTTTTATACACTATAAATCAAACCTTTTCAAACTTTTGTGTAAACTAAGCCTTACAAAGAAAGTACTGTCTAAGAAGGAACAAAACATAGTTCCAATGAGGCAAGAAAGCATAAAGTGTGCCTTAAGAAAACCAAGCAAAAGAACCATGTAATGTGCTGGCAAAGCTTTCTTAAAAATTGTCTTCTTCGTCGCTTTTGGCTTCAATATTTAAGGCTGCAAAACACATACGATCACATATCCATAAGACAAATTTACAGGAAAAAAAATTTAAATAAACCGTGATATAATACTTAGAATATATGTCTCGTTTATTATTTTTAAATAAAAGAATAAAAATTTTAACTACATAAAAAAAATAATACTAATAATAATAATAACAACAATAATAATAATAATAAATGTACAAGATCTGATTTACTATTCAACTACAATCTAATGGATGACTGATATTCAGCCATAAATGATCTGCATTGCATTCAATATTTGGTGATTTTGAAAGACAGAAACTACATTGGAATTGTTTCAAATTTGAATAGGAACATGTAAATTAAGAATGTGCATTATTTCAAGAACTGTTTTCTTCCCCCAATAAAATGCAGCCCTCTTACTCCCATAGGATAGCTCACCTGTGTGATATTTAGATACCAAGTCAGGAATTCGAACTCTGCCCTGGGCACCAAGATTCCTATTTTACTGGAGTTCAATATCTGAGTTTGAACTCGAAAGCTAGGTTATAAAAAGAAAAGAAAAGAAAAAAATGCAGCCCTCTTCTGCAAACCATGTTTATGATCATTTTGGAGTTTACCCATGTTGCTGATTAGTTCATTTTTGGCTTTGCAGCTTTTTTCCAATGCTTCTCTCTGAATTCTGACTAGTGACTGCACCGCAGTTGCTTCTTGTGCTAAGCCCCACATTTCTGAACTATAAGTATAGGACTGTAGATATGCCTCAACTGCCTTGTTGCTTCACTCAAACACCTCTGCGGATTCTGGACTGACTATATATCAGCATCCTTTCCAAATACATCAGAGCATTCACGGATGGCTCTGTGTCTGTGCATTTTCGCTGCCCTTTGAGTGTACACAACCATCAAGAACAAGGTTCGAGAGAGTGAAGATTACTGATTGACAAAAGCATCTGTTATATTTAGAGATTAATGGGTTCAGCAGGTGAGATGGCGGTGATTCTTCAGAGGTTTGGAGACGAAGAAAGCACACTGTTGGACCAGTACGAGAGGCTCTCCTTTGAGGTTCAGCTGAACCAAGCCATACTAGGAAGGAGTCTATCCTCGCCAAGTACTCTGTCAAGCAGGAGACCAGCTGGAGCAGCACCGTCAATGGCTCCACCACCTCAAGCTCAAGTTATCAATCAAGTAAGCGGCGGAGGAGGAAGGCGCCGGAAATCAGGATTCCAGAAGGTTCTCCGGAAGTTGCTTAAACCAATCCTTGGTGGAACTGGAAGGGCAGCCAGAAAAGATGTTGGAAATCCTCAAAATGACATTAAGCTTTGGAAGACGTTTAGCAGATCCCTACGAGTCTGAATGCCAATCATATATCAGAATCGGCTGTGTAAAACTTATTATCTTATCATATGATGATCAATGTCAATTTTGATGGAAAATTTTCTTACTTTGGAGAGGGGCTGCTCTTCTTGAAAAGGTTTATGGTGATAGGCTTAGAATGCACGTAGCAGGTTATAGTAGCATATTATGTATTGTTTAGCTCTCCTTCACCGCTTGATTTTATTTCTTCAAGAGAAGAAATCCATTGTAAACACTTCTCCTTGCTGGATTCAGTTTATATATGCCATTGTCGGCTCTCATGTTGGCAGTAGTTGCCAATTGCCATTCATGGCTCTATATTATCTAGATTGAAATAAAAGAAAGCCTAGTTAATGCCAAACATGGCAAAACCTTCTCATTTTAACCATTTGTCTCTGCTTCCAAATTATGTTTAATCAAATTATCTAATGCCAAAGTCATTATATTTTATGATAATTCTTTTGAACGATTATGTATTATAATTGCTTTTTATAAGACTATAAAAGAATTAAAATTTTCAAAAATATTTCATTCTAAATTTAACTGTAATTCAAATTGAACTTATATATTTCTAATATTTTTATTTAAAATTTGTTTCACACTTAATTGAATAACAATTATATACTTTCTCTCTATTCATTCTTTTGCTAGCCTATCGTCTTCACTAGGATGAAACTTTCGTCCAAATCTGAGCTCCGACCTGATCGAAATCTTTTCTTTTTCTCTCTTTTTATAATCTCATAGCTTATTTTGTTCAAAACACAATCTTCTCTTTTTTACTTTCTTTCCCCCAATCTGCACTACTTTGGCATACTTTCTATGTTACTTCAGGTTCTTAGAGCTGATTTATTACTCAACTTTACTTTGGGCCCTCTTCACAACTTTTCTGTTTTTTTTTTTTAAATAAGTTTCAAGACAACTAATCTTTGATTTTCTATTTAGAGCAATGTGGATAATAAGTTGGAACCTCTTGTTGACTTTTTATATATTTTGTCTCTTATATTTTATTCACACAAGATTTAGAGTGTAATATTAGATCACCTTCTCTCTCTTATGTAACTTCTTTATAATAAATTCTTTTATTTAACAAAATAATAATAATAATAATAAGAACAATTATATAAACTCTTAATTCTTGATAATTGATCAACACCTTTCCCTGGTCTCTGTACATCGGCTCTCCCAACTTCAATCCCCAAATACGGCAACGCAGCACCATACCCGACCACGTTTCTCAGCTCTGCTTATCCGAACTGCAGCACTCAAGTTTTATCTCATGCCTAATTCACTGTCACCAGCATGGCAATCCAATTCGTCGATTCTTCACTCTGCTATTCCGCTTCCCTTACCCAAGAACTCTCTCTGGTCCAATAGAATGTACACCTCCACTAACTGTAAAGTTCAAGAAAGTGGGTTCCTTGCCTTCGCAGCCGCACCAAACTCTGCTACTAGCCCTCCAAATGCTGTTGGCTATGTTCGAGAAACAACTCCAAGTGAAGTTGATTTGGCTCAGGAAAAGAATGATCCAACCATGAAGGGGAACAAAAGATTCCATCTTTTTCACAAGTCTTGTACCGAATTGCGAGTACAAGATTTAGTTGAGACAGTGAAAGCATTAAGGCCTTCACCAAGAATTGAGATTATTGACAAGATTGAGAAGAATGGTGGATTCCAATCTATATGCATGTTCAACGATTTGCTTATGGCTTTGGTGAGAGCTGATGAGTTTGACCTGGCTTTGAAATTGAGCTCCAGTTTATCAGTTTACGGGTTAAACCCAAATAATTCAACGTACACTGTTTTGGTGTCTTGTTACTGCAAGAAAAATGACCCTGGTGAGGCCAAATCTGTTCTAGACCATATGTTGGAACGAGGCTTCCAGCCAAATGTAGCAACTTTAACGACACTGATCGATTCCTTTTGCAAAAACGGAAGGTTGCAGAAGGCCTATGAGGTGTTTGATGTCATGGGTAGAATCGGATGTGAACCCACGATTAATACATACAATTGCTTATTGAAGGGGTTGTGCTATGTGGGGAAAGTAGAGGAAGCTTACAAATTATTGACAACTATTAGGAAATCTTCCAAGAAACCCGATATTTATACCTATACTGCTGTCATGAATGGTTTTTGTAAAGTGGGTAGATCTGATGAGGCATTGGAATTGCTAGATGAAGCTGTTGAAAGTGGATTGATCCCAAATGTAGTCACCTACAACACTCTGTTCAATGGGTACTTCAAGGAGGGCAGACCTTTGGATGGTGTTGGTTTATTGCAGCGGATGAAGGAGAGACATTGCGCCCCTGATCATGTAAGCTACAGCACGTTATTGCACGGGCTGCTAAAATGGGGAGAAACTCGTACTGCGCTGCAGATATACAAGGAAATGATGAATTATGGTTTTGAGTTGGATGAGAGAATGATGAATGCATTATTGAGAGCCTTGTGCAGAAGATCACGTAAGGAGAAAGAGCTTTTAAAGGATGCTTATGAACTGTTTGAGAGAATGAGGAACAGGGGTTGTCGTATCTACCCTTGTGCCTACGATCTAGTGATTGAAGCCTTTTGTAGTGGGAAGAAGAAGCCTGCAAGGTACAAGCAATAAAAGCAGCAAGATCACTTGTGATCCAATAGAAGCATGCGTTTACTGATGCAGTGTATGGTTCTTTTTCTTGAAAAAATTTGTGTATAATCAGCCACAATAGAGCGCGCATGAAACGGTTTAGTGTCGTCTAAGTGAACTCTGTTTTGTAGAAGCTGTCTCTAGGGAAAGGTTGGCAAGGTTATGTCCATCTTACCCCACAATGCAATCTAAATGCTAAGATGCCTTAGTTCTTTATTCAACTTGGTGATGGATGAGTTGAAACGACATGAAATGCTATTTGGGCTTGAAATGTGTAGTCCGCAACACTAAAAAGTAGCATTGTGCCACAGAGAAAGCCTGGAGTTCATTAGTAGAGATGAAGAGATTCAACAGACTTTCTCAACTTTGGGTAGTATAGATGTAGGATTCTTTAACCTCCTAAAAAGAATGTATTTTGATCCTAGAAAGTTCATGCTGGATGAAAATGTCGTAGTAATTTTTCTTGTCTTTCATACCATTGCAAACCAAACTGCAGACTAATCAATGGAAACAGTCAAACATTAACAATCTTGTTATAATTGGAAGGCGAAATAAATCATTCAGCGCCACTCCAATCTCCATTGATAACTGAATTTCATAATGATTTGGATGCACTTTCAGAGAAATGATACGAAAGGATAAAGTTACATAAGTTTTCTCCCTAAACAATTTTCCTCTTCTGTTAGTATTAAGAGCTAGTTTCCCGGAGGCTATCCAAAAAGAATACAGTTTCACCTTTTCCATCGACTACAAGGAACAGGGCATTTCATAATTGGAACTGAATTACAATGAGAACGTCTGATCACTGTTCTTAAACCTGAAGAAAAGGTCCAATATGAATTTCTCCATAAGCAGAGATACACTGCTATAACAAATATGATCCCCTAAGAAACTATGCACGACTCATGTACTGCCCTGTTCTGGTATCCACCAAAATTTCTTCGCCTTTGTCAACGAATAACGGAACATTAACCACAGCACCTGTGTCAAGAGTTGCTGGTTTGGATCCTCCTGCCACACCATTCAGAAAAGGTAAATGTTTATAGGTCCATCTAAAGTACAAGAACCATTTACAAATCTTTCTTTTCAAAGGGAACAGCACATTTCACACTTCTCACGGCAATTTGTCTGCAATATAGCATCTTGACCCAGAAATAAACTATTTTCAGATTAGGTATACCAATTTAGATTAATCCGTTGTTTCATTATAACAAGCAGGCCCGAAATGCTCAACTGTTTAAAGTTATTCAGCAGGTAAATGAATCTCACTTGGAGTTTGATATAATGGAAAAGGGCAAGGAGGGTAAATAATGGAAACAGCAAAGGAAAGTGTTGGAGGAAAAAAAAAATCTATAACTTTGCATCACCAAGGCAAATGTCAATTAGAAATTAAAATTTGCAATGTGGCAGCATTCTACTTTTTACCCCTCCATAAACAATACATCTGCCGCACATATGCTGAACCACTCCACCAGGAAAAGATTTTTTTTTTTTTTTTAAAGACAGGGTTTTGACAGTGTTCAACTAGACTAATGTCTGTCCTTCTCTGCAACTAATCAATTCCTTCCACTTACTATCACTCGTCTAAAAATGCAGGTTAATTTTTTGCCCTTTAGGTATCAACCATGGATTTCTCATCCTGTGCACCATTAGATTTTCTAACTAGAAAACATAAGGACAGAAGAGAAAGAACTAAAATACCTTGTGCTGTGTCACCTCTGACGCCAGGATCAACATCAACCACAGTCAACTTCACTGTAATGGGAAGTTCAAAATCGATAACCTAAGATAACATCAATAATTAGTCTATTGGCTATCATTCTTTCAATCTCTTTACATATTTCAAAAGAAGGATTTGAAAATTAAGAATCATGTTTCCAACAGAAAATACTAAACTGAACCATTTCTTAGAGAAGAGAACTTGCAAACTCTAGTAGAAATTAAGAGTTGAAAATACTTTTCCATTCCAAAATAGCAAATTGCAATCCATGCCCTCTTTCAGCCATTTTGTCTTGTCTCTTATTTCAGCTTCGTTGAGACGATATTCTTCAAATGAATTCTGCATGACATTTGCAAAATTAGAAAATTTAATTTCATTCCTTGCTAGCAAGGAAGAAAGGTTATTTTCATCATCACTGGCTGGACAGAAAGACATACGTATTCTGGAAGGGGAACAATTAGCCTATACACGCAAGGAAGTATCCTGAGTGCGAACTGTTTCCTAAGAAAGAAAATCGTGACATAAAAAGAGGAGAACTGTTGGAGCTGACTCTGCCCTCCAACATTTTGAAATTCAATCTAAAATCCCTTGAGATAATAAATTTGTGGGATAAAAACCTCTCCCACCATGCACCCCAAAGAAAATCTAAGAAATTATAAGAATACATGGAAATACATGTTTCTAGATAGTTCCCTAAAAGGAACTCTTCAGTCTAGAGTCGATTATTGATTCTGCACTAGATTCACAAGTTTCACATGTCAAGGTATCAATTGCTATTCAAACATGTGCAATTTTCTAAAGCCAAATTAACTGGAATGAATGTAAAACCATATTATTTATCATGCATAAAGGTGTTATTTAGCCAAAGCAAAGGCATAGTTATTTTGCAATGAAGAAAAGTCAAATGGGCACATCACAGAAGGAAAATATGAATAGTACCAGGTCCATGAAAACATATTGAGCACTATCCTTGTAAGTGTATTGTTTTGTTTCCTTGAATATATCTGCCTCTTCAATCTGAAGAAAAGTTGCACATTCAGTGGAAGTAAAAATAAAACAAATCAAGATCTACTAGAACAAAACACTTGATATATCTGTATCAAGGACAAGTATCGTAAAGGTGACCCTGAAAAAGAAAAAATACTTTGAATGAAATTGTTACATAGTCAAAAGTATGCTTATCTTTAATATCCAAAGCTTCATTGCTTTGCAACAATAAGTAGTGCCATTATATAGAAAGAGAGAAGTAGAAATATCTGTCTTCAATAAATTAGATTTTACCTTGCTTCCAGCTCGAAATGTTCTCTCCATTGTGTTTCCTGTCACATAGTTTTTCAATGTGGTCCTTACATATGCAGCTCCTTTGCCAGGCTTCACATGAAGAAACTCTGAAGAAAGCCAAAAAAAATAAAAAGAAGAAAAAACATTGAATAAACCTGGAGCCATATAATAAGTATTCCTGCTTCAAGTCTAATCACACAAGCAACAATATGCCCAGGAGCATTACAAATGGGTGCTCTTCATAGTTTAGCACATTAACGTCCAAAACATGTGAAATGAATACAGAAAATAATTGTTCTTAAGTTCTCAAACCTTGGCTTTAAGAAGTAACTGTGATAGTTTAGGTATTAAACTAATTGACCAGAAAAGACAACATGTCAGGACAGACAGATAAAAGCTATGCCACTCTATTAGCATAAGGATACCTTTAAATGCTCTCAATTCTAAGTTTATCAAACCCAATGGTGCAGCCTTGAATAATTTCCAATTCACCAGAAATGCTTATTCAAACATGCATTACAATGTACTAAACGAAGTACAAGATGCAAGTGAAACAATGCCCCTGACAAAGAACTTGCATTCTAGCATTTATAGATACGCAATTCTTGCAAAAAACCATCCAAGACTAAATTTTGTGCTAGCAGTACAGCTAGGTAACTCACCTATAACCCTCCAAGGAGCGCCATCTAATTCAACATTGGTGCCTACTTTGATATCATTGCTGGTTAAGGCTAAAATTCCTGACCACCACAAAGAAAACAAAAACCCAACAAATTTAACCAAGAACTTTTAGCAATGTAGAAGGGCAAACATTGTTGGATTATCATGTGTGCCAAGAGAAATACATAGATCAATAAAAAAGAGTTACTTGGATATCTGGTTCGGTAGGAGGAGCCCGGAAAAGGTCGCACTGAGAGAATGAATGTTTTTGAGGAAAGAGGCGAAGAAGTGGATGGCCGGAGACAAGGGCACGGAGGGAGCTTGAAATTGGTGACTCCCGCCATGGGATTGCTTTTCAGAGTGGCAGCTTTCTTGGGAGTTTTGTCCCCAAATGATAGAGGTCTAGTCTAGAGCAGTTCGCCAAGATAAGATGAGGAGTTTGCCCCTTTTTTTCTATTATTTTGTGATTATTTTACTTGAAAGTTTCTTTTGCTAATATTTTGTTTCTTCTTTTAATTTGGTATTCACTTACTTCGTTCCTTTTTTCTCATTTTTTATAATTACAAGAAAAGTTACGTTATTAAAAGAAATGGAGTAATGATTTTTATTAGAATCAAATTATTAACCTACTAAAACTTTATTAGTATAATTTAAAAAATAACGAGGTTGTCTTAGAGTATATGACACATGATAAAAATTATAATGTCCTCTAAAATTACGTATATTTTACGATTTATCTTCTCTAGAAATTGTCAAGAAAGAAGTACAATACCCTTCCCGACACAACAAATTAAAAAAAATAAATTAAAATCACTATCTTAAATTCGGAGAGTTCCAAAATAGGAGTACAATATCCTTTATGACATAATAAAAAAGAAAAAAAATAATGAAAACAAATAGAAATAACTAATTTAAATTCAGAAAGTTTTAAGGTAAGTATTGTATTGGCGATTATAATAGGCATTCACATCCCGTGATTATTATAATCAAGCATTCCAAACTCATATCCCACAATTATTTCATGATCAAACATTCTAAACCAAAAGTTGAAGGTCCTATGCCTATATAGCCATAAATTATTTCAAATATTCACTTATAATCAAAAGGTTTTTGAGATTTGTGTGTAAATTTATACTCTTTCTGTTTTAAAATAAATGGTCATAATTTTTTTATTACAAAATAAATATTCATGTATACATTTTTAAAATTAATAATTAATTTTTCTTATTTTACTATTATTTATTATTCTAAATCAATTACACAATTTTTAAAATTCTTTTTTTTTATTTATTGAAAATTTTCATAAACCAATAAATATCATGTATTTAATAAAAGTAGAATAAAAATTTTATTTAAATTATACTATTATTTTTAATATTTTTAATTTGTGTGTAAAGAGTTTTACGAATATCTATTTTGAAACGGAATGAAGAATATTTTAAATTGTATGTTAAAAATAAAAAAATAGAAAGCACATTTATTTACAACTTATGAAAATAATTAAAAAAACACAACTATTTAAGATAATGAATATTAGCATTCAAATGGTAGAAGAAATTTAAAAAAATATACTCTTTAATAGTGAAAATTTTTAATTCAATTCATAACTGTCTCGTAAATGTATCAAAAAGTATTTGTGGTTCGAGATGATATTTTCGAATATTCTGTGGCCATTTGCTAAATTTTCACAGGAGAAAAGGGTGCGAGTGTAATTATTCCGAAGCGTGCCTGTCACTTTTCCCAAGTGCAGTGATACATCTTTTTCCGTTCAAATTGGTGATTATTATATCATGACCTCGTAATATGATATCAGCATTCCCCAATCGGACGATTGTGATTATCTTCTGCGGTTTAACGGTTAATAAAGGTAATACTATCAAATCGTGTACATGATATTTATACAATTGTATTATGATGTTTCGTGTAATTATTTGTGATGTTCATATCAAAAGTGATATTTATATAATCGTATATAATATTTATATAATCGTAATGAGTATTTAAAATTTATTAAACAATTTTTGTATGTCAAATTGTATAGTTCTAGATTCATAAATTAGTTGACATTTTTTTTATGAATATTCTTAAAATAATAATATTTTAAAATTTTCAATGAAAAATAATATAAATTAAATTTATTTATAAAGTATTAACAAATTTATTTTTCATTTTATATAAATCATAATATTAATATTTAATTGTATAATTTTTTTATAAAATATAAAATTATACATATATTTTTTTAAAAATATATAATACAAATATAAAAATACTTAATCATTTTGTTTTTATTTTGAACAAACAATAATAAGAATTAATATATATTTTATCCTCAAATATATATGTGTGTGTGTGTGAAAACGAAATCAAGAACGGGGATTGGGAGGGTAAGATATATTAAAATATATATTATAAGAATAATGTTATGATTTTTTGAATTTTAAAAAAGTAAAATATAAATTTTAAAAAAATCTTCTTTTAAATTTTAAAATTTTAAAGATAAATTACAAAGTTTTAAAATTTTTGAAAAGGAAGTGCCATCCTGCCCCTAGATCCATCTATATAGGGAGAGAGAGTTAATTATAAGCATATAAGTATCGAATAAGAAAAAATCAGTACCCATCATTGTTAATTTTTTATTTTGTAAATATATAAGTATCGAATAATTTAAAAAATAAATATCTTTTTTTATGTAATATTAAGATTTATTTAAAAATAGAAATAAAAAATTAATGAAAATCATGATTAACCAACGCAGGTGAGTGCGGGGAGAACTGAAAAAGAAAGGTGGGCGACCGACCTCCGTGGCCTTGGCGGAGTCTTGAAGTCTCCTGCAATTGCATGCGCTTTATTTTTTTCAATTTCTAAATCACTCCTCTTCCTTTAGATTTCTTAATCTCAAATCATTCCGTTCACTGTAATTATCCTTTGCTCGTCTCCTACTCCGGCCGACTACTTCTCCGGCTGTCTCAAGCTTCCGGTGTGTATAAACCCTCTATAACTACCTCCTACTACTAATTTAACTGACGAAGTCGTCTGCTCCGACTACTCATGCACCAACACATGAGTATTTTATCCTTTCCAGGTTGGTGAGTTTTTGTTTTTGTTATCCATTCATCGTGGCTTGTGTTCTGGACTATTTTTATCTTTTCTGTTTCAGTTGACTATGATATTATATTCCTTTTCTTGGCTTTGTTTGTGATGCTTCTTCACGGTTCGGGGCTTACGAGGTATGGATTTCGTGATCGTTTCGTTTGTTATAGGGAGACAAAGAGAACAATGGAGAAGAAGGTTTGCATGAATGAGCAGTGCGGTGCGTCGTTGCCTTCGTCGATCGAATGCAAAAAAGGTTGGCGTTTGCGATCTGGTGAATTAGCCTCTCTCTGCCACAGCTGCGGGTAACTCATTTCATCCTTTTATTTAGTTAATTATTTATAAATTTACTAGGTGTTTTATAAGGTTGTATGTGTTTTCATGGAACCTTTTTGTTTGTATCCATAATGTTACATGAATCAACTTTACAACTACTAATTTTGGTTTTTGACAAGTGAAAAGTATTGTTTTTGTTGCTGATTATATTTCTATTATTGTCAATTAGACGTTCTTGTTTTGTTTGTAATCTCTTTCGGTTTCAATAATCTGGTATCCACATGTTTCGAATGGTAGTGTTCAATTCTATTTGGTAGGCCTATTAGTTTAGATTTAGGCTATTTTAGTTAACCTTATGCCTTTAAATTTCATGCTTTAAGATGACCTATTGTTGTTAACTGGTTTAATCTGCAAAACTACCTCTGTGCTGGCTTTATTTCTTTTGGGATTTCAGAGGGAAAAATCACTGGCTGTCCCTACAATAGAGAGAGCAAATGTAGATTGTACTTACAATTAGCAGAAACTACAGAGTTTATTGTGCATTATGTGGATTTTAGAACATTGTTAAGACTCGTTCTGGAGATTAAAGTACTTGTGCTTGCACACTTGCTGATTCTATTTGTGTGTTACTCACCGTATCAAGGATCTGTTTTCTGTATATTATTCCCCCCTGGGCTTCAGTGCCTGAGAAAAGCCACAAACATCGAAAACTTGGAGGTGCTAAGACCATACTGAAAGTTGTGTTCCAAGGCACCCATTGCATATGTCAACCAATCAAAAGTTTGTTCCATCTACTCAATGGAATTTTTCTTCCACCTGTTTGATTGCTATATTCATGTGGGCAATAGGACCTCAAATATTTAAGGACTAAAATTTGCAAAAATTTGTGAGTCAAATTTGATCAAGATGTAACATTTCTCCTATTAGCCTTTGTTTTTGAGAGGCCATGAAAATTCCAGAAACTACATGATCTTTGCACTTGGATTGACTGCAGCACTGTCTATGAGCAATTAGTCTTCTGCGAGACATTTCATTCAAAGGACACTGGTTGGAGGGACTGCACATCATGTGGAAAGGTGCGTCAGTTGAATAATTTCTAAAATCATTGTTGGCTTATCCGGTTGAATAGTTTATTCAAATTCATGTTTTTACTTCTGCAAACATGTTTCCTTTGTTAGTTTGCCTACATGAAAGTAACTGATTTTAATAATGGCAGCGTCTCCATTGTGGATGCATTGCTTCTAGCTCTTTGCTCGAGCTACTTGACAGTGGTGGTGTAAAATGTATTAGCTGCTCAGAAATTCATGGACTTTGCTCTGTAAGATCAACTGATGCACACTCACAAGTGAACTCTTGAATGTTAAAAGTATAGTGCCTTTTGGGTTTGGGTTGTGTGTACCTTTCAATCTGTTTATGGATAAATTCAAAAATACTCCCTGGGAGGGGATAATCTAGTTAATAGACAAGGCAACCTACTTTCTGGTTCAAATAATGGTCCATCTACTGGACCATTATTTTCCCTTGTTCAATGTTGAGTGAGCAATTCATATTTGTAATACCTGAATCTTATTCTAACCACTTCCAGCTTCTTTGCATGAACTGCTTAGAGCAGTGGGTTCAAATTTCAGAATGCAAAAAATATGTTTCATTCTGTGAGAAAAGTTGGATGATAGATGTTAACCAGATGGCCTTTTAGGATTTTTAGGAATTGGGTCATTGGATTGTACTTGCGGCCAGAGTCTTCATATTTATTTCAGGAGAAGAATGACATCTGTTGAGAATCATGTATTTGGCATGGACTTTTGTACTACTGCTCATGCTTTTCTAAGTTGAATTCTTTTATAAAAACACAAAATCAATTGGTCCCTGTTAAATCTCTAGAATGCAGACTGAGGTGGATCTAGGATTTAGCTTTAGGGCCTGGAATGGATTTGGGGCCTTAACTGAAAAGAACAACTGTGTGTGTACAAGAGGTTTCCAAAGGAAGACCTTTAGTTTCTTCAACTTTAATTGGCCTCTATTTGGAGGTGCTTTTAAAAAACTTAATTCAATGGTGAAGAAACATGACTATTTCAAGTAGTGCTTTACCACATTATTTCTGATTTAAATGAACATTCAATATACGTCAAAAAGAATTGATATATTTGCATTTGATCAGAACCCATTAATATAAGAGGATTTGGAGATTACAATGCTTTCCCTCAAATTTAAAATCTTAAAGATATCTCTTTTAATTTGTGCAGACATCTAGTCGGGAAAAATGTAAAGATTCTGGTGTTTCTGCAGCAAATGGTGATGACGAAAAACAATTTACTAATGTCGGCAATCAATCAAGTATCCGCATCATCAACAAGATGAAGTTTGCTGACTTTGGTGATGATGGTGATGCTAATGACCATTCTCAGTTGCCTCCATCTCAGACTGATGATGCAATTGAGGCTATTAATCAAATGAAAGCAGAAGAAACTTGTCATCCTGTGGGAGAGTTTGGAAGCTCATTTTTGTCATTTTTAGGCCAGTCATCGATCCAATCAACTCAAAACGTTAAACAAAATGAATACATGGAGAATGTGCACGGACCACCAGTTAGAACAAATTTAACCATATCGCTTTCAGCTAGTTCTGGTAATGCAGATCCTTTACCTCCAGTGGTTGTTGAGGAAAGGCAACCAGGAAAGAAAATTTCTTCCTCTCCGCAGGGATCCAAGTCTCGTCATCTGTTTCCCAAACCACCAAAATCCATTCTTGCTGCAGGTGTGGAGACAAATGCTAGCACAGTCTCACAAATAAGAGTTGCAAGGCCACCTGTTGAAGGGAGGGTGAAGAATCATTTGCTTCCTCGATACTGGCCAAGGATAACAGACCAAGAGTTACAGCAAATATCTGGAGAGTATCCATGATTTAAATATACTTTTTCTTGAAATGTCAAGTGATCATCGAAAGGATAAAATTTTTACAAAACATCGACTGTAAAGAATTATATTCACACTTTTCTGCATTGAAAGTGGTTCCTTAACAGGTTGTACTTTAGCTCAAATTCTACTGTCGTTCCATTGTTTGAAAAGGTGTTGAGTGCCAGTGATGCAGGACGAATTGGGCGTTTGGTTCTTCCCAAAGCATGTGCTGAAGTAAGTCTTCTCATGTTTGTCCTTGCTTTGCAAAGTGGTCAAAACTAGAAATGTTGTTATATTTCTTCCTAGGATAGCTGATTTTTATTTTCCTCGTAATTTAATTTGATAATGCTTAGCTGGGCCATGTGTAAAACGTGTTATTATTCAGGCATATTTCCCCCCCATATCTCAGCCAGAAGGTCTTCCATTGAGAATCCAAGATGTCAAGGGGAAAGAATGGGTATTCCAATTCAGATTTTGGCCGAATAATAACAGCAGGATGTATGTTTTAGAGGGTGTAACGCCTTGCATACAGTCTATGCAGTTACAAGCAGGAGATACTGGTATCTTTTAGTATCCATTTTTTTTTTGTAGATTTGATTTTTCTTTATATCTTCAATGTCGTATGCCAAGTATGTGACAAGATAATATAGAAGAAGACAGGAAATTCTGTGTGATATATCCTCCACAATTATCAAGAGCTTTTTTTAAATTAAAAAAGGGGTCAACTTTCATAACAATAAGATTCATCATTGTAACACGTGCCACATGAAGGAGTTTTTTCATTTTGAATTTTTTTTTGGGAGTAAATTTTTTCATATTGGGTTTGCTTGTTCTGCTTGAAGGAGATTTTGAGTGCATCAAATCACTTTTATGGTGTTAAGTGATACTGATTCTAACGTGGAGGTGGTATTGTTACTTCTCATCAAGGTAGTATGGTCTTTGCAATTTGCTTGAACTCTGAAGAGTGAGGAAGAGACCAAAGTAATACAGATCCCAACTTGAAGCCGTTTAGTGTAATTTATTCATCCATTCCCTGAATGAAACTATCTAATGTTATTGTTTGATACATGGATTAATCCTATCAAGTTTTTTTTTTTTTTTAATTTTATATCATTTGAGAGGGGAAAATAACAGATGATGGTGAAGTACTGTATTAATTAAAAATGAATAAAGTAAAAGTGATCATGTCACTTAAATCATGAATGTTAACTTTTACTGTTAATCGTGCTCTTGAAGATATTTTCCTTTGCCTTAGATGAAGAATTTCTCCTAATTCTGGAAAGTTTTTCTTTCAGTGACTTTCAGTCGCATGGATCCTGAAGGTAAACTTTTGATGGGGTTCCGAAAAGCATCAAAAACTCTTATTATGCAGGTAATGAGCTCTGTGAAAATACTGGGAATACATTGACTTAGCTTTATCCTATCCTATTGTACATTACTGATACATGCAACATCAAAACAGGATAAACATCTGCCTTCCATGCCAAATAGTGCCTTTTCAAGTGAACCATTCCTTTTGCCTGTTAATGAAAATTTACATTCAGTTAGCAGTCACAATGGACTTCTGCAATCACTTAAAGGAAGAGATTTTCCTCTTGGTACATTGTCAAAACATTTCAATGGTGGAGATTTTAGCTGGCACATGGCGGAGTCCAATGGTGGCAAGACTGGGGATGGTCCAATGTCCTCGTCCACTCTAGTTCTAGAGCGGAAAAGAAGTCGAAATATTGGGTCAAAAAACAAGAGGTTGCTTATTGACAGCCAAGATGCTTTGGAGCTTAGACTTTCATGGGAAGAGCTGCAAGATATGCTACGCCCTCCATCCGGCATCGAGCCAAGCACCGTCACAATTGAGGATTATGAATTGGAAGAATATGAGGTAATAAATTTCTCTATCATTATCAATTGACACGCTCTTTATTGTCACCTATCTTATCTTATTGATGCTATTTTTGTTGAGTATGATTAGACTTTAAATATCCCTGTATCTACTCTGACAAGCTTTTTTTTTTTTTCCCTTTGGCTCTTAGAAATCCTTTTTTTTTCTTTTTTTAATCATGATATTTTTGTTGTTTGTAATATAGCAACCACCTGTTTTGGGGAAGAAGAGCATCTTCACAGTCCGGTTATCAGGGTATGAAAATCTACTTTTTGGATTTTTATATATTTACTTAGATATTGCCTGAAATACACATTCTGGGGTTTGTTTATAAATGTTATCAGTTATTGATCTTTACCATTTTACTTCCTCCCTCTCCCTCGTTGGCTAACCTAACAAAAAGTTGTCTCAAGGTTTATATTGACCGTCAGATCACCTATTACTCAAAGAGAGGGGAAAAAATGGGGGAAAGTGGACGAAGTTTCTTTCTGTTTCTACACTGTCAAATAATTTTTCCATTCCAAAAGAGCCAAGATAAGTTCACTAATGGAATGTGTGGTATTAGTAAAAATCTCCTCTGAAGCCTTTCTAATAAGTCTCATGTAGGGGCTTTCAGGCTTTCATCCTTGTCCCTTTTCCTATCCCGAAGTTTGCTTCTGGCATCCTCCTTACTAATCCCTGAAATTGCATGAAATGGTCCTGGCTAGATTAGAAAATCTTATGCTTCATTTGGTATCTTAATTTAGGGAGCAGGAGCAATGGGTTGAGTGTGATAGTTGCTCAAAGTGGAGAAGGCTTCCGGCTGATATTCTCCTCCCTCCCAAGTGGACATGTCAGGACAATACTTGGAATCTAAACAGGTATCTCTTAATTTCCACTGTGATTTCTTGTACACAAGGCCAAACACTTCCCACTCTTTGTTACTGAACACTTGTTCTCGCAATCAGGGCCTCATGTTCTGTACCAGATGAGCTAAGTCCTCAGGAGCTTGAAAATCTCCTCCATATGAGCAAGGGTATATTTATTTTGTCGGTGATGCTTTCCAATTAGAGACATTCATTGTAAATTCTGATGTAGATTTATTATGAATTGAAACTTTGTGGTATTTATTTTGCTCGTGTTGTGCAGAATTAAAAAAGGAGAGAATTGGAGCAGGTCTTAGGTCAGGTAATGTGTATGAATCTTCTAATCCAGATACCTTGGGAAATTCTACTGCAATTGGAGGTAACGTGAGTGAAGTGGGTGCTTCGTCCGTTGCAACAACTACCAAACACCCTAGGCATCGTCCTGGCTGCTCTTGCATTGTGTGCATTCAGCCTCCTAGTGGCAAAGGTAAACACAAGCCCACATGTACATGCAATGTCTGCATGACAGTGAAACGGCGTTTCAAGACCCTAATGATGCGCAAAAAGAAGCGTCAATCAGAGCGGGAAGCAGAAATTGCCCAAAGGAATCAGTTTATCTGGGAACGCAAGGAGGAAGGAGAAGTTGAGAGTTTCAGGGCACAGTTGGCATCACCCCAGGATTCCCTGGAAAATCAAAGGAGACTAGGGAGCGAGTTGCAAATCAGATCCCAAATAAGCCAGCAATCTCAAAAACCTGTTGAAATAGGTGATGAGAAATTAGACTTAAATAGTCACCCAGATCGGGAAAATTTGCATACGAGTTCATCCCGCATCAGCATGGTGAGTCTACTTCAGGAAGCGAGCCTGCCTTTGGAAACCTACCTGAAGCAGAATGGTCTTACAAGCTTGGTTTGTGACCAGCAAGCAAGTTCTGGGTCACTTGTGCTCCAACAGGCCACCAGAGAAAGTGAGAACATCTCTCAAGGGATTCAGGAGCCAGTGGACGGTACCGAGGAACTTTCAGAAACCGAACAATCCGACAAAGATCCTTCGTGAAATTCTTCATTGTAGTTAACCATTCCATGGATTTTGCTAGCAACTCTTCTGAGCATTTTAATTTGTTGCAAGGATTTAGGGAGCAAAAGTAAATGGTTCGAGTATACTGTAATTTGTCCTACGCTGTCCATCATAGAAGCTAATCCTTTAGTTTAAGACTCACGTGATAGCTAGCAAAGTAAAAAAACGCATGCTGTATTATTTATAAGTCAATTTGAAATGGCCATAAAGATTATATGTAATTTTTGGTGCATATGTAAAAATTACTACCATTGCAAGACCGAGAAAGATGAAACTACTGCTACACAAATAATATGCACACGGTTAATTGGAGCAGGTCATTCTCGCCAGAAAAAGGAAGCCAAACTTTATTTATTTGCGACGGAGAGTGGGGTTGAGAGAAGAAAGTGGGCACATTAAGGGCGAAGAAAACTTTTATCTACAAAATATCATCCTCCCATATCATCTTCCTGAAGAATGGGAAGGTACAGCAAACACATCTTCATCTCTCTCTTTCTCTCTATATATATATCTTGGAAAATCACTACTAAGATTTTCAGGGGGAAAAAAATGAAAAAATGCTCCCTATTAACAATCAAAATCCTTCAACACTAGACCTTCTAACTGTTGACGAGGAAGATTTCTGACTCTCCTGCCGTTCAAACTCCTCAAAAGATAAGGTGGAGGAACAAGTTCGGGGAGGAAGCGACGAGGGCAACACGATTGCCCTTGTTGGAGAAATAGAAGGTCTGGTTGCCGGTGGAGATGGAGAAGAGCTTAACCTGGGTGCTGGAGTGATGATTCCATTTAGGCTCGGTGATCTTGACATGTGCTTCCCACTAACAGACCCTGGCTCTTGCAGTGGAAACCTAGAAGGATGCTTCATATCTTGTATAGTTTTGAGACGATCAACAATGGTTCTCATGGTGGGCCTTTCTGATGGATCCTTCTGCAGGCATTTCTGTGCAATATCAGCCACAGTCCGGGCTGCTTTAACTGGGAACCGATGCTTAAGCTGAGGGTCCATAATCCATGAGAGTCTGCACTCGTCAGCCAGGAAAGGCCTGCTCCATTTAACCAAGTTCCTCTCCTCCTTGGGATAACGACTATCGAGATTTTTTCTTCCTGTAAGCAATTCAAGCAGAACTATCCCAAAACTCCATACATTGGACTTAGGCGTCAGCAAACCTTTCTCTAGTGTCTCTGCTGAAAGATTTCCCAGTGCCTGGATACATAAGCAAAAAGGTCATTAATTGTTCAAATAAGCAGAAATGAAAATGAAAAAAACGAAGTGTTTATTAAGTGAAAGCACAAAAGGTCCAGCGTGCTAGCCTGACTATCCTCCCTCCCAATATTAGGCTGAGACATCTTTTAATATCCTAAATTCTGACAGCATACTATTGTCCAACATTGCATTCTTCCAGTCCCAAAATGCATAACCTTCATCCAAGCTTTCATTATTACCCTCGCTTTGCAAATGGTCACACATTCTCCTAAACATTTGTCTCACATTCTCCTAAACTTGATTTAAAATTTAACACGAATAATCACAACTCCCGTTCCAGGTTCCAGGTAGCATAGGATAATCTTGAAACCTTTCAAAGTAGTTTCAATTTTTCCATAACTAAAAGATAGTAGTAACAGACTCAGAGAATTTGGAACATCAAAAGTTATAAAGTTAGAAGTGGCAGGCAATCCACAACAGACAGCATCTTTCTGGAGGATGTCTCAAATAGAAGCAGAATTTAAAGCTGAACATGATGACTTTATAGATAGATGCACTTACAGCTGAACTACTACTAGAGATGTCAGTCTCAGGAATGTGACTAATGCATCCATATCCTGAAAGCTTTGCACTGAAGTCTTTGTCGATCTGTATATTGGCGGTAGAAAATTCATGGAACATGGCCTGCAAATGAATATATAGGATTAAGCAATTGAAGCTAACTAGTGAAACCAAAACAAAATTGTAAATCCCAACAAAATGTTAACATCTTTGAGACTAATAGGACAATCAGAAGTATTGTAATCGAAATGATTTTCTGATAATTCACCTGATGTCTAGCTCCCATTAAGTTTATAGAACTTTCGAGAAACTAGTTGTGATTACCTGGAATGGTCCTTCTTCATGCAGGAATGTGAGGCCCTGTGCAGCACATAAAGCCACTTTCATTCTGGCATTCCAATCAATTGGAGGACCATCTGATCTCCCATATAAAAGACGGTCTAAGCTTCCATGAAAAAGTCTCTCATAAACCAACATCCTGTACTCTGATCCCTCACGTGCATGACACCCGAGTAACTTACACAGGTAGGGATGTTGCAACGAAGCCAGAGTATTCACCTCACTCATGAATTCCTTTAAGCCCTGCAAAACCCAATAACAAACCATATTAGGCCTATATACCAATAGATTGAAGTTTTAAAAGATCTAAAAAATAAAAAATAACTAGGTTAGATGGAGAGATATGTTAAATGATCTCTACTACATCTGAGAATCTATTTTCCAGGGTATTCACAGTGGACCAACAAGCACCTTTCCATCAAAAGACTGTTCTTAGCTTGGCAATGGAAGAAGACAATTCACCAGATTGATGATAATATGAAGCGCAAAACACTGATCACCTAGAGAGAGAGAGAGAGAGAGCCCTGCAAACCTGATTCGAGGAGTGAAGACGGGTGACAGTGGCCTCAAGCTTTTTTGAGGCGACATTATCATCTCCAAACGAGGCCCTGTACATCACTGAAGAAAGACTTTCTGACATACATCGCTCAGGAGAGAAATTGAGGCAGGCAGCAGCAAGTTCTTCATATGAAAAATTGCGAAGTGTTCCACTGGAAGGCAATGTTGGAGGGGCTGTGGGGGGCAATGGAAGTGGTCCAGAAGCATTGAGGGGTCCACTGGCGTTCACCCCCTTAAAACTTCCCATGGTTTTCAAAGCAGCGGCACTTTGAGGTGATGGAAGAGGAAGAGGTTGAGGACTTGGGTGCTGGTATTCTTTTTTAGAACTGCCACGACTCTTGGACTCTTCCTGTTCCTCATAATCATTTGAAGTAAGAGTGGCTTCTTCTGCAGCAACAAGACTTGAGGGGGCAGATAATGCCCGGGTCCTATTGTTGATTACTTTGTTATTTGAATGTATAGGTTTTACTCTGTTTCTAAAACTTGGAGGTGCTGATTGCAGTGAACGGGTACTGTTCCGCGGTTCTGGTAAAGCAGTAGGTGAATGCTCCTGAGAACTGACAAATTTGCCGGAATAAACAATTTGCTCGGTCTTCTTCTTCCTGCTCTTCAAAACTGGGAAACAACCCATCGTGCACCAAAAACTTTAATACTCTATCCAGGTTTTTCTGCTCCTGCCAAATGCAAACACACATGCTAAAAGGATTAATACAATTTCCAGTAAAACCTCACAAATGGCTCTCCATCTCAAATTTCCTATTAACCTGCTTACTCTAGAAGAATGATATAAAAAGGAAGTTCAAACACAGTTCAATGGAGAAGGACAGCGGTTGCAAGAATTACTTTTATCACAAAGAAAATAAATTTTGAAACAATTGTTTTGGCTGCTAAGAATTGCCATAACTGCTCTTCAAATTCAAATTATCACCATCCATTGTTATCATTTTTGTGCAGAGGCACCAGAAATGCAAATTTATTTTAATATTCTCTACAGTTACAGAATATAGCTCCAACAAGGATCAGGCTACTCAGAGAAAAATTCCATGTACTTTGTTGATTCAGGATTCATATCCGAGAAAACAATGTTTTAACAACGTTGGCGGCACACCAAAATAAAAGCAAATCTGCAACTAACAGGGCCCCAATACTTTTCTTGAAGCTAACCATGCAACAAAAAAACAAATTTTTTATACTCCGGTAAAAGGTAAAACAAAGGGGGAAAAAAAAACAGACAGGGATATTCATCTCTAAATAATTTTATTATATCTTGTTATGTTCCTAGTTGCATGAAAACCAAAGTAAAATCACACAATCAGAGAGAGAAATACCCAACCCACCTCAAAAATGACGACGAAACTTCCACTCAAAATCCAGAAGTTCAATACAACCCAGATACAAACTTGCCCGTGAATATCATTTTCCCAGAATAACAAAATTAAATTTCACGAAATTTCCAATGCGCAACCTATTTACCCGAGACCAAAAATTCAGCAAAATGAGATATTCGGACACCGATACACAACGAAGTGCCTTTTTTTTTTTTTCCTTTTTTTCGGGTCCTTTTGCTGGGGGGGGGTATGTCCAGTTTTCTTCAAATAACTACCCAATCCAAATTCCCCAGATAATCAACAAGACGCTCAATTACAGTAAAGCAGCGCAAGAACAACCAGGAGAAAAAAAAAAGAACAAACAGACAAACCTGAGGACAATGGCCCTTCCAAATTGAGCTGAACTCGAGAGCTGATTAGATCTTTATCGATTTGCAGAGCACTAAAAACCCCCCAATTCTTCAAATTCTAATCTTTGATAGTATGAAACTCCATTTTGCTAGCCAGGAAAAAAGAATTATATGAAAAAACAAGTCAAATAAATACAGATGAGGAAGGCAATTGGAGATTTTTGAGAGAGAAAAAGGTTGGCAAAGGAAGAGAGAGAGAGAGAGAATTTTTAGAGAAATGGAGAGAGAGGTCATAAGAATTGAGCACAAAGAAGCAGTGGTCAAACCTTACCAAAACCCCCCAATGAGAGCTCATCCTAATTCTCTATTAAGAAACTTTTACTATCATTATTGCATCTCTCTTCCACACAACATAAACGCCTTTCCCAATCTCTTTTGACACTTTTGTCCCTCATCATTTTTAATACCATTCAAAATATTCTTTTGAATTTCCTAAAAACTCCCTCCCACACATTATCCCCCAAAGCTTCTCGAGTTAGATTTCTTATCCTTCTTGTGAAAGATCAAACCATCTTCGTCTTAACATAGATTTCGAGTTCAGTGAGAGAATTCGTCTCATACTTTTCACTTATTTTCTTCCCCACTCTTTGTTCCCTCTCCCTCCTTAAAAAAAAAATGAATGAGAAATTTGTGTATGCCTGGGGCACTTTAGACATTTGGAAGTATGATAGGAAATGTCCAAGGGTAGGGGTAGAATTGTCAAATGGTAATGTGATTAAACAAGTCGCTCGATGTTCAACAAAAGGGGGCCTCGATTGAAGTGACACCTAGTCAAAGTTGGAAAATTATTTATGAATTTGTTTTTTTTTAAAAAAAGGGGGGCATATGGGGTTCCTGTGTAGTCAAAGAGACCCATCAAAATGGGTCTTTGACTCTCAAACTCGTACGTCCGATTGGTCACCCTACTGTAGATCGACGGTTGTTGGGTGACCATTTCTAAACGCCGGTGGCCCCCACTGACACCAGCAATTCCCTTTGCCTCACGCGCCTTCTGGGTTGTGATACGACTATACCCACCCTCCAAAACCCCAAAATCGAATTTTCCCCATGGCTGGCTCACTTGCTGGACTCCCCGTTTTGGGCCTTGCATTTAGATTTTTGGGCCACAAAGGAAGGAGTCCGAATTGCCTATTTAAACGTCCTCCAAGCCCGTTCTGGGAGGGCTTCTCTGTATTTTATTAAAAGTAAAATAGGTTTTGCCTTGATTTTGTAGTGCTCTCTCGCCACCACGCTTTTTCAGAACAGCAGCAAAAGCTCTGACATATGGCGTAGTGACGAATTTGATGGCAGTGTCCCGTGAAGTGACCAGCTGATTCTACATTGCACATTTTACATGTAAATTATTGGTGCACTCAGGATGAAGCCATTCAAAAAAATGGAAAGCAGCAAAGATCTAAAATTGCTAATAAACATGTCTTCAATTTATGAATTAGGGCTTTCATCTTGATCTTCACTGCAGAAGAAAGAGAATTGAGCAAATACACACTGTAACAATGAAAACCAACAAGAAAATGTTAATTTTTCCAGGAACAAGATTCTTGAATACAGAAGCCAGATATGGAAATATCATTCGACCAAGAAAAAGAATTCCCCTTTCCTCATTCCCAGAAATCCATTGCCACAAAAGAGAAAGATTTCCAACCATAGAGGAGCTCCCACAAGCAGATCCCTGCAATCATGATTGTGAGTTTGAGAAACTAGCAGAATCAAAACCATGTTCACTTTACTAAACGAAGGGCTGAGCCGCTGAGTCTAGAAATCAATACCTCGTTAGCAATAGCAGGAGTCGATTTTTCAGAGCCACGTCGAATGCGAAATCTCTCAAGGATCTTGCAGAATTTAGATTTGAAAATTTTAAATTTTCTACTTCTTGGAGCCTTGGGCTTGCCTTGGAATTTGATAAAAACAGAGCAATATTTCAAACTGATTGAAAATCGAGACAAGTTACGAGCAGAGGGCAGGTGTTTGATTGCCGTTTTGAGTCTGAAATCGAAGTCTTTGGCCTTGGCTTGGACTTTGAGTTCCCATGGTGGCTGGCGCTGCTGCTCAGTTTGCATCTCAACAGAAGCGCCAGAACGCCAGGTACACAGGCTCAACGCCCGAAGTGGCCGTTGCTCCGCTGCCGACATCTATAAACTACTCTTGTTACCGTTGAACACCACTGGACCGGGCCATCCTATGACCAGTTGAATCGGCCCATTGGACAGCCAAGTGCTCTTTTTTTTGCTTTTGTAACTCATTCATTCTCAGCCCGGGGGAAGGGGAGTGGGGTGTGAGTGGGCGTGGGCGTGGGCGTGGGCCGCGTGGCAAGGCTCCGCTTCGGTATTAAAATTATCAAAAGTTTTTAAATTTTTTAATAATATCAAAATATTTCATATAATAATAATATAAATAGTGGTTAAATTATAATTGCTGATATAGGTATCAGTTGACGTATTTTAATGTTATTAAAAGATCTCCAATGTTATTAACTGAAAATGTTTTGCTAATTTTTATGTTTTTTTAAATCTAATACAAATAAATTTTATTTATAAAATATTAAAAATTTTATTATTTTTATCATAGTATTAATTTTTAAATGTATATTTTTTTTGTAAAATATAAATTTATATTTATATTTAAAAACCTCAATGTAATCCAAAATCAAGCACACCTTCTATCTATCCCAGATATTTGTACTGTGGACGAAAACAAGGTCATGAAAATTTGCAGTAGGACTGACATGGTTAATGGCCGGTTTTCCAGTGAGGTTACCCAAATACATAATCTTTTGGCGGTGAGAAATGTAAAATTAGGTGGAATCTAACCATTCTTTACTCATGCAGTTGAATCCAGTGAATACAACTATATATGGAGTAGAGTTTAGTTTTACATTAAATCTTCTAAAATATCTTTTGCCTTGGCTAATCTGGCATGTTAATGGCAACTGGCAGGGTCGCGGTGGACCTGGTAGCGGGCGGAGGAGGAGCTGCAAGAGATGCATCGGCTGCATGTGAAATTGCTGGTGGCCTTTCCAGCAAGGAATGCCTGCAGTTTGGGCACGAAGAATGTGAGTTGAGCCATGTATCGATGCAACTAACATGGAACCCGTGATTACATTTTGGCAGAACGCGGACCTTTTCTCCATCTGCAAAGTCCCCTAAGCAAATAGGACACTCCGTGGAAGGGATTTTCTGTCCTGATCCATAAACCACTACCGGGATTTGACGCAGAGCTTTCTTCTCGATGCCAGTATTTGCCAAATGAACTGAAGCTTGCTCAGATGCACCCACGGCAAATCGACGAATACAGCGGACCGCACAACGCACGATTGTGTTCAACCCAAAAGCGCATATCAGTGAGCAGAGGAGAGCCGCAAGGATTATCACCATGTTGGTGTCAAAATTGGATCCATGAATGTCCGAAACATCTGAGTTGCCACCGCTCATAGGTGGTTCGATAGGTTCCGTTTGAAGAAGGAAACGACGGGAATTCATGGGTTTTTTCGGCTATACAGTAGTCGTCGTCCGTTTTAGTTGGTGCTGCCGAGACTCGTTTTCCAGATGCACATGTATGCCTTCAAATACCCAAATAATAACCAACAATAACTGAACCGTTCTATCAATAAAATGGAAGAAATTAATGTTCCCGAACAAAAGCATCAAACCATTCAGTGTCTTCTTGTCCCGGGAACTCACAAACAGTTCTTGAAGCAACTGGGGAAAAGGGCACCTTTTGATCCAGGGAATAAGAGAAAAAATAAACCAATCGGAGAAAAGCAAGAAAGGAAAGGAAAAGCTAGCTAGTTTGGGTAAATGATTGTCATTAAAGCTTGGGACCGATCGCATGCGCAGCACTTAAACCAGGTTATTAAGCAGAAATGTTCCTCTGTTTTGTAACCGAAGCCCAAGAATGAAGCAAAATATGACTGATATTTTCAAAAGTAAGAGGTTTTCAGGCTTACCAAAGCTTCCACGATCCTTTCTTGTTGCTCACCATAATCGGGCCACTAATTAATTACGACCCTTCTGTCTGCAATTATGATTATAAGAAGACAAAGTCACTGGCTTCTTGCACAAAGCCATTGCCTTTGTCATATAAAAAGAGAAGCAGAAAGGAGAAAGGAGGTGGAAGGCAAATTAAACTGTGGGAAGTCTTTTCTGATACCTAATCACTAATTCACTATTGGCTTTTGCATTTTTATATTTCAAAACCTAGTACCAAACCCATTCCACAGCTTCAAGATAAACAAATACACTTGCCTAGGTCACCTCTTCACCTCCATTCTCAAGAAGCTTCTAGAGGTCTACCTCTATAAGTGAGGTTAGTATAATCCTGTTCTTGAGTTAATCAAAAGTGAGAGGAAAAGAAACAGAAGAAAATGATATCATTAGGCAGAAGAAAGAGAGTGTCATAGCCAGTAGTAGTGGCAATGAGTACCATTCCCAGGTTTGATGTAAGAAAAGTTTGGTAGGAATAGTGGAAACTTCTATCAACCAACTAGTGTTTTGGTTAGGCAACTGCAGGCACCACAAAGTGGAGAGATTCATTAGTATATTTAGGGCAAGAAAAGGGACATCATTGTCACTGGCAAAATATCTTTGTACCTTTGTCCTTTGTAGACTCCCAAAATATCTTAGATAAATCTCACTTATTAACTCTAGATATTACTATAGGACGCTACTATATGTAATCACATCACGAGATTATTTTGTAATAATTTAATGAATTTAAATAATATTTATATTTAAATTTATTAAATTTAAATAACCTTATATTAAAAAAAAAGAAGAAAAAAGTAATCAAATTTAATATTGTCACGTGTAATATCACAATCAAAGTATTTCGTAATTCCTTTTATATATATATATATATATATATATATATATATATATGTGTGTGTCAAAACATATAATTGTTCTTATAATGAGAGAAGGAAAAAGATATATTGATTTTTAGTCATTCTCTAATAAAAATATAAATATTAAATTTTGAATGAAAAAGATAAATAAAAAATCACATCGCCATTAATAAAAATATTACAAAAAATTGGAAATTAAACTTGAAATAAACCTAAATTAAATATAAAATTTTCTAGTGATGGATGGCATTAGTTCGTAAACAAGAAGCTAGAAATATTTCTTTCTAGTAATATATAATTGATGTTCAAACATTCCGTGGTGCTTAGGTGAACTGACCTTGATGATGCAGGCCTCCTTTTCTACTTCCATAAGGGATTAAGTTCGAGCACCATGCTTAGAGGGTGTGAGAAGAAAAGTGAAAGAATGTGGAGTGGTTAATGGTATTCCCCCTCGCATATATATATATATATAGACAAAGTTAGAAATTTAGAATTAAAGGATAAATTACATAAAAAATATATTACAAGATAATATTATAAAATTATATCAATTTTTTTAAATTTGGGGGAGGGGGAGATTCTCTTGAATATGCTCCTGAAAAACATCTCTTAAATAATTTTAATATTAGTTAGTACATATTAAATTTATGACCGTCAATTTTTCTTACATACATGGCTCGATAATATGTGACACCATGCATATGATCCTTGATGAAGAAGAAAGGTGACAATATAAAGTGGAATAGCTTGTCGATGGCAAACATCCCCTCTTATTTAGTGCATATTGCTATAGAAGCAGTCTCGATCCGCGATCGAAGACTCCGAGTTTCCATCCTTCTCACTGGACCCTGCAGCAGCATGGCCAAAAAACAACAAAGCAAATTAGATAATATCCGGAACAGGGGAAGAATTAGAAATCAAAGATAAGGACGACAAGCACATGTTAAAGATCAACCTTTGTAAGTCTCAAAGGATCAAATATTTGTCAAACATCCTTTGAATTATTGGAACAATACTTGTTAGCTGGGATCTAAGAAAACTGATAGAAATTAAGGCATATATATACGTACTTGGAGCAATCAGTGTCGGGGCTGAGCCCCTGCCGCTTATGCTACACACATGGGAAAGTTTACCGGCGGTACCATGTCCACGTACGGCTTTCTCCCTGAGGCTCCAAACAGATACGCAACAAGGTCTGCCCGCTTGCCCGCCCCTTAGGTAGGGAACGCAGGCAATCATGGTAAAAGACACCCAGGAGCATGGGTAGTCTAGTCGCTAGTGCATGGGGTGTGATCACCACCATGGACAACACCAACAAGTATGCAACTTTTGAAAGCATTTCCATACCTGTACGTATAATAATCAAGTAAGAAAGATGCTCTAAGAGACACAGCAGTATTATAGAACTATGGCTGGTTTTTGAGTGCTCAGGGTTGACGGAAACTGAACCAGGGAAGGGCTTCTCAAATAGGGGATAAATGAGAATGCTTTGTACCAAAGGAACTGAGCCATTGAAGGGATAGTATCACATTCAATGTTTTGTTGCTGCTTAATTATATCTAAACCAAAGTGAAGTCCACTAATCACAGTTTACTATGTTCGTGAAATCTCTGCCCGTTAACAACCAATGGGAAGGAAAACTGCTAATTAGACAAGTCTTTATTGATTATATTGAGTTATTTTACATTGATTAGATAGTGGCAACAAGAGTTTTTTTTTCTTAAAATAGGCCTTCTGCACAAATGTGTTCTTACGAGGACGATGCATAGGATCTGTATGCAATTCACTGGAGACGTATTGTACAAATGATATCATGCCAATTCAGGTTTCTCTACGAGCAATTCATTCATTCATACTCCAAAAAATGGTCATTCTGAGAAAAATCCCGTGGTAACAATATGATATTAGTTAGAGCAACTAAGTCCGTGTAAGAAGTGATTGTATTGAGTTCTCACGTCAACCCCTAGTAAGTCAAAATAGTTCTTATAAATTTTCACTAACACCAAAAATAGTTTTTATAAATTTTAAGTAATCTTCCATCCTTCAGGCTAAGTACTAGAACGCATATTTTTTTAACAATATCATATACTTTTTCGGTCCCTATTTATCTGTCACAGTTAATTACTTCACACAATTTTAAAAAAATTAGTTAGTCTCTTAAATCCATATAATTTGATTTATACATTTCAAAAGTACAATTGAATTTAATATTCTCTACAATTGTTTTCTTATTTTGTTTACTCAACTTTCTCTCTAAAGTTATTATACTTTTATTTTTTCAAAATTATTTAATATAAGGGTATAGTAATAAAATTAACATTAATGACACCTAAATTTTTCCAATGTGACAAATAAAAAGAGACGTTAAAACTTTTCAATTGTGTATTCAGCTAGCTGGTGTATTCAATACATTTTATCTTATATCCAGCTAGCTGGTGTATTCAATACATTTTTACACAAAAATGGGTAACGAAATCCGAAATCATATGCTTGGGAAATTAGGGAAAATGAAATAACCTAGACTTCCCTCGTGTTTTTGTCCAGGCACTGAGCTTGCGTGATGGATGGCTATATGCCTGTGTCTCTGAAATTAGGTTATAACTTGGCATGAGATTAGGTTGAGAAGGGACAGTGAAAAGGAAGGGGTGAGAAGAGACACCTCTTTCTTCCTTTCTCTTCTTAAAATAATGATTTACACAAGTAAAAGAATATATAAATTTAACTTTAGATAGGAGGTGTATTCGAGTTAAGTTGAGCTAAATTTTTACATAATCAAATTGAATTCGATATTTTTAGATAAAATTTTAGTTATTATATTATTGAATAGATGAAATCTACACACAAATTAAAATTTTGCAATAACCTTAAATATTTTGATCTTATTTACTTTAATTGATTTTGAATTGATTTGTCAATAAGTGCAATTGTCTTAAAATAAATGTTAATAAGAAGGATTATTATATCTAAATTGAATTTTAAAACCTTACACAAATATGATACATAGATTTTATATATATAGTAATCTATGATCCTTTCTTTTTGCTCATGATCATCTGCACATTGATTAATTAAAACCCTTCTGTCTGCAATTGTGATTATAGAAAAGACACACAGTCACTGGCTTCTTGCACAAAGACACTGCCTTTGTCATATAAAAAGAGAAGCAGAGAGTGGAAAGGAGAACAAAATTGTTTGTCATATACAATTGCATAAATGTATAATAAAATTATTTGTCATATACAATTAATAAATAAAAGAATTTAAATAAAATATTATACTTATTAATAAATGAACGAATTTAAACGTATTTATAAACAGATTTAATCGTTCACGAACATAATTATGTTTTTGAAAAATAATTAATATAAAATATTAACGAACTCGAACAACATTAATCGAATTTTTAGAACTCAAACACAAATAAATTTAAATATTATTAAATAATAATTAAACGAATTTGAATACGAACTTAAATTCATACTTGATTAATAAATAAATTAACTTGAATATTTAATTCTGATTGAATTCGAATTAAAAAATATGATGTTCAGATTGTTCGTATTTGAACACAGTTTCAATGAGTATGCAACAAAGAGCCTAGGAAATTTTCCCACAACAAGAAGGAAAAAGAAAACATAGGACGATAGAGACGGGCCAAGAAATTAACAGCTACTAGAGGCCCAAAAGATTACGAATTAGGAACTGGAGGCCCAAGTCTTGAAATTAAATTGAATTCCAAACTCAACAAAGAACCAAAAGGTATTCGAATCAACTAGGCTATTCAGAGGCCTTTTAAGTCAAGACACTACTTTTACCATTAGGCTTTTAAGGAAGCCCATAGACTATCCTCCGGCTAAACAGCCCAAATACTTAGGATAGGATCCAGACCACTTGTGCACAAAGAGTTGCAGAGTCAAAACTTTGTTCGACTAAAATTAAAATTTTACTAATATGCTAAATGCATTTTATATTCTCAATTTTTTTTTCTTCATTTGAGCTATTAAAGAGTCCACTGTTTTTTGGACCGACCAAACCAGCTGATCAGATTGGTCAGACCATGAATCAGTTCTCAAACCGATTTGATTTTTTATTTTAAACTATTTTTTTCCAAAATTATTTTAAATCAACTGAATTGCATTATTTTTCCTCTCTTAAATAATATAATATATTAAAAAAAAGAAATAAGTTACACAGAAAAATTAAACAATCCGTAGTAATATGAAAAATATTACAATTTTCTTCCAATTTCGTTATTTATATCTTTATGAATTTAAATTATATTATATTTATTAATCAATTTTATTATTTAAAATAATTATATTTTTAAATTTTAAATTATAATATTACCAATTCAATTATAATACAATTACGATTAGACTATTAAAGTATAAATAGTAAAATTGTCGACTTAATATCCGATCCACTCCAGTTTTGATAATATTAAAATAGTCCCACAATTTAAAAGAATCAAATTGTACGGTTCAAATATAATGGGATGAAACCGATCTAGACTATAACTCAATAAAAAGTTCCGCTAACGATTGTTTAAACGGTTTGCATTAATATATTTTTTATAATACTTTTTAATATATTATTAAAAATATTATATATTTACTAATTTAATAATTATTTACTCTATTACTAATTGTTATGTATTTTTAATAGTATATAATATTAAATAAAAATACATTAAATATACATTAAATTAATAAATATATAACTTGTTTTTAATTGTATACTAAAAAAATATTATATAAAACGTACTAGAGAGTTCGAAGTCATTTGCACATTTGCATCTAGTATTACCATCTTGGTTAGGACAGCATCATAGCTAACAAAGGGCCTAGAAAGTAAACGCCATCCCATCAATTCGTCCATTTTTTTTTTTTGGGTAAGTGATCAATTCTTCCATTCAATTCATAAGTCGCAATCCTGATTAATTCGTATCGTGGTACAATGTTTCATCCTATATAATCTCATGTTTTCGAGTATTTATTAGCGTTGATGTCAGTTTTGTCGAGTCGACACAACGGTTATTTCGAGCCGATACCGATTTGATAAATAAGGACGAATCGATAAAATCAACATTTCGAACAGTCGATAGTTACGGTCAACATCGACACCACGGAGCCAATAAAAAGGAAAAACAGATTCCCGATTTTTCGTTGCGAGAATTATGCACGATCGTTGGAGGCACTCTTTGGCCGAAAGTAACTCCACGTTCTTTTAAGTATAAAATGAGGAGTATCACCCAGAATCAAGGACAGTAAATCAACTCATCAATCAGCAGAATTCAATTTCATTTTCTTTTTCCTCATCATCATTTCCAGCTTTCTAGTCTAAAATTTTAATTCTTTACAACTTTCTTACTGCTTTATTTTTGCTTCTCTTTTTTAGCATTGTTTACAGTTTTTTCTTACAGTTTCTGTTTGTATTTTCAATATCAGCACTTGTTCTGTACTTCCCGTTAAACCGATTAATACAAATATCATTCTATTCTCCGAGAAAAATCCTTCTGTTTAGCGTTCTCAACTGACCTTCTTGAGCCCTTTCTATAGTAAGTACAAGGAACTTGATCCCTGATTCAAAAAGATCTGATACTATTTTCTGTTACACCATATCGGATCATTTGTGTTTGTCGGAGATGAAGCAATTTCTCGTTTGTATCGGCTCCCTATATTGACAGCAACAATTAGTAAATACGATACTTTTTTTTGCCCTACTTCTTACGTTTCAAATTATATATTTTATTTAATTAATTACGAAAGTATTAAGATAAATAAAATTTTAATTTCTATTTTTATCTTTAAAATTCAATTTAATCTCTCTTTTTATTTATTAAGAAGTACTCAAATTTTAAAATTTTGATATATTTCAACTTACTTATCTCTCATATTATTTAAATGAGATCAATTTGTTAAAAAATAAATTATTTAATATATTTGAGAAATATAATATTATTAAATAGAAATAAATTTAAAATGTTAAATCTTAAATTTTTTAATAAAATAGATAACTTAGAATAAAAATTAAATTAGAAATAAGACAGATAATTTAAGAAAAATGTATAAAAAATAATTTGAACAATTGTATCTCCAACGAAATATTTAACGTGCAGTTTTTTATTTGTGAGTATGTGTGTGGGCGGGGGGGGGGGGGGTCTTTTTTTGAATTCCAATTATGTTTTCACATTTTTAGGATTCCAATACATATTGGTATTGGACAACTCATAATCTGTAATGATGGCCACATATATAAGAATAGCGTAGATTTTATTGCTCAATTTTACAACATCTATTTTCCTTACATATATAGCTCCGTAACCTGTGACATCGTACATATGATCCTCGAAGAAGAAGAAGAAAAGAGACAATACAAAGTAGGATATATAGCTTGCCGATGGCAAACATCCTCGTCTTATTTAGTGCTTAGTGCTAACAGAAGCAGTCTCGAAAGGTGTTCGAAGATTCCGGGTTTCCATCTTTCTCACTGGACCCTGTGGCAGCATGGCAAAAACAACAAAGCAAATTAGATAATATCCAAGACAGGGGAAGAACAAGAAATCAAAGAAAATGACAAGCATATGTTGAAGAACAACCTTATAAATCTCAAAAAGGGAATCGAATTCTAGGATCAAATACTTGTCAAACATCCTTTGGAATTGGAGCAAAGATTTGTTAGCTGGGATCAAGAAAAGGCAAATATACTTACTTGGAGCAGTCAGTTTTGGGGCTGATCTCGTAGGGGATGCTGACGCCACATTTTCCGGGAAGTGCACTGGCGTTGCCTAAGTTTACCTTGAAGGCTTTTGAAGCGCCTACCAAGCACCTGCAAACAGCTTGTCGGTCGGCAGTGGTCTGGGCTGCGGAATTGAGGCCCCTAACACCATTGCAACAACCAGCGGGCACAGCCCCGCCGTTCTTTAGGTAGGGAATGCACGGTGACAATTTATTATTCACCTGGGAGCATGTTATGGCGGCTTCTGCATGAGGTGCGATCACCACCATGCACAAAACCACCAAGCCTGCAACTTTTGAAAGCATTTCCATACCTGTATAATCAACTAAGAAAGCTGCTCTAAGAGACACAGTAGTATAATAGAACTACGGCTGTGGTTTTCGAGTGCTCAGGGGTTGAGTGAAACTGAACCAGGGAAGGGCTTCTTATATAGGGGAGAAATGAGAAGTCTCTGTACCAATGGAAATGAGAGATAGTTTCACATTGAATGTTTGATTGCTGCGTACATCTAAACCAGTGAAGTGCACTAATCACAGTTTACTACGTACCTGAAATCTCTGCCAGTTAATGAACCAAGGGAAGAAAACTGGTACAACGGTCTTTGTTGATTAGGTTGAGTGATTTCACATTAACTAGTTAAGAATATCAACATGGTATTACAGCCATCTAGAGTGTGTGGTGTGTGAGGAGGAGTATGTTGAATTATCACATCGACTAGTTTTTGAAAAATTCTTTGTCCTTCAAGCCAACCCCCATGTTTTTCAACAATATCATACATGTACCATTACAACATTTTAATCAACATGATTCATAAATACTAGATTAACCACTTGGAATTTTGAGGAGAATAGAACATCAAGATTAATGTTGATTTGTTCAATGTTAATGAAGGGGTAGTTGTAGGTTAGCAGTTGTTAGATTTTAGTATGTGGATTTCTTCACCCCTTCTAAACCAAACAAACCTTAATGGTCACATCATTTCAATATGAGGAATTTCGTACATGTGTAAGTGAATATCCAATTTGAAATTACTTTAATTTTTTAAAAAAATATAACTTAAATATTTTTTATTTTTCAAAAATTATCATATACTCACAACACATCATATTTTCTTTTTTAACCTACTTTTATCTAACTTTAACCCTACATATTTAATATTTTTTATTATATTTAATCAAATTCTTCTCAATTCAATTCCAAGTACACCGGTGTTATATTAACCCCACATATTCAAACAATTAGCTTTTCATTTATAAAGTCATATGTTGGCCACTGGGATATATATTAAAATGTAAGGTTTAGGAGAAGTCCCATCTGCAATTTACTCTTTAAAAAGAACATAAAATATCTGTGGAAATTTTTCAATCTTCTTTTGATTCATTAGTGCAGGGAAATGAATCTTGAACTTAAAAGTTTGTGCTATTTTGGGATGGTATTTTATAATAGCGCCAATTCTGCTATAAAAAAATAGTGAAAATAAGGAAATTATTATGAATTATTGGAATCTTTATTAATTAGTGGAGGCTCCACTAATTATGGATTTATGTGAATTATTAGAAGATTTTTATGGATGTCCACCATTTAGTGGAGACACCACTAATTAAGATTAATGGAAGATGATGTATGCCATGATGTAATCCACTAATTAGAGCTCTATAAATAGAGCTATTCTCTAAGCTTGTAATACACCATTATTTTGTGAAAGAAAGATTAGTGAAAGAAAGATTAGAGAAAATTGTGAGAGAAAAGAAAGAGAGAAATTCTTGTGCAAAATAGTTAGAGTTTTATTAGTGTGTAGTGTGAAGATTTTATTCTAACACAACCCTAATTTTATAACACGTTATCAGCACGAGTCTCTACCGGTACAAAAGCCAGAAGACTAAGCACGAGTTTCTACCGTTACCAAAGCCAGAAGACAGGTACGCATTTATTGATCTCTATGGCTAACATCGCGAAACTCGAATTTGTAGCCCTTGATATTTCCGGAAAAAATTATATGTCATGGGTTCTCGATGCGTAAATACATCTAAATGTCGAAGGCCTTAGTGAAACTATTCAAGCAAATAATAGTGCATCTGCACAACACAAGGCTAAAGCTTTGATTTTTATTCGTCGTCATCTCGATAAAAATTTAAAAATGGAATATCTTACCGAAAAAAATCCATATGGCCTATGGGTAAATTTAAAAGAAAGATTTGACCACCTGAAGATGGTCGTACTACCTACTGCACGGTATGAATGGTTGCACCTGAGGTTGCAAGATTTTAAAACCGTGAATGAATATAGCTCCGCAATGTATAAAATTACATCCCAATTAAAATTATGCGGAGAAAAAGTGACTGATGAAGATATGTTGGAGAAGACATTCTCCACCTTTCATGCCTCGAATATTGTCCTGCAGACAACAATATCGAGAAAAGGGATATACAAAATTTACGTGATTTAATTATCGCCTCCTCATTGCGAGAGAAAAATAATGAGTTATTATTGAGAAATCATGAAGCTGGACCAACCGGCTCTACAAAGACTCCGAAGTGAATGTTGTTGGCTCCAGCAGAAGCCATCGTTATAGTCGTGGTCGTGGCCGTGGTCGTAGACACGCTCGATATTTCCCTTATCACAATTATAATCAAATTGTGAGAAATACTGCCACCGAAGTGGAACAGAAAAGATCAAAAGGGAAAAGAAAAAGAAATTGAAGAAAAGCATGAGGATATATGTTATAGATGTGGCATGAAAGGTCATTGGTCACGAAACCGTCAGTACGGCTAAGCATTTAGTTGAATTGTATCAAGCTTCATTGAAAAATAAAAATGTGGAAGCAAATTTTTCTCAACATCCAATAAATAATGTTGAGGATGACGATAGTGATCCCGAAGATCTTAATATCAATATTACCCATATGGATGTATCGGATTTTTTGAACACCCGGACGGTAGGATAGACCATTTAATTGGTGATGGCGAGTGTCCAAAAGAACTAAAGCCTCACCCCGATATTTTTGTATTTTCATTTTCATTCTATTCTAATAATATTTACGTTTACATATATATATTTGTGTTCGGATGATCTGTTATTAATGATGATGTATGCATTATTGATAGTGGAACTACACACACCATACTAAAAAATGAGAAATATTTTTCCGATCTCAAAATGGGAGAAATAAATATTTATACGATAAACGGTAGTGCAAATGTAATTGAGGGCTCCGGAAGAGCTAGTATATTGTTGCCTAAAGGAACAACAATTATTATTGATAAGGCACTATTTTCCTCAAAATCCGGAAGAAATTTATTGAGTTTTAAAGATATCCGAGAAATGGGTATCATGTTGAAACAAATGAGAAAAATGAGATTGAGCATCTTTTTATTACTCAAATGCATTTGGGTAAGAAATCGGTATTAGAAAAACTGCCGTCTTTTTCTACTGGTCTATATTTTGTAAAAATTCGTACAATTGAAATTCATCATCTAGTAAACCAGAAGTTTACTGATCCTATTACTTTTAGCATTTGGCATGACCGGTTGGGTCATCCGGGATCTACCATGATGAGAAGAATCATTGAGAATACACATGGTCATCCAGAAAAATTCGCATGTACTGCATGTTCCCTAGGAAAATTAATTGTTAAACCATCACCAGTAAAAGTAGGAGCTGAAAGTCCTACATTTCTCGAACGGATTCACGGAGATATTTGTGGACCTATTGATCCACCATGTGGACCGTTCAAATATTTTATGGTCTTAATTGATGCATCATCCCGATGGTCACATGTATGTTTATTATCTACTCGCAACTCTGGCGTTTGCGAGATTACTTGCTCAAATAATTAAATTACGAGCACAATTTTCGGACCATCACATTAAAAATATCCGTTTGGATAATGCTGGTGAATTTTCATCACATGCTTTTGATGCATATTGCATGTCAATTGGGATTAATGTTGAACATCCTGTAGCTCATGTTCACACACGTAATGGTCTTGCTTGAATCTTTGATTAAACGTTTACAATTAATTGCTAGACCATTATTAATGAAAACAAATCTCCCAACATCTCGCCTGGGACATGCTATTCTACATGCTTGCAACACTTGTATGTATAAGACCAACTAGTTATCATAAATTCTCTCCTTTGCAATTGGCTTTTGGGTCGAACCAAATATTGCTCATTTAAGAATTTTTGGGTGTGTCTGTATATATTCCAATTGCACCAAACCAACGTACAAAGATGGGTCCTCAAAGAAGAAAGGGGATATACGTTGGATATGATTCTCCCTCTATTATCGGGTATGTTGAACCCCCGACGGAGATGTATTCACAACAAGATTTGTCGATTGTCATTTTGATGAATCATTATTCCCTAAATTAGGGGAGAACCCAAACAAGCATAAAAAGGATCTTGATTGGACAACATCATTAAATTATCTTGATCCGTGCACAAGCGCATGTGAACTTGAAGTTCAAAAGATAATTCATTTGCAAAGCATTGCAAATCAAATGCCGGACGCTTTTGTTGACTCCGGAAGAGTTACAAAATCGCATATTCCAACTATAAATGCTCCTATTCGAATTGAAGTTCCAGTGAGAACAAAATATTATACCTATAGCTCATTGAGTCAAAAATACGCCGGAAGCGTGGCCGACCTCTTGGTTTTAAAGATAAAAATCCTCGAAAGAAAAGAGGATTAAATGATCCGAAAGATCATATTGAAGAAAAGAATGATAAAGACCAAGAGAGAACCGATGACAAAGAACCGAAGTTGATGAAAGTAACACTGAAATTTCTATCAATTATACCACTTCCGGTAGAAGTTGGAATCGGATAGAAACTGTTATTGATAATATATTTGCATACAATATATCTCTTGATGTTACACAGGATAATGATGATCCCGAACCAATATCGATTGATGAATGTCGGCATAGAAAAGATTGGTCGCAATGGAAAGATGCGATTCAATCGGAGTTAAATGCACGAGCAAAACGTGAAGTCTTCGGACTGCAGTCCGAACACCGGAAGGTATAAAACCCGTTGGCTACAAATGGATATTTGTGCGAAAGCGCAATGAAAAGAGTGAAATCGTTCGATATAAAGCGCGATTAGTAGCCCAAGGTTTTTCACAAAGACCAGGTATTGATTATGATGAAACTTATTCTCCTGTTGTTGATGCTATTACACTCCGATATCTTATCGGTTTGGCAAGTACATGAAAAGATAGATATGCGCCTATTAGATGTTGTCACTTGCTTACTTGTATGGAAATTTAGAAAATGATGTTTACATGAAAATCCCCGAAGGATTTCATATGCTCGAAACATATAAACATTATCCTCGTGAAAATTACTCCATCAAGTTGCGTAAATCATTATATGGTCTCGAAGCAATGCGGCGCATGTGGTTTACACGTCTTAGTGAATATTTATTGAAAGCGGGATTTAAAAATGACCAGGTATGTCCATGCGTTTTTATTAAGAAATCTGGTTCTAAATTTGTGATATTAGCTATATATGTTGATGATATTAATCTTATTGGAACTCCTGAAGAGCTCCAAGAAACAATTGATTATTTAAAAAGAGAATTCGAAATCAAGGATTTTGGTAAAACCAAATTTTGCCTTGGTTTACAAATTGAACATTTGGAGAGTGGAACATTTATTCATCAATCAACATATACAGCAAAAGTGCTAAAAAGATTTTAAATGGACAAAGCACATCCATTGAGTATTCCAATGATCGTGCGATCATTAAATGTGGATAAAGATCCTTTCCGACCTCAAGAAAATGATGAAGAACTCCTTGGTCCTGAAGTACCATATCTCGAGTGCAATTGGTGCATTGATGTATCTTGCTAATAATACACGACCCGATATTGCTTTTCTTGTCAATTTATTAGCAAGATTTAGTTCTTCACCAACACGACGACATTGGAATGGAATTAAACAAGTCATTCGATATCTCCAAGGTACAATTGATCTCGGATTATTTTATTCAAATAAAACCAGTCCAACATTGATAGGTTATGCGAGATGCTTTGGTTATTTATCTGATCCACATAAAACACGTTCTCAAACGGGCTATCTATTTACATGTGGAAATACTTGCTATATCATGGCGTTCTACGAAACAATCTATAGCGACCACTTCTTCAAATCATGCTTGAAATTATAGCCATTCATGAAGCAAGTCGAGAATGTGTATGGCTAAGATCCATGATTCATTATATCCGAGAAAGTTGTGGATTATCATCAATCAAAGGTATTCCAACTCCTCTTTATGAAGACAATACGAACTTGCATAACTCAATTACGAGGAGGATATATTAAAGGAGATCGGACAAAACATATTTCACCAAAATTCTTCTTTACTCATGAACTCCGGAAGAAAGGTGAAATTGATGTGCTACAAATTCGGTCATGTGATAACCTCGCGAGATATTTTCACGAAGACTTTACCGATCGCAATATTTGAAAAGTTGAGATATAAAATCGGTATGCGTCGGTTTAAAGATTTAAAGGAATCATCTCATCGAGGGGAGTAATAAATGGACATATAGAATAGTGTACTCTTTTTCCTTCACTAGATTTTTTTCCCACTCGGGTTTTTATCTAGTAAGGTTTTAACGAGGCATATTCTTTATGTAATGGATGGACATCCAAGGGGGAGTATTATGAATTATTGGAATCTTTATTAATTAGTGGAGGCTCCACTAATTATGGATTTATGTGAATTATTAGAAGATTTTTATGGATGTCCACCATTTAGTGGAGACACCACTAATTAAGATTAATGGAAGATGATGTATGACATGATGTAATCCACTAATTAGAGCTCTATAAATAGAGCTATTCTCTAAGCTTGTAATACACCATTATTTTGTGAAAGAAAGATTAAAGAAAATTGTGGGAGAAAAGAAAGAGAGAAATTCTTGTGCAAAATAGTTAGAGTTTTATTAGTGTGTAGTGTGAAGATTTTATTCTAACACTACCCTAATTTTATAACAGAAATAAATTAATATTAGTAAGATAGTTGGAAAATTATGCGTGAAGGGACACCTAATTTCCATAATTGTGTTATACTCTTCAAGTTCTTTTTTAGATTGGGGGACCAAATGTTTGCAATTTATAATTGCACTGTTCTTCCGAAAAAAATAAAATAAAATAAAAGAATAATTTCGAGGCATCACAGTTCTTAGATATGATTCCTATATGAAGTTGAGAATAATTCTCAAGTAAGTGAGATCTTTATATATATTCTATATTAAAAATTGTACATTTTTGTCTTTGAGTATATATATATATAGGGCAAAAATATCCAGCCCATTTGGTTGAAAAATTAATACCTACAAAACAAACAAATAAAAAGAAACCAAAAGCAGAAGTTAATGAAGGATTTGGGAAATCGTTGAGAGAAGCGGCGGACAAAAAAGCGAAAGAACCGAGAGTACAGTGGAAGCCATATAGTCGTTTCTTCAGGCTTTTGATCATTGATTGGATAGCCAGTCGAACTATTAAAACGAAATTTGATGCAATATAATTCTCTCAACAACACCTATTTATCAATTAATTTAGATTTCAATTTTAATAATATTTTTTCAAACTTAATTTTTATTTAGTTATAATTTTGAAAGAAGATATTAATATATTATTGATGTACTTTTAATTTTATCTAAAGAAGACTTTGTAGTTCACTAGTATTATTGATAACAATAAAAGTTTTTACTAGATTAAGTCATATAATTTTTCCTATCTCGAGTTTTTCACTTTAAAAAATCTTGGTATCTCATATTATTTATTTTGATACTTTCTTTTACTTATTGTTGTGATTTTATTTGTGGTTTATTCCTAATTTTTTTAATTGGTACTTGAAAATTAGTTTTAATCTTGGGACAATTTGTAATTTGCGTGAAGCTAGGTACTTTGCTCTTTCAGTTTATTTCTCAAAAAAGTGGTATTAGAACCTTGGTTGATTAGTTGGTTAATTTGTGATAATTAAAAAAAATAGATGATTTAGGTAATGGGTGTATAATAAAATTGAATACCTCAAACTATTTAGATTGGAAGATTATTTATATTGTACAGATTTGATTGAGTTTGTTCTAAGAGACAAAGCAAAACCATCTGATATGAGTGAAGAAAAATGGGTGAATATACACAGAAAACCAGTAGGTAATATAAAATAGTAACCATTAAGATATTAAAATGATGTGACCATTAAGATTTATCTATATAAATATTTATATATATAAACGGTGAATGATATAAGTGAGGTATCTATATATATGGATAAATATTTATAAATATATAAAAAATAAATATGTATTTTTATTTTTATATAAATATTTATTTATATATATTTATAAATATTTATATTTGAAATATTTATTTTTATATTTATATTTATATTTTAAAATATTTTTTATATATTTATCTATAAGTAGTTATATATAAATAAATATTAATCTATATATAAATATTTTTAAATATTTATTTATAAATATATATTGATAAAAGATTTTCGTAACTGATTTATAAAAGATCAATCACGAAAAATATCCATAGATGATTCGTGGCTGATCACCTACGAATTAGTCATGAAATTTCGTGACTAATTCGTAGGTGATCAGCCACAAAATATACGTGGATGATTCACTCATGAATCAGCCACGAAAATCTTTTATCAATATATAATCAAATTTTTTTTTAAATTTTTCGTGGTTGATTCGTAAGAGATCAACCACAAATCAGCCACGAATATTTTTCGTAGTTGATCTCCTATGAATTAGTTACGAAAATATTTGATCAATATATTTATAATTTTTAAAAAATTTTTGTGACTGATCTCCTACGTCAGTTTCCGTGACTGATTGTTCAATTTCTAGTAGTGCTAATATTCATCTCAATCTTGTTTCCACTGAAAAGCTTGATAATGAAAGCTACTATAATTCTTAAGGTGGAGGCAAATGGAAGCTCAACAAAGGAAATCTAATTGTTGCCAGAGAAAAGAAACAGAACACTCTCAACTTGATGCAAGCCAAGTTAGGAAAAAGAGAAGTGAATGTAATTCAAGACTCCCCCATTGATCTTTGACATAGGCAACTTGTGCACATAAGTAAGAAGGGAATTCAGACATTAGTTTGCAGGCAGTTTTTTCCTAATGTAATAGGTACTTCTCTTAAATCGTGTGTCTATTACATTTATGGAAAACAACATAGAATTACTTTTCAAAGATGTCCTTCATCTAGAAAGTTAAATCCGTTAGAGTTTATGCATATTGATGTCTGCTACATGAATGATAGGTCTCTTAGTGGTGCAATTTATTTTGTTACTTTTATGGATGACTTCTCTAGAAAATGGTGGTGAGTATAGAGGACCATTTGAAAGTTACTGTAAGTCTTATGGGATTAGATTTATTTTATTACTTTTATTGATGACTTCTCTAGAAAATGGTAGTGAGTACAGAGGACTATTTACAAGTTATTATAAGTCTCATGAGATCAGATTAGAGAAAATTATACCAAAAATACCACATGAGAATGCATGGGATAGCAGATCAGATGTATGTTTTCTAATGCCAAACTGTCAAATTTCTTTTGGGGTAAAGCAATGAGAACTGCCGTTAACCAATTAATCTTTCTCCTTCAATTCCTTTGGATGATGATATTTTAAAGAGGGTATGGGCAGGAAAAGAAGTATCCTTCAACCACGTGAGAGTTTTTGGTTGTCGTGTATTTGTTTACATTCCAAAAAATAAGAGATCAAAGCTTAATGTAAAATCCAAGCAGTATATTTTCTTGGGATATGCATATGCAAAATTTGGCTACAGACTGTATGATCCGGTGGAAAAGAAATTGATTAGAAGTAGAGATGTTGTTTTTCTTGAAGATCAAACCATTAAAGATATAAAGAAACATAATAAGCCAAAGTCAAGATCAAGATTCTCTGATGATATTCCTTTAGTTCAAATCCAGTTCCTGCATCAATTAGTTCTGATGAGCCAGTTCTAAAAACAGATGATTCAAATCAAGAGGGAGTTAAGGTAGAGTAAGGAAAAACTATGGATGATAATAATGATGCTGGTAAAATTGAGCAAGGAGCACCAACACTAATGCCACAAGATGAACCTAGAAGATCCAGTAAGGAGAGAAGGCTTTCCACCAGGTGTAATCCTAATGAATTTGTGTTTTTAACTGATAGAGGAGAGTTAGAATCCTATAGTGAAGCTTTGGAGTATAAGAAGAAAGATGAATAATTGTAAGAGAATCACACATATGACTTAGTGAAATTGTCTAAATGCAAGAGAACATTGAAGAACAAGTAGGTCTATAGGTTAAAGACTCAAGAGAATAACTCACAAGCAAAATAAAGGCAAAATTGGTTGTAAAGGGGTTTAGTCAAAAGAAAGTTGTAGATTTTGAAAAAAAAAATTATCAATGGCAAAGATGACATCTATTAGGGTAGTTCTTGGTATTGCTACTAGCTTGAATCTTGAGATTGAGCAACTTGATGTGAAGACAATCTTTCTACATGGTGATTTCGAAGAAAAAATTTATATGGAGCAACCAGAGGGCTTCAAAGAAAGTGGCAAGCAGAATTTAGTATGCCGTCTTATGAAAAGTTTATATGTTTTGAAACAAGCACTGAGATAGTGATATAAAAAGTTTGACTCATTCATAATAAATTAAAAATACCATATGATCATATCAGATTATTGTGTTTACGTGAAAAATTTTTAGATGGTGATTTTGTTACCCTCTTATTGTATATGGATAATATGTCGAGGGTTGGTCATGATGTTGTAAAGATTAACAAGTTGAAAAATGAGTTGAGTAAATCTTGTGTAATGAAATATTTGGATCCAGCCAAACAAATTTTGGGGATATAAATCACTAGAGATAGGCAAAACAGAAAGATTTCATTATCTCAAGAAAAATTAAGGCCTGCAAACAAGCAAATAAAAGGAAACCTAAAGTAGAAGTCGATGAAGGATTTCAGAAATCGTTGAGAGAGGCGGTGGACAAAATAGCAAAGAACCGAGAGCACAGTGGAAGAAGCCATAGTTGTTTCTTCAAGCTTTTGATCCTTAATTGGACAGTGATCCGAAGTTCGATTGATACAAAATTTGATGCCACATAATCCTCTCAACAAGATTTACTTATCTACCGATTTAGATTTTGATTTTGATAATATCCTTCTAAACTCAATTCTTATTTAGTTATAATTTTGAAAAAAGATATTAATATATTATTAGTGTGTCTCTAGTTTTATTTAGAGAAGACTTTGTAGCCCATTATTATTATTGGTGATAGTGGAAATTTTTACTATATTAGGTCTCCGTGATTTTTCCCATTTCGGATTTTTCACGCTAAAAAATCTTGGTATATCATGTTATTTATTTTGATACTTTCTTTTACATATTGTTGTAATTTTATTTGGTATATTTGGTTTATTTCTAATTTTTTTTAATTGTCACTTGAGAAATAGTTTTAATATTGAGATAATTTCTAATTTGTGTGAAGTTTGGTATTTTGCTCTTTCGGTTTATTTCTCAACAATATATATATATATATATATATATATATATATATATATGTGTGTGTGTGTGTGTGTGTAGGTGTGTGTGGGGGGGGGGGGTGGAGTATTTCAAATATTTAGCAATCTTTCCTTTTAAAGATTTTTTAAGATGATGTTAGATGCGGATATTTGTTGGGTAAAATTAAATTAGTTGTATATTTTTAGTGTGGAGTTAGACTCACGTATGTTTTAGCTTCCAGTTGCTCCTAATATCCATCCCTTGGCATTGTGTGTTAAGATAAATTATCTCATATCGATTAATTAGTATATTCTACACATTTTTATACAAAAATATGTGTAAGTAAGAATTTTACAAGTGTTACGTAAGGATGGAAATATACTAGACTTTTATTAGGGGTTTATAATCTAAACTAGTTTAGGCCTTTTTAGAAAATATGTCAGACTTGAGCTTAAAACTAGGCATGTTTAGCTAAATAAGTTAGGTCTTTTTGGTTAAAGTCTAATTTGAAATCTATCAAGCTTGGGCTCTCTCTCTCTCTCTCTCTCTCTCTCTCTCTCTCTCTCTCTCTCTCTCTCTCTCTCTCTCTCTCTCTCTCTCTCTTCTCTATATATATATATATATATATATATATATAATTTTATTTATATTATATATTATATATCTGTTGAAATATATGCTCTCTAGACTAGTTTTCTAATGTAATTATTGAATTTATTAATAAAAGAATTTATTCTCAAAATTTATTTATGAATTTACATTTTATTTGTGCACGATTTATGTTTGGAAAGGACCCATTGTGTTTAAGTAAGTGATCCATGTAAATGGTGGTCTTTCACAGTAAGGTGTAGATCACGGGTTACTTAACACATAAATATTTGTTCTTAACCGATTGATGAGAATAAGAATCTCATCATGTATAGGTTATTGTGTTATGAATTTCAAATGAAAAATGGCTTATCTTTAGCCAGTAAATAGTTTACTCATTTCATAGCATGAGCATATTTCGAATACGTAGAACATGACCTGTAATAGTGGTTTATAAAAGTACTCTTTAGAAGAAATCCAAACTATTACTACTATAGTGTGAACTAATACTCTACCGCTTGAGTATGAGTTGGTGGTTTAACGAAGTTGGAAGCATATACTTTGAGATGTTGTAGTTGAGGTTCTTTCGTAGAGGCGATATACTTATATGTTGAGTATATGTGACTAGTTAGTTAAGACAGATTTGTACAAGATAACTTCTGGGCTATATCGCCCCTTGTAACTGTATCTAAATATTCAGGGTCTTGGGGAACATGATTTGGATGTTTATTTTAGAGTAGCTCCATTGGAAAGTAAAAACATTTCAGGAGTCGTGGATCATTGGACTAGAGGTCTAAGAATGGTAGATGTCTATTAGAAAGGTGTTAGTTTACTCTTCCCCCCTAAATGCACGGCGATGCGCAGAGGGGTATTTTAGGCATTATACATGTAAGTCGAAGACTTTGTTAATACAACATTATCCTTGGAGTCAATATTTTCTTATGGTGATATTAGAAAATATTTAAAATATAAAATATAATTATTTATATAGTAGGGATATTTAAATTTAATTATTTTAGTAGCCAAGGCGATGTGTCTTTTGGTCCTCGAAATATCCCTTAAGTTCTGATAGATTTGGATTAAGGAATTGGTATTGATAATTATGGATTTTATTTTATTTTATTTAAATAGTCTAATTTATTATTGAACTAAAATAAAATAAGATGTCTGAGGGAGAATATATATTTTATCTAATTTAATTGGTTAATTAATTATTCAAGGCCCAAGACCCAGATTGAATAATTAAAAAATAAACTAGATAAAAGGTATGAAATTTCATATTGGTCTATTTAGACTTATTAATATTTATTGGATTGTTTAATGAAGTTTAGAAAATAAATAATTAAGTCTTATTATTTATGGGTGTTTAAATTCAAGAGTAAATAATTTTATCTGACCTAATAAATAAGATCAATGGTAAAATAAAATTAAAAAATTAATTATTAAATTAATTAAAATAAAAAAATAACACGGGATGGATCCCGTGTTGTTTTGCGTAATAGATAACAGAAAACATGGGGTTTTTTGTTTTCATGCTGTTGGTTTCTTTCTCGGTGAATTGATGAAATGAAGAAGAAATCAAGGTCCTGTGAGCTTTTTGTTTTCATCAGTTCACAGCAAACCCATTGAGTGACAAAAACACAAAGGCTTTGCAAAACCCAATTCTGTGAGCTTCACCAGCAGAGAAAAGGGTACCATTTTAGAAGTTCAAAAGCTTCGCATAAATGAGACGAAGCTGACGTTTATAAGGACATGTTCTAATAATTTCAAACATCCTTGTACAGATATCTTCTTCAGTGTCACAAAAGTCATTCAAATATAGAGGTAAATTTTTTCGTTCTATAAGTATGCTTTCAGTTTGATCATTTTTGTCAATTTTGACCTTCAATATCTTCTTTTATTATCAAGGTCCTACGGCCTCTTATACTAACTCTAGTCATATTGTGGTTGAATTGAAAATATAGTGCTAGTTTTGATTTTACAGAATTCTAGTTATTGTATTTTTGTATATGACTAATAAAGTAATAATTTTTATATATTAATAGGCTTTTAAGTGGATTTCAAGCCATATTAGGTTTTTGAGCAAGCTGAGTTCGAGCCTTAAAAATACTTTATATAAATTAATAGATTATACTTAGACCTTCCGCCTATAAATACAAACTCAAACCTATTTAGTCGAAATCTGATCTGACTTAACTTATTTCTATCCCTACTGTTATAAAAAAAAAAAAAAACGAATTTGGGTTTATATTTAGCCGAAGCTCACCTAAATATTTAAATCTTAATTTTATAAATCATAAGTAAAATATTTATTTATTAAATCATTACAATAGTGAGCTACGTAGACAAGTAAATTTCTCTAAATTTACATATTTATGGTCAGATGTTATCTATATAAGACCACGATACCCGACCATATCATATGGTTCTGTCGGGCAAATGATTGGGATTGGCTATAGAGCGGATCCGAGGCTACTTTGCGTACTATCATTTGAACACATTCATATGATAACGATATTATTTTACTAAAAATAAAATTTATATATAATTATTTTTTTAATGTTAAATTTTTACTATTTTCATTTTAAATCGTAAAATTACCGTTCTCACGACCCCATATGCCTATGGAGCACCAAACTCTTGCTTCGGAAATTAGGGAAAATCAAGTCCTTCCCTCGTGTTTGGTCCATTGCATGACGGGTGGCTCTGTCTCCGCAATTAGCTAGGTCACAAATTTGGCGACAGAAACCGTCAAATAATGAGGATATTGAAAAGGAAGGAGGTGGTAGGGCACACCTGATCTTTTTTTCATTTCTTTTTAAAGTAATAATGATAAATTATTATTTATCAATGGAGTAATTTTTTAAGGTAATGAGACATGCGTCTATATAATATTTCAATAGAATTAATAAGGAGAGCGACCAAACATGAACTAACTTTTTTTTTTTTTTCCTTTTTCCATTTTCAACAGCCAAAAGAAATATGTTCAAGAAACTATTTGCTTATTGTACCAATTAACTCGTTAAACAAATGAGATATTCTTGTGCTATAAAACTTGTTTTTTTTTTCCACTCAAATATTTTATTTTATATTATTATTATTATGTTTTTTACAATGTGTGATGCATAATTGATTTATTTTTTAAATTGCTCTCCATAAAATATATATATCATAAATTTGATTTACATATTTTCCACATTTTCCTATGTATCCTGCAGCCTTTTGCATCAATGGCAGGGCATGGAATGTAATGCAAACCTAACATCTTAAAAAATTACTGTATTCACTTTTTAGACTTGGGAACAGAAGTTAAAAGGAAAGTTTATAATTATTTAGTAAAGGATATGGCATTATATATTGTAGCTCCAAAACAGATTCTTTTTTTTCTTTTTTTTTTAACAAATAATACTATTCACTTGAAGAAAATCAAATGTGTCATAAACTTTATCTTAAAGAATTTGTAGTCCTCCGAATGCTGAAATTGTACAGACTAACTTTGGTAGCAAAATCACTCGGTCACGACTCATAACTCATGAGCCGCAAGAACAATTTGATTAAAACTTGTCTAATAATAATATACATATTTTGTCCTGAAAGTTTATAAAAAATGTAAATCGTAAATGTACAATATAAAATAAAAAATCAAATCTATAATTTGATAAAAATATTGCCATTGAAAGGCTCCTTTGCCATTGAATACTTCGGACATATAATGTATATGTAGTAATTTTTTAAGTTATTAGTTCGATAACATTTCCTGTTCACTGATTTTGCAACACATTGGAAATGTAGCAGAGAAGTGAATCACAATAATGGCGAAGTAGTATGTAATATTATAATGCTTCACAGCAACGTTTTCATATATCAGCGGCGGGTACACAGGTACATGATACGACCAAAAACACCATACTACACGGCAATAAAGCCATAGAGGAAAAAAGTGAACACAAAAGGAACAAACGACAGATTCGCCGGAGTGGGATCTCTGTGACCGTAGACATGGAGGGACAAAAGCCCTTCTTATTGCTGAACTAGTAGATCATCATCCTTCTCGTGAAATGGCCGCTGAGCCAAACTCAACTTAGTTCACTCTGCAACAACAATAGTTTCAAACCAAATGCTACATTGTTAGGGTTATGTTCCACTATGTATAAATGATAATATCAAAATGGCGGTCTATATATTGCAAATAGAAGTGAGGATCAGTATATACCTGCTGCAGTCGGTGCTGGGGCTGATCTTGTAAGGGATGTTAGCGCCACATTGGCCAGGAAGGCCTGCAGCTTTGCCAAGATCGATAGAGGGAAATGCTTTAGATGCTCCTTTCAGGCAGTTGCATGCTGTCCGACGATCGGCAGTGGTCCTGGCTTGGTTCACCAGAGACTTGACTCCAGCACAGCAGTTAGCCGTCAGCGAACTCTTGTTCTGTAGATAATTCAGGCAAGGTAACAAGGAACCCGTAACCTGACTGCAAGTCAAGGCCTCTGCACGGGGTGCAGCAGCAATCACCACCATGCAGAGGAGGGCCACACAAGCAACCTTCTTGCCAAGCATCTCCATTGTGATTGAAATGATAGAAACCAAAGTTAGTGCTAGCTAGTTTTCTTTACTTTTTACGAGTAGTAAGGAAGTATTTATCGAGTGCATTTTCGAAGTGGGGTTTCGTGTGCTTAAATAGAGAGGATTGAGAGGGAGTTTTTCATACTCTGTTGTCAGTAGTCAGTGAGTGAGTTAGCTGGTGGTTGGGAGAATTGAATGCTTCATTGCATCTTGCTTTTCAATTTTTGACACGCAATTGAGAAATGAGCAGATCTCTAGACATGAGGTATGAACCACATTAAATTCTGGTAACCAAGACGTTCAACATCCATCTGTAAAGTTAAGATTACTAACTCTGTCCAAAAAAATATAGTGGAGTTGATTGAGTAAAAAGTACCGTGATTGAAAAGTTACGAATTCGAATTTTATCAGTTATGACTGATTTGTCTAAATTGATTTATATTTTTGTGATTTTTGGCTGAGGTTTGGACTTTACTTAATTCGCATTAAAAAAGGTACTCCTTCCGTTCTAAAATATAAGTCATTTGACTTAATTTCATACATATTAAGATTTTTAAAATCAATATGACTTTATATTTTTTCTTCCTAAAACACCCCTATTTAAATGTCTTGGAAACAAGAGAATAGAGGAGAGAGAATGAGAAGGAAAGAGAATAATAAATAAGGACAAAAATGTAAAAGCAGCTTCAAAACCTTCTTGAAAAGTCCCCAACGACTCATAGTTTGGGACAGCAAAAGTAGTTTCAAACGACTTATATTATGGGACGGAGGGAGTAATAGTTATGAATTTCTTCCCAACTTACAAAAGATTACTAACATTGATTTTGGGATGCACAGCAAATTTATCAACAGATCTCTTAATCTAAATAAATTAAATAAATTGTGAAATATATTCTAATAATTCGATATTAAGTTCACCTAAACTAAAAGAATAATCGAAAAAAAAATTAATCCCACAATCATCAACCAACAACACAAATCTATCAAAAAAGCCACAAGCCAAAGAAACAGACGTATAACTATACGCGTCTCCTTTCGTAGGCTGAAATCTTGAGCCACCTTCCATGGCCTGCAGAACAGGACGGAAAGAAACTGAAGAACAGGGGTAGTATTATTACAGTACACTCACACCTATACCGAAGGAGGGGTAGGTTCATGGCTTATGCAAAAAGATGGGGTAAAATTCTTTCTTAACCGCAGTTCTATTGAAATTCCGACACAAATAGAGGAAGAGAGACAAAAAGAAGTATCACACTCGAAATTTTACGGATCCAATGTAAACTTTTTTTATCAAACTTAACAATGCAAAAATGCTTATATATATATTTTTATATATAATAAGTAGCCATCTACTTTTGGCTTTTGCAGCATTTAGACAAGAATTGAATAGGAAACTAGAACCGTTTAGAATTGACCCTTTTATAACGTTATTACACCAAAAGAATTTTTATGTGGATCGGGATCTATGATGGACCATAACTTTAAAATATTATACTCCTTTAAAAATATGCAACACACAAAGCACATAATATAATACTCAAAGTACTTAATTTATGATAGATTAGGTCTATATAAGAATTTGTCCGTACCAGGGCAATAGTATAGTGTTATAATTAATGTGGGTAGTTGGGTCCATAACTCCTGAAACCTGCCCATACGTCTAGTCCATGTCAAAATTATGTGAACTATTATGCCCAATTAGATGAGCCATTCATTATCAACTTCATTATCAATAGTTAGAACTTGATCTCACACCTTTCTAGATAATAAAAATTGATTTTGGACTTTCTAAAATTCCAATTTTGGAAAAATGAAACATTTTTCTTCTCCCTTTATTAGTTCGTTAAAACAATTCACTAATAAAGTTAATAAAGTCTAAGGCTTGTTTAGGTTTTGCAAATGGGAGAAAGGGTGGTATATTTTACTCATATTAAGAGAAATAAATGTATTTACTTTCATTCTATTTAATTAGAGTGAAAATAGGAAGTAAATGTAATTTTTGTCTAAATCAAAAGGGAAAAATCTGCTGATGTGGAGGGGAACTACTCCCCTCCCACATTTACTTCTCACTCTCTTTACACTCCAATCAAACAGATTTATCTCATAATTTTCTTCCTCTCCTTTTATCCTTCCTATTTTCATTCCAACTAAACCAAGCCTAAAGTAGTGGCTTAAATTATTTGAAGCATATTATCAAGACATATTTTTCTTTTGAATCATTGGTGATAAATTCTTTTAACCCATATTTGATTAAGGTAAAAAAAAATAGAAATATTTAAGGAGGAAAAGTAAATGAAAAAAACTTCACGTTTGGTTATAAGTAAATATGCAAGGAACGTAAGCTCCCGTGCCATATCAACAAATTTTTTATATTTGTAGTTCATTGAGTTGATTAAGATGATTGGTGTTAAAATTTCTTCACTGATATTTTTAATTCAAACCTCTCTTGAGATATAAATTATATGCGTGCCTTTAGGTAGCGGCTGCTTTATTAATTAAAATTTTTTTAAAAAAATATTTCATATTTTTAATGATTAAAATAAGAAATCTTTTATTTATTTACCTCCTACTTTGTGAAGCAAATAAAATGTTAAGAAAACAAAAATCTTACATTATCAAAAAAGGGAAAAGGAATGGACAAATGCTTGATGAGTATGAGATTTAAGATCTTCAAGAACTTTATCAAGTTATTACATTATATAAAATATCAATCAACAAATGATAGATACCTGTCTTTAATATAGTAAAAAATAATGCTGGTAAAACTGCCTCCCGTCGATTGATGAATTACTAAGCATGATACTTATATTGGATGCATTCTCATTTTCTTTCTCTTTCCCCTTAAAATCAAAAAGTACTTTTATAGAGAAAGATTGGAAGTTTTCCTTAAATGAGGATGGCAAACTTTCGGTATAAGAAAGGCTTTTCATAAACAACAGGTTTCCAGAGTTTTCCTAGTTGACAAAGGGAGAGTTGTCGATGGTCCAGGTTAGTGAAGCACCGACAAATGCAGGCCGAAGGATGAGGTTCTCACGTAACAGAGTACCACAAGTGTCAAAGCAGCATTCAATGAATGAGAAACTAAGCTGGGGAAAGTATATAACCTCGTTGTCCTGTCAAAGATTGCCTTTGGTGGAGGAATGGTGAAAATTGGGAAGGCCCCGGTGGGAAGGTGGCCCGTCACCGTCATGGTCATGGCCGTGGATGGATGAGGTCTACATCTCAGTTTCCTCCAGAATGCATGTAAATGGTTGCGAGGATGTAGCTGTTATAAGGACTTGGTTTCTCTGTTTGCTGTGTCGAGACAAAATGATACTCAACTTACGAGAGCAACCTATTGCTATAATAGGAGGATGGATAGAACATTTGTGATGGTTAAGTGGAATGGAATTCTTAAACACAAGAGAGTAATTGATTATACAGTAAACTAAGGTCTAAGATAAATAAGCATGTAAAATATAAAAAAAACTCTCATAATATAAGTTGTTTGAAACTACTTTTGTTATCCTAAATTATAAGTCGTTATGGACTTTTCAATAAGGTTTTGAAGCTGCTTTTACATTTTTATCCTTGTTTATTATTCTCTTCTCTTTTCTCTCTCCTCTCTCCTCCCCTCCCTTGTTTTCAAGACATTTAAATAGGAGTATTTTAGGAAGAAAAAATATAAAGTCACCTCGTTTTTAAGAATCTTAATATGTATGAAATTAAGTCAAACGACTTATATTATGGGACGGATGGAGTAATAAATAAGCACATTAACACACATACATCCATCTCTGTATCAATTCTGCCTTTGCAATCAATATCATCGAACACTATAAGTGAAAAAACACTCAATTTCTTCTCTTATTATAAACAGCAATAGAAAAGGATTTAGATGTATATATGACATTGAATATCAGTTGAATAAGATATAGAATATCAAGAAATGGCTCAGAACTTGTCCGAGTTGAGAAGATACTCCATGAAAATAGAATAAAAGTCACTGATTTAAGAAGATCAGGAGAGAATCTTGTAATAAAACTTTTGATCTAATTTCTAAAAGTAGAAAACGATCCATTTGTTCCTGAATAATTTCTTTCTAAAGGGCTTCCGCTTCCCTGGTAATACACAAATTACACCGCCCTCAATTCAAGAAGATTTAAGAGGGAAAGAGAAATGGGTTGGTTTAGGAAGAGGAAGGGAGGAGGGTGAGAAAGAAAGAATAAGTAAATAAATAAAGTCCCTGCCAGACAGACACGCAGCTCTCACAATAATGATGCAAAATGCCTTGTTGCATTTGCCGCTCCCCGTTAATGATTGAAAATACAATAATAGCATTCCTTAATACATTAAGGAATGGGTTTCATATACTTCCTCCGTCCCATAATATAAGTCGTTAGATATTATTTTTATTATTTTAAATTATAAATTGTTGGGGACTTTTTAAGAAAGTTTTAAAGTTATTTTTATATTTTTATCCTTATTTATTGTTCTCTTTTCCTCTATATCTCTCATCTCTTCTCTTGTCTCGAAAATATTTAAATATGAGTGTTTTAAAAAGAAAAAATATAAAATTATAAGAATTTTAATATGCGTAAAATTAAGTTAAACGACTTACATTATGGGATAGAGAGAGTAATTAAAATATAGTTTTTTGAGCCCAAGATTTAGAAGGCCCGAGATAGCTTAAGCCTAAATTTTAAACTCGAATTTAAAATTAGCCAAGGCCAAGTTTACTTTATCTTGGGCTGAATAAAAGTACATAATAATAATAACAATAATAATAATAATAATAATAATAATAATAATAATAATAATAATAATAATAATAATAATAATATGTTATGAATTATTAGAATCTCCATTAATTAGTGGAGGCTCCACTAATTATGGATTTATGTGAATTATTAGAAGATTTTTATGGATGTCCACCATTTAGTGGAGACACCATTAATTGAGATTAGTTGAAGATGATGTATGCCATGATGTATTTCACTAATTAGAGCTCTATAAATAGAGTTATTATCTAAGCTTGTAATACACCATCATTTTGTGAAAGAAAGATTAGTGAAAGAAAGATTAGAGAAAGAATTGTGAGAGAAAGAAAGAGAGAAGTTTGAAGAGAAATTCTTGTGCAAAGAATAGTTAGAATTCTCTTAGTGTGTAGTGTGTAGATTTTATTCTAACACTACCCTAATTTTATAACACGTTATCAGCACGAGTCTCTGTCGTTATTAAAGCCAGAAGACAGGTACGCATTTATTGATCTCGCTAAATTCGAATTTGTAGCCCTTGATATTTCTGAAAAAAAAATTTATATGTCATACAAAAATGCATCTAAATGCTAAAAAAAAGGGAGATCCATATGTCATGTGGATAAAAAGAAAGATTTGACCACTTGAAGATGGTCGTACTACCCACTGTACGGTATGAATGGTTGCACCTGAAGTTGCAAGATTGTAAAACCGTGAACTCCGTGATGTATAAAACTACATCTTAGTGAAAAATTTTACGGAGAAAAAGTTACTGATGAAGTTATATTGGAGAAGACATTCTCCACTTTTCATGTTCTACAGTAACAATATCGAGAAAAAGGGTATCCAAAATTGACAGCTTTAACATGAGTTATTATTGAGAAATCATGAAGCCAGATGAACTGGCTCAACAGCACTCCCAGAAGTGAATGTTGTTGACTCCAGTAGAAGCCATCGTTATAGTCGTAGTTGTGGCAGTGGCCGTGGTTATGGTCATTGACACACTCGATATTTCCCTTATCACAGAGAAATACTGGCCACCTGAAGTGGAACAGAAAAGATAATAAGGGAAAAAGATATTTCCATTAATAATAAGCATCACATCTTTTATTCATATCACTAGTGTTCATATGAACTTGATGATACATGCTTATAGTTGCTCTTTTGTAATTGAGCTGACAAATGTAAGATGAAGGTTTGTAATTGTTCTTTTTCAATATTTACATTAGAGGACGACAAACAATTAGTAATTATGGACTTCGACTCCTCTTTTTCGACATCCTCCTCCTTTTCTTTCCCTTTTGAGCCGAGCATCGAGACTAGCAGCGAGAATTAGCCAGTAAAATTACTTGCGAAATGAGTCTTGAGATTTTATGATCTCCTTAAGTTTATTATATTTCTTATTATATTTGGCCTTGAAGCATGCTTGTCTCAATTTCTGTGTTTGGTCCTCTAACTGCGTATTAGGACTTTCTTCCACCAACTGTTTTTCACATTCCGATATCGCAATGGCTTCTTTTAATTTCTTCTCGACCATATGTCCTCCTTCTTCTTTATTTTGCATATCCTGTAAATCGAAGTGATATCATCGGTTATTTACTTATAAATTTTTCATAGTTTCATACTTGCAAATTATAAGTATGTATGAGAGAGAACCTGAACATTCTTGATTATGGTCTCCAAGCTCACCAATTTCCTGTGAGGCCATCGACGAATTCCTAACTCCCTACATCTTTTCTTGAGACGGGTTATGCCAATATTCAGTTCTTTGGCTGCGCTTTTGATTGGTAGGTAAAAGTACTGCGAAATTGTTTCTCTTGATAGTGTCTGGGAGTTATTGCCCTTCTTCTCTCTCTGCCTCTTAATCATCTTCTTCTCCCCAGGAATTTTGTCTGCAATAATATCTTGAACTTCGATATTATGCATTTCATGAGTACTTACTCCGACTTCGTTGCCAAGACCACTCATTATTTCTCCTAGAAAAAGAAAATAATATCAGTAAAGGTAATACCATTCAAAATCCATGTTTAAATGTATAATAACCTGGAAACATATTCTGGCTTTGTTCAAAATCCATTAGAGAGTAGAAAGGATCATGCACAAGCATATCCTCATTCAAATGAATAGTATCAAGAGGAACAGTATCAAAAGCAGTCTCTTGTAGGAGCAGATCAACTTGGTCCAAAGCAGTATGTTCAAAACTTCCACTGATTTACATAAAAAAAAACAAACCAAAAGAGAGTTTAATTTCATTATCAAGCACACTAAAAACAAATGGAAGCCATCAAAGGTATCTCACCTGAAATTAGGAGGAAGCATTTGGTTTGAAAAGGAAAACATATCAAAATCTTCTGCATTCGAATTAGGCAGAAGCGGTTGGTTTGGAAAGGAAAACATATCAAAATCTTCTGTGTTTGAATTGGGCAGAAGCGGTTGGTTTGGAAAGAAAAATACATCAACATCTGCTGCAGAAACCGAGTCAAAATTTGACCATGTCTCAAATGAATTACGAGTCTCCATATCTGCTTTGTGATTTTTGTTTTTGATATTTACTAATGACTGATAACTGAGATATATATCGATACATATATATATATATATATATATATATATATATATATATATGTATAAGGAAGAAGAAGAGGTCGATGGTAGGTAGAGGGTCGGAGGAGAAGAAAAGACAAGAGAGGAAGATGAAAAGTCGGTACCGGGAAGAGTGAAAAAAATAGATATTTTTCTTGGCATTTCCTGCTTGTCATCATTTTCTTATATTTATTTTCTTATTCTCTTATGAAATCATTATTCCCTAAATTAAGGGGAGAACAGAAACAGTACAAGAAAGATCGTGATTGGACAATATCATTAAATTATCTTGATCCGCATACAAGCGCATGTGAACTTGAAGTTCAAAAGATAATTCATTTGTAAAGCATTGCAAATCAAATGCCAGACGCTTTTGTTGACTCTAGAAGAGTAACAAAATCGCATATGCCGACTATAAATGCTCCTATTCGAATTGAAGTTCCAGCGAGAACAAAATATTATACCTATAGTCTGCTGAGCCAAAAGCATGCCAGAAGCATGGCCGACCTCTTGGTTCTAAAGATAAAAATCCTCGAAAGAAAAGAGGATTAAATGATCCAGAAGATCATATTGAAGAAAAGAATGATAAAGACCAAGAGAGAGCTGATGACAAAGAACCGAAGTTGATGAAAGTAACACTGAAATTTCTATCAATTATACCACTTACGGTAGAAGTTGGAATCGGATAGAAAGCTGTTATTGATGATATATTTGCATACAATATATCTCTTGATGTTACACGGGATAATGATGATCCTGAACCAATATCGATTGATGAATGTCGGCATAGAAAAGATTGGCTGCAATGGAAAGATGCGATTCAATCGGAGTTAAATGCATCGACAAAACGTGAAGTCTTCGGACTGCGAGTCCGAATACCGGAAGGTGTAAAACCTGTTGGCTACAAATGGATATTTGTGCGAAAGCGCAATGAAAAGAGTGAAATCGTTCGATATAAAGCGCGATTAGTAGCCCAAGGTTTTTCACAAAGACCAGGTATTGACTATGATGAAACTTATTCTCCTGTTGTTGATGCTATTACACTCAGATATCTTATCGGTTTGGCGAGTACATGAAAAGATAGATATGCGCCTATTAGATGTTGTCACTTTGCTTACTTGTATGAAAATTTAGAAAATGATGTTTACATGAAAATCCTCGAAGGATTTCATATGCACGAAGCATATAAACATTATCCTCGTGAAAATTACTCCATCAAGTTGCGAAATCATTATATGGCCTGAAGCAATTTGGGCGCATGTGGTTCACACGTCTTAGTGAATATTTATTGAAAGCGGGATTTAAAAATGACCAGGTATGTCCATGCGTTTTTATTAAGAAATCTGGTTCTAAATTTGTGATATTAGCTATGTATATTGATGATATTAATCTTATTGGAACTCCTGAAGAGCTCCAAGAAACAATTGATTATTTAAAAAGAGAATTCGAAATCAAGGATTTTGGTAAAACCAAATTTTGCCTTGGTTTACAAATTGAACATTTGGAGAGTGGAACATTTATTCATCAATCAACATATACAGCAAAAGTGCTAAAAAGATTTTACATGGACAAAGCACATCCATTGAGTATTCCAATGATCGTCCGATCAAAAGATCCTTTCCGACCTCAAGAAAATGATGAAGAACTCCTTGGTCCTGAAGTACCATATCTCAGTGCAATTGGTGCATTGATGTATTTTGCTAATAACACACGGCACTGATATTGCTTTCATTGTCAATTTATTAGCAAGATTTAGTTCTTCACCAACACGACGACATTGGAATGGAATTAAACAAGTCCTTCGATATCTCCAAGGTACAATTGATATCGGATTATTTTATTCAAATAAAACCAGTCCAACATTGATAGGTTATGCGAGATCTTTGGTTATTTATCCGATCCACATAAAGCACGTTCTCAAACGGGCTATCTATTTACATGTGGAAATACTTGCTATATCATGGCGTTCTACGAAACAATCTATAGCGACTACTTCTTCAAATCATGTTGAAATTATAGCCATTCATGAAGCAAGTCGAGAATGTGTATGGCTAAGATCCATGATTCATTATATCCGAGAAAGTTGTGGATTATCATCAATCAAAGGTATTCCAACTCCTCTTCATGAAGACAATGCAGCTTGCATAGCTCAATTACGAGGAGGATATATTAAAGGAGATCGGACAAAACATATTTCACCAAAATTCTTCTTTACTCATGAACTCCAGAAGAAATGTGAAATTGATGTGCTACAAATTCGGTCATGTGATAACCTCGCAGATATTTTCACGAAGACTTTACCGACTGCAACATTTGAAAAGTTGAGATATAAAATCGGTATGCGTCGGTTTAAAGATTTAAAGGAATCATCTCATCAGGGGGAGTAATAAATGGACATATAGAATAGTGTACTCTTTTTCCTTCACTAGATTTTTTTCCCACTCGGGTTTTTATCTAGTAAGGTTTTAACGAGGCATATTCTTTATGTAATGGATGGACATCCAAGGGGGAGTATTATGAATTATTGGAATCTTTATTAATTAGTGGAGGCTCCACTAATTATGGATTTATGTGAATTATTAGAAGATTTTTATGGATGTCCACCATTTAGTGGAGACACCATTAATTGAGATTAGTTGAAGATGATGTATGCCATGATGTATTTCACTAATTAGAGCTCTATAAATAGAGCTATTCTCTAAGCTTGTAATACACCATCATTTTGTGAAAGAAAGATTAGTGAAAGAAAGATTAGAGAAAGAATTGTGAGAGAAAGAAAGAGAGAAGTTTGAAGAGAAATTCTTGTGCAAAGAATAGTTAGAATTCTCTTAGTGTGTAGTGTGTAGATTTTATTCTAACACTACCCTAATTTTATAACATAATAATAATAATAATAATAATAATAATAATAATAATAATAATAATAATAATAATAATAATAATAATAATAATAATAATAATAATAATAATAATAATAATAATAGTAATAATTAGATTGAGCTAATGTTTGGTTAGACCCGGCTCAGAAAGTTGTCCTGGCTCTAGAAGGGGAGGGATTCTTGTAATTGTCTTGATTCTACCAGAATAATTCGATCCCATATGAGGCCCATTCCTCCCTCATTGCTGGGTGATAGGAGAGGAAATTCTAGTCTACTTTTTTTTTTTCTTTTCTTTCTTCTCATTTTATGTGACTCTTTTCCTGTCCTCTATAGGAGCACAAAGGACAAATTTTTTTTAGTAAGAGTTGCATTCATAAAGAAAGAACAAGTTACATATATATATATATATATATATATATATATATATATATATAACAAGATCCTGGTAATAGAGAAAAAATATCACCTCGCAAGAATATTACAATACATAAGATAAAAAACAAACACAAAAAAACTTCTTCTTAATTACTTTGTCAGCATCTACGAACAATAGCGGCTTGCACAAACCAAATCCACTTAGATCCGTGAACAGCATTTTGAAAGACTTTGGTGAATCAGCGATCTTAAATATTGCCTGAGAAATTGGTGAGAAGTGGAGGAAATGTCCAAACTAATTGTTGGGTAAAAGATTAACAACAAATGCAAGGAGAAGAATAAACATAAAGAAGAAAATATAGAACATAGGCAAAAAAGATATGGAACTGGAGAAAGAAAGCCAAAGAAAAAAAGTTTTGTTGTTTGAGACCAACAAAGGGGTGAGATCACCAAAAATAATGGGAAAGAAATGATCTTTGACCAAGAACCAAGCTCCGACAAAAGTCAGAGCCCAGATCACGCCAAAGAGAGGCAGCTGGAGCGCAAGAAAATGAAAACCAGAGAGAAATTGGGTTAGAGAGATGGAAGAATGACACATAATGAATGTCAAAATATATATATATTTTTTAAGAAAATCAAGTATCTAGGCTTCGTCAGACTAATTTTGAGTCACTTCAAGAATCGTCCCTAACTCGTAAGGATGTAAATCACGGAATATACTCCCTCTAACTTTAGGTTCTCCATAACACCCTTTACATCATTGCGCACAAAAAGCGGACTCCACATTAATTGGTCAACGCACATAACCTCAAGTTCTTAATGAGATTCGAAACCCTATATTACCACTGGCAACGAAAACCATTATGGATTTGTTATAAAATATGGGTAGTGTTAGAAAAAAAATCTACACACTACACATTAATAAAACTCTAACGGTTCTTTGCATAAGAATTTTTTCAAATCTCTCTCTTTCTTTCTCTCACAATCACAATTCTTTCTTTCACAAAATGATGATGTATTACAAGTTTAGAGAATAACTCTATTTATAAAACTCTTAATTAGTGGAATACATCATCTTCAACTAAATCTTAATTAGTGGTGTATTTACTAAATGATGGACATCTATAAAAATTCATAATTAGTGGAGTTTTCACTAATTAGTGGAGTTTTTACTAATTCTTTAATAATTTACATAAATTTATAATTAGTGAAGTTTTCACTAATTTAAATATTTACAACAGGATTGATAAATTATTTGAGATGTGCCGGGGCTGTCAAAACATTTTTTGTTTATGGGGTGTTGGGACATTGGGGGGCCCAATTTTAGGACAAGAAAACATACTTTCATTTTGTCAAATCTACCCTATAGAAACTTTTGATTTTGGTTTCGACTTTCGAGCATGGAGTTTAGACGACATCAAGAAATGAATCACATGAAAGATAGAAAGAAGCGTGATGGATAAAAAACTTCAAGCTGGAAGAGAGGGTCAGTAAATTATCTAAAAAGATATATTAAAAAATAATATTATAATTTTTAAAAAATAAAAAGTATCTAAACAATTTAAATTTTATTAAGATAAAATTAAATTTTTAAAAAAATTTTGGAGAGCACCCTGGATGCAATTAAGGTCTTAAATGTAAGTGAGTCGAAATAACAACTTAACTAGTACATTTATTTTTATTAAATTTAATTGTAGCATTTAATACTCATTAATTACACATTTCTTCCATTTTTCTTATCATATACGACCTTCGTCCTCTTTTATCTATTAATTTTAAACGATTCACAAGTTTAAAAAAAATAAAATTTTTAATTAATTAATCATTATTTTTTATTTTACTCTAAAAAAGAATCTCTCTCTTTATTAAGGAATAATCAAATTTTAAAATTTTATATGTTATAAGCATATTTAATTTAGTTTCATTTCTCACTACAAGTGCAGAAGTACTCACGGTATCAAAGAGGGATATTTGTGAAAAAATAACAATTAATATAATCTTAGTTTACTAATGAGACAAATAAATTGAAATAAAAATTTTAATTTTAATGGACAAATAAAAGAAAATAGAGAGAGTATTATATATTTTCAAAAAACACCACGTATTAGAATATACATGAATGAAAAGAAAATAATATTAGCACATTTATAATAAACCTAAACTAAAGGGTGTATCTAAAAGTGAGTCTTACAAATAAAAATTTAGTATTTAACTATTGAAATTAAATCTACAATACGCTAAATTTATTTTGCAATAATTTCTCGTCTCATCTTCAAGGGCTCTCCCTTTCTTTGACATACTTGAACACCAACGATACATATCAAAATTCTTTTTTTTTTTTTGGCATAAAAAAATATAAATTGAGTTATTATCTTATCATTATAACTCTCTTGAAGAAAGAAAATACTGATAAATGTAATTTTCATAAATTATTATATTAAAAATCGGCATATTAATATATATATATATTTTTTATATGTATAATTAAAAAAATTAAATTTATATAAATAATTACTCATAATAATATAAGAAATTAATAGAAAGGAAAGTTATTAAGGGGGAAAAAAAGAAAAATGAAAATGGGCATCCAATGGGACTGAGTAGGGGTGGCAATCGTGTCGTGTTCGGGTTGGCGGGTCGTGTCAACTTGAGATAATTACACTTGATAGGCCAACCCGAACACGACCCGATTAATAAACGTGTCGTGTCGTGTCAACCCATTTATTTTCGTGTCGTGTTCGTGTTATAAAACGGGTTGACACGACATGACATAATTAGACACAAAAATTAAATAGATAATTACTAAATTCGTCAACTCGAATACCTACTAAACCCGCCAATCTGTGCACCATTACACAAAAAAATTGAAAAAATCAAATCAAATTATATAAAATTAAAAAACTAATAAAATAGTCCGTAAAATCATAAATAACTAATAAAATAACAAACCATCCCGCTAAATATTTAGAGATCTTAATAAATTCATAAGATTTAATCTTAAAAATCTAAACAAATGTAATTTTGCAATAAAATTGGATTATTCAAGAAATTATTTTCTATAGATATTTAGAACAACAATTTTGTCGTAGCATGGCAGGAATTTTAAAGAGCAAATGGAGAGCAAAAAACGAGCACGAAAGGAAGGCTTGTCCTTGTAGGGTGTAATTCAAATTGTTTTTATCCCAATGTCAGAAATAGCATAGTATACGAACTGGTCAATCGATGCAGAGTGAACCTTACCCTCTGGTAAATGCACCACACGAGCTTCTTTTCATTCTATATTCGATTCGACCTGTAGGCATATTACATATGTTATTTCTTAAAGGTCTAAAGTCTAACCTTCCCCTTTAGACTCGCGTAAGGTCGTTGCTTACCAACTCGTACTAATATTATTATTATAGACACTAAATAATAATTAATTAAGAATGATTCATTTACTATATATCAAGCAAATAACCACATTAACATCATTTATTTTCTTTAAGATGTCTCATATAATTAAACAAAATAGACACGCAAATAATTTAATTAATTCATATAATAAAATTTAATTCAATTAATTCATGTAAAAAATTAAATTATCTAATTTTCTATAGTAAAATTTGTAGGGTATTACAAAAAGTATTAAATATAAATATTAAAAAAGTTAAACGGGTTCGCGGGTTGAAACGGGTTAAAACAGGTTGAACCCGTTTATGACCTGTACACGTTTAAAGTTAAACGGGTCGACCTGTTTCGACCCGAACCCGCGAAACCCCAACCCTAACCCGCTATAACCGTGTCGTGTTCGTGTCGTGTTGACGTGTCGTGTTCAATATTGCCGCCCCTAGGACTGAGCATCCTTAAATGAGCGGCATGAATGCCGGGTGAGGAAAATAAAGAGGTCAGCAATGCCACGTCCTCATTTTCCAATTCCGAATCGAGCGGTCGTTAGCCAACTTGATCAACGGCGCCTGTGACAAATCGGCCGTCCAACTAATAGCCGACCTGGCAGTTGTTCTACACATGACTTCTCTAATACCGCTCGCTCGATTACTTTGACCAACTTCCACGTGTCTTTTGAACAACAACTGTTACTGCCCTGTCAGCACTGCTTCTTCAACAATTAATCTCTTCGTTTCCCCTTTCAACTGCAAAATTCCTGAGTATCTCAAATTGATTAGTTGTGACAATTCTCCGTTTTCCTCTGCCACCGGCATTACGGCTGCCAGTGAGTTGAGCATAGTCGAACCTAAGTTATATGGTACTTGTTTATAATAGATCTGATATATGCATTTTATTATTCGATACTATTCAAATTCGTTTACTTGTTTAACTTATATAATTAAGTCAAATATAGAACTATAAGACTCGTACTTATTTACTATATTATTCGAATAATATAAATATTATATAAAATATATACATAGTGATGATATTGTTTTTGTATTTTTATAATCTTTAAATTATACTTAATTTACAGTTAAAAATTATATGATTTTTTACGAGTTGAACATATCTCAATTCGAATATGCATATTCAAGTATGAAACTTTTTATACTATACTCGGCGAGTATTCAGGTTGAATTCGATACTTAATCGAGTCCGAATCTGAATTCGGAACAGAGTGATCAATATCTGATCCTACTAATTTATAATCCTAAGCGTAACTATCATTTGAAGGTACGCTGTGAGCTATTCAAAGTTGCACTGTGGATGTTCTATAGGTTATTTGAAGGTATCATGTGGATAAATTTTATTCTCGTATAATAACCCACAAATTATATAAAATGAGTAAGCCTTATTAGATAACCTCTTTACACAAATTTATTTTTTAAGAGAAGTTTAAACTTGATTAACGATGTGAGACTTACTCGTACTAACAAACCAAATCAACACAAAAAACAATACAATACAAAAGTCAGTCTAATGTTAGATTATGCGTAAATGTACAATTCTAAATTCTTCAAAGTTTGAGTTCTAAATGTTCAGTCTTGTTTATTACTCTTCCCGTCCCTATTTATCTGTCGTTTCTGTATCCCTTTTTATCTGTCACATTAAAAAAATTTAAGTACAATTAATATTAAATTTACTATTATACCCTTGTATTAAATAGTTTTGAAAAATGAAAGTGTAATAATTTTAGAGAGAGAGAGTTAAACAAACAAAGTAAGAAAATAATTGTAGAGAATATTAAATTAAGAATACTTTTGGAATGTATAAATAAATTTATATAAATTTAAGATACTAACTAATTTTTCTTAAATTATGTGAAGTGGTTAATTGTGACAGATAAATAGGAACACAGAAATAATAAATTACAAGTAAGACGAACATGAATGGTTGATAAAATTCTATACTCTATAAACTTAAAAAAAAAGACAATTGGCCAGACTTTTAAACGAGTGCAATAGTCAAACTCATGAGTAAAATGCACAGGCACCAACCAATAATAGCAGCAGCAGAGTCCACAAAGCTGTTGGGAAACTCAGGAGGCGTGGATGTTTTAGATGGTTGACAAAGATTAATTAGCCTAAGATCACTAAAATCGGATTAAACTAAACCTAGAAATAAAATTTCAATCAGTTAGGTAATGCAAAACGCTAGTCCAACATGATAACCGCTCATTTGTTTGTCTTCATTTACATGCACCATTTGCTTCTATATTTGCTATATATATAGCAAGCTACAATGTCTGTCTCATTGTGCCTTCAAATACTTGTCCAACCAAGTAAGGTCAGCTGGGCTGAGCTCTCTCCCACCACCACACAGTATTCGTGTCAAATCTTAGCTTTCGGACATACGGAAAATGGTGAAGACAATGCAAAGAATGCCATTGTCAATTTTGAGGTTAGCACTACTGCTGGTTGTCCATAAGGCTGATGGATATGGTAGCGGTGGTGGTGGTTGGCAGAGCGCTCATGCAACATTTTACGGTGGTGGCGATGCTTCTGGGACAATGGGTGAGTTGAGATTGATTAGACAACTAGCTAGTGAAAATTGTTTTTGAGTTGCATGGTCTATGTTGTTTTGATTGACACTCTCAGTTCAGTAGACAATTTCTTGCTTAGTAATATGCGCTGGTGATGGATATGCAGGAGGGGCATGTGGATATGGTAACTTGTACAGTCAGGGTTACGGGACAAGCACTGCAGCTCTAAGCACGGCGCTCTTTAACAATGGCTTGAGTTGTGGGGCTTGCTTTCAAATAAAGTGCAATGCCGACCCAAAATGGTGCCTACCCGGTATTATCACCGTTACTGCAACTAACTTCTGTCCACCTAACTATGCCCTGGCCAATAACAATGGTGGATGGTGTAATCCCCCTCTTCAGCACTTTGATCTCGCGCAGCCTGCTTTCCTGAGAATAGCCCAGTATCGTGCTGGAATTGTCCCTGTAGCCTTTAGAAGGTAACTCTTAAACATATTCCCATGTCAATTGTTCAAGGTTTTATAAAAGAATAACATGGAAAGTTCAAATGCCGCTTCATTTACGCTACTATTTTGTTTCAAGTTGAATGCTTAGGCCCTTTAACATGATATCAGTTGATCCGTCATCTGGTTGACTCTGCCCTAAGCCCATTTCTTCGTATGTTTTGACGCTTATCTCTCAATGTTCTCATACAGAAAATTCAATTTCTTTGTGGGGTTTGACAGGGTACCATGCATGAAGAAAGGTGGAACAAGGTTCACCATCAATGGCCATTCTTACTTCAACTTGGTTTTAATAACCAACGTAGGCGGTGCCGGAGATGTCCATACAGTGTCCATCAAGGGTTCTAAGACGGGGTGGCAGCCAATGACAAGAAACTGGGGTCAAAACTGGCAGAGTAACTCATACCTTGATGGCCAAAGCCTTTCTTTCCGAGTAAGCACCAGCGACGGCCGCACTGTTACCAGTTACAACATCGTCCCGGCGGGTTGGCAATTTGGACAAACTTTTGAAGGAGGCCAATTTTAATGTTACTTTGAGATTAATTAGCCATCAAATTTCGATCAAAGTCTTCCCTTTATATCACCTCAGTGAGGAAGCCGTGTGGCTTTTCATGTGAAAATTGTAGATATGTTCCAGGCTGTGTTTGGAATAAAGATGAATCTTGAGTTGCAATAAAACTAGTCTATTTACCCAAATTCCCTTTTCTGTTTTAACTTTCCGGTAAAACGGCCGAACTATGTGAAATTACCCCTATCTGTTTGGTATGGTATTAAAAAGCACTTCAAGAATGTGAAAAGGGGGACTCTTGTCAAATTGTAAAGCAGTAAGACTTAAAGCAATGAACCTTTTCCGGAGTCCTCATATTTTGTCAACTACGAGGTCTGTACTTTCCCAGCATCACAAAAAATGGAAGAAAGAAGTTCCGCAGATTAAAATGATGACCATTGGTAATATTCAGCAAAGTGAGACACAGAGTTTGCCACAGAAAGCATAGTTGCCGGAAGTGTAGCCAAAGCAAAGACAACAGCCTCATCAGACTAGCCTACAACCCTCGAAGCAGTGGCAACCTTTATGCCAAGGCCGCTCGTCAGCACTAATAGAATCAACAGTTGCCACGGCGTTCCCTTGAGACCAGAAATACATAGATAATATTGCAACAAAGAAAAGCACCCATAAGGGATATTTTACTTGTCTTTACCCAGAGCCAAGATCGTGTCAGAGGAATTACTATGATTTATGGCATTGCATTTGATGAAACTCTGAAACTGAAACACAATTGTAACACTAGAACTTCAAGCATGGACTTCAAATCATTTACAGGCTTACAGCTAAGATGAAGAAAGGAATCGCTCACATGATACAGACCTGCCACAAAATTGGTAAGTCGGTTTTTACAAAAAGACTAACAGAGCCACCAAAGGAAACTTCCTCTATCAATCACTCAGTAAAGCAGCAACTAGTTTGCTGGCAGGCAAAAACAGGAACCCATGTACAATCCAAAACCACCCCTAGCTTAAAAGGAAGACTGCCCCGCCGAAAAATTACAGGGGTGACTCAATAATTTAGCAAAGAATATTTCAGTCTCAGAATAATTTTCCCTTTTTCAACGCCAAGCTTTCCTCCTGTGACCAACCAATGACCCGGAGGATCTTGTGGTCCTTTGCTCATCTCTGACATATCAACAAATTTTGCCAACTTGTTGCCAACTGTTGTTTCCCCTGAAACAGAAGTTGTGTCCCTGCTGTTACTTCCAGCATTAACCTGCTTCTTTGACTTGTCTTTGGGGACATGATCCCACAATGATCTTCGTATGGTACATCCAGGGAGCCTTGAATACAGAAGTTTCATATGCAACACATTTCTTGGCCCAAAATCCCACACCCCAAGCTGTGCTCCTGTCACTATGTACACTCCAGAGAGTTCGCCTATAAAGGTTTCAGGGCTCTCAATTGGTGCAGTGCTCACATATGAAAAGTTCTTCCATTTCACAGGCTCAAACCATCTACTATCTTGTTCTTCAGGACCCTGCCACTTCGGAGCACCAATAGCCACATGTGTATCCCAGTAAGGCTGGAGAATCTTAGGAAGAGAGGCCAAATGTTGAAGATGAATGCATAGACGATTCTGCTTGGACCCTTCTAGACAAAGCCTCATGCCAGTCACTGGTTTCCGTCCAACTGAAACCTGCTTTATATGTAGCCAAGATGAGAGTTTAAGCAGTTGTGTTTTTTGTTATCTCATTCAGCCTCTTGATGCATCATTAAAACAAGAAACTATAAGACCCAAAACAGTATTGGGATTTTAATAGCCAATAACAGAGTTTGAAACATATGCTGAAATTACAATTCAACCATCTCACTGGGTTAGTAATTGGACAACTTAGTCAACATGATCATAATAATAATATTGGGTGGCACAAGGAGTCTTCTAGAAATTCCAATAAATCAAATACGAAATAATGGTGTGTTAGGTTGTACCACAAGCAAACCGAAAGCCCTGTATAGGATCAAGGGGGTAAAAAAGAACACAAAATGAACCTTAAACCAAATATATTTTGACATAATTCTTGGCATGGGAAATAATTCTCGGAATGGAGGGCAATGTAGCAGAAGCTATTATCTAATATCCGTCGGGAACACAGGTTGATAAAGCATGCATGCTGAACTTACTTGCTCTTGGCTGACATAAAGCTTTTGACCCATCATACTGAACTGCAAAGACGGGCAAACAGGTTCCTTTCTTGATTGACCTGGAAGCCTGCCCTGTACAGGGGCCCAAATACGAGGGACCTGATATTCTAAAAAATATCTCAACTCTTCAATCTGAGGCTTGTCTGCATAGAATAGCCACAAATAATTTGGGTAGAATTAGACATAATCATTTGCATTATAACTTTTTCCAACAAGGTTTCCACAGGAATGAACAACATAATCTCGAAAATACTTACATTCAAGATAGAGATCTATTGCATGAGTTAAATATTCCATTCCTCTAACCCCATCAAGAAGGAGAACAATTGGAAAGAATGACATTTCAATGACATCTGGAGAAGATCGAACCGTTCTTGCCCATTGATTGTGGCTTTGCTCCAGATCATCCCCTCCCCTTCGTCTGAAAATGACCGTAACATCCTGCATCAGAAATATTGAAGAAAAATCTGATTTCAAACAATTGAAGACATCTAACACAGTTGAAGCCATGTAACTTCACTATCAATCTAAGCAATTATATGTGAGCCACACAAGTAATATCCACATCTAACAGTAACATAAAGCTAAAGACTGGCTGCAACAGTGCAGGATGCAGAATAAAGTCAACAAACAAATAATCAAGAAATTAAACTAGTAGTCACAGATTTTAGTGGTTTTACCTCCTCATATCTAAAGGCTATTGAAGTATAACAAAAGACCTTTTTAGGATTTTCTACCACCTCGTCTAGGCTGGAATCACTTGAGCAGATAAAGAATAGTACAGGCTTGATTTTTGAGTTTGAATTCAAATAAGATCATTAGTTTAACCTGAGTTTAACGATGCACATATTTCAGCTCCAAAGCTCATGAGCCTCCTTGATTAAGCATATGTTTATTTTATCAATTTCCTTATAAAAAATTTCTATATATTAATAAATTCCTGACGTTGGTTCATGTAGCCGACCCCATGTTACTTGGGATTAAGGCTTAGTTTTTTGTTGTTGTTGTTGTTGTTGTTGTATGTATGTATATTTTGTTCCCTACAAAATGTTTCATATAGTAATATTTTAGTTTGAGCTCAAGCTTGCAGGCTCAATTATAGCTTCAAATCCAACACAAAGCTATCAAAAGTAGACAAGAATTCAATTCAATCTCAAGTTTACAATTCTAGTTGAGTTTAAATTCAAAATCGAGCTTGGTTAAAACAAGATCAAATTGAGCTCAAACATTTTAAGGTTCAATTCTTTTCATTTACACTGATAGTTACAAGTACAGATCAATGAAAGGATTTTTTTTTTCATTGAAGTTCCGATTTCTAGATCTAATCACAGAAAAAATAAAATAAATAATAAATAAATAAAAGCTCCTTTTGTTTTGGAGATTACTAACCTAAAACCAAATGGGTGATGATAAAATTACCATTTCTTTCATGTAAGTGTGAACAAATCTAAGAAGTGAAATGCAGCTAGAAGAATTTCTGAAGAATAAGTAGAAAGCCGAGAACCACAATTGAGTTTTTATATAGGATACTAGATCCCCAAATACAATTTAGTGCATACAATAGTTCACTCAAAAGGACTGGAAAAACGCAACTAACATACAGCATAAAAGAGCTTATACCATCAAATCATATAAATTATAAGCAGAGGATGGGTGCAGAACTATTATCGCCATAAATTCATACACAATATATCTACAGCATACCTCTTTCCCATTCCCTGTAAGATAAGGTGCAGCAGCGGGTTGTGGATATATGCCTTGGCTGTTGAACATGGAAGGATCAATTCCCTGCAGTATCCAAGTGAAGAGAATAAGCTGAAGGAAGAGAAACACTAGAACAATCAAGAATTGCACTTGTGGCTAACATAGAAAATGAAAAATAATGTGAATATTAAAGTCAAAATAGCATAATTGCTAAGAATGAAAGTAAAGAAATAGAGTGGAACTAGCCTTATCCTTGTATTTCAATAAACCTGAACTTGTAAGGTTTTCCGTTGTTGAGAACCTTTGATTTCCAATATCTTGGACATAGCTTTTTATTTCCATTGTGGACAAAGATGACGAGTCATGCTGTCTCACATAAATTACATCTTTTCCCCCGATAGTCACAGATGTAATAACATGTGTCCCAAAGTTTTCAATGAAGCTGACAAGAAACACAACTAGGAAAGTGTAAGAGCCACCAAAGTTAGTATTAAAAAATACTTTAAATAAACTTTCTTACCTAGCCAAGGCTGGTGGATCCCATGATGTAGGTACTGCTCTTCTAACATGATCTTGCAAGACCATAGGAGATATTGCCAGTTGAATTTTTGCAAGTGGAATGAAAAATCCATCCGTGCAAAGGGTCTTTGTGGCAGCTGCATCAGTGTTCTTGGAACCAGTAAAACTAAATGCAGCATTGAAGCTACCAAGAGGAGTATGTCCAGATAAATTAGCCTTCCGATTAAAATATTCCACCATCTGCAGTCATTTAGCATTTCATACCCTTAGAAAGAAAAGGCATTACCGCAACATATGAAAATAGACACATTGAAAAAAGCACTCAACATTCAATTTGAATATATTTTTAATCCAAGCATTATTTTGCAGAAGTAAAAGCTAAAAGCAAATGAAAGATACTGAAGCGAACATGCACTTTGCTATGGTTTACAACTGCCTTGGAAAGCATTCAGTTTTATTAGTTCTAGTAAGGCAAGTTCATATCGACTGCAGATGACAACATTGATTAGTACCCAAATTCTTAGGGCAAAATTGCATGTTCAACACAAAAAGCTTTTCCTGCCAAGTATCATAAGATCTTTCATTATTTCCCCCGATTAGTAACTATTATAGTCTTATAGTGCCTCTTGGACTCGAACAGCAGTAAAGGTGTTTCTTAATGAGGACAAAAAAAGCCAAATTCCATCCTGTGTTGCCAAAAGTCACAATAATCTCCACCATAAATACAACAGTTATTAGTTAGTTACCAGTTGCTTGACAGATAGTCCCAAATAACTTGGACATCAGCAACTAACATTAATTTTTTTAAATTATATGTATATATATATATATATATATATATATAGAGAGAGAGAGAGAGAGAGAGAGAGAGCATCCCTTCTCTAACAGTAGTAATGGTGTAAAATTCTCAGTTACTTCTCCTCCCATGGGTGATTTCCAACATTCCACATACATGGGTAACATTGACGAGAAGGTAAAGAACAAAGTTCTCCAAACTTCCAGAATCATGTTTATATAACTAGTGTTCTAAAATAATCTATTGCCCCAACTAACTGAGGAAGGTGGAAGCTATAAATAACTAAAGACTGAACCTAGAACTAAGCATAAGAATTTTCTCCTCTTGCAACTAAAGTGGGAGTGGCATCTATTGAGAACAAGATGAGAAAAAACCACTTGCATTGGTTTGGTTGGACATATACAGAGAAGACCGAAAGATGTTCCCATTAGGAGGATTGAGAGATGGAGACAGAATAGGGTGGGTAGACAGAGGTAGAGGCATACCTAAAACAGTATGGATTGAGATGATTAAAAAAGATATGTCTCTATTAGATTTCGATGTATGACGGTAGATAAAAAGAAGTAGAGAGAGAAGATTCATGTGAATGACCACATGTAGTCTTATATTGGTTCATTTCATGTTGCCGACCCAAGTTTCTTTGGACTAAGGCTTAGATTTTGTTTATTTGTTTGCAACTAAAAGAATTTTTTCTTCTTGCAACTAAACAAGCTTAAGCAACATGAGGACATTCTATATTCAGGTTTTAAATGGCGAATTAAACCTGAATATAAGCTATTAAGCTAACAATTCAAGGGCTCCTTTGGGCTCATTAGTTGAAGTGATATGAGTTCATCCAATCTTGATGTTGATAATCTATCGAAATAGACTCCGAAGAACACTAATAAATCAAGTCAAATTTCTCAATAAGGAGAAGTATGAGAATTATCACTACATACCTCGTTAAAACTGCAGACACCGGAGCTATCACGCCCTCCGGCTTCTGGGGAATTCCGAATATCCCTTGAAATATTGGGAACTACTAGGTTATCATACAACCAAAGATCCCTCGTATGTTCTTCGTCAATCTCCACAACCCTAGAACCAGCAACTCCCTTGCAGTAGAGTAACCTGGTATCAAAATTCACATCAAACCCCCTCCCAAGTGCCTGCACAGAATTAGTAGCAGTGTGCAAAGCTGCTGCATTTTCCTCCATTTCATCACCCCCACCCCCACCCCCACCCTGACCTGAACCTACCTAGCCGACCTCCAGAATTTCAAAACCCAGCAATCCCACTTCAATTTAAGGCAAACCGAACAAACTCAACTGACCTGAAATTTCAAAGCTCAACCAAATCAAGAAAAATGGAAACCCCTACAGACTCTTACTTTAAGACCCCGTACAAAGCAATTAAACCAAGCAATTGATAAAACTCTGTATTCTTAAACCAGAATCCTCCACATGTACAGACATAAAGATGTGAACTTTAAGCTTGACGAAAGGAAATTATCCAAGAAAGATTCGAACCCAGATAGGATCAGAGCGTGCAGCTATAGTGTATACCCTCTAGATCTTGAATCTTCCTTCCGGGATTAGGACTACTCTTTACCACACTGTTCCTCAACCTTCAGTACATATCTACATGTAGCTAACTACCCTACTGTTCCTGCAATGTAAAACTCTCTTTATCTCTCTGTATACGACTTTACCCCGATTTTCTCTCTCTCTCTACAATCAAACTTTTGTAAGCAGTTTGTTGTATTGGTATTAGCAAAGAGAACATTGACTCTTTCGGTCTTTATTTACTCCACTAGAAAGTTCTTCGAGAAATACTATATTAGACAAACGAAGCCCATTTTTACTGGTACAAGAATTAGAGGAAGACGAAGGAAAACACACACGTGGTGCCACTGCCAGTCTGCTAAAAAAAAAATCTGAAATTGACGGTTAAAGAAAGACAAAAGCATGAACGCCTGAATGGTCTTCTGACTCTGTGTAGTCAATTTTACGCGCTGTTGACAAAGAGTAATTTTGCCATAAAAAGAATTTAGAGTTTATTGAGATTTTTTAATTTTATTTTAAATTAAAATTTTATATATTTTTATTTTTAAAAAATTATTATCGATTCAAGACATATTATTTTTTTAAAATCCATCTAATCCTATATATATTTCATAATTTTTTATAAAATTTATTTCAAATTAATTCTTATTTATTTACACTATAACTTTTTTGAATATTTTAACTTTATTATTTTTTTAGTACGTAAATGTTTAAATAAAATTACTGATTGATAATTAAAAATATAAGTAATCAATTTTTATAATATATATTCATATTTAAATATTTCATCTTTATATTAGAATATGAATTAATAAAATTTTATTGATTCAATAAAACTCTTGCATGCACTATCTTGAACAACACTCTTAATTTAATTATAATAATAACTTAATCAATTAAATTCATGATAATAAATCAAGAAAATATTAATACTCGTTTAACAAGTATAGCAATCCATCCTTTTTTTTTCTTCTTTTTCTTGTAATCACGCAAGTTCTTCTTGGAAAATTGAAAAAATTATAATGAAGAGTAATGCATATTTGTTAAGAAGAAATTGTCGGCCGGTTCCGAAGCTTCTAAATAAAATGTACAAAGGCGTCTTCCATTTTTGACACAAAAAAGAATGCGGATATGACCCCAAGATGCCGGCTTCCTTCCCTCTCCCATCTGATGTTTAACTCAGCAAATGGATTCATCTGCACTTTGTTCTTCTTTTTATTTCCTACTATGCCTAGGCAATTTTAATATAACTGTTCAGTTTGACAGGTACAATTGGGAGTTCTTTGCACAACAGGAGAAGTTCGCAACTACTACTCTTTGCTACTCTTTGGGTATATGCGGAGTAAATCCCGCCTCGTAACTCTAATAGACAAAAAACCACAAAGATGTAAAACAATTAGGAGTTCTTGACTTTCCCACAAATTGCAAACAAAATTGGAAGCACCAGCCAATCTATATCAACATATCCGTTCCAAGTCCATGTCGTTTTTATATATTTTCTCCACAGTTTCTGGATAAGTACAAGTTCTAGTTCTATTTAACATGTTTCCTTCTTTCTACTTCATCAATGATTAGGGAACACTGCTGATTTTGCTACTGCCGCATGCCCTTTTGCCCAAGTTGGAAGAGGTTAAAAAAAAGGCAACTTGAAGATTACCCGATCATTGTGAGTTTCTGGACTTCTTCGCGGCAAAGAGCTGGCGAAGAAAGGCAAACTTTCCTCTTGCACGTGCAGAAAACTCTGTCATAGTTCCATTACTAGTAACAGTCGCCTCATTGCTATTAGGTTCCGGCAAAGATGGTTCAGGTAGTGGCAGAGTGAAGAGAAAAGCATTGAGCATCCTTATAATCTGGCTGAAGCTCGGTCGCAGATTAGGATCCTCAACCCAACATGACTGGATGACAAAAGCAAGATCTGGGGAGATATCCTCTGGAATGCTAGGCCTCTCTTGCTGCATTCAGAATACATGATGTTATGTCAATCAGCATTGAAAGATAACTTCCAGAACAGTTGGCAGTCAACAGTTCACCAAGAGGGATCTTTCGATATGCATTGCATCATTAAGATTGCATCCATATTGAACCACAATTTCAACAGCATGAGTCACAATTCAACAACTTTAATTCAATATGTTATTGACACTGGCAACATGTAAGTGCTATATGACATGAAACAGGAACAAGAAATGAGCTGCATCTTACGAAATGCCTAGTTTGAATCCAACTCCAACACAGCAACCCACCAGAAAGCAAGATTTTAAAGTCGGACCATTTTGAAAATCAGTTGGGTAAGTGTCACCAATGCAACCATTGGGCCAAACCATTTCGACTCATGATTTAAATTAGCAGGCATACTCCCAATATATATTATAACCCTGTCAAATAAGTTTAATGTTCTCCAAACAAAAGAAAAATAAAATCCACTCCATACAATTGAATCAGTAAACGTATCAATCCATGACCTCAATTCTCTACAACATTTCAAGTTTCCAATACATTGTTCACATAGTATGGCTCATTGCTCCTAAGTTTGGAGATCAACAGTACACACATTATACCAATATGTACAAAAAATGTATATTGATCATCATAATCTTGCCTTTTTTCTGCAAACACGGTTTCTACTTTCATACTTTCTTTTTTGCCCAGGGCTACATGTAAATTCCCCCACCACCCCCACAAAAGAGAGAGAGAGAGAGAGAGAAAAGGATTATGTAGGATTAGTCAAAATTGATTATTCAACTTAATTGTTCCTAGAAGTCGTTACATGACAAAATGGCAATCGTCAATTTCAAATAAAAAAAGAAAACTACATTCAAGATGGAAGGGAAAGCAGGAAACCAAGCCTTCTCAATACTTTTATGAATAAAATGCATGTCGAATTAGAAAGATTGCAACAGCAGAAGAGATTGTTGGTGTTTATGCACCTTAAAAGCAGCAGCATAAGCAGCTTGCAAATTTGACATCCCTTCAAATGGCATACGGTTCGTCAATAACTCCCATAGAACAATTCCAAAACTGTAAACATCAACTTTATTATTGTAATGCTTCTTCTCTCCCTGACGCAATGTAACTGTGCTGTACAACTGCAATATTTATTCAAATTATATAGACAAAGTGTTTCAAAGTTTAATGCAAATAGTCCAATGTCCCAGAAACAAATGAATGAATTCTGATGCTAGATACTTCTTCTGAAGGACACACATAAAAGTTAAAGTTATCTTTCTCCTTATCCACTGCTGGGCCCAATGATAGAGTGGAAATGATTATCATGATGATAACACCTAAGGTTTGAAAAGTGCAAAAAAATAAAGCCTAGCTCAGCTAGTGACCTTAAACTTTTTGTTAAGAGACATCTGGTTGCTGTAATTCTTCGCAAATATCTGAGCTTCAGCAGCATTAAGTTGAAGGGGAAGGTAACACAAGGTTCATGTATACAACCAAACTGAATCCTATATAAGACCATGGCAAACTCCACCATGCAAAAGATCCAATAACTACATATGACACACTAGGCAAGCAAAAACATATATGCATCCTCTATCAGACCAGTTTTTGAGCCACATTTCATGGGAATTTTATATATCTGCACAAGGGATGAAATGTTTTTTCAACCATTCCATTGTCTCCTATTGACCATGCAGGTCAAGCAACTAAATGGGAAGCATCCTGCACATAACTATCAACAGTTTATTCATGATGGCAGTCCTTGATTACTGGCCACTATACACACTTTAGCAAAGGTTTCTTAACAATACATACTGACTGAGACAGATGAATCAATCAAATTTGCTGTTCTACTTGTGCAAACCCGGAGTTACTTCATTTCCCAGGACTGAAAGAAAGATGCAAGCCATATCACAAGAGCTATTGTTATCATGTAGAATAAAAAAGACATCCAAAAGCATCTTTACAAGAATTAAACTATACATGAAAAGTTATTGACTCTTTTTTCTTTTTTCCTGCCATTGATTCTGAAACTATAAGAAAAACAAAAGGAGCCGCATCCCAGGAAAATTTCTCTGAAATAAAGCTAGCATACTAATACAAGATTCAAGGGCGCAGTAGCAAAGAAACCCAAGATGATCTCTCATAATTTATTGGAAATAAGTTAACAAGAACCGTCTTTTTAATGGCCGTGTCATGAGCCAACTTTTTACTACCAACAGATTCGATTAAAGACAGTAGCTAGCTATGAGAGTTTCAAGGGAGCATGGCCAAGGGAGGTAGATTGTGCAACGATCTTGAATATTAGAGTATAATTATTTGTGCAAAGACTTGAGATTAGTTTTGAATGATTGTGCACACACATTATGTCTCAGTGTCCAAATCTAAAATAAAATATTGAGTCCATGTTAGCAGTTTCCAAGAGATACAAGCACTCTGTAAATCTGTACTCATTTGATCAATATTTCTCTCACACTCAAATTATTCATTCATTTTTTCTGACAAAAATAACTCTGATATGAAATGAAGAGGCTCATTTACCAAATCAGTAAGTCAGCACAAACCTCAGGGGCCATCCAACGGTATGTCCCAGTCTCTGCAGTCATCATCTCTGTGACAGATTCTTCCCTTGCGAGACCAAAATCTGCAAGCTTCACAGACTTCTGATTGGCCGTAAGCAACAAATTATCTGCAGCGAAATTTCCAGTGGATTGCTTCTCAGCCAAAGAAAGTGGGAGATAGACAGAAGGTATGGGGAAATCCACTGAAGCTGAACAATATCAATAAATGGTAAAGCACAAGAAGATCTGCATGGGTTGGACTCATGAAGCAAAGTACCAGCATCAACTGACTAAAGTCATGAATCACATAGAAACTACAAAAGTCTACTCCTGCTTTCGAATTACCAAAGTCATTTGCAATATAAGTACCAAAAAAAATTATACGAATAACTGGAACGTGAAGGCAGATCCTGTTCACAATCAGAGGGGAGAAACCCATCCAAAATCATTGTGTATTGAAATAGTCTACATTTACACATTTGTTAAAGAGTTATTATGCAAAATGACTATAGTAGAAATAAACAGAGGTTTATACAACTGAGCAAACCATATGATACCAGGTTTTAGATCTCTATGAATAATCCCATTGGCATGTAAACAATCCATGGCTCGGGCAATATCAAGGGCATAGTTTAGTGCCACGCGAAGGTCCAGCTGCTTTGGACGAATAGTGAGCAGATACTTCCGAAGTGACATTCCAGGTAGAAGCTCTGTAACTATCACCATTAGAGGATCCTTACATGCTCCAATAAACTGCAAAGACATAATCAAATATGATTACAGAAACAAAAGAAAGCACTCTGATGCACACCACAGATAAGCATAAAACGTAGAACTGCTGTACTAGTGCAAATTCCGAATAAACTAAAAGCACACTTACCAAATTTCTTTACCTCATAATCCTTACAATTATTAACATGCTCACCTTGACAAGATTTTCATGCTTAACCCTTGACATCATTGTTACTTCTCGGGCAAAACGACTTTCAATTGCAGCTCGTTCACTAGAAGTGTTGCCATGGTTGATGACTTTTATTGCAACAATTCGATCTCCGTACCTGGAAGAGGATTTAAAAAAAAAAAAAATCAAGTTGACTACAACAATTCAATGTACATAAAAACTGAGTAATTCCATGGCCCAAAAAAAAAAATGTCACTATTACATCTTTTAGAAAATGGATATAACAACTTTTAAAATTAAATTCCTCGTCAGACTTAGCTTGAGCAAAATTAGAGACCAATAAAGTAGCCTCTTTCTTTGGTATTAAGATATTTGATCTTCAAGAAAACCTTCACAGAGGCTGCAAATTCCAAATGATTGCTTCGCTCATCAATAGACTAAAGCTCTTCTCCTCTTATAGGTACAATACAAGAGTTTTAGCTCTAAAAAAATTGGAACTTGACAGCGGCATTCTCAACAGAAAACATAATGCTCTGAATTTTTTCCAGCATGGTGTAACTGACTTTCACGATGGAAATTATACAGCAACATGTGATTAAATTCAATAGAATACTGTAAAATGTTGTTCGCTACACTTACCTGCCTTCGTAAACTTTCCCATGAGCTCCCTCGCCAATTTTTGATCCAATAAACAGTTGTTTTGGGTCAACTAGCACTCTTTCATCGACAGATAACTCTGAGGAGGCAGTGATGGATCCATTTTGTGAGGCCCCCTCAACTGAATTCCGTGCAGCAAAGGGTCTGTCGTGTTCGCCTTCGTCTACAATGTTTTTCTCACAGCAACTCATAGTTGCAAAAAACCCACTCAGATTATCCCTGAGTGCCTCATCCCAAACTCTTTCAATCCAATTTTTTACCTAACAACCATTCTCCAGCACTGAATTCTGAGAACCAGGTACTATTTTCTCCAGTGAGGAAACAAAAATTTAGTTCGAGCCACCGCTTCAACAATCATATCCAAAATCACCATGAACAATAAAAATTCAAAAAGCCTCTAGTCTCCCCGGATTCAAACCTTTTTGCGTACAAGCAGAAATGCAGGAGAGGTCTGAAAACTTTCCAATCCTTAATCAGATACTGAACTGTTCTATTCCCCCACAAAAGAATTACTTCTCTTCACCGGAATTACAATCCAAAAACCCAATGACCAAGAAGGAAAAGAACTAAAAAGATATTCTTGAAGGGAAATACTAGCCAATATAAAATCTTGGATAACCCCAGCAAACAATACAGAATAACTAACTGAAGATAGCCACACTTTAACTCAAACAGGATTGAATAAGAAAAACTCAACTTGCAGTTCAAGCTTTGGTAAACGTGCAAATGGAAAAAAGCAAAACCCTAAGAAAGAAGCAACAAGGAAAGCTAACAAGAGAGAGAGAAGAGGTTCAAAGACTTGCAGTCCCAAATATATACTCCTGTTTGGGCATAAAGAAGAAGAGTGACAAGTTAAAGTAATCTTGGGTGGAAAACTTGGCCTTATATTCAAAAACCTCCAACAGGAATTTCGTCTCCTCACCGGAAAAAAAGAAAATCGGAGATAAACTTTTGTTCTGACGAAGAAATTCTCCGCCGTGTACGGTGGTGTTTACAATGGTGGTAGTATTAGGCAAATAGTAATGCTGCACCGCTAAGTAAAGTGGAGGCACACAACCATGAAGGAAAGTGTACTTCGCAGTGGAAAGTGATGTTGTAAACGACGAATGAGAAGATGACGCGTGGATTGCAAATGGGTTTTTTTTGGGCAAACGAGTACGATAAAATAATAATTGGCGTTTGGGATTTGGACGTTCTTGGTCGAGGATGCTTTTGGCGAGCGTTTCAGTGACGGACAAAGCTCATCCTCCAAGCCAAGCCAAGCCAAGCCTTCCAATCGACTCCACTCCCATTTGTGGCCTCGATGATGATTTTCTAACCCGTAATTTTTATTTATTTTTTATTTCATTTTTTTAATCTGTTTATTTTAATTAATTCATAAATTTTAAAAAAAATAAAATTTTTATTTAATTAATTAATATTTTCTATTTTATCTTCAAATAATTTTTCTTTATTAAAGAATAATTAAATTCTAAAATTTTATATGTTATAAATATATTTAATTTACTTTTATTTTTTACCATAAGTGCATAACACTCCTTGTATTAAAGATAAATATTTATAAAAAATATCAATTAATATCGTCTTTATTTATTAATGAAATAAATAAATTAAGATAAAAATTAAAATAAATAAATAAAAAGAACGGCAGAGTAAATCATAAAGTTATGTGAGATTCCCAATTAATCTAATGATTAAATTGATAATATTGACAAAGGATGAAGTTGTAGATAGTTGCATCTCATCGCATGGTGAAATTTTAACTCTGCACAAAATAGGAGTGGTAAAATCATAGACATTCTTTAACAAATCTATATACTATACTTATATAATTTTTTATTTATTAAATATGATATATGAATTTTTAACTTTGCGCAAAATAAGAGGTTTCCATTTATCTCGCTTATCTTTTTAAATTTTAATATATTTTTATCATTTTATAATATCAAATTTTAATATAAACGTTACTATACGTCATTATTTTAATGTTATTTCTTTTTTTCAAGTGATTATTATTGATTAATTAATATTTGCTTATCACGAGCAAAATGAAACATAAAATATATTATAATAAAAATATAACATTCTCTTTTGTTAAGCAATTAAGTTATATATTTAAATATTTATTAACGTAGCTTGTCCTTCGTAGACATCTCTCAAGGGTTTGGGGATTAAACCCCTTATGTCCTGCACTTTCTGCTCTCATAACTAATACTTCCTCCGTCCCATAATATAAGTCGTTTGAAGCTATTTTTATTGTCCCAAATTATAAGTCGTTGGGGACTCTTCAAGGAGGTTTTGAAACTGCTTTTACATTTTTGTCCTTATTTATTATTCTCTTTCCCTCTTTTTCTCTCTACTCTCTCCTCTTGTTTCCAAGACATTTAAATAGGGATATTTTAGGAAGAAAAAAATATAAAGTCATATTGTTTTCAAGAATCTTAATATGTGTGAAATTAAGTCAAACGACTTATATTATGGGACAAATGGAGTACGTCTTAATAAAGATTCTTAATTCATTTTTTTTAAGCGACGTTTAATGTATTACTTTAAGCATAAATAATCAATATGATTGTTATCATCAATCACTCTAACTAAAATTATTTCAAATTTATTACTCCCTCCGTTTTAAAATACTTATTTATGAAGCCTTTTGGACACAGATTAAGAGTGATAAAAACAATACAATAATTTATATAAAATTTCTATTTTACCTATATTAAAAACATAATAGTTATTAGTTGGTAAAAATTCCCTAGAAGAAAGAAGAATTTTGAAAAGTTATGCAATTGATTTAGAATAAATGAGGTAAAATAGGAAAAAATTAATCATTAATTCTAGAAATATATATATGAACAAATATTTTGAAACAAAACAAAAAAGTTTCATGAACAAGTATTTTGAAATGGAGGGAGTAACATGTATTCTCTTCGTCCCACTAAAATTGATAGTGGTTGACTTGGCACGATATTTTATATAAAAATAAAAGTTATAATATAATAATAATATAGTATAATAAAAATAAAAAACATGTAAGTCTCGTAATACTTTATGTCAAGTCTAAATATATAAAAATAATATATGTAGAGTATATTGATTATTTTATAATAAATTATATAATAAAATTTTTCTTTTTAATAAAAGTGTCAAATTTTTTTAGACAATTTAAAATAGTAAGTAGATGAAATTTTGTTGAGAATGATGAAATACTATATTCAAATCCACATCATATGAATTTGAAATTTTCTTTCTTTCTTGACATCATAAATCGCCATCATTTATTTATCTATACAATTAATTGAACGAGACATTTTGTACCATCAATTTGGTTTGCATTGAACTGAAACTCTAGTTAGGCAAAGAAGACTTGACTTTTTAAGTCTACATCTCAAATTTAAATAAAATTAAAGTATAAATGATAAAAATAAAAATCATAAAAAATTTTAAATATTAAAACAAAATTGATACTCCCTCCATCCCATAATATAAGTCGTTTGACTTAATTTCACACATATTAAGATTTCTAAAAATAATATGACTTTATATTTGTTCTTTCTAAAATATTCTTATTTAAATATTTTGAAAATAAAAAGAGAAAGAGAACAATAAATAAAGACAAAATATAAAAAATAGTTTTAAAACTTTTTTAAAAAGTCCTCAACGACTTATAATTTAAGACAATAAAAATAGTCTCTAACGACTCATAACGAGTACTACTTTACTTTTTGCTAAGTAAATTAACAAGTTCTTTTAGTGCAATTTCTCCTCATCCCCTACAAGATTTGTCACCTGTGTATTTTGCAATGATAAGGTGGACAAAAACATGGCATCTAAAGAAAAAGAAGAAGATGCCTTTCTTGAAAAGAGATTCCACTAAAGTTTAGATAACCACTTTTCACATTATTAAACCTTTAAAACCCATAAAAGGATCAGATTAAGAACAACGTTAATGACATTAATTCCATTCATGCGGCAGGGACACAAAATCATAAATTTAAAATTATGAACAAATTATATAAAAAGATACTGTACAAAATAATTTTATAAAATTTTAAAACATTTTTAAGAGGCAAAAGGTAAGTTTTTTAAAAACTTTTTTAAATTAATTTTATTAAAGAAAATATTAAAAATTAAAAAATTTCTGCCCTCTTGTTCCGACTATGATCAGTGGACGGGAAAAAAAAAAAAAGAAAGAAAAAGAAAGAAGAAGGAGATCGCCATGGCTGAAACTAGAAGCGTGCGCGACGATGGCGGCTAACCGACGCGCTGACTCCGCCCCTTTAACTTTGATTTGAATGATTCCAAGTTTCCAACGTCTTTTGCGCTTTCGTTGCTTCTAAATGAATTGTCAAACCTCACCTAATACTCTCGGCTCGGCTAATGGATTGTTACTGTTCACGGTCAGTTATCGGCTCTAACGAATATTTGACTTTAGTTCAAAGGAACTTGTGTTTGATTTTTCTTTTTTTTTTGTTCCAAAAAAAAAATAAAATCGAATACTTTAGAAGAAAATTCGAGTCAAGTCTCTAATAATTATTAAAGTTTAGCTGGATAAGGATTCAAATTGAATTCGATATTTTTAGTTCGAATTCAAATTTTAAGTCGTTGGAAGCTTTTTCAAGAAGATTTTAAAATTATTTTTTATATTTTTTTCCGTATTTATTATTCTCTCTCATCTCTTCTCTTATTTTCAAGATATTTAAATAAGAGTATTTTAGAAAGAAAAAATATAAAGTCATCATGTGTGAAATTAAGTCTAGTGATTTATATTAAGGGATGGAGGAAGTATATTATTTAAATTTCATTTAACATTATATACAATCATAATTGAAATTTTGATTTTAATGATATTAATATAATTAAAAAAACTCTCGGAGCATATAACGTAATAACAAATGACGAATTTGTAGATGTTAATACTCTCGTGAAGTCACGAGTTCAATTCTTAATTTTATATTGTACATTTTGCGATTTATTTAGTATCTCTATAAGATTACGGATTCAATTCTTGACTCTATATTGCACCGCCGGTAATTTATCTCCTTTATAGAATACCATAATAAATGTGTGGGGAAACATTCCTAATCAACGTTGCTCAAAAAAATTTATTAAAATATATTTTTGTAAATATATTGCTCATGTTCCTTTTCCCACTTCTTGAACTTCAACAACTCTAGTGCATGTACCAATCCCAAACGATTATTCCATTGTTAGTAACATTGGGTGACAACGGCAAACCCCACAAGAAAGGTCAATCGAATGGTACATTAAGGCATTAAACTAACAGGTCAATAGATTAGAAAGCTAGCATTTGTCAAATTTTGGAAATAAACAGTAAAAATCCATACTTTTATTATATTTTTTGCTCAATCAATGAGCGTGGCTGGTTAATATAATAATATTAGGATCATTTGTCAAAGTCTTTCATAAGGGTTTGCCATAACTATATCATTAGGAATTTTCCAACACAATAAATTACTTATTTGAATAAGAATAGAAAAGTAAATGCAATTACATAGCTACTCTGTCAAAGAGAGAGAAAATGAAGATGAAAGAAAATTATTTGTTTGATTCATAAATTTATAATAAAAAATTAGTCTATTTAATTTTTTTAAGTTTAAAATTTAAAATATTTTAATTTTTAATGAATTTTTTTTGTTATTATAGTCTTTAATGAAATTATAATCTGTTAATTATTTTTTATTTATCTTTTTCGATATAAAATCTGATAAAAAAAATTACTCTGATTATATGCGATCAATTGATATATTTATTAAAAAAATTACGTATAATAGAAATGACTTCTTCTTATTAGAATTTATATAGAAAAAAAAATTATAAACTATTTTGACAAGTTATAATTTCATTAAGAATCAAAAAAATTATTAAAGTTAAAAATTTATAAATTTTAAACTTTAAAAATTAAATAAGTTAATTTTTTTTATAATAATAAAGCGCGAATAAGAGACATATTTAAAAAGTAATTGAATCTATTACTTAAACTGACGGAATTTATTTTCGATTTGAGGAAAGAAAAAGAAATGGCTATTGAACTCTCACGGCGGCGACGGCGGCGGAGGTGGATTCTGGAAAAAGTAGTTATTCCGGTTTCTTCCAACGCCCAAGTGTGCTGGTGGAACGGGCTTTAGTGGAAGCCATGTCGGCAAATGCCTGCGTGTAACCTACCAGTGATGTGACCATCATCCTCCAACGATAACCAAAACGTGCCCACCATTATTTTTCAAAAAATATATTTCTCCTCCGTAAAATATTAAAATATTATTATATCGAGTTTAGAATAAAAATAATAGATAGAATGTTATTTAAAATAAAAAAAAATTGAAAAAGAAAGCCTTTTAGTGTAACTTTTATTTATTACTATATACATTTTTTTTTTCAAAATTAGGAGTAATTATTCTAACTCACGAAATGGACTAGTACGAGATGCATTAATCTGGGGCTCCGTCCCTCCCTTGGGCCCGTGGCCCATGGCCCTCAGAATCATGCAATTTCACCACGTGGTAGACTAATTATGAACCCTTGGCCCTCCTGTCTTCTTTAGGCCCAACGAAAAATCCCACTTTTGGACTTTTTCTTTTGTCCACTTCCTTTCTGTCAATTTCAGTTTTTGTTTTATTTCTTGGATACTACCCCACCTTTCTTAATTTATTGCAATTTGAGAGCCTGTTGTGTTCTGTATACTTTGAACTCTCTCTACGTACCTTCATTTGTCAAATAAAGAACGTGGACTTCTCATCTACTCAGAATACATGTGATCTGCTAAACACAATAGATTCAAGAAACTGGAATTGGTGTCCGAATTTAGGAGTTTGTTATGACTATTTTTTTTTTGTGTAATATAACCGTTTTTATTGTATTATAATAATATTTAGTATGCTCAAAGTATGATAATCTTATCATTATACATATAATTATAAAATAATAACTAATCTTTTGGATTAAAGTGAATTTTTGATAAGAATTGGTCAATTTTGATATTGAAGGAATCATTTGCGCAATTATAAAATGAACTCATCAAATGGTCTTAACGAATTTGAGAAATATATTCTTACATTTGAAATATGATATATCATGTTTAAAAATACGTTAAACGTATTTGATGAGTTCATAATTTCTACAATTTTGAAGTTAGTCCATTCTTATCAAAACGCCTATGTATTAAAGTTGTATTTGAGTTGGGGTCTTATTGAATTCCTTGTACCTCTACTGTGCAAGTGGGCAATTGGGGAACAAGAATTCACCAAGAAAAAGCTTGGCATCTGATTAGTTTATGATTGAGAATGAAATATACAACCACTTTCACATCTAACCAAAAAGAATTTAGCTGCATCCTAACCGTGCATGAACCTCGAGTTAATGAATAATTACCTAGTTACTTTCCCATATCCTTTTCTCTTCCCCAAGTTCTATAAACCCATCGTCCCTTGCAATATTTCGATCTCTTGGAAATTTAAGAGGACTGTTTGTAATGGGAATCGCTTTTGTGTGTTGTTTTTTGTTGACCTACTTCATACAGCTACTTTTTGTCTGGGGATCAGACAGATAGATGAATAGATCAAGGGATAAGGCTGATTCCTCCATCATCCTTCTCCGCTGAAGATAGTGTCAACTCTTCAGCCCTCTTGGCTTGGTGTTTCCAGTCTGTTTGTGTTAATGTGTACACCATCATGCTCAAACATGCAGCCTGTGATGCAACTAAGCCCAACCACAGCCCCTGGAAGCCCATCTTGCGCTTGAATGCAAATATGGCCGAGCAGGGTATTCCAACGAAGTAAAAGGCAGCCATATTTATTCGGACGCCAACTTTAGGCCGGGCAGACCCAGTGAGAGCACCGCAGGCAGCTGTCTGGGGAGAGTTTCCGACTTCGGCTAACCCCAAGATTGGTAGTGCAAGTGCAATCAAGGCAAGAATCTGCGGATCAGAGGTATATACTTTCCCCCAAACATTCCTCAGAGCTATGCTCAATCCAAGGATCATCAGTCCATATGCAAATCCCATACACACACCGATTATCGCAGATATTTTAGCTTTGCCAGGCATACCGGCTCCCAGTTCGTGGCCAACTCGCTGTGCTATGCTCAGGCCTATTGCAAAGGGGAATACGTATATAGTTCCTGTTGTTTGGATGAGAATGCCCATTGCCGCCACACAAGACTGTGGATTCCTTAGTAAGCCGCTCATAAACAGAATAATCTCATAAAACCACCATTCCAAGCACACCGCAATTAGGCTAGGCACTGCCAAACTGAGCAATGGCCGCCAACCTTGAAAGATTGACATTAATGTTGTCCCAACCCATGGTTTTATTGCTACTTTTGACAAACCCACATAAAGTAACAAACCAGCGTTCATATTCAAGGTGTACAAAACAGAAGCCAAGGCAATACCTTTCACCCCCAAATTTAAGTATGTGACGAGGAGATACGAGATGGGAAGGTGCAGGATGGTAGCACAGGTGGCAACTATAGTTCCTGCAGAATTTAGACCCTGAGTCCTTAAGAATGACCTCAAAGGGGTGATGTGAGCGTGCGCAATTAACTCAGGAATCGAGTAAATTAGGTAACTTTTTGCAACTTTTAGGATAACTCGGTCCTGGCCCAGACTGATCAGGAAGGGTTCCACATTTAGCCATAGCAGAATGATGGGAATGGATGTGAACAAGAGAAGGAGAACAGTCTTTATATAAGTCTGGCTTAGAACTGAGAATCTCTTGGCTCCGTAGGCTTGGGAACAAATAGGTTCCATTCCCATGCAGAGGCCTTTCATAACAGAGAAGCCTGTGACATTTGCAAACCCCATTGCTAGGGAACCTCCTGCAAGCTCAATCTTCTGCATGTGACCCAAGAAAAGCATGGATATAGTGCCCTTGGAAAATACGAGCAAAGTTGTCAGCGCCACTGGAAGTGCAATCTTCATTAATGAGAAAAGTTCCTCGGCCACCTACAAATGAAAATCTCATAGTATTATATATGGTCGAAACATGTATATTCTTTAATCATAAGTTCAATCAAGAGAGACCTTAATTTATTTTTATAAGAACTTCACCTTTATAGCACAATTCAATTTTTTGCATTATTTCTAATCGAAGAGAAATCTTTCTTAAATCGATACATGATGAATTTACGAAACAAAAGGAGGAAACAAGAAGGCGTGCATGACTGCTCACAAATGGAGGCACATTTGCACGTGAGTGCCCATAATGAGATCGCAAGGTTTCGAGTCATTCTCAATCGAGAAGATATGATAATTAACTATAACGACATGTGAGTTACACTTTGGACAACCAACCGTATCTCAACTTTCGATTAAGCAGCGGTAGGAGACGAATCAGATGAAATGCTCTATTTTTGTGCGAATAAAATTGAACATCTTTTAATCTTTATATAAAATTATTATTATTATTATTATTATTATTATTATTATTATTATTATTATTATTATTATTAAAATTGATTTTTTTTATTAGATGAGATAGTTATTAAAGTAAGCATTTCAAGAAGAAAAAAAATAAAATAATATAATGAATTATAACTATATAAATTACTAAAAAATGACATATTGTATTATAATTTAAAAATTAAAAATATATCCAATTTTATTCGCTGTGAAAAGGAGCCACTCCCAATGACCCTAAGGCCAAAGTCCACAATCTGCACGGAATATGCTTCCCTTCCAAATCTACCCTGAGAATTTCAAGATCCCACAATCTTCTTAGTCTAAACCAGTGATATTAATAGACTTCACCGTGATTATAAATTTTAGCTCTTATGCAACTACTGTCGTGATGAGATCGAAGTAGAGAGGAAATAAATCATGATCTTATGATTATGAAAGTTACAAAATCCTTATCTAGCAAATAATTAATACAGGTTTAAGGAATGGTTTTAGTTACATTCCAAGACCTCTTGGTCCAAAGGCGAGGGCCATTGGACAAATGTGCAGCCCTTTTCCTCGGTAACCTTAATTATGCTTCCAATAAGTTATTTTTTTGAAGGAATGTGTACAATAGGTGAACCCTCCCCCATATAATTCCCCCCCCCCCTTTTATTTCCTTTAAAGAAGTAACTTTGGTTACAATAACCTCTTCCCATGCATGTTTAGGGACCCAAGCTAAATAAAGCCCCATTGATTGCTTGGATGGAGACCTCACCATGGTGAAACCAATGTTAATTACAAACTTTAGTATTTACTATAATGATAATATATATAAACCAATATATATATATATATATATATGTATATATATTTCAAGGAATTCAAAGGGTTTTAGATCCCATTTCAAATGAGGCTTTATCCTCCAAAATTTCCCAATTGTAATAAAAATGAATGGGTGAACAATAGAAATTTTAAATCTCCCTAGAGTAATATAGTCAGTGTTCTACTTGGACTTCATTCCTAGAAGAATTTGTTGTTACCTAAGAATAAAGTAAATTAACTTGAAAGCCGAAATACTGATGCAAACCTACTGAGAATTAGAGAGAGAAGAAATTCTCCACTCTCTAGTTTCAAGTATTACTTTTTCTCTTGGGACAGTAGTGCTATGTACTGAGATAAGGTATTTATTTCTTTCGCCATGTCGCTCTCACATGACAAACTTTTTCTGCCCAAATCAGCTGTTGTTCCATGAACCTTGTGTGTTTGTGCATACGAAGTACTGTGCTATTCCATTTTTTACTTGCAAAGAAAGAAAAAGAAACCATGGTGACCAACTTAGGACTGCTTATAATGCGTCTCAGTGCCTAGAAAGTCAAGAAAAATACTGGTAAAGAACCTTTGCCTTTGAACTTTGTGCAATGTGCACACTGTATATTCCTTATAGAAATTTCTGTATCTGTGTGTGTGTGGGCTCACAAATGCGTGTGGTAGAAGAGAGAAAGAGAGATGAAGGCATTAGGCAGGCAGGGAGGCAAAGTGAATGTTGACGTACCTCATTCACCGGTATTCGTTGGATGGTTTCACGGAAGGATTTGCCTTCTCCTGCATTAGTGTTTCTTTCTTCTTTATTGCCTCCACCAGAAGTTGTGATATCATCTCCTTCGCCGCCTCGAAATTCATTCATCGCGCACATGGCTGAATGATATTCCCAGAGAGACAAATAGGGAAGTAAAACAAAGATAGCAGAAGAACCAGAGATGGGTTCCCCAGACGAGGATGAGCTGAACAACTGGAAGGCACAACAAGAGAACAAGAAAAATCAGTAATGAAATGCTATATTTTTTGTGCTAAATTATATTCCAAGTAACAGCAGACAGAATCAATCAATTAAAGTAAACATTATAAACAGCAAATGACGAACCTTGTGTCCTCTGATGATTCTCAAAGGAGATCAATTTCGTTTCCGCTCCTCGGCCGTAGCATTGGATTTGGAAGTAATGTTACAGAGAACAATATTGAAGAGAAGCAGGAAATCCATGCATTGGGACAAGGAACAAGATTTTGAATACGCATCCCCACTTCTAGATCAGGGATGATTTATATACGAAATTCTACACTGGAGCTAGTAGGGCTACCACTTTAACTTTTGAGCTTATACCTAATTGAAATGTCCTTTGTCAGGACAATAAACTATGATTTGTTAGGGGAAAATGTATGTTTATGGGCAAGTAATTTTACTGGAAGAAGCCTTGTTCCAATGTCGTACTACTATTTTCACAAAAGTTTAGTCCCATATAATGTGCCCACTAATTGAGTGGGCTTAATTTGCTCGCATCGCTGCAAATTGCCATTAATCTAGCGCTAAATACTCACAGTCCTTAAAACTTTCTAGGTCTTGTTGCTCCACTTTATGTCTGCATCATCATCGTAGTACTTCAGAGACTGTAATAAACGATCTTTCGAGTTGGGTAATCTTGTTACTTCGAGGATATATATACATAAATGTGCATTTTGGCCAATTTGATACTATGTCTCTTCCTTGCAGAATTTCTTGATCTTTGTTCTGAGGCGATATGATACGTTTCCCGGCTTGTCGTATTGTAAGAAACACAGAAGAGTTAATTTAATATATCAAGTTGCAAAAAGTTTTGCATATCACGTGTAGTTATAATGACCTCTTGCTCGTTCATAATTTTCAGTTTCTTGCTTACCAGGTTCTTCCTCCGCCTTCTCCGATTTGCCTATATATAATATATGATACAATGAATCTTGAACATGTTTGGATTTGTGTTTATAAATGGTAATGGCTACTTGCCAACCTCTGGCAATCATCGCCAAAGTACTTTGCTCCTCAAGGGTCGCAGGCAAAGATTGTGTTGCCATTTCTGCCAGCAGAAGAAGCAGCAGAATCTTCATCTATCTCTCTCACAAGGTAGGAATTCAAGGCATGCATAGATAATACTATTAAAGCAATTGCATTGTCCCAAACTATGCGCCCTTTTGTTTATTTCGACAGTCCGAGCGTGCTCTAGCTAGCTACTTGCAGTGCTAGGAGAACATCTACGTCTCACCTCGGATTTCCTTCGGACGATTGAGATAGAGTACTCCAAGAGAAAGGTCTTTTAAATCAACACCCTTTTTCCCTGTTAATTGACCGGGCAAGCAAAGGTGGGATGGAGCAGTATGATTTCCCGTTTTTCCTTGGCAAAATTTTCACTATTATCAGTGTTGGATTTTGTTTTGCATTTTTAATTAAATTGGGATAAAGTGTTTTGATTGAAAAAATATTTCTAATATATTTATAATTAAAAAATTACATTGTTCCATGTATATTAGAATTAGAAAATTACACTTCTTACACTTCATATCATATCGATTAGAAGTTTTATAATTTGGTACCTATATATAAGTAAAGTCATAGGACTTCTTACATCCCATATCGATTAGAAATTTTATAATTTAGTACCTATATATAAGTAAAGCCATGAGATTTTAAGAGTAGTATCATAGTTTGTTCTGGTGTATCTAGTGTTATGGACCATGTGGCTATATTTTAGGTGAGTGTATAAGTGGTGCGACATAAAGTGTAAAAAAATATCAAGAATACCTTTGTATAAATTTTTTGATGGTTATTAATAAAATATTTTGTTATATTCGTTATAGATGTAGATTGAATTAAATAAGTCGAACCATATAAATCTTTCGTATTTTATTTTATTTTCTATATATTTTTTCTATTATTGTTAAGTATTCCGATTTAGATTTCTCAACAATTGGTATGAGAACTTAGATTTCTAGGGTTTTTTGGGATTTTGAGATAGTGAAATTCGATAAGCATAATAGTTTAAGAGTTAAAAAAATAGAGAAACACTAATTTGTCGGAGGATGGATATATGAGTCAATATATATATATATATATATATATATATATATATATTTGATGTAGTTATATCTGGAAAGAAGTTAGACACAGACAAAATTACTCACACAATTATATACCCTATATGAACTGGATAGGTTATGGACCAAAAGTATTTGATAGTAAATCTGATACATGTAGATTCAGGTTATACAATTAAAGGAAAGAACAAACAATTGTAACTGTCATGAATAGCAATGGCAACTAAGCCGGGCCGGTCCCGGCCCTCTCAACAGACCGAGCATTGTGCGCCGGTCCGGGCCAGGGGGTAAAATCCCTGGCCCGCCACGGGCCGGCCTGCCCTCTGGTTTTTTTTTTTAATTTGGTCCTTTAATTTTTTTTTTGCAATTTAGCCCCTAAAACGGTTGAATTATTATTATTTTTTTTTTTACAATTTGGTCCCTAACCCCCAAAACTCTATAAATACCCCCAATTCAACCCAAAACTCATCAACACTCTCCAATTCTCTCAAACTCTCTCAAATTCTTTCCAATTCTCTCTTATTTCCATTCATCTTTCTCTCATAATCCTCAAATTTATTCATTTTCTCTACAAAGAGTATTAGAATAGAATTTATTTTTGTGTTATACTTTTTCAATTCTTCAAGAAAGTCTTCATATTTTGGAAGATTGTTGAGTAGCGGAATAGTGGATACAAGAAGTTAAAAGCTCAACAAAGTATTGTTATCCTTGAATCTTGGTCATCAATAAGTTAGTATTTCTTAATCTTATATTCTTTTATTTTAACTTTATTAGTTGTTTATTTGTTTTAGTTATTTGTTTAATTTTTAAATTAATTTGTTATTTATATTTTTCAATTCTCTTATTTCATTATTTGTTAAGGCTTTTTTTTTTTTGAAAATTTATTTGAATTTTGATTGCTTGTTTTTTTTTTTTAAGAAATAATGGATCCAAATCAATATCATTATTTTTCTTCATCCCAATCATCTGCACATTTTGATTTTAATATAGATCCAGCTTTGAATTTAATAAATAATAAAATAGGTAATGAAGATGAAGGTCCTAGTAGGCCTAGTGTTAGTGTTTCACAATCAAAATCAACTCCAGTAATTAATCCTGATGCATCTAATATAGGTGAGGATGATGTTGAAACAATGGATATTACAACTAAAGCAAAAATATCTATGGTTTGGAATCTTTTTGAAAAAGATAATGATAGTGATAGGGCAACATGTAAAATTTGTAAAGCGGTATATGCACATAAGAAGGGAGGAGGGACGAGAACATTAGTTAGACATATGAAAAGGTCACATAATGATTGGTTAGAAAGCTTACTTAAATAACAACAAATACATACTACAGGAGGTCAAATGGTTGGTAATTTTCAATATGATCATAGAAAAAATAGAAATGCATTTGCCAAAATGATTGTTCAAACTAAATTACTTTTTAATTTTGCAGAAAATCCACATTATGAACAATATATGCAAAATAATTGTCAACCAGCATGGAAAAGAATTCCTAGAACAACATTAAAAAATGATATAACAAAGATATATAAAGAAATGAAAGAGTATCTAATTGCTATGTTTGATTCTTGTAATTGGAAATTTGCTCTTACTTGTGATGGTTGGACTGCAATTACTAATGAATCTTATTAATGCATTACATGTCATTGGATAGATCATGATTGGTTAGTACAAAAAAGAACTATTTGTTTTAAATTATTTGAATATCCTCATGTAGGTAGTAGTAGTATAGCTAGAGTGATTACTCAAACATGTCGTGAATATAGGATTTTAAATAAAATTATTTATATTTCTTTAGATAATGCTTCAAATAATGATTCTGCCATAACAATTTTAAAAAATATTATGAATCCTATGTTAGATGGTATTTTATTTCATACTAGGTGTGCTTGTCATATACTTAATTTATGTGTTAAAGAAGGATATAAAAAATTATGTTAAGTAAGAAAAAAAAAAAAAAGAAATAAGCCATGGGCCGGCCTGCGGGCCACACGGGCCAGGGTTCCGGTCCGGTCCGATCCCAGGGCCTCCGGTCCTCGGGTCCGGCCCGACACGGCCCGAAACCGTGCGGGCCAGCCCAGTTGCCACTGCTAGTCATGAATGGTCATGTACTCATTGGAAAAGGAAATATGAGGATTTGTTGTAGGTATGATGACACTGGCACATGCAAAAATTTTCTCACAATCTTCAAGCATAGATACTTCTTTTCTAGTGGATTTTAGATTTTGAACGTTATCTTTAAGGGATTAATTGGATTCAATTTGAAAGTAAATATTTTTATCATTTGTGATGGTTGAACCTATAGTGTATTGGAGTATTAGAAAGAAATATATATATAAAAAAAATGAGTTCTTAGGGTAAGATGTACTATAGGTGGTGTGATAGATATCCTAAAGATATGCAAAATTTAATTTTCTTAAACCAGCAAGATTCTAATGGTTGTGTTTTTTAATTGAGGTGAAGTTCTAAAATTATATATGACTAAAATATCCTAATGTAACGAAAGAAATATGGGCAACAATATTTATTCGTAAAGAAAGAAGTACCCCGAGAACCTGAAAATGGAAGCATGCATTACTTTCAGGGGGTAGATAATAGTGTAAGGAGAAGTCATGGAAAAGCGAAAAAAGGTTGAGGCATTTTCGTACAAGTTAACAGTGTGTGTTAGACTCAAAAAAACTACAGATATTCATTGACTATGTTGAATCAAGTTGTGTTAGGGTAGTACTAATTCGAGTATGTCGTTGGACACCAATGAAATTTTGGTAGTTGGGAAGGTCAACTGAGTCGAAAGGGTTACAACTTTGGTATTATTGCATATCCTAAAGGTTGGTAAAGGCGGAATACAAGTCAAGGTAGAGAATGTTATATTTTGTTTTACATTCTTAATCAGATTAAGACAAAGTGATTTAATTAAAAAGATATTTTTAATGTATTTAGAATTAAGAAGTTATTATGGTTACATGTGTTTATCAGAATTAGGAAACACTACAAGAAAAATGCACTCTAGCGACGGAAATTAGCGACTGCTTTGTTACCGTCGCTAATTTGAGACGGAATAGCGACGGCAAGCAAAAATTTTTAATTTAAATTTAAATTTATTTTTTAAAAAATTTGTCAGAAGTCGTTGCTAATCCCTCGCTAATTAGCGAGGGATTAGCTACGGCTTATCGAGGGATTAGCTACGGCTTATCGTCCCTCGCTAATTAGCGAGAGATTAGCTACTACGAACATAATAAACACTAATACTAATTAATTATTCGAATGTCGTAGCTAATCCCTCACTAATTAGAGAGTGATTAGCTACGGCGAATATAATTAACATTAATACTAATTAATTGTTTAAATGCCGTAGCTAATCCCTTGCTAATTAGCAAGGGATTAGCTACGGCATATGTAATTAAAACTAACACTAAATTAATTGCTCAAATGTTGTAGCTAATCCCTCGCTAATTAGCGATGGATTAACTACGGTGTACGTAATTAACACTAATAATAATTAATTATTCAAATGCCGTAGCTAATCCCTTGATAATTAGCGAGGGATTAGCTACGGTTGTAATCTCTCGCTAATTTGCGAGGGATTTTTGTAAATCCGTTGCTAATTAGCGACGGCAAATTGGGTCGTCGCTAATCCGTCGCAAATCCCTTACAAATCCATCTCTAATTTACAAAAAAAAAAAAAACTATATAATTAATATAAAGAACAAAAAATCATAAGAATATCAATACCCTAGTGGTGGAGTACGTGCTCCCCCACAACAAGGACGCGGATTCGAGCCCCGTGTCCGACATAATTTCAAAAAATTATCTAGCGGGTCGGTTGGGTCGGGTCAGTGGTCGGGCCGAACCAGTTAGGTGGGTCTTGAATAATTAATTTTTTTAAAATAAAATTCATTGGCCGTTGCTAATCCATCACTACATTTAACGACAGATTAGTGACGACCTTAATTACAAATTTAATTATAAATATCATTATTTAATATCTGTCGTTAATTCGTCGCTGTTAGCGACAGATTTTTTTCCGTCGCTATTTGCGACGCCAGTTTTAGCAAGGGTAAAAATCCGTCACTAAACTCAATTAGTGACGGATTAGCGACGGATTTGACCGTTGCTAAATTGTTGTTTTCTTGTAGTGAAATTACATTTACTATATCTTATGTCGATTAAAAGTCTTATAACTTAGTACATATATAGGGAAAAACATGAGCTTTTAAAGGTGTCCTACTTTGTTGTGGTATATCCAATGTAGCGGGAGCAAACCACTTCAAACTATTAATTATTCTCTCCACTTTAAAATAGGTATTTATTTAGTTTTTTTTTTGTTTTGTTTCAAAATAAATGTTTGTTTATATTTTTCAATGTATTAATCATTAATATTTCCATACTTTACCCCTTATTTAATATAATATAGGTGGGAGATAAAGAAAGCTAGAGAAAAGAGTAATTAATTTGGAAAGAGAAAAAAATATTTATTAGAGTTATAGTTGGAATAAAAAATGTGTGAAGATGGGGAGAAGAATATATATATATAGACTGGCGCGTTTAAGGGAAAAGAAGACGAGAGATACCAGTGTGGTAAAATGTGTGAAGGACAACAACTACAGAATTTTGGTTAAAGACAAAGAATCAAGGAGAAATGGAGATCCTATTTTGATAAGTTATTTAACGGGAGTCAAGTTTAAGTTGCGAGTGTGCATGGGTAGCCTTGCGATTTTAAATGAAGAGGTTAACCATGCGTGTATTTGTCGTATTTAGAAGTATGAAGTTCGAGAGGCCCTTAAAAGGATGAGACCAAAAAAGACAGTGGGATCATATGGTATATCGATCAAAGTTTGGAAGTGTTTATATGAGATTGGTATTACGTGGTTGACAAGTCTATTCAACAAGATATATAGAGTTAATAAGATGCCTACAAAGTGGAGAAAAAGTACTCTGATTCCTCTGTACAACAATAAAAGGGATGTTCAAAATTGTGCCAATTACCGTGGGATTAAGTTCATGAGTCATACTATGAAGTTTTGGGAGAAAGTGATTGAATAGAGGTTAAGGGGCATTATATAGATTTCAAATAATCAATTTAGTTTTATGTCTAGGTGTTCTACTACAGAGGTAATTTATTTATTACTGCAGATGATTGAATATTATATAGAAAGAAAGAAAGATTTATATATGGTATTTATTGACCTAGAGAAAGTTTATGACAAGGTGCCTAGAGAAGTAGTTTGGTGAGTGCTGGCCAAGAAAGGTGTATCGTTAAAGTATTTTATTCTCATTAAGCTATGTATGAGGGAGTATGTACAAGTGTAAGGAATTGCGTCAGAGTGACTTTAGAGTTTCCTATTACTATTAGGGTGCATCAAGGATCAGCGCTTAACCCTTTCCTCTATGTGACTGTTATGGACGAGTTGACTTGTACTATACAGGAAATTGTGTCATGGTATATATTGTTTGCTAATGATATTGTATTGATTGATGGGACTCAAGTCGGTGTACATGCTAAATTGAAGTTGTGGCAATAGACATTGGAATCCAAGGGATTCAGAATAGTAGGAGTAAAACAAAATATATAGAATGCAAGTTCAATAGTAGCAAAAATATAACTCAAAATGTAGCTTTAAATGATAAAGATATACCGGTAGGTGATTGCTTTCAATATCTAAGATCTATTATTCAGAAAGACAAAGGGCTCGATAACGACGTTGCACACCGAGTTACGACGGGTTGGTTGAAATAGAGGAGTGCGACTGGTATTCTATGTGATCGTAATATATTAACGAGTCTAAAGGAAAAGTTTTATAGAACAGCCGTAAGACCTGTTTTACTACATGGCACGGAATGTTAGGTAGTTAAAATGTGTCATATTTACAAAATGAAAGTAGTTAAGATGCGTATGTTATGGTGGATGTGTGGATATACTAAAAATGATAGAGTCAAAAATGAGATCATTAGGGAAAATGTGGGAATGACATCTATTGAGGAAAAGATGAGAGAAAGCCGTTTGCATTTTGGACAGGTATAGAAAGGACCGAAGGATGTGCCTGTTAGGAGGATTGAGGTAGAGAGGTAGGATAGGTTAGATAGAGGTAGAGGCATGTCTAAAACGACATAGATAGAGGTGATTAGGAGAAATATGTCTTTGTTAGATTTGGATGAAAGTATGACGGTCGATAGAAGGAAATAGTAGGAGAAAAGATTCATGTGGATGACCACACGTAACTTAGTATTGGTTCATGTAGCCGACCCTAAATTTCTTGAGACTAATGCTTAGTTTTTTGTTGTTATTGTTGTATAGTTGGAGTAGAAAATATCATTATTTTCAACATTTTTAATCTGTATACAAATAGTTAAATGAATATTTATTTTGAAACGAAAAGAATATTATTTTTATGGAAGTCCAGACCTGTAAGAGTAGGAAAATCAAAACTTTTCCAAGTTTGTTGGCTTTTTCTTGTTCCAAAATTTTTCTTTTGGGTCAAATTTCTAACTGTTGATAACTTAACCTGGCAATAACTGCTTATCTTGCCCTATGGTTCTTTCCTTGTTTTGCAAGTGCTCTTGCACTACTCAGTTGTTTTGCAAGTACTCTTGCAAGTTATGGTGTGATACCCTAATCCCATATGGGATTGGGATGAGAAGTGTGAATGGTATATAAGAATGAGCTTAGATTCCTATTGTCAACTTGGAATATTCATTTTGGCCCAACGAGGACGGCAGCCAAGTAGTTGACCGTAGGTGCTGCCAGACCCATAGTCGCCCTCCTGGGTTCGCAGGCATGGGGCGTGACATGTGGTATCAGAGCAAGTAACCAACCTCCTTATGGGAATTAAGTGCTACACCGTGCGCGGTGGGAGCTACCTCTAAAATCCAATACCACCTAATTGGTCTTGGGTTTGGCCCCTAAAGTATAGGCCCAACGAGGACGCTTGGGTTTTAAAGTACACGGTGTAGTACTTAGTTCCCATACCGTTTGGTTGGTCCTGGGTTTGGCCCCTAAAGTATGTGTTCAACGAGGACGCTTGGGCTTAAAAGAGGGATGAATATGATACCATCCATTGTCAATATAGGTGTTATCAGTCTCATAGTTGTGCTCCCGAATCTGCAGGTACGGGGCGTGACATATGGGTTCTCAACAGCTAAAAACAATGACAAAATAAAAAAAGAAACAGCTAAGGCAAGAAAAGATCAAATGACAGATAATCTTTCAAATGTTGTTGCTGAAGTTGGTCGCCATTATGTTCGAAAGCTATGTGTTCTAGTTAGCCGTTTCTAATTTGTTCACCAGAAGAAACCAGAATAAACTGATTAAAGTAGCAACAAAATACCAAAAGTTTGACCGCATTTTTTGATGGAATATACTTTATATAAGTCGAACAAATCTTTACCTTGTGCGTTAGCTTATACGAGGGTCGTTTAATTAACCTTATTATAGTAAACGACAATCCATTTCATGAGCCCCTAGTTCGGCACACAAACATTTGTCTTATTAACTTGGTTCATTGATCTCTGTCCTAAATCCAATGGATTGTTAAATCCTATATAGTTGTTTATGTGTTTTCTTCCTAAGTTGCAAGAAAATAATACTCCATTTTTAGTTGGCAGCCCGGGAAACATTCCCATCTCATTTTTAGAGCCAATGAAAGGATATCGAGAACTGTGGCAACGCTTATAAAACTAGTCAGGGCAAAGCAAGAAAAGAAAGGAGACAAGAACTTGGACGCCACCACGTTCAGCAAAGGCGACAATCCACCAAAAGTTATAGTATTGAGCACGAACCAATATATCGATATTGAGCTCCCCTGCTATTGTTTCTGGGGGATACCCTATGATGGATCTCTTCTCTTTGATTCTTTTTGGCGATCATCATGTCATTATCATCTCCCTTTTCTTCTTTGAAGCTATTCTTTGGCTCATTCTTTTGGAGCTTTTCTAGTTCTCTCCCTTTGCACCTTTGGCTCACTTTACATCAACATATAGGATATTAAGATCAATAATTAGGAATATTAGATGACCACATGTAAACATATAAGAATATTTAGAATCGCTAATGATCAAATAGTTTAAGACATAGACTTAAGCTAGTCAAGAATACCATTGCATGCATATTATCCAGAATTTTACAAGGAAAATTGGTATTTCAAGATGATTTTGAAATAGGCATAAGATTTACACAATGAGACAACAACATTATGAAGACACCCTAACAAAGGAAGCAGTATAATTTTATATTTTATTATTTATTTTATACATTGTGTAGCAGCATCTTAAGATATGATTCTTAATTTTTCTACATATATAATCCCATCCAACATGTATATTTACTCATTATTTTTTATAATAAAAATAAGCGTCTAATCTTAAATATAGAGTAAAATCAAATAAACACTTAATTGTATTCTTTATTTTGGAAGAAAGTTTTCAAATAGTTCCTTTGATACTTGAGAAAGAGAGAAAGCAGAAATCAAATCCTAGAGCTCCTATATGTATTCATTCATTAAACTAGTAAGCCCCAAAATTAATGCAATTAACTCAAATTTGGAGGATGACGAACTTAAAAACTTGGAAGTAATCGAGCACACCAGCAGTGAGAGCAACTGAAGAATCATCAAAACAACACTTTCCTTTGGAAGAATTAGCAATCGGTGTTGTACTAAAAACATACAAAAAGGCAAGTGGCAAATCCCTCTCTGTTCTCATGTGATAGTTAGTGTACTAGATTTCTTGCAAATGTATATAATTCCAACTTTATGAGTTCATTTCATCAAATATTACAGCTTGCATGGTATATTCCACTTTGGTTCAGAAACAAAAAAGGTGGAACTTTTTTATAAATGTGGAATAATAAGATTTGATGAATATTTTTATACTTTTACAATTTACAACCTTAAAGTTCGATATAGTAAAAGTATAAACAACTAAGAAAACAAACTTATATTTACTTTAAACGTGAACAGATTAGTTGTCAAAGCAGTTTATATATAATCATACCTAATTGAAGCACTGCAATATTACCTGGCAAAATTTCTGGAACAAAGTGGAAAAGCAGCTGAACTGAAAAAGTATTGCAGGGTTCTTTTTAGATCTAAGTTCTTGACCAATGGAAAGCCCTGATCGCTGGCCATTCATATCAGAGTTCCCTTTTCGAATCTTCCATTAAAATACTAACGTTTCCTACCATTAACAGTACTCTTTAGGATATCAGAGAGCATTCTCTCTCTCTCAGTGGCCACTGGGTGTTCGTTTGGGGTTAGGAATATGTTGGCTTTTGAGGTGAGCCATAAGTTCAGCATAGAATTATAATAGCTTTTATATTTCTTAAGTTTAACTAGAAGAAGTTTGCGTCGATCACAAAAGACTTAAGTCTAGCTTAGGGTAAGTTCAAATTAGACCGCTATTCTTAGAAGGAAATTTATGCAGTGTGCTATAAATCCTTTGATCAGATTTGATACAGACCCTTCTTATTATAGGGAATATACTTTGTTTTGCTTATCGTGTACCTTAATTAGCATTTACGCAAATTGCTTTTGACATCAAGAATCTGTCGTACTTTACCTCTAGGCTTCTTTGAATCTTTGCGTACTTCTCCTCTAGGCTTCTTTCTTGCTTATTGATTTGCTCACCCATCACGACCATTGAACTAAGACTTATCACTTATTCGAAGCATTAATCTCCGTACAAGAGTTATATTTATTTATAAGTTGGAATTCATTCTTTGGACTTCATAATTAAGCAAAGTATTATGATACTTAATAATGCAAAAAGATAAAGCAATCCCCTCAGTTAAATAAGCCATATAAATGGTCCCTTATTATTGCCATTATAACCTTTTTCAACTAGTACCAAGACTTATGCGATGCTTTATGTTGCCTCCATAGGGTTTGGTGGGGGAGAATAATAAAATCCTTTACAAGACATAAATTAATGAAAATGTAAAAGTCAAAAGCACTACAAATAATCTATGCTACAGGTCCACAACCAATTTGATGAGCATTCCGGTCATTAGGCCAAGGTGCTTGTGATTCCCGGACAGATTTATGGTCTTATTAATAATTTTAATCAACTTATCATTGCAATTTTAACGGAACGCTAAAAGTCTTAATATAATTGTCTATAAAAATATGAAACTTGTAAAAAATATATATAATTAATGAATTTAAATATATATATATATATATCTATATATATATATATGTGTGTGTGTAATTAGGTATGTATCTATATGAATCAATGATGTGTCCCCTTGTGAATCCAAATGCTATGTGTGGAGATGCCAAGATAAAGTAGGAACCAATTAAACTAAGTTCACATGCAAAGCTCTTAATATTAGTAGTAGGTCGTACCCGCCATGCCATTAATCTACCACGGTCACGAACATCATCTGCATACCACTGATATTCTCGCAAGACAAGAGAATGAATGAATGAACCTAGTTTTGGTCAGCAACCACGTTCAAGCTCCACCATCTCTTTGGCCGTTTCTCAATTTCATGTCATGTATTGAGACAATTTCTTCATTGTTCTAAGTTTTATTTATAATTTCATTTGAGTAACAGTTAAGTTTATGAAGTTGTTTGTGAATAAGACTTAATCGAAAAATGTTTTTTCTTTCCCCAATAATTATATCGAGTAGTTCTCAATTCGTATTTTATAGTATGCGCAATAATTAGGCCATTCAATTCTTGAAAAGGATGCATGGTTATTGATTGTGTTAAGGAATCGTGGAAAGGAATGAATGGGCGGGGCAGTGATCGGGGATTGTTGTCTCCCTATGACCCCACTAGGGAGTTAGCACCCTCGTCCGATGCAGGAGTCCCTGAACTTGGACATTATTGAAAGCTTATAAGGTTTCTGAATGCATCAAATGGCTTCCTTTTTGCTGAAGTACCATTAATTCCACTACGAATCTTCTTGGGACCATAAGTCTGTTTATTGGTTTGTGTCTTGAAAGAGAGGAGAAGGGGGACCAAAATTCTTCCATTCTCTATTGGCTGGTGTTTCATATGCCTTGCATCTATGAACTTAGGCACCTTTTTGCTCGTGATCTGAATTTTTTATTAAACTAAGTTCCAGAATGAATATATCTAGAGGGCAATATACGATTATCAAAGCTTGATCCCATTGAATCTCCATTTCTGATTAGATAAAGTTTAGTTCTTTCTTTCCAGTATTGGTCTCTATCTCTCTTGAGGCAGAACCAGCAACTTGCAATGACCCAAAACGCTCATTGCAGAGAAAGGGCATGGGTAGGAATGAATAAGGCAGCAGTTAAGAAGTTCCTGGATACAAATATAAACTCCAAGCAATGCTTGTGTCTATCCAAAAGGAAACTTGTAGCGTTGCATTTGAGAAATGCCCAAGTACAAATGTTCTCTAGAAATGCGAAAGAGATGAAAATTACAACTTGTGAAAGCTTGATGTGAAACCCTACTTTGATGTTGTATTATCAGAAGCATTTTAAGATCTAAATTTCTAATTTCTTCACCTGTAATGTACTTAAGTATAGAGGTTCTCTTATGAAAACATGCTTTTTGCCTCTTGTCTCGTCTAACAGATTTATCCATCACAAGACACCCCCTCGAGAGAACAAGAAAGGACACATATATATATATATATATATATATATATATATATATATATATATATATATAAAACATTCCTGCAGACTGAAAGAAGATAAAGGAAAAGGAAGCAGACGAAACAAATTGAGGGTGAATGTACTCTGATGGTGTATGCCATCCAGAACTATCATTCTCAATGCCAAAATATAAAAAGGCTACATGGCAGTCCAAGTTCCCTATCATATGCCGCAGATATAGGTGGATGCATTTTCAAAATGCCAGAGAAATTTATCATTCAACTTTGGCGACTCCTCCACTGGGCATGCTGCTCTCTGCAACAGCCTCCTTTACCAATCTGAAAATAGCGACAAAATCCCAGTAACTTCAAGCAAGAAGAGGTGGTAAAAAATCATTGACAAACAGTGGTACCTCAAACCTTCAATCTCATACTTATTCATTACTAGCGGAAAAAATGAGCACTATCATGAAGGTATAAAAAAATACCTTGCTAATTTATCTTGAGATGATTGTAGAATATAGATTGAGAGAATAAACGTCAAAAGCAATCCTGCTCACACAAGTAAGAGAAGAGAAATATTTTACTCATTTATTATTTTCAGATGGAATTTTCATGTGCCAATGTAAGAAATTAGTGACGAATGGCTGAGCATAAATACACTAGAGTAATGTTAACAACCATAAAATACATATATTTTACAGAAAATTACTGACTATGAACGTATCTATCTAATAAAACATCAAGTATTTGGGGACTACAGTAAGCGGGAAGCATGGTTACCTGATCCAAAGAGAACGTAAAATCCAGAAGCCACATCTATTGACTATCTCTGATTGCTCTTCCCTAAATCACAGAAGAACACCACAAAGTATTGCATTGTGCAATAACTAATTAGCAACAAAAGAGAGAGAAGAACAAAAAAAGCTGAATCTATACTCAAGGCACAGGTTGACAAATAGGCCGCAAAACCAACAGATTACAGGCAAGAATTACAATCCTTTGACGGTAAAAGCACAATCTGTCTACAATTACAAAGAAGAATACTTTCTGGTCCAAAAGGAAGTGTCACTGGTGCTCAGAGGAGTCTTTATTACAGCTGGTCTGGTTATTGAGTTGTTTACATATCTAGGCTTTTAAGTTCATTTAATTAATTGCTAGTCTCAATTAGTAATTTTATTGTCTTCGATGGTAATTCGGGATCCTTACCACATTAACTCAAGGTTTTTTGTTTTCTAAGGTTGACTTTTTATAAAAGTTCACTTTAAAAATGCCATTGTAGGCTTTGTTTTCCAGTGGTGATGAAATGTTGTACATTTGGGAATCTGAGTGTATCTAAAGTGTTGATTTAGGAGTTTTCTAACCCCTTCAAAATATTTTAGCTCGATTTACTGTTCACCATCATATATCAGCACTCCCTCAAACTATCTCCCTTCCCAGTACCTTTCTTCCTGAACTATTTCCCCTTCATTAAGCCATCAAAAAGGACTGTTAAAAAGAGGAAAAGAAACTAACCAGGTATATCTAACAAGTACATGCTTGGGCCACTTTTCTGGATCCCAAAACTGTTTGCAAATGTCGGGATGAAGTTCGACATCTGTGCAAGAACAACCATATCTCATTATTTTAATCAGATCATACATATTCAAAACCATTTAATATTTGATAAAAGTCCATGTCCAAACAAATAAACTTTTGTTTACACAATTGATGGATAAGCTAAAAGCAGAATCGTCTCAGTAACTTCTACAGACACTTTGATATGCTTTGCCAGTTTTAACAGAATCTTTCTGGGGGTGCATTTGGATTGATTTTTATCTTCTATAAAAAATGAGAAGAAATTTAATATTCAAATTCAAATTTCACACCTTTCTTCTTAAAAGCTTCTCAAAACTACAACAACATTGAAATTTAAATTCAAAATTTGAAATTCTTCTCATTTTGGGAAAGGAGAGAAAGGGGGGGGGGGGTTACAATCCAAATGAGCCCTAGGTTTTTAGTCCACCCACAAGCTAGCATGAGAAATAATTCCAGGCCAAAAGGAGTGAAGGGTCAGAAAGGGACCAAAAGGTAATTTATCCTTTTACTATCAATGGTGAAGGGCAAACCATGATTGTTAACTGTTGGCTCAATTTCTGGTCAATGTGCTCATTTTTCCTGCCAAATAAAGTGTCCATCCACGTTATACACAAAGTAAGAAAAATTAAACAGATAATACCAACTAGGACTACAGGACCTTGGATAACCAGGCAAGTGATGTTAATTATTCTCTGCTGGACAAGATTGAAAGCACTTGAATAAGTAAAAAGATATCAACATCCCAAGAAGACAACTCCAATGACCTTTCTTGGCCAAAAATACCCCGTTCACTAACCACAATCAGAGCAGATTGTATGGGCCCCCGGACTTGTACTGGATACCTATTTAGAATTAAATGCCTGTGGCACAAGCCAACATTTTAGACATTGGTCCTAGTATCACAGAGCAACTAGTTATTAAAATTCGTAGCTGATCAAGAGAGGGAATAAAACTACTTTCTTGTCATGTCAGCACACTGACCACTTTAACCGCTTCAATGAATTACATCAAACTAAAGATATGCATTTTGGGGATCCTCACAGGAGCTACCCCTTTTGAGACTTGAAAGAAAATAAACAAGATTTTAAAATGTAAATAGCTTACAAGTCAGGCAGAATAAAGTGAAACACTTGATTAGCTTTATCATATTGGTGTAGAGATTAGAAAGCAAAAAGATAACATACAGCTATGAGGCATATCTATAACATTGGCAGTGACACCAAGCAAATCGCTCCCCGAGTATCTCTGAATGACATATAAAACAGAAATTTTGACCATGGGCACCTCAGAGCTTTTCCGATTGATCACAAAACGCCATGGGATATGAAATTTTTCCTTTCCAATTTGAAATGATCTGCATCAGATTTCTAATACCTGTAAATAATTTTCATTTTCATGAAAATATAGCTAAAGATGTAAATGCCGCCATGAACAAATTGAAGTGTAAAATGACAACTGAAGATTAGGTATAAATAATAAAAGGATTTTTCTTTTGAAGAAACCTGGGGATTTTCTAAAAATGGTGAAAACAAATGGATAATTAGATAATATAAAAATCATAAACCAAAACCAAGACATTAAAGGTATAAATAGAAAGAAAGTAACATGCTGCTGTATCCTTCGATCGACATTCAACATTTAGCAGAAAACTCTAACTTTAACCATCTCTTCCTTGAAAGGAAAATAAACCACTTGTTCACTCCAATCATAGTTCAACACAACATGATCAAGATTGAATTTTGTTAAAATAATTTCTAGATATAAAATGTGATTCCTTACTCTCGTTGATCAGATGTACCACTTCAGTAAGGCAATTTCATTCCAAGTTCTCCTTTCAAGAATTCAACTAAAGCACAAAGAATCATTGTCAAGTAAAACAAATTAGGATACCAGTGTTTCCAAATTGGAAAGGATTATGAGAGTCCAATCAAATTTTAGAACTCAAAAAACCCAAATTACAATAAAAATTTAACTGTTAAGGGGGTGGAGGACCTTTTACACACAGTTTGTATGGATCAGCTCCAGTGTAACCAGTGGGTTTTGGTATCGGTACCAACACCTACACCCAACTAAAATACAGGAGCAAAAATAATCAAATATTTGATATCATATTAAAACAAATTTTCTTTCCCTTCTTCATCGTATTTCTTTCTGGACAACATAAAAATGAAAAGAAGCAGAGCAAAACCCTTTGAGCTGAAACGCCGATCTCCAGAAGAAAAATACCTCGCGATTAACCGCATAGATTGGACAGTGTGCCCTATCAAATCATGCCATACGGTCCCTTGTAAATGTTAGCAATTCAAGAAGGCAAAATCAAGTAACCCATATAACCAATATACTTGGGTAATTCGTGCAAGTGAGCTAGTAAAGAGAGAAAAAAAAATTATGTACGAACAGAATGCTATTGACCCATGCGATTCATGGGAACAATGTCTCCAGGTCTGTAACCGAGAGACGACGATGCCAGTGAAATCAGAACCAAGGAAACTATCAAAGAAGCGATTCTGCCATTTTCTTCCATTTCTTCATGCAATCGAAGAGGCTGCCAAACAGCCTATTCAATACCATCCCACAGAGCTGAGCTGAACTTCACTGACTGCCCGCAGACTCTGCGAAATGACTTTGTTTCCGAAATGGTATTATTTTGCACTTTTGCCCTTCTAATCATAAGTTCGTGCGCATTCAACCCTTATATTTTCCTCTTATATGTGATGTGCGATGGGACATGGAAATAGTTTGGAAGAAAAGAAAATAAGAAAATTAGACGACTTAATCTCAATCTCGTAAATTTAAATTTTGAAAGTTTAGACAATTTTTTTAAAATTTTTTGTGTCCCTCACTATTATTTTTGTACCGTTTTTGTCCTTTTTTTTATGGTTTCATTAGCCAAATCGTCATTTGATTAATGGAACCTTAATAAAAAGACCAAAACTGTATCAAAATAATAGTTAATGGACCTAACAAGTTAAAAAAAAATCATTAAAAATAAAAATTAAAGAACTAAATCAACTAATTTTCTAAGCATACTTATATATATATATATATATATATATATATATATATATATCACAAATTAATAATCTAATTATTATATTTTTTATAAAAGTTAAAAAAGTAAATATATTAAATTTTAATCATATCGGATATAATTTGTCATTTCATCAAAGTGTTTAAATAATGTTGCATTGTGATGTTTGCTTAATTTTAAATATGTGACTATCAAATTAATGATATATCTATTCATTTGACTTATATCGTATAAAAAATTTTAAAAAATTAAAAAATATTAATAAAATGATTATATTAACAATAAAGTAAAATTAGAACATCAATTATGTAAATTAATTAAATTTGAGAAGTATTCCTTGATTAATTTTTTATTTTTTATTTTTCTTCAAATAATAAATTTTTCTTAATATTCTATTTCAAAATTTCTTTTAAATTTGAGATAGATTTGTGTTTGATTCTTGTATTAATTTTTCTTTTAATTTTTTATTAAATAATAAATTTTCTTAAAGAATCTATCCACAATTTTTGTCAAATTTGAGAATAATTCCTTTATTAAATTTCTTATTAACTAATCATCTTTAATTTGGAATGGATTACTCTATAAGAATTTTACATGCTAAATCCATCCCAAATTTGAGATGGAGTTAGAACATATTTTTGAATTTATTTTAATTTTTATTGAATAATATATATATATATATATATTAATAATTTGTTCCGGATTTGTTTTAATTTTTAATTAAATTTGAAATAGATTTGTAATGAATACTTTTATTACTTTATTATTTTTAAAAATAAAATTTCAAGAATTCATCTTAAATCTATTCAAAATCCTTTCAAATTTGGAGGCAGATTTTTTAATTACTTTATTATTTAAAGAAAAAATAATCGATTCAATCCTTTAACTTTTATTTTTTTTAACTTTTATTTAAAGAAGAATTTTAATTAATCACAAACCGTCGTATTTTCTTATCAAATACGACGATTTTGTGGCCGTCGTATTTGGTTAATCAGATGCGACATTATTTGCTTTTCACAAATGCGATGGTTCTAGCCGTCATATTTGATTTTTTTTTTTTTAAAATGGTTGCTTGGTATTTAGGCATATCCACCTGCAATTTCAAACTAAATACAATTCGTTCAACTTATTCAACACCAATCACAATAAAACACAATTTGATTAATGCCAAATAAATCAAAATCAATCTCTTGAGTATTGAAATCATAAATAATCCATAAACTTCACAAAATAAGTAATACTATATATATAACAACTAGAAAATGCCAACGAATCTATTAGAAACAGTATTACATGAAAAAGAAGAAGAAAATGAGAATACGTCAGTTATCACGAGCAGTCTCGTTAGCATCACACGATTTAACAGGTCGAGAAGTGGAACCAACACCCGGAGATGCCGTAGATGCACTAGATGGTGGTATAGCTACTGTAGCAAATGCACTTACATCAAATCTATAAGATAATACTTCCATGGTAATCTAAAGTGCTACTATACGTGGTTCGTAAATCTTTCGCTCACGCTGCATCTCAACTCGCATATCAACTTGCATAATTTCTCGCATACTATGAATACGTGCGTCAACCTGAGCTCTAACGACCTTCTCAATATTGCCAAAACAAATGGATGACTGACTGATTGAAGTTGATGTTGGTCCTTTTCCCTTGCACCTTACACGGCCTCTTGTATCAAGACCGAACAAGCATTAGAAGATCTGATTCTTCGCTTCCTTAGTGTGCTCAGACCCGGCAGTGCCTGCCACTCTTCCTCTAATTGGTCCTACATAATTGTGAAATAATATATCAAATTTAAAGTAGGTAAATGAATTGTATTTGTCATATTTTAATAATTCAAGAAAATTAATCTTTGAAAATTCCTTATAATAATCTCTACAGTCAAATCATTAGCTTGCCGACCACGCCACCTTCGTGTCGCAAGAAACATATCATGTTGCGATGTCGATTGGCTTTGTGAGGCCATCTGTAAAGATTTTTCAGAAGTTTCAAGTAAATTAAATAATATTCAAATGAATAGAGTATAAGAGAAAATGAATTTCTAATCTTGTATAATAGAATGTGGCATTCTTCCTGTGACCGGTGGATATATGATATGTGATCGATTTTGTCTCTTTAGCTCAGCCTCCGCCTATGAGTATCTTAAATAGTTAATATAAAAAACAAGTATGTAATAATTATCGTGTATATGCACACATTTATGACAGGGGAAAATATTAAACTTTTATATATAATCTGCATATTTTCCAAGCGCCAATAATCAACTAACATCTTCCATTGATTTTCGTCAACTCGCCTATCTCCGCAAAGAATAGCCTCTGTACTTATCTGAAAATGAGTGTAGTATCTCTACTTCAATTTAGACTTATAGTCCTTCCAAGCAGCACAAAGTATCTTCATTATAATGCTACGTCCTTCTGGTAGCATAGTAATGTTGTTCTTGAAAATTAAACAAGCAATCAATTATTTAATACGACGGTTAATAATTATTTAATATGACGGTTAATAACCGTCGTATTAAATGCGTCTAATACAATCGCTAATGATTAGCCGTCGTAAGAAGTTACAATCTTAATTTTTTAAAAAAATGATTTTTATTTATTTTTTATTTAGACGCGCATGCGCACGCGCGCACACACACACACACACACACACACACATATATATATATATATATATATATTACTAATGTGACAAATAAAATTATATAAAATTTACTATTACAATAAAAATTATAGATAGAATGTCTATATATATAATTAAATATAATAATTAAGAGATAGTATACTTTACCTAGGTAGTATCTTCATTGTGACGCTATGTCCTTCTGGTAGCATAGTAGTGTTGTTCTTGTAAATTAAACAAATAGTCAATTATGTAATCCGACAATTAATAACCGTCGTATTAAATGCATCTAATACCACACACACACACACACATATATCACTAATGTGACAAATAAAATTATATAAAGTTTACTTTTACAATAAAAATTATAAATAGAATGTCTATATATATAATTAAATGTAATAATTGAAAGATAGTATACTCTACCTAGGTATGTAGATATATATGTACAAACACATATGTATATTTGTAATTAAAAAATTATTTATGTTATATAACATATTAATCCAATACTCACTAACTAATAAAGATATATTATACTGTATATAAATTATATATACATATATATATATATTATATATATATACATATATATATATAATAATTAAAATAAAATTAAAGCTCTTAATACAAATATATGAAAATTTAAGATGTAAACAAAAATTTATTTTGAAAAATCAATGATCTAACCATTATATGTATCTATAAAGTTAAAACAAGTTTAGTGACCAAATTTGAAGGTCATCGTTTTATTTTATCACATTTGTGCAGTAATATCTATAAAATAGAAATATATCTTAATATTTTCAAATATAAAGATATCAAATTACCGATTCAATTATCAAATTTATTGTAATAACTACCAAAAGTATTGTGACTAAATTTGAAAATAAATAGATAAAATTTAAAATAATTTTGTTATAATTAGACAAAACATGATGGTTTTAATAACCGTCATATTAGGACATCTATTGCGACGATTCTTGTAAACCGTTGTATTTGTCCTAATCTATTGTAACAATTATTCTAAATCGTCGTATTTTGTGACAAAATATAACAGATTTACTTTAATCATCATATAAACCCTCACTAATAGAACGATTTTCAAAACGTCGAATTAGTTAACTTATTACGACGATTTTTTTACCGTCGTATTTGTCCCGCTTTTTTTAGTTATTGTTGAAAGGTAATAACTATTGATGAATTATTGCAATTGGTTATGTAACTTTGTATTTTGCTAATTGTATAAAATAAATGAATAAAGGTAATAATTCTAATTTGGGGTGTATCTATACCTATATATATTGTTGATAAATATGGATGTTTTAAGAGAGTGTAATAGAGTAAATAAAGAAAATTCATGAAATGTGTATATCAGTCTCCTTAAAGTGTTATTTATTCCTACTACATGAAGTATTTGCTAAATGATTAAGGCAAACTACCTCTAGGATACAATAAGAATACTTAAGAATTAAAACAATAAATATTCTCATTTTTCACGAGAATGATCAATAATAATATATATAAACATTTCACCACATTTAGAGAATAGACAAACTATTTATTGGAAAACTCATAATCACGATTCTACAAGTTATGGCTTTTAGTCATAACTATTCAATGAAGATCAATCATGTCAACTAATAATCAGTCATATTTCTTTAAGTTGTAACTTTTCACTAATGATAAGTCACAAGTCATAATTTTTCACTATTGTTTAGATACTTTTTGGTTCAAAGTAAATAATTGGAACACCCCACTACCTGTATACCCTAAAAAGAGGTAGGGATGTCGCTCCATCATTAGAACAAGAGATCTTTATAATTAGTTATTAGAAAATTAAAAAGAAATTAACTAAATATGAAGTTATTGAAGGCTTAAAATGGTAAAAAACATCAAAATGAAAGCATGTTAGGAAAACTAAAAATTTACCTATGTGATTGAATGGTCTTCTTCGGATTGGTGTAGATGTCTGTATACGGATATTCAAGGCTAATGGCTCACGTCTTTGCAAACGTCTACTACGTCTCATCCACGCGAAGCTTTCGATCTTCCGAAATGATACCCGTAATATAGCCAGTGAAGGCTTAAAAAAGAGGGTTTGCACTACGTTTCTCTTATGTGAATGTTTCACAAAAGCTTGTTTCTGTGAATTGGGTTTGCACACTCAACAAATTGGGTTTTCCCAGTGTGTCTCCTCCAATGAAATGCTTCAATTCATTTTTCATTTACACACCCCGAGAGAGAATAATTCATCTGCGTGAAAATAGAAAGCATCCATATTTTTTGTTATTCTTCACGTAAAACAATACGGGATCCACCCCGTATTGTCTTTTTTTTTTAATTTTTATTTATTTAATTAATTAAATTAATAATTAATTGTTTTAATATTATTTTCTTATTATTTTATTTTACCCTTGATCTTATTTATTAGGCTAGATAAATTATTTATTTTTGGGCTTGAACACCCATAAATAATAAATCTCAATTATTTATTTTTTAGACTTTATTAAATAGCCCAATAAATAATTAATAAGTCCAAATAGACCAATATAAAATTTCATACATTTTATCTAGTTTATATCTAGATTAATTTTTTAATTATTCAATCTGGACATTGGGCCCTGAATAATTAATTAACTAATTAAACTAGATAAAATAAATATTCTCTCAGACATTTTATTTTATTCTAATCCAATAATAAATTAGACTAATAAAATAAAATAATACAATAATTATCAAGACTAATTCTTTAACCAAAATCTTCCATGACTTAAGGGTCATTTCAAGGACCAAAAGATACATCGCCTTGGCTATTAAAATAACCAAAATACCCATACTATTTAAATAGTTATATTTTACATTTTAAATATTTTCTAATATTATCATAAATAAATATTGACTCCAAAGACAATGCTGCATTAGCAAAGTCTTCGACATACAGGTATAATGACTATAATACTCCTCTACGTATCGCCGTGCAATTAGAGAGGAAGAGTATACTAACACCTCTCTAATAGACATCTACCATCCTTAGACCTCTAGTCCAATGATCCACGACTTCTGGAATGTTTATACTTTTCAAGCGAGCTACCCTAAAGTAAACATCTAAGCCATGTTCCCTAGGGCCCTGAATAATTGGATCATTTGAACGGTCACAATGGGTGATACAGCGTAGAAACTATCTTGTACAAGTCTGTCTTAACTAATTAGTCACATATACCCAACAAACAAGTATATTGGTTCTACGAAAGAACCCCAACTACAGTATGTCAAAGTATATAGTTCTAACTTTGTCAAACTACCAACTCATACTCAAGCGATAGAGTATTAGTCCACGTTGTAGCAGTAATAATTTGGGTTTCTTTTAAATAGTACTTTTAGAAACCACTATTACAGGTCATGTTCTACGTATTCGAAATACGTTCATGCTATGAAGTGAGTGGATTACTCACTGGCTAAAGGTAAGCCATTCCCTATTTAGAATTCATAACACAATAACCTATACATGATGAGATTCTCATTTTCATCAATCGGTTAAGAACAAACATTTATGTGTTAAGTAACCCGTGATCCATACCTACTGTAAAAAATTACCATTCACATGGATCACTTACTTAAACACAATGGGTCCTTTCCAAACTAATATTGTATGCAAATAAAATATAAATTTACAAACAAATTTTGAAAATAAATTCTTTTATTAATAAATTCGATAATTATATCAAATAAACAAGTTTAGAGGGCATATATTCCAATAGTTATTACAACTGATCAAGTACCTATATACGTCTCAAAATAAGGAAACTAAATAAAGTTTGTAAATAACATACATCAAGATAAGGAATTAATATACTCACTCATAAAAAGAGAACTATGAAACCTTATATCATAATCCAATGCCATAAAACCCTACATCATAACCAAGTATTGTGAAACCCTACATCACAATAGAGTGCATGATCGGCTTATTGGGTGAGATACTCCTCCATCTTTACATTATAGCTTACTGGTTGTCTACTTTCGGGAACAGTTCACTTGGACTGAGTTGTTAGCTCGGACTAGCCTGATTAGCTAGTACTGGTATCTTATCCAGAAAGAGTTCATCTCTCAGAGATGACCACCTACTGGAAGACTACTCCTAAATTTTCAATGACTAGTACTAGTATGCTATCTTTATTGAGTACTCAACGTTTAATAATCCTATTCAAGAACAATTCTCAATAATACTTTGTTATCTTGAATATGCAATCATGGTCTAATGTAATTTTGTTTGAAACTTTATTAAGTAAAACCAATGTTTTGTTTGAAAACCCTTTTTTTTCTATTAAAATGATATTTAGACTAAAGAGAACAATTGACCATGTTTGTATTTCAAGAATATAAACTTCTTTTGCCACAATATTGACAATAATAGACTTGCAATATTAACTTATGTGGTTTATTCCAAAATTATTGTATTATCCTTTGAAATTGGAAATCCTTTTCTTTTATGACAAAAAATTAAAATACTTAATCAATCACCACTCTACTTAGTTTCACTACAAAAGTACTCACATTCCGACTTCTTACTCTACCTAAGCATGTAAAGTTAAGATCGTACTACCTAATAGGAAGGAGAAAGTAATGATTATAATAATAATATTATTAACAGTAATCAATAATAGCAAATGATAGCAATAATAAATAATTATGGTGCTACTAATAAGTAATTATTATAATAAATAAATAATATTAATAATGTATAACAATTTTAATAATATAAACCAATAAATATTATAGTAGTAAATATTTATAATAATAAATAATAATTTTAGTAATAATGTTAATAGTTAATACTAAATACCTTAATAATAATAAATGAATAAATAAATAAAAAAATAGATAAATAATTAATAAGTAAATAGTTAAATAAATAGATCAACAAATAAATAAATTAGTAAATAAATAAACTCATAACTAATTAATTAATTAACTCTGTAAATATTGGTTATTATGAGTAATAAATTCGTAAATAATATTATGTACTAACAAAAAAGATTATAATAATAATGACCTTAATATAATAATTTTAATAATAAAAATTAATAATTATAAATAATGAATAATAATTTTAATAATAAATAAATTACACTATAAATATTTGTTGTTATAAATAATATTATGTACTAAATTATATTATAAAAGTTATGTTAATAACATTAATATTATAATTAGGGATACGATATTAATAAGAAATAATAGTAGCAACAATAGATAATAATAATAATAATAATACTAATAATAATAATAATATTATTATTATTATTATTACGATAATAAGAATAATAATTATAATTAATACCAAATAATAAACAAATAATAGTAATAAATATTAATATTAATAGTAACAATAAATAGTAATAATATAACATATTATCCCAATTTCATGCTAATCAGAACTTTCATTTGGCATTGTACCACTTGGCTTCAAGCGTATAGCAAGGAATCAATATATTAGAGTACTCAGTATGTTCACATAGATCAACCCATCAAAATAAAACAAAACTCTCCAGGAGACTCTCTATAGAATTATACCTCTATTTTCATGATCGTCAAGCCAAGAATTCAATATATTATTCCAACTACAACATTCGAAATTCAAATCATTCATGCTGCAAAGGAAACAAAATTACAGCAAGGCTTCATACGAGAAAAGAAATAGAGAGAAGTGAACAATGAATTTTAGGGTATCTTAAACAAGAGCAATGTGCCAACCAATCCTAGATGAAAATATATGGCTTTACACCTTGCAAGATGGAAAATTGAATCTGCAAAGTAAAGTGTAGCACTGTGATTTGTAGATGGAATATATGTGCTTGTGATGATTTTGAGAAGGAAAGCTCGTGTCTCGGTTTTGAGAGAAATGTAAGTGAACCCGATAGCTTAAGAGGAAAAGGGAAGAATGTGAGTTAAGTTTGATCTTTTTGTGAAAATGGGAATCTGCTAGGAGTTGGTTGATAGGGTGTGACAGTTTGAATAAGCCTAGAAGTTTAGAAATTAAAAAAAAAAAAAAAAGCTAGTACTTTCAAAACTTATTAAAAAAAAATTGCGATTCTCTCAAGATTGGAAATCTTCTTAAGGTAATGTAAGCTAAAGAGGTTAATAGCTGAACATATATTATAGAAGGGAAAATGCGTGAGTTTTATAGCCAAAAGATTATTAAATGCACAAGGTGAATTGGGTATTCAGTTTAGACAGAATTGAGAGTATCCATGTGCTTTGAAAGAAATGGAAGTGAGCTTGTAATACGAAACCCGACAAGCCAAAGGCTTGTAAACCCATAATCGATCAAGATAAGACTAGCTTCCCAAATCACAAGTTGATTTGATTAACTTCAAACTCATAGACCAAAGGAACTAGGGACCCTCGATAGAACTACGAACCTTGCAGGCAAAGCACTACAAGACCCAAAGTGATATAACTCAAAAGATGATCAATCATTCATTACGAAAAAGATATCTTAGTCTACTAAGGAACCCAATAAAGAACTCTCACAAAAAGAATAAAACTCACAATTATATTATTGAATGAATTCTCATTACAATAGCTATAAGACTTTTTATATAGAGTTAGGCTTCTTAGAAAATAAGAAATTGCTAAAACATAACAATTCTCCAAAGTGATTAAGAAATTAGCATAATTACCTAAAGAAATTAGGCAACTAGAATAATTTCCTATAAAAAAAAATAGAAATATTCAATTATAATAATTTCCTAAAAGAATAGGAGGAATAATATTTTGTTCCACAGAATATTTTCAGTATATTCAATATGATCCTTTGGGCTTCCTGTAAGCCCATACTTCTCTTTAGGCTCTTTAATATCTAAAATAAAAATGTTTGATGATGTTTGGGCTTTTTGAAAGCCTTTAATATCTTTAATAGACAGCTCTTGTCACCAATTGGACATAAAACCTTGCAAAGCATCCTTTAATCATTTGGCTCTTGATCTTGTAACTGGTCCATTGGGCAATTGTAATGCATCATTGGGCCTCAAGACAATTAGATGCGTATCATCCCCCATTCTTGAAGAGTATTTGCCCATTAATCATCATCCCCTACATATAAAAAAGATAGATCATAAATATTGAAAGTAACATTAAACTCACATAGGAGATCTATCTTGTAAGAATTATAATTTATTTTTTCTAATACTTGGAAAAAATCTAGAGAAGGTTTAAAATAACAAAAATCATCAAAATGAAAGCATGTTAGAAAAATGAAAAATTTACCTCTGTGATTAAGTGGCTCTCTTCATATTGGTGTAGATGTCTGTATAAAGATATTTGAGAGTGGCTCACGTTCTTATAAACGTTTACTGCGTTCTTATAAGCTTTTGATCTTCCAAAATGGCGCCCGTAGTACAGCCAATAAAGGCTTAAATATTAGGGTTTGATAAGCCTTGAAGGCTTGAAATGGGTTTGTTTTCTATGATTCAAAATGAACTACGGAGAGCTGTTTTTCCTTTGCTTTTCTTCTATCAATGAAAGCTCACCCAATTGTCAAAAACCCCAGCTCAACTTCAATTCATTTTCATCCATTTGAATCCATCCCCGAGAGAGAAGACATTTGTGTGCAAATAGAAAGCATCCACACTTTCTATTATCCTGTATGCGAAATAGCACGGATTCCATCCTGTGTTGTTATTTATTTATTTATTTATTTAATAATTAATTAATTACTATTATTTAATTTTATTTTTCCTTTGTCTTATTCATTGGGCCAGATAAAATTATTTATTCTTGAACTTGAATACCCATAAATAATAAATCTCAATTATTTATTTTTTGGACTACATTAAACAACCCAATAAATAATTAACAAGCTCAAATAGACCAATATAAAAATTTATACCTTTTATCTAGTCTATATCTAGATTAATTTTCTAATTATTCAATCTGGGCATTGGGCTTTGAATAATCAATTAACCAATTAAATTAGATACAATAAATACTCTCCATCGAATCTTTTATTTTATTCTAGTTCAATAATAAATTAAACTAATAAAATAAAACTCATAAATATCAAGACCAATTTCCTAACCCAAATCTTTCATGACTTAAGGGCCATTTCGGGGATCAAAAGACACATCGCCTTGATTAATAAAATGATCAAAATACCCATATTATATAAATAGTTATATTTTACATTTTAAATATTTCTTAATATCACTATAAGAAAATATTAACCCCAAGGATAATGTTGCATTAGCAAAGTTTTCGACCTACAGGTGTAATGACTAAAATATCCCTCTACGCATCGCCGTGCAATTAGAGAGGAAGAGTGTACTAACACCTCTCTAATAGACATCTACCATCCTTAGACATCTAATCCAATGATCCACGACTCCTGTAATGTTTTCACTTTTCAAGGAAGTTATTCTAAAGTAAATATTCAAGTCATGTTCCTCAATGCCCTGAATAATTAGATTATTTGAACAGTCACAAGGGGCAATATAGCGTAGAAGCTATCTTGTACAAGTTTGTCTTAACTAACTAGTCACATATAGCCAACATACAAGTATATTGGTTCTACGAAAGAACCTCAACTGCAATATATCAAATTATATGTTTCTAATTTCGTCAAACTATCAACTCATACATAAGCAGTAAAGTTTTAGTCCACGCTGTAACCGTAATAGTTTGGATTTCTTTTAAATAGTAATTTTAAAAATCACTATTACACGTCCTATTCTACGTATTCGAAATACGCTCATACTATGAAGTGAGTGGACTATTCACTGACTAAAGGTAAGCCATTCCCCATTTGGAATTCATAACACAATAACCTATACATGATGAGATTCACATTCTCATCAATCGGTTAAGAACAAACATCTATGTGTTAAGTAACCCGTGATTTATACCTTATTGTGAAAGATCACCATTCACATGAATCACTTACTTAAATACAATGGGTCATTTCCAAACGAAAATCATGCACAAATAAAATGTAAATTCACAAATAAATTTTGAGAATAAATTCTTTTATTAATAAATTCGATAATTACATCAGATAAACTAGTCTAGAGGGCATATATTCCAACATCTAGCCCCATGTGAATCAAGCTTAGATTTCCTCAAGTTAGGAAATATTTCTTTACGAATGTGTACTTAAACTCAGTCATCAAGTTCAAACATAACTTGCTTCCTTCCTTTATTCACTTTATTGGCAATAGTTTGATTCCTCTTCTCAATTTGTAACTTCACATTTTCATGTAAATTCTTCATAAAATCTACTTTCTGCTTACCATCTAAATTCAACTTTTGATCAATAGGCAAATGCAACAAATCTAAAGGAGTAAGAGGATTAAAACCATAAACAATCTCAAAAGGTGAAAGTGAGCAGTAGAATGAATACTTTTATTATATGCAAACTCAATGTAAGGCAAACAATCTTTCCACCTTTTTCAAATTCTTTTGTATGACTGTCCTTAACATTTGTGTGAGTGTCCTATACACTACTTCAATTTGTCCATCAGTTTTTTGATGAAAGTAGTAGAGTACAATAATTTAGTGCCAAGCTTGTTCCACAAAACTTGCCAAAAATGACTCAAAAATTTTGCATCCCTATCAAACACAATTGTTTTAGGGATTCCATGAAGACGGACAATTTCTTTAAAAAATAAATCAATAATGTGAGATGCATCTTCCATCTTATTACAAGATATAAAATGTGTCATTTTAGAAAATCTATCGATAACCACAAATATTACATCCTTACTTCTTTTTAACTTAGGTAAACTTAAAATGAAATCCATAAAAATATCAATCCAAGGTTTATTAGGTACAGGTAAAGGCATGTACAAACTATATGGAGATGCTTTAAATTTAGCATTTTTACAAATAATACATCTAGAACAAAATCTTTGAAGATCTTTTTTCATCTTTGGCCAAAAGAAGTGTTCATACAAGACATCCAAAGTTTTTATCATACCAAAATGTCTCATTAAACCTCCCCTATGCGCTTTTTTAACCAATAATTCTAGCAAAGAGCATTTAGAGACACAAAGTCTATTAGTTTTAAATAAAAAATCATCATGCCTATAAAACTGTCCACAAACATTAAAGATAGAACTAAACTCATTATCTTTCTCATACAACTCCCTAACATATTCAAACCCAAGTAACTTAGATTCAAGGGTGTTAAAAAGAGTGTACTTTCTAGAGAGTGCATTAGCAACAACATTCTCTTTATGGACCTTACCTTGCTTATATTTGATCACATAGGGAAAGATTTCAATGAATTCAAGCCATCTAGCATGTCTTTTGTTATCTTACCTTATCCCTTCAAGTGTTTCAATGATTCATGGTCTGAATGGATTACAAATTGCTTAGGTCAGAGATAATGTTGCAAAGTTTGCAATGTTCCCACCAAAGCATACAACTCCTTATCATATGTTGGATAGCTTAATGCAACTCTAGATAACTTCTCACTTAAATATGCAATTGGCCTTTTTTCCTGCAATAAAACAGTGCCAATACCTATTCATGATGCTTCACATTCTATTTTAAAAGTTTTATCAAAATTTGTTAATACAAGTAAAGGTGTAGTTAGTATTGGCAAGTGGGTCGGGTTGCCCTGCTGGGCCTAAGGTGTAACACCCCACAACCACAGGGCCGAATGGTTGTGGATGTTGTCCCGTTTAAATGACAAAGGGTCTTTATAATAATTTAAAATGATAAATAAACTGAAAGCTTTAATAACTTCCAAAAGGATCATACACTTAGAGTATAAGTCAACATTAATCCTTACAATCTTTCTAGAACATAGCTCTTAAAACCTGAATACCAAAATACAAAGTATTTCCAAAACATAATTGGCCTTTCTCGAGTCTTGAGCCTATACAAGTCGGGAACTTATACAAGTTCGCTTGAAAACATGAATAAAACCGTGTGAGATATAATCTCAGTAAGTCCCAGTGTGTGCCATGAAAATTTTAACAAAATATCTTTTGTGATGCATGTAACATGTCTATTAAAAATAAGGTTTTTCTTACTTTTCGGAAAAAGCTGTACCAATATGATAGATCATACTATCATGGCACTTTTTGTAAAATAATATTGAGCTTTTAGTAATAAATCATACCAAATTCTCAAAATACGATTTTCATATCCAAAACCCAAAGTCATTCATATTGCAATATCACACGGAAAGAACATTGATTCAACCGAAAACATCGACACCATAGGATCTCCATCCTATGAATATGATAAATCAATAACACCAACATCATATGATTTCTATCTTATGAACATGCTAAAATGACCATCGTCATGGCCTGCTATACTGGCACGGGTGTCCTATGCCCGACCTACTGTTTTATCACGAAAACGTATTGTTAGTTAAGAACGACTAATTCCACTGAAAACCATGCAATATTTTATATTCATCTCCTAAGGAAGCATATTTTAATATAGCATATCAAACTTTTAAATAAATAACATGCTTCCATTTCATAAAATAGAATCATGAGATTCATCTTACATATGAAAATGGGTTTGAGATGTAGGGACTTACCTTAAGTCCTAGCAATAACAAAAGGATTCGTGACCTAAATTTGAAACTCCACACCTTTTCCTCCCACGAAATTTAGTACATAGATTGAACACATAGATTAGTTTTCTAACACCAACCATAATCATCTCATTCACTCCTCTATATATTCGTCCTATGCCTTCTCGTATTAATACTTGATTTCTATATTTTCCTATCTTTTAGTGACAAACATCATAATATTTGGCTATTAACATGTATACAAACATATATATAAAGATGGCATATTTCACATAATCACTAAGTCATATATCAAGCCAAATGGCCAACAACACAATTTAGTCATGTAAGTGAAGCTAGATCGCGGCCTCAAGAAGCATTCAAAAACTAAAACATAGAAAAGCAATACGTAGCGGAAGAATGTTTATACCTCTATGTCGTCTGATTTGCTTAGGCAAAACTGATGGAACTGGCGTTGACTGAATCGCTACAGGTTCACTTGTAGAAGCCTCTGGATCAATTCCAGCAAGTCGACAACTTCACCTTAGTATGAACACTGGTTTCTGATCTTTCGGAATATGACCGGTGCCTTATCAGTCGGTGAAAGCAATATGGGACAGAGAAGATTTGGTCTTCTATTTTCTCTCCAACTAATTGCTATAGAGCAATTATCGAAGAATGTTGTTCTCTGCTTCTTTTATTCTGATTAGAACAAAGAACGTTCAGAGAGATCGAGAGGCTAGCTAGAGATAGAGTTCTAACTGTGATTGAAGAGTAAAGTCCCGTGTATCTATTCTATAAACTGCATACCAATAGCCTTATTAATAGGCTATCATACGAGAGTTCAAAATTTGAATATCACGATCAACCATCCGCATTGTAGCCCTAAGGTCCATGCTTTATTAAACCTTTAAACAGACCAGGCTTAGCCCATGGGCCTATGGTCCAATTCATTAGATTAAGTCTTTAATTAATTTTAATTATTCCTGGACTAATAAAATCTTAATAGTCAAATTAATTAAATAACCCAAAAGGACCAGTTAAATCTCAAGCCTTTCCTAGTTCAGACCAGGCCAATCATAATTCAATATGGGCTCAAGCCTTGAATAATTAATTGACCAACTAAACTAAACTAATATTTAATCCTCTATTTTGGCCTTTTATTTTATTCTAACACAATAATTTAACCAAGTTACTTGAATAAAATAAAATCCATTTTATATAAGACTAATTCCTCAACCTAGAATCATCAAGAGTTATGGGCTATTACGAGGACCAAAAGATATCGTTTTTGCTACTAAAATGACCAAAATACATCTATTATAAAAATAGCTATATTTTATATTTTAAATATTTTTTAATATCACCATAAGAAAATATTGACCACAATGATAGTGCTATATTAGCAAAGTCTCCGACCTACAGATGTAATGACAAATATATCCCTCTACATAACGCTATCTATTCATAGAGGAAAAGTATACCAATATCTCTGCAAGTGATATCTACCATCCTTAGATCTCTAGTTCAATGATTTACGACTTCCTATAATATTTTCGACTTCTAAAGGAGCTACCCTAAAACAAATATCCAAATCAGGCTCCCCAAGGTTCTGGATATTTAGATTATTCGAACATTCATATGGGGTGATATAGTATAGAAGTTATCTTGTACAAGTCTGTCTTGACTAACTAGTCATATATACCCAATATATAAGTATATTGGTCATACGATAGAATCTCAACTATAGTATACCAAAGTATACATTTTCAACTTCGCCAGACCACTAACTCATACTCAAACCGTAGGATATAAGTCTACACTGTAGCAGTAGTACTCTGAGTTTCTACCAAATAGTATTTTTAGAAACCATTATTACAGGTCCATTCTATGTATTCGAAATATATTTATATTATGAAGTGAGATGACTACTCACTGGCTAAAGGTAAGTTATTTTCTATTTGAAATTTATAACACAATAACCTTATCATGATAAGATTCCCATCCTCATTATCCAGTTAAGAACAATAATTTATATGTTAAGCAACCCATGATCTATACCTTACTGTGAAAGCCCTCCATTCATATGGATCACTTACTTAAATATAATGGGACTTTTCCAGCAAAATCGTGCAAAAAATAAAATGCGAAAAATATAAACAATTAAAGAGGAGAAAACTTTTATTAATTTAATCAAAATTACATCAGAAATACAGTCTTAGTGGGCATACAATATTCCTCAGATATTAATTGGGATTTTGGAGACAATGTATTTTAAGTTCATTTAATAACAACTTATGATATATATTTTTTAGTATACAGAATTAGTTGGTTTGCTAGGGTTCGACATTCTTTTGGGATGTTGTCTTGTCATACCTGTTCATGGGGCATGACAACTAAATCGTGTGTTGTTCTTTCAAGAGGTAACTGAAAAATTCCTTCTTTTTTTCTTCCATGTTACTGCCAGTCTTGAGAATTCTTGCCAGGATTTTCATTTCTTAGGGACTTGACTGTATATGAATTTTGATTGGTGTGGCATAGAATGTAACCTTTGGTTTTTTTTCTTGGTGATTCATGTTAAAAGAAATGAGACTTTAAAAGAGCCTATGAGGAATTTACCCTTTTGTAGTAAACACTCTATGCATGAAATCTAAAATTTTTTACATCTATTAGTGTTTCTTTTTCCAAGGGTTAGAATTGTATGATCCTAGGGGTTGAAGGGAGGGGATTTCGGTAAAATTTTGTATGCTAAGATGATATTTTGTTAGGAATAATTTAGCATTGGATATGATAACTTTTGTTGAATTGATGATTGCATGATTGCTTGAATTTTCTTCTTTTTGCACTAAGAGTTAGACTTTTTGTTCTAGCCTTTGACAGTTTGAACACATCTCCTATTGGGAGGTCACCTCCGGAAAATTTGGTGGTCACCTCTGAAAAATTGACTCTTTCTAGATAAGGCATTAGAAATAGCATCAGAAATGGGATTAGTCCTTAACTAGTGACATAGTTTCTAGTAGGACTAATGGACAGATGTGCACCAGTAAGTTTTGAGTGAGAGAAGGAGGAACATCTCACTCGATGCGCGATCACGTACTAATATCATGATGTAGAGTTTCATGACATTCCATCATTATGCAGGGTTTCATGATGCTCTTATACGATCATGATATATGGTTTCATGATATAATTTTTCTAAATAAATAAAAATGATTTAAGATTTTCAAGTAAATAAATTACCTGCACTTGGAATGATTTCGTTTGTGATTTGGTACTTCTCGTTATATGAATTTATCAAAAGAATTACTTGAGTAAATATTACAAGTAAAAATTCTATACTCTTAAAATTATTTCAGACCCCAAGTTAATATGCATTATGAATAAACTTTAATTACACGAGCACCCACAAGATTTATTGCAATTATTTCTCATACTGTTTCCATCATAGTTTTCAGAGACATAAGATATTGATAAAGTTGGAAATGTCATTGCTTAAGAGTCTTGCTTAGTTTTATTTGAATGCCAACTTATTTTTTGAACTTTGGATTGTTAGATTTTATTATTTTGAAAATAATGTAAAAGTTTTGAAATTTTGTAATTTCTTTTAAGTATTCTCTTCAAGTTTCAATTTGTGTTTTATTATAAAACCCCTGATCTAATGGATGAGTTGACATCCCGACCTATTATGAGTTATGTAGTTTGACATGTATAGTGTATCATTTCACGATATAGTATATTTATTTATCTTTATTATTTGTATAACATTTTTATGCATATGACTACTTAATGTTTGAAAGTAAAAATAAAAAGTTGTGATCAGTAACTCATAATGTAAAAGAGTTGATTATATAAAAAAATGTTTTTACTTAAAGTAACATAAATATTGTATTTTTCATAATAAGTTTATTTGATTGAATGTTTAATATTTGAAATAAAATTAAAATGACTCGCCATGAAGAAATTTTATGATGAATAATTTAATTTTATTTAAAGCAAGAAATAACGTATTCATCATCAAATGCATGTTATTTATACAATATTTGTGTTGACTATTATTCTTATTGAGATTTGCATAGATTAATATATGCTTTAATTAAGGTTTATAGAAAATTATACCTTGTTTTATTTTTAATAGATAAATAATATCATAGTAGATAATAAAAATATTATAGATAAAAAGATTCGAAGCGATTAACTATATAAAGTATTATATAATGTCTTGATTTAATTTGCTTTGATTCTTGTGATTGTATTATCATTAGGTAGAATGAAAAGTTGTGAGGCTTGAAAAGGGAATATTCAGCACTGTAAAGGCCACCGAAAGAAAGAAAGAAGAGAATAGGTGAGGTATCTGATTTTGGTCACGGCCATGCGGTAAACCTCTTCGGAATCGGGAAGCCCGCAGCTCCTACCGCACTGGTGAACCCCCTCACGGAGCTCTAGCCGGTAAAGAAGCTACAGAATTAAACCAGCCTAAGTAAATTTTGGCTGATCGGTTTCAGGTTAAGGGATCTGGGGCAGCAACTTGCATAGTTATTTGAGCATAGTTATTTGAGTTTATGATCACATGAACGTTTCATATGACTACTAAAAAAATTTTTTACACGTGATCATATTTTCGGACGTTAAATATTTACAACATTTGTGCTGTGAAATGGCTGCATTGCCGTGTCTTACATAACTCGCGCGGCCCTAGATGCAGGCTAAGGACCCTTCCCTTCGAGAGTCGAACACTAACTGGGTGGGGCTGAACCCCGGCGGTAAACCTCCTAGGGTTAGATTGGAGGAGACTGTAATCATTTCCAGTGATTACAGCACAGAGCAGCAACAGCAAAGACAGAAACAGAGCATCTTTTTATTTTTGTTCTCTGAAAAAATAACATTTTGTTTCTGTTTCCTTGGGCATAACCATTTGCGGATCAAATCTAATTCTGTTTTGTTAAACGCACGGCGGCGCAATATTGATTATATAGAAAGATATCTGTTCATGGACAATCTTCGGGAACCTAACGGCGGCGCAGCAGCAGGGGAGGAGAGGCCGTCACGGTCACCGAGCCCATCGTCTATTGGACCAGAAAGTTGGGAAAGAGCTGAGAAAGCCATCCAAGGGATTCTCTTTAAGCTACTGCTTACCACTGTCTCCGAAAAGAGGAGAAAAAAGGTCATACATTATGTGGAGAGAGTGATGAGAACTCGTGATTGTGGTTACAAGGTCAGAATTTTGTTTCCCTCTTTCTCTAATTTTGGTATATTTTTATCGGCAAGAACTGGATGTACATAATATTCTTGGTCATCCTTTTAATCGTGCTTCTCTTCTTTACCGGAAAGTGTGAGCTGTAACTTGTTAGACTTTGGGTAAATTTCGATGCTTGTAGTTTCTTGGTTTAACCCATGGCAAGTCATTTGCATCCTCAGTGAGTTATAGATGTTTACTTCTAACAGAACTGTATTCTTTTTCATGACTGATACAGATAGACTCTTTTTAGCCTCGATGGTTTGCTAAGCTTCTCGCTCCCTTTGATCAGCTTCCTTTAGTGATTTACCATGAACTGCCTTTGACTCAAGTCTTAATGCCACTTGCAGTTTAGAAATGTTTGAAAACTTTGTGCATTGTTGTGATTCCTGATGTCTTCTTTGTCTGTTATTATGCCTTCTAAATTTTTGTTTCAGTGGAGTCTGAAAGTACGTATTTTCAATTATATGCCGTAGGAATGATGAGACTACTGAAAGAGTCCTTGAATGTCTCTTTTTCTTTCAAGGCCTTAGCATATCCCTTTGCTAACCTATGCATATGATCAAAACTCCTTTTCTAGGTTGGCTTGTTCTTAATGATTTTTTTAAATCTTTAAAAAACAAAAGCTTTGTTTTTAAATTTTGCTATTGATAATATTTTGTGCCTGGCATTGGCTTAAACGCTCCTCTTCTAGTGCTTGTAAAATGTTGTTGGGATTGTGGGTGGATAAAGTTGAATGCATCAATACACTGAGAAAGGGGAACCTGAGGTGTTGGTATCATTAGTTGATTTCTATTTCTTCCATGGAACTGAGGCTCAGTGCTTGCATGGGTATTACTATAAATTCTGTGGTAGAAGTAAAAAATGAGATGGTCTTATGTGGGAAAAAAAAGTAAGTCAAAAGTGGGAATTTAGATCAATATATGGAATCAAGGAGACACCTGCAATATTTCTGATTGGATTGACAACAGTTGGTTGATGATTGTACTGTTTCTGGATATGATGTAGGCATGGCCCTTGTTCAATTTGTCCACAGTTGAACCGTGGACCGGAACCGGGGTCAACGGTTCAAAATTTGTTGATCACGGTTCACAGCTCAAACCGTGAACCATGTCCAATGGTCCGATTCAGGTTGGGATTTTCTCCCACTGTCAACCGGCGGTTTAAACTGCCGGTTTTATATTTTTAAATTTGTTTTAATTGACACGTCAGCATATTACGTTGACATGTGTCAATGAAAAAAATTTTAAAAAATTTAAAAATTTAAAAAAATAAAGAATAAAAAAAATTATGGTAGGCATGGTTAGGGTTGACAAACCTCCGGTTGACGGTTGGCCAAAATGGTAAACCTTAACCTTAAACCTTTAATCCTGGTTTCACGGTTTGGCGGTTGACGGTTATGGCTACGGTTGGCCAACCTCCGGTTTGGCGGTTTTTTAATTTTTTTTGAAAATTTTTATTTAAAAAAAAACTATAAAAATAAGTTAAAAAAAATTACAAACATAAAATATATTAAAAAAAGAGCTTGAACTTAATTTTACTTTTATAAAATTAAATTGCCTACGTATTCTCTTAGGATATAGAGGAATCAAAGCTCTCGTAGTTCTCTTACCTTTTAACCCTTTTTTACCTTTAATGGTCTTCACTTTTGGCTGTTGTAGTTACTTTCGTGTCTACGTCCAAAAATTCATTGAGATCTGACTGCACATTTTCTTGTTAACGATTTTCAGCTCTAATCCAATCATCTAAATATGCTTGAACTTCCAAAACCTCCGGTGCCATTCTTGAGCGAGTTTCAAATGTTTCCTCCAGCCCTAAAGGCTTGTTCTACCGCAACAGGTGAAACGGGAACAGCAAGAATCTCCTTAGCCATTAGTGCTACGATAGGAAATTTGCTCTCATTTTCTCTCAACCACTTCAAGATATCAAATCTTTCACCTATTTCATTTCACTTCAAATTATAAGTTAGATATAATTCAAGTTCCGCCGTGGAACTTGAAGATCCTTTTGGTCATTTTAACCTTTCTACCATCCTCTTAGTTGCCTGGTTAATTTTTGAAGATCCGGATATCAGAATTTCAATATCTTGAGTTTCTTGGATAGGCCCATCATACTTTCTAAAATATAAGTCGCGAAGAATATTTTTTACGTTAACTATTATACGAAAAATATCAGGGCGATATGTAAGATGTTGAGTACTACTATCATCTTCATCATCATTATCTTCAATGTTATGTTTAGAAAATAAAGAATCATAATAATCAATAAGATATTCTTGTAAATCCTCAATTCCCATACGTGGATCAAGAACAACAACTACTAAATTAATATTAGTATATCTAAATAATATTTTAACCATTTAGTTTTCATAGCATTAATACACGGAGATAAAAGAGCATCACTAGAATATTCATTAAAAATAGCACTAACATTAACACAATATTCATTAAAAAAAGCACTAACATTAACACATTCTTGAATGACTAAATATGCAGTGGGATAATAGACACCAGATATATTATAAGTAGCATCATTAAATGTTTTTAAAACATGTAAAATACCTTCACAAACACTCCATTGTTGAGGAAACAAATGTATTCCAACAGGTCTATTTGCAAAAAAAGCACATAAAAGTTCTTTATATGGAAAAGATTCATTTAGTAATTCATATGTTGAATTCCATCTATTTGGGACATCTTTTGGAAATTGTTTTGGTTTTATGCCATTACGTCTACAAAGTTGACTCCATTCTTTTTTAATTGTAGGTCTAAGCCATAAATTAGAAAAAGTAGCTCTTATTGGTTTAATATAAAAATCAAGACCATCTTGTACACATAAGTTTGAAATATGACATATACATCTAACATGAAAAAATTTACCTCCAAAAGTTGGTTCAATTAAATTTTTAAGACTAGTAATTGAAGCAGTATTTGCACTTGCGTTATCAAGAGAAATCGAAAAAAATTTATTTACTAAACCATATTCTTCTAAAATAACAATTAATAATTGACAAATATTTTCAGTAGAATGTGGACCATCAAAGACCATATAAGCAATTAATCGTTTTTGAATATTCTATTCATTATCTACCCAATGACATGTAACACCTATATAAGAATGAGTTTGCCAGTGATCACTCCAAATATCACTATATAAAGAAATTTTACTAAACAAATTTAAAAAAATTTGAGTTAATGGATTCTTACTTTCCTTGTATAATTTTTTAAGTATAGGTGTGAGAGTAGTGCGGGGAACACGATTTGCAGCAGGATTTAAAGTATTTTGACAATATTTATTAAATTGTAATTTTTCATCAAAACTAAACGAAAAATGTTCTACAGTTACCATTTTAGCTAATTCTTCTCTATTTACTTTATCAGTAAATTTAAATAAATCAATAGATGGAGTAGATGTAGTAGTAGTGTACCCGGTAATTTGTTGTTGTTTGGAATCCAAACTGAATTCTTGAGAATGGTGCCTTCTTAGATGTTGAGAGGGCATGCCATATCCCATTCCTGGCTTGGACGCATATAATTTAGGAACACTAGTGCAATAATTACACTTGGCTTTCATTTCACCCGATGACATTTTTGTGAGAGTAAAATGCTTGGTGAACATATCAGTTTCTCTTTTTCGCACTTTCTTTGATATAACATCGATTTGTAAATCACTTTCTTGAGGATGTTGTTGTTGAACTTCAACTTCTTCATCATTAATTTATATTGGTTGATCAGTTGTTGAAGGAGAAAATGTCATTGGAAAAAAATTTGGATCAAAACTAGAAGCGGATTGATAGCCAGATGGAGTAGTAAAAATCTCTGGTTGAAAATTTGGATTAAAACTAGTACTATCCCTCATTTTTTCCTTACCCTTAGAGCTACTAGGATGATGCATTTTTTTTTCAAAAAAAAAATATATAATAATAATAATATATATTGAGAATTGAAAGAGTTAAAAGAGTGGAGAGAGAGTTAATAGTTGAGAAGTAAGAAGTGAAAAATTCAATGGATTTATGCCTATTTATAGAGAGGATGAGGAGTAAAAAAAAAAAAAAAGCTGGCCATTGCGTTGCAACAGCAGTTGCAACGGCCAGAAGCTTCAAAATGGCCATTATGGCCGTGGGCCCAAAATGGCATAATGGCCATGTGGGCCCCCGACCATAATGTAGGCATGGCTCCGCTTATGTCCACGGTTGAACCGTGGACCGGAACTGGGGTCAATGGTTCAAAAATTGTTGACCACGATTCACGGTTCGTGGCCAATGGTCCGGTTCAGGCTGGGATTTTTTCCAACCGTTAACCGGCAGTTTAACTGTCGGTTTTATTTTTTTTAATTGACACGTGTCAGCATATTACACTGACACGTGTCAATGAAAAAAATTTTAAAAAAATAAAAAGGAAGACATTATCCCACCGCCATAATGGCCATTTTGGTTTCTGGGCATTTGCAACGGCCAGCTTTTTTATTATTATTTTTTACTCTCACTCTCTTTATAAATAGACATAAATCTATTGAATTTTTCACTTCTCACTTCTCAACTATCTCTCAACTCTTTTAACTCTTTCAATTCTCAATATATATTATTGTCATATATATATTTTTTTGAAAAAAAATGTCTCATCCTAATAGTTCTAAGTATAAGGGAAAAATGAGTGATAGTACTAGTTTTAATCCAAAATTTCAATCTACTTCTGATTTTGATCCAAATTTTTTTCCGACAATATTTTCTCCATCACCAACTGATCAACCAATACAAGTTAATGATGAAAAAGTTAAAATTCAACAACAATATCTTCAAAAAAGTGATTTACAAACCAATGCTACATCAAAGAAAGTGCGAAAAAGAGAAGCTGATATGTTCACCAAGTATTTTACTCTGACAAAAATGTCATCCGGTGAAATGAAAGCCAAGTATAATTATTGCATTAGTGTTCCTAAATTATATGCATCTAAGCCAGGAATAGGTTATGACATGCTCTCTCAACATCTAAGAAGGCACCATTCTTAAGAATTCGGTTTGGATTCCAAACAACAATAAATTACCAGGTACACTACTACTACATCTATTCCATCGGTTGGTTTATTTAAATATACTGATAAAGTAAGTAGAGAAGAATTGGCTAAAATGGTCGCTGTAGAACATCTTTCGTTTAGTTTTGGTGAAAAATTACAATTTAATAAATATTGTCAAAATACTTTAAATCCTATTGCAAATCGTGTTCCCCGCACTATCCCCACACTTACACTTAAAAATTGTATAGGGAAAGTAAGAATCAATTAACTCAAATTTTTTTAAATTTGCCTAGTAAAATTTCTTTATGTAGTGATATTTGGAGTGATCACTGACAAACTCATTCTTATATGGGTGTTACATTAGATAATGAATGGAATATTGAAAAATGATTAATTCACATTCTGCTGAAAATATTTGTCAATTATTAATTGTTATTTTAGAAGAATATAGTGTAGTGAATAAATTTTTTTCGATTTCTCTTGATAACGCAAGTGCAAATACTGCATCAATTACTAGTCTTATAAATTTAATTGAACCAGCTTTTGGAGGTAAATGTTTTCATGTTAGATGTATATGTTATATTTTAAACTTATGTGTTCAAGATGGTCTTGATTTTTATATTAAACCAATAAGCGCGGCTTTTTCTAATTTATGGCTTAGACCTACAATTAAAAAAGAATGGAGTCAATTTTGTAGACATAATGGCATGAAACCAAAACAATTTCCAAAAGATGTCCCAAATAGATGGAATTCAACATATGAATTGCTAAATGAATCTTTTCCATATAAAGAACTTTTATGTGTTTTTTTTGCAAATAGAGCTGTTGGAATACATTTGTTTCCTCAACAATGGAGTATTTGTGAAGGTATTTTACATGTTTTAAAAACATTTAATGATGCTACTTATAATTTATCTGGTGTCTATCTTAACTCACATTTAGTTATTCAAGAATGTGTTAATGTTAGTGCTATTTTTAATGAATATTCTAGCGATGCTCTTTTATCTCTGTGTATTAATGCTATGAAAACTAAATGGTTAAAATATTATTTAGATATACTTGATATTAATTTAGTAGCGGCTGTTCTTGATCCACGTATGAAAATTGAGGGTTTACAAGAATATCTTATTGATTATTATAATTCTTTATTTTCTAAACATAATAATGAAGATGATAGTAGTACTCAAGATCTTACCTATCGTCCTGATATTTTTCGTGTAATAGCTAACGTAATTTATATTTTAAAAAGTATGGTGGGACTATCTAAGAAACTCAAGATATTGATATTCCGATTTCCGGATCTTCAAAAATTAACCAAGCAACTAAGAGAATAGTAGAAAGGTCAAAACGACATCTTCAAGTTCAATGGCGGAACTTGAATTATATCTAACTTATAATTTGAAGTGGAATGAAACAGGTGAAAGATTTGATATCTTGAAATGGTGGAGAGAAAATGAGAGCAAATTTCCTGTTGTAACACTAATGGCTAAGGAGATTCTTGATGTTCCCGTTTCAACTGTTGCGGTAGAACAAGCCTTTAGTGCTGGAGGAAATATTTTAAGTGTTCAAGAATGGTACCGGAAGTTTTGGAAGTTCAAGTATGTTTAGATGATTGGCTCAGAGTTGAAAATCGTTAACAAAAAAATATACAGCCAGATGTTAATGAATTTTTGGACATAGACACGGAAGGAACTACAACAGTCGAAAGTGAAGACCATTAAAGGTTAAAAGGTAAGAGAACTACGAGAGTTTTGATTCTTATATACCTTAAGAGGATACGTAGGTAGCTTAATTTTATAAAAGTAAAATTACGTTCAAGCTTTTTTTTTAATCTATTTTATGTTTGTAACTTATTTTTATACTTTTTTTAAAAATAAAAAATTTCAAAAAAAATTAAAAAACCGCCAAACCTGGAGGTTGGCCAACCGTACTATGAAACTGGGATTAAAGGTTGAGGTTTATCATTTTGGCTAATCGTCAATCGGAGGTTTGTCAACCGTGGCCATGCCTAATATGATGTTCATCTTGATGATTTGTCCAAAAACTATGATACAGTCATATAACCACATTGTCCAATCTTTGTTTTGCCTATCTGTTTGAACTTTTCCCAGGTATTTCCTTATGGGTCTAGACCATTGAAAACTTATCTTCCTGATGGAGATATTGATATAACTGTATGCGCTGATTGCTCTGAGGATGTGTTTCTTGAGAATGTACTTTCTGTTCTTGAAGGAGAAGTTAAGAACAAGGCTGCGGAGTTTGTAGTGAAGGATGTCCAACTCATCCGGTCTAAGGTTATTTGCTTCCTTCATTAATCTCATGATAATTCTTTCCCGCCATAATGATAATCTCATGATCTGGTGTGAACCTGGTTGGCTATTAGCATAATTTCTAATGCTACTTTCTGTTCATGTAGAATTGGCTGTTATTCCTGCAGTTACTTCCTCATGAAAAATCTTTGCCATAGCAATAACTTAATATCTGAAGTTTTTGGTTAATTTGCTCTTTAGTAGGAAAAGGAGGATGTAATCTTTATTTGATGTTTCCATTCACAGAGCATACGGCCGACTTATTTGGTCATGCTTTAGAAATACTGTGTAAGGAGTCCCATGCAATTTTTTTCTTTCAGAAAAATGCTTATAAATATAATCCATTACTAATTTTTGCCTTTTTGTAAAGCTTATATCTTCTAAAAAAAACTCCCTTATTCTTGAACCTGAATGCCCAACTAAATGTACAGTGTGTGATCCTTGTTAGATTCTAGATAGTTGTGGTTTCTCAGAATGGTACTTTATGATCGTTTGCTCTTTTTTTGGCAGGTTAAGCATGTGAAATGCATTGTACAGGATATTGCAGTTGATATTTCCTTCAGTCAAATAGGTGGTCTTTGTACTCTATGCTTTTTTGAGGAGGTAAATTTCCGTCTTTCAGTTTAGGATTATGTTAAGGCAATGGTAAAGTAATAATTGAATAATTTAGTTTGTGTTTTTATGCATTAGTCCTTTTGATGACCTCACGTATGTTAATGCTTTTTAACTCTGCATAAATGGCTTAATTGCATTAGGTTGACTATGTGATCTAAACCCGGTGAAATATGAGGATGCATCTGAGGATGCATTGTGACTATTAGCTTCTGCAATTTATCATCTCATAAAGATCAAACTTCTTGTGAGATAATCTTTCTTAATTACGTACAAGTAAAATATCCAGTACTACACCTTTCATCCGGATTTGAATGTCCTATTTTAAATTATAATCGAAACGTGGACATTCAAATTGGAATGGAGGGAGTATCTATTAAGGTGGCTAGACCTTTTAGAATTTGAAGTTCTGATGGTGATAAATTTTCAGGTGGATAAGCTCATTGGAAGAAATCATCTATTCAAAAGAAGTATTGTTCTGATCAAGGCCTGGTGTTATTATGAAAGTCAAATTCTTGGTGCTGATCAGCGCATGATTTCTACATATGCTTTGGGGACTTTGGTTTTGTATATCTTCCATCTATTTCACTCATTATAAGATGGTCCCCTAGCAGTGAGTCTCCTTAAATATAGTAGTTAAGTGTACCTGGTTTGTTTTCTTACTTTCATGTTAACCTGATATTGAAGATTCTGAATTTTAGGTTCTGTACAAATTTTTGGACTACTTTAGCAAGTTTGACTGGGGAAATTACTGCATTAGTTTATCTGGCCCTGTCCGCATATCATCCTTGCCAGAATTCGTGGGTAAGCTGTTCATTCTATCATTTTTAGCTTCCTTCATTCTTCCTTTTATGTTCATTGTTGTTTAATATTGATATTTATATCTTTTTCAGTGGAAGCACCCGACAATGGTGGTGGTGATTTACTCTTCACAAGTGAATTTCTTGAAGCTTGTCTTACCCTGTACTCAATACCTTCAGTGGGTGTGGACTTGAATTCTCCCGCATTTGAACCAGTGTATCTCAATATAGTGGATCCCCTTAAAGAAAACAATAATCTGGGCAGAAGTGTTGGCAAAGGTAAGAGTTACTAACTTTAACGTGTTGGGTATGTAATCAGCTGGTCGCCTATAAAAGAGAAAAAAATTAATCTTGTCACTTTTTTGAAGACATGCATGATTGGACGGATTGAGAATAGTCAAGGAATATTAATTGGATACTGAAATTTTACTTAATTCTTTCATCTGGTAACCAATCTTAGGACACTTGACTTGTTCTCTATAGGAAAATTGAAGCGGATCCGGAACGCATTTACTGATGGAGCCAGGGAACTTGGGAAAATTCTTACTGAACCAGAACTTGACATTGATAAGGCTCTCCGTAAATTTTTCTTCAACACGTTGGATAGACATGGAAGTGGACAAGAGACCTGATGTACGAAGTCCTCTCCGTGTTCGCAGTTATAATGGATTTGACTGTATAAATGCATTTTTATTTTAAATTGATACAATGTGTTATATACTTAGGAATGTACATACGTTTGAATTGCTTCACGATAATTTTTGCTAAGTTGTTTCCATAAACTATACATATTTGGATAATTTATTTTCTGTTATAAAATTAGGATAGTGTTAGAATAAAATCTACACACTACACACTAAGAAAATTCTAACTATTCTTTGCACAAGAATTTTTTTTTCTTTTCTTTCACAATTTTCTCTAATCTTTCTTGCACAAAATAATAGTGTATTACAAGTTTAGAGAATAGCTCTATTTATAGAGCTCTAATTAGTGGAATACATCATGCCATACATCATCTTTCACTAATCTCAATTAGTGGTGTCTTCACTAAATGGTGGACATCCATAAAAATCTTCTCTAATTATTCATATAAATTCATAATTAGTGGAGCCTCCCCTAATTAATGGAGATTCCAATAATTCATAACACTCCCCCTTAGATGTCCATCCATTACATAAAGAATATGCTTCATTAAAATCTTACTAGATAAAAATCTAGTGGGAAAAAAAAATCTAGTGAAGGAAAAAGAGTACACTATTATATATGTCTGTTTATTACTCCCCCTGATAAGATGATTCCTTTTAAACCGACGCATACCGATTTTATATCTCAACTTTTTAAATGTTGCAGTCGGTAAAGTTTTCGTGAAAATATCTACGAGGTTATCACATGACCGAATTTGTAGCACATCAATTTCACCTTTCTTTCGGAGTTCATGAGTAAAGAAGAATTTTGGTGAAATATGTTTTGTCCGATCTCCTTTAATATATCATCTTCGTAGTTGAGCTATGCAAGCTGCATTGTCTTCATAAAGAGGAGTTGAAATATCTTTGATTGATGATAATCCACAACTTTCTCGGATATAATGAATCATGGATCTTAACCATACACATTCTCGACTTGCTTCATGAATGGTTATACTTTCAGCATGATTTAAAGAAGTAGTTGCTATAAATTGTTTCGTAGAATGTCATGATATAACAGTATTTTCACATGTAAATAGATAGCCCGTTTGAGAACGTGCTTTATGTGGATCAGATAAATAATCAGCATCTGCATAACCTATCAATGTTGGATTGGTTTTATTTGAATAAAATAATCCGAGATCAATTGTACCTTGGAGATATCGAAGGACTTGTTTAATTCTATTCCAATATCGTCGTGTTGGTGAAGAACTAAATCTTGCTAATAAATTGACAGCAAAAGCAATATCAGGTCGTGTATTATTAGCAAGATACATCAATGCACCAATTGCACTGAGATATGGTACTTCAGGACCAAGAAGTTCTTCAATATCTTCTTGAGGTCGAAAAGGGCCGGACGATCATTGGAATACTCAATGGATGTGCTTTGTCCATGTCAAATCTTTTTAGAACTTTTGCTGTATATGTTGAATAAATGTTCTACTTGCCAAATGTTCAATTTGTAAACCAAGACAAAGTATACTTTTACGACCATCATTGATGTTGAATAATCAATTGTTTCTTGGAGCTCTTCAAGAGTTCCAATAAGATTAAAATCATCAACATATATAGCTAATTTCACAAATTTAGAACTAGATTTCTTAATAAAAATGCATGGACATACCTGGTCATTTTAAATCTCGCTTTCAATCAATATTCATTAAGATAATTGAACCACATGCGCCCAGATGGCTTCAGGCCATGTAATGATTTCTGCAACTTGATGGAGTAATTTTCACGAATATAATGTTTTTATGCTTTAGGCATATGAAATCTTTCGGGGATTTTCATGTAAACATCATTTTCTAAATTTCCATACAAGTAAGCAGTGACAACATCTAATAGGCGCATATCTATCTTTTCATGTAATGCCAAACTGATAAGATATCGGAGTGTAATAGCATCAACAATAGGAGAATAAGTTTCATCATAATCAATACCTGGTCTTTGTGAAAAACCTTGGGCTACTAATCGCGCTTTATATCGAACGATTTCACTCTTTTCATTGCGCTTTCGCACAAATATCCATTTGTAGCCAACAGGTTTTACACATTCTGGTGTTCGGACTGCAGGTCCGAAGACTTCACGTTTTGTCAGTGCATTTAACTCCGATTGAATCGCATCTTTCCATTGCAGCCAATCTTTTCTATGCCGACATTCATCAACTGATATTGGTTCAGGATCATCACTATCCTGTATAACATCAAGAGATATTATATACAAACATATGATCAATAATTGTTTCTATCCGATTCCAACTTCTACCGGAAGTGGTATAATGGATAGAAATTTCAGTGTTACTTTCATTTATGTCAGGTTTTTTGTCATAAGTTTTCTCTTGGTCTTTATCATTCTTTACTTTAATATGATCATCTGGACCATTAATCCTCTCTTCTTTCGAAGATTTTTATCTTTAGAACTAAGAGGTCGGCCATGCTTCTGGCATGCTTTTGGCTCAACAGTTATATGTAAAATCTTTTGTTCTGTTGGAACGTCAATTAGAATAGGGGCATTTATAGCTGGCATATGATATTTTGTTACTCTTCTAGAGTCAACAAAAGCGCATGGTATTTGATTTGCAATGCTTTACAAATGAATTATCTTTTGAACTTCAAGTTCACACGCGCTTGTATGCAGATCAAGATAATTTAATGATGTTGTCCAATCACGATCTTTCTTGTATTGTTTCTGTTCTCCCCCTAATTTAGGGAATAATAATTTCACAAGAGAATAAGAAAAGAAATATAAGAAAATGATGACAAGCAGGAAATGCCAAGAAAAATATCTCATTTTTTTTTCACTTTTCCCGGTACCGACTTTTCATCTTCCTCTCTTGTCTTTTCTTCTCCTCCGACCCTCTACCTACCATCTACCTCTTCTTCTTCTTCATACAGATATATATATATATATATATATATATATATATATATCGATCAAAATTCCTGGGGAGAAGAAGATGATTAAGAAGCAGAGAGAGAAGAAGGGCAATAACTCCCAGACACTATCAAGAGAAACAATTTCGCAATACTTTTACCTACCAATCAAGAGCGCAGCCAAAGAACTGAATATTGGCATAACCCGTCTCAAGAAAAGATGTAGGGAGTTAGGAATTCGTCGATGGCCTCACATGAAATTGGTGAGCTTGGAGATCATAATCAAGAATGTTCAGGTTCTCTCTCATACATACTTATAATTTGCAAGTATGAAACTATGAAAGATTTATAAGTAAATAACCGATGATATCACTTCGATTTACAGGAGATGCAAAATAAAGAAGAAGGGGGACATATGGCTGAGAAGAAGTTGAAAGAAGCCATTGCGATACTGGAATGTGAAAAACAGTTGGTGGAAGAAAGTCCTAATACGCAGTTAGAGGACCAAACACAGAAATTGAGACAAGCATGCTTCAATGCCAAATATAATAAGAAATTTAATTATAATAAACTTAAGGAGATCATAAAATCTCAAGACTCATTTCGCAGTAATTTTACGGCTAATTCTGCTGCTAGTCTCGATGCTGGCTCAAAGGGAAAAGAAAAGGAGGAGGATGTCGAAAAAGAGGAGCTGAAGTCCATAATTACTAATTGTTTGTCTTCCTCTAATGTAAATATTAAAAAAGAACCATTACAAACCTTCATCTTACATTTGACAGCTCAATTACAAAAGAGCAACTATAAGCATGTATCCTCAAATTCATATGAACACTAGTGATATGAATAAAAGATGTGATGCTTATTATTAATGGAAATATCTTTTTCCCTTATTATCTTTTCTGTTCCACTTCAGGTGGTTAGTATTTCTCTGTGATAAGGGAAATATCGAGTGTGTCCATGACCATAACCACGGCCACTGCCACAACTACGACTATAACAATGGCTTCTGCTGGAGCCAACAGCATTCACTTCTGGGAGTGCTGTTGAGCCAGTTCATCTGGCTTCATGATTTCTCAATAATAACTCATGTTAAAGCTGTCAATTTTAGATACCCTTTTTCTCGATATTGTTACTGTAGGACATGAAAAGTGGAGAATGTCTTCTCCAATATAACTTCATCAGTAACTTTTTCTCCGTAAAATTTTTAACTAAGATGTAATTTTATACATCACGGAGTTCACGATTTTACAATCTTGTAACTTTAGGTGCAACCATTCATACCGTGCAGTGGGTAGTACGACCATCTTCAGATGGTCAAATCTTTCTTTTTATCCACATGACATATGGATCTCCCTTTTTTAGTATTTAGATACATTTCTATATGACATATAAATTTTTTTTTTCCAGAAATATCAAGGGTTACAAATTCGAATTTAGCGAGATCAATAAATGCGTACTGTCTTCTGGCTTTAATAACGGCAGAGACTCGTGCTGATAACGTGTTATAAAATTAAGGTAGTGTTAGAATAAAATCTACACACTACACACTAAGAAAATTCTAACTATTCTTTGCACAAGAATTTTTCTCTTTCTTTTCTCTCACAATTTTCTCTAATCTTTCTTTCACTAATCTTTCTTTCACAAAATAATGGTGTATTACAAACCTAGAGAATAGCTCTATTTATAGAGCTCTAATTAGTGGAATACATCATGCCATACATCATCTTCCACTAATCTCAATTAGTAGTGTCTCCACTAAATGGTGGACATCCATAAAAATCTTCTCTAATTATTCACATAAATCCATAATTTGTGGAACCTCCACTAATTAATGGAGATTCCAATAATTCATCACATTTTCTTATTACTTCATATTTGTTTCGTTCATTTTTTTCTCCCTTATTTGTCTTTGGCGTTTCTACACCATTATGTTGAACGGCTTCCTTTTTGCTAAAGTATCATTAAGACTACGAATCTTTTTGGGACCATATGGGCTATTTATTGGACCGTGTCTTGGAAGAGAGGGGAGAAGGGGGACCAAAATTCTTCCATTCCCTGTTGGCTAACATTTTGTATGCTTTGCATCCGTGAACTTTTGCACCCTTTTGCTCGTGATCTGAATTTTTTGTTAAACTAATTTCCAGAATGAATATAACTAAAGGGCAATATATGATTATCAGAGCTTGGTACTGTTGAATCTCCATTTCTGGTCAGATAAAGTTATGTTTTTGGTTCATTATTTCCAGTAATGGTCTCTATCTCCTTGAGGCAAACCAGCAACTTGCAATGACCCGAAATGATCATTGCAGAGAAAAGGCAAGGGAAAAAAACGAATAAGGCAGCAGTTAAGGAGTGCCTAGACACAAATATAAACTCCAAGCATTGCTTCTGTATATCCAAAAGGAAACTCGTAACATTGTATTTGAGAAATGCCCAAGCGAAGGAGATGAAAATTACAACTTGAAAGCGTGATGTGAAAACCCACTTTGATGTTGTACTATCAGAAGCATTTTAAGATCTAAATTTCTAATTTCTTCACCTGTAATGTACTTAAGTATAGAGGTTCTCTTATGAAAACATGCTTTTTGCCTCTTGTCTCAATGTCTAACAGATTCCTGCAGACTGAAAGAAGATAAAGGAAAAGGACGCAGAGGAGACAAATTGAGAGGGTGAATGTACTCTGATGCAGGATGCCATCCAGAACTATCATTCTCAATGCCAAAATGGAAAAAGGCTACATTGCAGTCCAAGTTCCTTATCGTATGCTGGAGATATTAGCAGGTGCATGCATTTCAAAACACCAGAGAAATTTATCATTCAACTTTGGCGACTCCTCCACCGGGCATGCTGCTCTCTGCAACAGCCTCCTTTACCAATCTGAAAATAGCAACAAAATCCCAGTAACTTCAAGCAAGAAGAAGTGGTAAAAAACCATTGACAAACAGTTGTACCTCAAACCTTCAATCTCATACTTAAATTCATTACTAGTGGAAAAAATGAGCACTATCATGAAGGTCTAAGAAAATACCTCACTAATTTATCTTGAGATGATTGTAGAATATAGATTGAGAGAATAAACGACAGAAGCAGTCCTGCTCACACAAATAAGAGAAGAGAAATATGTTTACTCATTTATGATTTTCAGAAGCAATTTTCATGTACCAATGTAAGAAATTAGTGATGAATGGCTGAGCATAAATACGCTAGAGTAATGTTAACAACCACAAAATACATATATTTTACAGAAAATTATTGAGGGTGCTATGAAAACATCTATCAAATAAAACATCAAGTATTTGAGGACTACAGTAAGCTGGAAGCATGCTTACCTGATCCAAAGAGAACGTAAAATCCAGAAGCCACATCTATCTCTGATTGCTCTTCCCTGAATCACAGAAGAACACCACAAAGTATTGGATTGTGCAATAACTAGTTAGCAACAAAAGAAAGAGAGGAACAAAATAGCGGAATCTATACTCAAGGTAGAGATCGACAAATAGGCCGCAAAACCGACAGATTATAGGCAAGAATTACAATCCTTTGACGCTAAAAGCAAAATCTGTCTTCAATTACAAAGAAGAATTCTTCCAGTCCATAAGGAAGTGTCACTGGTACTTCGAGGAGTCTTTATTACAGCTGGTCTGGTTATTGGGTTTTTTTTGCATGTCTCGGCTTTTAAGTTCATTTAATTAATTGCAAGTCTCAATTAGTAACTTTAATTGTTTTCGAGTGTAATTTGGGATCCTTACTGGATTAGGAAACTCACAGGTCTTTTGTTTTCTATGGGTGACTTTTTAGAAAAGTTCACTTTAAATTTTCCAGTGGTGAATGAAATATTGTACATTAGGGAATCTGAGTGTATCCAAAGTGCTGATTTAGGAAGTTGCTAACCCCTTCCAAATTGTTTCCCCTCTTTTCCTTCTTCTTTAGCTTGATTTACTGTTCACCATCATATATCTGCATTTCCTTTCTTCCTGAACTATTTCCCCTTCATTAAGCCAACAAAAAGGACTGTTAAAAATGGAAAAGAAACCAACCAGGTATATCTAACAAGTACGTGCTTGGGCCACTTTTCCGGATCCCAAAATTGTTTGCGAATGTCAGGATGAAGTTCGACATCTGTGAAAGAACAACCATATCTCATCATTTTAATCAGATCATACACCTGCAAAACCATTTAATTTGATAAAAGTCCATGTCCAAACAATTAAATTGATGGATAAGCAAAAAGCAGAATCGTCTAGGCAACGCAATTCTGGGGGTACATTTGGATTGATTTTTATATTCTATAAAAATGAGAAGAAATTTAATATTCAAATTCAAATTTCACACCTTTCTTCTTAAAAGCTTCTCAAAACTACAACAAATTTGAAATTTAAATACAAATTTTGAAATTCTTCTCATTTTAGAAAAGGAAGAAGGAAAAAAAAAATCCAAATGCACCCTAGGTTTTTAGTCCAAGTCAACAAGGTAGCACGAGCAATAATTCCAGGCCAAAAGGAGTGATGGGTCATAGAGGGACCAAAAGGTAATTTATCCTTTTACTATCAAGGGTGAAGGGCAAACCATGATTGTTAACTGCTGGCTCAATTTCTGGTCAATGTATTCATTTTTCCTCCAACTAATGCGTCCATTCATGTTATACTCAGGAAGAAAAATTAAACAGAGGATACAAACTAAGACTACCGGACCTTGGGTAACCAGGCAAGTGGTGTTAATTCTCTGCTGGATAAGATAGAAAGCATTTGAATATGTAAGAGGATACCAACATCCAAGAAGACAACTCCAATGACCTTTCTTGGCCCAAAAAACACTGTTCACTAACCAAAATCAGAGCAGATTGTATGGGCCCCAGCCTTGTACTGGATACCTATTTAGAATTAAATGCCCGTGGCACAAGCCAACATTTTAGACAGTGGTCCTAGTATCACAGAGCAACTAGTTATTAACATTCAGAGCTGAACAAGAGAGGGAATAAAACTACTTTCTTGTCATGTCAGCACACTGGCCACTTTAAACCCTCCAATGAATAACATCAAACTAACGATATGCATTTCAGTGATCCGCACAGGAGCTACCCCTTTTGAGATGTGAAAGAAAATAAACAAGATTTTAAAATGTAAATAGCTTACAAGTCAGGCAGAATAAAGTGAAACACTTGATTAGCATTATCATATTGGTGGAGAGATAGTAAGAAAAAGAAAACATACAGCTATGAGGCATATCTATAACGTTGGCAGTGACACCAAGCAAATCGCTGCCCGAGTATCTCTGAATGACATATAAAAGAGAAAACTTTGTCACATGACTAAAAAATGTAGTTATTAAATTTACAAAGTAAAGCCATGAACACAAAGTTACCCCCGCCCCCCTTCCCACCCCCCACCCCAAACCCACCACCCAAAAAAGGAAAAAAAAAAAATGCCGTCAAGCATTGCAATCTGCAAATCAACAAAAACACATGAGCCTTACCAAATGCATGTCAATCATGGGCACCTCAGAGCTTTTCCGATTGATCACAAAAAGCCATGGGATGTGAAATTTTTCCTTTCCAATTTGAAATGATCTGCATCAGATTTCTAATACATGTAAATAATTTTCATTTTGGTGGAAATGTAACTAAAGATGCAAATGCCTTCATGAACAAATTGAAATGTAAAATGACAACTGAAGATTAGGTAGAAATAATAAAAGGATTTTTCTTTGGAAGAAACCTGGGGATTTTCTAAAAAATGGTGAGAACAAATGGATAATTTAGATAATATTAAAATCATAAACCAAAACCAAGACATTAAAGGTATAAATAGAAAGAAAGTAACATGCTGCTGTACCCTTGGATCAATATTCAACATTTACCAGAAAACTCTAAATTTAACCATCTCTTCCTTTAAAGGAAAATAAAGCACTTGTTCACTCCAATCATAGTTCAACACAACATGATCAAGACTGAATTTTGTTAAAATAATTTCTAGATATAATATGTGATTCCCTACTCTCGTTGATCAGATGTACCACTTTCCTTCAGTAGGGCAAATTCATTCAAAGTTCTCTTTTCAACAATCCAACTTAAGCACAAAATATCATCGTCGAGTAAAAAAATGTTAGGATACCAGTGTTTCCAAATTGGAAAGAATTATGAGAGTCCAATCAAATTCTAGGACTCAAAAAACCAAATTACAATAAAACTTTAACTGTTAAGGGGGTGGAGGATCTTTACACTCACAGTTTGTATGGATCAGCTCCAGTGTAACCAGTGGGTTTTGGTATCGGTACCAACACCTATACCAAAATAAAATACAGGAGCAAAAATAATCAAATATTTGATATCATATTAAAACAAAATTTCTTTCCCTTCTTCATCTTATTCCTTTCTGGGAAACATAAAAAGGAAAAGAAGCAGAGAAAAACACTTTGAGCTGCAATTTCAATCCCCAGAAGAAAAATACCTCGCGATTAACCGCATATATGGGACAGTGGCGCCCTATCATATCATGCCATACGGTCCTTGACTGCAATTTTGCCCCCCAAAACAACATGTTAGCAATTCAAGAAGGCAAAATCAAGTAACCCATATCACCAATATACTTGGGTAATTCGTGCAAGTGTGCTAGTAAAGACAGAAAAGAATTATGTACGAACAGAATGGTATTGACCCATGCGACTCATGGGAACAATGTCTCCAGGTCTGTAAGCGAGAGACGACGATGCCAGTGAAATCAGAACCAAAGAAACTATGAAAGAAGCGATTCTGCCATTTTCTTCCATTTCTTCATGCAATCAGAGAAGCTGCCAAACAGCCGATTCAATTCCGTCCAACGGAGCTGAGCTGAACTTCACAGACTGCCCGCAGACACTGCGAAAAACCTTTGTTTCCGAAATGGTATTATTTTGCACTTTTGCCCTTCTAATCATAAGTTCGTGCTCATTCAACCCTTATATTTTTCTTGTGAGACTTTTGCCCTTCTATAAAGGCATTTCGGCCGTGCAAGTTGTGTACGATAATTTGCACAGTAATTTTACGACCTAAATTAAAAATGATAAAAATCTAACGTTTGAAAAGTGTACTGGAACTTGAAAATATTTAGAAAGAAAAGAAAATAAGATAAATGTTATTTCTTTCGTCCCAACAAAATTAATTTATTTTGAATTGTCTTAAAAAATTTAATACTTTCTTAAAAATATTTTAATTATATAATTTATTATAAAATAACTAATATACTCTACATATATTATTTTTATATATTTAAAATTGAAATAAAATATTATAAAATTCATATATTTTTTATTTTTATTATATTATATTATATTATTATTATATCTTAACTTTTACTTTTATATAAAATATCGTGTCAAGTCAATCATTATCAATTTTAATAGAATATCCGGAGTAGTAATTTATACTATTCAAAGAGTTTTGGGAGAGAAAATAATAATTTTATTGACTTACGTTAAGTTAAAATAAAAAATATAATTTTTACTTATAATTACAATTTATTATTATTTAATTATTATTATTTTAATTAAAATGTTTGATAATTATGTATTTTTTATTATAATTATTGAATTCATAATAGTTTGACTTTATTTATGTCTTTCGAATAAATAAAACAGAAGTCTATTAATCTTTTGATAACTTTCTTTTCTCCAATTTAACCAACCTCTGAAACAATGGAAATAAATCCTTAGTGGATAATGCATAGAATATTCGGTAATATTACCTTTTAAATATTTTGATTTTGTAATCTTATTCTTACCTTTATATAAATTTTAATGTTACCCTCTAAATGTTATTTATTTTGTAAAGTGTTATTTTTTAAAATTTCTATTAATTCTACCTTATAGTAGAACAGTCTCGATTTTAAAATTTAAAAAGTAATATTATAAAAGAATTTGTCTATATAAATATATTATTATTTTAAGTTGAATTACATATTTGAAAATACTTATCGTTAAAACTAAAATTAAAACTCATTTTACGTTAATATTATTATGAAAACCTGTATTATGGCAATATGCCATTTTTTAAATTAAATTCCATATTACTATTAGACATACTTATTACTTATACAATACTTTTGTATTAAATACTAAATAATAATATTCCTAAAAATATAATTACCTAATATTCTAACCTAACTTTTTTTGCTTACTTATTTAAATTGCTTCACAATAATATTTGCTAAGTTGTTTTGCATAAACATATATAGTTAACATTAACTCCATATATTAACTACCTTTGATTAGTAAATAATTTAAACCACACTTGATATTTAGATAATTTATTGTTTTATTACTTCTTATTTGTTTCATTTCTTTTTTCCCCCAATATTCCCTTGGTGTTGCTACATTGTATTGTTGAAAGGCAATAACTATTGGTGAATTATTGCAATTGGATATCTAGCTTTGTACCTTATCAATTGTAAAAAGAATAAATAAAGGTAATAATTCTTATGTGCATGTCTTTTTTTTTCATATATATATATATATATATATATATATATATGTATATATAATAAATTATTTCACGATATAATATATTTATTTATCTTTATTAGGTGTATAACATTTTTGTGCAGATGAAATATTTGCAATTAAAATAAAAATTGTGATTATTAACTCATAACGTCAAAGAATTAATTATAGAAAACATGCTTTTACTTAAAATTAACATAGATATTAAATTATTTATAATAGGTATCATATTTATTTTTATCAAGTTTATTTGACCGAATATTTAACATTTAAAATAAAATTAAAATGATTTGCTCTCAATAATACGAAGAGATTTTATGATGAATAATTTAATTTTATTTAAAGTAAAAATAGCGTGTTTATCACCAAATTTATATTACTTATACAATATTTTCGTTGACTATTATTTTTATCGAGACTTAAGTAAATTAATATATGCTTTATATTTAATGTTAGTCATAGTTAATTCTCATAGTTATTAGGAGGCATCTAATTAATTCTTATTAGATATAGAAGTTTTATTTAGAAACTTACATCGAATAATATATATTCAAACTTAAAGTTATGTTGTCTTTAACTCGTTGCTATGTTTAGTATATCTACAAAGAGCCGTTATTATAATAATATAAATTACTCTAAAATAAGTAAACATTAATTTACAAGACTTATCCGTTAACATTTATAGAAAGTAACGTTTTGTATCATTTTTAATATATAGATAATATTTAAATAATAAAAATATTATTGATAAAAAATTTAAAACGACTAACTATATATATTATATATATGGATTCAAATTGATTCTTGGTGATAGTATTATTGTTTGGCAGAATGAAAAGTTGAGAGGCTTGAAAGGGGAATATTCAGCACTACAAAAGCCACCGAAAGAAATAAAGAAAAAAAAGGAAAGAAAAGAGTAGGTGAGGCATCTGATTTTGGTCACGGCCAAGCGTAACCCTCTTAGGGTTAGAGGAAACTGTAAATCATTTGTAGTGAATGCAACACAAAGTAGCATCAGCGGCAGCAGCAATCTCACCGTCTCCTTCTCGTAACGCCCCATCTGAGGCTGTGAAAAATAAACAAATGGCAATGTGATAAGGATGGCTGTTGCCAAATACCAAGTATAAAGATATTTTCACTCTCTGAAATGGAGTGTATATGTAACATATACTATACACTTGCTTGTTACTAGTATTATACGAAGGGAAAGACCCCCTATCGAACATCACATCATCAGACAGGGCGTATTTCAACGTTTGACAAGGTAAGAAAGGGGGGAGAAGAAGGGGTTTTTCGTTTTTCCAATCCTTTTTTGCTGAATTCTCTTCAACCTCGTCAAAACATCATACATTGGCAAAGAAAAAGAAAAAAGCCCCAGAAGAACATAAAGGGCCAGAAGAATAGAAGGGATATATGATATATCACATTCTTCCCCAAAAGCCCAGAACAGAACAAAAACCACTTGAAAACTACTGCGAACTCTCCCCTTTTTAGTTCTTCTTGGTTAATAATTTTCTGGGATCTTCTCATTTTAAAAAAAAAAACTGTTCTCAGACGCCCATGGGCGTAGACAGTCAAAGACGGACACAGAAAACACTAACCAGAGCATCTTTTTCATTCCCTTCTCTTACTGTTTTTGTTCTCTAAAAAAATAAAATTTTGTTTCTGTTTCCTTGGGCATAACCATTTGCGGATCAAATCTAATTCTGTCAAATTTGTTAAACGCATGTGATGGTTTTTGATATGCGTTCAGCTTGATTATATAGAAAAATATCTGTTCATGGGCGATCTTCGGGAACCTCACGCCGGCGCAGCAGCGGGGGAGAGGAGGCCATCACCGTCACTGTCGACGTCTATATCTTCCAACTCAAGCCCGTCGTCTATTGGGCCAGAAAGTTGGGGAAGAGCTGAGAAAGCCATCCAAAAGATTATCTTTAAGGTACAGCCCACCACTGTCTCCGAAGAGAGGAGAAAAGAGGTCATAGATTTTGTCCAGAGATTGATGAGAACTTGTCTTGGTTGCGAGGTGAGATTTTTGTTTCCCTCTTTTTCTAATTTTGGTAAATTGTTATCGGCAAGAACTGGGTGCACATAATATGACGTGTCTGGGTTTACTGTGCAGGCTTTTAGCTTGTTGTTTTTTCGTTAATCTTCTAAATTGCTGTTTGGATGGTAGGAAACTTCAGTTGATTTTTGTTTATGATGTATGTTTATTGCATCCATAAAATCCTTAGATCATACTCTTGCCTCCATGGTTGTTTAAATGTTGTCTTTTAGATAAGCTGTTGCAGGGGAAGAACTGAATTGTTTGAGGTGTTTCTGTTAATATTTTCAATTGCTTTGCACTTTCTTTTTTTGTTGTTTTTCTTGGAAACTAGGACTCCAGTTGAATGTTGTATTTATTGTGTATTTATTGGATCACGAAATCTTTAGTTTGTACTGTTGCTAATGTGACTTTCTATAAGTTTTCTATCAAGATTGAAAGTGCATGCATTGGTTTAAATTAGTGATAAGTGTGGTAACTCCAATGGTACGCTGTTGCAACTTGCAATTAATGTGGATACTTGGAACTTAGTCAACAGCGGATAGTTAAATTTGGAGGGATTCTGAATATAAGGTGTCTCATGGAGTGAGCGGGAGGGCCACGCGAAGTAGTTTACTTATTGCGGCAATGTTCAAATCCCTCGCAATAAGTAAAGTTTGCGCCTTCCACACGTTTTTTGGTGAATGATTGAATCTTGGAGTTTAATTACTTGCTATTTATACTTGTCTTCCACGTGTCTTCCATGGTGCTGCATTCAGGTGGAATAATAATCCTTGTTGGTTTAGGGGATTGGTACTGGCTAATGAAGTCTTAACCGGAGACTTCATTGTGTGAGAACAATTTGTGTACATTTTCGGAAGTGGTGAACAACTGTGTGGTTTCAGCGTCAGGCTTATTTTGAGATTTTTTGGGGTGGATAAAAAGCTTAAAATTGGAACTAGAAGCGACAATGTGCATTGCCTTCATGGACTTGAGGGATCTTATTTGTCGTCTGGTTATTGCCTTCATGGACTTGAGGGATTTTCTATGTCATCTGGTTGTATTAGTGCATTCTATTACATATCTCGTTTCCTATTGCTCCTTCAGTGAGTTCAGCATTTCTGTGAGTGAACTGCCACATGGAATTCATTACTGGGTGGCTTTAGAAGAGGCTTCCTTTCCCTCCTCCTTTACCCTTTTTCCCCCAAGTTTATTCATTGTGTTATTTTATTTCATTACTATTCCAAGTGTGGATTAGCATACCCATTCTATACTACTGATTGAGTGGGAAATGTCATTGGTATTATCAGGAGATACAGACTATGAGAGTGTGAACTGACCGATCTTATGTGAAGGAATCTCTGAATTGAAGGTTCTATGGTGTTTGTTCAATAACATCATTTCATAATATAAACTTGATGCTTTTCTTCTGTGATTTATTCTTTTTTCCCCCTAAAAATGGTTTTATATGTTACTTCGTTTTTTGGCTGGTGGTTTTTTAATGAGTAATAATTTTTATAAATATAATTATATTTTTTAAAAGGAGGCTTAGGTCCATGGATCCGCAGCTGTGTTGCCTGATGTTCAATGACAATGGAACATTTCTATTCTTGGTCATCCTTGTAATCGTGCTTCTCTTGGTTTCTGGAAAGTGTGGGCTGTGACTTCTTAGACTTTGGGTAGTTTTGGATGCTTGTAGTTTCTTGGTTTAACCTATGACAAGTCATCTGCATCCTCGGTCAATTATAGATGTTCACTTCTAAGAGAACTGTATTCTTTTTCATGATTCATGCAGATAAACTGTTTTTAGCCTCCGTGGTTTGCTAAACTTGGTCTTTAGAAAGATCCTATGAATCACACTTTTCCTTCCCTTTGATCAGCTCCCTTTAGTGATTTACCATGAATTGCCTGTCACTCGAGTCTTAACGCCACTTGCAGTTTAGAAATGTTTGAAAACTTTGTGCATTGTTGTGATTCCTAATGTCTTCTTTGTCTGTTATTATGCTTTCTAAATTTGTGTTTCAGCGGAGTCTGAAAGCATGCATTTTGAATTATATGCCGTAGGAATAATGGGACTATTGAAAGAGTCTTTGAATGTCTCTTTTTCTTTTAAGGCCTTAGCATATCCCTTTGCCAACCCATGCGTATGATGAAAACTCTTTTCCTAGGTTTGTTTGTTTGTTTTTTTAATGATATTTTAAATTTTTAAAAAGTTTTTTAAAATACAAAAGCTCTGTTTTAAATTTCTGCTACTGATAATATTTTGTGCCTGGCAGTGGCATTGGCTTAAAGCCTCCTTGTCACTGCTTGTAAAATGTTGTTGGGATTGTGGGTGGATAAAGTTGAATGCATCAATTCTCTGAGAAAGGCGCTTCTACCTGAGGTATTGGTATTATTAGTTGATTTCTGTTTTCTTCCATGGAATTGAGGCTTGATGCTTATGAGTTCTTTTAGGCGATTAAATCTTTAGATTTTATGGAAGGGGGACTTTGTTTTCGGTATTTGAGTTTTTTTTTTTATTATTTTAACATCCTTTGCAAAAATTAGATTTCATGTGTATTTTTCTAGCAAGTAAAATCATGGATTCAAGGAGACACCTGGAATATTTCTGATTGGATTGACAACATTTGGTTGATGATTGTTGTTTCTGGATATGATGCTCATCTTGATGATTTGTCCAAAAACTATTATACAGTCATATAATCTCCCACATTGTCCACTTTTTGTTTGGTCTGTCTTAAAATTTTCCTGTTTGAACTTTTCCCAGGTATTTCCTTATGGGTCTGTACCATTGAAAACTTATCTTCCTGATGGAGATATTGATTTAACTGCCTTTCGTGGTGTAAGCTCTGAGGATGTGTTGGCTGAGGATATAGTTTCTGTTCTTGAAGGAGAAGATCAGAACAAGGTTGCAGAGTTTGTAGTGAAGGATGTCCAACTCATCCGGGCTGAGGTGATTTGCTTCCTTCATTAATCTCATGATGATTTTTTCTCGCCATAATGTGTGCTTAATGAAAAATAATTTGCTTCCTATTGTGTATAAATGATAGCTGCCAGTTGTCTTCTTCGTTCTCACTAGTTCATGGTATCTTTGTATGCTCATTTGAAGTATAGGTTGTAAGGGAGGTTCCAGTGGTTCTACTTCTTGGCATAGCTTATTGTTTAACTTGGAAATTATACAACTCAAGTTTTTAGATGGTTCATTAGAGTTGAAAATGTAGGTTTCTCTTATGTGAGAAAAAGAAAAGTTTTATTAGAGGTAAATATTACCACTGGTGGATCTTCTTTGAACTGTTGTCATTTGAAGTGTGGCTCTGCTGTAGTCACGGGGGCTGTGTTTATTTTGCAAAATATGGTGAATACAATAACTTCATTCCACAAATTCAAACACATTTATGTCCTCCTTTTCGAATGGTTTAGTGTGCAGGGTGCGATTGCTATAGTTAATATACGTTAAACAGTTGTACTGCTAGTGCCTTTTTGCCTTCCTGAAATTTTGGTTTTGTTTCCACATCTTTATCTCTACAGTGACTGCTTTTCTGATGCTTACACCCTGAGGTTCTTGAGCTAATGATTAAAAAATCATGTACTGTATTTTCGAAAGAACAGCATAACGAATCTTCCTTTGTGCATATTCAACGTAGCAAAATTGCAAATCAGACAAGTTGCTTTTTCATCAAGCAATAATGCTCAGGAGAGGTAGTGAAGCATTTTGAACAGAAAGATTAGTAAAGACAACTTGAGAAGGGAAAATCAAAAGAGGACTTGGATAAAACCTGATGACCAACTAAGCAGGTTGTCTGTTGAGACTAGCTCATTTCCAGTTTATTATAGCAATGCTGTTTATTGATGAAAAGCTCCCTGAGTTGAAATGCACACCTCCACTTTTGAATATTAGGCCTGGACAACAAAGATTATGTGAGCAGTGCAATGTAATTTTAACTTACTTTTGCCCATGGTACATCAATAGTGCAATGTTATTTTGATTTTGCCCATAGTTCAAGCTAATGTCGGCTATCTCATAGATATGTTCCTCTGAGAATATTGTGTCTAGAAATGGTTATGAAGTTACTATCTAATAGAATCTTTATCCTAATGAACCTTGCCATGTTGACTTGGATAAGAATAGGGAAAAAAGAAAGTCTGTTTTTACTTGATACTTGTCTGGTGTGAACCTGGTTGGCTATTATAGCATAATTTCTAATTCTACTTTGTGTTCATGTAGAATTAGCTGTTACTCCTGCAGTTTACTTCCTCATGAAAAATCTTTTAGTGTGTGATCCTCGTTAGATTCTAGATAGTTGTGGTTTCTCAGAACGGTACTTTATGATGGTTTGCTCTTTTGTTGGCAGGTTAAGGTTGTGAAATGCATTGTACAGAATATTGTAGTTGATATTTCCCTCAATCAAATAGGTGGTCTTTGTACTCTATGCTTTCTTGAGCAGGTAAATTTCCGTCTTTCAGTTCAGGATTATGTTAAGGCAATGGTAAAGTAATAATTGAATAATTTAGTTTGTGTTTTTATGCATTGGTCCTTTTGATGACTTCACGTATGTTAATGCTTCTTAAGCTCTGCGTAGATGGCTTAATTACATGTAGGTTGACTATGTGATCTAAACCAGGTAGTTTAGAACAAAACCCTCAATGAGATTCAAAACATATCTGAGGATGCATTGTTACTATTAGCTTCCGCAATTTATTGTCTCATAAAGATTCAATCTTCTTGGGAGATAATCTTTGTCAATTACATACAAGTAAAATATTCAGTACTACTCCCTCCATCCGGATTTGAGTGTCCCATTTTAAATTATAAATAGAAACATGGACATTCAAATTGGCATGGAGGGAGCATCTGTCAAGGTGGCTAGACATTTTAGAATCTGAAGTTCTGATGGTGATAAATTTTCAGGTGGATCGCCTCATTGGAAAAGAGCATCTATTTAAAAGAAGTATTATACTGATCAAGGCCTGGTGTTATTATGAAAGTCGAATTCTTGGTGCTCATCATGGCTTGATTTCTACATATGCTTTGGAGACATTGGTCTTATATATCTTCCATCTATTTCACTCATCATTAAATGGTCCTCTGGCAGTGAGTCTCCTCAAATATAGTAGTTCCTGTACCTGATTTGTTTTTTACATCATGTTAACCTGACATTGAAGATTCTGAATTTTAGGTCCTGTACAAATTTTTGGACTACTTTAGCAAGTTTGACTGGGAAAATTACTGCATTAGTTTATTTGGCCCTGTCCACATATCTTCCTTGCCAGAATTCGTGGGTAAGCAGTTCATTCTAGCATTTTTAGCTTCCATCATTCTTCCTTATGTGTTTGTTGTTGGTTTATATTGATATTATATCTTTTTCAGTGGAAACACCTGACAACGGTGGTGGTAATTTACTCCTCACAAGTGAATTTCTTGGAAAATGTGTTGACTTGTTCTCAGTACCTTCAAAGTGTGTTGACTTGAATTCTCGCACATTTCAACCAAAGCATCTCAATATAGTGGATCCCCTTAAAGAAAACAATAATCTGGGCCGAAGTGTCAGTAAAGGTAAGAGTTACTAATTTGAACTTGTTGGGTTGTGTAATCAACTCGTCACTTATAAATGAAGAATTAATCTTGTCACTTTTTGGTATGCATGACTGGACAGATTGAGAATAGTCAAGGAATCTTCATTGGATACTGAAATTTTATTTATTCTTTCATCTGGTAGCCAATCTTAGGGCAGTTTACTTGTTCTCTATAGGAAATTTCTACCGGATACGGAGTGCATTCACTTATGGGGCCAGGAAACTTGGGCAAATTCTTGCTGAGCCAGACCATGACATTGATGAGGGGCTTCGTAAATTTTTCTTCAACATGTTGGATAGACATGGAAGTGGAAAGAGACCTGATGTACAATGTCCTTTGCGTGTTCGCAGTTATAATGGTTTTGATCCTGCATCAATGGTTTCAGAAACTGAGTTATGTCCAATTGATAAGGTAATTCCTGAAACTGAATCCGTGAGTTATACTGGAATCAAGGATGATTGCAGGACCAATCCAGATGGATCATCCCATAATGCTTTATCTGGCATGAAAGCATCAGGAGGGGGAAAGAACTATAAAAGCAAGAATGAAGATCAAGATGGCAATATGGAAATACTTCCGTCCAAAATTTTGGCTGACACAAACAAGATAACAATGTGGAAAGCTCTGGATGACCGAATTTTTGGGGATGCAAAGGACCTTGCTACTTCCAGATTTGATAGCCTTGAGATATCAAACGATTTTCGCAAACACCCAGACCTTATTGCACAGCGGAGTGCTGCGCCTGTGGGTACACCTCATTATGTACCTCACCTCTATTTTTCTAACTCCATGTTGTCTAATGGGGATAAGATAAGTAACAATTCACATAGCATACAGATAGAAAACTGTAAAAAGAATAGGGATTCTGGGGTTTCACGTGGATATGATGGAGACAATGATTTTGGCTTGGAAAAAGATATCATTGTTGTGGAGGATGATGTTGTGGTTACTGCTGGATTGAAGGATGTTCATTTGGCAAAGAACAAAGTTTCACATCCGGAAAATTTGCATCATATTAGCTGGGACTCAGCCTCGGCAAGTGCAAAGACACTGGAATCTTTGAATCCTATGGCAGATCTTAGTGGGGATTATGACAGTCACTTCAACTGTTTGCTATATTGTCGGTATTGTTCTCAATATGCTTCAGGTATGGCTGTTTTGCCCATGAATGCACCGCCGCCCTCTCTGTTTCAGATGAAGAATTTATGGGATGGTGCTCAGCAATTGTCTCAGTTCAAGCAGAATGGATTTTCTCATGCGAGTGTGAATGGTGTTATCCCAAGTGGAACATTCTATGCAGTTAGTCCATTGCTACCTGGTATGGCTTTTGGCTTGGAAGAGATGCCAAAACCTCGAGGAACAGGAACATACTTGCCTAACATGGTATGCTTATATATCCCGTTGTTTTATTGGGCTTTTTGAGTTCTATTTTGAGGATATCGAATAATTATCTAGTGGGCCTCATGCCCTTAATGCTGGCAATCTAGATATAGCTTTGACTGTTGTGTATCTGAATTCCATGTGTAATTACAGCAGAATCGACCCTTACAAGGTTATAGGGCTCCATCAGCAAAGGGACGAAATCAGGTGTCATCAAAGTCCCCTCGCAACAATAACCGGAATGTTATTTTTACAGAGAATAATGTGCTGGATCACAGCAGTCACGAACTCTCACAATCTCCTGTCTCAGCTGATCAAAGCGGTTCAAAGGCTGGGCCTCCAGATATTAGCTCTTCATTTTCCCCTCGTAGGAAAGTGCATCCGAATGCCAAGGTCTTGGTTTTGCAATCTCATGGTGGTGGTTTTGAATTTAGCCCAGCTGGCCATGTTGCAGAAGCACCGCTCTTAGAGCGGAGGAAACAGAGGCAGCAAAAGTCCCCGAGTTCTTCACCCCAAAATTCTAGTCCAGTTTCACCCCCTGGTGGGATGCAGAAATTGAAATCTGTTCTGAGTACAGATTATGATAGGTATGAGAAATCTTCTCTCAAGTAGTTCCCCCCATCCTATCTGTGTGAGAACACAGTTATGAGTTGCCCATAAAAAGCCTTTCCTTTCTCTTATTTTAAAATTTGAAAATTTTGAACACTTCTTTTTCCTGGTTTATGATTTGTAGGCTTTCAATGAAGTCGTCATACCATCTGAAAGATGACGACGATTTTCCACCATTGTCTTTGTGAATGTGGTAAATCGTCATTGTAACCATAAAAGTTTAGTTAAGCCGTTGCCTAGAAACAAGCCCAAGCCCGAGCTATTCTGCTTCTGGGGCTACCTCATGCGGAAGATATGTTGTGTCATTTCTTTTTAAGTCTGTTGTCTGAAGATACCCTGTACATTCTGCTAATTGTTCTTCCAACTTGAGACAGGTTTTAATTAAGTTGTCCTGTATAGGATTTTCAAATCATCTTCGTGATCCAGTTTTTGTTTTTTTTGGCTCCATCATGCCGAAGTGCATGAATTGTAGCTTAATTAGTGAATTTTTGTATTGTAACTTAATCTATTATTCTGCTCTGAATTTGATATTCTTCGCTTAACTGGCTGTGGAGTACACATTCCCTCAAATCTGATCTCCATGTTTTTTTAAAGGGAGAAATTGACTGAGGGTTCACATGTATGATCTTCAAACAAAGTGAAAAAAATCTTTTGTTTCAGCAGCAGGGGTTGTCGGGACTAACCATTTCCCAGATAATTCTGCATGATCATCATTATACCTGGATCTTTTCTGTTGCTTATGACAGGCCATTTTTGTGTTTAGTGAATGGATGAAGAGATTTCTTGAATTTTAGTTTTAGCCATTTGTTTAGAAGCATGCACACAGCCAGTATTCTTGTAAATAGATATTTGGTTGCTGGCGACAAGATCCTTAAAGTAGGCAAGACCAACCTCCAGCCAAGGGATGAGAATCTTTATTTATAGAAAAAAAAAACCTTAAATTTTTTAATGATGAACAACTAACACCTTCCTCCTCGTAGCTCTGCTGCATTGCTCTAGCAATAGCAAAACGTCCCTTAGTGAACACACATTTTAGATGGAGGAAAAAGGATGGGATATAATAGTGAACAGAAGTTAATAGACGTTTAAGTGGACTGTCATCAAATCCAACCCTCCCTCTCCAAAAATTCTAACATGAATCAAGTTCATTAATGATTTATATTGCGTGTAATGTAAATTGTACAGTACAATTCATTAATGCATTTGGTTTATGGTCTATGTAAGAATTACTCTCTCCCCCTATCCTCCCAAATTGTCTTTCTGCTTTAATGCTTTATGCCATGGTAAAATGACTTGATCAAACCTAGAATCTAGTCTTTCAATAATAATTTGGCTCAAAAAAGATATACATTACTAACTCAATTATAGTAAATCCGATGATGTGTATGAATATTACATATGGCTCAAAATATATATGCTTTGTCCCATCCCTTTCTGAAAGAAATTATTTAAAAAAAAAATGAAAAGAAACATTTGGAAGAAAGGGGTTCGTGGACCATAGTATGATGCATCCTTCAAGGAATTAGTATTTCTGGGGATATTAGATTTGAGATGTCCGTATCGGTTTCTGACCACGAAACTTCCTGGAAATTCTTAAAGCTTGCATATATTGAGTTCCCCGAAACTTCTCGGAAATTCTTAAAGCTTACATATATTGAGTTCCACGAAACTTCTTGGAAATTCTTGGAGCTTGGGTTCATCGGGTCTCAAATATATAGAGGGGTGCGAATAATCTTTTCCTAGTTAAATGTGACATAAGCAGTATGACGGTTAAAAAAAGAGAATATGAAGTCTTATTAGTATATACTCATTCCGTCTCATAATATAAGTCGTTTGACTTAATTTCACACATATTAAAATTGACTTTATATTTTTTTCTTCCTAAAATATCCTTATTTAAATGTCTTGATCTTGAAAACAAAAGAAGAGAGGAGAGAGAAAGAGAGAAAAAGAGAATAATAAATAAGGACAAAAATGTAAAAGTAGCTCTAAAATCTTTTTGAAAAGTCCCTAACGACTTATAATTTAAAACAACAAAAGTAGTTTCTAACGACTTATATTATGGGACGGATAGAATAATATTTTTCAACAAACGAAATTTAATTTAAATTATTATTATTTTAATTTTAAATGAATTATTATCTATTTACAGTCATAATAGAGATTACAAAGTTCGAAAAATCCTATTATATTGTGACCTGTTAAGGAAATTTATTGCTATACCTTATTGCTAGGTAAGCAAATAATATTTGCCTCTTAGGTAATCATTTTAAGATGTCAAAACTTTGATTCTAAAAGGGTGCATGAAGAATAAAAGATTTGCATAATATTTAGTAAGAGAGGAATTAGTTTGATATTTGTGATTGGAAAGAAATTGGCCAACAAACTAGCTAATTCAAACAAGTGGGAAATCATTATTGGGGTAATAAAAAGTAATTAAATTATTGTTAAAGAAATAATCAGAGAAATTATGTGAATGACAATATATAATAGGGTGTTTCTTTTCTTTTTCCTTTTTTTTTTCAAAAAAATAAAATACATATTCATTAACAAGTCTAATTAATCGCTGTTGACTTGAGAAAATTTGACAACCTTGAACACCTAAAAATTGTTTTCTTCTATTCTTTTTCACGATTTTCTGTGTGGCCAAATGAAGGATTGATGAATAATGTCAACGGGACCATGTCACTTAACAGGTGCTTAAATTGAGTCTGCTATGGATTATGATATACACTGCTATCTGGTGGACCTCATGGATTTTAGTCACATACCCCCCCCCTTTTTTTGGTTCAATTTGCGGGTGGGGAAGATGATCCTATATTGAAAAGAATTTGTGTCATCCACTTGAAAGTGGCCCAAAAAAGTGACAAAAAATGGTAAACATGACTTGGTGAAGGGGAATCATCAATTGATCAAAATTTCAACATCTTGAACTATTAAGTCGATTAGTAGAGAATACTAACTTGGTTAAGGTGCAATTCATATTTGAAAGAGGTTTGATTTCAGTTCATGGTATTCTATATACTTCTTTTGCGATATAAATGATAGAAAAAGAATTATAAATTAAGTATTTGATTATTAAATTATTAATTTAAAAATTATTAGAGAAAAGAAAAATTTAAGAATCATACTATCAATCTCCTGATCTAAGAATGAAGCATTCGATCATGAGGTACTTCCTCTGTCCCTATTTATTTATCACAATTAATTATTTAACACAGTTTAAAAAAAAATAGTTAGTCTCTTAAATTTATACAACTTTGTTTATACATTTCAAAAGTACTATTGGTATTTTCTTACTTTGTTTGTTCAATTCTCTCTCTCTAAAGTTGTTACACTTTTATTTTTTAAAACTATTAATATAAGGGTATAATAAAATTAACATTAATGACACCTAAATTTTTTCAATATAACAGATAAAAAGGGATACAAAAACTTTTCAATTGTGACAAATAAATAGGGATTGAGGGAGTATTAGCTAACAAATATTCCAAACTATGTTTTCTTTTTTACATCTTTTATCTCTTCAAATTTCTTTATTAAATTTGATAGTGAAGATTTAAAAGAAAAAACAAGATTAATAAATGAGACTAATTCATAAACACAGTTCTGAGCCTTAACTTCAAAAGAAATTTTGTATGTATTCACGAGATATTTATTATAGGTCTATGTTAGTATTAAATTTCAAAATATTTCTATCGCACACTAATTTATTTATGCTTAAAAAAAAAAACCTTTGTAGGAGTGACAAATCATTCAACTAGCTCCATGGATAATTCAACCTCTAAATGAGTTGAACTATACAAAGCCACTAGGGGGGTGTAAGCCGGGCCTTCTCTATATACATAACCTAATCCCATAGCTCTCCTCTTATCTTGCCCTTTTGTGTACACCAAAGAGAAAGAAGAAGGGTCTTCATCTTCGGTCTTTTCTGCCAACTCTCTACAGTTTTCTGTCCCTCTCAAAATCCTTCTTCCCCAACTTTTCTTCATCAGATTCTCTCTTCTCTACTCTCTGATAACCACAAATGGTACTACCAAAACGTGGCCACAGATTCTTCAAATTCAGAAGTCCATTCTCTTATAGCCAAAACCCCACTTTAGATCATTCCAGCTTTTAAGCTTTTCTGAAACGAAATCAGCTCCTCAAAAACCATTTTTAGTGTCCATTTCAAAGCCTCCCAAGAAAAGAAGTTCCAAGAAAGTGTTGTCCATTCTTGGTGGACAAAAGAGATATTCTCTCCTGTATAGGCTTCCACCTCTAACAGTGTGTAACACTAGTTAATCTGAAAAAATCTTTAGCTTTTATCCTTTTTTTCTCTATATTCTTCTCCCAAGCAAATGTTATCTCAGGAATACGAGGGTTCACGTGAAGTTTTAGAGATGGCTTGGATTATGCTGAGGATAGATTACTCGAGGCTGTTTTGGCTTTTGTTTCGCGTCTTCTCCTATGAAAATCACGAGGGAAAACCTCGGATCATGATCTAGCGTAAGCTATTTTTCTTGTTCAAGTCATAAGTTTAGCAGTAGCCGGTCAGTACGCACAGCTGACAGAAAGTTAGATAAAGCTATACAAGTTACAATAACAGCAGGTAAATAATAAGCCTCGGATTCTAGATTCAGAAAAACAGCGCGGTCTGCCGGTCTGGTGGCTGTGCTTGTTCTTAGCACTGCTCAACCATGTACCAAACATGGCCAGCGGAGACAAATGATGAAGCCAATTTGTTAGGCTATGCAGAAACGGATCCATCTGGGCGGTATGGACGTGTAAGTTTCTTGATTTTGTCTTCATGTTCTCATTCTTCAATTTACTTTCTGAATTCATATGATTCTTCTATAGCTGCCTTGATTTTACTTACTTTCTTATACGGGAAAACAAGTAATATGGCGTAGAGGGTTATTAATTTATTGGGTTCCCTTCTTCTTCAGTAAGGGAAAAGGCAACTGTTTTGGCTTTTGAAGTCTCTGGGGGCTGATTCTCCGAGCAACCCATACTGTATTGTTTTATGGTTTAGTTGACTAAGTAATAACCACTTGTCATCCACTGTGAAATCATCATATATACTAGAGAAATGGCACCAAGTTGCACACTTGTAAGTTATTAATTGGCCTATTGGAATAGGATCTTTCTTTCTTCTCCGTTCATAAAAACCAGCATGCAACTCAATGCTGTTAAAGTGGATTATAACAAAAATATGGCCTGCAGCATGAATCAACCCCGAATTAACTTTATAAAGTTTCAAAATAAAAGTAGAAATTTCTAGAATTGATCCGCTGTAGTTTTTTTATAATTTTCATTATTTCTATGGAAATACTAGGTATAACATACATAAAGTCATAGGATTTACGTAGAAACACACAAATCACAGTTCATCTTCTTGCAGTTCAGAGATATTCTCGGTAAAGGGGCAATGAAAACAGTGTATAGGGCATTTGATGAAGTCCTCGGAATGGAGGTCGCTTGGAATCAGGTGAAGCTGAATCATGTCTTCAAGTCACCCGACGAGATGCAGCGCCTGTACTCAGAGGTCCACCTCCTCAAGAATCTCGATCATGACTCAATCATCCGATTCCACACATCTTGGATCGATGTTGATCGAAGAACATTCAACTTCATCGCTGAAATGTTTACCTCTGGCACCCTAAGAGAGTACATAATAAACCATGAACCTCTTCAATCAAAGGAAATTTCTTCCACCCCGCTAACAATTCACTAATCCATATCTATCTAACCTTCGATGTTTCTCAGGTATAGGCACAAGTACAAACAAGTAAACATTCGAGCAATTAAGAACTGGTCTCGCCAGATTCTTGAAGGGCTTGCTTATCTTCACGGGCATGATCCACCAGTGATTCACAGAGATCTAAAGTGCGACAATATTTTCGTAAATGGCCATCTTGGCCAAGTCAAGATTGGTGATCTTGGGTTGGCAGCCATTCTTCGTGGTTCTCATCATGCTCACAGTGTCATAGGTAATTTTATTATGGTTTTAGCCTTTAAATAAATTAATGTGACCACATAATCATCAAATGCACGCACTAAAGAACGGCCGTTCATATTAATTATTCCTTCCGTCCCATAATATAGATCGTTTAACTTAATTTCACATATATTAAGATTCCTAAAAATAAAGTGACTTTATATTTTTTTTCCTAAAACACTCTTATTTAAATGTTTTAGAAATAAGAAAAGAGAAGAGAGAGAAAGAGAGGAAAATAGAATAATAAATAATGACAAAAATATAAAAATAATTTTAAAATCTCCTTAAAAAATTTTCAACGACTTATAATTTAGAACAGTAAAAATAATCTCGGGACGGAAGAAATAATAATTGAGATTATATTTAAGCAATCAATAGTCAACTTGCTCCATGGTAAGTAGGTGGGTAGGAAAATATATGCCAAACATTTGCATAATAATGTTTTGACTTTTCCTTAAAAAAAAGAAAAGAAAAGCCCAAGTCATACTTAGAAGAGAACTTGCGTTACGCTTCTTTTGTTTTGTCGTCTGGTAGTTATATCTAAATTAGACAATATTACTCACGTGTAAGAAAAAAAAAAGAAGAAAATTTTAGAGCTTGCAGGGTTTGTGCCAATTTGATGTACAAAAATTGCGTAATAAATTATAAACATTTTTTATTATTATATAATCATCATACAAATTGATAAATATTATATATTATTTTATAAACATCATATACGGTATAAATACTGCACGTAATTTTATAAATAAATTTTAAAATTAAAAAAATGACATCGTTTTATTAAAAAAAAAAATTACACTCAATTACTTTTAGCACCGTTAAATCTTTATAATTGTTAATTTTAATTGTAAAACAGTTGCGTAATTTTCATACTCAAATTGCACAACTCCGAATTCATTTTAGAGTGCTATGGCCTATTGCGTTATTTTCTGACATAGAAAGTAAATTTATAAATTTATTAATGAAGCTTTGTTGTGGTTTAGTAACTTAAAAAAGAGTCAGATCTTTTAATTAAAAAATATGAAAGAAATGATTTCTATATACATTAAGTGTTCAGTAATTAGATTTAGATAGATTTGTTTGAATATAAGAAAAAAATACTATTAAATATGTGAGGTTAAGTGGGACTCAAAATAGAATCAAGGAGAGAATATTATAACATATTATGAATATATGACATTTCTTGATAGGCGAAAATTATTTAAATTATTATTATTTTGAATTGAAATAAAAATTGGTGGCCAGTTACACCCTAATATATATACGGTGTTGATTATAGCACAATATATATAAAAAAATAAATTACAAATGATGAGTACTGTCACTAACAAAAGTAATAAACAAGACTCTCAATGTTAACTTGTGATCAAGGTTGTTTTGTCATGAACCATTGCCAGGTACACCTGAGTTCATGGCACCCGAGTTATATGACGAAGAGTATGACGAGCTTGTAGATATATATTCATTTGGCATGTGTGTTTTGGAGATGCTTACTTCTGAATATCCATACAGTGAGTGCTCAAATCCAGCTCAAATTTACAAGAAAGTCACTTCGGTAAGCTTGGACATTGCGTTCTCCAGCATGATCAAAATCAGAGATTTGTATCTCTGACTTACTATCTGATCTGCTGTTTCTATCTATGGCTAATAGGGGAAGCTGCCAAAGGCATTCTACCGGGTTCATGATGTTGAAGCCCGGAGATTCATAGGAAAATGCCTGGAGTCTGCCTCAGAGAGGCCGTCTGCTCGAGAACTATTGATGGATCCATTCCTTGCTCTTGAAGAAGACGATAAGCAACTGCCTATCTCGTCGAAAGTCCCGTGTGATGCAAAGTTGCAAAAAATGCCACCCGGTGATGATCCTCGAAGGACCACAGACATGACAATTACCGGGACCATGAATACAGAAGATGATACAATCTTTCTCAAAGTACAAATCTCCTCCGAGGATGGTATTGCCTCTAGCTTTTTTCCGCATGAATCCATCCTAGCCAAGTTCAACTATTGAATAAAATATAATAGGCTGGAAAAAAAGATAGAAGACAGAAATAGACCGGTTTAAACCCATCCAAGACTTGAAGTTCAAAACTTAATCTTCTTCTAAGGACGCACTGGGCAATGGCCAGCTTCTTGAACTGTCATTTTGATTCCAACTAATTCCTTAAACTAGAAAACTTTACCAGCATTAGTGTTCTTTGGATTCATGATGGTTCCTGATATTATTACCCTTACTTTTAGAAAGGAGAAAGGCACATCAGCCTTTTAACTTGTTACTGCTCATTGGAACAGAAATGTAGTACTAACCTTTTTCCTTAGGATCTATTTGACCATAGATAGGCATTCAATCTACAACCTTAAAGTTACATTGATCCTAGTCTTGGTTAGTCACTAAATCACACCTATGGCTAATCACTTGCTAAAAAGCTTACAGCTAAGCATTTGAAACTAGTACTAATCGAGTATACTACTTGGGCTTGGGAAATTCAGTTCCATTGTTATGATCTTCTAAGTATGTTTCCTACTATTGCAATTCAGGTCAAGCGAGAAACATATATTTTCCATTTGACATTTCAAGCGACACAGCACTGGATGTTGCAAGGGAAATGGTCAAAGAATTAGAGATAACTGATTGGGACCCAATGGAGATTGCAGAGATGATTGATGAGGAGATTTCTGCTTTAGTTCCATCCTGGAAGGACTGGGGCTCTCAGTTCAACCAGCAGCATAGCTTTGACTATGATGAAGATGATGACGATACTACTCAACCGCCGTTCTATTCTTTTTCCTCCCACTCTTCCTCCCACGCTTCTCTCCCCGGTCTCCCAACTTTCTGCGAGGCCTCATTTCATCCGATGATTTCAGGCCATGATTGGCCTCTAGGTATGAGTTTCATTTTAATTCCAAGATTCTGTTTCTTGATAATGGGGTGTTCGAAATAACAGAGTCCTTTGCTGTGTTTTTACTGAGAAATATAGTGTTGCTTCATGCAGAAGATTGGAATAACTATGACGACACTAGTTCTCAGAGCTCTTTGAACTCGTACAAGTTTTCCAACCTGACTTTTTCAGATCGGGAACAAGAGCTCGAGGAGGACTCAAAGATTGGAGAGCTTGGGAAGACTGGCAAATGCACGAGGTTCTGCCCTGAAGTAAGCTTGAGCAGAAATTGCAGCAAGAACCAAAACGTGTTTGTGAAAACTGAAAATGCCTGCCGCTCAAATCGCGAGCAGAAAATGACTAGAGTTCTATCCTTGGTGGATCTTCGTAGCCAGCTATTGCATCGATCCCTTGTGGAAGAGATCAAGAAAAGGCGCCTATTCAAGACTGTTGGTGCAATGGAGAACATTGGATACCATGATCCGGGTGAATTTTCTGACAACCCTTTAGCAAAATGTGGTCTGGGAAGATCTGTTCGAAATCTATCACGGCAAGGATTTGAGTGGTGACCCTTTTGTTGACCTTAAGATCCGATGAATAAATGAAACGTAATTGTTTCAGTGTGTGTGTTTATTCTTGTAATAAGATTTGATTATGTTTGTGAACATCCACTCGTGCACAAATATTGATTGCACCTGTGTTGTGATATTGGAAATGTGTACATATAAACAAGAAGTGGACTGTGAGGTTTTACCAAGTACACAGTGATTTCTTTCCCCACCCCTCAAAAGGAAACGGAGATAGAAAATTGTTGTATCTCCAAGAAACAGCCACGTATCAGGTTCACATTGAATCACTTCTTTAAGAAGTTGTATTACACTCTATTTATATGTCACAATCTAAAAATTTTAGTGTTCTTTTTTATCTATCACATTAAAAAAATTTAGGTGACATTAATGTTAATTTTACTACTATACTCTTGTATTATATAGCTTTAAAAAATAAAAGTGTAATAACTTTAAAGAGAGAGTTGAGTAAACAAAGTAAGAAAATAGTTGTGGAAAACATTAAATTTAAGGATATTTTTGGAATGCATAAATAAAGTTGTATGAATTTAATATACTAACTATTTTTTCTTAAATTATGTAAAGTAGTTAACTGTGACAGATAAATAGGGACGGAGGGAATATATGATATTCCTACCATTTCAAAATACTTGTTATGAAGTCTTTTGCACACAGATTAAGGGTGTTGAAAACAATACTATAATTTAGATAAAGTTTTTATTCTACCCATATTAAAAATATAATAACTATTAGTTGATGAAAATTCCCAAGAAATACGAAGAAAGAAGAGTTTTAGAAAATTGTGCCATTGACTTTGAATAAATGAGAGTCAAATGGGAATAAACTAATCAATAGTTCTAAAATTATATACATAAACAAATATTTTAAAATAAAATAAAAAAATTTCATCAATAAATATGTTAAAATGAAAGAAGTACAACTTACAGTAACCCGATCCATCTTAGAATTTTCGATCAAAGAGTTACTCTTAGATTGGTTCATAAAGGAAGGTAACGCAATATTGAAAAGGGTCTGATATCCTTTGCTCTCAAGTTGCGAAATGTAGACTTATGGACAGTAGCATATAACTAGCTAGCTAGCTATCGGGTTTATCGAATTAAGTTAAATAACTAAAATTATCAATGAATATTTAAGGGGCATTCTTGTATTTTATATCACATTTTGATGTTTTCGGATTTGTGTGTAAAAATCATATAACAACTAAGAACATTCTCAATCAAGTTTAAATTAAAACATTCAACCCAAATCACACATATAAGCAAGCGTACTCATCATTAACCGAGCATAGGTTTAAACGAGTGTCGATCCTCAAGGAACAAGTAGACATTAATTACCTTTCTTTTATTGTTTAACCGACTTGAAAAAACAAAATCAAAATAAAATAAAACAAAAAAAATAAAAACAAAAAAAATAAAAACAAAAATATATACTTGTCAATGATGTAGATTTATGTAATTCAAACAATTGATTACACAATCATGATCTTAAAGTACCCAACCTCTATCATAACTAATTATTTCCTTGATATCATGAAGAATTAAAGTAGACTCATTTCTTTCTCAATCCATAAATCCCTATCTTCGAGGTAACTTAGTATCACATATTCTGTCTCAACCAGTCTTATCCAAAAGATGCATTAAACACAATTATCTAATTAAGTCTCATTCTCAGGCAAACTTAACCCATGAAATTAACCAATTGAATCCATATTCTGGCAGATATCAATTAACCTTTAATTACTTTGTTCTTGCAATTAACCCCATTTTTAGGCAAGTTAAAATGCAACAAATATGAAATCAATCAATTTAAACCATCAACCCTATTCTCAAGCAAGTTAACGGCACAATCAATTAATCTTGCAATCAAACCAAATAATTAAATACAAAAAATAATAATCAGTTAATCAAAAGATCAAATAACTCTAAAAATCATGAATATCTAAACCAATGTCAAATTACAATAAAACCATTAAAACATCATTGTCAAGAAAAAGAAAACAAAGTAAAAGAAAGCACTTATAGACAAGCCTCATTCTTCGAAGACCTTCCTGTATAACCCTCATTGAATTGAAGAATTCCTCCTTGGATTGAGTGATTTTCTATGATGATCAATAAATTCTCTCATTTTCCTTTGTGTTTTTCATCTATTTATAGGCTTAAGAAGTGCACTCGTATGTACAAAGTTCTTAGTCGAGTAGAAGTTGGAAAATACTAAAACTCCTCAGGTTTTCAAAAACGTGTAGAAAGATTGCAGCACCGCCTCAAAGACAGAATACAGCCGGCGCTGCCTTAGTCCTTCGGAGCCGGCGCCGCCTGTGTTCTGCTTCTCCACTCGTTCGCCGATTTTTCTCTGAATTGTGCGCATAAGTTCCAGAATGTAGCCGGCGCCGGTTCCAGCCTCACAGCCGGTGCCGCCACTGCTCTGCTTCGCGACGGTTTTGATCCGTTTTACCCAAAAATCTGAAATAATGAACAAAATACCTTTCTAAGGGTAAAATCTCAAATATGAAAGAATATAATTAGTTATTGCACAAAATGTCTTATAAAAGAATCTCAAATAATTAAGCAAAGTATGACTAATTTAGCCCCTATCACATTTTTACCACTATCTCACGTAAGATTATAAAGTATCACACATATAATTCTAATAATTATAACTACAATTTTACTCAAGATATGAGGGTTATATTAATTCCCTACTTTGCTTCCTCTCTGCAGTGCTTTCTGACAGAAGAAAAATTGAATCTTCTGTCTATAATAAATTCTTTTGTTGAATACAATGGCTAACTGCTTATTCATTTCTTTGAAAAAAAAAAAGAGACAAAAGCTACTATTCTACTCTGGGTGGATTGAGAACGACCTTTCCACATTGGATTAAAAAGGAAGCCCTACCTGCATTTACTGGTACACCTTGACCTTCAGGTGATGGAAAATGCAAAAAGCATATATATATATGTATATAGTTGTTGATCATGAGCTTCTCCTCCAGCCCTACCACGCCAAAATGAAAACGAAAGACGAAAAACAGCTTGTACTTTACTACTTTTCCCTTCTGCTTTGGCCCTGATAATCATTGCACTTTCCTATTCACATTAAGGTTCAATTGACAAGCGATCTTGAGTCTCAAGACGTGCTTACTACGTCTTCAACGTGCACCCACAATGGGCCATGCGCTCCAGTCTTCTGCACAAAAATGCCTTCGTGATCACCTACAAGATCACCCCATTTCCTTCTTTTGTACACTTTGTTCATTCAATCAAAAAACAGCTTCCATGGCTAATCTACGCAATCGGAAATCCTTTTCTTCGCCATCTTTACAAGCACTGGCACCTCCCCCGATTCCGACCGGCAAAGGCTCGCGGTCAGCAGCTGACCCTGCATTCTCAGAATACATAGACAAAACAACACAAGTTCCTGAACTAATTCTGCCAGAGCATATTCGTCGTTTAGAGCCTGCAGATATCGATTATCAGTTACTTATGCAAGGGGACGATGACACCATGAATAGGCTATTGAGATCGGCTTCAGATCTCGGCGCGTTTCGGATTAGCGGGCACGGAATACCTTGTGAGGAGTTGAAATCAAGTTTGCTTGAGAATCAATGGGTTTTCGATGAACTAAGACAAACTAGCCTGCATTATCCCGATCATCAAGAGCTGGTGTGGTGCCATGATGAGATTGCTGAAAAGGGTGAAAATGTTTTTGGTGATAAAAATCTTCGTATTTTCAGGTCAGTTCATAAAAATACATTTTGTTTCGATTCCTTCGGTTTGAGATTTGTTAGTTTGAGTACTAATTTGGCCTTAGGCTTCAAATCCTTTAAATTACAATTACACAATTCAATGCAGAAAAGACTAATCCTATATTTTAGTAATACTAATATATTTTCTTTTTTTAAAATATATTTACAATGTAAAGTTTTCGAGATAGAATGATGATGTGATAATAATAATAAGAATACCTAATATGTGTGATGGCAAGGTCATAGTTTTAGTTAATAAGTTTTTTTTTTTTTTAATCATGAAAAAAATTTTGAATTAAATCCATATTCCTTGACTTTGTTATGTTGAATTTGGGACCATACAGAAATTGCACGATTAGTTATAAATATTTATCATAATTACGTAAATAACAGTCACAGTTGTATAGATATTGGTCATCATTATATGAGCATCATTTATGATTTGTATAATTAGTCATGATTGCATGAATAACATTCACAATATGAGTAAAAATAACATCGTTCTATCAAAATTTTTTTGACATGCACTCACTTTTATTGTTATCAGATTATTACTTTTTCTAATTTAAATCATAAAATTGTGTTGTTTCCCATTCCTTACTCATCTATATATATATATTCAAAGTAACATTGGCAAGTGAGTCAGATCGAATCTTGTCGATTTCGACCCAACAACCAGCTCAATCCCATTATGGCAGGTTGGTCTGTACCGGGCCAAAGAATTTTTTGTCTAGCTTGGCATGGGCCCGCCTGAGGATCGCCCATGGATCGGCATGGCAGCCCGCCATAATTTAATTAATTAGTTATTTTTTTTCATTCCTCTAATGACTATATTCACTTTTCTATCCACAAAATTCTATAAATATCCTACGTTCACCTCAAAACTTTTCAAATATTATCCCCAAACATCAATTCTCTCTATTTTTTCTGTAAAAAAAAAGTGTTAAAATAGAATTTGATAAGAATATATTTTTAGAATTCTTCAAGTATCATCTTTAAAATTTAAAAGTTTATTAAGTAGTGGTCAAGCATTAAAAATATCTTAGGATATTGTTATATTTAAATTTTAAATAATTGAATACTTTTTAAGAGGTTTAAGTATCAAATTTTTCTCTTATATAATTTTTATTTTATTAATTAATACAATTTATAAGAATCTAAGTTAAATCTCTTACCACTTCAAAATATATTTTCTTATAAATACAAACAATCATATTATTTAAATTATAAAATTTTAAAAATTTAAAATAAGAAGAGGCCTGCGAGACTCATGGTCTTAAGGACCGATTCGTGCTGATCCCAAGAACATTGGCCCAAGGCCTGGCCTGAATCAGCCTGCAAGGCCTAAGGGCTGATCCTCGGGATTGGCCTGAACTCATTCTTTCATTACTAGTTTGGAGAAATACATGATGGATCATGTAGAGAGTAGAGAGAGGTTCCAAAATTTAACAGTCTTGGGCCTTCCATTAGGAAGAAGGAACTTTACTACTGTTTATATGGGCCTTGAGTTATGAAGTCAAAGTTTGGACTTTTATAAATTAGCCCGGTCATGGTCTGTCAATCAGGGCCCAAAACAACATGTTCTCGCCAACTACTTTATCATTGAGGAAAATTCGTTTTACTGTACTGGGATTTGGATGTGATTTGATTATATTCTTCCCTATCCAAAATTTTTAATTTAATTTAAAATAATTATAATTTAAACAATTTTCATTTACGGGGAATTGTCATATAATCACAATATATCATATCATTTCCCTTCGCCTTACTTAAATCCCACTTTATTTTATAATTTTTTATTATATTCAAACTAAGTCATCTCTAAATAATTATTATTTAAGTACACTCACATTATTATAAATTCTTTTCCAAAATAATGAAAAAATTAATTTCTAATTATATATAAACTCCTTAAGTTGTTCAATTTATTATACCTGTTAATTTTAATCACTAAAGATAATGATATTTGCATTTATTCCTTTCAATTTACTTTACTTGTCACGTTATAAGAAAATACATAGATTAATAAAACTCTAAAGTTTATGATTTTTTTAAAAAATGACTAGACTAACCTTTTTAATTCCTAAAAAAGATATAAAACAATTAATATCAAATTTTAGGAGAATAATAATGTTAATGGTAGAATTTAAAAAAACAATAATTATCTTATTAAATTTCTAACATGACATATAATTTTAATAAAAGGAAAATTTTCAAATGTGAAGAAGGGGAATAGTTAATGCAAAGAGATGGACAAAGTGCCTAATTTGTAAATACGTTTATATTGGTTACCTTTTCAAAAAGATACTTTTGAAAATGCCAAAAAAAAAAAGTGGTAAAGCTAGGACTTTGGACAAGAACATTTTCAAAAAGTGGGTACTTCCAAGGTCTTGAGACTCATTTCTGAGAGACTATTTTAGCTTGAAGCTCAAGTGATTAAAATAAATAATGGTTATGATTCACATTAGCCTCTTTTCTTGAACCCCAGCCAAAATATGAATAAAGTTGCCCGCAAACTTGAAGAAATTGCAGAGGAATTGGCTCCAATTATTGCAAAGGTAGCAACTAAGCAATTGAGGAAGAGGGTGCAAACAAGTGAATCAACCCTGGTGTTACACAGATACAATCAAACTACTGCTATCACCGATCAACATCCCAGTACTCCAACCAATGAAGGAGGACAAATAATTTCATCAAAACATGATTTGAGTCTTCATCTTCTGCTAGAGCCTGGTGAATTCTTTTCACAAGCTGAAGGAGTTGATTTATCATTTTTCACTAGACGAGACGTGGTTATGGTTACCGTCAGGGACAATTTTGAGGTAAGTATTTGAGCTTCTTTGTGTTGTGTTGGCAATAGGAAAAGTAAGCCTGCTCACTCACTGCAAGTTGCCAGTGAACTTACGCTAACATTTTATTTTTCAAAAGGGAGAGAAAGCTGGTGAATTCAAGAACGCAATTGAGAGTCTAAAATTCGAACCAGAGCTCGAGGAGTGCGGACCCTTGTTCTCGATTGAACTGAAATGGTCATATTCAGATATGAGTCCTTTTGATCTCAGTAACTCAGCCAAGAAGTTCTCTTTAGCTGATCAAATACTAATTCTACTTCTTCTAGCATTCCTTTACAAAACATGCAGTTTCTTGTTTTTTTGATTCACTGCAAAGATGAAACGGGACACAAGTTTTTCTCTGGAAAATGGCAAGGTTGTGTAAACTTCACTACTCTAAAGGTTTGCTTTGCTTGAAAGTGAGTTAATTGATGAAATGTGGAATTGTTGAAGCAGTACTTTTGTCTTTATACACAAAGCATTTGTCGGGATCATGACTCGGCCATTATGACTTGCATGCTTTAGTAAAGCCTTTCTTAATAGAATATCTTGTCAAGCCAGTAGCCGCTTCTGGGAATCCCTGATGGTGAAGACAACAAAAGATTAATTATAGAGTAGGCAGGATAGGGGAAACCTTTGCTAAAGAGGCCGGGCCCTAACTCCAAAAGGTGTAAGATCGGACACCTACATCGGTCTGTATCAATCGACTTCACGATTAGAAACGATCAAGAATGAAGATATAGTAAGAATGTATATCTTTTAACTAGACAAAAAAATCCTCCCATAGTATCTCTTATAAGGAGATTCAAATTCAGAGTGTGACCTCTTTAAAACTTTAAATTCTACTACCTTAACTACTTAGTTTATGCTTGTGGAGCTTTCTGTCCCTAACTCCACACATTTAGCATGTAAGGTTATATAAATAACTTTTATCACAAATTAATACAACGCGTAAAATATAAAATATCTTTTTTGTATTAACAATAAAAAGATATCGCGATTAATGTTTTACTTATCCAATCGAAAAGCATCGTTATTCAAGGAATTGTCCTCACAAGCCTAAAAAGTATCCAAGATGATTTGGTAAGATCTAATATCTCTCTGGAGACTTAGTTTGGAGGTGAATTAGTAAGGTTGCCCTACAATTATTAAAGACAAAAGGTAATTAAAGACCATATGCAATTTACTTAAACGTGAAAAGACGGGAGCCGTTTAAACAGATATTAATCAACCAACTAATATCATTTCTCAGTGGACGCCATAAACAAAATGGGGACTTCTATTATGTCGCCAGCCCACTGTCCTAGCTGCATCATTCACCCCTCCAACAGTCGAAAGATGCAGGACAACAATCGCCAACTTATTGAGAAAAGGCATACACGGTCAATTATTTTATTACCATTTTTACGTTATCAAAATAAATATTTTTAATTAATAATAAATATTTAGATTTATTTTTATATATTATTTAAATTTTTTATTTTAATTTTACGTAAGATTAGCGTGCCACACACTTAGTCAATTAAAAATGCTATTCCCATCTATCTTATTTTATAATATTTGACTTTTTATATATTCTCATGCATTAATAATTAATATTTTTTAATATTACCCTTGTCAAACTATATTTAGTAAAAAGTTAAAAACTTTATAATAATTATTTATCTTTATATTTATTATGAATAAATTTAAAAATATAAAAAAATACTTATTAATTTCAATATTTTTAATCAAACGAATGGAGTAAATGATTTGGTAATGTTTCTAGTTTAAAAATGATAGGGGGCCACACAGTAGACAATCCTAATACTTCATCTTCATAGTGTGGAAACAGGTTTGTTTTGTTGAATGGTCGCATTCAATTCCCCACACGAATCTAATGACAAACAATGCAATATTTCTCACTAAATTTGCGGCACCAGGGTGAAATCCCACTAGGCCAAGACAGTATGGCTTAAAACTACCCCTTATGTTTCTTTTTTCTTGTTAATTCTGACACGATAAATAAAGCTTTACAACGACCTCACTATCTTCATATTCTGGCTCCAATTTAATTTTCTTTGTCTTAAGGAAATGCTTGGATTCTCTGCATGGTCCAGATTGATGTGGCTTCTGATACGTCAAAGTTGGAGCTACAGAAAGTAGGCAAAAGTTGAGTACAGAGGAAGGAAGGGGTTGAAGATGATTAGAAAAAGAAGGTAGAAAACGAGCACATGGAAGAACCATTTTATACATGCATTTGGTGTAGCAAAGGCGCTGGTGTACAAGCATTCGTGCAAGTTCGATCCTTGAAGATCTCTTGTGTCTCCTCTCTTCGTGCACAAATTCAACGACATTTCTTTTTCTCTTGAACGACAGGGACCCTTTCTGGCAATTCAATCTTGGAAGCAATTACATAGATGAAGAAAGAATACAAACTCTGCGAAACAAATATTCAAACAGCTTGTACGCATTTCAATCACGGCATGCGGATCAAATAGAAATGGCCAAAGAAAGAACCCAAAATAGATAAGAGAAAAGAGTAGCAAGACACAGGAGTTGGGTTTATGGTAAAAGATGCCACTACAGATTACAGTACTAGTTTCAGCAATTATTGGAAGGAGGAATCATGATGCCTCCTGATTCAATCTAGGATTGGTATCTTGACACAGAATGAATGGCTGTAAATAGTAACACATTTGGTGGATGAGAAAACGTTAATGTTTCAATACAAGAAATCCCAGAATCAACGCATTGTGTTGGGCCGGTAGAGGGGTGTCTTCTTTCTTCGTTTCTCCCACTGCATGAGCTTTGTTTGACCACACAGCGAGTCGGTGGCCATGTCTCTCCTTACGGCCCACCGACACTGACGTTAGTTATGAGAGTTGAATTTCAACCCTCCCATTGCCCCAGGATTCCAAAATTAATTACAACCCAAGTTCAGAAACTATGGAAATCAAACATTCACCCATTTATTTCTGCTGTTTTGGCTGTAACCACCCCATAATTGGCTATGTTTGAAAGTAGGGAGGGTAATTTCTCTATTTAAATTGAGGACCTAACTATTTGACCCTACTAAGTCAGAGATATTTCAATTTAAACAGAGGCGAGGCAAGGTTAAGACCTGACTCCATTCCTTAACCCGTTAATTAGAGGTAATTAAAGACAAAAATTAATCTTAACGTTTGAAAGAAAATATATATTTTATTAAACAATTTTGTATTTGATCAATTCGTACACATATTTTTTATTTGTTAAATAAAGATCTTTTTATTTCTTGTCTTCTCCGACTACTTAATCATTAGCATTAACTATCAAAATTAATATCATATATATAGAGGAGGACAGGGGTATAAAATAGAAATGATGCAACTGAAAATGGTAATACAATAGCACTAGCTCCTTTTTGTCCTTGTATTTGTCCTATTTGCATCTAAAGTCAATCTGTCTAAAAATGAAAGGCTGTCCCTAGGTCCAAGACTCCAAAATTTCCTCCATCAACTACAAACATAAATTCTCTGGGGACATTGCTGTACAACAATACCTTAGCTACAGTGAACAGGACCACCAGGCTGCTCTGCTACCACCATTTCAACTTTGGACTTTCAAGTTGGTCAGATGTTTCAATTCTTATCAGGAGATGTTCTTAAATACAAAGTAAATGTTTCATCTGTGATCCACATGAGCCCTGAGGATTAGGTTTGCCATAGCCTTATCCATCTTTTGTCTAATTTCATGTTTCTTGAAATATGAACAGTTGAATAACTACTTTATTTTCATAAAAATTCAACTTTGAGGTGTTCAAAGCACAAAGTTAGACTTCGAAAATAGTGTTGATTGTTAAACAAGCAAGCTATAACAGTTCAAGCCAGCTAAATTAAGCCATAACTGTCTTACATTTCATTATTATTTTTACATAATTCAACTAAATACACATCTTATCATAAAAACACGACGTGTATACACTTCTAAACATAAAAGAAACAAAAAACTTTCTTAATTTTGCTGATGTGTTTGATTTCATATTATAATCATAAAATATCAATCTTAATACGACTAATTTTATTCTTGTCAAAGTGTCATGTCAAGAGATCTGTATTTGCTCTACAACATTGCTAGATAGATTCACAAACCACAGTCCAATTATTAAGCAAGAGAGTACATACAAATTAATGAAAGACTCGCGCAGCAATCACCACCGCAAACATTCCCAATAACAAACACCGAAAGTCTCCATTGGAGCAAGCAATTTTGGCTTCTAGCTGGTTGTTCATTTCCTTCTGGATTCTTGAAAGGTAAATCCCAAAGATCGCACGCACGGAAATTTGATCACTTTGGATTGCCGTAGGACCCAAAAGCACGGATGTCCAACATCGTCAAACTACCATTCCATCTTCACGCTGATTTCGTGGCCTGTTGATAAGAATGAACCAATTTGGAGTGCAAAGGAATTATTTGATTTAGTCTATAAAAAGATTTCTCAAATAATTTTAACGCATTTTAAAAATGTGTAAAAAAAGACGCATTTCAAGAATGCATTCATTCTATGCTGTCTTCTTCCCCAACTTGACAAACCCCCTTGTTGTTGTAACTCTCTTCTTCCCAACTCTTCAAATCTCCATAGCCATTTGCTCTTTTTCTTGGTCACACCTTGAGCCTTCAAAATTCACACTTTCTTGCTCTAGTTCCAATTATGCAATTTACAATTTCACTCTTCATTTCTTCTCCTTCCTCTTCTACAATTTTCATATCTGACTGTTCTTTACTAGTTCTCACTCTCCTCATGAAATATGCATTTCAAACCGGGTGTATTTTTTGAAATGCATCCAAGCCATTTGACTAATTCCTTCAAATGTTGGGTAAGATGAATGCTCTGTGCCCTAAAGAGGGTTAGACTTGTTAAAAAACTTCATTTCGTAGTAAAGTCAATCTTCAAAAATACTACAACATGTGAAATGAAGTTATTTAAGTTAAAATTATCTCTATTTTGAATGATTTATTAATTTTATTTTATGAATTTTTTATTTTTAACCATAAAAATAAATAATTAATTGATAAAAAAATTAAGAAAATTACTTTTTTATTGTACTCGCGCAGCGTGGTTCGTATTCAAATTGGTTGAGGATATGGATGTTTTTCCATGTCCCTAAAAGAGAACACCTACTGCCATACTTTTCTTCCACAAAATTGCGGCAATTGGATCCGAATTTGAAAGGTAGCATTTCATTTTGAATATAAGAGTGAAACTTAAGTCACATCATTTAATTGTTCGAATCACTTGTAACAATTTTATATGAACTTAACTGGTTTGAGAATTAGCCGTGACGATAAGTATTTGAACTTCGCTAAGTTCGTTAGACGGAACTTGTTTAGTATGACTTATTTTTTTATATGATTTTTAAGTTATTGAACGAGATGATCTTTTTTATATAGTTTATAAGTAATTGTATTTTTTTTATATAAATTTTAAATTATTATATAAAAATGAAATTTATAATATCAGTTAAAAGTTTATATATTGTCGCTAACCCTCGTAATGCAATAAAAGAATGTACTCCAAATTTGAAAACGGTGGCAAACTTTTGAAAACCACGAAGCAACTTTTGCTTTTACAGTCAACTCCATCAACTTTAAACAAGATATGAAATTCGGAAAGCTTCTTTAGGCCAAACAATTACTTTTGCAGTTTGCCAGAGAGAGCTTCTCTTTTCCCCTCCTCCATGGCCTCCACAATTACTAGTAGGAAGCATAAGGCAGAACAAGTACTTGTTAAAAGCCCTGCGTGCATGTCGTTAGTATATATCCTTGCAGGCTTTTTTACTTAGATATCGCACACTTTTGCTGCAGTTGCAGAGTATTCTATTTTCAGGATTTCTGTACATCAATTCTCTGGCGGGCCTTAAATTATTTCCTTTTTCATCTTCTTAATGGAAAATGGAGATTGGAGGGCGGGATTTCGAGTTCCATAAGCAAGTTTTCTTATATTATAATAATATTCTATACGAATTATTTATATGTGTTAATAAATTATATGATAATCGTGATAAAATTTAACGTTAATACATTTTTTAATACTAAATATTTCGAATATCAAGAAACAGGACTTGAAGTCATCTCTGCCCAAACGAGAATCAGATATTACAAAACTGGAACATGTCCTTTAAAGGGATCTTCTATTTGAATAAGTTTCGGAAACAGAAATTGATAGTCTGGGAACTGGGACTGTGGGAGGGGTCCCTTTTAGAGATTCCAATTAAGTGTGTGATCTAAAAACAAAGATTTTATGTTGTCTTTGATTAGGAGAAGACACAAAAGAATGAGAGGAAAGGGTAACACAAACAAGGCAAAAAGCCTCTGTTTCTGCAAATTATATGACACGATTTCCTTCTTGTCTTTTTGGGTGCCTAAAGATTACCGAATTGAACTCTAACACTCATGCCAAAATATAGCAGCACGAGCTCCGGTCCTACGAGGCAACACCCAAATCCACCAAGAAAAATGCAGGGCAGCAACGCCCATGCCGTACCATCCCAGTCAAAAACATCTCCTGGAGTTGCCTACATGTAGAAATCTTAATAAATTCATAAGATTTAATCTTAAAAATTTAAACAAATGTAATTTTGTAATAAAATTAAATTGTTCAAAAAATTATTTTCTCTAATTAAAAGTCATTGTAATAATATTATTATTATAAATACTAAATAATAATTAATTAAGAATGATTCATTTATTATATATCAAGTAAATAGCCGCATTAACATCATTTATTTTTCTTAAGAGGTCTCATATAATTAAATAAAATAGACACACAAACAATATAATTAATTCATATAATAAAATTTAATTCAATTAATTCATGTAAAAAATTAAATTATCTAATTTTTTATAGTGAAATTTGTAAGGTATTACAAAAAGTATTACATAAAAATATTAAAAAAAATTAAACAGGTTGACGGGTTGAACCGTTTATGACCTGTACACATTTAAAATTAAACGGGTCGACCTATTTCGATCCGAACCCGCGAAACCCCAACCCGCTAAAATCGTATCGTGTTCAACATTACCGCCCCTAAGTACAGATACCACTAGAGAGAAGGGAGATAACTACAGAGGTAGTTATTGAAAGATTGGGGCAGATTTTTAAGATTAACTAAATTAGGCCTTAGGAGGCTCCTCCTCATTGCCAATGAATCCATCATGCATATCTAAACTAGAATGATAACGTGGTACCCTAATTTATTAGGGACTATGATAAGAAATATAAGTAATATATAAAAATAATATAAATATTTATTATTAGTTTAAAATATTTATTTTAATTAAACGAGAAAGAGTACCAAATAATTTATTTTGGATACTCGTAGACATAATATTTGGCATCGAAGCAGAAAGGAAATTCACCACTCCAAGAGATGGCAAATTTATTTCTTTTTACTGCCAACAGAACAGAAGACGGAAAGGGGAAGAAGAAAGGTAGGCAATTTACAGAGAGAAATCACTTGGGATGAATATCTACAATGTCAAACCAAATTTGCTTGAACACCCTGATGATCAGATCATGGTACTCGTCAGAATTCAGTGAAAGATAGCAGGCAAGGAGATCTTCCAAGTCCTTCGATCCACAAATGTTGTTCTCTATTATCATTTCCACCATCGAGTTCCTGAAGTCTCTTTGTGGATCTTTAGATGACTTCACAACCGCGAAACTATCCGACATACTCCTCCTTGAGCTTGCAGTCGAACTGGACGATACGCTTTTCCTGCCTTGAATCTTCCTGTTTACTATTCTGGGGGAGTGAGTTCTGAGCTTCAGACCCCCCTGAGAATTTGCTGAAATTCTCTTTGGAGGAGTCTTGTGCTCTTTGGGAGAAGTGTTAAAGATGTCTTCTTTGACTACCTTCACGGACAGAGAGCCATAGGCATTTCTTTCCTCAAATTTAGCCGAGCTCTGCCTGAATTTTGTTGGTCCGCTGGGTAAGGGTCCCATTGTTTTGATGGAGGATTCACTTGGATTGGTAATAATTGGAGGAAGATTGAGTTCAGAAACTGTGTCAAACCCATCAACCTTATCAGCTGGTTCTTGAAATTTTGCATTGAGTGGCTTGCTTTCAATATCTAAAATGATGTCTTTTTCGACTCGGCATTGACAAGAAGCTGACCACGACAGCATACCATCGAATGTTTCAGGAACGACACCGTGATTGGAGCCAACTTCATTTAAGTGTGCTTCATATTCAGAGGAACTATCAAGAGGGGAATTTGGATACTCTTCGGGAGTCGAATCCGGCTTAGTCCAGACTGATTCAACAGTTGCTCGGCAGCTGCATCCAGCAGTGACCGATGAAGTGACTACTCTGGGAGATGCCTTGCTGGATACTCTGTTTCTTCTGGTGCTACGCCTTTTTTTGGATGATTTTCTTGGGGGTTCAGAATAATGACTGTCTGAAATTTTTGTCTTTGTTGCGACATTGTCGAAGAACATTTCCTGCTCATGCTCATGACTTGGTGCTGCAGTGAGGTCTCTCGAAAAGTAATAAGATTTTCTTTGGTGGGAGAGGTGGGGCTGCCCTTCTTTGGAGGACAGGGTCGCTGCTGCACTCAATGATGAGGATGATGATGTATGCTGCTGAGGTTTTTTCTTGGAGCCATGGTGTGTGATGTTCTGGTTTCTTGATTTGCTCATGTCTTTGAGCTTGTAAAACCAAGCATTTGGTATCATATCTGATAACCTGAATCTGTAATTACCCATTAGAGAGACCTCCTTGCTTTCTCTTCCTCCTTCCTTCTCTCTCCCTCTCTCTCTTTTCCTATACTATAATACGATTTCAATTTTGGAAGTGCAAAAATGGGGATGGAATCATGGAGTTTTCTCTCTTTCTTTTTTGGAGTGGACTAACTCGTTTACTGGCCTTTGGGACTGAGTAAGAAGGATAAATAGCGATGGTGGGACTCCTTTGTGAGAAATATTGGGACCACTGAAGAAGAAAAATGTGTCAAAAAGCAAATGAAGCAAAGACAAGGAAGCTTTAGCCCCTCTTCCCCACCAGCTTCACAACCTACACCGCCCCCCCCCCCTTTCTGCCCCAGAAAAGTGAGGATTCTTTCTAGGCCAAAACCTCGTCAATTTTTTTCTTAAAAATACTCTTACAACATTAATTTAAAATAGTACAAGAAGTAAATAACATGTTATTTCTCAATTTGTTTTACACAAAGTATTGTTACGATATTTTTATTTAGAATAATATTAAAAAATTATAACGTATATCTTAATTATCTTTATTCTTCCATAATTACCCTATTCATTTCTAGATGTCATTTCCAAATCATGAAGCTCTAAATGGCCTTTATCAACTCCTGGAGCTGGATGCAGTGTTACCTTTTTACCATCAACACCAAATGATAAATTGTATATGCAATGATGGCTTAACCATTGATCATCAATTGAAATCAATGTTATTTATGAACAATTCAGATAGTTTTATTTTTACTTTTCTTTTTAATTCAGACTAAAATAATTTACAACATATTCCAAGATAAGATAATACTCCTACCTCAAATCATAAACTTTCCACATTTGCCAACTAGAGTTTCGAGTAGTTTTCCTACATCTATCATTATCTCGAGTATGTGGGAGCTTCAATGAGTTCAAGAAATTGATCCTTCACCAACAGAGCAACCCAGCAGAATTTTCCCATCACCTTCTCCAAGTACCAATTTGATATTCTTAGCAATAGTAGTATCGTTAACCTAACTAACCCCTTCTGGTGTGGGAAGGACTTGATAATTTAGGTCGTTCTCCCTATCTGAACGCACCAAACTGACCAAAGGAGTTACAACCAATTCTTCCATTATATCCAAAACAAAAACAGGGGTTTGATGTTCACTGCTAACAGCTAACCCTCCAAGTCCAAGTTTGGTGAGTAGATCTCCCATCTGATTAAGGCCAAAGTTACCTTGTTTTCTGGACTGCATTTTGAAGTAATGCTACAAAGAGACTGCCTGCCCCATCAGTTGAATCTTTCTTTTGGTTGGTCCACTGTGCAATCTCATTGCTTTTGCCTTGCCTCAACTGTCAAGCAAAATCTCACATTTAACCACCTCATCAATCACTCTATTCATCATTAATGGATTTTTTTTACTGGAACTCCATGGTATTTGGCAAGGTACCAGTCTACCATATCTGATCCGTGTCTTGTATTTCGCTCAAAACAACCTGATTCCAAAGATTGTATGATGAAGACATTTACGTCCAGTATGCTTCTGGAGATTATGTGTCTTGATATATGCTACAAGCCTACAGCGGCATATAACACCATGACAAATATTTTCGCATCCCATGTTACTAAGCTATCTTCTCTTGAAAAGGATAACCAATAACAAACCTACAACACGGAGACTAAAATTCCCGTACATTGCAATGCCAAAATAACCCATCTTTGTCAATCGTTTCAGAACAAAGAATTCAGGTCCCAGTTCCTCCATGAATATGCAAAAATGACGACTCAAACGGTACGTGACCTTTAATGAGATTTGGCTTAAACCGGTGGCGGATTATGGAGGCTCAGATGGTTGCTTGGCTTGGTCCCCTACATGGCTTTCCGGTGAAACATGAAGAAGGATCTGGCAGGTGTGGAACGGGGAGAGGACAAAGGGAAACAAATGCCCAAGAGTCGGAAAGAGCTGAAAAACAAGCATGAAAGAAACTGCACATCTGTTGTAATGCAAATCTCCCATGTCTATTCTTGTCCACATCAAGAGTGTATAGAAAAATAGGAGAAACATCCATGCAGTGCCCGACATTCTTTGTTTCGAAAGAGAACATAACAGTGGTCCTGCGTCCAGACATTGGATCTGAAATTTCCAGGCTGGGTTCAATTGGATTGGACTTTCAGTCTTGGTTTGGTTGGTTCACTTATATTTTGCATAGGCCATTACTGAAGTACATTTCTCAGTTTATGCCACCCTGGATTGAAACCAATCAATCAACTGAATATCTCCTTTTTTTTCTTCTGCATATAAATTTTTGGTGGATTATTGTCCGGCCTCAAAGCTTGGGTGATTGGGCTATCCTGTACTCGTTGCCGCAGAAGCCCAATCCCAAAATGTGCAGTCAACTCATCCATGGTGGTGGGACTTAAAAATTAATGCTAACTACTCAGTTTATTCTCGACATGGAAACATCATCATATCTGAAAAGAGGCCCATAAATATAGTTGGGAAGGAAAAAAACGACACTGGTAATGAAATGGAGCAAGAAATCGGAATCAAATTTTGAAGAAATATGACAAGGTCTTTTGTTGTAGTAATTTCTTTTATTTTGAGAGAAATAAAGACAGCTTTAGTCCAAGTCAATGATAATGTTTTTGGGCAGAGACCACAGAAAGGAATGGGAAACAGAGACTTTGGCAACGTCTTGAGCATAATTTAATTAGGTGAAAAGGCCCCCGGCCGGCAATCCAGACTCCAGTTTGGCCGTCCCCTATCATTTGAAATGGTAGCTAACACAACAATAAAACAAAGTATTCTAGTTAGGCTATAGGAACCAAATTCAATTGCTCTTTTACTGAAATTTGGTGTTGGTTAGTAAGTGGAGGGTTTCCATCTAGACAACTAGACTTCAGATTCAAGACACAGACGATCAGAAAACCAGGAAACACCGGTTTAGACTGCCTATACTTATGATAGTTTAGCAGGCACACGATTTACACGAATTTGTTTAAGACCATAGTCATTTCTAAACTAGTTCATTTATGGTGGACCATTTCTATGTCTAAAACTTGCATGAAACTATAGTAATGAGGTCTTTAACTACATTAGTTATAACTCAAACTGAACATTCCATAACCGAAGGAAGCTAGTATACATATCCATTGTTTCCTGTTTGATTAGAAATTGAAACACGCGGTGGAGGAATGAAGTGGCAAAGAACATCTTTCATCTGTAAAATTAAGTAATTCTTTACAATTATAGGATAAAGAACAAAGCTGGATTCAAAATATTATCCCACTATTTGGCACTGAAAAACAAATGACAAAATGAAAAAAAAAAAATGTGTTTTTCTTAACGAATGAATCTATCAAATGAAGTACAATTACAACTAAATTGGAAATGAAAAATGAAAGAAAATGATGTAAATGATTTTACCCTGGTAGAACAATTCTTGTCGAAGCCATATTCACAGTGGCTGTTGAATGGTTACCAGCATCAGAAGTTACATCTCCATCCAATCCTGCTGCCCATCTCCTCAGCATCCTCAACAATGTCGCCGCCTTCCTCCTCGCTCTACCAGTTCCCATTCCCATTATCTCCCAAATCACCCTCTCCACTCCGTTAACTGCCGCTAGCCCTGCCACCATCTCTGATCCTCCCTTCCGGCACATAGTAACAAGAGTGGCCGCCGCGCTTTCCCTTGCTCTGTCAGTTCCATCCCTCAACACTCTGGCCAATTTTGGTATCAAATGGTAAGCAGCAGCAATGGCCAACAAACCACCCCTCTTCACCACCACTTCAAGGACGGTCACGGCCTCTTCCGGCAGCCCATCCATCACTTCTCTAGCCATGTCCACTACCCCTCCCTCAATCAGCTTCCCAACTGCCTCCCTGTCAGCCGCCAAATTCAAGATTGCCACCATGGCATCCCTCTTCGAACTGGTGGGCCCTTCCTTGGCCAAATCAATCAAACCCTTTACGACACGTGTCTTCCTCCCTAACTTCTTTCTGTAAGCGTGTACGCCTGTCAGGCTGAAAATCGTCGCCGCCGCATTTCCTTTCGCCTCCCACGTCGCACCGGACCTCAACACCTCAATTACGCCGTTCAAGACTCCATCAGTTTCCACGATCCTCGATTTATTTGCCTCGAGTATGGAAAGATTCAGAATCGTTGTCACGGCGTTTACTTGTAAGCTCGGATGCTCCGAGCCTAGAAATTTAACCAGCAACGGCAATGCTCCGGCCTCCGCCATGCACGTTCGGCTGTCGGAGTCCGTCTTGGCAAGGACTCGAAGCTCGTGTACCAGTCTATTGGCCATATCAACTGACTGTGACGCCGTTAACTTGTTGATCAAAAACGATACGGTCATCTTTGTGGCCTTTAACGCCGTCTTGTTTATTGTTACGCCGGCAGACCTGACGTTAGTTTCCGTTGACTCGAAAGTAATCCTCTGCTCTCGGCACCAGCTTGCTATCAAGTTCTTCAACGCGCGGTTGGGTACCAGCTCCGTGTGGGCCAGAGTTTGACCCGTTTTGGGACACGTGTTGTGTCCAGATTCAATCCAGAGAGCTATCGAAGCGCGGTCGTAACTTTGTCCCGTCGCTACGACCACAGGGTCTCGCATCAAATCAAGAGAGATAGGACACCGAAAATCTGCAGGTATATTCAAGTCCGCCGCCGTCTTCCGCCGCCTATGGGTTGGTCTAGGGGTGGAAGATCCATACAAGACACATTTCGCGTACCGTACCAACCCGCTTAATGCTATGATTTCTGCCTTGGATTTGTCATCGATTTGATTCTGAACTTCATAATCAAGGCTCTCAATTTCATCCCTACAGCTCGTTGAATCGCTTAAACTCATGCTGTCAAAAATCTTGGCGAGCTTGGAATGTTCAGGAACAATTTCTCTTTTGATCCTATCTAGCATTTCAAGTACTTGAACACGAAGGTTTCTATCTCTGGAATCAACGTAGGCTTCCTTTTGTGCTAAGCATTGTTTTCTGATCAGACCCAATAATTCTTGAACATCTTGATCCAAATTCAATTCTTTTCCTGGAAAAATATCTAAAAGGGTGGATAATTCGACGGTGAGCTCGTGAAAAGAGTTTGAGACTGATTCATTTTGCATTAAAAGCCACATCTTGCTGCAATTAATACAATCTTCGAGCAGGGTTTTGATTCTTTGTAAAACTATGTACAGTTCTTCGAAGCATAAAAGAGCAGAAGGTGGGAAAACAGTTACCGGGCTACGGAGAAGCTCTTCAAACAAAACGTAAAGCACTCCAGATTTTCTGATGAGCGAGGTTGTATTTCGCTTCAAGAGAAACCGTAGAGGCTGTAAAAAGGAGATTTCTTGAGACAGAACCGTGAGGGACTGAAGCAGCTTCTGATCGGATAAATTCGTCGAGACAAATGATCCGGCAGACGGCCGCTGTTTCCTTGTTGGAAATATATCCGGTGACACTGCCATTAACTAAATATATAACACAATCAAAACCTTCCTCTTTCGCTGGAGATCAACAGCACCTCTGACAACCTAGAGAAAATCAAGAAGATGAAGATGGAAAAGGGAAAAAAATGGAAAGTGCCCAGCGAAGGTAAACGGTCTGAAAGCTTATCAAGGATGACTTTTCTTTGAAGAGAAAGCTCCAGGAAAAGAAAGGCATCAAATGAGTTGTAAATGGGGACCAACTGATTTCTACTTGCCGCTCTTCTATTGCATACTTTAGGGCAAAAAAAGAAAAACGATAAGCTAATAAGACGTAGATATGCTTCATAGTTTAGCAGGGAAGTACATTTAGAAATTGATAAAAAGCCAATCATGAGCAATTATGCAATTGCTTGAATTGTAGGTATCTTTATGGTAATTGTTAGGTTTAATTTGGAGATAGTGGGATAGTGCAGTTGATAAAATAAGGAAAGAATTAGATACTATTTATTGGATACTTGAGTTATTAGAAAAGGAAAAGTTTAGCTTAGGGACATAGTAATTTGTATATCTTTCTTCTCAAAGAGTCAAGAGGTTTATCATACTTCCTCTATTCTACTAAAATTGATAGTAATTGATTTGACACGATATTTTATGTAAAAATAAAAATAAAAATATAATATAATATAATAAAAATAAAAAAATATATAAGTTTTATAATATTTTATTGTCAAATTAAATTATTTTTAAATATTACAAATACTAAGATAGTTAGCAAATTCAAAGATCGAGATAAAACTCGATATCCTTGAGAAGTTGATTAGGCATTATTACTTGCAACCTATTACATTTCATACTTTTTATTTCTTTGAATTAGTTTGGAGGGTGGATTAAGTCCTTCTTGGCTAAAAGAAGAAAAGTTCTTTAATAGAGAAAAAATACATGGGAAATTCCAAAAAGGAAAAAGGAAATAACTTCAAAGCTTAATTAGTCCAAAGGATGATGGCCAAACCAGGGGAGAAAAAGGAGGATGGATATGTTCTAACAGCCGCCACAAGGCGGCAGGTGAGAATTGAAAACCCGATTGAGAATTCAATGTTTGAGTAACGCGCCATGCTATTAATTTTTAATTTTTAAGTAGTCTCTATCTTTTATTTCTTTTATATTTAAATTATATGAATAAAGTAAATTGGGAAATATAGAACGCAGATGTAGAATTAAGAACTAAATTCATGATCTCATAGAGATATTTTATCTACAAATTCATTTTTTATTTCTGCACCATATATTCGGAGATAATGTACTATTCTTTCTATTTCAAAATATTTATTCATGAAATTTTTTTGTTTTATTTTAAAATATTTATTCATATATATATATATATATATATATATATATATATATATATATAAGATTAATGATTAGTTTCTTCTCATTTTACACCTATTTATTCTAAGTTAATTACATGACTTTTCAAAACTCTTTTTTCTTCTTACTTTTTAGGAATATTAACTAATTAATAACTATTATATTTTTAATATGAATATAATGTGAATTTTATACCCTTAATTTGTATGTAAATGACTTCATGAACAAGTATTTTAAAACGGATGGAGTATTATTATGTATTACTCTCTCCATTTTATAAATCATGTTAATTTAGGACATGACACGAAAATTAAAAAACTATTAAAATTTGTACTCTATAATTATAATAAAAAATAATTATAAATAAAAGTAAATATTCATTAATTATTCTCTTCTATACATTCATTAATAATTTATTAGAAATGTACATATGCTTATTAGAAATGTACATATGCTTGATTGAAAGAGGAATAAATTAAAAATATAAATAATAAATTTATTTTTAATTTATAAGATTGATAATTATTTTAATACAATAAATTTGACATAATTTTTAAGATAAGGGAAGTATATAGATTAATATGAATTTAATATGTATATTTCTATATTGGGTGATAAATGAGCTGGCTCCCATGGGTGGCTGGCTAAGGGTTGTTTCTTGGGTTGGCGGGTGTGGACTTGTTCTTATAAAGCATCCCTACATATTAGTAGTTTAATAATATAATTAATTGTTTGCACTCAATTGAAAAACATTTTATAAACCTGGTCATTAGGCTATGTATTGCCCGTGAACTCTTCTAATGTTCTTTTCTTAGGGAAAAAATAATACCAATATTGGTACTTAGGCATTCCAGCAACAAATCATAGAGGAGAAGTAGGAAAAAAATGAAAAATGAAAACTAGAAGTAGTGCAGCACCAAAACTTATTATAACTGGAATTTTATCTTACTATTTTTAGAATTATGAATTATCATCTCAAATTCAAAACTATATAATCTTACTCAAACAAAAAGATATTTGTAAGTGAATAATTCTCTTTTACTTTGCCAATTATGTTACTGTGTGGTAATAAAACTTGCTCATATTTTGTTTTTATTCTCCATTTTCTAGGTGGGTTCCCATATGAAAAAACCATGCAATGAATTGGTGAAGACCGATCATCCTTCACGTCGATGTCCCCGCCGGACGGGATGTCTTGAAGACAAGTGCCTTAATAGAGAGACCTCTGTGCTGTCTGATTGGATAAGGCTGTTCTTTTCGGCGTTATTTGGGATAAGGTTTCTCTCTGTGGACGACAATGGACTGTGTCATCAAAATTCAAGCTTCAAAAACCTTTTGCCTATGCTGTGGATTCCTTTGCCATGAGACGCCACTCGTGCCCTATAGGCACGGGAGGCGCTAGCTTCCTGAATTTGTCGAGTTCTCATCGTTGTCTGTTTCATCCTTGACTACTTGTGACTCAGCAAATGAAAAATATACACTGTTTACTCTAGGAAAATGAGTGTTAAGTCGGTAGATTATTGCCTTTTCACGGGCCACAAATGGTAACCTTTTGTGAAGCAACTTAACTTTCAAGACATCTACCAGATGGTAACAGCTTGAAGGTCAATCTTGGCACGAAAGGAAAAAGAAGCTCAAGCTGAGACTCAAATGTGCCCCATTCTCCCTTTCCCACATTTCCTTATTTATGGGATTCAAGACTTCGAGTCGCCTAAACTAGATCAAACTATTCAAAATCAAATTTAGAGAACAAAAAGACTTTAGAAAAATATACATCGAGAAAGGTACGAGATATTATAAAAACACTTCACAATCTCACTAAATAAAAATGTCAAAACACAAAATAAAGTGATTTAACAATTTCAAAATAAAGTGATTGATCAATTGGCTAATTTTACACTAGTTTAAGATGATGATTATCAATTCTCTTATCTTTCTATGTTATCAAGGCACATCAAAAGTTTGTATTTACTTGATAAGATGCAAGGGCCTTCACTTCGCACGTCTTTATCTATTGTGCGGAGGTTAAATTAACGCCCCCTCCTTGTTTTTTATTTCCTTTGATAATATACAAGCAACGATTTGTCAAATCTCTCACCAATCTTTGGTGATTTTACAAAAAAATAAATAAATAAATAAATAACATTACGACTCTTTCATAAATACTTCTAATGGTGTATTTAAATTAAAATTCTCATTCCAATATAAACTTTAAAAAATTATTATTTTATATATTTTTATTTTTTTAAAACCGTTATATTAACACAATATATTCTATCTCTTTGGTCTTACTTTAGGTCCTATTTGACCCTACATATTTAATACTCCCTTTATCGCTAGAGATTTTTTGTATTATTCCAAATTATAAGATATTGAGTATTTTTCAAAAAAAAAAATTGAACTTATTTTTACTTTTTTGTTTTTATTTATTATTTTCTTTCTCTCCCTTTTCCCTCTCGTTTAAAATTAGAATTTATTATTCTCGTTCGGTAATTTTTAAAGAACCATTTGGTGAAAAAAAAATTAAAACTTATAGTAGAGGTTTAAAGGTTGCACAGAAACAGAAAATATTACGTTGTTTCTGACGCGAAAAAAAATAAATTTTTCAATCTCAATTATTATCACAAATAAAATTTAAATAAGAGTATTTTAAAAAGAAAAAAAATATAAAATTACTTTATTTTAAAAAATTTCAATATATGTAAAATTAAATTTGATGACTTAAACTTTATTATATTTCTATAAACTCAATTCAAATGAATTAGCAATCCAAGTATTTACGCGTATCTCCCCGTCTCTGCTTTTGGCTTGGAAGCTGGACATTTGACCGGAGTAGGAGAGCTGCATCTTTGGGGAAGTCTAGAACGCCAGTTCATTAGAACCCAAAAAAGCCAACACGCAAAGCAGATTCTTGCCAAACCTGCATCTTCCTATGCCACGGGATAAGTATTACCACCTTTGGCTTTCGTTTCATAAGGAAATTAGGTTGACAAACGCACATCGTGGCACCATTTTGATCTGTCGGCCGAAGCTAATGATGATGATAAAGCAAACCCAACGACTCAAAAAAAAAAACCATTAAGTTAAATGTTGGAAGCAAAATTGGCTGGATTCAAGTTTGTTATAACTACTTCAATAATTAAAAGAACCAAGAGGGGCATATTGCCAGCCCCAGCAAGATGCATTTTGATACCTCCATTATTCTCTGGTCTTCAACTATCCACCAACCCACAATAACCCTAACCTTTATGTTTCACAAACAACTATATCTAAATTTAAGCATTGGAACTTTGCCTGTTCTCAACTCAAAAGCAAGATCTGCTGAATGGTGCAGTTTTAACAATCGGTATTGTTCAATAATTTAAAAAATTTAACTGCGTAGTTTGATATTAACTCAAACTTTATACAATCTTTTTATAATAATTTTGCACAAAAATTGCTTGATAAATACTAATATATAAGGTTTGATTTGATATCATTCCTAATAAGATTTGATTCGATATCATTCCTAATACTCTTTCCGTTTCAAAATATATATTCACGAAACCCTTTGCACACAGATTAAGAATGTTAAAAATAATACTATAATTTAGTTAAAGTTTCTATTCTATCTATATTAAAATATGATAGTTATCGATTAGCGAAAATTCTTAAAAAATAAGAAGAAAAAAGAATTTTGAAAAATTATGTAGTTGATTTATAATAAATAGGGATAAAATAGAAAAAAAATAATTATTAATTTTAGAAATAGATATATGAATAAATATTTTGAAATAAAATAAAAAAAATTTAATAAACAAATATTTTGAAACGAATAATTTAGTAGTTCACTATGCTTTTAGTAAGTTTGCACCTTTACCTAGAATGAAAGAACAAAAATGATTCACGATGATTTAATTATCGAATCACTTTCCAATATCATGTTTCGGGTTCGTTTAGATAATGAAGATCTAATTCTAAGTTATGTTTAAAGAAAAATCCGACAAAATTTTTTACGATACTATCAGAAGATAGAGTTAGGATTGAGGTAAGTCGTTATAATTCAACCAGAAAACGTATAATTTATCGACTCCGCAATAAGAATTCAAACTGAAGTGGATTCCGTTCAATTGTTCTCTCACTCGAGACCAAATTAAAATTGATCAGCAGATTCGAGGAGTCAGCAGATCTATTCGCAATGGAGCGTCATCTCCAATTGAATATATGAGAGAAAAATATCCCCCAACCAAAACCCACCCATAAGAAAAAAGGTGTACGGGTCAAAATAGTACGCCCACGAAGCCCAACTTGATGTTGGAATAAGTGGGCCAGATCGCTCAATTTTAGTTTAGTCTTTTTAAACAGTTGGGCTTGGTTCAGACACCCGTTTTCCTAACAACAATTTGTGAGATTCTGAGCCGAGTCTGGGCTAGCAAAGCCCAAACATCCTCTTCAAGTACCCATTCGTAATCCAACGGATATCCTGCGACTTAATTGTGGACATGGTTAATTTATCTTAAGCAGGCTGAGCCCACTTTACATAAGAATGTCCACAAGTCACCAGTCCATAGCTCTTGCTAGCAACGACTAGTGAGTCGAGCCGGTCAGGCCTCTCAAGCCAATCTGTGCCGAGTTAGGCTTGCGAATTTGACTCGTTATTTTTTTTATATTTTTGCCCTCCTAACAGTCATATTCACTTTTTCTTTCTAAAAACTCTTTAAATATCCTCTCATTCACCCAAAACTCACTAAGTACTGTCAAATTCTTTATCTTCACTCTTCTTATCTCATAATCCTCAAATCTCAATTTTTTCCATTTCTTTAACCAAAAAGTATTAAAATAAAATATGTTAGGTATATATATATTTTTAATTCTTCAAGCATCTTCTTCAAATTATAAAAGATCATTAAGGGATAGTCAAATCTTGATATCTTAAAATATTATTATATTTAAATTTAAAATATTATAGTACTTTTTAATAAATTTAGGTATCAAATCTCTCTCTTATGTAAATTTTATTTTGTTAATTAATAAAATTATTAAGGATCTAAGTCAAATCCCTCATAACTTCAAAGTGATTTTTCTTATAATTATAAACAATCACGATGTTTAAATTATAAAAAATTAAATCTAACTCTAGTATAAATATAATAAATCAAATTATAACTTAAAATAAAATATACATCTCAAATAATAAGCTAAGCATATTTTATCCATTATACTTTACACATATAATTCTATATAAATTTATCATTTTAATAAGTTCGAGAATTAAACATCTCAAATCACATATTAAATCAATAACTCTCAAATATATAAATACAGTAATCCAATTTAAAAGTTTAAATTTAGAAATATCAAAGTTAAAAATCAATATTTGTTATTATGAATTATTGGAATCTTTATTAATTAGTAGAGGCTCCACTAATTATGGATTTATGTGAATTATTAGAAGATTTTTATGGATGTCCACCATTTAGTGGAGACACCACTAATTAAGATTAGTGGAAGATGATGTATGCCATGATGTAATCCACTAATTAGAGCTCTATAAATAGAGCTATTCTCTAAGCTTGTAACACACCATTATTTTGTGAAAGAAAGATTAGTGAAAGAAAGATTAGAGAAAATTGTGAGAGAAAAGAAAGAGAGAAATTCTTGTGCAAAATAGTTAGAGTTTTATTAGTGTGTAGTGTGAAGATTTTATTCTAACACTACCCTAATTTTATAACACGTTATCAGCACGAGTCTCTGCAGTTATTAAAGCCAGGAAGACAGTACGCATTTATTGATCTCGCTAAATTCGAATTTGTAACCCTTGATATTTACGAAAAAAAAATTTATATGTCATACAAAAATGCATCTATATGCTAAAAAAAAGGAGATCCATATGTCATGTGGATAAAAAGAAAGATTTGACCACTCGAAGATGGTCGTACTACCCATTGCACGGTATGAATGGTTGCACCGAAGTTGCAAGATTGTAAAACCGTGAACTCCGTGATATATAAAACTACATCTTAGTTAAAAATTTTACGGAGAAAAAGTTATCGATGAAGTTATATTGGAGAAGACATTCTCCATTTTTCATGTTCTACGAGTAACAATATCGAGAAAAAGGGTATCCAAAATTGACAGCTTTAACATGAGTTATTATTGAGAAATCATGAAGCCGGATGAAGCGGCTCAACGAGCACTCCCGAAGTGAATGCTGTTGGCTCCGAGTAGAAGCCATCGTTATAGTCGTAGTTGTGGCGGTGGCCGTGGTTATGGTCATGGACACACTCGATATTTCCCTTATCACGGAGAAATACGGCCACCTGAAGTGGAACAGAAAATATAATAAGGGAAAAATATATTTCCATTAATAATAAGCATCACATCTTTTATTCATAGCACTAGTGTTCATATGAACTTGATGATACATGCTTATAGTTGCTCTTTTGTAATTGAGCTGACAAATGTAAGATGAAGGTTTGTAATTGTTCTTTTTCAATATTTACATTAGAGGATGACAAACAATTAGTAATTATGGACTTCGACTCCTCTTTTTCGACATCCTCCTCCTTTTCTTTCCCTTTTGAGCCAGCATCGAGACTAGCAGCAGAAGTAGCCGTAAAATTACTGCGAAATGAGTCTTGAGATTTTATGATCTCCTTAAGTTTATTATATTTCTTATTATATTTGGTCTTGAAGCATGCTTGTCTCAATTTCTGTGTTTGGTCGTCTAACTGCGTATTAGGACTTTCTTCCACCAACTGTTTTTCACATTCCAGTATCGCAATGGCTTCTTGTAATTTCTTCTCAGCCATATGTCCTCCTTCTTCTTTATTTTGCATATCCTGTAAATCGAAGTGATATCATCGGTTATTTACTTATAAATCTTTCATAGTTTCATACTTACAAATTATAAGTATGTATGAGAGAGAACCTGAACATTCTTGATTATGGTCTCCAAGCTCACCAATTTCCTGTGAGGCCATCGACGAATTCCTAACTCCCTACATCTTTTCTTGAGACGGGTTATGCCAATATTCAGTTCTTTGGCTGCGCTCATGATTGGTAGGTAAAAGTACTGCGAAATTGTTTCTCTTGATAGTGTTTGAGAGTTATTTCCCTTCTTCTCTCTCTGCCTCTTAATCATCTTCTTCTCCCCAGGAATTTTGTCTGCAATAATATCTTGAACTTCGATATTATGCATTTCATGAGTACTTACTCCGACTTCGTTGCCAAGACCACTCATTATTTCTCCTAGAAAAAGAAAATAATATCAGTAAATGTAATACCATTCAAAATCCATGTTTAAATGTATAATAACCTGGAAACATATTCTGGCTTTGTTCAAAATCCATTAGAGAGTAGAAAGGATCATGCACAAGCATATCCTCATTCAAAGGAATAGTATCAAGAGGAACAAGTATCAAAAGCGATCTCGTGTAGGAGCGAGATCAACTTGGTCCAAAGCGGTATGTTCAAAACTTCCACTGATTTACATAAAAAAAAAAAAAAACAAACCAAAAGAGAGTTTAATTTCATTATCAAGCACACTAAAAATAAATGGAAGCCATCAAAGGTATCTCACCTGAAATTAGGAGGAAGTGGTTGGTTTGGAAAGGAAAACATATCAAAATCTTCTGCATTCGAATTAGACAGAAACAGTTGGTTTGAAAAGGAAAACATATCAAAATCTTCTGCGTTCGAATTAGGCAGAAGCGGTTGGTTTGGAAAGGAAAACATATCAAAATCTTCCGTGTTCGAATTAGGCGAAGCGGTTGGTTTGGAAATGAAAATACATCAACATCTCGCTGCGAAACTAAGTCAAAATTTGACCATGTCTCAAATGAATTACGAGTCTCCATATCTCGCTTTGTGATTTTTGTTTTTGATGTTTACTAATGATCGATAACCGATATATATATCGATACATATATATATATATATATATATATATACTCGTATGAGGAAGAAGAAGAGGTAGATGGTAGGTAGAGGGTCGGAGGAGAAGAAAAGACAAGAGAGGAAGAGGAAAAGTCGGTACCGGGAAGAGTGAAAAAAAAAGAGATATTTTTCTTGGCATTTTTTGCTTGTCATCATTTTCTTATATTTCTTTTCTTATTCTCTTGTGAAATCATTATTCTCTAAATTAGGGGGAGAACAGAAACAGTACAAGAAAATCTTGATTGGACAACATTATTAAATTATCTTGATCCGCATACAAGCGCATGTGAACTTGACATTCAAAAGATAATTCATTTGCAAAGTATTGCAAATCAAATGCCAGACGCTTTTGTTGACTCCAGAAGAGTAATAAAATCGCATATGCCAGCTATAAATGCTCTTATTCTAATTGAAGTTCCAGCAGAACAAAAGATTTGACATATAGCTGCTGAGCCAAAAGTATGCCAGAAGCATGGCCGACTTCTTGATTCTAAAGATAAAAATTTTCGAAAGAAAAGAGGATTAAATGATCCATAAGATCATATTGAAAGACCAAAAGAGAACTGGTGACAAAGAACTAGAAGTTGATGAAAGTAACACTGAAATTTCTATCAATTATATCACTTTCGGTAGAAGTTGGAATCGGATAGAAATTGTTATTGATAATATATTTGCATACAATATATCTCTTGATATTACACAGGATAATGATGATCCTAAACCAATATCAGTTGATGAATGTTGGCATAGAAAAGATTGGCTGCAATGGAAAGATGCGATTCAATTGGAGTTAAATGCACTGACAAAACGTGAAGTCTTTGGACCTGCAGTCCGAACACCAGAAGGTGTAAAACCTGTTGGCTACAAATGGATATTTGTGCGAAAGCGCAATGAAAAAAGTGAAATCGTTCGATATAAAGCGCGATTAGTAGCCCAAGATTTTTCACAAAGACTAGGTATTGATTATGATGAAACTTATCCTCCTGTTGTTGATGCTATTACACTTCGATATCTTATCAGTTTGGCAGTACATGAAAAGATAGATATGCGCCTATTAGATGTTGTCACTGCTTACTTGTATGGAAATTTAGAAAATGATGTTTACATGAAAATCCCCGAAGAATTTCATATGCCCGAAGCATATAAACATTATCCTCGTGAAAATTACTCCATCAAGTTGCAGAAATCATTATATGGCCTGAAGCAATCTGGGGCGCATGTGGTTCACACGTCTTAGTGAATATTTATTGAAAGCGGGATTTAAAACTGACCAGGTATGTCCATGCGTTTTTATTAAGAAATCTGGTTCTAAATTTGTGATATTAGCTATATATGTTGATGATATTAATCTTATTGGAACTCCTGAAGAGCTCCAAGAAACAAAGAGAATTCGAAATCAAGGATTTTGGTAAAACCAAATTTTGCCTTGGTTTACAAATTGAACATTTGGAGAGTGGAACATTTATTCATCAATCAACATATACAGCAAAAGTGCTAAAAAGATTTTACATGGACAAAGCACATCCATTGAATATTCCAATGATCGTGCGATCATTAAATGTGGATAAAGATCCTTTCCGACCTCAAGAAAATGATGAAGAGCTCCTTGGTCCTGAAGTACCATATCTCAAGTGCAATTGGTGCATTGATGTATCTTGCTAATAATACACGACCCGATATTGCTTTTGTCGTCAATTTATTAGCAAGATTTAGTTCTTCACCAACACGACGACATTGGAATGGAATTAAACAAGTCCTTCGATATCTCCAAGGTACAATTGATCTCGGATTATTTTATTCAAATAAAACCAATCCAACATTGATAGGTTATGCAGATGTCTGGTTATTTATCCGATCCACATAAAGCACGTTCTCAAATGGGCTATCTATTTACATGTGGAAATACTGCTATATCATGGCGTTCTACGAAACAATCTATAGCAGCTACTTCTTCAAATCATACTGAAATTATAGTCATTCATGAAGCAAGTCGAGAATGTGTATTGTTAAGATCCATGATTCATTATATCCGAGAAAGTTGTGGATTATCATCAATCAAAGGTATTCAAACTCCTCTTTATGAAGACAATGCAGCATGCATAACTCAATTACGAGGAGGATATATTAAAGGAGATCGGACAAAAAATATTTCACCAAAATTCTTCTTTACTCATGAACTCCAGAAGAAATGTGAAATTGATGTGCTACAAATTCGGTCATGTGATAACCTCGCAGATATTTTCACGAAGACTTTACCGATCGCAACATTTGAAAAGTTGAGATATAAAATCGGTATGCGTCGGTTTAAAGATTTAAAGGAATCATCTCATCGTGGGGAGTAATAAATGGACATATAGAATAGTGTACTCTTTTTCCTTCACTAGATTTTTTTCCCACTGGGTTTTTATCTAGTAAGGTTTTAACGAGACATATTCTTTATGTAATGGATGGACATCCAAGGGGGAGTATTATGAATTATTGGAATCTTTATTAATTAGTGGAGGCTCCACTAATTATGGATTTATGTGAATTATTAGAAGATTTTTATGGATGTCCACCATTTAGTGGAGACACCACTATTTAAGATTAGTGGAAGATGATGTATGCCATGATGTAATCCACTAATTAGAGCTCTATAAATAGAGCTATTCTCTAAGCTTGTAACACACCATTATTTTGTGAAAGAAAGATTAGTGAAAGAAAGATTAGAGAAAATTGTGAGAGAAAAGAAAGAGAGAAATTCTTGTGCAAAATAGTTAGAGTTTTATTAGTGTGTAGTGTGAAGATTTTATTCTAACACTACCCTAATTTTATAACATGTTTTACAATTTCATAAAAAGGCCATGAAATGTTAAAAGTATTGCTCATACTGTTAGTCTGCCAAAAAGATATACATTCTTCAATCATTTAAAATTTCTTCAATAATTTTATTTGAATCTATTGTTGACGATGATATATTTGACATGACTGTTTCAAAGTCGAATTGTTCATCTAATAATCACAAATCACATTTGGTATTATACTTACTAATTATTAATTAATTAAAAATTAAAAAAGTTTTACAATTCATAAAATCAAGATAATAGTCACTCTATTGCTTTTATTAAAAAAAAACGTAATAATTCAATTGATAAAAAAATTTATTTTTCATCATAGAAATCAATTTGTAGTATTATTTTGAAACAAAACGGGCATCAATAAGTCTCTACAATTATTTCCATTTTTAAAGAAATTTTTAAATATTATAAAAGAAATTGAAAGGGAATATATCTGTAAAACCTACCAATTCATTTTCTTTAAAAAAAAAAAAAGCAATTCCTTTTATTATAAAACAACAAAAGGTTGAACTCACTTTTACGAGTATAATGTACTTTTATGGGTACAACTTTTAAGACTGGTTTGGATAGGGGAATTTGGAGATAAAATAGGGGATTTGAGGGAAGTTGTAGATGGAGAGAAAAGAAGAGTAAGAGAGGGATAAAAGGCCTTTTTCTTCTTCCCAATTATTTCTCTCCACAAATGGAAAGAAATGGAAGAATGGATCAAAATTAATATAAATAGAGAAATAAAATGATTAAATAATTCTCAAATATTTATTTTTTATTATAAATTTAAGGATAGATATGTAAATCATTTTTATAAAAAAAATATTTCTCTTCTTTTCTTTCTTAACTCCCAAACAATAAAAAATAAAATTATTTTTTTTCCTCTTAAATTCTCAAACAACACAAATAAATACTCTCTTATTTTCTCTTCTCTGCTTATTAATACTAGTTTGATACTTTATACATTATACGAGTTTATTATATATATTTTAATACTGTGTATTATATGAATTTATTATATATACTTTAATACATATATATTATATGAATTTATTATACATATTTTGATGCGCAAAAGTCATAAATGTTCGTTGTACATGTGTAGCCTTGAATTGAATTTAACTAACTCTATTAGGTGTCAAACAGAGAGCTTCCTTAAGAGTCAGTTAGCGTGTTTTGGGAATGATAGAAAAAAAAGAATATGCATTTTGAGTTACGGAATATTTTGGAGGTGTTAGGTGAGATAATCTTATGTTGGTATGTGGGGTTAAATGGAAGAATGGACCACAAAGTGGACAGATGACTTCCATTTCTATCCAACAAGTGGAAAGAAATGGAAGAATGGACCAAAATACATGTATTATATAAATTTATTATATATATATTATTATATATACGTTATAAAAATTCGTTGTATATTTTATTTGAATTTAATTATATTTACGTCTCACCACAAAATTCTATTACGTGTCAAACAAAGAACTTCTCTAATTAAATTTAACCTCACATATTAACACAAGATTTTGTCACCAAACGACATAAAAATACTTTGTAACTCTTTATATATATATATATATATATATATATATATATATATATATATATTCTTTTTTACTATCATTCTCAAAACGCGTAAACTGACCCTTTTGGAGGAGTATAGGTACCCGTGGAACGTTTGGAAAGGAAACTCATCGAGCCGTCGCGTTCGGTTTCACATGGGGGAAAGGAAGTATTGGCCCATATGGACATCATTGCTTCTAGGTAACATAATGGGAATGGGCCCATATGATATCCCACTCAATACGTATACCCTTCTGTGGCTGAGCTCCACCCTCGTGGATTTCCGGCAAATTTCAACATCATAGGTGGATTTTGCTTCGCCCCTCTCTCAACTATTATTTTTATAGAATCGAATCGAATATCGAATAAAATTTTTTATTGATTTATAATTTAATAATTTAATCATAATTAAATTGTAATTAATTTGATAATATTATAATTTAAATTATTTTTTTAAAATAAAATTAATTAATAATATAATATAATTTAAGTTCATAAAATATAAATAATGAAATTAAAAAAAATGTAATATTTTTTATTATTATAAACTATTTATTCTCTTTGTGTAATTTATTTTTTTTATAAATACATTATCTTATTTAAAAAAAAGGAACGGTTCAATTTGATTGGACCGATCGATCTAAATCGATTTGCACAAAATATAACGATTTTTGAGATTTTCGATTCAAAAAAATGACCAGACCAGTTTGGGAATCGATTCACGATCCAACTCGTCCGACCAACCGGTCCGATCTGATCCTAAAAATAGTCCTGCCACCTTTCTATTGGCTATGGAGTATCTTCTTTCTTTTCAATACAATTCTTAATATACACTCTGAGTTAATAATTCACTAACACAATATTTGATTCGTGACAAAATATGTTCTTTTTTAGGAATCTTGTAGTTTAAAGGAGAGGGATTTACACCAAAACACTAAGCTCTAGATTGTGAGTTTGATTAGGCGATTTTTACCAACTATATTATCTTAGTTCACATCTTGATAAAGGGGGAAAAAAAATAAGAATAGAGTTTATTATTGTCAAAAAACCATTTATTCCAAATGTAATTTTTTAACTTTTCGTTGAATAAAAATAATATAATTTATTTATACTAGTCAAAATTTCTGAGTCTATCACTCATAATAATAATAATATGAATTTGTCATTATAGACGCCAAACCATCGCCATAGAAAAACTTTTACTATTATTTTTAGGGTTATTGTGTGCTAAAGGAAGAATAGAGGGATACAAAACAAAAAATAGTCATTCTAATTTGAATGAGAAACGAGATACACTCAAAGCCAAATTTGATTTGGTCATCTTTTTATACTAAAAAATAATATATTTTTTTTGCCCCATCGCTCTTCCCACTTCATATTCAAATGTTCATTAAAAAGCTTGGAAAGCTTTGTTTACTGTTTCTAAATCTCGAAAGGACAATTCCTTATGTTCTTAGAAAATCATCTTTCAATGGATGACCACATAATGTATAATATTCTATTCTCATTATTAAATTCTATATTACCTCTCACCTCTTTCTAAACATCTTAATTAATAAAAAATCGTGACATTTGATAACGACCGTATAATAAAATAAACGATATCACTGCAGGTTTTTTACATTCAAAAAAAATATTATAAAAAGAATCTTCGTGTTTTTTAAATTAATATTCTCTCTGTCCCAAATTAAGTGTTCCTTTTAATCGATTGTACGGGAATTAAAAAAAGTAAAATTTTTAGTTAATTAAATATTTTTTTTATTTTTACCCTTAAAACTCAATGATAAATATACAAATTCTAAAATTTTGATGTATTAACTCCAACTTATTTCTCTCTATTGAGTATTTAATTCTTTATAAAGAGTGGGTTAAAATATTGTAATTTAATTGCTATTCAAATAGGTGATAGAAGTTGTACGGTATTACTATTTTTTGAAAATTAACTAGATGAACATCAATAGTAAAACTCGTAAAACAAGTTTTGACTGTAGTATTTTAAATACGTTTAGGAAATAAGATATATTGAATAGGGGTCTATTTGAAAAATAAAATCTTGATTTTTTAAAGAGACAGATAATTTAAGACAAAAATTAAATTAAAAAATAGATAAATAATTTGAGACGAATGGAGGGGTTTATCTAATTAAAAACAAAGGTGACATTATTGTTAACGTGTTCGACCCACTAGGAATACAAAACCAAAGAGGAACAGTGAGTAGTCAGTTCAAGCATTTCTAGGCCTTCAAAACATGACAAAGCTAATTAACAAATATTTGTACGAAACACAATGCGTGGACTATAATTGATTGTATGAACATAGACGAATATTGAAGCATGTGCATTTTGGTGGCTTTTTCAATGAGTATCGGTTGAACCATGGTTAACAATTTGGCTTCAAATTCAAAGGCTAGCAGTTTCCGGTCCATGTCCAGACACATAACCAAACAGCCAACTTTATCCTCTCCCATGGCAAAATTTACTGTTCTTTGATGAGCTTCCCACTGTCTTCCACATGGTTCTGGTCCTGCAAAGAGAGCAAAATACACCCTAGTGAGAGATATATAAACAACCCACGGTCATAGTATATCATTTATATTTTTTTGTCTACGGGATATAATTCAGTGACAGGTAGGTATAATCAAGGTTTTAAAAATTGAATTGATCATCGAACTGGTGAAGTAACAGGTTTAATGGTTTACAGATCTGATCAGATTAAATCGTAGTCGAATCATAATATAATTAAATATATATTTTAATATTATTTCTTATATATATCAAAAAATAAATATAAATAATAAATATAAAAGATGTCTCTTAAAATTAATAGATTTTAAATAAGAATAACTTAATTATTTGTTAAAAAGATTTAAAACATAATAATAAATTTATTTTTTTAAAAAAAGTTGACCAATTTGATTGATTTTCTCACTGTCAACTTATAGCATAAAGTCAGATCGGACCAGTGGCCGGTTCTCGATCTGACTAGTTGAACTGACCGATTCGATTTGACTTTCAAAACCATAAATATAATTGAATCTTACTAAATTGTTTTCACAATTAAAATGGAATAAAAACTAAACTATTGAGGTATAGTTCACAATTTACTTAATCTATTTGGATTGGAAGTCGATAGATAGATTGATCGGAACCGTAATTGAATCGGTAATATTATAATTTAAAAATTAAAAATATAATTATTTTTTTTAAAAATTGACCAATTATATAGTGTAATTTAAATCCATAAATACATAAATATTTAAATTCATAATTAAAAATAGTCAATTTTAGTTTATAACTAACAATTTAACACATTAAAATAATTTATTAAATTATATAATTTAATTTATCCACAAAAAATTATAAAATTTGCCCCAATTTTTTTTAACACATAAAATCAGTTTAATGTTAAACCGACCGATCTACTAGTTCATTAGTTGGACCGATCGGTCCAATACGGTTCTCTAAAAAACTAACAATTTTTGAGATAATCAATATGAAGTATGGACTGGAAATAATTGTCAGACCGATTCACGATCAGATCGGTCGGTCCGGTCCGGTCCCAACAACATTGGTCCCTTGGACGACAAGTTGAGCCGATATTAAGTGGATCCTGGCCAGCCAAAGGACAATCCAGTCGGGTTCCCATTGATGGTGGAATATTGCAAAATATACATACTCATTATTTATGCAGATCAATGGATTTTTGAACTGCACAGAGGACCACAGGAAGGAAACATCGTAAATGGGGTCTGGTATATTCCAAACCAGGAAAGGGGGCCAATGATATTAACAGATATTAAATACACTGTGGACTTTTGAAGCAATGGAAAAGCGTTTTAAATCTGCTCTACCACAATGCCTTTATTCTTGGAGTTTTTGTAAAATGTGGTCCAAGTACGCTCTTTCTTTTTGTTTTTTTTTTTTTTTTGGGATACAAAATCAAAGGGTTACTATTTTTATTGTTTTTGATAGAACAGGACAGGTTGCTGAAATTTCGCAGAAGCTGTATAATACCACAACTTGTATTTCAAATAAGTGCGATTGACTTTCATGCCTGCTATATGATCATCCAAACGTCAACTATAAAAAATGAATATTTATTTTATTAAAAATAAATATATATATATATTTACTAATTAAGATTTTTATTTATAAAAAAAGAATAAATTATACGTATGGATAGTAAGATCTTGGTAACAGAAAAAAAAAACCTCACATACATAACATAAAAGACAAACACATAAAAAAAAAAAATCTTCTTAACTACTTTGTCAGTATCTACCAACAACAACAACAACAGCCTGCGTAAATCAAATTCACCTAATTCCGTGAACAATAATTTGAAATATATAGTATTTGTTTTAAAGTTTGCCTCCTAGATAATAAAATTGATATCGAAACTTACTCATTTTTATATCAAATTAAAATAAAAATATTCGAATTCAAATTAATGAAGTAATACTTATTTAATTTGTATGGATCAGAAACAACTTTCGTTTGCTAATTTACTAGATCTTTCAGTTAGATAGTTTTTAATTAATTAATTGAGCAATCTTGAAGTCGGAATTAGTGGGTTAAATTATAGTTGAATTTTGCTACTTAATTTACGTGATTTTTTCAAAAATTAAAAATTCAATTGAGTTGACAAAGGCAGTGAATTGGAAGACTATTAGCTAAAAGGTGAAAGATGGTCAAATGTCACAGCTCTAGGAATAGTCCTTCTTTACCACTTTTAAAAGTAAAAATAACGTCGGCTATTATTATACTTCAAAATAAATAAATAAATAAATAAATATTTTTTTCGTAACATTGTTTTTACAATGAATTATGACTTTTTGTTTGTGGTAAAAATAATAATGACTATAATCAACAAAAGTAATGATAACTTAGATTACATTACTTGAAAAGTTTGGCTAATTGCTCCCTCCTTATTTGTCTATCACAATTAATTACTTTACACAATTTTAAAAAAAATTAGTTAATCTCTTAAATTTATATAATTTTATTTATACATTCCAAAAGTACCATTGAATTTAATGTTCTCCATAACTATTTTCTTACTTTGTTTGTTCAACTCTCTCTAAAGTTATTACTCCCTCCATCCTATAATATAAGTTGTTAGAGACTATTTTTACCGTGCCAAATTATAAGTCGTTGGGAACTTTTCAAAAAAATTTTAAAGCTATTTTTACAATTTTATCCTTATTTATTATTCTATTTCTCTTTCCCCTCTTCTCTTGTTTCCAAGACATTTAAATAGAGATATTTTAAGAAGAAGAAAAATATAAAATCACATTATTTTTAAAAATCTTAATATGTGTGAAATTATGTCAAATGACTTATGTTATGAGACGGAAGGGATACACTTTAATTTTTTAAAACTATTTAATACAAGGATATATCAATAAAATTAGCATTAATGTCACTTAAATTTTTTTAATATAACAGATAATAGAGACACTAAAACTTTTTAATTGTGACAGAAAAATATGAACGGAAAGAATATAAGTTATATCGGGTTCTTGAACCCCTAATATGAAAATAAATAAATAAATAAAGTCATCACATCATCATAGTTTGTAAATAATATTTTTCACTTAAGGTATGATCCAACTCAACACAAAGTATAGACAGACTCCGTTACCTTAAAATACTACAAGTAATAACAACTAATATTATGCTCTAAATATAATTTATTAAAATATCTCATTTCATTATCACATAATCTTAAATTATTAATCGCGTTTATCGTATCACCTCTTAAATATTCAATTTAATATTTTTAAATTATGAGTTAAGAATTGGATTTTTCCCAAAATATTGGTCCCCTCTTATGTGTCTTCTCCCTCAACTTTCTTTCTTACTTTCTTCATCGCCTTTGAAAATCGGTATATTTGTATTTAAATTTGAATAGTTATTATTATTATTATTATTATTATTTTGCTAAATAATTTGAATAGTTGTTAAAAAAAAGTTTGTTAAATTAAAAAAACAATAAGACTTTTTACTTGAGAAAAAAAAAAAAAGAACTAGAGGGATATAGGGTAACTTTTTGAGAGTTAAAAAGAGGATAAAATAGGTGAAATGTGAATATTAGCTTATTTATTGTGAATGTCAGTACATTTACAGGTGACATTCATAATATATATATATATATATATATATATATATATATATATTGTAGTTATTAATTGTAGTATAATTTATAAATTTATAAAAAGAGAATAAAAAAAATATTAATTCGATTTCCTTTTATCTGTTCATTTTAATCGATTCATAAATTTTAAAAAAAATAAGAATTTTTATTTTACTCTCAAAGAATCTTTTTCTTTATTAAGGGGTAGTCAAATTCTAAAATTTTATATATTGTAAGTATATTTAATTTATTTCTATTTTTCATTATAAATATATAATACTAATTGTATTAAGAAGAAATATTTATAGAAAAAGAATAATTAATATAATCTTAATTTACTAATAAAATAATTAAATTGAGATAAAAATCTTAATTAAAATAGATAAAAAGAGTAACATTATAAACCTTATCGGAAAAGGAAAATGAAAAAAATTTTGGACAAGAGTATCCGACGTGCCACTCATGCATTAATAGCACATGCAAATTTTGAAACCCATGAAAGCCAAACTCAATTTCGAAATACCAAAAAGGGTAAACAGCTGGTTGGTTGTGTTTTGTAGTTTAGAATTATTCTTTTCACATCTTACCTCCATATAAACCAATACACACTCTTACCTCCAACCGTTCACATTTCAAATACAAACTTCCTTGAACCAATGCAATACGTTTGATGCAGTATTATATTCGATTCAATCCGCCTCTGATCTGTTCCCAAATCACCACCGTCCTCCTCCTCCTCCTCCTCCTCCAGCAGCAAACAGCCATATGTAACAGTTGCTTCATTCCAGGTTTCCCTACTCAGAAGCCAATATTTTTACCTGCCCGAAATAGTAATAGGGATAATAAATAAAAACTAGATTTTTTTTTTCTTTGTCTAGTTTTTTTTTTCCACGCTTGCATTAAAAAGCAAGCAGTGAATCTTTAGGCGAGTCCTGCTATCCAATTCACTCCTGTTTCATTAACACTTTCGGTACCTGTGTACCAACCAGTCCTAGCCTTAACCTAATTTTTGTAGGATTTTCTCAGGATATCGAGCAAAGCAAACTTTTGGATTTTGCTCGATATCTTTGATGCGAGAGGAATCGAATTATAGTTTTGGTGCCTTAGTTTAATCATGCCAATGAATCCACATGATGGTGGCTGTGGTCTTCCGTCAACATCCTCCCTTGTCCAACTCGCCGGAGATTTTAATCCGGAAGTAAGCCAGAACATATTTCAAAGATACGAGCTTGGGAAGCTTCTGGGATGCGGGGCTTTTGGCAAGGTTTACCATGCACGGGAACTGAGGACGGGGCAGAGTGTGGCCATTAAAGTCATCAGCAAGCAGAGGATTCAGAAAGGGAATCTCATGGGGCATGTGAAACGGGAGATTTCTATTATGCACCGGGTTCGCCACCCCAACATCGTGCGTCTTCAGGAGGTGCTCGCCACTAAGAGTAAGATCTATTTTGTCATGGAGTTTGCTAAGGGAGGTGAGCTCTTCGCGAAGGTGGCCAAAGGTCGATTTAGTGAAGATCTCAGCCGCCGTTATTTCCAGCAATTAATCTTCGCCGTCGGCCATTGCCATTCTCGCGGCGTCTATCACCGTGACCTCAAACCTGAGAATTTGTTATTGGATGAGAATTGGGAATTGAAGGTCACCGATTTCGGCCTCAGCGCTGTGACGGATCAGATCCAACAGGATGGTCTCCTCCACACCCTTTGTGGAACGCCCGCTTATGTGGCACCGGAAATCCTCGCTAAGAAAGGCTACGGCGGAGCTAAGGTGGACATATGGTCCTGCGGCGTTATTCTTTACGTCCTCAACGCTGGTTATTTACCCTTCAACGACACGAATTTAATGGCCATGTATAGGAAAATTTACAAAGGAGAGTTTCGATGCCCGAAATGGACTTCACCGGATCTGAAACGGTTGTTGACTCGGCTTCTTGATACAAATCCCCAGACTCGAATTTCGATTGATGAGATCACGGAGGACCCGTGGTTCAACAGAGGGGGAATTAAGTATGGGAGAATTTCTCCATTAGGAAGTGAATGCGAGTTTAAAGATGATGACGATAAAAAAGGATTCTTGAATGCTTTTGATATCATATCATTCTCACCCGGTTTTGATCTTTCGGGAATATTTCCTAACGACGGAATTATCGTCAAGGGTGAAAGGTTTGTATCTCTGGAGGCGCCGGAGACCATTGTGAAAAGGGTTGAGAAGGTGGCCAAGGAAGAGAGGGTGAGGGTAACGAGGACGAAGGTTGGGTTGAGGCTGGAAGGGCACAGAGGGGATTTCATATGGGCGGTGGACATATTCCGGTTAACGGAGGAGCTGGTGGTGGTAGAAATTAAAAGGAGAGAAAATGGGGTTGGATGTAGCCTTGATCTTTGGAAACAAAAATTCCGACCAAGACTGGATGATTTAGTTTATAAATTGGACACACAGCAGGTTGCAAGAGACTGACTGAAAGTAGATTAACTTTTCGAGAAGCAATCATTGGTCGCTCTGCCGGCCGTCGGGGCTCTCCTCCACGGAAAAATGGAGGAAAAAGCGAATCACATGAAACCTCTAACTGCTGTTATTGGTGAAATTGTATCTCTGATAATTGCATCCATATGTATATTGTCAATAAAAATAGATGCTTTTAGCAATACTAAAAGGGGTAACAAATTTGCAGAGAAACTGATACTGTTGTTTGCCTAGCAGGCATTCTCAGAATCTTTTCATCAGCTTCATGATTCCATGGTGATATTATACACTGATCATGGGCTCTTCTGGCAGTTGCAGTTTGTGGTGTCTGAGCCCGGAAAGACGCTGCCGGATAGTTGGTCAACTTTTTAAGGTCTTGTTTTCTAATTCTTTCTTCTTCTTTTTCAGGTTTAGGCATCTCATGCATTGTTACCCCTTTTTGGCGTTTAAGGTCACCAAATGTGTACAATATGTTTTGCTGTCTCTGCAGTGAAGCAAATAATAATTGACATAAAAGACAATTGCACCTGGTGGATTTCATTCATATTCATGAATGTATACTTTTTCCTGATAAAAAACTCAAAGCTGCTATTTGTACTTGCGTTTTGAAGAATAAACCTAGCTTCCATTAGCTTATATGGACAATATTCCCTTCTCCCATCCCATAATCAAACGCCAAGTGACAGACATTCAACTTCGAATTCCTTACATAAGTAGCAAAAGTAAGGGAAGAGAATCACATAATGTATTTATTTTCACGATTTATATCCGTTATCTATAAGTTATCAAAAGAGTAACTCTTTATTCTGCACTCACTTTCTTGTTCCCAATGTTCCTAGTATTATATGTTTTGAGTTTGAGATGGAGAAAGACAAACTAGAACGACCTCATAACGTTGTAGGTTCTGACAGACACTGAAAGGAAAAGAGCTCCCTCCGATTGCAGGTACCCCACACTGCCTGTCCTTACACAATTTTGTGGCCCAGAAATCCACGAGTAGAAAGATAAGATAACCTCTCCATCTACCTACCGTCTACACTGAATCGGTCAAAAAGAGATGAACTCTTTAGGTCCCTCTTAGTCCTGCATTTGCAACTCGTAACTGAGATCAAAATGGAATATGCCATAGGGTACAATGTGCTACTTGTCTACTTCGTATCATGCTATTAGAATCTTTTGGAATTATAGTGGAAATAGTTGGATACAAGTCAAATTTAAATTTATCCCGAAAATTATATATTTTACAAATATAATATAATTATATATACTATATAAATTTATTAATATCGAATTGTAAAATGTAGTATGTATAGATAACTAGTTGATTTTGAATCAATTAACAAGATTGCAATAGCTATATAGTTTTTTCGATAATTTTCAGGTGAATTTGTGATAAAATTATAATAATTTGAGAATTTTATATTATAAAATTTTAAAAATTTTTAAAAATATTTCAAAACTTTTTGAAAAATTATAGGAGTAATATTATTCTCTGATTCAATTCTAAAGTTCTGTTCTATCTGACGTGAAGCAAGGAATTGTTGCTTTTTCACTCACTTTCAATTTCCATACATTTTAGACGAAAGGAAAAGTTACACTCATTTTTATCTCATAATATAATTCGTTTGATTTAATTTTACATATATTAAAATTTTTAAAAATAAGGTGATTTTATATTTTTTTCTTAAAATATTTTTATTTAAATATCTTGAAATCAAGATAAGAGATGAGAGAGAGAAAATGGAATATAAATAATGATAAAAATGTAAAAATAGATTTAAAACATGCTTGAAAAGTCTCAAATGACTTATAATTTGGAACCAGTAAAAATAATTTTTAACGACTTATATTATGGGACGAAAGGAATATTATTGAAGACAAAAGCATGGAAAATGAAAGGAACCTTGATTTATTTAATACTCAAATTTAATGTAAAAATGGTTTTTTTGATACATTTGGTAAGTGCGTGTCATTATCAGATAGGTTAATGTGTATACGTCGAAAAGGCGAGACAGAGAAGCAATACCGCTGATCGGGCCGGATCGGGTCCATCCAATTTCGTGGCCGGTACGTATGGCAAAAAATGGGCCAATTATATTCGTCTCCTAATACGAGAGTGCCCGGTGATTTCTATTTCCGATGTCGATTTTCCCGTCTGCAATCGGATTCTGCCACACTATAATACACATGTGCTTGCCGGCCTGGCCCACTTTCTTGTTCTTCCCAATAATTCATGCTTTATTATTATTATTTTTTAAAAGCAAACTGAATATAATATTAGTACTCTGCATTATTCATACCTATCGAAGGAATAAATTATCAGTCTCTTATTGAAGGATATCAAATTCCAAAGTATATCCTATCTTGTTTTATTAGTAGACCATGATTCCACATGATTGTATACCATCTATATCTTATTCTCCCCTTTCATCCTTAACCTTTCAATCAAAGTAGATTAGAGTATTCGGAATATAACTTAATTATCTGCGATATGATAAATTTGTATTGTGAGTTTAAATCTCAACTTACTTGATTGTCCTCTCAATTAAAGTCAAGTTGAAGTCGATCAGTTGATGCACATCTCAAATTTATTATTCTCTCAATTGAAATTAACTCATCGAAGTACGTCTTGAATGAATAGAAGTTATTCCGTCAAAGTACATGTTAAGTTTACCTAGTTTGTCAGTGTCATAAGGTTGGTCAGTAAACTCCAAGAATAATTAGACGAAATCCAGAAACTTGAGTTGTAAAACAAAAGAAATTAGAATTATGATATTTTCTAAAATGATAGTAGAGTATTTTTATTAATTAAAGATATTATTTATAAAAATTTTGGATAATAGAATAAGTTAATTGTATAAGTGGGAGAAAATATATTTATTTTTAAAAAATTATATATTTATTTAAATAAATATTTAATTGTGAATAAGGGGAAAATATAAATTATGAACAACCTTTGGATATGTATATATATATATATATATATATATATATATATATATATATATATTCAATTGATGGATAATCCAAAGGAAGGCAACTTTCTCGATAATCATGGTTCAGACGAGTTCATTATTATAAACAATGCAAAGTAAAATAGAAAGTGGGGGAAGGAATCATGGTTCATGGAGTCTATAATTGGATGAGACAAGTGGAGTTGGGTATGGGAAAGATTCACAGCCGCGAGCTCATAGGCTCCAGCTCCACCGTGAGCGACCCCTTTGGTGGCGGAAGTGGCTGCCGACATTTCTTCAAATTCCAACCTTACCTTCTGCATTCCATGATTTGCTATCATTTTTTATAGGAAGCTTGCTTGTCTTAGCACATTCACTCCAATAATCAACATTGCAACGCCGAAATTATTCCAATTTTAGATGGCACATTCCAATCGCTTACATAATATCATTTCCTTCTCAAGAAACAATTTGATTCTTCAACAAAGGAAATACCGATAAATAATAGCCTTAACCCTAAAAAAATCCCTTATAAATCATAAAAGATGGGAAGGGTTGATATCCTCGAGCACATTTTAACATTATTTGACCGAGTATATTGATAAACGAGTTTTTAAATCTAATTAAATATTAATTGATATTCGTTTTTAAATATTTTATTTATAAAAATATTTTATTTTATTTTAAAATAGATGTTCATGTATTTATTTATAAAATTAATAATTAGTTTCTTCATATTTTATTTCAATTTATTCTAAGTCAACTATATAATTTTTTATTTTTTTTACTTCTTTAGATTTTTCACTAATCAATAGTTATCGTGTTTTTAATATTGATAGAATATGAATTCTATCTAAATTATAGTATTATTTTTAACACTTTTAATTTGTATGTAAAATATTTTATAAACAAGGATTTTGAAATGAAAAAAATAGTTAATTTACCGTCCAATCCAATTTATTCGAAACTTTATCAATATATAGTTGTTGACGTCAGCTTTGCCGAGCCGACGCAATAGTTACTTTGAGCCGTGGTCGATTCGATAAGTTTTGCCGAGCCAGTCAACAATTTGAGCAGTCAAAAGTCATTATCAACATCGGTATCACGAAGCCAATAAGAAAGAAAATAGATCCTTCATTTTTCGGCATAAGAATTATGCATGACCGTTGGGAGTATTCTTTAGCCAAAAGAAACTCCATGACCTGTTAGTGACTTGATTGCAGCCGGTATAAAATGAGAGTATTGCCCAGAACTGAACAAGACTCATCAACCAACAACTTCAAATTTCGATTGCTTCTATTTTATCGTCATTTACGATTTTCTAGTGTAAGAATTCAATTTTTTATAACTTTCTTACCGCTTTATTACAACTTTCATTTACAGCTTTGTTTCCAACTTTCTTTACAATTTTCTATTCGTCATTCTAAGTCGAGATCTTTTCTGTATTTTCCTTTAAGTAAGGTAATACAAGTATCAGTTTATTGTTCCAAAAAGTTATTTCGTTGGACATTTTCAACTGACTTTTTTGAACCCTCTCTATAGTAAGTTCAAGGAACTCGATCCCTAATTCAAAAAAAATTTAATACCATTTTCTATTTTACCATATTGGATTGTTTATATTTATCGAAAGTGTAATCGGTACTTATTTATATCGACTCGTTATTTGGACAGTAACAATAGTCTAACTTAATTAAGGCATGGATATGGAGAGAACTAAGAGGTCCATGGCCAAACTGATGAGGACATTACACTCTTTTTCATTCCGTGCAGTATGTAGCTTGGATATGACAAGGGGCAACTTCCGTTCCATTCCTTCATCGTCATCCTCATTTATTGGAGCCGAGGCTTTGAGGATACAATTTCCTTCTACTTTATACTTTAGTTTCTGTTCCCCTTAGTCTCCATCCTTCAAGTTTGCAGACAAAAAGGGTCTCCCGTCGTCTAATCCAATCTAACTATCATTAGGTAAGCTGTCACGCCTGTTACTGTTATAATTTGCACTTTGAAAGGGAAAAGTACTTAAAGTAAAACAGAAGATGGAAAGGTCGGCTGATCAATCGTCATCGCAGGTGCAGCCTATCCTGCATCTGTGCTTCTGTTACTAATATTTTTGTGTCTTTTTTTTTTTTTTTGTTTGATTGATACGGCAAAGGATTTTAGTATCATACTGCAAGGTTGGAGCCGGCAGATGATGCAATCTAGGGTATACTGCAAAAGAAATATTTAGTTGCAAAAGAAGAAAGATGACCTTGCCTTAGTGGGCTGGCGGTGCTTTCAATATTGCTTGGGACTTAGGCCATTCCATGACTATTTTTCATGGGGAAGAAGAGATGCTACCCTGTATTTTGCAACTACTGCGAGGCTACCCGCATGGCTATTCTTAATTGCAGGCACCTACAAAAACCTAACGGGACAGACAGCCCCGGGTCCTGCTCCCGGTCTCAGAGATATCCCTTCAGAGAGGATGTAAATTAGTATGCGTAAAGTCATAAATCGAACTCTACAAACTCTGTTTTTGTTATTATATCATATATATTAGGACATTTTCACCTACATAAATCACAGAATATTTAACACAAAATTAAAAATCGAACATGTTACCTCTTCATCTGTTTTTAGATCAAAGGAAGATGCCTTCCCTGGGTTTTGAGTAGGCCAGCTTATGTTCAAAAACGACATCCACTCTCCTTTTCGTCCAAAAGAAAATTAAAAAGAGATCTTGATTTGTGGGCTTTTCCGGATTGAAAATTTTAATTTTCAATTTTAATTAAAATTAAAATTTTATTTTAATTTAAATATATTATTTTTTAATTATTATATATTCACAACGCATCGTATTTTTTCTTTTTAGAGATTATTTACCTTATATATTTATAAAATTCATTTCAAATTAATTTATTTCTATTTAAGTTGGAAAAGATTGGTCTCTAGCAATGGTCCAAATCTCAGTCTATGCCTTGCAAAAAAGCATTCGTCGACAGGCATATGAAGAAGCCCACGCAACTCGAATCTACTTTAAGGTGGGCCTAGCCATCCCATAACTACTTGTGTACGTCTTCCCTTTTTCAACTTGGGTCTCTTGTGTGACTCTCTCAAGCGGAGTTTCAGCGTCGTGGCCCAGTTACATGTCAAATCCAATCTTGGAAATAGGATAAGGAATATGATCCGAAATATGAAGCCCAATTAGCCTTCAGCAAGTCTACGTCTCTTTCTGCTAAGAAGGATTGACCCCGGAACTTCAGTCAAAGTTTAAGACTTTTTACTTTTTACCGTGTTGTTGCCACATTTTCTTTCTTACTGCACTATTGGGTAAAGTCCCCGTCAACGCATTATACGACCGTCTCCACTACCCTTTTTTTTATAGTATTATAAAATATGTAAAATATAAAATATATAATGCAAATAAAAAATCGAATTTATAAATTTATAAAAATATTATTATTTACATATTCATCTTTTATATATTTACAGTTTCAGTCGATTCGAAAATTTTTATAATTTTGATACTGTTTCGAATATTCGATTATTCTAAATCTTTAATATCGATTTCGAATCGTAATTTTAAAATATCTATCCTGACTTATTATAATGCGATATGCTTTGGAGGCTTGTTATTACATTATTCACCAATAATTACATTTAATTTAATATAGTGATGTTTTTTTCTCTATTAAGAAAAATCTAGAGTAATATTACAATAATATAAATATATAATATTAGCGTGCTGACCTTAATTTAATTTCAAATCTTTCAACCATTAATTACAATTATGATCCTCCATTGGGAATACTTCACCTCATTTTTGTTATGATCTACCCCTTTTTACACTAATTTAAGTTAATTAATAGTAATAATTAGTGCTTTCCCTTGTATCATCCCACATGACAAAATATATATATATCTTTAACCCAAAAGCACTAAAACCCGGATTTTGCCAAACAAGCCTTTAATTTGGAGCTGTTAAAGTTTTCTTTTCTCACTTTTTCTCCACCAAAATTTCCTTTTCATTATACAAATGCCCACATGACACCCGTTCTACGACCCCAAGTCCAGCACCGGCAACCAATAGGATTCAAGATTTAAGCTGACAAGCAAGATAACTAGGTGGAACATCACACAGAAGATCTCCGACTCGTAACCGGTTCAATCTCCCTAGTCCGGTCCGGTCAAACACCTACCGGTCTAACGACCGCTTATAAATTGTCTAATGTTGTAATAATGTTTTTTTTAATTTTTATTTTCGTTGTAATATATGATTTCTCTCTTATCTATTTTTTTCGTCTTCTCCCGCATATTTCTCTCACAGCAATCGACGTAATCAACCGTCTACTGTTTATTCACCGGTAATTGCAGGGCCGTACCTTGTGGAACCGTCTCCGATGAATCTCCGATGGCTGCCCAATCTGTTAGTACCTGAATTTATTATAATTTTTTTCATTTCATTTTGTTGTTTAATTTCATTTCAACCAGTTTTGGGGGAAAAAAATTGATATTCTTTTCGTGTTCTCTAGGTTTTGGAGCTCTGAAATGATATCTTTAAGATAACCTAACTAAGTTTCTTTCATCAGGAACCTGATCATTTCCTGTAATATTAGGTAATTTCAGCACAAATCATTTCGTGATTAGGGTTTGGAGGAATTGAAGAAGAATTGGTATTGCATTGGGGGAAGTTGTTGAATTAATTTTTGGAGGGAGCTGTAGAAGCTAGGGTTTTCGATTTTGGGAGCTTGCCGTTGTTGGAGGGTGCGATTCTTGATATATACGAAGAGATAAAAATTGGATTTCATTCTTTGCTTTGGTCTGGTTGTTGAATATATATTGTAGAGACGGGGAAGATAGGCGTGGGTTAGAGGATAATGTGTATACTGTGTGTGATTCAAAAGTGGTCGCGGAGGGTGGCTACCATGTTGCCATGGTTGGTGATTCCACTAATTGGGCTGTGGCTTCTGTCACAGCTCTTGCCTCCTGCATTCCGGTTTGAAATCACGTCACCCAGGTTGGCATGTGTTATTGTACTTCTGCTAACTCTTTTCTGGTATGAGATATTGATGCCTCAGTTGTCAGCTTGGAGAATGAGGAGGAATGCTCGGCTAAGAGAGAGGAAGCGGTTTGAGGCTATTGAAATGCAGAAATTGAGGAAGACAGCGACTAGGAGGTGTAGGAACTGTTTGACTCCGTACAGGGACCAGAATCCTGGAGGGGGCAAATTTATGTGTTCATATTGTGGGCATATTTCTAAAAGACCTGTGCTGGATTTGCCTGTGCCACCTGGGTTGGGGCTTTCAAATTCTGGGATTTTGAAGGATTTGGTGGGAAAAGGTGGAAAGATATTCAACGGGAAGGTTTGGTCTGATAATGGGTGGATGTGTGGGCAAGATTGGTTGGACAACGGGAACTGTGTTGGTGGGTCTTTAACTGGGAGGTCAAGTTATTGGAGAAATGGGGCTGGCCTTTTTGGGGGAAGTGATCCCTGCTTAGCTGAAAAGTCTTATTCTCGCATTTTCAATTTTGCTTTTAAGGCAGTTGCAACTTTTTGCTTGAGTATCATTTGGCTTTGTAGAAAGGTCTTTAGAGTTAGTTCATCCAGTGATGATGCATCATCAGATGCGGAACGAAGGGGTATGCTGGATCAGAGAGGTGAAAATGGAGGAATTTGTCAGGAAAGTAAAGGAGAGAAAGCCAGAAGAAAAGCCGAGGAGAAGAGACAGGCTAGGTTAGAGAAGGAGCTAATGGAGGAGGAGGAGAGAAAGCAAAGAGAGGAAGTGGCAAGGATGGTGGAAGAGCAGAGGAGATTGCGAGACGAGAAGATGGAGGCTGAGAAAGAACGTAGAAAAGGATCTCCTTCTCTTAAAGAAAGAGAGAGTAAGAAAGAATCTGAAAAGAAGCGCCAGGAAAGAAAGAAGGATAGGGACCGTGGATCTAGCAAAAGCAACTCTGATGCAGAGGAACTGGAAAAAAGAGTCAGCAAGGAAAGTGAACGTTACAGAAGAAGTGAAGGTGATCGACGTGATCATCATAAAATTAGTACCGAAAATGTGAAGGCACATGGTGCAGAAGTTGGGCATACATTTAAAGGTTCTCCTGTAAGCAATAATCGAGGAAATGCTGGAACTAGATACTTTGATCGCGTGAGGGGTACTTTTTTATCTTCTTCTAGAGCATTTACCGGGGGTGGTTTTTTTGGAAAGAGTTCAGTTCCTGCTGTTTCTAGAGAACATAAATCTAATGCATTTGTTGATCACATGCAAACTACTACAAATAGAAGAGAAGTATCTCAGCCAGACCGTTTAGCTGGAAAATCAAATGTAAATGGAGATGACAAGAACATTAGCCGTCCTGTAAGTTGCTCATGGATTTCAATTTTAAAATATTTCTCCCTCTTCCTTTGTGGTGCACTTTTAGTTTGTTTATTCTTGTTTGGTTATTGAAGCCGAAGGAAACCTGCAACTTGTTGCAATCTTTCATCACTACAGGAAAAAATGTAAAAGAAAAAGAAGTATTTAAGTCTGCACATTGATCTCTGATCCTTACTTTCCTGCATTGCCTATAAGTTCATGTTAAGGTCAATACTATTTGATGTTTCCTTGCCAGCTTAACTTTGAAATGTCATGCATCATATTTGATTTGTGTTTGATACATATATTACTAATTCTTCCGGCTTCCAATAGTGGGATCCTTATGTTGCATGAATCTATATGCTGCAGGTGCTAATTGAACCTCAAGTAGTTCCAGCCCCTAAAAAGTCATGGCAACAGTTATTCACCCGTTCTGCTTCTCCCCCTTGTAGTTCAAATGTTATAAGTAGACCAAATGGAAATTCCAAACCAGAAGTTATGAGTTCTCCATTTGCCAGTAATCCTCTATCAACACAAGCATTTGACAATCCTATTAATTTTGGACTGCCGTCACCGTTTACGTCATCTTCTTTTTCTTTCGGGTCAACAAATATTAGTACAGGGTACCCGTTGTCACCTGAAGCCATGTTTCCTCAAATTGGAAAAGCTTCACATCAATATTTACCAGTGGAGTCAGAGATTTTTGAAGATCCTTGTTATGTTCCAGACCCAGTCTCTTTGCTTGGGCCCGTTTCTGAGTCACTTGAAAACTTTCAATTGGACCTCGGCTTTGTAGCAGATTCAGGATTGGAAACACCATGTGCCATGAAGAATGTCCCTCCAGCTTCTGAACTCAATAGACCATCACCGATTGAGTCTCCAATGTCACGACTGCGAGTTTCAGAAGAACGGCCTGTTGGTTCTTTTTCATTCCCAAGTACTCCTAAAGCTCAGGACTTGCATCATCTGCCAATGGATGGGTCACCAACTGTGAATGATGCAGGAACTTGGCAGATGTGGAGTAGCTCTCCTCTAGGTCAGGATAGTCTAGGTTTGGTAGGTGGCCCAGCTGGCTGGTGTTTGCCTCCAGAACTAAATAGAGGAAAGAATGAAGATATCCTGAATCCTGTACCTCAGAAAACTATGGCTTCACTGTTTAAAAAAGATGATCAAGTCCTTCCTGGCACTCATTCCCCTCAGAAGGTTTTTATTGGAAGTGTCCAGAATGAGGGGTCTCTTAATAGCTGTGTGGCTGGCGATAGTGATGGTCCGTGGTTACCAAACACGTTATTTGGGCCAATTTCTAGCAGTGAGGATCATTTCTCCCTGAAACCTAAGGATGAAGCTGCTCAGAGCAAATTGTCTTATGGGAGTTCGAGTGGTTCTGTTACTAACCATCAAGCTGATGTATCTGCTGCTGATTGTTGGGCCAAGTAAGCATATAATTCCTTTGGGTCTCTTCTTTAAGCTTTTGTTTAATGTATATCATGGTTTTTGAAGCTTTTATGCTCATTGCATATGTATCTTCATTGCAGTTTATTTCCTTTTACCTAAAAAGTTTGTCTGTTACTCGGTTCATCTCCACAAGATGCATTGTCTGTTTTTTACTCTGTTGTTTCACACTTGGTTTTCTTATGACTCATCAAATATGAGAGTATATACTGGGTAAATGCCTGCTTATCTTGTATAGCTTCTTAAATCCTTATGGTACAGAAGGAAGTTAATAACTGGCCCAATGATCGCTAATCCCTTCTGATGAGGAGGAAACAATTTCTCTTTCTTTCTCTAATAGAAAATCGTAATAATAATGTACTCTAGAATCCTGAAAGCCAGAGGCATGAGGGCCTCATTCTGCCCAGTGATAGTGCTCGAGTAATTACACTTGGTGCAAACCCCTAAAAAAAGCCATTTTGCCAATAAATTTTTTCCTTAGCAGTCGTTATTTTAATACAAATTTATGATTATTCATACTGTTGAAATTATTCTTTTCTTGAGCAGTTATATATTCTGATGGGTAGTTATTGTAATTACAATGCATCTCAATGAGGTAAGGCCCAGACAGTAATGTATGCTGCTTTAAGAACTCAGTGTCACATGATTTCCATCACCATAATGATGTTCTGATTTGAAAGAAATTTGAATATTTATTGCATCGGAAGATGGCCATTTTAGCATATTAAAATCTTTCCTTGCATCATATGTATGATACATAGTTTTGGTATATTAGATAAGAAGAGGCTAATATTGAAATGGTAACACAAGGAAATGCTTGAGGAAAATGTACTGATTTTTTGATGAACCTTTTTAGGAATGTTGAGAAATGTTCCTCTGTTATGTACACTTTTTTCTTGAAGCAGTAAGCTTTGATTCTCTGGTAACAGAAATATGATTATGACAATGATAAAGATACACAAACACCCACATACTCACATGAAATGAGCAGTCTTAGGAGGGAAGAAAGCAAAATTCAATATATGGATTACAGCTTCAGTACTCATGGAATGCAGCTGTTTGGTACTTCTATGCCTTAAAGAATTAAATAGGAAAAGGAGAAAGAATAGAGATAGAGAAAAGAATAAGTCAATTTCTTAGGAAGGACTGCATGTGTACTGGAATTAGGAGGGAACCATATTTGGAATTGGCATCTCAATTAGACCAATAGATCCATTGTAAATAAACATCTATTAATGCTAAGATTGTATAAAGAGGAAAGCCAAAGATTACACTTCAGGGAACTAAAACAGAAAGACAACTAATTTCTGATGCAAAGGAAAGAAAAAGGTCCATGCAAGCTGAATGTTGAGATTTCTTGCATTTACCATACTTCATAAGCTAGGAAAGTCTCTTTCGAGTTGTGAATATTCAAGAGGAGTTAGGATTTGGGAGAAGGTTGTTCAACCTTTTTATGATGAAAGTCATTATGTGGTGTGTGGAAAGTGAAATTCAGAACTTATATATTGTAGAAGTTCTCCTTTAGATCTAGGGTGTTCTCTCTCTCTCTCTCTCTCTCTCTCTCTCTCTATCTATCTATCTATATTCTTGCATTTACCATACTTCATAAGCTAGGAAAGTCTATTTCGAGTTGTGAATATTCAAGAGGAGTTAGGATTTGGGAGAAGGTTGTCCAACCTTTTTATGATGAAAGTCATTATGTGGTGTGTGGAAAGTGAAATTCAGAACTTATATATTGTAGAAGTTCTCCTTTAGATCTAGGGTGTTATCTCTCTCTCTCTCTCTCTCTCTCTCTCTATATATATATATATATATATATATATATATATATATATACAACAACAAACTAAGTCTTAATTCCAAGTAACTTGGGGTCGGCTACATGAACCAACGTCAGGCAACGTGTGGTCATCCACATGAATCCTCTCTCGCCACTTTCTTCTATCGAACGTCATACTTTCATCCAAATCTAACAAAGATATATCTCTCTTAATTACTTCTATCCATGTCGTTTTAGGCCTACCTCTACCTCTACCTCTACCTCTACCTCTATCTCTGTCTAACCTATCCTGCCTCACTCTCTCTATCGCCCTAACAAGAGCATCCCTCGGTCTTCTCTGAACGTGTCCAAACCAACGCAGACGACTTTCTCTCATCTTTTCCTCAATAGATGCCACACCCACCTTTTCCCTAATGATCTCATTTTTAACTCTATCCTTCCTAGTATATCCACATATCCACCGTAACATACGCATCTCAGCTACTTTCATTTTTTGAATATGACACCTTTTAGCTGCCCAACATTCCGTACCATATAACAAAGCAGGTCGTACGACTGCCTTGTAAAACTTTCCCTTTAAATTCAACGGTACATTACGATCACAAAGAATACCAGTCGCACTCCTTCATTTCAACCAACCCGCTTTAACTCGATGTGCAACGTCGCTATCGAGCTCTCCGTCTTTCTGAATAATAGATCCTAGATAGCGAAAACAATCAGTTAACGGTATATCTCTACCTTCTAAAGCTACACTCTGGGCTATGTTTCTGCTATGTCTCTCTCTCTCTTTATATATATATATATATAATTTCCTTTGATTTTGAAATTTTACCTTCCGAGTTTTTTGAGAGGCTGCTGCACACCCTTTGTTTTATACTCCTCCTGAGTGGATAATGCTGATATTGATTGTAGAATGTTAACTAGTTTTTATTTCAATACTAAAGAATAAATAGTGGAGAATGTGTCCTCTTTGATGTTATTGAATGCGATGGGTTAAAGCACAGATTTTTGCATCTGCAGAGAGAGAGAGAGAGGGAAAAGTTCACTGCATTGCCAAGTGGTTGTGAATCGGGAAGTATTTTCTTGAAATGTAGTCTAGGAGATCCTCACAGGAGGTTGTTCTTCAAGTAAAAGCAGTTGGGAAAATTCCAAATGGCGTATAGAAAAACTACCTAAATATGCCTTGCATAGTAAAAAATTGTACCTAAATAGGCTGTGCATAGTAAAAAATTGTAGAACTCCAACCATATACGGCATGTTTTGTGCAAATATTAACAACATTGTAGAGAAAATTCAGGCAATTCAGGCATATTCAATACCAAAGATATATATTGAATCGCTTTTGGATGCATTCTTCAGATGAGGTTTTCTTTTGGGGAAACTTGTACCAGTTTATCAAGTCCTTATTGAATCTTAGATTTTGTGTTTTTGCAACTTGAAGAGGCAAGATTTTAGTCAGGTGTCAATTGTTATGTTACGGAAGTTGAATAGTGAGAGTCCTGGTTGAGTAAAGACTGAAAATATTAGTGAACAAACGAAACATGTTCATAGTCAATTTACTTGCATTATCAGTAATTAGTGTTCTAAAGGTCGAATTTAAATTTAGATTCCCTGTGCCTCCCTCCCTCCTTCCCTCTATACATTTGAGAAGAGTAACTGCTAGGTTCATGATGTGGAGCTAAAGCTTGGAGGGAGAAAGGTTATGCATTGCTATTTTTAAGAAAGGGAAATGCTTGGTGCTTGTTAAGTAGCCTTTTGTCACATATTTTGTTTTCATTTTAAACTTCCTATGATAATAGTAGAAAATACGCTTAATGTAATACCAGCAACATAAAGAGTGTCAAATACCATTCTTATGCCACAAAATTTCACCAACCATTTGATAGCGACCATGTGTGATAAAATGAGTTTTTCTAATCGAAACTAAATCATTTACCTCATACAGTCATTCAGGTGTGGGAGCCTAAAGAAGCTAGTATAAGAATGGTGATAATATGTGTTTTTTTTTCTCATGTCAAGATATGCATGTCTGCTTTTCTATTCTTTCTATTCTTCCTATTCTTCCTATTATGCTCTTTTTTCTTTATTTATTATTTATGTTTGTTCCGGAAGTTTGTACTTATGTCTTGGTATGGCTTCCGTGCAGGAAGGACTGGAATGTGCTGGGCTCAGGAGGATCAGGTGCTGGAAACCCATCAATTGCAAAGCCCCATATTGGTGGCCTCTACTCCTCCCCGGATGTACAGTCTCTGTGGTCATATGATTGAGAGAAGAGTATGAGATAAAAGGCTCCGAGGGACTTTAATATACACCTCCTGTTCTGAAGAGAGGGGGAAAACAACCTCTTTTTGGAGGGGAGAATTTAGATTACTGGACGCCTTGTGTCTTCCTTCTTTTCTTTATAAGGGAGAGTTACTTACATCAGTTGAATAGATTTAGTTCTTTTGATTCTGGTCTGCTGGTGCGATGGTGGTTCACCTTATAGTCAAATTAATACATGGCTGAGGTCGATTTTCTGAATCAGTCTGATGGTCAAAACCGGACTGTATTCTTGATTACCATATAGGCGCAGTCTCCTGAGGTATTGGTTGAGGAAGTTCCAAAAATGAACTATGGGCACTTAACTTTTGTACTTGCTCCTAGGACTCGAAGAAACTAAATGTGATGGAAGTGCATTTGCCGGAGCATAATGAAGACATGTCTTGGGAATTTAATGAGCGAAAGTATTCATGCTCGATGTTGAATAAATAGTTGAAAATATGACTAATTGTACTTATTATCAACGAACACCTTAAGTGCAAGCAATCTAGAACCCAAGGTAACGCAAATTGAAAGTATTTGCTACCCACATAACATGAGGCCTAAGCAAATAAGCAAACAATTGCATCGTACCTTAATCAGTAGATGCCAACACCTTACCTTCATCAAGTCACTATTTAAGGTTAGATTTCTAATAATTGTTCACGTTCTAGTCAAGCTAGTACCAGCGAGTGCCGCTTGGATTGTACTGATATTTGGCTAGTCTCGGCATAAAATCTTCCTTCCATTGTTACTCAATAGATTCTGCATCCAGATCTTTGTATCAGAGGTGTGAAGTTGTCAAGAAATCCTTGATGTTCTTTTGTTTATTAAAGTTTTCATAAGAAAATCGTCTTCCAAATCTGGATTTAAATTTGTGCTTAGGATCGCTGTAGCGATAGCTAACTAGTCCACAGCCCTATGGCCTCTGCTCCAATCCCGCATTCCCACTAAACAGAGTTTTCACCTGCCCACCTGATTTCTGGTATACTGATCCGTCATTTTGGAACCTATTCTAATCATATGAATGATAGTAATATTATAAATAAGCCAACAAACGCAATGACACAACACGTTACATGTTAATCTGATCTGTTACAAGATTCTAATCAAGGAAACTCAGCCGAACCAACCTCCAATAGAGGGGGCTGTTGAGGGTGGGGTAACTCCGGTTGCTCTAATTGCTGCTGTGGTCTTGGCTGATCACCTTGCCAAGCCCAGACAATGTCTTTTAAGGCTGGCCTTATGTCCTGCTTCACCATCTTCTGGTATTCTAATGTATCTCCATTTGACTTCTTTACCTCAACTAAATGAAGAGTTGGAGTAACCTCAAATATCTCAGCATCAATAGACAAGACCCCTTTCCTGCCTGCTTTTGATCCTTCGAATTTCAACCATCCGCCGTCCCTTTTAGTCATCTTCAACTTCAAACGATTAGCCATTTCCTCCAACTTTGAGATAATTGTTTTGGCAGTTTGTCTGGATGTAAACCTCATTTCTTTCTTCTGATAATTCTCCTCAAACAATCCAGACAAATCGAAACCAGCTGAAAAGGAGATGATATCAAAAGCATTCAAGTACGTAGGCTTGGTTGATTCTTGCTTGGTGGTATCAGCTGCTGTGTTGGTAGTCTCGTCAAAGCTAATTACTGACTCATCACCATCAGCCGAGCCCTCCTTTGCATCCAAACCTCTAATCTTGGAGTCAGAATCAGTTCTTGTAGTGTTAGACTCAAAACTCTTGCGGAACCAATAATTTTCCATGATTTTAGAAATGGAAATTCTGGTGTTTGGGTTCGGATCCAATACTTTGGAAATTAACCTGCGAGCATCAGGAGGGATCCAATTAGGATATTTGAACTCTGCCTTAGTTATCTTCCTATACATCTCCATCAAATTTGAATCATGGAATGGAAGAAAGCCTGCCAATAATACATATAAGATTACCCCACATGACCAGATATCAGTTTTGGCTCCATCATAGCCTTTCCTGTTGATCACTTCCGGAGCAACATAGGCAGGTGTCCCACAGGTAGTATGAAGCAACCCATCTTGGCGCTTAGACTCTGCAAGTGCACTCAACCCAAAATCAGAAATCTTAAGATTTCCACTTTCATCAAGTAGAAGGTTCTCTGGCTTGAGATCCCTGTGATAAACACCCCTACTATGGCAGAAATCAACAGCGCTTATCAAGTGTTGGAAATACCTCCTGGCAACATCTTCCTTCAGCTTCCCTTTCGCTACCTTATTGAAGAGTTCTCCACCTTTCACATATTCCATGACAAAGTATACCTTGGTTTTGCTTGCCATAACCTCATAAAGCTGCACAATGTGGGGGTGTCTAACTAGTCGCATCACAGAAATTTCACGTTTAATTTGATCAATCATCCCGGCTTTCAAAACCTTCTCCTTATCTATGACCTTGATGGCCACACTCATGCCTGTTTGAACATGCCTTGCATGATGGACCTTGGCGAAGGTGCCTTGGCCCAATAATTTCCCTAATTCATAACGCTGCATCAACACACTGCCTTTGCTTTCCATCCTGAGTCACAGAACCAAATGCTGTAGATCAACTTTCTAATTCCTTGCTGAAAGAGTGTAGATATTCACAATTGACAAAATGGCCTAAGAATGAATGAGCTCAACCATCCTCGCAGAGGTCATGATATGATATAATCTGTCCCCTGAAATATGTAGCCACAATTGTCATACCATGAGAAATACCCAGAGGGTTGTCTACTGTCTTTCCAGTCTCATCAAGGACATACAAGGAGAGCTTGAGAGGAACTTCAAAATTTGCCTCAGGAAATGACTTCTTAGCTTGCAAGCACATCTTTCAGCATTCCCTGATTTGTTTGTAAAGAAACTAAAGAAGCTTAGACTGGGAACCTTTAGTAGAAAAGGCTGAAGTTGACCTGCAGTTCACCAAAAACAAATGAAGCAGATGTTCAAAACAAATCAAACAAAAACAACTGATAAACAAGTAGAAAAAAGAATAAAAATTTTCTTTGAACAATTGAAAACAGTACATAAAGTTGTATGCGTGCATATAGAAACAGTACCAGAATTGCTGCATGTCAAAAGCATTTACGCAGGAGGCAGTGAAAGATTATTAAATTGAAAATTCTATTTTACGATTCAAGCAAGGCATATCGCAAAAGAGAAAAAGGAGAGAGCTTTAACGTACATGCGCATATATATATATATATATATATATATATATGTATATGTATATATGTATGTATATGTATATATGTATGTATAGCATCCCAAAAGAGCAAACACACACACATACATATATATACAGGGATATCACCACAGGCTCAAAATTGATCAAGAGAAAGATTGTAGATAGTCCTTTGTACCATACCACTGACAACTATAAAGCACAGAAAAACGCACACACAAAGAGCAGATAGGAAAATTAGTTGGAAATTAATACAGTATACGAAGGAGGGACGATAATGATAGTAAATTTTGATGGAATAACGTATGATGAGGGAGATCTTCCGATACTATATAGCAATCAACGATAAGAGAAAACAAATACCAGATTCCTTCAGTAGTGAAGAATATAGCAAATAACAAGATGCAGGATAGAGACAGAAAGCAAGAAGGAGAAGAAGATTGTGAATGATAAGAGATACAAGGAAAAGATTTCTTGATCTTGATTCTTGAACAACCTTTTGGTTCAAAAACTATTTCGTTCTAGTGGTAGGAGCTGCAGCCATCATAAATTTTATCGCCCCTATGGATAATTATCAAAACTCTCAAGCACGTAAAAGATCTTGTTCTGGCAGATCTAAAACTCAAGCACAGTGCATACCCAGATAAGCAAATCCATAATCTAATCTCCCAACAATGAAAACAATCACAGAACCTAACCCGTTACCACTATGAAATCACAAGACGAATCTACAACAAAAGAAAACATGAAAAAAAAAAAAATCTAGCTTGGAGCTGTTAAGATGAAACATAACTGAAGAGATTGAATCTTGGCACCTTTTTCTGTTTTTTCCGTCGTAGAAAATCAATTGAGTTTGAGGCTGTGGAGCACAGGAAGAAGAAGAAAAGAAGAGTAAGAGATTCTGAGGAATCTATTCTACGGGCGCCCCGATAGAGCTCGCTAGCCCACTTATAAAGTAACTCTACCAGTCCTTCTCCTCCACTATCACTTTAAGGGGCTGTTTGGATTAAGAGAAAGGAAAGAAAAGGAGAGGAAAATAGTAAGAACTCAAGATTAATAATATTTAATTAAATATAAAAATTGATATTATTTAAATTTATATTTTTATTTACAAATTTAATATAATAATATTAAATATTTTTATTAAGAATATTTTAATATATTTATTAAAGATTTATTAAATAAATTTTTTTCTTTCTTTATTTCTGTTTATTTATCAAAGAAAAAGATATTGAAATATTTATATTAAATTTAATTCCTCTATTTTTTTTTTCATTTTTTCATAAATTAATATAAATACTTAAACCTCAAATCCTCCGCCTCTTTTTATGCTCTCCCGCCGTTTTCCCAATCCAAACAGGCCTAATTCTTCGTGTCTACTACTAATCATTGTTTACCTCTTTTAAATATATTAATTTACTGAATGAAGTGAATTTACAATTACGTCCCCCGTTGGTTTGGGAATGATAGGAGACTAGGAGTGCCATTCTTCCAACGTTAAAAATTAAAATATTCCTCTCTTATCCGTACTTTATATTTTTATTTTTAAATATTTAAAATAAATATTACTTTTTTACAAAGAAAGATAGTTGTCTTATGATTAAGGAACAAAGAGATATGATTAGAGATGTGATTAGGTTAATTAAGGAAAATAAAATTAATAGATGAATATCTAATTAAATCTTCTTTTTTCAACTGAAAGGATAAAATTGTCGTTTGACCAAAAATTATTCTGGCACCAAAAGAATTACTTCGGTAATATTACCAACCTTACTATTTAAACTAATATATATTATTTATGCATCAAAATATGTATTAGGTTCAGTAATGACTTAAACAAATACATAGTTTAGTTTACTAATGACATTATTAATTGAGTATATTAGTATCACTGATATAAATAAAAAATGTATTTGATATATTTTTATTTTTTAAATACCGATTCATTATATTATTGTTGACGTCATCTTTAACCGATTCGTTGTAACGGTAATTTTAAACTGAAGTTAATATGAATTCTGCTAAACAGACGACGACGTCAAAAAATTTTCAGCCGATGTATTCGGTCAACATCGAAATCAGGAGTCGATAAGTCGTCATTCACATATCTCAGCATGATTGGTAAAATATTACTGTTCCTAATCGTTAAAAACGAGCCACGAAGCTAGATTTTCTTCACGATTAGATAGTCGGCAACTACGCCACAACAAGTATAAAATGAGTAAGGAGTCCCCGAATAAAAAGCCCAACAACAATTACATCAACAGAATTACCAATTTTTTCAATTTTTAATTCCTTTTTTTACATGTTTTTTACCGCTTTCCTTACGACTTTATTTACAGTTTTCTTTACAGCTTTGTTTAGTTTTTTCCCGAAAGTTTTTCCTTATTCCTTTAGTTACCAACTTTCCATTTTCATGTTACTTTGATATCAAATTTCAGTACGTTTATATTCCTTCATTATTCAATCAAAATATATTATTTTCAGTTATAATTAGCTTCCGCATGCAATATTTTTACTTTCTTGGACCCTTTCTATAATAAGTTCAAAGAACTCACGTCTTTTAAAAGGTCCGACTCGCACATTCATCTTTTCATCGAATTGTTTATGTTTACCGGAAGAATAGCCGATCGCTAGTTCTATTGGTTCCCCATTTTTGTAAAGCAACAATTATATAAATAAATTTTCATGGTCCAATATTCTAAAAAAGGTAAATTGAAAGAGTTTCAACTTATGAACCCAACTTATTTATGACATAATTTTCGTTTTTCATTTTTTTATAAAAATTAGTTCATTTATGTTTGTTTGAGTCTTGAATTATAATGGCATGCATGAACTTTCACAAAGGTTGACGTAATAAAAAAAGAAATAATCATATAAGCTACCAAACAGGAAAATAATTGTGCATTTTTCAGTATACAACTGAGGCTGCTCTTATCTGGGCTCCAATTTTATTTGCCTTCAACTTTCTTGTAAATTAATTTATTTCGTACAATTCCATTTTTTCCTTTAGTTAATTATTAGCCCTTTCTTCATTCAATAAAAAAATAATAAATTTCAAAAAAATTGATTGTACTTATATATCTTTATATAAAGATTATATTTACGGTTAAATTATATAAAGATACATTAATTAATTTATATTTTATATATATATCGGCTTGTGAAAAAAAAAATATGTAAGGACAAACTACCTACCTTGTTTTATTTGGGCAGGTGGACTGCTAGTTTTGAAAAAATTAGAAAAATATTTCAAGATGATCTTTGGGTAAATATGGTGAAGCTCATGAGAATCCAACAGTCCAAGCCCAGACCAAACAGTCCTTGCACGATAGCATCCAGTAAAATGAGTTTAGAGGCCTATCTGTGCTGGTCTGATTTGGTGTTCTGGAAAGAAATGTCAAACCAGAAAAAATATAAAAGAAATTCATTTGATTTGGAGCCCCCCTGGCTTTTTCTTCTGAATCAATTCAGTTTGGGGTCAAGAATTTGATTCATGATAGGATATAAAGATTGTTAGGACAGGTTATTTGATTCAAATAATACTTCAAATTACTTGGTACCTTATCTCCATTGATGTTCTACTTCTATTAAAACTCCTACTTATTCACTTGTCATGGCAATGCAAACCAATCCAGACTGCAAGTCCAGAACGAGGTTATCCTCCATTGCTAAAAGATACTACTTGTCTTGCTCTTTGCTTGCAAGGCTTAACAGTACTCATAGTTAACTATTTGATTGTCATCTTTATTAATTTAAGATAGATATTTTAAATTGATAATAAATACATAACTTCATTTTTATATACTATTTAACTTATCAAGATATCACAATAGTACTAGTGATAAACTCGAATGGTCTTATCTTCTGAGATGACTAACTCCTCTTGAGAATTTTCTTGGATGTCTTTGTCAGTAAAAGTTAATAAAAACACCAAGATTTGTTGAATCTTCTTTGGCTTAATCTTTACCTAATAGACTCTGTCATTGTATATTGGCCAACTTGTAGCTAGTACATAAAATTCCAATCTTTGAGTCTGCTTTAGGAAAGAAGAAGAACCTATAGGAGCCATTTTGGGGAGATCTAGCAGTCTTCTTTTCAACAGAAAGTTGTAGAAGGAGAAGATATTTCAGAGGTAAGCCATGAGTCATGACCAAAGTGTTAAGAGGGGTTATAGAATAGAATTGTACCCGTCCTTTTCGTAACTTGCCCAACCAAATATATGTAAGAAAAAGAAGGATAATACTTTAAAGAATTCTCTATCCAAGCCATCTGCTGCCTAAGTTTTTTGTAATCTAACCATTAGTTAAATTGCATTTCTTAGTTCTTTACCAACCAGCTGTCCTTTCTGTTCTGTCCATACAAGAGGAAGGCCGCCTGTTGGCGTGCTGTAGAGCTGCAAAAATCTATCATCGCTATTGGATGGATACATCCATCAAGATAGAAAAAGGAAAGGATATGCTCTGTTCCTCAAGAGTTACTACAGCTCAATACTCAACAAAGGAATGGGAAACCAAAAGGCTCTCATGCAACGCGAAAGGCTGTACACGGATTCAATTCATAGACCAGAAACTTGCTTATTGCATGTGTGTTTCTGTGATATCTACCAACCATCTCCTGACTTGTCTGGGCAACATCCCTTTCCTGTTGACACTCACACACTCATCAAAGACTGGGAGAAAGGGATAAAGTTCATGCACAAACCATAAATGATCACGGAAAAGCTCAGAAACCTAACAAATGGCCCTTTTGTCAGTTTCCAAAGTTGGAACACTGATGCTATATTTGAATGGTGAAAGTTTCTAATAGCATCTCCTTTCAAACTTTAGTTCACTGTAAGCTAAAGGCTGATAGATTTAACACTCAGCCAAGATCATAAGGTACAACATGTAACACAAAAACAGTTCAGTTAAATACTGGTTTCTTGAGGATTACAAGCCTAAACCACATTTCGCAGGATCAAGAATGAATCCAAGGAGCAATGAAAGACCTACGAGATGCATTTATTGCAATTTGATGAACCATCAAAGGCATATAATACACACCACTTCAGTCAAATACTTTTTGACGGTATATGAAATTTAAGACGCACTTAATTAACAACAAAGCAGCAGCTAAAATAATTGCACCATGGAGAAGAGATGTGTTGAATCATCTGAGGAAATGGTATGGTCTATATAACTCTTCCATTCAAGATGCAGAACTCATCAATGCATGCCCTGTAGCATTAGTAGCAGAACTGCAAGCAGGCACTATACTGCATACGTCATATCTTTCAAGGAACAGTTCGGCATTACCAAGGATTAAGGGTGCATAGATGAAAATGAGTGTCTTGCACTGCCAAAAAGAATTGTTTCCAGAAAATATATTAGTAAGAGGTATGTATTAACACAGAAAACATAATTAAGACCACCAAACCCAAAAAAAAAAAAAAAAAACTTCTCTTTCAATTAACAAGTCAGTTCTTTTGTTTGATTTTATAACAGACAGTAACTGATAGCAGAAGTTTCAAAAATTAGCGGCCAAGAAGAAAGTTGGCTAAGAATTTGATTTCTTTTGTATGCATATCAATTCTATATGGATAAGGATCTCTTTGATATGGTTGTGCTGGATTTTGATCAAAAGATTCTAAAATGTAGAACCTGGAAGATCAGGTATTCTTTTATGGTCCAGTTATTCCAATCCAATTAATCAAACAATAGTCATTCACCTTCTTTGCAAAACCCTCAAAATCCCCCATAGCATCACATGCCTTCAGAAGCACCTCTATCGTTTCTTGCTGAAAGAAACCAACGGGAGAAGAGTTTTAGCCCCATCATATAAAGCAATCAACCATAAAGCAATGAAAGAGAAACTTTCTTAGATTGACTATAGGATACCATACATGTTTCAGGCAGTAATCAACTCTACTAAAAACTTGCAAATTACCTTATTGTAGCCTGGAATCAAGTTCTTCTGAGAAGTTAGAATTTACACCCTTTCAAGAATCACATAGTTAACAACGCATTCCCTTAACCAAAAGGATTCCATGCATGTTGTAGAGCTTAGACTCTTTTTCCACTTCTAATTTGCTTAGTAGTTTCCAGCTAATTAATGCACATTGCAGTATTCATCTCAGGTAAAACATGCAGATGCTTCATGAATCTCAACATAGCTAGCATTTTAATAGCATAAGCTCATATTTCCTTCCAAGGGAGCTTCATTGTGTATTTGATCCATGTTCAGCATAAGAAGCTGATGAAACTGTATATCAACCCATCCATAGGAAGGTTTGAACGTAAGAATTTTAAGTCTTGCAATCTAGAGGGCATAAATGAATTGAGCTTTTTGCCAGTCCATCAGCCCAAAAGTTTGTCAAGCTTTACTGCATACTATTTGTAAAAATTTTTGTTATTACCTATTGTGCAGTATGCATCAGCTTGAAAGCTGGTCAACCTCTTTCTTTTCTATCTCACATCAAGGATCTTGAATTATGGCTCAAGCGTAGATAATTCAAGTCAAGTTTAGCTAGAATAGAGCCTTATTACACCACAGACAGATCCAACAAGAGTGTAGCCAAGTCTTCACCAATTGAACATGAGGAATATTCCTTCATCATTATTTGGATAAACATTTGGTTGTCACTATGGACTAAATCTGAGACTTTCTAAGCAAGTAGATAATAGATTTATTATGATATGCTATCAAACCTAATAAACCCAAATAGTCTACAATTCTCTAGGAATCAATGCCAGGTTAAATAGGTCCAGGTAACTTGACTACGTTCACATTCCAATATATGGGGACATTGGGAATTTAATTGGCCTAACCAATGTCTGTGGTAACATGAAGAAAAGTGTTGATTCACGTGACTAGCAAAATACTAGCTAAACTCAGAAAAGTGATTTAGTAGTATAGATATGTATGTATGGTATGTAATATTACTGACTTCATTTTCACACTCTTGGATCTCAGCTTACTTGGCTCCCATTCTACCCTTTTTTGTTGAATTTGACTTTAGCAGCCTCTATATTGCCATTCTTCTATTCAGAAATTTCGCCTCCCCAATTTATATAGCTTCTCCAAAAGAACATAAGCTACTAAATAAGACACTTAAAACTATATAGACGAGCTATGATATAAACATTCAAATCTCAGCAAGCAGAAGTATTTAACCTTTAGAAATGCCAGCATAGAGAATGCAAATTACAAAAAAGGTTCTCAGATCAGCTGAAAGCCGCAGAATATACCTGACTGTCGGGATCTTTCAATTTTAATAAGGCTTCTGTAACAAGATCATGGCAGGACTGGCAGCCATCCTCAGAAAGATGTTGGGAGGTGGAAACATCACAGAACCCAATTTCAACACAGAACCCAGCAGGTGTCAATGTTTCCACTGATGTGAAGAATGCAGTAAGATAGTATTCCACTTGAGTGACACACTGCAACAATAGAGTTGAATATAGGAGCCCAGGTATCAAGAATGTCACAAGAGAAAAAAAGAAAAGTTAATCACTGTACATGGAAACGAAAGCAAGTTTGGAAGTCCACATAAGCTTCGTAGTTACCAAGCAGGAAAATGTGCATCTTGTGCCAACTTGAGCAAACTATTTTAGCTACGGAATGCAGTTAAATAACACTTGATTACATTTACGTTTCTTTTTGTTCACATGCAGTTAAAACACATATCCATTTTGTCAAGAGAAAGGCCTTTAGCTTGTAAGTCTTCGGAATCAGCATGACCTTTACACAACTAATGAAATAATGATGCATTCACGACTACAATAGCAAAATGTCCGACAATTATAGTTAACAAACGCAGCTTGAGGCCAAAGTTCTGCAATCACCTTTTCCTCCAGGGATAACGCTAAAGAGCAAATCATTTTAAGGGCATTATAGATCTTTTCTTCGGTCCTTCTATCAGAAAGGAATTTAAGGACTGGAGTAGAAATATTTTTACACAATGTGCACAGTTCTTTAATCGCACCAAATTCTTCTACAGCTCCAACTTTCATATTTTGCTGCTGGAGATTTATCTGCTGCAACACTGCAGAAAAAGCAAGCCTCACTTATGGCTTTGTTTACTAATACAAAACCATCTCACTAAATCGCCTGATGAAAGCAACCTAACTTCCAAAGAACTTAATTTTTTCCTTTTTGGGCAGGGTGGGTGTTGTGGGTACTGCTATAGAACTACCTGATGTAATCCCATTTTGCACAGGAGAGAAATCAGTAGTCGCCACCCTAGCATTGCAGCACGGACTAGTGCCCAGTACAAGAAGAAATAAGAGAAACATTCCGTCCATTCTGCCAAAATCAAGGGAAACTGGTAAAACCAAAATCATAAATCACAGCAAACAGATAGTCACCACCAAGTAACTGTAATTTGCTGCCATCCAGATAGATAATAAAAAGTCTCCGTAGGCAAAAATCCACAGGGAAAGACCTCCAGACGGAAATTTCCAAGAATTCTTCCTCTTTTCGTTGCATTAGTTATCAACTATAAAGCATTCACTCCATAATCATTGGAAGGATAAATAATATTGGAAATATCACTATCTGCCTAACATTCACCACAGCACAAGTAGCAAGTTTATTGAATGACGAAAAATTTTGCACAATATGCAACCATCACATTATCAAACCAACAACATAGACAAAATCAAGCAGATGAGTTTCTTTACCTGAATGTCGAAGGAAAATTGACGTTGCAAGCACAAGAGACAGGACAGAGAACTGAAGAATTGTTCATGGCTTTTCACAATGATTTAAAGGGAAAGTTTCCAGCTACGGCTCCTGTGGCTCCATGCGTTGAAAGTACACTGAAAGCCTTTAACCTCCCAAGGCCTTTTCCCGGTGGCCCTTGTCAACTTTCAAATCCCCACCTGCTTGTCCTTTCCTTATACTCTCAAAGCAATCCAGAGTTCTCCATTTCCATTCCTCTCTTGACCTTTAGATTCGGCCTTTATCTTTACAGAAAAAATGAAAAAAGAAAAGATCCCACTTCCTGTACTTAAAGGTTCAATCTTTCTTCGGTGTCTTGGGGAGAGTACATCTCCTTCCCGTCTTTCTTTTGCCATGGAAAGGTCATCCCTCTAATGGTTTGCTCTTCCTTTTGTTTTTCTCGGTTTCTTGTATTTTCTATTTATGCATCTTACACTCTATTCCGCTCTCTTCTGCAGATTGAAATTTTAATTTATTATTTCAGTTGTTTCTTCCAATGGCTCTAGTGAATGATTACCACTAGTTTTATCTCTGGAGTTGTCTCATAGTTCAGAATTCCATAAACTCACCTTATTAACTGTAAAATATTGCTATATCAAAAAAAAAAAATAAAAAAAATCATATGCAGTGCCTAAATCAATTTGAGATATAAGGATGAGTTTAAGTAATTATTATCAATTTAAGATATTTATTTTGGCTCAGTGAGACGGTGTAGTTGACTGTGGGTATTATCAGGCCCATAGTTACACTCCCGAATTCGCGGATACGGGGTGTGACATTTGGTATTAGAGTAAGTAACCACTCATTGATATGGAACTAAGTGCTACACCACTTATGCGCTATGCGGATACGGGACGTGACATTTGGTCGATTTGGGAACTAAGTACTATATCGTACGCGATGGAAATCACCTCTAAAATTCTATGCACTATAGGGACACAGGGCGTGATATTTGGTATGAGAAACTTCTAGAATATTATACTGCCTGTGACATTTGGTTTGGTATCAGAGTAGATAACCAACTCCTGAATGGTAACAAGGTGTTATACCGTGTACAGTGGGAGCCATCTATAAAATTCTATGTCGCTTGATTAGTTTTGGGTTTGATCCCTAAAGTATAGGTCCAGTAAAGACGCTTGAACTTAAAGAAGGGATGAATGTGATACCTTAATCCCACGTAGGATTAAGATGAAAAGTATGAATAATATATAAGAATGAGTCTAAATATTCATTAACATTTAGATATTCATTTTATGATGGCCAAGTAATTGATCAGAGCGTGACAATTCCGCTCTCTTCTGCAGATTGAAATCTTAATTTAGTGGATGATTACCACTAATTTTATCTCTTGAGTTGTCTCATAGTTCAGAATCACCTAAACTAACTGTAAAATATAGCCATATCAAAAAATTTATATGAAGTGCCTGAATCGTTTTGGAATTGCGTTCTTGATGTTGGCGATAGTGTCTCATTTCCATTCTTGAATTTATTACGTAATCCATTTATGTCTTCTTATGACAGGGAGAAACCCGGGACCGCGTCCAAGCGTACTGGTAAAGCCCATCCCGTGCAAAGAACCACGAAATGTAAATCAGCCAAAGCAAATCTGACAATGCAATGCAAGTACTGTTATTTACTCATGGACTAACTGGCAATCATGTTGAAGCTACCAAAAGAGTCGAGTTGGCAAAGCTTTGCCTATTTTTGCTAACAAAGGTTGCTGTACGAGTTTCAAAAGGCCCTAGTCCTTCGTTTTTCTCTCCCATTTTTAAGGGACTCCCTCACTTTTTTTGTCCTAAAAGATGAAATCCCTCGCCCAGCCCAGCCCAGCCCAGCCCAGCCCCGCACCCCTGCCCCCAAGAGGTGGTTCTAGCAACGTACATAGGTACTTTGGGGGTGGCTAGCTTTTCTCATTTCTTTTGACTTGGCTCGCTGCTTTCCTAAAGAAACATGTCCTCTAAAGTTAGCAGTGCGGTTTACACGAGTTAGCATTTTCCCATTTTTTTTTTTTGGGTTGAAACCACACTAAGCCTAGTTCATTTCACTAGTAAAAGGCTAGACATAATATAGCTTGATTATCATAATCCATCAGCATTTTAGTCAATCAATTATCTGTCTTATTAAGTCAAGAATCTTATATTAGTAATATATTCTTTTCGTCGAAAAAATTATATCAATTTAAAACATGATATGAAAATTATTAAAATTTATATAATTATAATAAAAATTAACTATTATATCTCTGAATAAAAATAAATATTTGTTAATTATTCTCATCTATATATTCATTAATTATTTTTTTTCTTTGTTCCATTTCTTCAAGAATGGATAAATTAACTAAGTACTCTACTTAATGATTTATTGAGAATGAACATATTTAATAAGTTAAATAATTAAAGGAAAGATAAATTAAAAATATAAGTAACAAATTTATTTTTGATATATAAAATTGATAAATAATTTTATTATAACTAAAATTTTGTTGTATTAATTAAAAATTTGTTATATATAATTACATTTTACAGTATCGAATCTTGTTAACTTTTGATTGGGCCACCAACCATATGACCGTGGCCAAATTGCCCTGCCTCAATTCCTCTTAAGGTAGTAGTTAGCCTTTTTCCTTTTCCTTTTAGAGTTGGCAAAGCCATATACTTGGCTAACGAAGCATAACTTAATTGAGATGAGTTTGGACCCAAGTTGGATCACTGTTGCCTTTTTGCGAAATTCTTCTCGTAGAGGAGAGAAAGGCGAGGAAACTGGCTTATTGTCCCTCTTCGATTACATCAAGTCCATTCTCGTCGTGATTGATCTATAACAAAGCAGAAATCTTGTTATTCAGGACAGGTTTGAACTCCCGTTCAAAGTCCAAAGATCACTCTACGTGAGCTATCCCATGAGGACCGATTTTCTTAATATTGGGTATGTTGTACATTGTTTACTCTGTCAAATATTGAGCATTTGCTGTGCACATGCATGTTATACTTCACTTACCTTTCATTTTCTCCATTACAAAATTTCCATCATAAACCTCTTTCTTTCTTCTAGCAGAGCGGTTTCTGCTAAATTTATGATAAAGCGACTGCAATTCTTAGTCATTCATTCTCTATTTATAGTCTAAGAATCCAATCTTGATTGTTCAACTTTAAATTGCATACTCGTTCATCAAAATATGACTTTAACATGACATTATTTGTGTCTGTCTCGTTTATGAGGCGGATGGTGGATGTTCACAATGATCAACAGCAACAGAACAAGAAGTGTAGCAAAGGAGGCCTGAGAGATCACATGCATATGGGTATTATAACCACAAGATTACTGGGAGATGACAGAGAAGCTCAAAATACACTCTACATAATAAAACATCATTCTTTATATAACTCAAAGTTTCAAGACTATTGAGCCCAGGCAGGGCACAATGGTGGTGCATCAGGGGAATAAAGTATATACAAGTATACTGAAATACTTTTGTGGGGCATTCAAAATTTAGAACACATAGTTTACAACAAGTAGCAGAGACACATATTTACTCAGTAACTAATTATTTGCACCATTGAGAAGAGATAGATTCAATCATCTGGGGGAGTGGTGTTGCAAGATGGTATATGAAAGCTTCCCCTCAATATGCAGAAAGCTTGGATGTTTCAGAACCGGATCTCTGCTCGGTAGCATAATTAGTAGCTGGGCTGCAAGCATTCAGCAGGGTGCATATGTCATGTCTTTTGAGCAACCCTTGGGCATAAAGGGGGATCCAGGGCACATTGGCCGAAACTAGTCTCTTACACTGCCAAAAAGAATTGTTTTCAGAAGACTATATCACTATTAGGATCACAACATGAACCTCTTCATCGGTTAGCTACTCAGGGCATTGTTCAGATTCATCACAGGTAATAATGGAACAGTGGAAGGTTTCCAGAGCTAGCAGCGAGAAGAAAGAAAGTTAAGTTGGCCAAAAGCTTGATTACTTATGTATGGCATATCAGTTATGTATGTGCAAGGACTCTTGAATTTTGATTCTGTTCCATATAGTTGTGGTGTTGGATTTTGATCATAGTTTTCCAAAGAGTACAACCTAAGAGATCAGTTATTCTTTACTGCTGCAGTTATTCCAATGCAGGCAATCAAAAAAAACTGACATTCTTTACAGAACCCTCCACAGAATCACATGCCTTCAGAAGCAGCCCAACTACTTCCAGCTGAAACAAGCCAATGAAAGAAGAGTTTAGCCCCACAAGATTAGAGCAATCTTAGAGAAGATGCAGTAAGGATGCCCAAAGATCAGTAATTCTAGCACAAGATAGTTTTACTAGTTCTGCAACTGTTCTTTTGACTATAGCAGCCTCTTTATCGCCAGTTATCCATTTGAGGACTATGTCCAAACCCAATTTATGATGCTCAAATCTATCTAAAATGAGGAAAAATAAAAATGAAAAAGAACAACTTTGAATCAGAATATAACTTCCTCTATCAAAGAAAAGAACTTTTGAGAAAATGGCATTTCAGAAGAGTTCCCCTTAATACTCAGTTTAAGACATTTAAACACTGTATAGACCAGATATGAAGTCGATATTCACATCTCTGCAAAGCAGCAGTGTAGAAAAGCCAGAATAGAGAATGCAAATTGAAAAAGAAGTTATCATATCCGCTGAAAGCCACAGAATACACCTGAGAGTCGGGATGTTTCAATTTCAATTAAGCTTCTGTAACAGCATGATGGCAGAACTCACAGTCATTCTCAGAAGGAGGCTGAGACATGTTTGTTTCACAGAGGCCAAGTCATGCGCAAAGCATTTCAGGTGTCAACATTGAAGCTTCAGAGAAATCATAGGAACATAATAGTCCACCAGTGCATCACACTAAAATTGTAGAATTTGTGGGTTGGATCACAAGAGAAATAAATGAAATGTAAATCAGTGTGACATGGAAGTCTCGGCATGTTTTGAAGTCCATATGAACTCTAACAATCATAATCAACAACTGCAGCTTGAGGCCAGAGGTCTGCAATCACCTCATCCTTCAAGGCAGCTGTCAAAGTGCAAAGCAAGCGAAGGGCGGCTGTGAGCTCTATTCCCTTCGTGCTGTTAGAAAGGTACTCGAGGATTGGTGCAATAAACACTTCACACAATTTGCACAGACCTTGAACTTCCCTCTCATGCTCCTGGTGATTTATCTGGAACACTGCAGAAAGAAAGTAAGCCTTGCTTATTGCTTCATTCACCACTAGAAAGTGTCTCACTTAGAATCAACTGATGAAAGCAATCTCATTTTTGGGCACTGTTTCAGAACTACCTGAAGCAATCTCATTTTGAATCGGAGACAGATCCGTGCTTATCACCCTAGCACTGCAGCACTAGCTAGTTCCCAGTACAATAAGAAATAAGAGAACCCTGGCTTCCATTCTGCCAGAGTGAAAAAGTTCGAAGTAAACCGGGAAAAGCATAACCATAATGCATACCAAGGAGATATGTAATAACTGGAATGGCAATCAAATATGGAAAAATTCACAATTGACCATTGAGCAGAATGCAAAGTCTCCTGAGGCAGAAATTCACAAGGAGACACTTCCAAAACCAAAATTCCAAGTATTGTTTATCCTTTAGTCTTCTATTTTGTTGCATTACTTATCAACTATAAAGAATTCAATTCATGATCATTGAAAGGAAGAAAACTACAATGGTAAAGAACGCAGTTGGCCTACATATTCACAATAACAAAAGTAACAGTTTTCTTGGATAACGAAAATATTGTACATTGTGCAAGCATCGCATTATCAAATCAACGACAAAAGATGACAATATCAAGCAGATAAGCTTCTATACCCGAATCTTTCGGAATTCTTAATGTGAAAAGTGTGTTTGACATGAATCAAATCGTCTCAAGGCACAAAAATCCATTACAATTGTCTAATGGACCAGGTATTAGATTGAGAGTCAAAATATTTAAAAACGCTTTGCAAGGTTTTTTATCAAATTAGTGACAAAAGCCGTCAAATGACTCAAATATCATCAAATATTTTTATTTTAGAAATTGAAGAGTTCAAAGAGAAGAGTGAACCTGCAAGTGGTCCAAAAGATCCTAACGAATATTCTTAGGATATTTTGTAGGATACAATAACATTTTTTCTATTCTTGGTTTGTTAATAAAATAGATAAATGGGGACAAAAATCTTAATTAAAATAGATAAATGGAAAGAGTATACAATATAACTTCAATTAAAAAAAAAAAAATGGCCTTTCTTGAGCAACGCGCAAGCTTGATAGTTTTAGTGAAAGTTGATGGATTCTGGGTAGAACATGCACGTATGTTGCTTATCAACCTCAGTGATATGTTATAATAGATGTTGAATTTTTTGCAATCATAGTCCTCCTTTTTTAGAAACTTTCAATTTCATCCTTCAAAAAATTGATTTTAGTTCTACTCGTATTTTTATGTTACTTTTCTCATGTTTAATTGTAGATTTTTGATTGCTCGTTAGTTAAGAGTTGATTGAAAATATCTAAAAATGTAGAAATTAGAAGGTAAATTAAAATATTAATTAAAAAAAATAGAAGCATGAACAAAAACAAATTTGCATATATTACAAGTAAGAGAAGCAAAAGAAAATTGGCCTTTCTTTTTTTTTTTAAGATTTTTTTTTAGTTTATCGTTTGAACTCTTATATTTTTAGATTTTTTTTAATTCTTAAATAACGTTCCATCTACAATTAGCCATTCCAAAAGTAACAAATGAATATAATTAAAACTAAAATCAGCTATTGAAAAGAAAATTTTGAGATTTTTTTCAAAAAGAATGATATGATTACAAATATTCAAAAATTTAAAGGGCAAAATTAATAACCACTCGTGGAAAAAATTGCTAATAATGCATGTCTTTGATGATTTCTTGCTTAATCTAATACTTGTGAGCCTTTTCTTTTTTAATTTTTTTGTTTGGTAGGCTCCATTTACGTTTCTAATAATGGATGTCCTTTGAAATTAGATGGCTTAATTTATTTTGTACTTTATTACCTTTCTTCTTTTAAAATAGTTAATTTATTACTTTCTTAATAAAGTATATCTTTTCAAAGTAATTATCATGCCCCTTGCTTATAGATTCGAGAGTGCAACTATTGGTCTGACAGTACCCACAATTAACTATTTAGTCATTGTTTTTATTGGGTCAAAATTAATATTTTAAATTGATAATAGGTACTTGAACACATATTTAACATCACATTCATCCCTTCTTACCCAGGACCAAGCCGCCAAAAAGTGGTATGGGATTCTAGAGGTGATTATGTACCGTTCATACTTTTTATCCCAATTTCATATGAGATTGAGGTAGGTATTACATTCACCCCTCCTTACCCAGGACTAAGCAGCCAAGTAGATGGCATGAGATTCTAAAGGTGGCAGTGGGGTATTACATTCACCCTTTCTTACCCAAGACCAAGCAGTTAAGCAGGTGGATTGGAGTATCACATTTACTCATTCTTACCCAGGCCTTGAGAGCACCCACAGATAATTATTTGGCCTCTGTCCTCGTTGGACCAAAATGAATATTCCAAATTAACAATAAGTATTTTAGGTCTATCCCTATATAACATTCAGACTTATTATCAGAATCTCATGTAAGATCGAGGTATCAGAGTAATCGTTTTACTACTTTTTCAATAAAGTATATCTTTTAAAAGTAATCGTTTCTAATAATATATATCAACTTAGTTTATTTAGTACTTTATTTTTTTTCTTCTTTTAAAATAGTTAATTTACTATTTTCTTAATAAAATATGTCCTTTAAAGTAATCGTTTCAAATAATACATATCGACATAATTTATTTAGTACTTTATTATCTTTCTTTTTTTGAAATGATTAAATTTTTACCTTTTTAATAAAGTATGTCTTTTAAAAATAATTATGTTTCGTGCATGTATGATACTTAACATGATTAGTTTTTGTTGACAAACTCATTACTTTGCTAACAAAGCATGTCCTTTAAAGAAAAATATATGGGCTTTATAAAGCTTAATCTAGTTAGCTTTTTCCTTTTTCTTTCTTTGTTTTTTTTTTTTCATGTTGATATAATTAGCTATCTTCGCCTTTGTTGGCGGGCTTGCCCTTACTCTTTCCCAACTGCATTTGTTTTACTAGTGATATGAATAATTTCTGGTATCTCAAACACTAGTTTTACATGTGTCCTATCTACTAACAATTGTATGCATGGTGGCATTAGCCACACAAGATCACTGGTGATAAGAGAAGCCACTGCAAGCAGCATAAGTGTTCATTGATTTATTCTTTTCTATCACGGATCTCATATTTCCAAAAAGCTGGAAAAAGTGAGTACTTAAAGCACTTTTCAAGATTAGACTAGATCTAGATGGCACAATAGAAAGCCATATTTTGTAGGGTCAAGATCAAGAACAAAATTCAAGTTTGGAAAGACCAGGAGATGCATTTACTGTAATGTGTTGGGGGAATAAACTACAAACAAGTTCAGCCAAGTATGCTTTTTTAGGGGATTTAAAGTTTAGAACACGCAGAAATGTACAACAAAGCAGAGCGTTTATTTACTTCGCAAATAAATAATTGAACCATATGTTCAGTCATTTGGAGAAATGGTACTACCAAGGTGGTTTATACAAGGTTCCAATCAATATGCAGAATGCATGGCTGTTTTAGAACTGGATGTTTGCTCTGTAGTAGCAGTTGAACTGCAAGCATGCACCGCAGTGCATATATCATGTTTTTCCAGGAACTTAGGGTGCAGACCCAAAGACTAGTCTCTTTCACTGCCAAAAAGAATTGTTTTCACAGAGAGAGAGAGAGAGTAGAAAATATATCAGCAAGAGATATGTGCACACAGAAGAAAAATCAAAACAATAAAACTCCTTTTCACAATTTTACAACTCCATTCTTTTCTTTAGATTTATGCCAGAAAATAACTGAGCAATAGCACTTGCAATGATGGCAACCTGAAGATCAAGAAAGCAAAACACTATAGCGCAAGTAATGAAAAATTTCTTACCTTATTTGCATGACCATCCACAGCCTCGCACACCTTCAGAAGTAGCCCAACTATGTCCTGCTGAAAGAAGCCAATAAAAGAAGAGTTTAGCCCCGTAAGATTAGAACATTCTTAGGAAGATACAGTAAGGCGATCATACACTACAGGAAAAATCGCGATTTGCGACGAATTTTTTGCGACGGCTTCAATACCGTCGCTAATAGCGACCAATTTGCGACGATTTTCAAACAAGTAACGAGTTGACCAAAACCGTCGCAATTTGCGACGATTTTGAGACGGTTTTGCGACGGTCAAAATACCCGTCGCAATTCGTAGCAAAATCGTCGCTATTTGCGAGGGTTTTGCGACGGTATTTATGCCCTCGCAAATTGCGAGGGTTTTGCGACGGCGAGTTATTTTAAAAAAAATATTTTTAAAAAAATTTTTGAATGTCCATCGCAAAACCCTCGCAATTTGTGAGGATTTTGCGACGGCCAATAAACCCTCGCAAATTGTGAGGGTTTTGCGACGGCAAGTTATTTTTAAAAAAAATATTTTTTAAAAATTTTTTTGAACGTCCATCGCAAAACCCTCGCAAATTGCGAGGGTTTTGCGACGGCAAATAACACTCGCAATTTGCGAGGGTTTTACGACAACAAATTATTTTTTAAAAAAATATTTTAAAAATTTTTGAACGTCCATCGCAAAGTCCTCGCAATTTGCGAGGGTTTTACGACGGTAGTTAGCCCTCGCAATTTGCGAGGGTTTTGCGACGGTAATTTATTTTTTTAAAAATATTTTTTTAAAAAAAATTTTGAACGTCCATCGCAAAACCCTCGCAAATTGCGAGGGTTTTGCGACAGATATTTAATTTAAAAAAATATTTTTAAAAAAAATTTGAACGTCCATCGCAAAACTCTCGCAATTTGCGAGGGTTTTGCGACGTGCAATTTATTTTTTAAAAAAATATTTTTTAAAAAAATTTTTGAACTTTCATCGCAAAACCCTCGCAATCGCAAAACCCTCGCAAATTGCGAGGGTTTTGCGACGACAAAGTGTTTTTTTATAAAATATTTTTAAAATTTTTGAACGTCCATCGCAAAGTCCTCGCAAATTGCGAGGGTTTTGCAATGGTAATTCAGCCCTCGCAAATTGCGAGGGTTTTGCGACGGCTATTTATTTTTAAAAAAAATTGAATGTCCATCGCAAAACCCTCGCAAATTGCGAGGATTTTGCGACGGCAAATAACCCTCGCAATTTGCGAGGGCTTTGCGACGATCGATTATTTTTTTAAAAAATATTTTAAAAATTTTTGAACATCCGTCGCAAAGTTTTCGCAATTTGCGAGGGTTTTGAGGCGGATTTTGGGCTCTTGCAATTTGCGAGGGTTTTACGACGGTCAATATTTTTAATTAAAAAATAAATAAATGGCAAAATTTATAGAAAATCTCAAAACCCCAATTCGTCGCAAATACGTCACTAATTGCGACGAATTTGCGAGGGTTTTACAACAAAATAGGGTTTTAATCTTTTTTTTTAAAAAAAATTTCTTTATGTGTTTATGTGATGGTGTATTTTGACAAATTTACTGAAATATTTTTAATAACATGTCTCAATTAGTGCATTTTATTATAATTTTGTATATGTAATTATGTCATGTTATACACCTAATGTATTGCATAAGTAAATGTATATAGTTAATTATGTTATGTTATATACTTATTCTAATATATTATTCTAATATATAAGTATATGTATATAAGTATCTGTTTAGTTTAATATATATATATATATATATATATATATATATATATATATATATACACTATAACATGTAGGTATATATATATATACATATGTCTAATTTTTTAATCTATCACTTTGATTAAGTAGTGTATAAAGAAATATAATTCTTTATACTGTTATTATTGTTGATATCACTAAAAAAATGATGAAATTTATAATGTAGAGATCAATTTGTAATGTTTTTCGTCTCCTACATGTTAATATATATTATACTAATTTAGCTATGTATATACATATGTCCAATTTTTTAATATATCTATTTTGTTAAGTGGTGTATAAAATAAAATATGTAAAGAAAAACAATTCAAATACTATTATTATTGTTGAGATTACTAAAAAAAATATTGAAAATTATAATGTAGAGATCGATTTGTAATGTTATTCACCTCCAACATATTAATATATATTATACTATATAGTTATATATATACATATATCTAATTTTTTTATCTATTTATTTGATTAAGTGGTGTATAAATTAAAATATATAAAGAAAAATAATTTACATAATAATAATATTATTAGAATCACTAAAAAATAATAAAAATTATAATGTATAGATCGATTTATAATATTATTCGTATTAATTTATGAGAAATTAGCGAGGGTTTTATTTTTTCGTCACAAATTGCGACGAAATAGCTAGAAATTTAAAAAAAAATTAAAAATTTTCAAAATTTTTCACTCCCTCCTTTTTTTTTTTTTTTTTCCCCTCATTTTTCCCACATCCTTCTTCCTCATCTTCCCCTTGCGCCGCCACCATCTCTCCCCCCTCTCCCCGCCGGCGACCTCCCTCAACTCCCCCCATCCCGCGCCCCCCTCCCGCTCCCCCCTCCCTCATCCCGCGCCCCCCTCCCGCTCCCCCCTCCCTCATCCCGCGCCCCCTCCCTCAACTCCCCCCATCCCGCAGTGCCCCCTCCCTCAACTCCCCTTATCCCGCGCCCCACTCGGGGCTCTCCCACCCCCGCGTCCCCTCCCTCAACTCCCCCCCATCCCCGCGCCCCCTCCCTCAACTCCCCCCATCCCGCAGCGCTCCCCCTCAACTCCCCCACACCCCCGCGCCCCCTCCCCGCGCCCATCCCGCAGCGCCCCCTCCCCCCCTCAACTCCCCCTCGCTCTTCCCCGCCCCCTCGGTGAGTGCCTCGCCATTCCCGTGCTACTCGTCGTGTCGTTGTCTTGAAGCCGATTCGTTTGGGTAAGTAGTTAGAATTTACCTCTTGAGCTACTTCATTATCTTATAAACTAAGTCCGTGTTGGGCAGATTTGCATTTCCTCTGAAGCTTTGAAATTTGGGTGATTATTTGTGAATGAGCAGAGTTTGAATTGATGTATAAAAGTTGTATTGATGTTGGGGTTGAGTTTGAGGAGATTGTGAGTGACATGATGGTGGTTTGATGTGAGATTTTGATTTAAATTTGGAATTGTGAACTGGAATTGCTGAATTGTTAGTTGGAATTGTTGTCCTTTTTAAACATTCAATGTGTTTTGATCTATACTTATAGTGCACTCTTTTTTACCCTGTTATAAAAAAATTACTACTTTGATCAAATTATATGGGAACTATGTTTTAGCTATATAAACCCTTATAAATTAATTTGATTGGTTATGATGCCATAATAGGAAGGTTGATTTCTGATTAGTTTAGTAATCTTATTACTTGATTATAATAATATATTAGTGTTTCTAGTGGAAGATTTAACTCTAGTATAATGCTTTGAAGGCTCTTTTATGTGAGAAATCCGTTTCCTTAGATTATGAAGATGTAGGAGGTGCGTGTTGTTCATATAAATTGCCTTTTTGTTGAATTCAAATGTTGGATTCCCCGTGAGTAATGGGTGATTACTCCTCCTGGGTAATGGGTGATTACCCCTAGTTATCCTTTTATTTATTTATTTTTTTTGTATAAATGAATGATCTGTCTTTGTTGTTTGCAATTGCATTTTGATTGTATAATTTTGAGGTGGCCCTGTGCCTGGAAAATGTCCAATTACAGGGGAGACTTTGTCAATTTTTTTTTTCAAAATATGCCGCTACTTAATGTGGAATAGAATAACTACCCTTATCTTGGAGTGTATTATTCGATTGAGCATGAGTATATATCCCATAATAGCATTATTATTAAAAATAATATTGCTAATAAGAATAAGAATAGGAGTAATGAAATGAGTAATAATAATAATAATTTCATATATAGATCGATGTTAATAATAGCAGGAATAATATATGTTATAGAGAGAGTTTAAACAAATATAAACATTGGAATGAAAATAAATAAAATGTTATTATTTAACCATTGGAATGTGTAAAATAAGAATATAATTAGCTTTAATAGTATTTAATCTTAATCAAATTCCTCAATTAAGATTAAATACTTGGTTAAAACGTATATATTGAAGGTGTAACTGTATCCAAAGATAACAATTGTAAATTCTATGTTTTGGACCTCTTTTTGTTAGATAATAGAAAGGAAAATGTAATTATACTTCTCTTCCTTTTGTTTAAGGGGTGATTTTAATGATTGAGTTGATTGTTCTTTTCTCTCATTTAGACGTCATGGAGGATCATAGTTGGATGTATAGAAGGCACGCTTCAGGTGTAAAATGGATCACTATTGAATTTGAGGAAGGGGTTAAGGCTTTTTTGACATTTGCCTTATCAAATGCAATGTCAAGCGTAATTAGATGCCCGTGTGCAAAATGTAAGAATAAAAAGTACCTGGATCCAGCACAAGTTAAGCTCCACCTGTGGAAGTTTGGATTTGTGCCTAGGTATTACCGGTGGACATGTCATGGTGAGCCATTCGAGTGTCCCTCAAGTGTGTCTACCTCAATCCCAGAATCTGATTCACATCAAGAAAATCTGTCTCGCGAAATGGTCTTAGACGTAGCAGGACCTGACTTTCCCCCTGAAGCTCCATCAGCAGTTCATTTTGAAGAGCCACCTAATGTGGAGGCACAAAGGTTTTACGATATGTTAAAGGCGGCAGAGACTCCTATATGGGATGGATGCACACAACATTCGCAGCTTTCACTGGCTTCAAGGTTATTAAACTTTAAGTCTGAAAATAACCTCTCGCGTAAAGCCTTTAACGATGTTGTGCAATTGATGAAAGAGGTTGTGCCTAGCAAGTAATACGATTCCCGATGATTTCTATCGGATGAAAAAATTAGTGGTCGGGTTGGGTTTACCGGTACAAAAAATAGATGTATGCAATAATGGATGCATGCTTTACTGGAAAGATGACATGAATCGTAGAGAGTGTAAATTTTGTGGCCATCCTCGATATGCACAGAAAAAGGTTGGGAAGAACACAAGTAGAAGGGAAATTTCATTCAAGAAGATGTATTACTTCCCGATAACACCGAGGCTACAAAGATTGTACACTTCCAAAACAACAGCTGAACACATGAGATGGCATGGAGAGAGCAGATCGGAGAAAGGCACAATGAGTCACCCTCATGATACTGAAGCATGGCAACACTTTGATCGAATATATCATGAGTTTGCAAAAGAAGTACGGAATGTCAAACTTGGTTTATGTACAGATAGATTCTCACCATTTGGGATGTCGGGTAAGCAATATTCATCCTGGCCGGTCATTCTCACACCGTATAATCTCCCCCCGTGGATGTGTATGAAGGATCCAGTCATGTTTTTAACAATCATTATCCCGGGCCCCAAGAATCCAAAGCACCAGGTGGATGTTTATTTACAACCCTTGATAGACGAATTAACCAAATTGTGGTTTGAAGGTGTCACCACTTATGACATATCGAAGAAACAAAACTTCCAACTACGGGCGGCACTTTTGTGGACTATTAATGATTTTCCTGCATATGGTATGTTGAGTGGCTAGAGCACTGCTGGAGACTGGCTTGTCCATATTATATGGGCAATACAAAGTCTTTTCATCTACAAAATGGTGGGAAACAATCATGGTTTGACTGTCACCGTCGTTTCTTACCATCGGATCATCCTTACAGGAGGGATACGAGATCTTTTAGGAATGATAGAGGTTCTGAGACATCACAGCCTGTGCAATACCCTACTGGTGAAGAAATCTGGGATAGTTTGTCTAATTATGAAAAAATTACAGAAACACGCAAAGAAATTGGAAGGAGTAATGGCAGGGGAATATCTCATAATTGGGCAAAAAGGAGTATTTTTTGGGATTTGCGGTATTGGCGTACTAATTTGGTCCGACATAATATTGATGTAATGCACAATGAGAAGAATGTATTTGACAATGTCATGAATATAGTTCTTGAGGTAAAGGGTAAATCAAAAGACAATTTAAAGGCTAGACGTGACTTAGAAATTTATTGCCATAGGCCCGAGCTACATGCCTTGAATGTGGGAGGAGGAAAAGTGGCTATACCTAAAGTCGTTTACTCGTTGACATCGTAACAAAAGAAACTTTTGCTAGAATGGTTGAGGGGATTGCAACTCCCGGATGGATACGCTTCAAACATTGGAAGATGTGCTCGATTTGAATGAGTTGAAGTTATCCGTATGAAATCACATGATCGTCACGTATTCATGGAGAGACTACTTCCAATTGCATTGAAGGAATTTCTTCCTTCTAATGTATGGGGTGTTTTGACAGAGTTGAGTCTTTTTTATCTTGATCTATGCTCTCCTAAGTTGAATGTAGCTCATATGGCCAAATTGGAGTCCGACATTCCTTTATTGTTATGTAAGTTGGAGAAGATATTTCCACTCGCATTCTTTGATGTAATGGAACACCTATTAATTCATTTGCCTTACGAAGCAAGAGTTTGTGGCCCTGTTCAATATAGGTGGATGTACCCGTTTGAACGGTAATCGAATCATTCAATCTAATTCTTTTCATAGTAGGTTCGATATAAGCGTGTGTGATCGAAGTCGTATTTTTTTTAAATGACAGTATTTGCATCAATTGAAAATCAAGGTGAAAAATAAGGCTAGAGTTGAAGGGTCAATCTCGCAATGCTTATCTAGTTGAGGAAGCATCCACTTTCTTCTCTTATTATTTTGAGCCACATGTACAAACAAAACGTACAATTCCGACGCGTAATGAAGAAGGAGAACGATTAGAGAGGGTGCAAGAACCCGGGTCGTCAATCCGCAATGTTCAAGGACGGGTGATAGGACGAATTCGAACTCGGTTCCTTACTTCGAAGAATTCGTTGCAGCAAGAATTTATATGTTGCTTAATTGTGGTGAAGTGCAGCCATACATTGAGTACGTGCTACTACTTCATACATTTTATACGATAAACGATACCTCATAATGATTTTGACTCATTCCATCTAATTCTAATGCATTACAGGGCATTCACGGCACACTTACGAAGTCCGGCTCCGACTATATCAGAGATAGAAATCAATAGAAGTATCAGCCTTGAATTTGCAGAATGGTTTAGTGGATATGTAAGTCTCATAAGTTAATAACTTGCATTTGGAACTCCATTGGGGATTCAATGGAGTTTCATAATGCTATAACTTTCATAATTACGAGGTTAACTTGTCTAATGTTTTTTAGGTACAAGATTCAGAAAATATGGTTACAAATGAATGCTTGAGGAACTTTGCTTGGGGTCCGTCAAGGCTAGTGAAATCATATAGTGGGTACATAATTAATGGTTACCGATTTCACACTCATGATTATGCGAAGGGAAAGAAAACGATTAATAGTGGTGTTTGCGTGAAAGGGATTGGAAATGACGCATCAGGACCTGATTACTATGGAGTGTTAAATGAGATTATTGAAGTGCAATTTCCTGGTAATCCACAAGAAAGCATTGTTCTTTTTAAATGTCACTGGTTTGATCAAACATTGAATCGTGGTACCAGGGTACATCCGCAGTATAATCTTGTAGAAATTAACCACAAAAGGAGCTATACTAACTATGATCCATTTGTTATAGCTCAACAAGCTATCCAAGTGTATTATGCATCATATCCAGGGAGTAAGAGGCCAAGATCTGATTGGTTGGCAGTTTGCAAAACCAAAGCTCGACATATAATAGATGCACCCGTGGTTGATAGAGCTTATCAGGAAGAAGTAGATGCTACTGACGAAGTCAGCATATCGTTATTTGTTGATCTTGGTATTCAGACGCATGAGAATGGTATGAGTGAAATGTTGGATGTTCATGATGAGGCTATAACAGCAAGGGATAGTTCTCCTATAAATGAAGAGGAAGAAGATGAATGGGAAACGAATAACGATACCTCAGTAGATGATGATGAGTCTGTATCGGAGAATGATTCTAGTGAATAGGCCTGATTTCAATTCATTTACAAATAATATAGTTAATGGTGATGGAATCCTAAAATCTATTGCATCATTACTATCCCATGCCAAATTTTAACTTACAATTTATTTGTTACTTGAATCTACATGCCTTGAATCTTTTAATTTTTATTATTTTAAATTTCATCACATACAATTTTGTTTCACAATTTTGTCTAATTGTCGGGAATCTCATCTCCTTCTTTTTTTGCGGAGAATCTTTCGTTTAGACTTGTACAGCCCGGAGGATTTTTGTTATTCCTTATTATATTCTTTTGTGGTGTAAACAACAAGTTAGTTTATATATTGTATTGTTGCTGTATTGACAGACAATTCACAAGGACAGAGGCATTTATAATTTTTAGCTTGATTTTAACTATATCTAACATTTTAATTGGAACCCCGTGAGTGATGAGTGATCATTCCCCGTGAGTGATGGGTGATCATTCCTCTTGGGTAATGGGTAATTACCCCTAGTTATCTTTTGAATTTTTCTATATTTAAAAGATCTGTCTTTGTTGTTTATAACAGCGTTTTGGTTGTCAAATCTTGAGGTGGCCTTGTGCCTGGGAAATGTCCAATTATAGGGGAGACTCTGTCAAATTTTTTTTAAAAAATTCAATTTACAAGTACAATGTTTATTTTGACATATCCATCATTATCATACATATTATTGTATTACTTTAAACTAGCGAATAAATATAACGTTTCAATGTTATTATTCTTTTATCATTTTTATTCACGGTTATTTACATCCTTCTTTTGGAGTGGGCTTCGTCTTTATTGGTTACTTACTTTTCTTTTTTCATCTCTTTTAGCAATGTCTTCTAATGAAGGATCATTGAGGGAGGGGAGTCAGGAGGGTCAGGAGCCTTATACTCCATCCCCTACTCAGCTACAAAGGCTTTCAGTGCCTCGTTCATTACATGGCTCTATTGGAGATGAGGGAGTACCATCCCCGGCTTTTCAATCATCCGCTGCTTCAGCTTTGCATTCTGTTGGGTTGCAAGTTATGGACTCCCGACCTTGGATTGTTGCACGGGGAAACGGGTAAGTAACATATTCATACTTTGTAAGATGTTGATTATTAGTTCAATTATTATTATTATTTTTGAGATTAACATAACTATATTGTACATTGTCATTGCACCAAAAATAGGTTCGCCGGCTCGGACAAATGTGTCCGAGAAATTTCAAATATAATACAGCAGTACTTCACTGGTTCGTATCCGACATACATGCACGTCCCGATAACCGTGCGAGACTTATGGTTTCAAGAATTTGGGGTAAGCAATTTTTGAGTATTTTTTATCGTTTAAGTACTATGTTATATGTTAATCGAAATCTTAATCATGATCATGCAGAAATATTTTCGGTGGAGGGAAGAGTATGCTTCGCTAATTCGATCAACTTGGGAAAAGAAGTGTCGGACGCGATTTTCGGACATAATGTCTAGGCTGAGGAAGAGGGATGATTGGGTATGTCCTCATTGGATAGAGGCACGGTATTGGAATGACATTTGCGAGTACTGGAGATCAGAGAAGTATCAGAAGCTCTCATCCACCAACAAAAAGAATCGTGGGAGTAGCTGCACCCATACTGGAGGGTCTATTTCGTTCACAGAACACGAGGACCGTTTGGTAATTCACCTTCACTTAATTAATTATTAATCTAAATTGTTTTATTACAAATTTATGTAAGATTGTAATAATTACATTGTGTTAACATAAATGTAGCGGGCCAAGGAGGGGAGTTCTTTTAGCTACACAGACATGTTTGAGACATTACATGTCTTTCAGAGCGGGCCACAAAAGGGTCAGTTTGTCAGTGAGCGATCTCGCCAGACATTGGTACTATATAGATTAAATATGTTGAAATTCTTTATACTGCGTGGAATTTGTATTTTATTTTGATAATTACTATTGACAATTCTTTTTTTTTTTTTTTAGGATGAGGTGCGAAATCTCATACAGAGCACTCCTCAGTTCGAGTCTAGTAGTGACTCTGTAAACTCTGTTGTTCCTCTTGATGAAAAAGCCATGTTTGTAAAGGCACAAGGCGGGTTCAAAAGGGGACGAGTTTTTGGGTTAGGCTCAGAGGCGACACATGTTCGAACTAGATTGTCTCAAAGTGGACTGCATGCATCTTCCCCTACACAAGTTGATATTGGACATCTAGTAGAACAAATGGTTCAACAGGCTGAGCGGAGATTCAATCGACAAATAGACTTGTACCGGGACTTCATGAGGCAACAACAGTCTACATTTGGTGGTTGGATGGCAGCTATGTCGGACAAAATGGGTATTCCTGCACCATCTATGCCATCCATAGAGGAGATAGAAGCGCGCATTGCGGCTGCTAATGCTGAAGATGAAGATCCAAATGTTGACGATGGATTTGATCCAACTGATGAGCACCCGGGCCCACGTAGGGGCTCTCGTTCCCCTACTCTGCCCCCTTCTGCAGCTGCTCCTTCATTACTTACATAGACTTGTTATATTTATTTTTATACTCTTTATACACTATTACTTATTTTTGTGAATTATTTTACTTTTTTAGATACTTATTATGTATTTTATATTATATTATATTTTAATATTTTAATTATATTTATTTGGGCTTATTTTTAATTTTTTATAGTATTTTTTTGGATTATGCACATAGTTTTGATATTTATTTGTATAATATTTTAAGGTTGATTTATAGGGAATTAATAATTTAAAATAAATATAATAATAAAAAAATTAAAAATTATTGCAAAACCCTCGCAATTTGCGAGGGCTCAAGTCGTGGCCCTCGCAAAACCCTCGCAAATTGCGAGGGTTTTGCGACTGTCCAAGCCGCGGGTTTGCTTTCGCAATTTGCGAGGGTTTTGCTTGGGCCGTCGCAATTTGCGAGGGTTTTGCGAGGGTCGTGTGAGTTGGGGTTAATTCTTCCCTCGCAAAAATCGTCGCAATTTGCGAGGGTTTTGCGAGGGCACAAGGTTGACCCTCGCAAAACCCTTGCAAATTGCGACGGTTTTGCGAGGGTCATGACTTGGGGGTTAATTCTCCCCTCGCAAAACCATCGCAATTTGCGAGGGTTTTGCGAGGGCACAAGGTTGGCCCTCGCAACACCCTCACAAATTGCGACGGTTTTGCGAGGGTCATGACTTGGGGGTTAATTCTCCCCTCGCAAAAATGTCGCAATTCGCGAGGGTTTTGCGAGGGCACAAGGTTGGCCCTCGCAAAACCCTCGCGAATTGCGACATTTTTGCGAGGGTCATGACTTGGGGGTTAATTCTAACCTTGTGCCCTCGCAAAACTCTCGCAAATTGCGACGGTTTTGCGAGGGTCATGACTTGGGGGTTAATTCTCCCCTTGCAAAACCGTCGCAAATTGCGAGGGTTTTGCGAGGGTCCAAACCGTAGCCCTCGCAAAACCCTCGCAAATTTGCGACGGTTTTGCAAGGGCACAAAGTCGACCCTCACAAAACCGTCGCAAATTTGCGAGGGTTTTGCGAGGGTCAATGTTTTTCGTCACAAAACCGTCGCAAAAATTGTTCCTCTGGTGATATTTGACCAAAACATATTCGTCGCAAAATCCTCACAAAACCAGCGTAACTAGCAACGAATATTTTTTTCCCTCGCATGTTTCCCATGGCCGTCGCAAATTGCGACGTCATTTTTTGCGATGGCTAAAACCGTCGCAAAAACGGTCAGCGACGGTTTTGCGAGGGTTTTTGGCCGTCGCAAATGGCGATTTTTCCTGTAGTGATATACTAGTACATCTTGTCAAAACATAAAGTACTGGAAGAAAAAATCACTTCAACAGACCATATGACACCACGCATGTTTGAAACAGCATTGAGCTCTGCTAGAAACTAGCAATTTTCCTTGTTACAATTTGGTATCAAGTTTCTCTAAAAGTTAAATTTACTTTCAATAATTACACGATCATGGACGCATTCCATTGAACAAAATGGCTTTTTGCATTATAGCTAAGAGCCCTTTTTCATTTTTAGCGCAATTAATAGTTTCAGCTAATTAATAGAAATTGCAGTATTTATCTCAGAAACAATCGGCAGATACTACACAAATCTCAACACAACTGGCCTTTTAAATGGCAGAAGCTCATAGTTTGAAACCAAGAGATATTATTGTCACGCCCCGCGTTCGCAGGACGTGGCACGGCCGTACTACCGAGTCGTAACTCAATAATACGAAGCCTTACATCAAAACTTAAATAACCAAATATATATTCTTCCAAAATGATAACTGAATAATCTTATAATTAAATCTTCCCCAAAGAAATTATATCAAAACCCATAAAACTAATTCTTATACTTGTTTCATCGAGTACTAAAAAAACATATGCAGAACTTAGAATAAATAAGATAACATAAGCCACTTAATAGAATATTAGAATTTGACTTCGTGCTATACGTCCAACACAATCTTAGAAGAAATGGCTTTCGCACTATTGATCATCCTTAAAATTTGGAAAGAGGAAATATTGAAGGGGTGAGCCAAACACATGTTCAGTAAGTAGTAATGAATCACTTCTTCCGAATAAAGTTTAATACATGTATTTACATAATATACGTACATGTCCCATATATTAACAATTACATTCACAAATAATAATAACAACAACAATAATAATAACAATAATAACAACTATTATAAAATATTTAGTTTGAAATCATTCTTCTAACATATTAAGAAGAATATAAGCTTTTGTTTATATAAAAATAGCAAACTCAATAAATCTCAAATTATTTTCATGGGATATAAATTTTAAACATTTTAAAAAATATATACTAATTAATTTCTTTTGCTCCAAAACTCATACCAATTAATTTAACAAAATTAATATGAGTATACTTGGCAAACTTCGTAAAAGCATGTAAAGATATTAAATATATTGAAACATTCGTTCACACCAAATTCATACAACCATTACCTTCTTCTAACTGAATTAACTTATTCAATTAGGAAAAATCCAAAAAGGCTTAACCCGACCCTTAGCGGTTAAAAAAGGATTAAAACTTCGTCTTGCATTAATTCCAAAAAGACGAATTTAATCTTAACATTATTCAAAAAAAGGTTTAGCCCACTTTAAGGCATCATATTCAAATAAACATAAACAAATCCATCATGTACCAAATTCATCAAATATATTCATACGGAACCATGTATCCATATAATACAAACATCGAAATACACACCATACATTAACCAATCATTAAAACTTATATTTTGAAAAATACCATACTTTATTCGGGAATTTTTAACCAAAAATAACAATTTTATTTTATTATTCCTACAAGAAAATTGAAGAGATTCACTCCTACTTACCTCTTAATATCGCTTGAAAACTGTAACAACCTGTTCTTTTCCTTTAAACCCTAGTTGAACTCTCTCCCTCTTTCTGTGTTTGTTGACGGCTATTGGAAGTTTTCCTATTTAATAAATCGTAGGGTTTCCTAACTTTTAAATAATTTCAACCCAAGTCCCTACTTACTTAAAATATTAACCAAATAGAATTCTAATCCTTATTGTATTAGGATTTAACCCTTAACAAATTCTAAAATATTTCCATAAATAAAAGACTTTCAAAAAGTGTGAGTTTTACATTATATGATACCCCAATCCCACATGGGATTGGGATGAGAAGTGTGTATGGTATATAATGATGGGGCTAAGTATCCATTATCACCTTGGGATATCCATTTTGGCCCAACGAGGACGGCGGCCAAATAGTTGACCGTGGGTGCTGCCAGGCCCATAGTCGCGCTCTTGGGTCCGGTATGAGAACTAAGTGCTACACCCGCACACCTCTAGAATCTTATGCCGCCTGGTTGGTCCTGGGTTTGGGTCTAAAGGAGGGGTGAATGTGATACCCCAATCCCACTAAAGGAGAGGTGAATGTGGCCCTGGGTTTGGGTCTAAAGGAGGGGTGAATGTAATACTCCAATCCCACTAAAGGAGGGGTGAATGTGGCCCTGGGTTTGGGTCTAAAGGAGGGGTGAATGTAATACCCCAATCCCATATGAGATTGGGATGAGAAGTGTGTATGGTATATAATGATGGGCCTAAGTACCCATTGTCAACTTGAGATATCCATTTTGGCTCAACGAGGACGGTCGCCAAGTAGTTGACCGTAGGTGCTGTCAGGCCATAGTCGCACTCTGGATCTGCGGGCACGGGATGGGACAATTATTATATATATTTGACCCATCCGAGGCATAAGAAGCTGATACAAAATGTATTTCAACCATGTGTAGTAGTCGCAAAGAAATTGAGCTTTCAAAAGTGGCTAGCCTTGAAAGCTCATTGAACTTATTAGAGGCTTTAGAGCTATATTATATAATTCTAATTTTTTATTATATACACAATGTTTTATGGTGCAGGTTAAGATTTCGGACAAGATATAGCAACTTGATTTTGATCTCGCTAGGAACTCCATCTCCTTTACTTCACTTCAATTTTTTTTTTTTTTTTTGTCTCTAACTCTACATCAATAGCCTCAACTAAATAAGGCCATTTTACAAAGCCTAAAATGTCTCTCCATTGTCCTTCCCACCACTAAGCCATCAAGTACCTTTTCAGTCATTTTGTAGCTAAGCTCCTTGTCAAAGCAACATAGCCTCAACTCGTGCTACCATGGACTTAGTCATTGTATCTGTTGAAGTTGTGCTTCAGCTGTTGCAACATTGTCCAAGCTGGAATTTTACATATGTTTTTTTAGTTGTTTGACTATTTCAGATGATTTGCTGATTTTTAGGAGGTTGTTGATCATGGAAATGTGTTCCATGTAGTGCCTAGTTTTTAGATGTTGATCATGGAAATGTGCTCCATGTAATGCCTTGTTTTTCTCATTCCTTCAATTACTATTTTTGCTGTATTTAAACACATTTTTAGACAAAATAAAGTGAAGAGATTTTACACAGCAAACTGTGCTGTTCTTTCTTGCTCCTATTGATCATTTGATCATTTTAGTCTCTCTCATTCTGTTTTAAATTACAAACAGTTTGGTATCAGAGCACCCTTCTTGAGGGACCTATGATTGTGAGAAATTTTCTTTTCTGTATTTTTTGCTTTCTTCGTCCATGGATTCAGAAACTCCTTTCACTGCACTAGCACCACCAGTTTTCAATGGTGAAGGTTATCATGTCTGGGCAGCAAGGATGGAGGCTCATCTGGAGGCAAATGATCTCTGGGAAGCAGTGGAGGAGGACTACGAAGTTCCTCCATTATCTGCAAATCCAACTATGGCGCATATCAAAAATCACAAAGAGAAGAAATCAAGAAAGTCGAAGGCAAGAGCCACATTATTTGCTGCAGTCTCTTCTGAAATCTTTGTCAGAATTATGACAATGAGATCAGCTTTTGAAGTATGGAATTTCCTGAAGAAGGAGCATGAAGGAGATGAGAGGATTAAGGGAATGAAAATTCTGAATCTGATTAGGGAGTTCGAGCTTCAAAAGATGAAAGATTCTGAGACAGTGAAGGAGTACTCTGATAGATTACTTGGAATTGCAAACAAAGTAAGGCTACTTGGTTCTGAATTTTCTGATTCTAGATTAGTTCAAAAAATCCTTGTAACTATTCCTGAAAGGTTTGAAGCTACCATTTCCTCACTGGAAAACACTAAAGATCTGTCAAAGATTAGTTTGGCAGAATTGATGCATGCTTTACAGGCACAAGAACAGAGAAGGCTCATGAGGTCTGAAGGGTCTGTTGAAGGTGCATTAGCTGCAAGAGCTCAGTCCAATCAAGGAGGAAAATGGAAGAAGAATGAGAAGAACAAGAAGGGAAACTCGGGTTTTGATTCTCCTAATACTATTAAGGGAACAAAATCTGATTTTCCTCCTTGTAAACACTCGTGGAAGAAAGGGTCATCCACCCTCCAAATGCTCGGAGAAAGCCGGACCAACGAATGTGAAAAGTGTCAGAAAATGGGACATAATCAAAGAATTTGCAAGCGTAACACTCAACAAAAGACTGTGACGCAAGTGAATTTGCATCAAAAGAATGTTGCTCCGATTGCTGATCAAGAAGAGGAGGAGCAACTCTTTGTAGCCTCTTGCTTTGCAACCTGTCATTCAAGTGAGAAGTGGCTCATTGATAGTGGTTGTACAAACCATATGACCTTTGATCGTGATCTCTTCAAGGAATTAGACACTTCTGTAGCTTCCAAAGTGAAGATTGGCAATGTAGAGTACATTGCAGTCAAGGGAAAAGGCATAGTAGCAATTGAAAGCACTTCAGGTACAAAGCTTATCAAAGATGTGTTATTTGTACCTAATATTAGTCAAAATTTGCTGAGTGTTGGCCAGCTGATTCAGAAAGGTTTCAAAGTTCTCTTTGAAACAAATCAGTGTTTAATCAAGGATGCAAAAGGCCATGATGAATTCAAAGTAAAAATGAAAGGGAAAAGCTTTGCACTTGATCCATTGGAGGAGGAGCAAGCAGCACTCTCTGCAGCAAAAGTTAATGCAGAAATTTGGCACAAGAGACTTGGCCATTTCAATCATATAGTCTGTGGTGAATTTGCAGAGAAAGGAATTGGTTCAAGGTCTCCCTTACCTTGAATCTGAAATTCCAGATTGTAAAGCTCTGTCAACAAGGAAAGCAATCAAGACTTTCCTTCAAGCAAGCAACTTGGAGAGGTACCGAAAAGCTGCAATTGATACACACCGATTTAGTTGGACCTCACAAAACTCCATCTCCGAATGGGAGTAGGTATTTCCTTATCTTCATTGATGACTATTCTAGAATGTGTTGGATCTATTTTCTCGGATTCAAGTCAGAAGTTGCTGGTGTTTTTTGGAAATTCAAGCAATGGATTGAAACACAAAGTGGTCACAAAATCCAAACCTTGAGATCCGATAATGGGAAGGAGTACACCTCAAATCAGTTTAATTTTTTCTGTGAAGAAGCTGGGATTGAACATCAACTCACTACTCCATACACTCCACAACAAAATGGAGTCAGTGAGAGGAAAAATTGTACCATAATGGAGATGGCTAGATGTTTGATGTTTGAGAAGAATTTGCCAAGGGAATATTGGGCGTAAACGACACACTCGCAGTCTTCCTTCTCAACAAGGCTTCCTACAAAAGTCGTAGCGTAAAAAACTCCATATGAAGCCCGGTATGGGTTTAAACCTTCTTTGAAAAATCTCAAAGTATTTGGATGTTTGTGTTTTGTTTATGTTCCTCAGATCAAAAGGGATAAACTGGATAAAAAGGCAGAAGCAGGGATCTTTGTTGGTTATAGCACAATCTCTAAAGCCTACAGAATTTTCCAACCAAACACTAAGAAAATCTTGATAAGCAGAGATGTGCATTTCATGGAGAATAATGAGTGGGATTGGGAAGGAAAGCCATTAGCTTTGGTTCCTGAACAAGTTCCAAAATTACAGCTCAAAGAAGATGAGTTGCTTGATGACATTCCTATTAGAGGTATGAGATCACTTTCTGATATCTATCAGAGATGCAATGTGGCTATACTTGAACCTACAGATTTTTGGGAAGCTAAGAAGGATCCAAAATGGATTACTGCAATGAAGGAAGAGCTCAAGATGATTGAAAAAAATCAGACTTGGAAGCTGGTGAAAAGACCTGCAGGTAGAAAAGTGATTGGAGTAAAGTGGGTATTTAGAACCAAGTTGAATCCTGATGGCTCAATCAACAAGCATAAGGCTAGGCTTGTTGTGAAAGGGTATGCTCAGATTTCTGGTGTTGATTTTTCTGACACTTTTGCTCCTGTTGCCAGACTAGAAACAATTAGGTTATTGCTTGCAATAGCTACACAAAAAGGTTGGAAAGTCTATCAACTTGATGTTAAATCAGCCTTCCTGAATGGTTTCTTGGAAGAGGAGATTTATGTTGAGCAACCTGAGGGATTTACTGTGAAAGGCCAAGAAGATGATGCATACTTGCTCAAAAAGGCCTTGTATGGCCTGAAACAAGCTCCAAGAGCCTGGTATAGCAGAATTGATGAGCACTTGATGCAACTGGGCTTTAGAAAAAGTCTCAGTGAAGCCACCCTCTACATTAAAGGTGATGAAATCAATTTTGTAGTTGTTTCTTTGTATGTGGATGATTTGCTGGTTACAGGAAGCAATGAAGAACTTGTGGGAAAGTTCAAAGAAGATATGAAGCAAACCTTTGAGATGACAGATTTGGGAGAGATGGCTTATTTCCTAGGAATGAAAATAAAGCAGAACAATGGGGAAGTGTTTACCTGTCAAAAGAAGTATGCTAAAGAGATTCTGAAAAAATTTAGAATGGATGCATGCAAGAGTGTAGATACTCCAATGTGTCAAAAGCAGAAGTTGAGTAAGGAAGATGAAGCTGAGAAGGTTGATGAAACCTTCTACAGAAGTCTAGTAGGTTGCTTGATGTATCTAATAGCTACAAGGCCTGATATCTTATACTCTGTAAGTCTATTATCCAGATTCACAAATTGTGCAACTGAAACACATTTTTCAGCTGCTAAAAGAGTCCTTAGATATGTGAGAGGGACACTAGATTATGGAATCAGATTTTGTGCAAATCAAGATTGTGTTCTGCAGGGCTATTCTGACAGTGATTGGGGAGGTTCACCTGATGATATGAAAAGTACTTCAGGTTATTGTTTTAAGTTTGGTTCAGGAGTGTTTTCTTGGTGTTCCAAGAAGCAGAATACAGTGGCACAATCTACAGCAGAAGCTGAATTTATTGCAGCTACTGTTGCTGCAAATCAGGCTTTATGGTTAAGAAAAGTGTTAGTGGATTTGAATTTGAAGCAAGAAGGATGCACAAAAGTGTTTGTTAATAATCAGGCTGCAATTGCTATCTCTCATAATCCTGTTTTTCATGAGAAAACTAAGCACTTCAATATCAAGTTATTTTTTCTTAGAGAAGTGCAGAAGGAAGGCTCAGTTGGCTTGAAATATTGCAAATCTGATCTTCAACTAGCTGACATATTTACAAAGCCTTTGCCAAGAAGCAAGTTTGAGTTTCTTAGAGAGAAACTTGGAGTTTGCAAGCAACCAAAGCAAGGAGGAGTGTTGAAGTTGTGCTTCAATCTGCTGCAACATTGTCCAAGCTGGAATTTTACATATGTTTTTTAAGTTGTTTGATTGTTTCGGATGATTTGCTGATTTTTAGGAGGTTGTTGATCATGGAAATGTGTTCCATGTAGTGCCTAGTTTTTAGATGTTGATCATGGAAATGTGCTTCATGTAATGCCTTGTTTTTCTCATTCCTTCAGTTACTATTTTTGCTGTATTTAAACACATTTTTAGACAAAATAAAGTGAAGAGATTTTACACAGCAAACTGTGCTGTTCTTTCTTGCTCCTATTGATCCTTTGATCATTTTAGTCTCTCTCATTCTGTTTTAAATTACAAACAAAGACTCTTAAGTTGCAAAATTGAGGCAAAGAGATCACCCTTCGTGACAAAAAAAGCAAAACCTAAATGCAAAGAATCACTTTTAGTGCCGACTATTGCAAACACATTTTCATTGCAATTCTTGACCTGTATATGTTTCACTGGTTGCAAGATAAAATTCTAGAGTGAAGGGGGAAATTCAGGTCCAGAGATCACAATACAAAAGCATTAGTAGTATGCTTATAAAACTGTGTAAGATTGAAACAGATTTCTTGAACAAGATGCTTAATATAGTAATATGAAACAAGCAAAGAACCACATATGAAGGAAACATTAGCAAGGAAAACCAATCTTTTCCAGCAAACCCTGTTTATAATTCTAAAAAGTCAACGTTTTTAGGGTCCATAATTAGCTATCAACTCTATAATAGTTGGAGGCGACAAAAGTATGGGAAAGATCACAATCGGCCTGAAAAATTCTATATCTTTGGGCCTGCGCAACAATTTTCTTGAATGATGAAAGATACTATCAAATATGTTTCAAAACAGTACAGTTAAATATCGGTTTCATGAGGATTACAAGCGGAAACCACATTTGGCATGATCAAGAATGAATCCAAGGAGCTTTGACAGACCTACGAGATGCATTTATTGCAATTTGATAAACCATCAAAGGCATATAATACACACCACTTTAGACAAATACTTTCGACGGTATGTGAAGTTTAGGGGACACTTAATTAACGACAAAGCAGCAGCTAAAATAATTGCACCATGGGAAAGAGATGTGTTGAATCATCTGTGGAAATTGTATGGCCTATACAACTCTTCCATTCAAGATGCAGAACTCATCAGTGCATGCACTGTAGCATTAGTAGCAGAACTGCAAGCTGGCAGCGTACTGCATACGTCATATCTTTCAAGGAACAGTTCGGCATTACCAAGGATCAAGGGTGCGTACGTGAAAACTAGGGTCTTGCACTGCCAAAAAGAATTGTTTCCAGAAAATAAATCAGCAAAGAGGTATGCCAGTACACAGAAAACATTATTAAGACCACAAAAAAAAAAAAAAAAAAAAAATCTTCTTTATCAATTAACAAGTCAGTTCTTTTGTTTGATTTTATAACAAACAGTAACTGATAGGGGAAGTTTCAAAAATTAAAAGCCAAGAAGAAAGTTGGCTAAGAACTTGGTTAATTGTGCATTCATATCAATTCTATATGCACAAGGATCTCTTCCATATGGTCATGATGTTGTATTGTTATGATGCTTTAAAATATTAATAAATATTTATTTAAATCTTTTGTTAGTGAAATTATGTAATTTTGAGTACATGTTAATTTAATAATTTAGATTAAGTCTATTATATTTAAGTAGAGTATTAGAGTTTTGAGTAATAGTCGTCATTATCATTGTCATGATTATGTTTTGAAACTTGGTGGCTTGCCTCTGTACCCTCTAAATGCCTATGTTTTTTGTCACCTTCTTATTTCAATCTATCAAACTTTTTATATTTTCTTGATTATTAATAAAATAGTTTCTTTTAATCCTTTAAATTATTTCGGATCATAATAATTTGGTATCAGAGCAATTCGTGTTCTTGTGATTTATATTATGCTTATAACCAGAAGTCAAGAAAAGGAAGAAGGAGCAACATGGATGGAGATTGAATTGAGCGAGTTGCAGGAGTATGTTGAAACCCAAGCAAAGTAAATTAGTTCCATCGAACTCAGTGTCAAAGAATAGGGACATCACCTCAACTCGATTAGTAAGTCGGTTAAAAATCTATAGTCTCAAGTAGAGGGTAATATTAATTAAATTAAATGCTTCACTTACAAATTTGAATGCTTGTATTGTTAGTATAAATGAATTGGCTAAGAAGATAGAGATAAAAGAGGGAAAACAGATTGAAAGTAGTTCTAGTAAAGGAGTAGGAGTTTCTTTAAATCAAACCTTGAATATTAATTCTGACAGATTCGGGATTATATGATATAATAGACATGGAGTTAAATTACTAAAATTAAATTTTCCTCTGTTTGAAGGGGGTGGGTAAGTATAGGAGATATTTTGAATTATATAATATCCCTAAAGTAAAGAAATTGAATATTACTCAATTATACCTGAAGGGGAAGGCAGGGGCTTTTATTCGGTTTAATGGGTATATGAGAACTCATGAGGGATGTAGTTGGGAACAAAACGCTAAGGCTATTTGTAGGAGGTTTGGGGAAAGAACAGATGATGAATTAAAGGAAGAATTCAGTAAAGTAAAACAGAAAGGAAGGGTGGAGGAGTACTTAGACAGGTTTGAAGAGCTTAGAGCAATTATGATGTATAATATGCCAAGCAACTAAAGAATATTATATTTCTGCTTTTATCATTTGATTAAAAGGAGGAGCTTAGGTACAAGGTGAAGATGTTTACACCACATACCCTTGAAGAAGCTGTGAGCAGGCATTACATTTGCAAAATTCTCTATTAGCTGTCAATAAATCATCTTCGGAATCTTACAATGTTGCATCATTTGTTGAACCCTTCATTACCCAAAATTCCAAACTTAATAATAGTACACCAACTAATTCGGTTGTCAAGAAAATCACTCAATCAGAATTGCAGGCAAGAGGAGAGAAGGGTTTGTGCTTCAAATGAGAAGATAAATACTCACCTGCACAGGTGTGTTCTAAAGTGCAGTTAAATTTTACTATGGTTGAAGATTTCGAGAAAGATGAAGATATGTTCAAAGATGAAGGTTGATCTGATGATAGCCTTGAGGACAAGGCTAGTTTGGAGGGGGAGATGTTATGATGCTTTAAAATATTAATAAATATTTATTTAAATATTTTGTTAGTAGAACTACGTAATTTTGAGTATCCGTTAATCTAACAGTTAGATTGAGTCTATTATATTTAAGTAAAGTATTAGGGTTCTTGAGTAATAGTTGTCACTCATCATTTTCATTGTCTTGGTTGTGTTTTGAAGCCTGGCAGCTTGCCTATGTATTCTTCTTATCTCAATCTGCCAAACTCTTTGTATTCTCTAGATTATTAATAAAATAGTTTCTTTTAATTCTTTAAATTTTTTTGGATCATAACATGGATTTTAAGCAGAAGATTCTAAAATGTAAAACCTGAAAGATCAGGAATTCTTTTGTGGTCCAGTTATTCCAATACAATTAATCAAACGATAGCTCTTTACCTTGTTTGCAATACCCTCAAAATTCTCCATAGCATCACATGCCTTCAAAAGCACCTCTATCGTTTCTTGCTGAAAGAAGCCAACAGGAGAAGCGTTTTAACCCCATAAAATAAAAAAACAAAACCAGAAAGCAATGAAAGAGAAACTTTCTTAGACTGACTATAGGATACCAGGCATGTTTAAAGCAGTAATGAGCTCTACTAAAAACTCGCAAATTATCCCAAGTTCTCCCAAAAAGTTAGAATTTACACCCTTTAAGAATCACATTGTTGACAACACGTTCCCTAAACCAAAAGGATTTTGTGCATGTTGTAGAGCTTAGACTCTTTTTCCCCTTCTAATTTGCTTAGTAGTTTCCCGCTAATTAATACACATTGCAGTGTTCGTTTCAGATACAACAGGCAGATGCCTCATGAATCTCAACATAGCTGCGTTTTTAATAGCAGAAGCTCTTCGGCATAAGAAACTGATGAAACTGTGTACCAATCCATCTTTAGAAATGCTTGCTCCTAAGATTCTTGCAATCTAGGGGGTGTAATTGACTTCATCTTTTTGTCGGTACATTAGCTAAAAGGTTTCCCAAGCTTTATTGCATATATACAATTTGTAAAATATTTTGTTATTACCTATGGTGCAGTATGCATAAGCTTGAAAGCTCGTCAAACTCTTCTTTTCTATCTCACGTCAAGGATCTTGAATTCTGATATGCTTTTTGTCAAGCTTGTCTACAATTCTCTAGGAATCAATGCCAGGTATCCAAGTTATAACTTGACTACACTCACATTCCAATATATGGGGACATCTGAAATTTAATTGACCTAACCAATGCCTGTGGTAACATGAAGAAAAATCTTGATTCACGTGACTAGCAAAATACTAGCTAAACTCAGAAAAGTGATTTTATAGTAAAGATACCCATTTATGGTGAGAGCGTAATATTACTGACTTCATTTTCACACTCCTGGAATTTTATCTCAGTTTCCTTGGCTTCCTATTCTACCCTTTTTCTTGAAATTGACTTTAGCAGCCTCTATATTGCCATTCTTCTATTAATTTCGTCCTACCCATTTATATAGCTTCTCCAAAAGAACATAAGCAACTAAATAAGACAAAACTATACAGACCAGCTATGATACAAGCAGAAGTATTTAACATTTCGAAATGCCAGCACGGAGAATGTAAATTGCAAAAAAGGTTCCCAGATCAGCTGAAAGACAGAATATACCTGAATGTTGGGATCTTTCAACTTTAATAAGACTTCTGTAACAAGACCGTGGCAGGACTGACAGCCATCCTCAGAAAGATGTGGAGAGGCGGAAACAATTAGTTCACAGAAGCCAATTTGTATACAGAACCCACCAGGCGTCAACGCTGACACTGATAAGAAGAATGTAGGAAGATACAAATCCAGTGCAGAGGTACACTGCAACAATAGAATTTGAATATTGGTGCCCGGTATCAAGAATGTTGCAAGAGAAATAAAGAAAAGTTAATAACTATACATGGAAACTAAAGCAAGTTTGGAAGTCTACATGAGCTTCTTAGTTACCAATCAGGAAAATGTGCATCTTATGCTAACTTGAGTAAGCTATTTTAGCTACGGAATGCAGTTAAATAACACTCGATTACATTTACGTTTCTTTTTGTTCACATTCAGTTAAAACACACATCCATTTTGCCAAGAGAAATGCCTTTAGCTGGTAAGTCTTCGGAATCAGCATAACTTTAAACAACTAATGAAATAATGATGCATTTAAGACTACAATAGCAAAATGTCTAACAATTATAGTTAACAATCGCAGCTTGAGGCCAAGGTTCTGCAATCACCTTATCCTTCAGGAATAACGTAAGAGAGCAAATCGTTTTAAGGTCATTATAGATCTTTTCTTCATTCTTGACATTAGAAAGGAATTTAAGGACTGGAGTAGCAATATTTTTACACAACGTGCACAGTTGTTTAATTGCACCAAATTCTTCTACAGCTTCAACTTCCATATCTTGCTGCTGGTGATTTATCTGCTGCAACACTGCAGAAAAAGCAAGCCTCACTTATGGCTTTGTTTACTAATACAAAACTATCTCACTAAATCGACTGATGCAAGCAATCCAAAGAACTTTTTTTTCCCTTTTTGGTCAGGGTGGGGGTTGTGGGTACTGCTGTAGAACAACCTGGTGTAATCCCATTTTGGGCAGGAGAGAAATCAGTAGTTGCCACCCTAGCATTGCAGCACAGACTAGTGCCCAGTACAAGAAGAAATAAGAGAATCTTTCCATCCATTCTGCCAAAATCAAGGTAAACCGGTAAAAGCAAAATCATAAATCATAGCAAATAGATATTCAAACTGGATTAGCAGTGGGAATTGAAAAAAGGAAAAAAGAAAAAAAAAAGGAAAAGAACTACATATACATATCACCACCAAGTAACTGTAATTTGCTGCCATCCAGATAGATAATAAAAAGTCTCCGTAGGCAAAAATCCACAGGGAAAGACCTCCAGACGGAAATTTCCAAGAATTCTTCCTCTTTTCGTTGCATTAGTTATCAACTATAAAGCATTCACTCCATAATCATTGGAAGGATAAATAATATTGGAAATATCACTATCTGCCTAACATTCACCACAGCACAAGTAGCAAGTTTATTGAATGACGAAAAATTTTGCACAATATGCAACCATCACATTATCAAACCAACAACATAGACAAAATCAAGCAGATGAGTTTCTTTACCTGAGTGTCGAAGGAAAATTGACGTTGCAAGCACAAGAGACAGGACAGAGAACTGAAGAATTGTTCATGGCTTTTCACAATGATTTAAAGGGAAAGTTTCCAGCTACGGCTCCTGTGGCTCCATGCGTTGAAAGTACACTGAAAGCCTTTAACCTCCCAAGGCCTTTTCCCGGTGGCCCTTGTCAATTTTCAAATCCCCACCTGCTTGTCCTTTCCTTATACTCTCAAAGCAATCCAGAGTTCTCCATTTCCATTCCTCTCTTGACCTTTAGATTCGGCCTTTATCTTTACAGAAAAAATGAAAAAAAGAAAAGATCCCACTTCCTGTACTTAAAGATTCAATCTTTCTTCGGTGTCTTGGGGAGAGTACATCTCCTTCCCGTCTTTCTTTTGCCATGGAAAGGTCATCCCTCTAATGGTTTGCTCTTCCTTTTGTTTTTCTCGGTTTCTTGTATTTTCTATTTATGCATCTTACACTCTATTCCGCTCTCTTCTGCAGATTGAAATTTTAATTTATTATTTCAGTTGTTTCTTCCAATGGCTCTAGTGGATGATTACCACTAGTTTTATCTCTGGAGTTGTCTCATAGTTCAGAATTCCATAAACTCACCTTATTAACTGTAAAATATTGCTATATCAAAAAAAAAAAAAAAAAAATCATATGCAGTGCCTAAATCGTTTTTGGAAATGGGTTCTTGATGATGTTGGCAATAGTGTCTCATTTCCATTCTGGAATTTATTAGGTAATCCATTTATCTATGATTATTGGACATGGACTATTCATCAAAACGTGAAACATGAGCTGCAATGCAAGTACTGTGATTTACTCAAGGACTCAGTAGCAATCATGTTGAAGCTACTATCGCATTTTCTGGGCAAACAATTTGATAGACAGTTGCCAAAAGAGTACTGGAGTTGGCAAAGCTTTGCCTATTTTTGTTAACAAAGGTTGCTGTACGAGTTTCAAAAGGCCTAGTCGTTGGTTTTTCTCCCCCATTGTTGAGGGGCTCCCTCACTTTTCTAACAGAGTACGTCGGAGACCTCGGAGGTACTTTGGGCGTGACTAGTTTTTCTCCATTCTCTCGAATTGGCTTGCAGCTTTCCTAAAGAAACATGTCCTCTAAAGTTAGCGGTGCAGTTTGAAGAAAAATGAAATACCAGAAACAACAATGCTCAAATGATAAACAAGGACTAAAAACATCTGGATTTGCTATCAAATTCAAATGAATCAAATCAAAGAAAAACGATGATATCTCGAATCAATTCATCTTTTACTAGATGGAGATGTCTCTGATACCATGAAGAAAAATGAAATACCAGATACAACAATGCTCAAATGATAAACAGCATAGTTATGCAGAAAGCAAGCTCTGAGTTTTTCATTAATTGCAAAGAGAAAAATTACACAATTTATACAATACTATGCGGATCTTAGAGGAGATTACATCAGAATGGATGAAGCTAAGATAAATACATTTACAGCTGTAATTCTCTATAACTAACTTCTAATCCTAACTGCTGCTAACAAAATTAACCAGGATGGAACATCTGCATTAATTGTTGAGTTGGACATTGCTGATGTGTCTGTGATGGATATTGCTGATGTGTCTACTATGTTGGCAGCTGAAATGGCTGCTGAAGTGGCACCACATTGCATTTCAACACGGTTTACACGAGTGACAAGTTAGCTTCCCCAACGTCCCCCCCCAACCCCACAGCCTCTTTTTTTTTTTTTTAATATGTACATCATTTTGTTAGATATAGATGTGAAAAAGAAATAAATTCTGAGAGAGATTGATAGAAAAAAATAAAAATAAAATAATTAATGATGATTTTATTTTTCAAATTAAAAATTTTAATAAAATAAATTATAATAAATTATATTAATTGTTCTCTTCCTTTTTTAATATCATTTCACCCCTTTTTCTTTTCACGTCAAATAAAATAAAGATAAATACTATTACTTTCCATAATAAAAATAAAGGTACTTCTCCCTTTCTCCTCTTTTTTTTCCTCCGCGAACCAAACATAGGCTAAGCCTAGTTCATTTCACTATTAAAAGGCTAGACATAATGTAGCTTGATTATTGTAATGCAACCGCATATAAGTAGATCAAGTATCAGTCCTATTAGGCCAAGCATCACTTGTTGGCGGTGTAGTAGATATATAAACATAGTAATTTTTTTTACAATTGAAATTATATTGTATTAGTTAAAAGTTTATTGTATACAATTACATTTTACATTATCAAATCTTGTTAACTTTTGATTGGGCCACTATATGACCACGGCCAAATTACCCTGCCTTAATTCTTCCAACGGTAGGTGGATGCATGCTATATGAAGCCTAGCTAGTCTAGTGCCTTTTTCCTTTTCCATTTTAGTATTATGACTACACAATTTGAGTACGAAATTTATATGATTATTTTATGATTTAAATTAAAAATTATAAGGATTTAACAATGATAAAAATAGTCACGTATTAAAAAAAATCTTTTTAAAAGAATAATATCGTTTCAGTCATTTTAAAACTTATTTATCAGATGGTATATAATATTCATATAATCGTATTTGATATTCATATCGTATGTGATATTTATACAATCTTATGTTTTTGAATGAGGGAGGTTTCCTTTCTTATGTCATCAACGAAGGTAACGACGTTCAGTTAACAGGAAGAAGTTGAGTATATGTCAATTTATTAAACACATGTCGTATTTTGAGTGATGTAATAGAAAATGTATTAAAGGATTGAAGTCAATCTTATGTGATATTTATACAATTATAAAAAATATTTAAAACTTATTACACAATTTATATTCATTAAATTGTGCAGCCTCGGATCCTCCTTTGTAGTTGGCGAGCAATATACTTCGCTAATGAAACTCAAGGCCGAGTGCATTAGTAACCATTGGATTACCTTTTTGTCGGACCATAGTTACCATAATGCTCTGATGTTCTTAATGCCGAGATTGCAATTCTCAGGCAATGCGACTATTTCTCTGTTGATAAGATAGTTTGTAATTAAAATATGAAGAGAGACATTCTTTCGTTGTTCTTTCAATGTACTTGATGATACTTCATTTTCATCGTCACTTAATATTGGAGATGTTATACATTGTTTACTCTGTCAAATATTGAGCATTTGCTGTGCATATTCATGGTATACTTCATTTACCTTTCATTTTCTCCATTACAAAGTATCAATCATAAACCTCTTCCTTTCTCTTAGGAGAGAGGTTTCTGCTAAATTTTTGATAAAGCAACTACAGTTCTTAGTCATTCATTCTCTATTTATAGTTTAAAGATCGAATCTTGATTTTTAAACTTTAAATCACATACTCGATCATCAAAGTATGATTTATGAGGCTGATGGTTGATGTTTACAATTATCAACAGCAACAAAACAAGAAGTAGCAAGGAAAGCCTGTGAGATCACATGCATATGGGTGTTATAGCCACAAGATTTCTGGGAGATGACAGAGAAGCTCAAGATACACACTACATAATAAACCATCATTCTATATATAACTCAAAGTTTCAAGACTATTGAGCCTGGGCAGGGCACGATGGTGGTGCATCAAGGGAATATAGTACATACAAGTATACTGAAATACTTCTGTGGGGCATTCAAAATTTAGCACGCATAGTTTACAACGAAGAAGTAGCAGACACGTATTTTACTTAGTAACTAAGTAATTGCACCATTGAGAAGAGATAGATTCAATCATCTGGGGGATTGGTGTTGCAAGATGGTATATGAAAGCTTCCCCTCAATATGCAGAAAGCTTGGATGTTTCAGAACTGGATCCTTGCTCAGTAGCAAAATTAGTAGTTGGTCTGCAAAGCATTCAGCAGGCTGCATATGTCATGTCTTTTGAGCAACTCTTTGTCATAAATGGAGATCCAGGGTACGTTGGCTGAAACTAGTCTCTTACACTGCCAAAAAGAGTTTTTTCAGAAAAATATATCAGTATTAGGATCACAACACGAACCTCTTCATCCGTTAGCTACTCAGTGCATTGTTTAGATTCATCGCAGATTATAAGGGAATAGGAGAAGTTTTCCAAAGCTAGCAGCGAGAAGAAAGAAAGTTAAGTCGGCCAAAAACTTGATTACTTATGTATGGCACATCAGTTATATATGTGCAAGGACTATTGATTTTGATTCTCTTCCATAGAGTTGTGGTGTTGGATTTTGATCATCCAATGCAGGCAATCAAGTAGTACTCACATGCTTTACAGAACTCTCCACAGAATCACATGCCTTCAGAAGCAGATTATGTCCCGCTGAAACAAGCCTATGAAAAAAGTGTTTAGCCCCACAAGATTAGAAAAATCTTAGAAAAGATGCAGTAAGGATGCCCAAAGATATGTAATTCTAGCATAAGATAGTTTCACTAGTTCTGCAACTGTTCTTTTGACTATAACAGCCTCTTTGTCACCAGTTTCCTCTATCAAAGAAAAGAACTTTGGAGAAAATGGCATTTCAGGCGAGTTCCAATCAATGCATAGTTGAAGACATTTAAACACCATATAGACCTCGGTTTCGTTCGTGCTGTTAGAAAGGTACTCGAGGATTGGTGCAACAAACACTTCACTCAATTTGCACAGACCTTGAACTTCCCTCTCATGCTCCTGGTGATTTATCTGGAACGCTGCAGAATGAAAGCCTTGCTTATTGCTTCATTCACCACTAGAAAGTGTCTCACTTAGAATCAACTGATGAAAGCAATCTCATTTTTGGGCACTGTTTCAGAACTACCTGAAGCAATCTCATTTTGGATGGGAGACAGATCAGTGGTTACCACCCTACCACTGCAGCACCAGCTAGTCCCCAATACGATTAGAAATAAGAGAACCTTGGCTTCCATTCTGCCAGAGTGAAAAAGTTGAAGTAAACCGGGAAAAGCATAACCATAAAGCATACCAAAGAGATGTAATAACTGGAATGGCAACCAAATATGCAAAAATTCACAATTGGCCATTGAGCAGAATACAAAGTCTCCTGAGGCAGAAATTCACAGGGAGACACTTCCTAAACCAAAATTCCAAGTACTGTTCCTCCTTTAGTCTTCCATTTTGTTGCAGTACTCATCAACCATAAAAAATTCAATTCATGATCATTGAAAGGAAGTAAATGATGTAGTGATATTACATTGAATATGTTGGGTGATTTTTGGATAGATCATGTTATAATTTAATGTAATATGAGGTTTATTTAGACAATTTACTCTCTTTTGTGGTTATTTGATTTTTCTAGGGACTTAAAAAAAACACACACACAAGTTGCGGAATTGAAGAAGCAAATTTTGAAAGATCACATTAGGAGAGTTCAATCAGGGACCGGATTCATCAATCAGGGTTCGGATTAAACTCTCCAACGGATTTCAGTAAGGATAAAAGCCGAAGGGAGTGAATTTTGGAGGGTTAAGCAATTAGAAACGACTTTTATTCTATTTCTTTTACATTAGATTTAGGCATTATCTTCCTGGGATATTTTGGTTGTAGTTTGGAGAGAATTTTTTAGTATTGGACACATATTAAAGGTTACTCGTGGACAAACTTAGAGATTGTGTTAGGATACTGTGATGTTTTCTCATATCTTCTCTTTTATTTTGTTTTTGAATTTCTCTTCAATTATGCATTAATTTCTTATTCTAAAGTCATGACGTAATTAGTATTGATTATTATATTTTTTTTTGTGATTCTGTTATTTGAAATGTGTTACTAAGTCTTTGCCTGATTATTGTACTTAAAACATTTGAGTGCCTGATCACCATTTAGATTGATTTATCATTAACTAAAAAAATTTAAAAGATGACTTAATTAATTAGGACAGATAATCAAATCACAAATTACATGTGAAATATAAATATATTTACATAGTTTGTGTAATCATTATAATGTTAGCGAACTCCAATGTCAAAGAACAAAATCGGCCAACATATTCACTTTATCAAATGAACCAAAAAAAAAAAAATGACAATATCAAGCAGATAAGTTTCCATACCTGAATCTTTCAGAAGACTTAATGAGCAAGTCAGTCACAGGGAGAAAGGGTCACAAAGAAAGCAAAGAACTTTGAAGGAGAGGAATAGAAAAGCACTAAAGACTTGCTCATGGCTTGAAGAAAATAGCAATGTAGACCGATTGCAGTACACAAAAGATGAAGAATGAACAGAAAGTTTTTATTTCTTTCTTCTTCAATGAAGAATCTGTACATTGATTTGTATATATATACACATTTGACATTTTGGATTTCAATCAAACTATCAACTAATTCTAATGAAAATTAAAGTACATCTAACTACTTAATTTACAGCTGTTAACAATCTTTACTATTGGCGCCAAGAAGAAAAATTCATCCGGGATCAAAATAGAACTTTGATGACTCAGCATATGATCTGGAAATTGCATCATCTGAAGTGGCTGATCTAGCAACTTTCTTTAATGATGCAGCAACTGACTTGGCATCAGATTCAGCAATAACTTTCATAGTCTGTTGCTTTCTCTGATGTTTAGTTTCAACAGCCCCCCTTAAGCTGGAGGCAGAAAGAACTCCTAGATGTGATAAAAGGAGAGTGAAAGGACCAGGACTTAAAGCTTTTGTAAAAATGTCTGCTAATTGATGTGCATAAGATATTGATAATGGTTTAATGTAACCAGCTTGATATTGATCTCTAACAAAATGACAATCCAACTCTATGTGTTTAGTCCTTTCATGAAATACTGGATTTTCAACCAAGTATATGGCACTTTTGTTGTCACAGAATAAAGGAACAGGCAAAACACAATGAAAACTAAGTTCATTGAAGAAATGAAGAAGCTATTATAACTCACAAACTGACTGAGCTAAAGCTCTATACTCTGCCTCAGCAGAACTTCTAGCAACCACTAACTTCTTCTTGGATTTCCAAGCTACAAGAGCAGAACCAAAATAGATGCAATAACCAGTGATGGATCTTCGAGTATCCATGCATCCAGCCCAATCTGAATCAGCATAAACTTGCAAATCAAATGAAGTGTTAGCTGGAAAATATAATCCAAAATCAATAGTACCCTTTAGATATCTAAGCAGTCTATAAACTGCTTGCATGTGAAAGATTGTTGGAGCTGTGAGAAATTGATCGAATCGCTGAATTGCAAAAGCAATATCTGGACGACTGTTAGTCAAATATAATAGCTTTCCAACCAAGTTTCTGTAAAGTGAAACATCAGAGAATAACTCTGAATCTCCAGCTGCCAATTTTACTTTGCTGTCTAAAGGAGTAGATACTGGTTTACATCCAATGTATCCATGTGTTTGAAGCATATCTAAAATGTATTTCTGTTGAGATAAAACAATGCCATGTGAATCTCTATGGATTTCAAAACCAAGAAAGTAGTGAAGATCTCCCGGATCTTTGATTTGAAACCGATGGTGCAACTGATTTTTAACTTCGATAATAGCATCAAAATGAGGACTTAAAATAAGAATGTCATCAACATACACCAAGATAGCAATAAACAAGTCTTTAGTCCTCTTAAAAAATAAACAATAGTCACTCCTTGACTGACAAAAACCAAGTGAAATCAGATAGCCAGTAAGTTTGGCATTCCACTGCCTACTAGCCTGTTTTAGACCATATAATGATTTGTCAAGCCTGCAAACTAAAGAACTATCTGCAGTGACAAAACTTGGAGGCAAATCCATATAAACTTCTTCAAGTAAGTCACCATGCAAAAAAGCATTATTCACATCTAATTGATGAATGTACCAATTTGATTTTGCAGCAAGAGCCAGCATCAATCTAATAGTTGTGATCTTCACCACAGGAGAGAATGTATCCAGAAAATCAATTCCCTCTTGTTGTGTGTAACCCTTGGCAACAAGTCTTGCCTTATACCTATCAATTGATCCATCAGCCTTATATTTGATTCGATACACCCATTTGCATCCAACAGTTTTCTTTCCAGCAGATAAGGGAACTAAGTGCCAGGTTTTGTTTTCTTCTAAAGCAGTAATTTCAGTTCTCATTGCTTGACACCATTCCTTGAATTTCACAGCCTCAAAATAATGTTTTGGTTCAAAGTGTTTGTTAGCATTGCATAAAAAAGCTAATGAAGCAATGGAAGAAGGAAGGAAATGTGGTGTGGTAATTTTATGTACTTTAGAGCAAACATAATCAGAAAAATGAGCAGGTCTGATGATAGTTCTAGTGGATCTTTTGATAGGAACTGCAAAAGTAGAGGTGCAAGGTAAATGTGTTTCTTGCTGAGGAGAAATATGAGGCATTTGAACAGATGTAGTATAAGGCAATGGTAACACAGGTTTGTTTGGAATTGAACTAGATGAAGTAGATTGATGAACAAATGGAAAGTAATACTCTACAAAATATACATTTCTGGAAATAAAGATTTCTCTGGAGAATAAATCCAGTAACAGAAAGCCTTTTGTGGTGGAAGAATAACCAAGAAAAACACATGGTTTGCTCCTAGAATCAAATTTACTTTTGTGTGGCAATTGTATACAAGCATAAGACAAACAACCAAAGACCTTGAGACTGCTATAAGCTGGAGACTTGTGATACAGTTTTTCAAATGGAGTTTGTTGATTTAATACAGGAGTAGGAGTGAGATTTATAAGGTGTACAGCATGTTGAACACAATAACCCCAGTAGGCAAGAGGTATCTGGGATTGAAATCTAAGTTCTCTAGCAATATTAAGAATATGTTGATGTTTTCTCTCTACAATTCCATTCTGTTGAGGTGTATAAGGACATGATGTTTGATGAACTATGCCATTTGAATGATAAAAATCAGCAATCTGAAATTCAAGACCATTGTCAGATCTTAAGGTTTTAACCTTCTTATGAAATTGAGTATTAATATAGACAACAAAGTGCTGAATCAAAGATCTTACTTCAGATTTTTGTTTCAACAAAAATACCTAAGTAAATCTGCTAAAATCATCAACAATAGTAAAAAAATATCTGTGTCCATAAATGGTACTAGTGTTAAAAGGTCCCCAAATGTCCATATGAATCAAATCAAAAACAGATTCTACAGTACCTTGATGTAAAGAAAAAGAAGATTTGTGTTGTTTTGCTAATGGACAAATTGGACAGAAAATGTCAACAGCAGGTAAAATAATAGAAGGATCAAGCTTTTTCACTTCAGCTAACTGTTTAGTAGACAAATGACCTAACCTAAAATGCCATAACAATGTCTTATTGTAGAGTTCACCACAGAAAATATCATAGACTGAATTCACAAAAGATGACAGTTGGTCTGGATCAAGTTGAAAAAGACCTCCAGATAGACTAGCTGATCCAATCATCCGACCATGATGTGGATCCTGAATGAAATAAGAATTATTGCTGAAGGTTACAACAAATTTTAATTGCTGAAGAAGTTTACTAACAGATATCAAATTGAAAGAGAATTTAGGAATGAACAAGACTTGATCCAAAACTAGGGAATTACTTAGTTGTACTGTGCCTATGTGTGAAACATGAACTATGTCTCCAGTTGGTAGTTTTATGGACACATTATGTACAGAATGATAATCAGTGAAAGAGTTCAAACAGGAGCAAATATGATTTGTTGCTCCTGAATCCAAAATCCAGATTGAAGAGTATATACCTGTATTTTGAACTGAAGAAGATGGATTTGGATTTGAGAACTTTGGTTGTAAAGTGGCTTGGTTGATTGAATGTTCATGATCAGATATAGCTGAGATCTTGGAGGATGAAGCAAGTTGTGATTGAACTAATTTCAACAACTGTTGATATTGTTCTTGAGTAACATATTGTGAGGACTAAGAATCCATTGAAGTTGTTGAGCAGCTTGAAACTGAGTTCACTCTATTAGAAACATGCTGAAAAACATTACTGTCTACAGCAGCATTAGCTTGTGACAAAAAATTCTGATTCCCCAAATTTCTGTTTCTGTTTCTATAACTTGCTGGAAATCCATATTTCTTATAGCATCTATCTACTGTATGTCCCTGCATTCCACAAAAGCTACATTGTAACCTCCTATTCATATTATTCCCCTTTTTGAAACCTTGGTATCCAGCATTCTGAACATTCTTTCCAGTAACATTTCCAACTGCATTTGATATGAGCTCATGTTTGGGACCATGTTCAAATTGTGAAGATGAAGCAATCACATTGTTCCCTGCAGAAAAGCATTACTGTCTACAGCAGCATTAGCTTGTGACAAAAAATTCTGATTCCCCAAATTTCTGTTTCTGTTTCTATAACTTGCTGGAAATCCATATTTCTTATAGCATCTATCTACTGTATGTCCCTGCATTCCACAAAAGCTACATTGTAACCTCCTATTCATATTATTCCCCTTTTTGAAACCTTGGTATCCAGCATTCTGAACATTCTTTCCAGTAACATTTCCAACTGCATTTGATATGAGCTCATGTTTGGGACCATGTTCAAATTGTGAAGATGAAGCAATCACATTGTTCCCTGCAGAAAATACTTGAGAATTTACAGAAGCTGAACTATCATTATGTGCAGTATGGTAATTAATGGATCTTTCATGAGTAGAAACCATAGAGAAAGCCTGGTTTATAGTTGGAAATGGCTTTGTCAACAAAATCTGAGACTTTATCCCATCAAATTCCTCCTTCAATCCTTTTATAAATCTAATAACAAAGTCAACATCATTGTTTGTTTTGACCTCAGGCAATGCTGGACATTGACACTTAGGATCACAGTGACAAATGGGAAGAGGCCTCAAATTCAACAATTCTTCCCATAAAGTCTTTAGATTTGTATAATACTCATTAACAGTTAGTGATCCTTGTTTCAAGTTATAAATGTCTTCTTGTAGGTCTGAGATTCTAAAAGAATCACCTTGAGAAAACCTTTCACAAAGATCATTCCAAACATCATAGGCATTGTCCATCCAAATCACACTTTGAGCTATGGATGATGATACAGAATTCAAAATCCATGACAGAACCATATTATTGCATTGTTCCCTTGCTGCATATGAAGTATGAGTTCGAACAGGTGCTTTTATGCTACCATTAACAAATCCTAATTTGTTTTTAGAGATTAAAGCCATCCGCATAGCTCTACACCACTGATGATAATTCCTTTCATTCAAAGCGAGTTGCACCGTAATTAAAGATGGATTTTCATTCGGATGCATATAAAATGGACTTGACACTCGTAAATTCCTGATTAGCCATAGATGCTCAAAACCGGAATGCACAACTCATCATCGCTTCAATAATCAAAGATATAAGATACCAATCTTTCAACCAGATTCAAGTATCAATCGCCCCAGCAACAATTCAGAAATTGTAAATCATCAATTCAATTCATCAAAAAAAATCTAATATCAATTCAATCAGAATGTTCAGACACCAATTTTCAGAGACTATGTGGATAAGCGGACAAAATTACCTCATGCAAACAGAGGATACATATTCAGAGAAAAGGAATTTCTGAATTCAGTTCTCATTGTCAACAGATCACGAGCAGCATGTGCAGTTAAAATTTCTCTGATACCATGAAGAAAATAGCAATGTAGACCGATTGCAGTACACAAAAAATGAAGAATGAACAGAAAGTTTTTATTTCTTTCTTCTTCAATGAAAAATCTGTACATTGATTTGTATATATATACATATTTGACATTTTTGATTTCAATCAAACTATCAACTAATTCTAATGAAAATTAAAGTACATCTAACTACTTAATTTACAGCTGTTAACAATCTTTACTATTGGCGCCAAGAAGAAAAATTCATCCGGGATCAAAATAGAACCTTGATGACTCAGCATATGATCTGGAAATTACATCATCCGAAGTGGCTGATCTGGCAACTTTCTTTAATGATGCAGCAGCTGACTTGGCATCAGATTCAGCAATAGCTTTCATAGTCTGTTGCTTTCTCTGCTGCTGCTTTCTCTGATGTTTAGTTTCAACATGGCTTTTCTCAATTATTAAACTGGGAAGTATTCTCTTATGGCCCCTTTCCAAATTTCAAATCGCCATCTGTTTGTCCTTTTTCTATTCTTTCAAAACATCCAGAGTTCTACTTTTTAATCTCTCTCTTGACTTTTAGATTCAGCTTTCCTACTTCACCAAAATTAACGGAAAAAAACCCAGTTCCTCTTAAAAATTCTACCTTGCTTTGTTGTCTTGGGTAGAAAAGATCTCCTCTTCTTCCTCTTGCAATGGAAAGAGTGTCCCTCTACATGTTTCTTCTTTCTTTTGTTTATTTTCTCATTATATATCTTTTCTGATTACCGTAAATATCCATATGCCAAAATTTCTTGTAAAAATCCTCAAATTTCAATATTTCAAGCTGTTCTTCTAAATTTTCTATGGTTCGAGTTCTCATAGTTAAGAATCATACACACTCAAACCATTCATATGAGGTGCATAGATTGGTGTTAGCATTGAGCTCTTGATGTGCTGATAACATCTTGCTAGTTGTCTCATGGTTCTGGGACATTTGTTAGGGAATCGATAATCCATTTGGATTAAAAGCTGCCAGGAAATTTTAGGGAAAGTTGATGGATTCTGGGCAGAACATGCACGTTGTTGCTTATCGACTTCGGTGATGTGTTACAACTTACAATAGAAGCACTGTGTTGAGTTTTTTGCAATCATAGTCCTCCTTTTTTAGAAACTTTCAATTTCATTCTTCAAAAAATTGATTTTAGTTCTAATCATATTTTTATGTTACTTTTCTCATGGTTAATGATAGATTGTTGATTGCTCGTTAGTTAAGAGTTGATTGAAAAATGAAAATATCTAAAAATGTAAAGATTAGATGGTAAATTAAAATATTAATTGAATATTTAGAAGCATGAACAACAACAAATTTGCATATATTTCAAGTAATAGAAGCAAAAGACAATTGACCTTTCTTTTGTTTTAAGCAAAAATATTTTACTTTATCGTTTGAACTCTTATATTTTTAGAAATTTTTATTAATTCTTAAATAACAATCAATCTACAATTAGTCATTCCAAAAGTCACAAATGAATATGATTGAAACTAAAATAAGCTATTGAAGAACAAAATTGAGATTTTTTTTCCCCTCAAAACGAAGGATATGTTTACAAAAACTCAAATTTTTAAAGGGCAAAATTAAAAATCACCCATGCAAAAATTGCTTTATGGTTACTTGCCTAGTCTAGTACTTGTGGGCCTTTTCTCTTTTAGTTTTTTTGTTTGATGGGCTCGATTTACATTTCTAATAATACATGTCCTTTAAATTTAGGTGGCTTAATTTATTTAGCACTTTATTTTCTTTCTTCTTTTAAAATAATTAATTTACTACTTTCTTAATAAAGTATGTCTTCTAAAAGTAATCGCTTAACTACTTTTTCAATAAAGTATGTCTTTTAAAAGTAATTATTTTTAAAAAGTATATCCTTTCAATTTAAGTGACTTAATTTACTTAACACTTTGTTTTCTTTCTTCTTTTGAAATGATTAATTTAATATTTTCTTAATAAAACAGTATATCTTTTAAAAGTAATTACGTTTAAGATACGATATTTATCATAAATAATTTTTTCTAGAAAAACTCATTACTTTGCTAACAAAGCAAGTTCTTTGAAGATAAATGTATGGGCTATTTGAAGCTCAATCTAGTTAGCCTTTTCCTTTTTCTTTCTCTTTTTTTTTTTTGGTCTTGACATAATTAGCTTTCTTCTCTTGCCCTCACTCTTTCCTAACTGCATTTGTTTTTAATAGTGATATGAATCATTAATAATATCTCAAACACTAGTTTTACATGTATCCTATCTCCTCACAATCATCAAACTTCTCCTCATAGCAAAGGAGGACAGGAGATCATAAGCATGGTGGTATTATCCACACAAGATCATTGGTCATAAGAGAGAACCTACTATGAGCATGAATAATTTATTTTGTATTCTCATTCTACTTGGGCTAGGAATACTAGTTTCTATTACTTTGCATAGTCCTATCTGGATTAAGTAATACAATCCTATGTACTTGTATTAAGAAGTTAGACTTTGTTCCTATTAATACTTGGTAGTTTTGAAGTCCAATATAGAAGTCTTGCTTAAAGTATTGATAAGTAGTCTTATTATACAAGTCGAGTTAGTTAATTAGACTATTGTTGGGCTTTCATTTATTTCATGGGGTTTGAGTTTGTGAGTCTTTTAAGAATTTCTACTTTTGTACTTCTTTGTTTTGTTAATAACGATTAATCTTTTTCACCCATGAATGTAGGTCACTTTGACAGAACCATGTTAATTCTCGTGTCTCATATTTTACTTTTCATTCATCATTGTTAGATTTATTTTATTACCAAAGGTCTTTTTATTGTTAACAATTGGTATCATAGCCCTGAGGTTTGAAAGATTGAGTCTTTGATAATTATGACTACATTGAAATTCGATTATGAGAAGTTTGATCTCAAAGTAAACTTTACATTATGGCAAGTCAATATGCAAGCAGTGCTAACTCGAGATGGTGTGCAGAAAGCTCTGTTAGGGAAGGCAAACAAGCCTCCTAGGTCCTAGCATAAAGGATTATGAATTTGATGACATTGATGAGAAAGCCCGTTCTACAATCCATTTAAGTCTCTCAAACAAGGTTCTGCAAGAAGTTATTAGCGAAAAGACTTCAATGTGGTCTTTGAAAAAAAATTGAAAGCCTTATACATGACAAAGAATGTTAAGAACCGACTTTATTTGAAACAAAGCCTCTATTTGCTTCGTATGACAGAAGGTACTTCCATTCATTTGCACCTCGATCAGTTTGATTCTATTTTGATGGATTTAGAAAAAAAATAGATGTCATAATTGATTATGAAGATCAAGCTATATTACTGTTATGTTCTCTTTCCCTTTCTTATAAGCATTTTAGAGATATGCTTATGTATGCAAAGAAACGATTTCGTATAAGGATAACGAATCTGCTTTGAAGTTTAGGGATAAAATTGATAACACTATCATTCAAGATTCGATTGATAGTTTCAGGGAAGTGCTTTATTCTCTAGCAAACAGTTTTGATTCTGATAGTATGAGTGTTAAGTTTAAATATCAAATTTTGGTATGTAATTATTGCTATAAAAAGGGACATATCAAATCCAAATGTTTGAGGTTGAAGAATAAAGAATAAAGAAAACAAAAGTTACTTGTTACAGTTGGTTTTGATGCTATAGATGAAGAAAGTCTTTTAATGTATAACTAATGATAAAGTAAAGTTTGAATATGAGTAGGCTTTTGGATTTGGGATTTTGTTATCACGCTTGTCTTAACAGGGATTGGTTCTCCACATATGAATCTGAAGATGATGGAGTTTGTCTAATGGGCAATAATATTGCTTGCAAGATTATTAATAAAGGTACAATCTGTGTCAAGACGTATGATGGTGTTATTAGAATACTCAATAATATGAAAAATGTTCCTGATATGAAGAAAAATCTTATATCATTGGGCACTCTTGAATCTATTGTGTGCAAATTTGAAGGATCAGGTGGAATTATGGAGGTAAGTAATGGTTTTCTTGTTATTATGAAAGCTACTAGATTTAGAAGATAATATTTATTGCAAGGATCTACTCTCAGAGATTTTACTTCATCATGTTCGAGTAATTCAATTGTTAAAATATTTGCATGGGTGCCATGAGTGTGTCTTTGCTAAGGAGATTAGTGTGGTTGAGAAGAAAAACCCTTCGGTTTTTTGTTCTAGACCTCTTGTCAATTCCGAATCATACTCGAACTTAGTTTCAAATTCTTGAGTCAATTTTTAGCTTCTATGGAGAAGATGGAACCTTTTTTTTTTTTTTAACTCGTGAAGATTTGTTTGAGGAGTTAGAATTCAAATCAAGGTGAAAAATTGAAGGATTTGTTTTAATTTTACTCTACTTATGTTACGAATACTAGTTCACATTACTTTGTATAGTCCTACTTGGATTAAGTTATGCAATCCTACTTATATTAGGAAGTTAGAGTTCGTTCCTATTAATACTTGGTATTTTTGGAGTCCCATGTATATAAGTCTTATCAAGAGTATTGGTATGTAGTCATATATAAGTCGGGTTAGTTAGTTAGACTATTGTTGGGTTTTCGTTTGTTTCATAGGGTTTGAGTTTTGATTCTTTGGAGAGTCTCCACTTTTGTACTCCTTTGTTTTGTTAATAAATATTACTATTTTTCTCTCATGGACGTCGATCACTTCGACCAAACTACATTAATTCTCCTACTTTGTATTTCACTTCTTATTCTTTATTGTTAGATTTATTTTATTACCAAAGATCTTTTTTTTTTTCTAACAGAGCAGCACAAATGTTCATTGATTTATTCTTTTCTAGCATAGATTTCATACTTGCAGAAAGCCAAAAAATTTGAGTGCTTAAAGCACTTTTCAAGATTAGACTAGATCTAGATGGCATTATCTTAAGCCATATTTTGTACAGTCAAGAACAAAATTCAAGTTTTGAAAGAATAGGAGGAGGTACATTTACTGTATTTTGTTGGGGGAATAAACTACAAACAAGTTCAGCCAAGTATGCTTTTTGAGGGAATTTAAAGTTTAGAACATGCACAAATGTACAACAAAGCAGATAGTTCTTTTACTTGATAAATAAATAATTGCACCATATGTTTAGTCATTTGGAGAAGTGGTACTGCCAAGGTGGTTTATTCAAGCTTCCAATCAATATGTAGAATGCATGGTTGTTTTAGAACTAGATGCTTGCTTTGTGGTAGTAGTTGAATTGCAAGCATGCACTGTAGTGCATTTATCATTTTTTTTTTCTCCAGGAACTTTTCAGCATCATTAAGAAAGAAGGGTGCATACTCAAAGATTAGTCTCTTATACTGGCCAAAAAAGAGTTGTTTTTAGAAAAAAAAAAAAAAAGAAGAAAGATAAAGAATAGAAAATATATCAGCAAAAGATAAGCACAGTAGGAAAGAAATATCACAATAATAAAACTCCTTTTGCAACTAGATGACAACCTAGCAAAACCGAAACAACACTGACTCGTTTTTGTTCTTTTTGCTTTTTATTTTATTTTTCTAGGAGACTTCAAAAGTTTTTCTATTTTTTTTAACTAAAGGGGAACACCTACAACGTCCCGACAAAGAAGAGAGATGCAGAAGATGAGCTTGACTTATCAGGAGAAAAGAGAAAACTGTTTTTTTTTTTTTTAATGAGGGGACATGAACAGTACCCCCATCAAAACTTCCAAAGCCAAAAGTTGACTTCTCAAGAAGGAAAACAACTTTTTTTTCCTTCTTTTACGGGAACGTCAGTCTCCACCTCAATCAGAGAATGCAAAAGAAACTGGAAACAATAACTAAAACAAAAGAACACGTTCTATTTTTTTTCTCTTTAAACACATCCACAAACTGAAAGTTGCTGCAATACTTTTTTTTATCCATTAAATTCAGAATATTCGTATTAATTTTCTTGTTAAAGATTAATCATGCAATGAAAAATATTTTGACTAACTGATATCAGTCATCTAACTATTATATCCTGTTAGGAAAAAATCAGAATAGAACCAGATATTATATTCTCCCATTAAGAACCAGACAGAAGACTAGGTATTTTATCCTCCTATGGGCCAATACACAGAAATGTTTGGGAATGCCCTATCATCACCACCTGCAAGCATAAGACAACTTATGTCTTAGAATTTAGTACCGAACAAAAGTGTCATGAAAACCATAAACATAGTGCAGAACACTTATATTTGTTATGAATTATTGGAATCTTTATTAATTAGTGGAGGCTCCACTAATTATGAATTTATGTGAATTATTATAGAAGATTTTTATAGATGTCCACCATTTAGTGGAGACACCACTAATTAAGATTAGTGGAAGATGATGTATGCCATGATGTAATCCACTAATTAGAGCTCTATAAATAGAGCTATTCTCTAAGCTTGTAATACACCATTATTTTGTGAAAGAAAGATTAAAGAAAGAATTGTGAGAGAAAGAAAGAGAGAAGTTTGAAGAGAAATTCTTGTGCAAAGAATAGTTAGAATTTTCTTAGTGTGTAGTGTGTAGATTTTATTCTAACACTACCCTAATTTTATAACACGTTATTAGCACGAGTCTCTACCGGTACAAAAGCCAGAAGACTAAGCACGAGTTTCTGCCGTTACCAAAGCCAGAAGACATGTACGCATTTATTGATCTCTATGGCTAACATCGCTAAACTCGAATTTGTAGCCCTTGATATTTCTGGAAAAAATTATATGTCATGGGTTCTTGATGAAGAAATGCATCTAAATGCTGAATGCCTTAGTGAAACTATTCAAGCAAATAATAGTACATCTACACAACACAAGGCTAAAGCTTTGATTTTTATTCGTCGTCATCTCGATGAAAATTTAAAAATGGAATATCTTACCGAAAAAGATCCATATGGCCTGTGGGTAAATTTAAAAGAAAGATTTGACCACCTGAAGATGGTCGTACTACCTACTGCACGGTATGAATGGTTGCACCTGAGGTTGCAAGATTTTAAAATCGTGAATGAATATAGCTCCGCAATGTATAAAATTACATCTCAATTAAAATTATGCGGAGAAAAAGTGACTGATGAAGATATGTTGGAGAAGACATTCTCCACCTTTCATGCCTCGAATATTGTCCTGCAGCAACAATATCGAGAAAAGGGGTAAACAAAATTTACAGATTTAATTACTGCCCTCCTCATTGCAGAGAAAAATAATGAGTTATTATTGATAAATCATGAAGCCAGACCAACTGGTTCAACAGCACTCCCAGAAGTGAATGATGTTGGCTCCAGCAGAAGCCATCGTTATAGTCGTGGTCGTGGCCATGGCCGTGACCGTGGTCGTGGTTATGGTCGTAGACACGCTCGATATTTTTCTTATCACAATTATAATCAAACTGTGAGAAATACTGGCCACCTGAAGTGGAACAGAAAAGATCATAAGGGAAAAGAAAAAGAAATTGAAGAAAAGCATGAGGATATATGTTATAAATGTGGCATGAAAGGTCATTGGTCACGAAACTGTCGTACGGCTAAGCATTTAGTTGAATTGTATCAAGCTTCATTGAAAAATAAAAATGTGGAAACAAATTTTTCTCAATATCTAATAAATAATGTTGAGGATGATGATATTGATCCTGAAGATCTTAATATCAATATTACCCATATGGATGTATCGAATTTTTTTGAACACCCAGACGGTAGGATAGACCATTTAATTGGTGATGGCGTGTCCAAAAGAACTAAAGCCTCACCCTGATATTTTTGTATTTTCATTTTCATTCTATTCTAATAATATTTACGTTTACATATATATATATTTGTGTTCAGATGGCTGTTGTTAATGATGATGTATGCATTATTGATAGTGGAACTACACACACCATACTAAAAAATGAGAAATATTTTTCTGATCTCAAAATGGGAGAAATAAAAATATATACGATAAACGGTAGTGCAAATGTAATTGAGGGCTCCGGAAGAGCTAGTATATTGTTGCCTAAAGGAACAACAATTATTATTGATAAGGCACTATTTTCCTCAAAATCCAGAAGAAATTTATTGAGTTTTAAAGATATTCGCAGAAATGGGTATCATGTTGAAACAAATGAGGAAAATGGGATTGAGCATCTTTTTATTACTCAAATGCATTTGGGTAAGAAATCGGTATTAGAAAAACTGCCGTCTTTTTCTACTGGTCTATATTTTGTAAAAATACGTACAATTGAAATTCATCATCTAGTAAACCAGAAGTTTACTGATCCTATTACTTTTAGCATTTGGCATGACCGGTTGGGTCATCCGGGATCTACCATGATGAGAAGAATCATTGAGAATACACATGGTCATCCTTTAAAAAATAAAAGGATATTAACATCAGAAAAATTCGCATGTACTTGCATGTTCCCTAGGAAAATTAATTGTTAAACCATCACCGAGTAAAGCAGGAGCTGAAAGTCCTACATTTCTCGAACGGATTCACGGAGATATTTGTGGACCTATTGATCCACCATGTGGACCGTTCAAATATTTTATGGTCTTAATTGATGCATCATCCCGATGGTCACATGTATGTTTATTATCTACTCGCAACCTGGCGTTTGCGAGATTACTTGCTCAAATAATTAAATTACGAGCACAATTTCAGAATCATCACATTAAAAATATCCATTTGGATAATGCTGGTGAATTTTCATCACATGCTTTTGATGCATATTGCATGTCAATTGGGATTAATATTGAACATCTTGTAGCTCATGTTCACACACAAAATGGTCTTGCTGAATCTTTGATTAAACGATTACAATTAATTGCTAGACCATTATTAATGAAAACAAATATCCCAACATCTGCCTGGGGACATGCTATTCTACATCTGCAACACTTGTACGTATAAGACCAGCTAGTTATCATAAATTCTCTCCTTTGCAATTGGCTTTTGGGTCGGAACCAAATATTGCTCATTTAAGAATTTTTGGGTGTCTTGTATATATTCCAATTGCACCAAACTAATGTACAAAGATGGGTCCTCAAAGAAGAAAGGGGATATACGTTGGATATGATTCTCCCTCTATTATCGGGTATGTTGAACCCACGACGGAAGATGTATTCACAACAAGATTTGTTGATTGTCATTTTGATGAATCATTATTCCCTAAATTAGGGGAGAACCAAAACAAGCATAAAAAGGATCTTGCTTGGACAACATCATTAAATTATCTTGATCCGCGCACAAGCGCATGTGAACTTGAAGTTCAAAAGATAATTCATTTGCAAAGCATTGCAAATCAAATGCCGGACGCTTTTGTTGACTCCGGAAGAGTTACAAAATCGCATATTCCGACTATAAATGCTCCTATTCGAATTGAAGTTCCAGCAGAACAAAATATTATACCTATAGTCGCTTGAGTCAAAAACATGCCGAAGCGTGGCCGACCTCTTGGTTCTAAAGATAAAAATCCTCGAAAGAAAAGAGGATTAAATGATCCGAGAAGATCATATTGAAGAAAAGAATGATAAAGACCAAGAGAGAACCGATGACAAAGAACCGAAGTTGATGAAAGTAACACTGAAATTTCTATCAATTATACCACTTCCGGTAGAAGTTGGAATCGGATAGAAACTGTTATTGATAATATATTTGCATACAATATATCTCTTGATGTTACACAGGATAATGATGATCCTGAACCAATATCAGTTGATGAATGTCGGCATAGAAAAGATTGGCTGCAATGGAAAGATGCGATTCAATCGGAGTTAAATGCACTGACAAAACATGAAGTCTTCGAACCTGCAGTCCAAACACCAGAAGGTGTAAAACCTGTTGGCTACAAATGGATATTTGTGCGAAAGCGCAATGAAAAGAGTGAAATTGTTCGATATAAAGCGCAATTAGTAGCCAAAGGTTTTTCACAAAGACCAGGTATTGACTATGATGAAACTTATTCTCCTGTTGTTGATGCTATTACACTCCGATATCTTATCAGTTTGGCAGTACATGAAAAGATAGATATGCGCCTATTAGATGTTGTCACTGCTTACTTGTATGGAAATTTAGAAAATGATGTTTACATGAAAATCTCCGAAGGATTTCATATGCCTGAAGCATATAAACATTATCCTCGTGAAAATTACTCCATCAAGTTGCAGAAATCATTATATGGCCTGAAGCAATCTGGGCGCATGTGGTTCACACGTCTTAGTGAATATTTATTGAAAGCGGGATTTAAAAATGACCAGGTATGTCCATGTATTTTTATTAAGAAATCTGGTTCTAAATTTGTGATATTAGCTATATATGTTGATGATATTAATCTTATTGGAACTCCTGAAGAGCTCCAAGAAACAATTGATTATTTAAAAAGAGAATTCGAAATCAAGGATTTTGGTAAAACCAAATTTTGCCTTGGTTTACAAATTGAACATTTGGAGAGTGGAACATTTATTCATCAATCAACATATACAACAAAAGTGCTAAAAAGATTTTACATGGACAAAGCACATCCATTGAGTATTCCAATGATCGTCCGATCATTAAATGTGGATAAAGATCCTTTCCGACCTCAAGAAAATGATGAAGAACTCCTTGGTCCTGAAGTACCATATCTCAGTGCAATTGGTACATTGATGTATCTTGCTAATAATACAAGACCTGATATTGCTTTTGCTGTCAATTTATTAGCAAGATTTAGTTCTTCACCAACACGACGACATTGGAATGGAATTAAACAAGTCCTTCGATATCTCCAAGGTACAATTGATCTCGGATTATTTTATTCAAATAAAACCAGTCCAACATTGATAGGTTATGCAGATGCTGGTTATTTATCGGATCTACATAAAGCACGTTCTCAAACGGGCTATCTATTTACATGTGGAAATACTGCTATATCATGGCGTTCTACAAAATAATCTATAGCAGCTACTTCTTCGAATCATGCTAAAATTATAGCCATTCATGAAGTAAGTCGAGAATGTGTATGGCTAAGATCCATGATTCATTATATCCGAGAAAGTTGTGGATTATCATCAATCAAAGGTATTCCAACTCCTCTTTATGAAGACAATGCAGCTTGCATAACTCAATTACGAGGAGGATATATTAAAGAAGATCGGACAAAACATATTTCACCAAAATTCTTCTTTACTCATGAACTCCAGAAGAAAGGTGAAATTGATGTGCTACAAATTCGGTCATGTGATAACCTCGCAGATATTTTCACGAAGACTTTATCGACTGCAACATTTGAAAAGTTGAGATATAAAATCGGTATGCGTCGGTTTAAAGATTTAAAGGAATCATCTCATCAGGGGGAGTAATAAACAGACATATAGAATAGTGTACTCTTTTTCCTTCACTAGATTTTTTTTCCCACTGGGTTTTTATCTAGTAAGGTTTTAACGAGGCATATTCTTTATGTTATGGATGGACATCCAAGGGGAGTGTTATGAATTATTGGAATCTTTATTAATTAGTGGAGGCTCCACTGATTATGGATTTATGTGAATTATTATAGAAGATTTTTATGGATGTCCACCATTTAGTGGAGACACCACTAATTAAGATTAGTGGAAGATGATGTATGCCATGATGTAATCCACTAATTAGAGCTCTATAAATAGAGCTATTCTCTAAGCTTGTAATACACCATTATTTTGTGAAAGAAAGATTAGAGAAAGAATTGTGAGAGAAAGAAAGAGAGAAGTTTGAAGAGAAATTCTTGTGCAAAAAATAGTTAGAATTTGCTTAGTGTGTAGTGTGTAGATTTTATTCTAACACTACCCTAATTTTATAACAATATTAACCTTATTATTAGAATTATCTAAAATATCATACTTAATTCAATTTGCATACCAACATAAGTTTTTCATGAATTTTAAAACAAAAGAAAATTGTGTTGGATTGTATGCCCTCTTAGACTAGGTTTTTGATGTAAAATCGAATATTTTAATAAAAGAATTTATTTTTAGAAATTATTTGTTAATTTATTTTTTGTTTGTGCACAATTTTCGTTTGGAACAGACCCATTGTGTTTAGATAAGTGATCCATGTGATTGGTGGTCTTTCACAGTAAGGTATGTATCACGACACATAAACATTTGTTCTTAACCTATTGATGAGACTGTGAATTTCATCATATTTAGGTTATTATGTTATGAATTCCAAATGGGGAATGACTTACCTTTAGCCAATGAGTAGTCCACTCACTTCATGACATAAGCGTATTTTGAATACGTAGGACAGAACCTGTAGTAGTGGTTTCTAAAAGTACTATATGATAGAAACCTAGACTACTACCGCTACAGCGTGGACTAGTACTCTACGACTTAAGTATGAGTTAGTAGTCTGACGAAGCTGGAAGCATATGCTTTGATATGCAATAGTTGAGGTTCTATAATAGAACCAATATGCTTGTGTATTGGGTATATGTAACTAGTTAGTTAAGATAGACTTATACAAGATAGTTTCTGCACTATATCGCCCCTTGTGATTGTCCGAATGGTCTAAAATGTCCAGGGCCCTGGGAAACATGACTCGGATGTTTGCTTTAAGGTAGCTCCCTTGGAAAGCGGAAACACTCCAGGAAGTTGTGAATCATTAGATTAGAAACCTAAGGATGGTAGATGTTATTTAGAGGGGTGTTAGTATATACTTCTTCCTCTCTAAATGTACGGCGATGTGTAGAGAGGTATTTTAGTCATTTCACCTGTAGGTCGGAGACTTTACTAATGCAGCATTATCCTTGGGGTTAATATTTCCTTATAGTGATATTATGAAATATTTAAAATGCAAAATACAGCTATTTATATAGCAGGGGTATTTTGATCATTTTAGCAGCCAAGACGATGTGTCTTTTTGGTCCTCGGAATAGTCCGTAAGTCCTAACTAATTTTTGAGTTGAGGAATTAGTCTCAATTCAAGATGATTTTATTTTATTTTATTTTATTCAAAATGTCTAATTTATTATTATATTGGAATAAAATAAATAAAAATAAAAATAGGAGTTGAGAGAAATTAATTTTCTGATTTATTTGGTTAATTAATTATTCAGGGCCTAGGTCCAGTTTGAATAATTAGGAAATTAACCTGGGCTTAAACCAAGGAAAAATAATTAATGCTTAATTATTTATTGGGTTATTTATATAAGCCCAAGATATAAATAATTAAAGATTAATTATTTTGATTCATTTGGGCTCATTAATTATTTATTGAGTTATTTCTATAAGCCCAGGAATTAAATAATTAATATTTATTATTTTGGACTTTTTGGGTCCAAGAAAAATAATAAAATTATTTCGGTCCAATAACTTGGACCATAGGGTTAAGCCAAACTTATTCTTAAGATAACATCCAGATGTTTGAAATTTGATATCCCAAGAATATGTTAATCAGATATTTGAGTTCTAGTTTTGGCTAACAATAAACAAGACTCTGGTAGATAGAAAACCCTAATTTCCCTAACTTTTCTCTCTAGCCTCACGAAGGACTCCCAGAAGCCTCTCTTCTCACGAAAAGCTCTCTTTCTCGTGAGGCTTTTCATCCCCTTGTTCTTGTTTCTTTGCTAACCAATAGCAAGAGAACCAAGGAGATTTGAGACCGTTCTTCTTCACCGTTGTGTTCACCGACTAGAGGTTGGGCGGAGGTATATTCTGAGAGCTAAAAGGCTTGGCGTTCATGCAAACAAGGCGAAGTAGGAGGCTAGAGGGTTTTCAATCGGAAGCTTCTTCAAGTGGGCAAGACGAAGCGATTCCTGTCGTTCAATCCACTCCTACTCAACCTAGTAGGTTTAAAGCGCGCAAATGTATGATCTTTACATTTCCGTGTGGCCTCTAAGGCTTGCGTTTTTTTTTCTCTGTTTTTTTTTCCCCGTTGGTTCATGTTCCTCTGTTTCTGCCCGTCAATGTGGTATCAAAGCTAATGGTTCTTTGATCAACTTAGGGATCATGGTAGTTAATAAAAATGGAGAAGATGATTGTTTGGTGATTATACCTGTGATCCTTCGCTGTTTTGGTATGAGATAGGTGGATTTGTAAGCTTCACAGTGGAAGCATAGGCTATTGTAAATTTTTTTTTTTTTTTTTTTTTTGCTTTGCTAGAACATCATGTAAACCCAATTTGAAGGGTATAGGCGAATGTGGTTTTGATTTGGATGAGTTTTTTGTAAGTAAAAATGTCCAAAGAGGCCGCAGAAAGAAGCAGCAGAAAAACGCAGAAGAGTCTGTGAAGTTTTCACGCGGAAGAAAAAAAACGAAGAAGAAGGCACTATTCCTAAGCCGCCGAGTCGAAGTCAAGCCGCTGAGCCGAGCCGACACTGTGTTGTGCCTGGAGCTGCTGTCCGTGCATGTTGGAGCCGAGCCAGCGCATGAGATTGAAGCAATTTGCATGCAATTGCAAATTGCAATTGAAATCGGGTTGCGCGCATGTTGAACAGAAGAAACGGGTGCACACGCGGGTCACCGGGCACACACGTGGGCGGAGCAGCGGGCGAGGGTTCGGGCGGGCTCCATGGACTGCAGTGATAGTGATCTGGTGCGGTGGGTGTACATAGACCGACAGATTTGTTTTTGCAATTTTTCTTTGTTTTTTTTCCGTTTTGGATCCCATACCAGGCGAAGTTAATATTTTTGCAATATTCTTGAAATATATTTGCATGAAAAATATTAGTAAGGGATTTTAGGATTAAACAAGATAATTAATTAATTAATGTGTTTAATTCTATTATTTGGGCACTTAGGTTTAAAAATAGAAATGCATGAAAACGTTTACTGTTTTCAAGCATGCTATTTTTTTGTATACCTATGTGTGCTTTTTCTCAAAGACCAATGTCTTTGGGAACATTTTTTGACAAGAAAAATATTTTTCTTCAAAAATTAAATGGTTATTTTAATTTGTACAAAAATTAATCCTTGAATATTTTCTCAAATGATTTAATCATTGACATAGAAAATATATTGGATTTAGATATTTTTGTAAATTAAAATGGAGAGCCATTTTGTTTTATTTTGCACTAGAAAAATTATTTTGTCAAATAAATTTGAGACTAAAGTCTCTAGAAAATTTTAATTGGAAAATTTTGAAATCATTAAGTTTTAACTTAAATAAAAATTAGTCCATAGAAAAATCTCTCAAAGGATATAAACTTTGACATAGAGATTTTAGTAGACTTAGATATTTTATTTTTGAGTTAAGGAAAAACTTAATGAAAATTTCAAAAGGATATTTTCCAGAAAACCTTTATTTTAAAAGACTAAGTGGGAGAGGGGTTCCAACGGCCCCACGGCTTCCATCACGGTCCTCATTAGAGATCGTGGGTCCCCTCGCATCACCCTGGGAGTGAACCCGTATAGGATGGGGATACCACAAGGATCTAGATCTAATGGAATGATGTAATTAATAACCCAGAGCACGTACTATGATCGGCCAGCCCACGTTGGAGGTTATAGTGCGAGGTATGTCTATAGGAAATGAGAGGAAACGGCCATCCCACGATGGAGTTATCCTCTAGATCATTACCTAGAAGGGAAATTAATTTGTGGTGGTTATTACATTTAGCTTAGGGAACTGTTAATCTTCCTAAGAAGTTATGTCAGTTTTCCTAAGAGCCAAATTATTTTCAGTGCAGAAATTTTATTTTGTTTTCACAAACTAAAATTTTCTTTTATTTTTCGATTTTCAGAAATGGTAGGAGGTTCTTTTAGTCCATTGATCGTTATTCTTAGGGAGAATAAGTTAACGGATCTAAACTATGTGGATTGGAAAAGGAACCTGGACATAATACTCACAGTTGAAGAGTATAAGTATGTCCTTTACGAGACCTGCCCTGTTATCGGGGAAGGTTCCACTGCCGAAGAGCGAAAGGCTGAGAAGGCGTGGAAGAAGGCTGACGAAATGGCACGTTGCTATATGTTAGCCCCATGTCTAATGTGCTCTAGTCAAAACACGAGCACATGGCTTCTGCATATGACATCAGTCAATCATTGGCTACTATGTTCGCGGACAAGAGCCGGCCTGCAAGGCAGGAGGCTCTTCGAACTATTATAAACACTAAGATGGCTAATGGAGCATCAGTCTGAGAGCATATGCTCAAAATGATTGCTGCTTTCGAGGAGGTAGAAATCTTAGGGGCTGTCATTGACCCCGAGAGCTAAGTGGATATAATTCTCGAATCTCTACCGGGCTCCTTCACTCAGTTCAAGTTGAACTATAACATGAACAAATTGAACATGAGTTTGATTGAACTGATGAAGGAGCTCCAGATGGCGGAGAAGGTCATGAAGCCACAGCCAAAGGCCATGATTGCTAAGGCTTCTTTCTCAAGAACTGGGCCTAAACCCAGAAAGTTCAAGAGGAAGAAGGGGAATGTAATAACCCAGCCCAAAAACAAACCAAAGGGCAAGTGCTTCAAATGTGGGAAGAAGGGACAATGGAAAAAGGAGTGTCCAGATCTTCAAGCCAAGAAAAACCCCACAGGTAATATTTTCTATCTAGAATCTATATCAATGGTAGGATCAATTTTCACTTGGATTATTGATTCAGGAGCCACTGATTATATCTATAACTCCTTGTAGGGGTTTAGAAAGATTAGAAGACTCAAGAAGGGCGAACATGGACTTCAAGTGGGTAATGAAACACAAGTCTGGGCCCTTGCAGTGGGAGAGTTGGATCTTATTTTTTATTGTAATAAGATAGTGGTTTTAAAAGATATTTTATATGTACTTGGTTTTCGTCAGAATTTAATTTCAGTTGCAAAACTAATAAATTAAGGATATTCTGTATCTTTCCATTATGGTATTTCTATCAGTAGAGATGGAAAAATTTTATGTACTGGGAACATGTATGGAAATCTATTCTTTTTAAACCCTATTAACAACCAATTAAATAACGCTCAGTTTGAACCTTTAACTAAGAAGAGAAAGACCAATATCAATGATTTATACCGTTGGCATCTAAGGTTAGGTCATATTAACTTAATTAGGATTCAGAGGTTAATCCATGATGGGCCTTTGGGCTCATTGAGATTGGAAAGTTGGCCTCAGTGTGAATCCTGCCTGATGGGAAAGATGACCAAAAGATCATTTACACCAAAGGCAGATAGTGCCAAAGAGGTGTTGAGTCTTGTTCACACTGATGTGTGTGGTTCATTGTCTACACCAACTAGAGGAGGTTTTGAGTACTTCATGACTTTCACGGATGATTGTACGAGGTATGGTTACATTTACCTAATAAGACGCAAGTCTAACTCTTTTGACAAGTTCAAAGAGTTTAAAGCTGAAGTGGAGCGTCGGACAGGTAAATTAATCAAAACCTTACGATCGGATCGTAGTGGAGAGTACCTCCTAGGAGAATTCAAAGACTACATTGTACATCATGGCATAATATCCCAACTCTCTGTGCCGGGAACACCCCAACAGAATGGAGTAGCTGAGAGAAGGAACAGAACGTTGATGAAAATGGTCCGAAGCATGACGTCTCATGCTACTCTTCCAGTGTTCTTTTGGGGATATGCCCTGGAGACAGCGGCATATATTCTGAACTTGGTGCCTTCCAAGTTAGTACCTAGGACTCCCTATGAGATGTGAATTGGGCGTAAACCAAGTCTGAATCATCTCAGGATTTAGGGTTGTCCAACTTATGTACTGATCATGGGAGACAAGTTGGAATCGAGATCAGAATTATGCTATTTTGTTGGCTATCCAAAAGGGACAAGGAGAGGTTACGTTTATCATCCTAAGGAGCAGAAGGTACTAGTCAGTACCAATGCTAGATACTTGGAAGATGATCAAAGTACTTCCACTAAAGGTTCAACGAGGTTGGAACTTGAGGAGAAGGTATCCACGGAATTAATTTCTTCTGACCCGATTGTGGAACAAGAAGAGGTACAACCTCAAGAGCCTGTGCAAATGGAGCCTCGTCATAGTGGGAAAGTGTCTAGGGTTCCGGATAGATGGAGTGAAGAAACCTTTGAGTTGGTTTTCGACCATCAGGAATAAGACCCCACTAGATACGAGGAGGCTATTGCTGATGCGATGAAAATCTGTGGCATGAAGCAATGAAAGCCGAGATTGAGTCTATGCACCTCAATCAGGTTTGGGATCTTGTAGCTTCACTTGAAGGGATAAAAATCATTAGTTGTACAAGAGAAAGAGGGGAGTGGATGGGAAGGTGAAAACCTTCAAAGCTAGGCTTGTAGCGAAATGGTATACTCAGAAAGAGGGAATCGACTATGAGGAAACCTTTTTCCCGGTAGCCATACTTAAATCCATCCACATCCTCCTTACTATCGCATGTCACTATGACTACGAGATATGACAAATGGATGTCAAGACGGCATTTTTAAATGGCCATCTTAGCGAAGACATCTATATGTCCCATCCAAAAGGCTTTGTTGCTGAAGGCCATGAACATATGGTTTGCAAGCTTAAGAAGTCCATTTATGGACTTAAGCAGGCATCGAGAGTATGAAACATTCGTTTTGATGAGACTGTAAAGTCTTATGGTTTTAATCAAAATGAAGATGAACCATGTGTGTATAGGAAACTTGAAGGCATTAATGTGATTTTTCTTGTCCTGTATGTGGATGACATTCTACTCATTGGAAATGATGTAGGGACATTGTCGTCTACAAAGGTTTGGTTGTCTAGTCAATTCAGTATAAAGGACTTGGGAGAAGCCAGCTACATTCTCGGGATTAGGCTTCTTAGAAATAGGAAGCAGAGAATGTTAGGGTTATCCCAAGCAACATACATTGACAAGATGCTAGCCAAGTATAGCATGGACTCATGCAAGGGAGCTTTAATCCTTTGCAGACATGGGTTGTCATTTTCTTCAAAGGACTATCCTAAGTCTCAAGAAGAAAATGACAGAATGAGTAGGATTCCCTACGCTTCAGCTGTGGGAAGTCCCATGTACGCCATGCTATGTACTAGGCCAGATATCTGCTTTGTCGTGGGCTTAGTTAGCAGATATCAGTCAAACCCAGGGGAGGTTCATTGGCAAGTTGTAAATCATATTCTCAAGTACCTTAAGGGAATGAGAGATTATATGCTGGTTTACAGGGCTGATTATTTGGTTCCTACAGGATACACAGACTCAGACTTCCAGGCGGATAAGGATGAGAGAGAAATTCACTAGTGGATATGTCTTCACCTTGTCTGGAGGAGCAATTTCATAGAGGAATATCAAGTAGTCATGTATTGCTGACTCAACCATGGAAGCTGAATATGTGACAGTTTCGGAGGCATCCAAGAAAGCAGATTGGCTCCGGAAGTTCCTTTAAGAACTTGGAGTCGTACCACATATGGACAGACCGATTGTGATGTATTGCGACAACACTGGAGTTGTATCGCAATCTAAAGAACCTCAGAATCACAATAAGGGGAAACACGTCGAGAGGAAGTACCACCACCTGATGTGGGATTTCATCCAAAGACGGGAAGTCGTGGTGGAACATATTGTCTCAGAAAACAATCTAAAAGATCCATTCACCAAGTCTTTGGCTGAGAGAGTCTTCAAGAGACACTTAGACGCCATAGGGGTGGGCACCTATGGACTTACCTAGTCTTAGAGTGCAAGTGGGAGATTGTTGGATTGTATGCCCTCTTAGACTAGGTTTCTGATGTAAAATCGAATATTTTAATAAAAGAATTTATTTTCAGAAATTGTTTGTGAATTTATTTTTTGTTTGTGCACAATTTTCGTTTGGAACAGACCCATTGTATTTAGATAAGTAATCCATGTGAATGGTGGTCTTTCACAGTAAGGTATGGATTACGGGTTATTTAACGCATAAACATTTGTTCTTAACATATTGATGAGACTGGGAATCTCATCATGTTTAGGTTATTATGTTATGAATTTCAAATGGGAAATGGCTTACCTTTAACCAGTGAGTAGTCCACTCACTTCATGACATAAGCGTATTTCGAATACGTAGGACAGGACCTGTAGTAGTGGTTTCTAAAAGTACTATATAATAGAAATCTAGACTACTACCGCTACAGTGTGGACTAGTACTCTACGACTTGAGTATGAGTTAGTGGTCTGACGAAGTTGGAAGCATATGGTTTGATATGCTATAGTTGAGGTTCTATAGTAGAACCAATATACTTGTGTATTGGGTATATGTAACTAGTTAGTTAAGACAGACTTGTACAAGATAGTTTCTGTACTATATCACCCATTGTGATTGTCCGAATGGTCTAAAATGTCTAGAGCCCTGGGAAACATGATTCGGATGTTTACTTTAGGGTAGCTCCCTTGGAAAGCGGAAACACTCCAGGAAGTCATGGATCATTAGACTAGAAGCTTAAGGATGGTAGATGTCATTTAGAGGGGTGCTAGTACACTTCTTCCTCTCTAAATGTACGGCGATGTGTAGAGGGATATTTTAGTCGTTTTACCTGTAGGTCGGAGACTTTGCTAATGCAGCATTGTCCTTATGGTCAATATTTCCTTATGGTGATATTAAGAAATATTTAAAATTTAAAATACAGCTATCTGTATAGTAGGGATATTTTGATCATTTTAGCAGCCAAGGTGATATGTCTTTTTGGTCCTCGGAATAGCCCGTAAGTCCTAACTAATTTTTGGGTTGAGGAATTGGTCTCAATTCAAGAGGATTTTATTTTATTTTATTTTATTTTATTTTTATTCAGAATGTCTAATTTATTATTAGACTGGAATAAAATAAATAAATAAATAAAATAAAAATAGGAGTTGAGAGAAATTAATTTTTTGGTTTATTTGGTTAATTAATTATTCAGTACCTAGGTCTAGTTTGAATAATTAAGAAATTAACCTGGGCTTAGACCAAGGGGAAATAATTAATGCTTAATTATTTATTAGGTTATTTATATAAGCCCAAGATATAAATAATTAAAGATTAATTATTTTGGTTCATTTGGGTTCATTAATTATTTATTGGGTTATTTCTATAAGTCCAGGAAATAAATAATTAATATTTATTATTTTGGGCTTTTTGGGTCCAAGAAAAATAATAAAATTATTTCGACCCAATAGCTTGGACCATAGGGTTTTTTCCAGATACGGTTTAGATGAGTTTAGGGTTAAGCCAAATTTATTCTCAGGATAACATCCGGATGTTTGAAATTTGATATCCCGGGGATGTGTTTATCAGATATTTGAGTCCTAGTTTTGGCTAACAATAAACAAGACTCTGGTAGATAGAAAACCCTAATTTCCCTAGCTTTTCTCTCTAGCCTCACGAAGGACTCTCAGAAGCCTCTCTTCTCACGAAAAGCTCTATTTCTCGTGAGGCTCTTCATCCCCTTGTTCTTGTTTCTTTGCTAACCAATAGCAAGAGAACCAAGGAGACTTGAGACCATTCTTCTTCACCGACTAGAGGTTGGGCGGAAGTATATTCTGAGAGCTGAAAGGCTTGGCGTTCATGCAAACAAGGCGAAGTAGGAGGCTAGCGGGTTTTAAATCGGAAGCTTCTTCAAGTGGGCAAGACGAAGCGATTCCTGTCGTTCAATCCACTCCTACTCAACCTAGTAGGTTTAAAGCGCGCGAAGGTATGATCTTTACGTTCCCGTGTAGCCTCTATAGCTTGCGGTTTTTTTTCTCTATTTTTTTTTTCCCGCTGGTTCATGTTCCTATATTTCTGCCCGTCAAATTGATGCAGAAACCAAAGATCAGGAATTAATAGAAATACAGATAAGCTAAATCCCTTTACCAGAATATTCGCAATACCCAGAAGAATCACAAAGTAAAAAATACTCTTAACATCTCCAAAATCTTCTATACACTTACAAACCCAAATTTCAGGAACTCAATCAGGATTTAGCCAAATCTTCTTTTCCCAATTTCAAACTCTATATATAACATTGACCTACTCAAATTAAAATCTAAATCACTTCTAAATGAACCATTAGAAAGCCAAAAATATTAAATATTTACCTATTTACCTGTATTCGGAGCTTCTAAACCTAGTATCTCCACTGACCCCTCACCTGCGTTGTTCTTCTCCCTTTACTAACTATTTCTGAAATGTCGAAGCATAACATCAGATAAGCGTAACTGACTAATTTACTAATACAAAATTAAGACCTTAACTATTTAATTAATTGCTAACCAGTCCCTAAATTACTTCTACTAACAATTAACCCCAAACCTCATGCGCTACAAGCCCACTTACTAAAGCTATTAAAAAAAGAAAGAAAGAAATAGCCCAAACAGAAAAGGGTTGTGGCTCACAAAAGGTGACAAGAAATTTTTTTTTTCTTTCAAAAAAAAGTCTCATTGAATGCAAATAGCCTTTTATGTGTGAACCAAGAAAGCTTTCATTTTTCAGTGTGTATGATGCTTAATCCTTCTCCCTCTTTTTTGAATTTTTTGGACCTATTTTGCAACAACAACACTATGTTTCTTCAGATTTCACGATATTTTCACTTAAACTACAATTTCTGATGTTCTGCAAAAAGTTTTAATTTTTGAAATACATGAGAGAGAAAGAGAGTGAAAACATTTCCATCGCATATCAGAAGAGTTTTCTATTTTTGTTTGCACTGCTTGGATTACTCTTGCAGGGGAAGTTTAGGCGGGGATTTACAAGATTGGAAAAATTAGAAAAGTGGAGTTAAAGTACAATTTATTGGGGTTTGTACCATAGCTGGCTATATTAAAGTTGTTTAATTGCCTCGGCTTGGGTCGTTTTGCCCCATTTTTGGGACATGCAATATGGGCTATCTCTCACCGTGCGATTCGATTGAGACTGTGCAGATCTAACCATGAACTTGTCGCATAAGTTTTATATTCAACTTGCATAACCCCTAGTCCTTTACATGTATATATAGTAACTCTTTTTGTAATTAAAGCCATGTTGTATTAATTAAAAGTTTACCAACATGCAATCACATTTCACACTATCAGTTCTTGTTAACTTTTGATTAGGTTGTGTCACAGGTCAACCTGTAATAGTCCGTTTGCGTGGACAAGACCTTGCTTATGCTCAAGTTACGTGCCCAAAGTATAAATAGAATACTCGTATATTTTCAAATTTGTCTAGAAAATCAGAGGGACCAAATGTTCCTAAGCATACTTGGCCACCTCGTATGGTTAGGCTGAGCGTACCTAGGAAAGTTCTTGCCTGTGTTTTGAATATCCTAGCTAAGTTTGAATATACCTAAGCATTCCTAAACAAAGGCCCAAAATGGAGGGCCGAGATGCCAACTAATGACATGAAGACTTTCCAGGATGTCGCGCCTAATGCTTGTGCCAAATACCTAATTGAAAATGCCTGTGTTGTGTGCTTGTTCGAAGTGCCAAGTACCCGGACCAAGCTCAGCAGCCAGACCTTACCTGACATCCAGTGCCATGAATAGAGCTGCGTTCAAGCAGAGAATCAATGGCTAGTCAGTAATTGAAAACGTCAGCCCCTCTGTTTTCTTATGTAAATATATAGTTATGCTTTTGTTATATTCTTGTAAATTTCCTAATGCCTTGAAAGCCATGTATGTAAATTTTTATAATTAGATTATTTGTAGATAGGTCTTTTGAAAATCAGTAAACTTTTCATACCTCCTTAAAAAATCTATATCTACTGTTGTAACTTGGAAAAAATTACCAAGACTATATTAGGGGGCAAAGTAAAATGAGATTGGGCAAAGTAAACACTTTCATATGAATAGAATCCAATTATTTATATAATTATGTGCTGATTAAGTTCTATTTAAGTGCCATTTTCTATTGTTTCCTTCCGTTCATTATCAAACTATTGAGAACTTATTCAGGCTTGCTCGCAAGTATTCAAACAAAATCAGAAGAGGCCGGTGTAATATTGGCTTAGGCTTAGGCAAGTTATAGGCATCATGGTTAGTCTAATTATGGAAAGAAACCCCGTAATAGTTGGTATCAAAGCACTGTGGATTCTTTTCTAAGCTATTGGGAGTTGGTTTTGGAAGATCAATTATTGGTTATCGCGACCCAGTTAGTTAGATATTGGGCAAATGGTGAACAGTTTTTATGTAATAACTAGAGGCATGTTTAGTAGGCAATCGACTCACCACAAAAAACCAGCCAGGAGACTAGCGATAAAGGGTGGAGGACATCAGAGACCTGGACCTTATCTAGCTCGACTAGCGTGAAAGGACCTTGGTTGGGACATGGCTGTGATTATGCAGGTGGATTCATGTTGTGATTGTATGGGACAGACTATGGCAATCGAAACTAGCATAAGCGAGCTTATAATCGAGATAGGTATGAGCGAGCCTACAATAGAGAGGGTGGAGGCACTGGAGGCCGTCATTAAAAAAATCAGTTTCATTTGCCTTGAAGAGAGCAAGATGGACTGTGGATCACTGGTAAAGCGTATAGATTTCATAGAATCAGATGTCGAGAGTGGACAGCACACTAAGAAAAACTGTTCCAATGATAAGGTTTTATGAAAATAGGCACAACTTACATGATATTGCACTATAGGAGGTACGCACATTAGTTGAAACAAATACCTTGTGGGCCTGTGCCGTAGAGGAGGTGCGAGGTATGCTTGAAAAGATCCAAGCGAAATGATCAAATTGGTCGTGGGATAGGTCAATATTAAGAAAAATATACTAGTGGGTACCGTATAAGCTTTGGAGCTAAAGATTAGAGGGCAAAAAAACTTCAAGGATGTCAGAGATGTTAAAAAGGTGGAGGATTTCTTTTTAGACCTTGGCCAATACTTCACGGTAATTGGGATAATCTAGGAGAACTGAAAGGTAGACACCATTGTTATCGGTTGAAAATGGTAAAAATGATTAAACCAAAAGCATGCTTACAGAACAAAAAAGTATACAGAGTATCATGGAAGCTGTTTACCTCTGTATTTCAATGACCTTATTGGCACTGAAGAAGATGTCTAAACTAAAATACTTGAAGCCATTGGATCATGTTCTTGTAAACATCGCTTTCATTTCATTCACGCGAAGTTTTTGAGCTTCCGGATGACTCCCTTTCTCCCTTAGCCAGTGAAAGCTTCACAGACTTAGTTTGTTTTTTTTTTTCTTGGTCTTGATTCCTTTTTCTTTTATTTCATGCAAATCATTACCGAGAGAGACCTAGAGAGTGAAACAAAAAGCCCCATGCTTTTGTTATCCTCTCACGCTAAACAATACGGGATTCATCCCATGTTATTATTTTTTTTAAATTTTATTTTACCCTTAGTTTTATTCATTGAGCCAGATAAAATTATTTACTCTTGGATTTGAACACTGATAAATAATAAGTCTCGAATATTTATTTTTTGGGCTTTATAAAACAACCTAATAAATAATTAACAAGCTCAAATAGGTCAATATAAAATATCAAGCTTTTTATCTAGTTTATACCTAGATTAATTGTCTAAATATTTAATTTGGGCCTTGGGCCCTAAATAATTAATTAACCAATTAAACTAGATAAAATATATACTCTCTCTTAGGCTTTTTATTTTATTTTAGTCTAATAATAAATTAGGCTATTTAAATAAAATAAAATAAAACACATAATTATCAAGACCAATTCCTTAACCCAAATCTGTAAGGACTTAAGGGCTATTCTGAGGACCAAAGGACATATCGCCTTAGCTACTAAAATGATCAAAATACCCCTACTATATAAGTAGCTATATTTTACATTTTAAATATTTTCTAATATCACCATAAGGAAATATTGACCCCAAGGACAATGTTATATTAGTAAAGTTTTTGACCTACAGGTGTAATGACTAAAATACTCCTTTACGCATCGCCGTACATTTAGAGAGGAAGAGTGTACTAACACCTCTTTAATAGATATCTACCATTCTTAAACCTCTAGTCCAATGATCCATGATTCCTGGAATATTTTCACTTTCCAAGGGAGTTACCCTAAAATAAACATTCAAGTCATGTTCCCCAGAACTCTGAATATTTAGATCATTTGAACAATCACAAGGGGCGATATAGCGTAGAAACTATCTTGTACAAGTCTGTCTTAACTAACTAATCACATATACCTAACATATAAGTATATCGGTTTTACGAAAGAACCCCAACTACAACATTTCAAAGTACATGCTTCCAGTTTCGTCAGACTACCAACTCATACTCAAGCGGTAGAGTATTAGTCCACGCTGTAGCAGTAATAGTCTAGGTTTCTTCTAAATAGTAATACTTTTAGAAACTACTATTACAGACATGTTCTACTTATTCAAAATACGCTCATGCTATGAAGTGAGTGGACTACTCACTGGCTAAAGGTAAGTCATTCCCCATTTGGAATTCAGAACACAAATGATCAGCCTAATTTTGTTGGCTCTTTGCCACTCGCGTGTTTCTGGACTTTTTTAGGAAATTTGAGGGACTGAACATTTCTAAGCATATTTTGCCTCCTCGCACGATTAGGCTGAGCATGCCTAGGAACGTCGTTGCCCGTGTCTTGGATGTCTTAGCTAAGTTTGAAGATGTCTAAGAGCCTTTAACCAAAGGCCCAAGATGGAGAGTTAAGATGCCAACCAACAACATGAAAACTAGCAAGGACATTACGCTCGATGCCAGTGCAAAACGCCCCCAACCGAGGTGTCCAAGACTAACTGAATATGCCCATGCCATGTGCCTATCCAAAGTGTCTGCTAGCACCAAGAGCCCAAATTGAGCCAGTGCCCATCACTCGAATCGTGCCTAATGCCCAGTGCCATGAATAGTGCTACGCCCAAGCAAAGAGCCAACGGCTAACCAGTGTCCATGTCAGCTCCTTTATTTTCTTATGTAAATGTATAATTCAGGTTTTGTTATATTTTTATAAATTTTCTAAGGCCGTTTATGTAAATTTTCATAATTAGATTCTTTATGGATAGGTTTATAGAAAATCAATAACTTTTTCTCACTTTCTCAAAAAAATATCTACTGTTGTAACTTTAGAAAAGTTTACCAAGACTATATTACGGGGCGAAGTAAAACAAGATCAAGTAGAAGCAAACACTATGGTTATTGTCTTTATTATTCTCCCTCATCAAGACTTGTTGTAAATATTTTGTAACTTTCATATGAATAAAATGCAATCATTCATGCAATCGTGTGCTACCAAAGTTCTGTTTCTGTCATTTTCATTTTGTTTATTATTGTGTTGCATTGTTTACATAGAAAACCACTATGAACTCATTTAAACTCACTCAAAAGCATTCAAATGAAGTCAGAAGAGGCCGGTGTGACATTGGCATAGGTCTAGCCAAGTCACAGGCATCACAGTTAGTCTAGATGTGGAAAGACGACCTATGACAACCACTATATGACTGCAACTAAATTGCATGGCCCCAATTCCTCTTAAGATAGCTGTGTGAATGTTATATGAAATATAGTTTAGTTAGCTTTTTATTTATCTTTTCGAGTTGGCAAGCCATATACTTCCCAAGGAAGTATGTCTTTTAATAGGGTTCAAACACTAGCTTGTGAACTTAATAGCGTTAAGTTTGGACCTAGAGTTCACTTCTAAATTAGGTGAAGCTCAACATTGAGTGCATAAGTTGGAAGAATCCATTGGATCATTGTTGCCTTTTTGGTGAAATACGTCTAGTAGAGAAGAGAGAAAGGTGAGGAAATTAGATTATTGTGCTTCTTCGATTACATCAAGTCCATTCTAATCATGATTGATCCAGAGCTGCATAATGGCCCGATTTTCTTAACACTGGAGATGTTTACATTTCTTACTATGTCAAATATTGAACATTAGTTGTGCATATGCACGATATATGTGATACCTTAATCCCACATAAGATTGGGATGAGAAGTGTGAATAGTATATAAGGATGGACCGAAATACCCATTGTCAACTTGAGATATCCATTTTGATCCACCGAGGACGACAGTCAAGTAGTTAACCATGGGTATTGTCAGGCCTATAGTCGCATCTTCGAGCCCGGTGTGATACCCAATCCCACATAAGATTGGGATGAGAAGTATAAGGATGGGCCTAAATACTCGTTATCAACTTGGGATATCTTTTTGTCTCAACGAGGACAGTGGCCAAAAAGTTGACAGTGGGTGCTGCCAAACCCATAGTCGCGCTCCCAAATTCGCGGGCACGGTGGGAGCTACCTCCAGAATCCTATACTGCCTGATTGGTCCTTGATTTGGCCCCTAAAGTATGGGCTCAGCGAGGACACTTGAGCCTAGAAGATGGGTGAATATGATACCCCAATCCCATATGAGATTGGGATGAGAAATGTGAATAGTATATAAGGATGGACTTAAGTACACATTGTCAACTTGGAATATCCATTTTGGCCCAACGAGAACAGCGGCCAAGTAGTTAACCGTGGGTACTGCTAGGCTACTAGTAGCGTCTTCGGGCCCGCGGACATAGGGCGTGATATTAAAATGTGATACCCTAATCCCACTTAAGATTTTGATGATAAGTCTGAATATTAAGTACCTATTGTCAACATAAGATATCTATTTTGATCGGGAGGATGGCAGCCAAATAGTTGACCGTGGATGCTGCCAGGCTCATAGTCATGCTACCGAGTCTATAGGCACAAGACGTGACATTTAGTATCAAAGTAGGTAATTAATCCTCGGTATGGGAACTAAGTGTAAATGCTACACCATGCATAGCGGGAGTCACTTTTAAAATCCCATATCATATGGTTGGTCCTGGGTTTGGTCTGTAAGTTTAGGTCCAGCGAGGACACTTAAGCCTAAAGAAGGGGTGAATATGATATCTTGATCTCACATGAGATTATGATGATAAGTCTAAATGGTATATAAGAATAGACCTAAGTACCTGTAGTCCACTTGGGATATTTATTTTGACCCAGCGAAAACGGCGGCCAAGTAGTTGACCGTGGGTGCTGCCAGGCTCCGTGCCTGTAGATTGTGGGTCTGGCAGTACTCACGGTCAACTACTTGGCTGCCATTTTCTCTGGACCAAAAATTTGATATTCCAAGTTGAAAATGGGTATTTAGCCCTATTCTTATATACTATTCACACTTTTCATCAAATTCCACATGGGATTGGGGTATCACATTTACCCATTCTTTAGGCCCAAACATCCTCGTTGGGCCCATACTTTAGAGGCCAAACTTAAGACAATTAGGCGATATAAGATTCTAGAAGTGGCTCCCACCGCGTGTAGCACTTAATTCTCATACCGGGACTAGTTACCTACTCTGATACCAAATGTCACACCCTGTGCTGGCAGATCCGAAGACATAACTATGGGCTTGGCAATACCCACAGTTAGCCAAAATAGATATCTCAAGTTAATAATAGGTAATTAGGCTCATTCTTATATGCTATTCACACTTCTTATCCCAATTTCATGTAGGATTGGGGTATCACATTAAATTCCTTTTGGGTGAATAAATATTTCAAACTTTGATAGTCCGTAAACACCTTACAAGGCTCTCTATATAGGTAGTGCTTCCAAATCTTCAAAGCAAAAACCAATACAGCTAGCTTAAGATCGTAAGTGGGATAATATATCTTGTAAAGCTTTAATTATCTTAGCGTATAAGTTATGACCTTCCCATTCTGCATTAGCACACATCCTAAACCATTCTTTGATGCTTTACTATAGATTACAAAATCTCCTAATCCAGATGGTAGTGTAAGTATAGGTACGGACGTCAATCTTTTCTTCAACTCTTGAAAACTAATTTCACATGTTGAACTTCATTCGAACTTAGTCTTTTTTCTATGTAAGTTGAGTTAAAGGTCCTGAAATTTTTAAAAAGTCCTACTTTCAATAATACCCAACTAATCCCAAGAAACTTCTTACTTCTGATGAATTAATTGGTCTAGCCCAATTTACAATAGTTTTCACTTTCTTAGGATCTATAGCTACTCCATTCTCAGATATGATATGACCCAAGAAGGCAACACTCCTGAGCCAAAATTCACAACAACTATGGATGAGTTGGTAAAGGTGTATATAGAGAAGATAATGCAATTACATGGCATACCGATTATCATTGTATCTGACAGAGATCTACAGTTTGTTTATGATTCTGAAAGGGCTTTAATAAAGCTATGAGGACTACAATAACTCTTAGCACTGCTTTTCACTCACAAACTGATGGACAATCTGAACGTACTATTTAAACGTTAGAGGATATACTGCAGGCATATGTAATGGATTTCAATGGCAGTTGGGTTGACCATTTGATATTGATAGAGTTCTCCTATAATAATAGTTATCAACCAAATATCGGGATGGCTCCGTACGAGGCTTTGTATGGGAGGTAATGTAGATCACCGATGTGATGGAACAATATGGGAGAGAAGATAATTATTGGGCCAGAATTGGTGCAAATCACCTTGGAGAAGGTGCCACTAATCTGTGAATGAATTAAGGTGGCATAGGATAGACCAAAGAGTTGGGCAGACAACAAAAAGTGACCATTAGAGTTTAATGTAGGAGAGAATGTGTATTTCCGAATACAAAAAGGGGTAATAAGGTTTGGGAAGAGTGGTAAGTTAAGCCCACGATTTGTAGGTCCTTACAAGATTCTAAAAAGAGTTAGGGAACTTACTTATCGATTGGCTTTACCACCAGTACTGTCTAAGGTGCATAACGTTTCCCATGTTTCACAGTTAAGGAGGTATATTTCGGACCCAAGTTATGTGCTAGAAGTTAGACCGTTGAAAGTAACTGAAAATTTATCCTATGAGGAGATTCCTTTGAAGATTATAGATCGTAAAGAGCGGGTATTGTAAATACGTATTATACCCTATGTCAAGGTCTGGTAGACAAGTTATACATCTCGCTAAGCTACATGGAAGTTAGAGGAGGATATGCACAAGAAGTATCCCTCTTTGTTCGACCTAGAAGGTATGTATAAGTTTCGATGATGAAACTTTTGTAAGGAGGTAGAATGTAAATACCTAACCCAATTTAATTTGGGTTTTTTATTTTGACCGGCCTATATTGTGATTTTCTTTATTATGACCCATGAGATAGCTTATAGGCTTTGGGAGTCATGGGAGATTTAGTTAACTTGAGGGGATATATTTATTACTTAGTGTTTTTTTTTAAGTTAACCATACATTTTTATCTAAACGACGTTCTTTGATTTTTATTATCAGTTGCACAGAATAATCGTTCAAGGGTTCCAGACTCTGGAGGGGAAGCTTTGAGTTTCCACAATCTTAAAGGTGAGTTCTATGGGTTTTGATTCTTAATTCAATTGGAGAACGAGGATTAAATATTAGAAGGTTCTCTTCGTCTTTGTTTCTAGGAATCTAGAAAATAAGGTTAATTGATTCATTGAATGCTAGTTTCTTGATTGACTTTGGTGTTGTATGGTTTGATATTAGGGAGTGACTGTATTGATTAATTGGCTTGAATTTAAGATTTTAATGTAACTTCTGAGGTAAGTAGTTCTAGCATCTTCTATTTTTTTTAAAAATATTATGAAATTATATTTTCTGTATAAATTGGGGAGTTGAATTTGGTATTTTTTATTAGATTTGAACAATGTTATAATGTGTGTGAAAAATGGCTCATGGACCTAGGAGAAGAGGGTGGAAGAATATATTCTAAAATTTATGTGTGACTGAAATCCCTTTCAATCAATAAGAAATCTCAATTTGGCCTTCCTAATGAGATAAACAGTCAGAAATGATATTAGTGATCCTCTTTCTAATTTGAAATTCATGAGTTTTTGTTTGTTATATGTTACGAATGTGTTCAATTTAAGCTTTAGAAACTTGCTTGTTCTGTGTGTTTGTGTTTTGTGAAAAAAAGAAAGTGCCTTATTGATAGATGGAACTGGTCCAATTTGTCGTGTTTTTGTAATTAGCGCTACACTCCGTTTGATCATTTTCTGAAAGGAAAAAAAATTGTGGTTGTGATTAATGATTTCGGGATCCTGTTACTTTTTAAGTTCTATTTAGAAAAGTATGTATATAACGCCTTTGCATTTTTTTTGTGTTTTGGCTTTTGTGGACTTCGGTTTTTGTAAAACCGCTATCGCATGCTTTGTCAACTGTGTTTGATGTTGGGACTGATATTTTCTCAAAAAAAAAAATGTTTTCATTTTCCTTGGCTTGCAGGTTCTGCAAATTTGAATTGCTCTTGTTAATAAAAGATTTGGCTACTGCTCAGTTATTATGGATGTAAACGGGTCGGGTCCGAATCACCCTCTGTTCCGGATCCGATTAGCAATATATGGACCCGGACCCGACCTGAATATCTACAGGGTATAATATATAAAAACCTATATCCGATTATACAGGTATCGGGTCTAGGTTAGGTATACCCGACTTGAAAATATATAATAATATAAATATATTTTATATAAAAACATATAGCATATAATATATAATATATTTTATATTTTATCTAATATTTAAATTAATCAGGTATAGATATTATAATTTCATACTCGGACCTAATTATATAGGCTAAACGAGTAAATGGGTTCGGGACGGGTCAGGTAATAAAACACATATACCATACCCGCTATAAATGGGTTTCAGTACGGTTTGGGTATACATTTACACAGAATATTAAGGTATCTCAGTTTTTGGAGAATCCCACAAAAATACATTTACACAGAATATTAAGGTATCTCAAAGGTACTCCTGGACAAGGACTATTTTTCTCCACAAGTTCCAATAAGTGCATGACAGCTTACAGTGACTTAGATTTGGGATAATGCAATAAAACAAGAAAATTAGTAACTGGTTTCTGCATTTTCCTTGGAGAATCACTAATCTCCTGGAAGTCTAAGAAACAAATGACTGTTTCCCTCAACTCTACAGAGGCAGACATCGAGCTATGAGACAGGTTACATGTGAGATACAGTGGCTGACTTACTTGCTTGAAGAATCATAGATTGTTTCTAAACAACCTACTCCCTTTTTTGTGATAATAAAGGGGCTTAACACATTATAGAAAACAACAGTTTTCATGAAAAAACAAAACACTTGGAGATTGATTGCCACTATATTAGAGATAAGTATGCAGCAGGCCTCATCAAACCACTCCCAGTATGTTCATTAGCCCAACTAGCAGACATTTTCACTAATGCCTTATCACCAGCACAGTTTCACAAGAACCTATCAGCATTGCTTGTTATCAATCTATTTGTAATCTCTCATGAACATCCTAGATTGAGGAGGGTGGGGTGTTGAGAGAGCTGCTAAGTCACCATCCCACTTAGCAGCCACATTATCAACAGCAGCTGACATGGATCCAGTAAGACAAGAGCCATCTGGGCAGACTCACATGTGCACGTGAAAAAATCACCAGGAAAATCACAATCACACAAAAAATGCTGCGTTTAGTTTTGCCTTGATGATCACACATTTTATGCCTTGAACTGTATATACTTTCAATTTTTCTCATGAATATAAATATAGAACATTGTATTGATTTTTTGGTTAATGTGAAATATAGTCTTTCATTCCTCTCCTCTCAAGCTTTCTGCATTTATCTTCTTCTTCTTCTTCTTCTTCTTCTTCTTCTTCTTCTTCTTCTTCATCATCATCATCATTACAGAAAATCCATCATAAACCTGTTCATTTCTCTTAGGAAGCAATTTTGATAAATTTATGATAAAGCAACCGCAGTTCTTAAATTCATTCTCTATTTATAATTCTTAAACTTTAAATCATGTACTTGATCATCAAAGTATGACTTCAACATGTCATTCTTTGCATCTGTCTTGTTTATGAGATGGATGGGGATGTTCACAATGATCAACAGCAACAAAACAAGAAGTGTAGCAGAGGAGGCCTGAAAGATCACATGCATATGGGTATTATTGTAAATACCCAACCCAAGTGATTATGGGTCTCGTATTTTAACGGACCCATAAAGTGATATTTTTTTATTATGGCCCATGAGATAGCCCACAAGGTTTTAGGGGTCATAAGGGATTTAATTAAATTGATGGATGTATTTGTTATTTAGTATTTTTAAAAGTTAGACCTACGCCTTAACCTAAACGACGTTCTTTGGTTTTATCATCAGTTGACCAAAGCAATCATTCAAGGGTTCTAGACTCTGGGGAAGAAAGCTCTGACTTGCTTCAATCGTGCATGTGGGTTCTATTGGCTTCGATTATTAATTTAGTTAGAGCTTGAGGAGTAAATATTAGGATGTTCTCCTTATTTCTGGAATTTTAGATAATAAGGTTAATTGATTCATTGGGTTTTACTTCCTTGGATTGATATTGGTATTGTGTGGTTTGATATTAGGGAACGATTGTGTGGAGTGATTAGCTTGGATTGGAGGTATTAGTCTAACTTCTGAGGTAAGTGGTTCAGGCATCTTCTATTTTTTGAAATATTCTACGATTTGTATTTTCTGTATAAAATTTGGGAATTGAGTTTGGTTATTTTATTCTGATTTTGAATCATGGTATCATGTGTGCTATGTGTTTAATGGCTCATGGGTTAGAAGAAGGGAAGGAAGAACATGTTCTAAAATTCGTTTATGTGACTGAAATCCCTCTCAGTCAACAAGAAATATAAGTCTGGCCTCCCTGAGATTCATGAGCCTTTGTTTGTTGTGTCTTCAATTTGATCATGATGTTGAAAGAAAGGGAAAAAAAATGAAATGAAAGCGTGAACTACCGTTGATTTCGTTACCTGTGAATTGCAATTTTTTTTGTTACTGTGCGTTGGGCACATGATGTCTTAAAAAAAAAAAAAAGTCTTCATGCATCGTTGCGTAATGCTTTGTACAGAGGGTATTGTTGGTGGATCTGCTTGGTGTAGGGATGGCTATTGCCCCCACACACACACCAAAAAAAAAAAAAAATTTGTTTTATTTGGACGTGACTGCTGAGCACGTCTGTGGAATTGGTTTTTGCAGGGGACACCACTGATTTCAAATGATGGGTTTTTTAAAAAAAATCAAATTATTTTTATATTATTTCCTTTGTATGGTTGTGGGTCCAACTCCTTTTGATTTAAAATTTTAAACTAAGCTAATTAATTTTATTTTATAATTACATCATATTTTATTTCTACTTTATTATTGTTATTGAGGTGGTAGTTTATGTTATTTAATATTAGACTAAATATTATATCATTTGTATGTATGTATGTATGTATGTATGTATGTGTGTGTGTGTGTGTGTGTGTATTAAAAAATCAATTCATCTAATTATTGGGTATTATTCGATATGTTTTATTAGAAAGATATTATATGTAACATCTTCTTTCCCAAGAAGATGTTTGGACTACTTATTGGGCTAGTGTAACTCACTTTATTTAACATTTCGCAGATTGTGATCAAGAATATGAAGAGAATTGTGGAGACGGATGGGATTAGACTACACTTTTAAATTGATTGATTTTTTAGAGTTTTTACTTATTATGCCTTTTACTTTGGTTTAGATAATATTGTTCGCATAAATCATTAGTTAAGATTGAGTAAGACATTAGTTGTATTAAAGGTTTTATATTTTATTCATGGAATTATATTTCAGGATGTATATTTTTCCTTTTCCTTTGGAGGTGATTAGTTTAATTAAAATAATTTTTTTTTGAGTTAGAGGCTTAGTGTCTTCTTGGAGATGCTGCCGTGTAGCGTTTCGGATACGGACTCGGGTTCCATTTCGGGTTCTGGATTCGGGGCATTACATTTAGTGGTATCAGAGACTGCTCAAGGTTCATGATCTTTAATATTAAGTTATGATTTAATTTATTATGAATCCTAAGATAGGATAGGATATCAAATATTTTATGTCTAACTATTATAGTTTATTATTAGTAGTTTTATTTATTTATTCGACCAAAAAAAAATTCCCTTAATTATTTTAGCTACCTACTTATTTATTTAAATAGTTAGTTATTTATCTGAGTGATATTAATTATCACAATTACTTATTATGGGTGCGAGGTAGATGGCACGTGAGGGAAGGCATGAAAACGATAGTGAGGGTCTTAATAGTGAATCGGATGACATGAGCGTGCCACTGGCAAAATGGAGACGAAGAATACCGCGTCAACCGACAGGTGGAACCAGTCAACATGTGACCGGGCTTCCTCTGCAAGTTATACCAACAGCTATGCCTGGGCTAACGTCATCTAAATTAATGGCGACTTTGAATATGATGGCACAAGTTATGCAAAATCAACAACAGGTGCAGCAAGAACAGCAGAGATTGCAACTAGAGCAAGAGCAGAGGCAACAAAGGCTGGCATTGGGGGCTAGAGCGCATTATGAATGGCTTAAGAAGGCAGGAATGCCTATTGGAAATGTAGATCCGTTAAAGGCCAGCAAGTGGTTGAAAGAGTGAGAGAAATATTTTGAGATTCTAGAGATACCTGATGATGTCAAGCCGAAAATTGTACCTCCATTCCTAGTTGGAGATGCAAATCAATGGTGGAGAGGGGTAAAACCAGCATATGCTCAAGGTGAGAGATCTATGACTTGGGGGGTGTTCAAGAATGCATTTCTCTATCACTACTTTCCTGTGGCAATCAGACTACAACAACAGAACGAATTCTTCGATTTGATACAGACAGAAGGGATAAGTGTGGTTCACTACGCATCGCGATTTAATGCCTTGGGACAGTTTATACCAGAGATCATGGCCAATGAAACACTTAAGCTACAACGGTTTGAAAGTGGATTGCAAAAGAGAATTAAGGATCGGTTATCCTCGATGCTCTCGAAGAACTATGAAGAATCCTATACTAGGTGTCTTCACATTGAGGCAGAGATTAAGAAAGGTGATGCTGAAAAGGAGAAGAAGAGACCGAGACCTATCTTCAGTCAGGGCCAAGTTCAAGACCAGTGGGACCCCTAGCAGCAAAAAGACGTCTATTGCCCAAAACTTCTCCGGCAGTAGCTTCTTATGATAAAAAGAAGCTTTGTGAGACTTGTCAGCGTATTCATCCCGGCGAATGTAGATGGAAGACTAGGGCTTGTTTCAAGTGTGGAAAGATAAGGCATCGTATTGGGGAGTGTCCGATAATGGCTCAGGAAGCATCAAGACCTGCTACTCAACCGGTTATGAGGCCAGCGGAGCAAAAGAAGCCGAAGGTTAGGGTTTTTGCACTAACTCAACAGGAGGTTGAGATTGCGGATGATGTGGTAACAAGTACCCTACTAATTCATTCTGTACCAACTTTAATGCTCTTTGATTGTGGTGCCACCCATTCTTTTGTGTCTTAACGTTTTGCCAAAAATTTAAAATTAGCCCCTACCTCTTTAGTCGATCCTTTTCATGTGTCTATTCCTAGTGGAAAAGTTTTAGTCTCCAAGCTTGTGATGAGGGGATGTAGGGTAGAGATTGGAAATGAGGTGTTAGATGCTGATCTCATCCAAATTCCAATGGTGGATTTTGATGTGATTCTCGGAATGGATTGGCTTTCTTGCAATTGTGCAATAATCGACTGCAAGGGTAAAAAAGTAAATTTTGCAATTCCAGGGAAAGACGAATTTCATTTTCTGGGAGGTTTGGAGAAGCGGGCGAGCAAGTTGAAACCGATCATATCAGCCATAAAGGCACGAAGAGATCTTCAAAAAGGATGTGAAGGTTTCTTAGCTTACGCATTGGATACTCAAAGAAGGGGCAAACATTTGAAGATATACCAGTGGTGTGTGACTTTCCAGATGTATTCCCGGAAGAATTACCGGGATTATCCCCTGAGCGAGAAGTAAAGTTCCAGATTGTTTTGATACCGGGAGTGGAACCAATCTTAAAGGCCCCGTATAGAATAGTGCTGCTGAATTGCGAGAATTAAAGACACAACTGCAAGAATTATTGGATATGGAATTTATACGCCCAAGTGTATCCCCGTGGGGTGCTCCAATTTTATTCGTGAAGAAAAATGATGGCAGTATGAGACTCTGTATTGACTACTGCGAACTTAATAAGATCACTATTAAGAACCAGTACCCGTTACCCTGGATAGATGATCTCTTTGACCAGTTGAAAGGTGCTTGTGTGTTTTCCAAGATTGACTTGTGCTCTGGATATCATCAGTTAAGAATTAAGGCAGAGGATATACCCAAAAGTGCTTTCCGGACTCGTTATGGACATTATGAGTTTTTGGTTATGCCATTTGGAATGACTAATGCCCCAGCAGCATTTATGGACTTGATGAACCGAGTCTTCAAGCCTCAATTAGATAAGTTTGTAGTGATATTTATTGATGACATTTTGATATATTCATCGTCCGAAGAAAAGCATGCGAAGCATTTGGCAGTGGTTTTGCAGACCTTGCGGAAGGAGAAATTGTACGCGAAATTTAGCAAGTGTGAATTTTAGCTTCGGAGTGTTGGTTTTTTGGGTCATGTCATATCTAAAAATGGAGTGGTTGTAGATCCTAAGAAAGTAGAAGCCAATGTAAATTGGGCTAGACCAACCAATGCATCTGAAGTGAGAAGTTTCTTGGGGTTAGCTAGGTATTATTGAAAGTTTGTAGAGGATTTTTCAAAAATTTCAGGACCGTTAATTCGTCTTACCCAGAAAAAGACCAAGTTCGAGTGGAGTTCAGCATGTGAGACCAATTTTCAGGAGTTAAAGAAAAAATTAACGTCCGCACCTGTACTCACATTACTATCCGGATCAGGAAGTTTTGTAATCTATAGTGATGCGTCGAAGAATGGCTTGGGTTGTGTACTAATGCAGAATGGGAAGGTTATAGTCTATGTGTCATGACAATTAAAGCCTTATGAGCAAAATTATCCCACTCACGATTTTGAGTTAATTTCAGTGGTTTTTACTCTAAAGATCTGGAGGCACTACCTGTATGGAGAGCCTTGTGAGGTGTTTTCGGACCATCAAAGTTTGAAATATTTGTTCACCCAGAAGGAGCTTAATATGCATCAACAGAGATGGCTAGAGCTGCTTAAGGACTATGATCTGAAGATTAGCTATCATCCGGGGAAAGCCAACAAAATAGCCAATGCATTGAGTAGGAAGAACAATACCCTAGCAGCTATGATCACTCAGCAGAGATAATTGATATTGGAATTTGAGAAATTGGAGATAGAAGTAGGAGGGTCTGCAAAAGGATATGTAGCAGTTTTAACGTTGCAACCAATCTTAGTGGAACGTATAAAGACGACTCAATGTATGTATACTAGTTTAGAGAAGAAGAAGAAGAAGAAGAAGAAGAAGAAGAAGAAGAAGAAGGAAGTCCGTGATGATTAGCAAGTAAATTTCCAAATTCATGATGACGGGAGTTTGAGATTTAGAGGAAGATTATGTGTACCTAACCATCCAAGTTTAAAAGCTGAAATTTTGAAAGAAGCGCATAACTCTAAGTTGTCGGTATATCCTGGGGGTACTAAAATGTATAGGGACTTGAAGAGAAACTTTTAGTGAAGCGGAATGAAGAGGAAGATAGCGGAATATATTTCTCGGTGTATAGTATGTTAGCAAGTGAAGGCCGAACACCAAAGACCAAGAGGATTGCTAAAACCTTTGGAGATACCTATATGGAAATGGGAGCATATCACTATGGACTTTGTTGTTAGGTTGCCAAGATCAAGGTTGGAGAAGGATACTATTTGGGTGATTGTAGATAGACTGACTAAATCTGCGCATTTCTTGTCAATGAAGGCTACAGCAACAATGGATGAGTTGGCAAAGATGTACACGGAGGAAATAGTGCGATTACACGGCATACCAGTTAGCATTGTGTCTGACAGGGATCCACGGTTTGTTTCATGATTCTGGAAGAGCTTTAATAAAGCTATGGGGACTTCGATAGCACTTAGTACTGCATTTCACCCACAAATCGATAGGCAATCCGAATGCACGATTCAAACATTGGAGGATATGTTGCGGGCATGTGTGATGGATTTTAAAGGTAGTTGGGTTGATAATTTAATGTTGGTAGAGTTCTCGTATAATAATAGTTACCAGACAAGTATTGGAATGGCTCTGTATGAGGCATTGTATGGGAGGAGGTGTAGGTCACCGGTGTGCCGGGATAATATTGGTGAGAGGATAATTACTGGACCAGAATTAGTACAAATTACCTTAGAGAAAATGACATTGATCTGCGAGCGAATTAAAGCAGCGCAAGATAGACAAAAGTGTTGGGCAACAGCAAAAGGCGACCATTGGAGTTTAAGGTGGAGGAGAAGGTGTATCTTCAAATTTCTCCTACTAAGGGGGTGATGAGGTTTGGAAAGAGTGGAAAGCTAAGTCCTCGTTTTGTAGGTCCTTATGAGATTCTGGAAAGAGTTGGGGAACTCGCTTATTGTTTGGCTTTGCCACCGGCACTATCTAAGGTGCATAGCGTTTTTCATGTTTCTCAATTGAGGAGATACATTTCAGATCCAAGTCATGTGTTAGAGGCTGAACCATTGAAAGTGATTGAAAACTTGTCATACGCGGAGATTCCTTTAAGGATTGTGGATCGTAAGAAGTAGCTATTGCGAAGACGTATCATTCCATATGTCAAGGTCCAGTGGACAAATCATACGCCTCACGAAACTACATGGGAATTGGAGGAAGACATGCGCAAAAAGTATCCATTGTTGTTTGACTTGGAAGGTGCGTATAAGTTTCGAGGACGAAACTTTTGTAAGGGGATGGAATGTAAATACCCAACCCAAGTGATTATGGGTCTAGTATTTTAACGGACCCATAAAGTGATTTTTTTATTATGGCCCATGAGATAGCCCACAAGGTTTTAGGGGTCATGAGGGATTTAATTAAATTGAGATATGTGTTTGTTATTTAGTATTTTTAAAAGTTAAACCTACGCCTTAACCTAAATGACGTTCTTTGGTTTTATCATCAGTTGGTCAAAGCAATCATTCAAGGGTTCTAGACTCTGGGGAAAAAAGCTCTGACTTGCTTCAATCGTGAAGGTGGGTTCTATTGGCTTCGATTATTAATTTAGTTAGAGGTTGAGGAGTAAATATTAGGATGTTCTCCTTATTTCTGGAATTTTAGATAATAAGGTTAATTGATTCATTGGGTTTTAGTTCCTTAGATTGATATTGGTATTGTGTGGTTTGATATTAGGGAACGATTGTGTGGAGTGATTAGCTTGGATTGGAGATATTAGTCTGACTTCTGAGGTAACTAGTTCAGGCATCTTCTGTTTTTTGAAATATTCTACGATTTGTATTTTCTGTATAAAATTTGGGAATTGAGTTTGGTTATTTTATTCTGATTTTGAACTATGGTATCATGTGTGCTATGTGTTTAATGGCTCATGGGTTAGAAGAAGGGAAGGAAGAACATGTTCTAAAATTTGTTTGTGTGACTGAAATCTCTCTCAGTCAATAAGAAATATAAATTTGGCCTCCCTTATGGGATAAATAGTCAGGACTGATATCAGTGATCCTTTTCCTAATTTGAAATTCATGAGCCTTTGTTTGTTGTGTCTTCAATTTGATCATGATGTTGGAAGAAAAGGAAAAAAAAATGAAACGAAAGCGTGAACTACCATTGATTCTGTTGCCTGTAAATTGCAATTTTTTTGGTTACTGTGCACTGGGCACATGATGTCTTTAAAAAAAAAAAGTCTTCATGCGTCGTTGCGTAATGCTTTGTATAGAGGGTATTGTTGGTGGATCTGCTTGGTGTGGGGACGGCTATTGCCCCCACACACATAAAAAAAAAATTGTTTTGTTTGGACATGACCGCTGAGCACGTCTGTGGAATTGGTTTTTGCAGGGGACACCACTGATTTCAAATGATGGGTTTTTTTTAAAAAAAATCAAATTGTTTTTATATTATTTCCTTTGTATGGTTGTGAGTCCAACTCCTTTTGATTTAAAATTTTAAACTAAGCTAATTAATTTTATTTTATAATTAAATCATATTTTATTTCTACTTTATTATTGTTATTGAGGTGGTAGTTTATGTTATTTAATATTAGACTAAATATTATATCATTTGTGTGTGTGTGTGTGTGTGTGTATATATATATATATTTTAAAAATCAGTTCATCTAATTATTGGGTATTATTCGATGTGTTTTATTGGAAAGATATTATATGTAACATCCTCTTTCCCAAGAAGATGTTTGGACTACTTATTGGGCTAGTGTAGCTCACTCCATTTAACATTTCGCAGATTGTGATCAAGAATATGAAGAGAATTGTGGAAACGGATGAGATTAGACTACGCTTTTAAATTGATTGATTTTTGAGAGTTTTTACTTAATATAAGTTTTACTTTGGTTTAGACAATGTTGTTTGTATAAATCCTTAGTTAAGATTGAGCAAGACATTGGTTGTATTTAAGATTTTATATTTTATTTATGAAATTATATTTCAGGATGTATATTTTTCTTTTTCCTTTGGAGGTGATTAGTTTAATTAAAGTAATTTTTTTTGAGTTAGATTCTTAGTGTCTTTTTGGAGATACTACCGTGTAGTGTTTTGGGTACGGATTTGAGTTCCATTTCGGGTTCCGGATTCGTGGCATTACAATTATAGCCACAAGATTACTGGGAGATGACAGAGAAGCTCAAAATACACTCTACATAATAAACCATCATTCTATATATAAAGTTTCAAGACTATTGAGCCTGGGGGCACGATGGTGGTGCATCAAGGGAATATAGTACATACAAGTGTACTGAAATACTTTTGTAGGGCATTCAAAATTTAGAACACATAGTTTACAACAAAGTAGTAGCAGACACATATTTACTTAGTAACTAATTAATTGCACCATTGAGAAGAGATAGATTCAATCATCTGGGGGAGTGGTGTTGCAAGATGGTATATGAAAGCTTCCCCTCAATATGTAGAAAGCTTGGATGTTTCAGAACTGGATCCCTGCTCAGTCGCATAATTAGTAGTTGGGCTGCAAGCATTCAGCAAGGTGCATATGTCATATATTTTGAGCGACTTCTGGGCATAAATGGGGATCCAGGGTGCATTGGTTGAAACTAGTCTCTTACACTGCCAAAAAGAGTTGTTTTCAGAAAAATATATCAGTATTAGGATCACAACATGAACCTCTTTATCAATTAGCTACTCAGTGCATTGTTTAGCTTCATTATGGATAATAATGGAATAGGAGAAGGTTTCCAAAGCTAGCAACGAGAAGAAGGAAATTTAAGTTGGCCAAAAGCTTGGTTACTTCTGTATGGCATATCAGTTATGTATGTGCAAGGGGACTCTTGATTTTGATTCTCTTCCATATAGTTGTGGTGTTGGATTCTGATCATAATTTTCTAAAGAGTACAACCTAGGAGATCAGTTATTCTTTACCACTGCAGTTATTCCAATGCAGGCAATCAAATAGTACTTACATTCTTTACAGGACCCTCCACAGAGTCACATGCCCTCAGAAGCAGCTCAACTATGTCCAGCTGAAACAAGCCAATGAAAGAAGAGTTTAGCCCCGCAAGATTAGAACAATCTTAGAAAAGATACAGTAAGGATGCCCAAAGATCAATAATTCTAGCATAAGATAGTTTTACTAGTTCTGCAACTGTTCATTTGACTATAGCAGCCTCTTTATAGCCAGTTTTCTATTTGAGGACTATGTCCAAACCTTATTTATGGTGCTCACAACTATCTAGGATGGGGAAAATAAAAATGAAAAGGAAAAACTTTGATTAAAAAGACATTTAAACACCATATAGACCAGATATTCACATCTCTGGAAAGCAGAAGTGTAGAAAAGCCAAAATAGAGTATGTAAACTGAAAAAGAAGTTATCAGATCAGCTGAAAGGCACAGAATATACCTGAGAGTCTGGATGTTTCAATTTCAATGAGGCTTCTGTAACAGCATGATGGCAGAACTCACAGCCATTCTCAGAAAGATGCTGAGACACGTTTGTTTCACAGAGGCCAAATAGTGCGCAAAGTGTTTCAGGTGTTAACTTTGAACCTTCAGAGAAAATCATAGGAACATAATAGTCCACCAGTGCAACACACTGCAATTGTAGAATTTGAGTGTTGGGGCAGAAGTGTCAAGAATATCACGAGAAATAAATGAAAAGTAAATCAGCGTGACATCGAAGTCTCGGCATGTTTTAAAGTCTATACGAACTCTAAAAATCATAATCAACAATTGCAGCTTGAGGCCAAAGGTCTGCAATCACCTCAGCCTTCAAGGTAACTGTCAAAGAGCAAAGCAAGTGAAGGGCGGCTGTGACCTCTGTTTCGTTCGTGCTGTTAGAAAGGTACTCGAGGATTGGTGCAACAAACACCTCACACAGTGTGCACAGACCTTGAACTTCCCTCTCATGCTGCTGGTGATTCATCTGGAGCGCTGCACAAAGAAAGTAAGCCTCGCTTATTGCTTAATTCACCACCAGAAAGTGTCACACTTAGAAACAATCAACTGATAAAAGAAATCTCATTTTCGGGCATTGTTTCAGAACTACCTGAAGCAATCTCATTTTGGATGGGAGACACATCAGTGGTTACCTCCCTAGCACTGCAGCACCAGCTGGTTCCCAGTACAATAAGAAATAAGAGAACCTTGGCTTCCATTCTGCCAGAGTGAAAAAGTTGAAGTAAACCAGGAAAAGCATAACCATAAAGCATATCAAAGGGATATGTAATAACTGGAATGGCAATCAAATATGGAAAAATTCACAATTGACCATTGTGCAGAATACAAAGTCTCCTGAGGCAGAAATTCACAAGGAGACGCTTCCAAAATCAAAATTCCAAGTAGTGTTCCTCCTTAGTCTTCCATTTAGTTGCACTACTTATCAACTATCAAGAATTCATCAATTCTTTGATCATTGAAGGGAAGAAAACTACAATAGCGAAGAACACAATCGGCCTACATATTCACAATAGCAAAAATAACAGTTTTCTTGGATAATGAAAATATTTTAAATTGTCGAAGCATCACATTATCAAATCAGCGACAAAAAATGACAATATCAAGAAGATAAGTTTCTATACCTGAATCTTTCAGAAGACTTAATGTGCAAGTCAGTCACAGGGAGAACAAAGAAAGCAAGGAGCTTTGAAGAAGAGGGATAGAAAAGCACTAAAGACTTGCTCATGGCTTTTCTCAATTATTTAACGGGGAAGTATTCTCCTATGCTCCATTGATTCCTTTTAGCCTGTGGCCCTTTCCAAATTTTAAATCGCCATCTGTTTGTCCTTTTTCTATTCTCTCAAAACAATCCAAAGTTTTCTCCTTTTTAATCCCACTTTTGACTTTTAGCTTCAGCTTTCCTACTTCTCCAAAATTAACGAAAAAGAACCCAGTTCCTCTTAAAGATTCTACCTTGCTTAACTGGCTTGGGTAGAATAGATCTCCTCCTCTTCGTTTTGCAATGGAAAGATTGTCCCTCTACTTGTTTCTTCTTTCTTTTGTTTATTTTCTCATTATATATCTTTTTGGAAAAATCCTCAAATTTCAATATTTCAAGCTGCTCTTCTAAGGGCAAAATTAAAAACCACCCATGCAAAAATTTCTAATGATGCATGTCTTTGATGGTTGCTTCCCTAGTCTAGTACTCGTGAGCTTTTTCCTTTTTATTTTTTATTTTTGTTTGGTGGATCCAATTTACATTTCGAATAATACATGTTCTTTGAATTTAAGTGGTTAAATTTATTTAGTACTTTATTTTTTCTTTTTTTAAAAATAGTTAATTTATTACTTTTTTTAATAAAGTATGTCTTTTTAAAGTAATCATTTTATTACTTTCTCAATAAAGTATTTTTTTTAAAAGTAATAGTTTCTAATACATATCCTTTAAATTTGGATAACTTAGTTTATTTAACACTTTATTTTCTTTTTTTACATCTAGTATACAATACTTAATTTAATTAATTTTTCTTTACCAACAAAACATGTCTTCTTTTTTTTTTTTTAATAATACTCCATCTTGAACGATCTCAATCCTAGGACCCTGTGGAGCTTTGAAGATAAATGTATGGGCTATATGAAGCTTAGTCTAGTTAGCTTTTTCCTTCTTTTTTTTTCGTCTTGATATAGTTAGCTTTCTTCTCCTTTGTTGGCGGGCTTGCCCTCACTCTTTCCTAACTGCACCGATATGAATGATTATTAATATCTCAAATACTAGTTTTACATGTGTCCTGTCTCCTCACAATCATCGAGACTTGTCCTTGCCTGTCCTCGCAGCCGTGGAGGACTGATAGATCCTATGCATGATTCCATTAGCCACACAAGATCACTGGTGACAAGAGAAGCTACAACCTGATAAAGTAACTTTAAATACCAAGTCAGGAATTCAAAGCTGTTCAATACAATAAGGTTCTTACTTTGTTAGAATAAAATCAAATATGAATTTTTATGAGTATTCATATTTTAAAAATTAAGACTTTTCCTTTACTAAAGTAAAATTAAATTTAAATTTTTATGATTATAAATCTTGAAGAGTGACACATAATCTTTAAGAATGATCGAACAAAATTAGGACACTTGATTATAGTAAAAAAAAAAAAAAAACTACTGCTGGCAGCATAAGTGTTCATTGATTTATTCTTTTCTATCATGGATCTCGTATTTACAAAATGCTGGAAAAAGTGAGTACTTAAAGCACTTTTCAACATTAGACTAAATCTAGATGGCATAAACGTAAGCCATATTTTGCAGCATTAAGAACAAAATTCAAGTTTTGAAAGGCCAGGAGATACATTTATTGTAATGTCTTGGGGGGATAAACTACAAACAAGTTCAGGCAAGTATGCCTTTTTGAGAGGATTTAAAGTTTAGAACATGCACAAAAGTACAACAAAGCAGAGAGTTCATTTACTTGGCAAGTAAATAATTGCACCATATGTTCGGTCATTTGGAGAAATGGTACTGCCAGGGTGGTTTATACAAGCTTCCAACCAATATGCAGAATGCATGCTTGCTTTAGAACTGGATGCTTGCTCTGTAGTAGTAGTAGTTGAACTGCAAGCGTGCACCGCAGTGCATATATCATGTTTTTCCAGGAACTTTTCAGCATCATTAAGAAGCAAGGGTGCATACTCGAAGACTAGTCTCTTACACTGCCAAAAAGAATTGTTTTCAGAGAGAGAATAGAAAATATATCAGCAAGAGACGTGTGCAGAAAATAGCAAAATTAAAGAAACTGACAATGAACATAAGGCTTCATTTATTTCTCATTAAAGAAGAATCAATACATCAATGTTATATATATATATATATATATATATATATATATCTCTCTCTCTGAAATTGGATCTCAATTAAACTATCAACTAAATCTAGTGAAATCTAAAGTACATCTAACAGAATAATTAACAGCTGTTAACAGCTTTTAAATGTTGTGCATTGATGACTTAGCATATGACCTGAAAACAACATCTGCAGCAGTTGACTTGGTAGCATCCTTCAGTGCTGTAGCAGCTGACTTGGCGGCAGACTCAGCAACATGGTTCAGAGTCTGTTGCTTATCTTTGAGCCTTTGATGCTTAATTTCAACAACCCCCCTCAAGTTGGATGCAGAAATAACTCCTAAATGGGATAATAGAAGAGAAAAAGGACCAGAAGCCAAAGCCTTTGTAAAGAAATCAGCTAATCGTTGAGCAGATGATACTGGTAATGGCTTAATGCAACCAGCTTGGTACTGATCTCGAACAAAATGACAATTCAGCTCTATGTGTTTAGTCGTTTCATGAAACACAGGGTTTTCAACCAAGTATATGGCACTTCTGTTGGCATAGAACAAAGGAACAGGCAAAGCATAAGGAAAACTAAGTTCATGAAAGAAATGAATAAGCCACTGTAGTTCACAAACAGATTGAGCTAAAACTCTATATTCTACCTCAGCAGAACTTATAGCAACTACTAATTGCTTCTTGGATTTGCAGGACACAAGAGTAGAACCAAAATAAATGCAATAACCAGTGATGGATCTTTGAAAATCCATATATCCAGCCCAATCTGAATTAGCATAACCTTGCAAGGCAAAGGAATTATCAACTGGAAAATGTAATCCAAAATCAATAGTACCCTTTAGATATCTAAGAAGTCTATAAACAACTTGCATATGAAAGATTGTTGGAACTGTGAGAAATTGACTGAATTGCAAAAGCAATATTTGGACGGCTGTTAGTCAAGTATAACAATTTCCCATCTAGACTTCTATAAAGTGAAACATCAAAAAACAATTCTGAATCTCCAGTAGCCAGTTTGACCTTACTGTCTAAAGGAGTAGACACTGGTTTATAGCCAATGTATCCATGTGTTTAAAGTATATCCAAAATATATTTTTGCTGAGATAAAACAATACCATTTGAATCTCTATGGATTTCAAAACCAAGAAAGTAGTGAAGATCTCCCAAATCTTTGATTTGAAACTGATGATGCAACTAATTTTTTACTTCAGTAATAGCATCAAAATGAGGGCTGAAAACAAGAATATCATCAACATACACCAAGATAGCAATAAACAAGTCAGTGGTCCTCTTAAAAAACAGACTATAGTCACTTTTTGACTGACAAAAACCAAGTGATATCAAGTAGGCAGTAAGTTTAGCATTCCATTGCCTACTAGCCTGTTTCAGACCATATAGTGATTTGTCAAGTTTGCAAACCAAAGAACTATCTGCAGTAACAAATCCTGGAGACAAATCCATATAGACTTCTTCAAGCAAGTCACCATGTAAAAAGGCATTATTCACATCTAATTGATGAATATACCATTTAGATTTTGCAGCAAGAGCTAACATCAACCTAATAGTTGTAATCTTCACCACTGGAGAAAATGTGTCCAGAAAATCAATTCCCTCTTGTTGTGTGTAACATTTGGCAACAAGTCTTGCCTTATACCTATCAACTGATCCATCAGCCTTATATTTGATTCGATACACCCATTTACAACCAACAGTTTGCTTCCCAGCAGGTAAAGGAATTAAGTGCTATGTTTTGTTTTCCTCTAAAGCAGTAATCTCAGATCTCATTGCTTGACACCATTCTTTGAATTTCATAGCCTCAAAGTAATGTTTAGGTTCAAAATGTTTGTTAACATTGCATAGAAAAGCTGAGGATGCAATGGAAGGAATAGAGTATGGTGTGGTGATTTTCTGTACTTTAGAGCAAACATAATCAGAAAAATGAGCAGGTGTAATGATAGTTCTAGTGGATCTTCTAAGAGGAACTTCAGAATTAGAGGTGTAAGGTAAATGTGAGTCTTGTTGATAAGAAATGTGAGGCATTTGAACAGATGTAGCATAAGGTAATGGCAACACAGGTTTACTCACAGTTGAATTAGATGAAGTAGGTTGATGAGCAAATGGGAATTAAAATTCTATGAAATGTACATTTCTAGATAGAAAGATCTCTCTAGAAGAGAAATCTAGTAACAGAAAACCTTTTATGGTGGAGGAATAACCAAGAAAAACACATGGTTTGCTTCTAAAATCAAATTTACTTTTGGGTGGCAATTGGACACAAGCATAGGCCAAACTACCAAAAACCTTAAGACTGCTATAATCTGGAGACTTGTGATTCAGTTCAAATGGAGTTTGTTGATTTAACACAGGAGTAGGAGTAAGATTTATAATGTATACAACATGTTGAACACAATAACCCCAATAGACAAGAGGTATTTGAGATTGAAACCTAAGTGCTCTTGCAATATTAAGAAAATGTTGGTGTTTTCTTTCTACAATTCCATTCTGTTCAGGGGTATAGGGACATGATGTTTGATGAACAATGCCATTTGAATGATAAAAATTAGCAAGTTGAAATTCAAGACCATTATCAGATCTTAAGGTTTTAACCTTCTTATGAAATTGAGTATTAGCATAAGCAATAAAATGTTGAATCAAATGTCTAATTTCAGATTTTTGTTTCAACAAAAACACCCAAGTAAATCTACTAAAATCATCAACTATAGTAAAAAAATATCTGTGACCATGAATAGTACTGGTGTTAAAAGGTCCCCAGATATCCATATGAATCAAATCAAAAATAGATTCTACAGTGCCTTGATGTAAAGAAAAAGGAGATTTGTGTTGCTTTGTCAATGGACAAATTGGACAAAAAATATCAACAACAGGTAGAACAATAGAGGGATCAATCTTTTTCACTTCAACTAACTGTTTTGTAGACAAATGACCTAGTCTAAAATGTCATAACAATGTCTTATTATAGAATTCACCACTGGTGATATCATAGACTGAATTCACAAGAGATGTAGGCTGGTGTGGATCAAGATGAAAAAGGCCTCCAGATAGACTAGCTGATCCAATCATCCGACCATGATGTGGATCCTGAATAAAATAAGAATTATTTCTAAAGGTTATAACACATTTTAGTTGCTGAAGAAGTCTACTAACAGATATCAGATTGAAAAAGAATTTTGGAATGAATAGGACTTTATCTAAAACCAGAGAAGAACTCAATTGTACTGTGCCTATGTGTGAAACATGAACTATATCTCCAGTCGGTAATTTTATGGACACATTTTGTGCAGAATGATAATCAGTGAAAGAATCTAAACAGGAGCAAATATGGCCTGTTGCCCTGAATCCAAAATCCAAACTGAAGAGTATGTACCTACATTCCACAAAAGGTACATTGCAACCTTCTATTCATATTGTTCCCTTTTCTAAAACCTTGGTATCCAGCATTCTGAGCACTTTTCCCATTAGCATTCCCAACTACATTTGATATGAGCTCATGTTTGGGAACATGTCCAAATTGTGTAGATGAATCAATCACATTGTTTCTTGCAGAAAATACTTAGAGGATTTGCAGAAGTTGAACTATCACCTTGTGCAGAATGGTAATTAAGGGACCTTTCATGAGTAGAGACCATAGAGAAAGCTTGATTTATAGTTGGAAATGGTTTTGTCAGTAAAATCTGAAACTTTATCCCAGCAAACTCTTTCTTCAATCCTTTTATAAATCGGATAACAAAGTCAGCATCATTGTTTGTCTTGACCTCAGGCAATACTGGACATTGGAATTTGGATCACAGTAACAAATAGTAAGAGGCCTTAAGTTCAACAATTCTTCCCACAAGGTCTTTAGATTTGTGTAATACTCATTGACAGTTAGTGAACCTTGTTTCAAATTATAAATGTCTTCTTGAAGGTCTGAAATTCTAAATGAATCACCTTGAGAAAATCTTTCACAAAGATCAGTCCAAACATCATAAGCATTGTCCATCCAAATCACACTTTGAGCTATGGATGATGATATTGAATTCAGAATCCATGGCAGGACTATGTTATTACATTGTTCCCAAGCTGCATGTGAGGTATGAGTTCAAATTGGTGCTTTGATGCTACCATTAACAAAGCCTAATTTGTTTTTTAGAGATTAAAGTCATCCGCATAACTCTACACCACTGATGATAATTCCTTTCATTCAAAGATGGTTGAACCAAAATCAAGGATAGATTTTCATTCGGATGCATATAAAATGGACTTGATATTGAAAATTCCTGATTAGCCATAAATGCTTAAACAGAATGCACAATCTTCACAGCGTCAATAACCAAAAAATATAAGACACCAATCGATTGACCAGAAAATTCAAACATCCATAGCTTCAACAACCAGAAATTGTAAATCACCAATTCAATTTATCAGAAAAATCAAATATCAACTCGATCAGAATGTTCAGACATCAATTCCTCCAGAAAGTATGTAGACAATCGAATATTTTTTATTCTCATAATTACCTTATAGAAACAAAAGAAATGCATATAGAGAAAAGGAGATTCTAAATCTAGTTTTCATCTTCAACAAATTATGAGCAGCACAAGCATTTGAAGGCTCTGATACCATGAAGAAAACAGCAATGCAGAAAACAGCAAAATCAAAGAAACTGACAATGAACATAAGGCTTCATTTCTTTCTCATTAAAGAAGAATCAATACATCAATGTTATATATAAACATTTGAAATTGGATCTCAATTAAACTATCAACTAAATCTAATGAAATCTGAAGTACATCTAACAGAATAATTAACAGCTGTTAACAGCTCTTAAATGTTGTGCATTGGCGCCAAGAAAATGCTTCAACCGGGATCAAAACAGAATTCTATTGATGACTTGGCATATGACTTGGAAACAACATCTGCAACAGCTGACTTGGCAGCAGAATTAGCAACATTCTTCAGAGTCTACTACTCATCTTTGAGCCTTTGATGCTTAATTTCAATAGCGTGCACAGAAGAAATAACAAAAAAATAAAACACCTTTTCACAATATTTCTTACCTTATTTGCATGACCATCCCCAGCCTTGCACACCTTCAAAAGCAAATCGACTATGTCCAACTAAAAGAAGCCAATAAAAGACGGATTAAGTCCACTACGATTAGAACAATCTTAGAAAGATAAAGTAAGGATTAGATCATATACTAGTACTAGAAGATAAAATCACTTCAACAGACTAAATGACACCAAGCATGTTTGAAACAGCATTGAGCATGCTAGAAACTAGCAATTTTCCTTGTTACAATTTGGCATCAAGTTTCTCAAAAAGTTAAATTTACTTTCAATAATTACATAATCCCTTGACAGAAATGGCTATTTGCGTTATAGCTAAGAGCCCTTTTTTATTTTTAGTGCTATTAATAGTTTCATCTAATTAATGGGCATTGCGGTATTTATCATAGAAACAATCAGCTGATAACAAATCTCAACACAACTGTCCTTTTAAATAGAGAAGCTCATGGTTTGATTCCCAGAGAGATTATTATATATTTTGACCCATCTGCAGCATAAGGAGCTGATAAAAAAATGTATTTTAACCATGTGTTGCAAGAGTCTTACAACCTAGGATTGCAAAGAAATTGAGCTTTCACAAGTGGCTAGCCTTGAAAGCTCATTGAACTTACTACAGTTATATTATATAATTATAATTTTTTATTATATACACAATGTTTTATGGTGCAGGTTAAGATTTCAGACAAGATATAGCAACTTGAGTTTGACCTCGCTAGGAACTCCATCTCCTCTAGTTCACTTCACTTCAATTTTTTTTTTATGTCCCTAATTCTACATCAACACCCTTAACAAAATAAGGCCATATTACAAAGCCTAAAATGTCTCTCCATTGTCCTTCCCACCCCCAAAGCCATCAAGTGAGACATTTTTCAGTTGAGCTTGGCTAGATTGCGGCCTTATTTCCACCAGAGGCAGATCCAGTGGGAGCACAGCCACAAATCTTCACCATTTGAACATGAAAAACAGATTGTTTCATCATTATTTGAATATTATTATCTATAAATATGTGACTTTCTAAAGCAAGTAGATTCATTCAAACACATTACAAGACCTAATAAATCGATAAGTCTCTAGAGTTTTCTAGAATCAATGCCATGGAAAATAGGCCCCAGTAACTTGACTGAACTCATTTTCCGATATATTAGGATTTGAAATTTTACTGCCACAACTGTGTGGTTACATGAAGTGTTGATTCATGTTATGTTACTAGATAAATGCAGAGTAGAGTGATTACATAGTAGTGTATATATTTTGGTTAGTATACAATACTAACTTCATTTTCACAATTTTAGATTATTTACTCTGCTGCCAAAAATACATCCCACCCCAATTTATAACGATCACAAATATCCAAAGGGGGGAGGGAAAAAGAAAAACTTGCAGTCGGAATATGACTTCTTCAAAAGAACAGAAGCCACTATCCATGAAAACAAACTTATCAAGTCTCAGAAAATGGCAATTCACAAGCGTTCCAGTTATAATGCAATGATACACCAACAATGCACAGACCAGCAATGAAGTAAATATTCACATTTCCACAAGCAGCAGTAGTTAACCTTTAGAAAAGCCAGCACAGAGAATGAAAATTGCGACAAAAAAATAGTAATAATAAAATAAATCTAAGGCAGCTGAAAGGCACAGAATATACCTGAGTGTCGGGATCTTTCAATTTTAGTAAGGCTTCTGTAACAAGTTAATGGCAGAACTCGCAGCTACCCTTAGAAAGATGCTGAGAAATGGAAACTACTTTTTCACACAGGGCAATCGAACTGCAAAACTCTTCAGGTTGCATTGTTGAAACATCTAAGAAAAAGAGAGGAGCATAATAATCCACCAAAGTGATACACTGCAATAATAGAATAGAATTTGAAATGTATGAGCCCAAATGTCAAGAATGCCACAAAAGGCATAAGGAAAATGTTAACCATTGTTATACGGAAACTTCAGCATGTTTTAAAGTGCACAGGAACTTTTCTTAGTAACCGATCAACTTCAGCATGTTGCAGTTTGGTAAAAATCAGTTACCTATACATTTGTTCACATACAGTAAACAGACTATTCACTTTGTCAAGAGAAAGGCCCGTAGAAGGAAATTCTTCTGGATGCACATGACCTTTAAATAACTAATGTAATAACCATGCGCTTAAGATGCAGTAGCCTAGGCCTAATAACAATAATGAACGGTTGTAGCTTGAGGCTAAAGATCTGCGATCACCCGCTGCTCCAGATTAAGTAACTTGGAGCAAGTTTTGTGAAGGATGGATATGATCTCTGTTTGGGTCTTTTTTTTAGCAAGGTATCCAAGGGCCGAAGCAGTAAACTCTTCAGACAATGTGCACAGTTGTGTATTCCTACCCAATTCTTCTACAGCTCAACTTCCCTCTCTTGCTGCTGGTGATTTATCTGCAACTCTGCAGAAAGAAAGCAAGCCTCACTGATTGCATCCTTTACCAATGGATCTTTATCAAGACTTAATGTCCCAATTAGATAGGACAAAAATAACTAGGAGACAAAAAGATAAATTTTATATTAAAGAGAGTAAAATTTATAATTTAAAAATATTAAAAAGTTATTCATATTTCATTAATATTTATTAGAAAACTATCTGGTACAATCACAATAAAATTATATGAGTAATGAAAAATAACGACACTACTTCTTCTTCAATAATACATGGTTGTTTCTCTGTACCAACAATGAGTTAGTGACCTCATAAATAGTAGTTGCAGAAATACCCTACAATGACACATGACACTGTTAGCTATTAATATTTAGTAGTATAAAATTTAAATATTTTTTTAAAAGAAATTTGGAAGGTTTTCTTTTTAAAATATTATGATTATTTAAATTTAATAAATTCATATAGATAAGAATTAATATTATGATTATTGAATTCAGATAGATTAGGATAAAGTTATTTGAGAAGGACAAGATACGTTTTAGCGATGTCCGCTCTAATTCTCCAAAATTCAAATAAAAGTTATATGAATTTACATTATTCAAATCGATGATTTTAAACACACACACATATATATATATATATATATATATATATAAAGTTATTTTAATTCATTAAATTTATTAAATTAATATATTATACAAACTCGTGCAACGCATGAAAAATCAAACTAGTATAGATATGAAAAAAAGTAAATCAAGAAAGTTATCACTCACTTTCCCTCTCTACATCAGTCTTTTCTTTCTTTTTAATTTAGAAGAATTAAAAGAAAATAAAGTTAAAATAATTAATAAAAATATTGACTCTATTAGAAGAAAAAAATATTTAATTTAATTTATTAATTATTATTTGTTATAAAATTTGGATAGTGTTAGAATAAAATTCTACACACTACACACTAATAAAATTCTAACTATTCTTTGCACAAGAATTTCTTCAAAACTCTCTCTTTCTTTCTCTCACAATTCTCTAATCTTTCTTTCACAAAATGATGGTGTATTACAAGCTTAGAGAATAACTCTATTTATAGAGCTCTAATTAGTGGAATACATCATGCCATATATCATCTTCCACTAATCTCAATTAGTGGTGTCTCCACTAAATGGTGGACATCCATAAAAATCTTTTATAATAATTCACATAAATCCATAATTAGTGGAGCCTCCACTAATTAATAAAGATTCCAATAATTCATAACACTCCCCCTTAGATGTCCATCCATTACATAAAGAATATGCCTCATTAAAATCTTACTAGATAAAAACCCAGTGGGAAAAAAAAATCTAATGAAGGAAAAAGAGTACACTATTCTATATGTCTGTTCATTACTCTCCCTGATGAGATGATTCCTTTAAATCTTTAAACCGACGCATACCGATTTTATATCTCAACTTCTCAAATGTTGCAGTCGGTAAAGTCTTCGTGAAAATATTTGCGAGGTTATCACATGACCGAATTTGTAGCACATCAATTTCACCTTTCTTCTGGAGTTCATGAGTAAAGAAGAATTTTGGTGAAATTTGTTTTGTTCGATCTCCTTTAATATATCCTCCTCGTAATTGAACTATGCAAGCTGCATTGTCTTCATAAAGAGGAGTTGGAATATCTTTGATTGATGATAATCCACAACTTTCTCGGATATAATGAATCACGGATCTTAGTCATACACATTCTCGACTTGCTTCATGAATGGCTATAATTTCAGCATGATTTGAAGAAGTAGCTGCTATAAATTGTTTCGTAGAACGCCATGATATAGCAGTATTTCCACATGTAAATAGATAGCCCGTTTGAGAACGTGCTTTATGTGGATCAGATAAATAACCAGCATCTGCATAACCTATCAATGTTGGATTGGTTTTATTTGAATAAAATAATCCGAGATCAATTGTACCTTGGAGATATCGAATGACTTGTTTAATTCCATTCCAATGTCGTCGTGTTGGTGAAGAACTAAATCTTGCTAATAAATTGACAGCAAAAGTAATATCAGGTCGTGTATTATTAGCAAGATATATCAATGCACCAATTGCACTGAGATATGGTACTTCAGGACCAAGGAGTTCTTCATCATTTTCTTGAGGTCGGAAAGGATCTTTATCCACATTTAATGATCGGACGATCATTGGAATACTCAATGGATGTGCTTTGTCCATGTAAAATCTTTTTAACACTTTTGCTGTATATGTTGATTGATGAATAAATGTTCCACTCTCCAGATGTTCAATTTGTAAACCAAGGCAAATTTTGGTTTTACCAAAATCCTTGATTTCGAATTCTCTTTTTAAATAATCAATTGTTTCTTGGAGCTCTTCAGGAGTTCCAATAAGATTAATATCATCAACATATATAGCTAATATCACAAATTTAGAACCAGATTTCTTAATAAAAACACATGGACATACCTGGTCATTTTTAAATCCCGCTTTTAATAAATATTCACTAAGATAATTGAACCACATGCGCCCAGATGGCTTCAGGCCATATAATGATTTCTGCAACTTGATGGAGTAATTTCTATGAGGATAATGTTTATATGCTTCAGGCATATGAAATCCTTCGGGGATTTTCATGTAAACATCATTTTCTAAATTTCCATACAAGTAAGCAGTGACAACATCTAATATGCGCATATCTATCTTTTCATGTACTGCCAAACTGATAAGATATCGGAGTGTAATAGCATCAACAACAGGAGAATAAGTTTCATCATAATCAATATATGGTCTTTGGGAAAAACCTTGGGCTACTAATCGCGCTTTATATCGAACAATTTCACTCTTTTCATTGCGCTTTCGCACAAATATCCATTTGTAGCCAACAGGTTTTACACCTTCTGGTGTTCGGATTGCAGGTCCGAAGACTTCACATTGTGTCAGTGCATTTAACTCCGATTGAATCGCATCTTTCCATTGCAGTCAATCTTTTCTATGCCGACATTCATCAACTGATATTGGTTCAAGATCATCATTATCCTGTGTAACATCAAGAGATATATTGTATGCAAATATATTATCAATAACAGTTTCTATCCGATTTCAACTTCTACCGGAAGTGGTATAATTGATAGAAATTTCAGTGTTACTTTCATCAACTTCTGGTTCTTTGTCATCAGTTCTCTCTTGGTCTTTATCATTCTTTTCTTCAATATGATCTTCTGGATCATTTAATCCTCTTTTCTTTCGAGGATTTTTATCTTTAGAACCAAGAGGTCGGCCACGCTTCTGGCGTGTTTTTGACTCAGCAGCTATATGTATAATATTTTGTTCTGCTGGAACTTCAATTTGAATAGGAGTATTTATAGTTGGAATATGCGATTTTGTAACTCTTCTGGAGTCAACAAAAGCGTCTGCCTTTTGATTTGCAATGCTTTGCAAATGAATTATCTTTTGAACTTTAAGTTCACATGCGCTTGTATGCGGATCAAGATAATTTAATGATGTTATCCAATCACGATCTTTCTCGTACTGTTTCTGTTCTCCCCCTAATTTAGGGAATAATGATTTCACAAGAGAATAAAAAAAGAAATATAAGAAAATGATGACAAGCAGGAAATGCCAAGAAAAATATTTTATTTTTTTTTCACTCTTCCTTTCTTGTCTTTTCTTCTCCTCCGACCCTATACCTACCATCTACCTCTTCTTCTTTCTCATACAGATATATATATATATATATATATATATATATGTATGTATCGATATATATCTCAGTCGTCAGTCATTAGTAAACATAAAAAACAAAAATCACAAAACAGATATGAAGACTCGTAATTCATTTGAGACATGGTCAAATTTTGACTCGGTTTCTGCAGCAGATTTTGATATGTTTTCCTTTCCAAACCAACCGCTTCTGCCTAATTCGAACGCAGAAGATTTTGATATGTTTTCATTTCCAAACCAACCGCTTCCTCCTAATTTCAGGTGAGATACTTTTGAGGGCTTCCATTTGTTTTTAGTGTGCTTGATAATGAAATTAAACTCTCTTTTGGTTTGTTTTTTATGTAAATCAGTGGAAGTTTTGAATATACTGCTTTGGACCAAGTTGATCTGCTCCTACAAGAGACTGCTTTTGATACTGTTCCTCTTGATGCTATTCCTTTGAATGAGGATATGCTTGTACATGATCCTTTCTACTTTCTAATGGATTTTGAACAAAGTCAGAATATGATTCCAGGTTATTATACATTTAAACATAGATTTTGAATGGTATTACCTTTACTGATATTATTTTCTTTTTTTAGGAGAAATAATGAGCGGTCTTGGCAACGAAGTCGGAGTAAGTACTCATGAAATGCATAATATCGAAGTTCAAGATATTATTGCAGACAAAATTCCTGGGGAGAAGAAGATGATTAAGAAGCATAGAGAGAAGAAGGGCAATAACTCCCAGACACTATCAAGAGAAACAATTTCGCAGTACTTTTACCTACCAATCAAGAGCGCAGCCAAAGAACTGAATATTGGCATAACCCGTCTCAAGAAAAGATGTAGGGAGTTAGGAATTCGTCGATGGCCTCACAGGAAGTTGGTGAGCTTGGAGACCATAATCAAGAATGTTCAGGTTCTCTCTCATACATACTTATAATTTGCAAGTATGAAACTATGAAAGATTTATAAATAAATAACCGATGATATCACTTCAATTTACAGGAGATGCAAAATAAAGAAGAAGGAGGACATATGGCTGAGAAGAAGTTGAAAGAAGCCATTGCGATCATTGGAATGTGAAAAACGAGTTGGTGGAAGAAAGTCCTAATACGCAGTTAGAGGACCAAACACAGAAATTGAGACAAGCACGCTTCAAGGCCAAATATAATAAGAAATTTAATTATAATAAACTTAAGGGGATCATAAAATCCCAAGACTCATTTTGCAGTAATTTTACGGCTAATTCTGCTGCTAGTCTCGATACTGGCTCAAAGGGGAAAGAAAATGAGGAGGATATCGAAAAAGAGGAGCTGAAATCCATAATTACTAACTGTTTGTCTTCCTCTAATGTAAATATTGAAAAATAACAATTACAAACCTTCATCTTACATTTGTCAACTCAATTACAAAAGAGCAACTATAAGCATGTATCCTCAAGTTCATATGAACACTAGTGATATGAATAAAAGATGTGATGCTTATTATTAATGGAAATATCTTTTTCCCTTATTATCTTTTCTGTTCCACTTCAGATGGCCAGTATTTCTCTGTGATAAGGGAAATATCGAGTGTGTCCATGACCATAACCACGGCCACTGCTACAACTACGACTATAACGATGGCTTCTGCTGGAGCCAACAACATTCACTTTTGGGAGTGTTGTTGAGCCAGTTCATCTGGCTTCATGATTTCTCAATAATAATTTATGTTAAATCTATCAATTTTGGATACCATTTTTCTCAATATTGTTACTGTAGGACAATATTCGATGTATGAAAAGTGGAGAATGTCTTCTCTAATATAACTTCATCAGTAACTTTTTCTCCGCAAAATTTTTAACTAAGATATAGTTTTATACATCACGGAGTTCACGGTTTTACAATCTTGCAACTTCAGGTGCAACCATTCATACCGTGCAGTGGGTAGTACGACCATCTTCAGGTGGTCAAATCTTTCTTTTTATCCACATGACATATGTATCTCCTTTTTTTTTAGCATTTAGATACATTTCTGCATCGAGAACCCATGATATATCATTTTTTTCAGAAATATCAAGGGCTACAAATTCGAGTTTAGCGAGATTAGCCATAAAGATCAATAAATGCGTACCTATCTTCTGGTTTTGTTAACGGCAGAAACTCGTGCTTAGTCTTCTGGCTTTTATACCAATAGAGATTCATGCTGATAACGTGTTATAAAATTTGGGTAGTGTTAAAATAAAATTATACACACTACACACTAATAAAATTCTAACAATTCTTTGCACAAGAATTTCTTCAAAACTCTCTCTTTCTTTCTCTCACAATTCTCTAATCTTTCTTTCATAAAATGATGGTATATTACAAGTTTAGATAATAACTCATAGAGCTCTAATTAGTGGAACACATCATGGCATACATCATCTTCCACTAATCTCAATTAGTGGTGTCTCCACCAAATGGTGGACATCTATAAAATTTTTTTATAATAATTCACATAAATCCATAATTAGTAGAGCCTCTATTAATTAATAAAAATTCCAATAATTCATAGCTGTTATAAAATTAGGGTAGTGTTAGAATAAAATCTTCACACTACACACTAATAAAACTCTAACTATTTTGCACAAGAATTTCTCTCTTTCTTTTCTCTCACAATTTTCTCTAATCTTTCTTTCACTAATCTTTCTTTCACAAAATAATGGTGTATTACAAGCTTAGAGAATAGCTCTATTTATAGAGCTCTAATTAGTGAAATACATCATGGCATACATCATCTTCAATTAATGGTGTCTCCACTAAATGGTGGACATCCATAAAAATCTTCTAATAATTCACATAAATCCATAATTAGTGGAGCCTCCACTAATTAATGGAGATTCCAATAATTCATAACACTCCCCCTTGGATGTCCATCCATACATAAAGAATATGCCTCGTTAAAACCTTACTAGATAAAAACCCAGTGGGAAAAAAAATCTAGTGAAGGAAAAAGAGTACACTATTCTATATGTCCATTTATTACTCCCCCTGATGAGATGATTCCTTTAAATCTTTAAACCGACGCATACCGATTTTATATCTCAACTTTTCAAATGTTGCAGTCGGTAAAGTCTTCGTGAAAATATCTGCGAGGTTATCACATGACCGAATTTGTAACACATCAATTTCACATTTCTTCTGGAGTTCATGAGTAAAGAAGAATTTTGGTGAAATTTGTTTTGTTCGATCTCCTTTAATATATCCTCCTCGTAATTGAACTATGCAAGCTGCATTGTCTTCATAAAGAGGAGTTGGAATACCTTTGATTGATGATAATCCACAACTTTCTCGGATATAATGAATCATGTATCTTAGCCATACACATTCTCGACTTGCTTCATGAATGGCTATAATTTCAGCATGATTTGAAGAAGTAGCCGCTATAGATTGTTTCGTAGAACGCCATGATATAGCAAGTATTTCCACATGTAAATAGATAGCCCGTTTGAGAACGTGCTTTATGTGGATCGGATAAATAACCAAAGATCTCGCATAACCTATCAATGTTGGACTCGATTTTATTTGAATAAAATAATCCGAGATCAATTGTACCTTGGAGATATCGAATGACTTGTTTAATTCCATTCCAATGTCGTCGTGTTGGTGAAGAACTAAATCTTGCTAATAAATTGACAAAGAAAAGCAATATCGAGTCGTGTATTATTAGCAAGATACATCAATGCACCAATTGCACTCGAGATATGGTACTTCAGGACCAAGGAGTTCTTCATCATTTTCTTGAGGTCGGAAATGATCTTTATCCACATTTAATGATCGCACGATCATTGGAATACTCAATGGATGTGCTTTGTCCATGTAAAATCTTTTAGCACTTTTGCTCGTATATGTTGATTGATGAATAAATGTTTCACTCTCCAAATGTTCAATTTGTAAACCAAGACAAAATTTGGTTTTACCAAAATCCTTGATTTCGAATTCTCTTTTAAATAATCAATTGTTTCTTGGAGCTCTTCAGAGTTCCAATAAGATTAATATCATCAACATATATAGCTAATATCACAAATTTAGAACCAGCATTTCTTAATAAAAACGCATGGACATACCTGGTCATTTTTAAATCCCGCTTTCAATAAATATTCACTAAGACGTGTAAACCACATGCGCCCGTATTGCTTCAGGCCATATAATGATTTCTGCAACTTGATGGAGTAATTTTCACGAGGATAATGTTTATATGCTTCGTGCATATGAAATCCTTCGGGGATTTTCATGTAAACATCATTTTCTAAATTTCCATACAAGTAAGCAAGTGACAACATCTAATAGGCGCATATCTATCTTTTCATGTACTCGCCAAACCGATAAGATATCGGAGTGTAATAGCATCAACAACAGGAGAATAAGTTTCATCATAATCAATACCTGGTCTTTGTGAAAAACCTCGGGCTACTAATCGCGCTTTATATCGAACGATTTCACTCTTTTCATTGCGCTTTCGCACAAATATCCATTTGTAGCCAACAGGTTTTATACCTTCTCGGTGTTCGGACCGCAGTCCGAAGACTTCACGTTTTGCCGCTGCATTTAACTCCGATTGAATCGCATCTTTCCATTGCAGCCAATCTTTTCTATGCCGACATTCATCAATCGATATTGGTTCAGGATCATCATTATCCCGTGTAACATCAAGAGATATATTGTATGCAAATATATTATCAATAACAGCTTTCTATCCGATTCCAACTTCTACCTGAAGTGGTATAATTGATAGAAATTTCAGTGTTACTTTCATCAACTTCTCGGTTCTTTGTCATCAGCTCTCTCTTGGTCTTTATCATTCTTTTCTTCAATATGATCTTCTGGATCATTTAATCCTCTTTTCTTTCGAGGATTTTTATCTTTAGAACCAAGAGGTCGGCCACGCTTCCGGCGTGTTTTTGACTCAACAGCCTATAGGTATAATATTTTGTTCTGCTGGAACTTCAATTCGAATAGGAGCATTTATAGTCGGAATATGCGATTTTGTAACTCTTCTCGGAGTCAACAAAAGCGTCCTGGCATTTGATTTGCAATGCTTTGCAAATGAATTATCTTTTGAACTTCAAGTTCACATGCGCTTGTGCGCGGATCAAGATAATTTAATGATGTTGTCCAAGCAAGATCCTTTTTATGCTCGTTTTGGTTCTCCCCTAATTTAGGGAATAATGATTCATCAAAATGACAATCAAGCAAATCTTGCCGTGAATACATCTCCCGTCGTGGGTTCAACATACCCGATAATAGAGGAGAATCATATCCAACGTATATCCCCTTTCTTCTTTGAGGACCCATCTTTGTACGTTGGTTTGGTGCAATTGGAATATATACATCGACACTCAAAAATTCTTAAATGAGCAATATTTGGTTCTCGACCCAAAAGCCAATTGCAAAGGAGAGAATTTATGATAACTAGCTGGTCTTATACGTACAAGTGTTGCAAGCATGTAGAATAGCATGTCCTCGTGCAGTATGTTGGGAGATTTGTTTTCATTAATAATGGTCTAGCAATTAATTGTAATCGTTTAATCAAAGATTCAAGCAAGACCATTCTGTGTGTGAACATGAGCTACAGGATGTTCAACATTAATCCCAATTGACATGCAATATGCATCAAAAGCATGTGATGAAAATTCACCAAAGATTATCCAAACGGATATTTTTAATGTGATGGTCCGGAAATTATGCTCGTAATTTAATTATTTGAGCAAGTAATCTCGCAAACGCCAGAGTTGCGAGTAGATAATAAACATACATGTGACCATCGGGATGATGCATCAATTAAGACCATAAAATATTTGAACGGTCCACATGGTGGATCAATAGGTCCACAAATATCTCCGTGAATCTGTTTCGAGAAATGTAGGACTTTCAGCTCCTACTTTTACCGGTGATGGTTTAACAATTAATTTTCCTAGGGAACATGCAAGACATGCGAATTTTTCTCGATGTTAATATCCTTTTATTTTTTAAAGGATGACCATGTGTATTCTCAATGATTCTTCTCATCATGGTAGATCCTGGATGACCCAACCGGTCATGCCAAATGCTAAAAGTAATAGGATCAGTAAACTTCGGTTTACTAGATGATGAATTTCAATTGTACGTATTTTTACAAAATATAGACCAAGTAGAAAAAGACTGCAGCTTTTCTAATACCGATTTCTTACCCAAATGCATTTGAGTAATAAAAAGATGCTCAATCTCATTTTCCTCATTTGTTTCAACATGATACCCATTTCTGCGGATATCTTTAAAACTCAATAAATTTCTTCTGGATTTTGAGGAAAATAGTGCATTATCAATAATAATTGTTGTTCCTTTAGGCAACAATATACTAACTCTTCCGGAGCCCTCAATTACATTTGCACTACCGTTTATCGTATAAATATTTATTTCTCCCATTTTGAGATCAGAAAAATATTTCTCATTTTTTAGTATGGTGTGTGTAGTTCCACTATCAATAATGCATACATCATCATTAATAATAACCTATCCGAACACAAATATATATATGTAAACGTAAATATTATTAGAATAGAATGAAAATGAAAATACAAAAATATCAGTGGTGAGGCTTTAGTTCTTTTGGACATTGCCATCACCAATTAAATGGTCTATCCTGCCGTCTGGGTGTTCAAAAAAATCCGATACATCCATATGGGTAATATTGATATTAAGATCTTCAGGATCACTATCGTCATCCTCAGCATTATTTATTGGATGTTGAGAAAAATTTGCTTCCACATTTTTATTTTTCAATGAAACTTGATACAATTCAACTAAATGCTTAGTCGTACGACAGTTTCGTGACCAATGACCTTTCATGCCACATCTATAACATATATCCTCATACTTTTCTTCAATTTCTTTTTCTTTTCCCTTTTGATCTTTTCTGTTCCACTTCAAGTGGCCAGTATTTCTCACAATTTGATTATAATTGTGATAAGGGAAATATCGAGCGTGTCTACGACCATAACCACGACCACGGTCACGGCCACGGCCACGACCACGACTATAACGATGGCTTCTGCTGGAGCCAACGACATTCACTTCGGAGTGCTCGTAGAGCCGCTTGGTCCGGCTTCATGATTTCTCAATAATAACTCATTATTTTTCTCTCGCAATGAGGAGGGCAGTAATTAAATCAGTAAATTTTGTATACCCCTTTTCTCGATATTGTTGCTGCAGGACAATATTCGAGGCATGAAAGGTGGAGAATGTCTTCTCCAACATATCTTCATCAATCACTTTTTCTCCGCATAATTTTAATTGAGATGTAATTTTATACATTGCGGAGCTATATTCATTCACGGTTTTAAAATCTTGCAACCTCAGGTGCAACCATTCATACCGTGCAGTAGGTAGTACGACCATTTTCAGGTGGTCAAATCTTTCTTTTAAATTTACCCATAGGCCATATGGATCTTTTTCGGTAAGATATTCCATTTTCAAATTTTCATCGAGATGACGACGAATAAAAATCAAAGCTTTAGCATTGTGTTGTGCGGATGCACTATTATTTGCTTGAATAGTTTCACTAAGGCCTTCGACATTTAGATGCATTTCGCATCGAGAACCCATGACATATAATTTTTTCCGAAATATCAAGTGCTACAAATTCGAGTTTCGCGATGTTAGCCATAGAGATCAATAAATGCGTACTGTCTTCTCGGCTTTGGTAACGGCAGTAAACTCGTGCTTAGTCTTCCGGCTTTTGTACTGGTAGAGACTCGTGCTGATAACGTGTTATAAAATTAGGGTAGTGTTAGAATAAAATCTTCACACTATACACTAATAAAACTCTAACTATTTTGCACAAGAATTTCTCTCTTTCTTTTCTCTCACAATTTTCTCTAATCTTTCTTTCACTAATCTTTCTTTCACAAAATAATGGTGTATTACAAGCTTAGAGAATAGCTCTATTTATAGAGCTCTAATTAGTGGATTACATCATGGCATACATCATCTTCCACTAATCTTAATTAGTGGTGTCTCCACTAAATGGTGGACATCTATAAAAATCTTCTAATAATTCACATAAATCCATAATTAGTGGAGCCTCCACTAATTAATAAAGATTCCAATAATTCATAATAATAGCATTATTTATTTTGTTAAAAATTTTATATCTTTTATATCTTTTTTCTTTCGTATCAAACAAAATAAAATAAAAGTAAAGTGCAGTCTTCCCTTTCTCCTCCCCACCAAGCATAGTCTGGTTACTCCGTCGAGCGCTTCTTGGGAAACTGAGGTCAAGATCTCACGCTACTTCGCTGAAATCAACATCTGGTCGCCGCCTTCACTGTGACTCCGACCACCAAAACTTCGTCGCTGCTATATGAGGTGAGACTCCGAACCATAGATCTCGTCTCACTCGTTGGCACTTTCTCAATGATTTGATTATTATTATTATTATTATTATTATTATTATTATTATTATTATTATTATTATTATTATTATTATTATTATTTTGCCCAGGAGAAACATGCGGAGCAAAATTTTGAAGTCGTTTGGTTTGGTAGCTTCAAAACCAGGAGAAGTGTTATCTTGGCCTGGTGATCACTTGGAGGGATTAAATGATCCTTCATCTGTACAAATTGACCCAGCTCATGATGCTTCAAATTCGGAGAAGCCCTCTTGCCGCTCCGATAAACTGGAGAAAATTAAAGATAAACTTACCTCTAGAATTCCCTCAAAGCTAAAAGTGATCCCCATGGCTGTGATGAGAGGAATAGGTAATACAACTCTAGCCAAAAGTATTTATGAGGATGCTGAGATTTCATATCACTTTCATCTTCGTGGGTGGATTACAATATCTCAGGAATATAAACTCAAAGATGTTATGTTTGGCCTTCTAAGATCGCTGGTCTCAGTCCCTGATCAAGTATCCGGGATGGGAAATAAACATTTAGCCGAAATGTTGTATAAAAGTTTAAAAGGGAGGAGGTTCCTTATTGTTCTTGATGACATGTGGAATGCCGAGAACTGGAATGATTTGAAATGGTTTTTTCCAAATGACAATAATGGAAGTCGGATTATACTGACGACTAGACGTATAGAAGTGGCAGTGTATGCTGAAGCAGATAGTCGTTTCCGTTATATGAATTGTTTGAGCCATGAGAAAAGTTGGAGGCTTTTGCACAATGCCGTGCTAAATGGAAAACCTTGTCCGTCTGCTCTGGTGGTGATTGGACAGGAAATAGCGAGGAAATGCCGACAACCGCGAGCAATAGCAGTGGTAGCATGGTACCTCTCCAAGATCGGCATGGATCACAACGGCTGGGCCGATGTTTGCAAAAGATTAGATTCCCTCGGAAAAGGAAACGAAGATCAGATCTTGGATATTCTTGGTTTGAGCTATAATTACTTGCCTATGATTGATGTGAAAAAAGAAGAAGAGAATGCTGTGGTTGGCCTAGATGAAGATCTGATCAAAATTAAGCACCAGCTTACACAACAATCGAGTCACCTGGAAATCATAACAATTGTGGGCATGGGAGGCATAGGTAAAACAACTCTTGCCAAAGCAGTTTTTGATGACTCTTTAATTCAGTATCACTTCTATGTTCGTGCTTGGATAAGAGTATCCCAGGTCTATCATCTGAGAGATTTGCTGCTTGGAGTTTTGCGTGGTGTTGGCTTTCTTGAAGATGAAATCCACAGGATGAATACCCAAGAATTAAGGGAGAAGCTGTATAGAAAACTGAAGTGTCAGAGATTTCTCATCGTCATGGATGATCTGTGGAGTACTGATGCCTAGGATGATATGAGAAGATGCTTCCCAAATGACAATAATGGAAGCAAAATCTTACTGACTTCCCGCGTAAAGAATTTGGCAGATCATGTCCGCTCCAATCAGCCTCCTCATGAGATGAGGTTGCTGAATAAGGATCAAAGTTGGCAGCTACTACGTTCTTGTATTTTCTTAAATGATAGATTTTGTCCTCCTGAACTGGTGGAGATTGGAAAGAAGATTTCGCAAAAGTGTCAAGGATTGCCGCTGTCAATTGTTGTGACTGCAGGAGTTCTTTCAAACACGAGTGAGACTTGTGACTCTTGGCAAAAGGTTGCAGAAAGTCTGAATTCACTCTTAATTGCTGATCCTGAGAAGTGTCTAGAAATAATTGCTTTAAGCTACAATTATTTACCCGATCACTTGAAAGCATGCTTCCTGTACATGTGTGCTTTTCCCGAAGATTGTGAGATTGATTGCTGGAGACTGAAGAGATTATGGGTGGCTGAAGGATTTGTGAAGGAAGAATCTGGTACAAACTTGGAAGAGGTGGCAGAGGAGTACTTGGATGATCTCGTCAAGAGGAGCTTAGTGTTGGTTGGGAAGAGAAGCTCCAATGGAGAAATCAAAACATGTCAACTCCAAGACATTCTGCGGGATTTGTCCTTGAGAGAAGCACATAAAGAAAATTTTATGCAAGTTATAACAAGGAATATCCAAGATCATTCAATGAGCAATGTTCTCTCGTGTCGCCTCAGTTTTCATTCTCGAAGTTGGGGTAACTTTCAACCAGATCCTACTCAACTTACCTGTTCTTTTCTCTGTTTTGTTGTAGGAATTGATTCCATTCCTGACATAGGCTTTGTCCTTTCAAAATTCAACTTCAAATTGCTCAGGGTGTTGGATATTAATTTCCTGCGTTTTGACTATTTTCCTGATCTCATCCTAAATCTCATTCATTTGAGGTTCCTTGCCCTCACTGCCGCTTGTGAACTTCCTTCAACAATATCCAAACTCTTGAATCTGCAAACCTTAATTGTTCATGGTCCATGGTTAAGCAGAAAACATGGGAAAACCCCAACTTTACCAGAGGAAATTTGGAAGATGTCCCAGTTAAGCCATTTAAATCTTAGGGCAGCCGTTTCTTTAGCTGATCCTTTGTTGGACGAAGATGACGCAAGCTGTTCTTTGGTTTTGAGAAACCTTCAAACACTAAACACCGTAAGGCCTGCGAGTTGCACTAAGCAAATATTTCAAGGTGTGCCGAATTTAAGGAAACTAGGAATCTGCCAAATCAGAGAAGACTTGGACGCTCACAGTGGGTCATCCAATTTCTTAAACTCCCTTGTTCACCTCTATCGACTCGACACACTCAAATGTTCCTCCTATGTGCCGAGTGGAAAAACCATGTCCTTGACTAATTGGCATGCTTTCCCACAAATGCTCAAGAAATTGACTTTAAATGGGGGTCGTTTCCCATGGACAGACATGGAGAGACTTGGTATGTTGCCAAATCTTGAGGTACTCAAACTGAAAAATTATGCTTTCCAGGGGACTACATGGGAAGCAGAAGAAGATGGTTTTCAGAGACTAAAAGTGCTTCTAATTGACAAGACTGATTTAGTGCACTGGAATGCCTACAGATATAGCTTTCCACGGCTCGAGTCCCTGGTCTTAAGGTTTTGTGAATCCTTGAAGGAAATTCCTAGTGAAATTGCCGATGACATGCAGCTGATTGAGTTGCACTGTTGCTGCTCTTCTGCTGAAAGCTTGGCAAAGGAAATTCAGGAAAACCAAAGGAACGCAGGCAATGATGGCCTTGTTGTTCGAATCGTCAGTAAAGGGTATGTGAAACATATCTCTTATTTCATCTTTTATGAATGCAAGTATAGGAAAGACTCTCAATTACAATACAATGCTGGTGGAGATTGCCTGCAAAACTGTGAATTCTCCATTTTCATTTTCTCTATGTTATAAGCAGGAAGCACAAATAGTTTTCTTTTACTTAATAAAGTGAGCAATTTTCATTCATTCAATCAATATGCCATTTACTATATTTCAGACAAATGTCCAGCGCTTAATCCGAGGAACTGTGATTATGTTTTCATTTTGAAGGCTACAGAGGTTAGTTCTGTTATGGTCATTCCTTACATCTCAATCTGATTTGAGTACACGAATTCACAGTTGGCACTTAATTTGGCCCTTGTATTTTGTTCACAGCCTTGCTATCAACTATCAAGGTGGACAATGGTGGCAGAACGTTATGTACAAGATCTGCGCACTCTCATTTCAGCGGACTTGGGAAAGGATAAAGCAATTGCTTCAGCGAATACTGGAGAATGCTATCCACTCCAGCGGCCATAGGAATTGATTTTTGTGTGCTTTTTTAACTCTGTTTTCAAAGTGCCAATCATGGAAATAATTTAACTTCTCTCGTTTCATTGTCAAGGAAAGTAAGGAGAATCCAAATCTGAAAAAATAAATATAGAATATTAATAAAATTGTTATGAATTATTGGAATCTCCATTAATTAGTGGAGGCTCCACTAATTATGGATTTATGTGAATTATTAGAAGATTTTTATGGATGTCCACCATTTAGTGGAGACACCATTAATTGAAGATGATGTATGCCATGATGTATTTCACTAATTAGAGCTCTATAAATAGAGCTATTCTCTAAACTTGTAATACACCATCATTTTGTGAAAGAAAGATTAGTGAAAGAAAGATTAGAGAAAGAATTGTGAGAGAAAGAAAGAGAGAAGTTTGAAGAGAAATTCTTGTGCAAAGAATAGTTAGAATTTTCTTAGTGTGTAGTGTGTAGATTTTATTCTAACACTACCCTAATTTTATAACACGTTATCAGTACGAGTCTCTGCCGTTATTAAAGCCAGAAGACAGGTACGCATTTATTGATCTCGCTAAATTCGAATTTGTAGTCATTGATATTTCTGAAAAAAAAATTTATATGTCATACAGAAATGCATCTAAATGCTAAAAAAATGAGATCCATATGTCATGTGGATAAAAAGAAAAATTTGACCACCTGAAGATGGTCGTACTACCCACTGTATGGTATGAATGATTGCACCTGAAGTTGCAAGATTGTAAAACCGTGAACTTCGTGATGTATAAAACTACATCTTAGTTAAAAATTTTGCGGAGAAAAAATTACTGATGAAGTTATATTGGAGAAGACATTCTCCACTTTTTATACCTCGAATATTGTCCTGCAGTAACAATATCGAGAAAAATGGTATCCAAAATTGACAAATTTAACATGAGTTATTATTGAGAAATCATGAAGCCAGATGAACTGGCTCAACAGCACTCCCAGAAGTGAATGTTGTTGGCTCCAGCAGAAGCCATCGTTATAGTCGTAGTTGTGGCAGTGGCCGTGGTTATGGTCATGGACACACTCGATATTTCCCTTATCACGGAGAAATATCGGCCACCGAAGTGGAACAGAAAAGATAATAAGGGAAAAAGATATTTCCATTAATAATAAGCATCATATCTTTTATTCATATCACTAGTGTTCATATGAACTTGAGGATACATGCTTATAGTTGCTCTTTTGTAATTGAGCTGACAAATTTAAGATAAAGGTTTGTAATTGTTCTTTTTCAATATTTACATTAGAGGAAGACAAACAATTAGTAATTATGGACTTCAGCTCCTCTTTTTCAATATCCTTCTCCTTTTCTTTCCCTTTTGAGCCAGCATCGAGACTAGCAGCAGAATTAGCCGTAAAATTACTCGTGAAATGAGTCTTGAGATTTTATGATCTCCTTAAGTTTATTATATTTCTTATTATATTTGGCCTTGAAGCATGCTTGTCTCAATTTCTGTGTTTGGTCCTCTAACTGCGTATTAGGACTTTCTTCCACCAACTGTTTTTCACATTCCAGTATCGCAATGGCTTCTTGTAATTTCTTCTCAGCCATATGTCCTCCTTCTTCTTTATTTTGCATATCCTGTAAATCGAAGTGATATCATCGGTTATTTACTTATAAATCTTTCATAGTTTCATACTTACAAATTATAAGTATGTATGAGAGAGAACTTGAACATTCTTGATTATGGTCTCCAAGCTCACCAATTTCCTGTGAGGCCATCGACGAATTCCTAACTCCCTACATCTTTTCTTGAGACAGAGTTATGCCAATATTCAATTCTTTGGTCGCGCTCTTGATTGGTAGGTAAAAGTATTGCGAAATTGTTTCTCTTGATAGTGTCTGGGAGTTATTGCCCTTCTTCTATCTCTGCCTCTTAATCATCTTCTTCTCCCCAAGAATTTTGTCTACAATAATATCTTGAACTTCGATATTATGCATTTCATGAGTACTTACTCCGACTTCGTTGCCAAGACCACTCATTATTTCTCCTAGAAAAAGAAAATAATATCGATAAAGGTAATACCATTTAAAATCCATGTTTAAATGTATAATAACTCGGAAACATATTATGGCTTTGTTCAAAATCCATTAGAGAGTAGAAAGGATCATGCACAAGCATATCCTCATTCAAAGGAATAGCATCAAGAAGAACAAGTATCAAAGCGAGTCTCTTGTAGAGGCGGATCAACTTGGTCCAAAGCGGTATGTTCAAAACTTCCACTGATTTACATAAAAAACAAACCAAAAGAGAGTTTAATTTCATTATCAAGCACACTAAAAACAAATGGAAGCCATCAAAGGTATCTCACCTGAAATTAGGAGGAAGCGGTTGGTTTGGAAATGAAAACATCTCAAAATCTTCTGCGTTCGAATTAGGCAGAAGCGGTTGGTTTGGAAAGGAAAACATATCAAAATCTTCTGTGTTCGAATTAGGCAGAAGCGGTTGGTTTGGAAAGGAAAACATATCAAAATCTTCTGTGTAATGAAAATACATCAACATCTGCTGCAAAAACTAAGTCAAAATTTGACCATGTCTCAAATGAATTACGAGTCTCCATATCTACTTTGTGATTTTTGTTTTTGATGTTTACTAATGACTGATAACTGATATATATATCGATACATATATATATATATATATATATATCTGTATGAGGAAGAAGAAGAGGTAGATGGTAGGTAGAGGGTCGGAGGAGAAGAAAAGACAAGAGAGGAAGATGAAAAGTCGATGCAGGGAAGAGTGAAAAAAAAATAGATATTTTTCTTGACATTTCTCGCTTGTCATCATTTTCTTATATTTATTTTCTTATTCTCTTATGAAATCATTATTCCCTAAATTAAGGGGAGAACAGAAACAATGACAAGAAAGATCGTGATTGGACAACATCATTAAATTATCTTGCATACAAGCACATGTGAACTGGAAGTTCAAAAGATAATTCATTTGTAAAGCATTGCAAATCAAATGCCAGACGCTTTTGTTGACTCTAGAAGAGTAACAAAATCGCATATGCCAGCTATAAATGCTCCTATTCGAATTGAAGTTCCAGCAGAACAAAATATTATACATATAGCTGCTGAGCCAAAAGCATGCCAGAAGCATGGCCGACCTCTTGATTCTAAAGATAAAAATCCTCGAAAGAAAAGAGGATTAAATGATCCAGAAGATCATATTGAAGAAAAGAATGATAAAGACCAAGAGAGAACTGATGACAAAGAACCAGAAGTTGATGAAAGTAACACCGAAATTTCTATCAATTATACCACTTCCGGTAGAAGTTGGAATCGGATAGAAACTGTTATTGATGATATATTTGCATACAATATATCTCTTGATGTTACACAGGATAATGATGATCCTGAACCAATATCAGTTGATGAATGTCGGCATAGAAAAGATTGGCTACAATGGAAAGATGCGATTCAATCGGAGTTAAAAGCACTGACAAAACGTGAAGTTTTCGGACCTGCAGTCCGAATACCAGAAGGTGTAAAACCTGTTGGCTACAAATGGATATTTGTGCGAAAGCGCAATGAAAAGAGTGAAATCGTTCGATATAAAGCATGATTAGTAGCCCAAGGTTTTTCACAAAGACCAGGTATTGATTATGATGAAACTTATTCTCCTGTTGTTGATGCTATTACACTCCGATATCTTATCAGTTTGGCGGCAGTACATGAAAAGATAGATATGCGCCTATTAGATGTTGTCACTGCTTACTTGTATGGAAATTTAGAAAATGATGTTTAGATGAAAATCCCCGAAGGATTTCATATGCCTGAAGCATATAAACATTATCCTCGTGAAAATTACTCCATCAAGTTGCAGAAATCATTATATGGCCTCGAAGCAATCAGGCGCATGTGGTTCACACGTCTTAGTGAATATTTATTGAAAGCGGGATTTAAAAATGACCAGGTATGTCCATGCGTTTTTATTAAGAAATCTGGTTCTAAATTTGTGATATTAGCTATATATGTTGATGATATTAATCTTATTGGAACTCCTGAAGAGCTCCAAGAAACAATTGATTATTTAAAAAGAGAATTCGAAATCAAGGATTTTGGTAAAACCAAATTTTGCCTTGGTTTACAAATTGAACATGTGGAGAGTGGAACATTTATTCATCAATCAACATATACAGCAAAAGTGCTAAAAAGATTTTACATGGACAAAGCACATCCATTGAGTATTCCAATGATCGTCCGATCATTAAATGTGGATAAAGATCCTTTCCGACCTCAAGAAAATGATGAAGAACTCCTTGGTCCTGAAGTACCATATCTCGATGCAATTGGTGCATTGATGTATCTTGCTAATAACACACGGCTCGATATTGCTTTCGTTGTCAATTTATTAGCAAGATTTAGTTCTTCACCAACACGACGACATTGGAATGGAATTAAACAAGTCATTCGATATCTCCAAGGTACAATTGATCTCGGATTATTTTATTCAAATAAAACCAGTCCAACATTGATAGGTTATGCAGATGCTGGTTATTTATCTGATCCACATAAAGCACGTTCTCAAACGGGCTATATATTTACATGTGGAAACACTGCTATATCATGGCGTTCTACGAAACAATCTATAGCAGACTACTTCTTCAAATCATGTCGAAATTATAGCCATTCATGAAGCAAGTCGAGAATGTGTATGGCTAAGATCCATGATTCATTATATCCGAGAAAGTTGTGGATTATCATCAATCAAAGGTATTCCAACTCCTCTTTATGAAGACAATGCAGCTTGCATAGCTCAATTACGAGGCGGATATATTAAAGGAGATCGGACAAAACATATTTCACCAAAATTCTTCTTTACTCATGAACTCCAGAAGAAAGGTGAAATTGATGTGCTACAAATTCGGTCATGTGATAATCTCGCAGATATTTTCACGAAGACTTTACCGACTGCAACATTTGAAAAGTTGAGATATAAAATCGGTATGCGTCGGTTTAAAAATTTAAAGGAATCATCTCATCAGGGGGAGTAATAAACATACATATAGAATAGTGTACTCTTTTTCCTTCACTAGATTTTTTTTCCCACTGGGTTTTTATCTAGTAAGGTTTTAACGAGGCATATTCTTTATGTATGGATGGACATCCAAGGGGAGTGTTATGAATTATTGGAATCTCCATTAATTAGTGGAGGCTCCACTAATTATGGATTTATGTGAATTATTAGAAGATTTTTATGGATGTCCACCATTTAGTGGAGACACCATTAATTGAAGATGATGTATGCCATGATGTATTTCACTAATTAGAGCTCTATAAATAGAGCTATTCTCTAAGCTTGTAATACACCATCATTTTGTGAAAGAAAGATTAGTGAAAGAAAGATTAGAGAAAGAATTGTGAGAGAAAGAAAGAGAGAAGTTTGAAGAGAAATTCTTGTGCAAAGAATAGTTAGAATTTTCTTAGTGTGTAGTGTGTAGATTTTATTCTAACACTACCCTAATTTTATAACAAAAATGATATTGTGATTTATTTTTTTCAGAATTTTATTAAAAAATAATCAAACCATGTAGAAGACATTTTCTAGATTTTTCATATATTCTTCTTTATTCTTCATTTTCTTTTGATCCTTTATACAGATAATAGATTAATTGTAATTTTTATATGGATACCTATCCTATATTCTGTTTCTCTATCTAGAAAAAGCGTACAAAACTTAATAGTACTTTAACAAAATAAAATATAAATATTTAATATAGAGTTTGTATCATAATTATATAAATGAAACGAAATATGATAAGAAAAAAATATTTCGAATTTATTACTTTTATTAATTGACTTTACATTGCAAAAGAAAAAGGGAAGCTAAATCACTCATAATCTGGAAAACCATCTAATGAATAGATATTTTTCTTTCCCAACTTGAAAATTATATTATGGAAACTTGAATTTTTCAACCCCCTTTGTTAGAATATCAGCTAATTGATGTTATGGAACACAAGGCAGACACACTCATCCTCGTAAATTTTTTTTAATGAAATATCTATTAATTTCAATATATTTTGTCCTGTTGTGTTGTAAAGAATTGTGAGTAATCAGTTGAGTTGTTATACCATAGAGCTTTATAGGATCTTTTCACTTGACTCTCCAATTATATAGGAAAATCTTCAATCAAAGTAGTTCATATAGTCCTTGGCATAACCTTGAATTTTGATTTTGCAAATGACTTTGCCACCACATTACCTCCAAGAACAGTACAGTACCTGTGGTTGATATCTATTTACTACAAGAACCAGCATTGTCAACACTATGTAGGCTTTTAGAGCAAGAGAATCATTCTTTATGAACAAAATTCTTTTCCTTGGATTCTCCTTCAAGTAATGCATCATCCTGCAAGCTACTTGAAGAGGTTCTCTTGGATCGTGCATGCATTAACTGATTATACTCATCGAATAAGCAATACTTAATTGAGTTTGAGTAAGATATATGAATCTACTAACCAATCTTTGGTATATTCTTTTATTAATAGTTGGTTCTTCTTTAATTCCTTCCAACCTTGACTTTGGATCAATTGGAATAGAGACTAGCTTACACCCATTCTTCCTCGTTTCTATCAATAAATCACTCACATACTTTTGTTGAAATATGGAGATCCCTTGCGACGAATATGCCACATCAATACAAAGAAGTACTTTAGGTTCAATATTTCAATTAGTTATCTCAAAACACTTTTATTAGTCTCAACTTCACTTCATGTTCTCTCTCTCATCATTTCCAATCACTATAATGTCATCAACATAGATTAGAAGAGCAATCACTCCCTCTATAGCCAAATAATTAATAAAGGAGTGTGGTTACCTTGACTTTGCTTATCCCCAAATTCCTTCATAACTTTGGTAAATCTTCCAAACCATGCTAAGTTTGACCCGATAAAGGCTTTTATCAGCTAGCTTACCTTGTTACCAGTGTCCATCTTGAATCTCGGTGATATATATTCATGTAATTTTCTTCATCTAAATCATAGGAGTTGCCAAGTGAAGTGAGCAGCTGATGATAACTAAATTCTCACAGTATTCATTTTTGCAACAATAGCAAAATCTCATGATAATCAATCTCATAAGTTTGAGTGTACCCTTCGACTACCAATTGCGTTTTATATTTTTCAAGGCATCCATTAGCTATAACGCCCCCCCCTTGTATAGAACACCTGGTGGGATAAGGAAGGGGGGAATGTCACCAAGAATAGTTTTACAGGTTACCTATATCCTCACAATCATCAAGACTTGCCCTTGCCTGTCCTTACAGCAGAGGAGGACTAAGAGATCGTATGCATGGTGGCATTAGCCACACAATATCACTAGTGATAAGAGAAGCTACGGTGAGCAGCACAAGTGTTCATTGATTTATTCTTTTCTATCATGGATCTCATACTTGCAAAAAGCAGGAAAAAGTGAGTACTTAAAGCACATTTCAAGATTAGCCTAGATTTAGATGGCATAATTGCAACCCATATTTTGCAGGGTCAAGAGCAAAATTCAAGTTTTGAAAGACCAGGAGATACATTTACTGTAATGTGTTGTGGGAATAAACTACAAAGCAGTTCAGCCAAGTATGCTTTTTGAGGGGATTTAAAGTTTAGAACATGCACACATGTACAACAAAGCAGAGAGTTCATTTACTTGGCAAATAAATAATATCACCATATGTTCAATCATTTGGAGAAATGGTACTGCCAAGGTGACTTATACAAGCTTCCAATCAATATGCAGAATGCATGGCTGTTTTAGAACTGGATGCTTGCTCTGTAGTAGTAGTTGAACTGCAAGCATGCACCGCAGTGCATACATCATGTTTTTCCAGGAACTTTTCAGCATCATTAAGAAGCAAGGGTGCATACTCGAAGACTAGTCTCTTACACTGCCAAAAAGAATTGTTTTCAGACAGAGAGAGAGAGAGAGAGAGTAGAAAATATATAAGCAAGAGATATGTGCACAGAAGAAACATCAAAACAATAAAATTCCTTTTCACAAATTTACAACTTCGTTCTTTTCTTTAGATTTACGCCAGACAATAACTGAGCAATAGCACTTGCAATGATGGCAACCTTAAGATCAAGAAAGTAAAACATTATAGTGCAAGTAAGGAAATATTTCTTACCTTATTTGCATGACCATCCACAGCCTCACACATCTTCAGAAGCAGCTCAACTATGTCCAGCTGAAAGAAGCAAATAAAAGAGGAGTTTAGCCCCGTAAGATTAGAACAATCTTAGAAAGATACGGTAAGGATTTTAGTACGTCTTATCAAACCATAAAGTACTGGAAGAGAAAATCACTTCAACAGACTATATGACACCTAGACGTTCAAAACAGCATTGAGCTCTGCTACAAACTAGCAATTTTCCTTGTTACAATTTGGTATCATGTTTCTCTAAACGTTAAATTTACTTCCAATAAGTTCATAGTCATGGACGCATTCCCTTGACCAAAATGGCTTTTTGCATTATAGCTAAGAGCCCCTTCTTCATTTTTAGCACTATCAATAGTTTCAGCTAATTAATAGACATTGCATTATTTATCTCAGAAGCTCATAGTTTGATTCCAAGAGAGATTATTATATATTTTGACCCATCTGCAGCATAAGAAACTGATAACAAATGTATTTCAACCATGTGTAGCAAGACTTGAAAGACTCCAAGTCTTACAACCTAGGATTGCAAAGAAATTGAGCTTTCAAAAGTGGCTAGCCTTGAAAGCTCATTGAACTTATTAGAGTTATATTATATAATTGTAATTTTTATTATATACACAATGTTTTATGGTGCAGGTTAAAATTTCAGACAAGATATACAACTTGAGTTTGATCTTGCTAGCAATTCCATCTCCATTACTTCACTTCAATTTTTTTTTTTTTTTTTTATGTCTCTAATTCTACATCAATAGTCTTAACTAAATAAGGCCATATTACAAAGCCTAAGATGTCTCTCCATTGTCCTTGCCCCCCTAAAGCCATGAAGTACCTTTTCAGTCTTTTTTTAGCTAAGCTCCTCATCAAAGCAACAGAGCATCAACCTGTGCTACCATGGACTTCAGTCATTGTATCCACTTCTCATGCAATACCTTTTTTCAAAAGAACATGTGCTTGTACATCAACGATGCAGGGAATACCTCCCAGATCTACACCAACTGCCAGTCTATTGCTACGGACGAATGGACAAGACTCTTGCCTTATTCTTTATTCCTTTTTTTTTTCTTTTTTGGTGGGGGGTTGGTGTTTGTGTGTGTGCGTGTTTTTCTTGGGGGGGGGGGGGGTTGTTTTACATGTGCCAGTTCCAGGGTAGTAATTATCTCAGTTTGTAAGAGCAGCTTTGGGATTACTTGATATGTTAGTTTGGGCTCAGGCTCGATTATATGTTCAAGTCCTAAAATTGCTGAAGCCAGACATTTTTCAGTTGAGCTTGGCTTGACTGCAGCCTTATTTCAACCCGAGGTTCAATGCAGAAAAGTGATTAGATAATATTGTATATATGTTTGGTTAGTATACAATACTAACTTCATTTTCACAATTTTAGAATATTTACTCTGCTGCCAAAAATACATCCCACCCCAACTTATAATGATCACAAATATCCAAAGGGGGGAGGGAAAAGAAAAACTTGCAGTCGGAATATAACATCTTCATAAGCACAGAAGCCACTGTCCATGAAAACAAACTTATCAAGTCTCAGAAAATGGCAATTCACAAGCGTTCCAATTATAATGTAATGATACACCAACAATGCACAGACCAGCAATGAAGTAAATATTCACATTTCCACAAGCAGCAGTAGTTAACCTTTAGAAAAGCCAGCACAGAGAATGAAAATTGCCACCAAAAATAATAATAATAATAATAATAAAAAAAATAAATCTAAGGCAGCTGAAAGGAACAGAATATACCTGAGTGTCGGGATCTTTCAATTTTAGTAAGGTTTCTGTAAGAAGTTGATGGCAGAACTCACAGCTACCCTTAGAAAGATGCTGAGAAATGGAAACTACTTTTTCACACAGGGCAATCGAACTGCAAAACTCTTCAGGTTGCATTGTTGAAACCTCTAAGAAAAAGAGAGGAGCATAATAATCCACCAAAGTGATACACTGCAATAATAGAATTTGAAATGTATGAGCCCAAATGTCAAGAATGCCACAAGAGGCATAAGGAAAATGTTAACCTTTGTTATATGGAAACTTCAGCATGTTTTAAAGTGCACAGGAACTTTTCTTAGTAACCGTTCAGGATAATGATGTGCAGTTTAATGCTAACTTGAGTAAAGTATCAAAGATAAGCAGTTTAGTAAAAATCAGTTACCTATGCATTTGTTCACATACTAATCACTTTGTCAAGAGAAAGGCCTGTAGAAGGGAATTCTTCAGGATGCACATGACCTTTAAATAACTAATGCAATAACTATGCACTTAAGATGCAGTAGCATGAGCCTAATAACAATGATGAACGATTGCAGCTTGAGGCTAAAGATGTGCAATCACCTGCTGCTCCAGGTTAAGGAACTTCGAGCAAGTTTTGTGAAGGATGGATATGATCTCTGTGTGGGTCTTGTTTTTAGCAAGATATCCAAGGGCCGAAGCAGTAAACTCTTCACACAATGTGCACAGTTGTGTAGTCCTACCCAATTCTTCTACAGCTTCAACTTCCCTCTCTTGCTGCTGGTGATTTATCTGCAACTCTGCAGAAAGAAAGCAAGCCTCACTTATTGCATCCTTTACCAATACAAACTATCTAACTTGTATCAACTGATGAAAGTAATCCCAACTGCCAAAGACAACTTTTTATTTTTGTTATTTTTTTCCTTTTCTGGTTCCTTGGGTTGGGGAGAGGTTGTTTTGTTTCAGAACTACCTGAAGGAATCCCATTTTCGATGGGAAAGAGAATAGTTGTCACCAACCTAGCATTGCAGCACCAGCCAGTGCTAAGTACAAAAAGAAATAAGAGAACCCTGACATCCATTCTGCCAAAAGTGGAAAAGTTTAAGTGAATCAGTAAAAAGCATAAGGGATGGCAAATGGAAATATAAGAACACGAATAGCAATCAGATATGAAAATATATAATATCACCAATGAAAAATTGCAATTTGCTGCCACTCAGATAGATAGCACAAATTCTGAGGGAGAAATTCACAAGGCGACACTTCCATATGGAAATTTCAAGGTCTTTCCATCAGTTCTAATAATTTAAACAACAACAATTAAAAGCAATGAACTCTACAGTAGCAGTACTTGGGTAACTAGTTTCAAGTAAAACCAGCCAAAAGCTTTGATGCTCCTTGGAATTAGCATGCAACTAAGGGGGTCCATAGAAGAACAAAAAGTTCAACATTTGGTGCAAGGCTTTAACAAATTGTTCTTATCACCGAGGAATCGCACTTGCAGAAAAGCTCAGATTTTTATTAGAGTTGATTCAGGAAAAGAAAAAGAAAAAAGAAGCTACCTTTATTCATTATGAAATTAAGAAATTTTAACATTCATGACAAGTAATTTGGACGTACCATGTTTTCTATAAACTGGTATTATATGAGCCTATGGAAGCAAGATTTTGACTTTGTCAGGATATGCCCATGTTAATAGAAGTCTTAAATTTCAAAGTAGAAACTAAACCTGCACTTTTGCGCATGTCCACACGGTGCATATAAACAATTTTATGCCAGTTATGAGAGAAAGCTCTGGTCTTTGCCCGTCTATCCAGATGACTTATAGCCTGGATCGTGACTCAAGACTCTTAAGTTGCAAAATTGAGGCATAGAAATCACTCGTCGTGACAAAAAGCAAAATCTAAGCGCAAAGAATCACTTTTAGTGCCAACTAATGAAAACACAGTTTCATTGCAATTCTTGACATGTAAATGTTTCATTGGTTGCAAGATAAAATTCTAGAGTGGAGAAGGAAATTCAGGCCCAGAGGTCACAACACAAAAGCATTAGTAGTAGTGTTAGATTGAAAAAGAATTCTTGAACAAGATGCTTAACATCGTAACATGAGCAGAGAACCACATATGACTGTAGGAAACATTAGCAAGGAAAACCAATCTGTTCCAGCAAACCCAGTTCATAATTCTAAAAAGTCAACCTTTTTAGGGTCCATAATTTGCTATCAACTCAATAATCGTTAGAGGGAACAAAAGAATGGGAAAGATCACAATCGGCCCAAAAAATTCAGTACCTTTGGGCCTGCGCAACAATTTTCTTGAATGAAGAAAGATATCAAATATGTTTCAATAGATCTTGTATCATATGCAAGCGTCAGAGAATCATATCAACAGAAGTAGATAACACCAAGCAGATAACTTCTTTACCTGAATCTTGCGGAAAATTGGAGTTGCAGCGGCAATCCAAAGAGAGACAGAGAGGGAAGGGCCACTGACGATCCTTCCTCCAAAAGGCTGAAGAGCAAGGAAAAAGCAGTACAGAATTGTTTGTTGGCTTTTCCCAATTATTACTATTTGAAGGGAAGGCGTCCTCCTCCTGCGGGAGAATCTTTTGCTGCGGTTGAGAGCAGTTTAATTGGGAGTAATCTTCCAAGTAACAATCCGACACGTTAGGATTATACTGTAACATGAAAGGGACTTGCAAGCAAATCAAGCCTTATCCAAGTTGGTCTCCATTTGACCCAAGGTATTTTTCTTCTTTTGTTTTTTAAAACCAGCCGAGACATTCTTTGAGTTGCAATGATAGCCTACTGTCAGAAATGTTAGCTTAGACCCTCTTTCACGCAAGGTCGGATACTGTTAGGAAAGATTTTCTTTTTTTTTTTTTTTAACGAGCACAGCTTAACTGATCATTAAAAATAAATGATTATGATGAAGTTAAATTTTCGTTCGAATATCTTGGTATTTAAAATTAGATCAAATTGAAATTGATCAATTAAAATATATCATAAATTAAACAATTAAGACTGCATCAAAATCGATTAATTGAAATAATTCTTAAATTTCTATAATAAACTTGTAAGATTAATCAATAAATTTACTCACACAGCATTATTCTAAGAAAGAATTTTTTTTTTAATATTAACCGGAACATTACAAATATGAGATTATGAAATAGAGCTTCGGTGAATTTCCAGACAATACATATCAACTTTGAATGCGTTGGGAAGTACAACATAAAATAGATTCATATAGTTTCAAGCCACCTTAAATCAAACGTTAGCACACCTCACATATGTAATCTAGGAAACAGATGTCCGCAGAGTAATTTACAAATCTTGTCCAACAAAAGAAATTTGTTGGTGATAACAAGGGATAGGAAAGTGGAACTACCAACATGAAAAAAAAAAAAGGCAGTAAAACCATCAAGAAGAAGTTAGAGCCCACTGATGATCTTGATTTAGTTGATATACACTGCATCCTCACTTTGAGCTAGCAGTTTGTTTCTTCTTTTTCTTGTTTTGCTTTGTTACCAAGAGTGAAATCCTGGCAAATCCAAACTTCTTTCTCTTAGCTGGGAGCTGCTTTGCATTTTCCTCCTCTACTTTTTTACTAGCAGGATGCATATCAACATTATTTTTACCAAGCATTTGGGCCAGTGATACCTTCCGCTTCCCAGTATTTTTATCTCTGTGCATCCCATTCTCAAGTTCTTCTGTCAAGAGCAGCTTCCTGCTCAGTATCTGCCCAATTGATAAAGTTGGCTTCAGAACTGGTTTCAGATCATCATTGACCAAATTCACACCATTTACATCAAGCAAACGAGAATCTTTCCGGTGATGAGATGGATAAGTATTTTTGAACTTGGTAGAGTTATGTACTGAACGCCGTTTCTGTCCCCGTTCAGATCTCCATTTCCTCAGAGCCTCTTCAACTGCAAGTTTACCTTTATTTGCAGCCTCCACTCGGCCCAATGCTTCCTCCAAAGCCTTCTTGCTACTTTTGACTTCTTCTGTAGCTTCCTCTACCTTCTTCAAGATTTCCGTTTTTGACACGTTAGCTTCATCAACCTGAAGCATTGCATCTACTACTCTCTTTTGACAAGCCGCCTCCGCTTCACGCACTCTGGACATAAGAGATGAGTATTCCTCAAAGGAAATAGTTAGTACTTCAGGCTTCTCCTGGGATGCAGTGGATGAATTCTCGTTCTTCGACATGGCTTTGATCTCTGCAAGAGCAACAGCTTCAGTTGCTCTTGCAGCTTCCTTCATTTTTTTCGCTGCTACTAACCTGATCTCAGCTGTCTTGATTCTAACCTTAGCCTGTTCTATCTCAGATGTTGCTCTCAGGACTTCTGATCTTGCAGCTTCACCCACTTCCTTAAACCTTTCTGTCTCAGAGCTCAGCCTTTGGAGTTCCCTTGCAATATCCTTGCGATCATCAGAACTTACTTTGCCTTCATCACCTTTCACTACTTCTAGTTTTACTTTTGTCTGGTTTAGCTCTTTCTCAAGAGAAGACACTTTCGAGGAATTTGATAATAGTCTTTCACGAGTCTTCTCAAGTGAGATTCTCTCTTTCTCTATCCTTTTGTTATAGGATTCAACTGTAGCTCGAATATCTGCAAGATCATTTGTAGTTCTGGTTAAGTTTAATTTGGCCTGTTTCAGCTCCAACAAGATGAAACCTGGAGCTGAGGAGGGACACAGATCTAAACCACTTATAATGTCATTTTCCTTCTCTTCTGCTTCAGCGGCAGAACTCTTATCTTTGTTTCCAATGGCTGCATTTACTTCAGAAGTTTCTTTCTGCAGGTTTGCCTTTAATTCTTCCACAACCATTTTAGTGGTCTCCAGTTCTTTTAGTACGTCAAGTGTTTCCCTTTCTTTCACAATCAGTTCTCTTTCCAACTCTGCAGCCTGTTCCTCCAATTTGGCAATGTCCAGCATCTCAGTATCTTGCTGCGAACAATGAAACCAAATATAGTCAGGTAAGATGAATGCTGAACAGCAATAGGCATATAATCAAGCTAACACCTTTCCAGTAATGCCACACTTCATGACAAGTATGGTTCTTTCCTTCAATGAGGAAGTAAAATACAATAAAGATTTAATGAAAAATCAATTGCCATGTTCAACATTGAGTAGCCCAAACAACAGATTAAGCATTGGGACATAAACTGAAGTTACAGGGGGCAAAAAAAACAGTTCGGAAAATGAACAAGGTATTCCTCAATGAAAAAGAAAGAAGATCTACTTTCCACCTTTTTTTGTTAAAACTCTAGATACTGAAAGATAGACTTCTTTTGGAAAATGCTCAACTCATAATCCTTTTTCTTGTGACACTAAATGGATAAAAAATGTCCATTCTGCGTATTTTGCTTGATTGGATTGGAACAACAAAAGTGCACGTCTTGCAAAAGATACATAGGTTGGAACATGTAGACATGCGGATTTCATCCTCTTGGTGACTAGTCATCAAAATCACTTCCTAAAAGGAAAATAAACTGCACAGGCGAGGATGATGAATTCCCAAACAGAGTATGCAATATAGATATCACCATACTCGAAATTACAAGATATGCAAGTGATACAGATCATAGAGGATTCCACATCTAGACTTGTTAGCATTAACTTTCTTGCAGCACATACCATAAAGTGGGTAAATTGGATAGTACCAGAAGAAAACAAGCATCGTAGAGGATTAATATCTTTTCTAAGCTTATAATTTAATACCCTCTCTCACAACTAAAGGAGGAATCACAGGAAGAGGAAAATGAATTAGTTGTATTACCATCCAACTTCTTAAATGCTATATTTATTAATAACAATATTTAGCTCAAAAAACCATCTGCAGAAAAAGTTACATTAAACAATCATTTCACTAAGCAAAAAGCAACTTCCTGTCGTATACTTTATATCTCTCAAAATATCAGGGTGCCATCATAATTTAGATACTTCATATCTGGAAGTTACAAGGATTAATTTGATGCCGATTCAAACCAGATTCCTCAAACATTATACCCTATACCTACAAAAAGGATCTCATTCATCCAATATAGAAGACTTTGGTTCTCTCTGTCATGAAATAGCATTTCCAGCTTGCACAACACCACAAGGAGAGCCATACATTGCACACTGACTGATCCTTACAGCTTTTACTTCACCAAACTGATCAATGATAAAAGAAAGCTGAAAAAATCGACACAGATTATCAATCAAAACTTCCCCCTACGATAGGCCCCATCAGAACTGGGCTTTACAACTACAAATATTTAAGCAAAAAACAATTTCAGTGCTCCACGCAAAAGCCTAGGCAGAGAAAGCCTATATAATCTACCCATATAATACCAAAAATATACGATTTTTAAGAGGAAAATAACTTTTTTTCCTGAAAATAAATACATTTATAAAAAAAGAAAAGTAAGAACTCAAGAATATGAAACTCGAATCCCAAACAGGACCAAAAGAACAAAAAGAAGAACAGAAAAAGTCACCTTCATGCATGGTCGCCGCTAGAATTTCTTTAACAGAAATTAGTACTGTAACACTACTAGAGAGGCAAAGAGCTAACGCGGTATCTCACAGTAAAATAATGGGGCATAGATGAATTCATGCTTCCAAAACAACTGGTATGCGAAACAAAACAAATTACAAAACTAAAACTCTCTATATTCAGTGTGCACGGGATGTATCTCAGATAGAAAGAAGGAAAAAGACAGAAACCTCGGAAGTGTGCCCAGAAGAATAAGAGGGTTTTTGGGAAGCGGGTTTCCAGAAGCCCATTCCACCAAATCTACTGGCCGCCTCCTTCACAGATTCGAAAGGCGCAGAAGTGTCAATCTCCACCCTAGCACTCGCCTTCTGTGCCTCCTTTTTCTCCTCCGAACTAGGAATAGCCGTCTGCCCCATACTGGGACCCGAATCAAAGGCCTCAGTGCCTTCTCCCGAAGGTACTTGATTATCTTCGGCAGCCATTACACTAAACTAACACCAAAACCCTGAAGCCTGATCGACACCAAATCCTTCTGTAGCTCAAGACAAATCAGTAAAGGCGAGTTTGCAGAGATTGTAAGCAGTGTAGTGTACCAAGAAGAGAGCTTTATGTAGGCAGAGAAGCAAGAGGAGAGAGAGAGGAGACAAGAACTTACTAAAAACTGAGCAGAGTAACGTTAAGCTCGTACTGATGTTTAATTGGCGTTTGGTGGGGTGACCTCGAATAAAATAAAGGCCTCCAACGTTTAGATTTTTGCAGTGAGCCTCAAGTCCTGCCCGGTCTAGTAAAAAGTTAAAGAATTCTATTTCGAGAGGGAAAACATTTCAATTCCACAGTGCCCTGCCTTAACACACCGGCAGAATAATTATACTTATGTATTACTACAATTAAATATTTTAATTTTAATTTTCGTAAACTAATATTATTGCTAATGATAATTTTCTATATTTTTATAATATTTTTTTATAACAAAAATTAAAGTACATATTTAGTAAAATTTATCTCGTAATTTTAATCGATAAAAAAATATTATAATATAAATTAATTTAAATAAATTTTAATTAATCGATTTAATTGAGAAAGTGAATAAACATGTACCAATAAATGGTGATATAAACTTTAGATGTGATTCATATTGAGCATATACTTGCCTACTCGAGATCGGAAGCAGACATGATGGTTGTGACCGTTAGGTGTTGAATATAAAACAAGGTGGTACCAATGCCCAATCAAATGCAAAGCTGAAAAGCTAGCAGCCCACTGCATTGCTTGACTCAGGAAAGACACACAACCCCACCCAATGAGATGAATAAGGCGTGGAGGGAGGAGGAGAAACACAAGAGAGAAAGCAAGGAAGGAAAGACAAAAATCCAACTAATGAATGGACATCCCATTCACAGGAATGTCCAAACATCCAACCAACGGCAGTGCTAAAGTTCAACTCTTCTTAGTTCTTGCTTATCGATGGAGTCATCGACCACAACTCTTCTGTGTGGTTCCGTCACTAATAAAAACAAATCTGTCACCCATCTTATCAGAGAATCTGTAATTACCTTCAGTCTACTGAATTGCACCTTACAGAATAACAGACAGCAGAATATGAAGTTTTCTCACCATCTAAATAATTGTCGTAAGAGTTTAAGGGATAAATATATTCCATCTCTTTTTTTCCGTTTAAGGGATACGTTTTGTTATACTCCTTAACATTTGTCAATTAATCAAAATTAAAATTTTCCTATAGAGAGAACACGATGGGATATCCTACTTTGTGCAGGCAACCTTCACTCTCGAATCTCATCGATCGTACTAAGGTGTAGTGTATGTGGCTTTCTTCATGAATCCATTGAGTATTGCCTATTTGATTGTCGGCAGGTAGCACAAGTTTGGGAAAGAACTGAGGCTTGCCGGGAGTTATACCACTTAATTCCAAGAGAATGCTCTTTTAAAGAACAGTTAGCATTATTTTTAGAAATAGGTTGCGACAACCTATTGATATATATGATTTGTGAAGAATTATATAGTATTTCAAGAAAAAATTTACGAGTTGACATAATTACAAATAGAGTGTCTAATCTAATAAAGAAGTATATAAAGATGTACGAGGATGTCACTAAAACAAAAGCAGCAAGGGATATACTATACTACCATCACTGGGATTCAACCGGAGGTCTCACAATGCTGGTCTCTGCCTAAACCTGGAACTTTGAAATGCAATATTGATGCGACATGGGACTCAAGAAAGGGCTTCAATGGGAATTGTCATTAGAGATAACTTGTGGACAGATCCCTATACAGGGCTATTTCACCTTTATATGCTAAGCTCTTTACTTTTACCGATTGGTCTCAAATTTTGCTTGGATAGAGGCTATAGTAACATTACTATGGAGAGAAATTGCCATGTTCTAATAAATAAACTCTCTTCACAAGAGTTTGATTTGTTAGAAATAGGTTAGCTGATAGCTTCACTTAAAGATAAGTTTTTAGACTATTTGTATATTAATACTTTATTTATTCATCATATGAAGAATTATCTAACGCATATTATAATAGGATTATTTTGTTTTAATATAATAATAAAAAATTATTCATCGTAATTAGAAATATCCTATTTTAAGTGATGTGTTTTGATGGATATTTTGTATTAATAAATTTTTTTATTATTTTTTAAAAATATCCGAACTCTATTTTGGGCTCTTGGGTAAGAGTGAATTATCTTGTCCATCAAGCAAGAGCCTCATCGGTGGCCCTAAACAAAGTGGACTCCTAGATAGAATGAGTTATGCGACCCATCAGTTTTTGGGTGACAGGGTCACCTCGTCCATCTTCGGTTTTTTCTCCCCCAACGAGAACGAGACATCACATGGTACTTCCTCTCTGACGAACTCTATCAGTTTAACTATATTTTTCAGATACGAGTGTATTATAAAAGAAAAAATCGTAAAAAATATTATTAAATTATTTATATTTCATAATTTAGATTATTTATATTTTTTTATTCTTATCAAATTTTATATATCCTAATTATCATTCTAAATAAAAATTTTTGGTGAGATTTGACATGTGTTGATTACTTGAGTAAGTTATCAACGGTAAAATTATGAGAATTTTTACTTGACATATGTTAATTTTCATTAAAAATTCTTATTTAGAGTGATAAAAAGATATTTTAAAATATATAAAATTTGTTAAGAATATAAAAAATATAATAAATGATAAATAATATAAATAATTAAATATAAATAGTTTGATAATATTTTTTATAATTTTTCCTAGCATAAATTAAGGAACCAATACTGTAACATTAGCCTTTTGAAATAAGAATCTTGCAGATAAATACTTTATTTGTAACTAATTTTCATCGTATTCTTTTTTTTTTTTTTTCATTTCGTGCTTTCTTAAAAGTATTATTTACTAGTGTAACTCAAAGGATTAGTTTGAGAGGAGAGAAGTAGTGAGAAAAGAATTGATTGGAAGGAAAAAAAAGCAATCTTCCTCTATTTAGGAGATTTTGAAGGAAAGAAGAAAAGAGATTTAGAGTGATCTAATCTTAGATCACTCCAAACTCCAGAATGCTTTCTCTCTACTTTTGGAGTTGGAGAAAAGGCGACGGATGCTCGAAATTGGAAAAGAATAAATCTTAAAATTATCAAGGCATCTTCATCTTCTTGTGAGTCCCAACCCAACCTATCATTGGGCCTTTCTTTTTATGAATGTGTGGGTGGGCTTAGCCCATATGTCTAGTGATTTTTTTAGTCAATGAGATAGTTTTGGGATTATTAAGTAATTAGATTTATATGAGCGTGATTAGTCTAATAAAAAAAATTAGTTACTTTGTGGAGTTTAAGGTACTTGTTTCTAACAGACAAGAATGCTCTTGTGGAGATCGCTTTGCAGTAAGGAAAAATCAGTGAGAAAGAAGAACTCGGTGAAGAGATTGTGTCAGAGGTTTCGAATCTAAATAAATCTTTCGATATTCGTACTTTGAATTGGGTTAATTTTCACTTAGGGATTGATTATTGTTGAATTAGGCGTAAGGGTTTGATTTGGGGATTAGTTAGAAGTTTGGTAATTGATTATGTTTTTGGATTCTTGTAGGCAGTTAGATACATTGATTGTAGATTGTGAATTGGTTTGATATCTGAATGGTCTGATAAGGGATTTATGGATTTTTTGCTTTTTATGACTTTCTGATTTTCGAATATCAAATTATGAACCTTTTGTCAATGAATGTTATTTTCGTATTACTAAATCGAATTGACCATGATGTATGTTTAATACTTTAAATATTGTGGTTGTGTGGATGAAATTGTGTAAAGTGAATTCTGTTTTGATTCAATATTATGTTATGAAATTGATTGATGCTTGAGTTGATTTTGGAGGAATTCCTAATTTCTATTATAAGACCCTTGGCTAGGGGAATACAGTACCTAATTTTCAGTTATAAGGCCCTTGCTAGGGGGATACAATACGTAGTTTTAGTTCAGGCCCTCCTCTTAATGGGATATAATAATTAAGAGTTGATATCAGTAAATCGAAACCTTACACGTTTTGGGTGTATGAGTTCAGTTATATTTTGTTAAAATAGTGGTTGGTGGTGTTTTCTTTTCCTGTTTTTCGTTTGGGGTATTGTGAACATTGTAAAATCCAAAAACTGTACCATGTTCTGCACTACATTTTGGACTCATTTCGCCCTTCCCGAGCGGAGCCGACGCTGGCTCTAACACCCGCACTCAGCACCTGCCGCACTCTGGAATTCGCCGACTTGCCCAACTTCAAGCCGACGCCATCCTTTCTCCTTGGGCCGGCGTCGGCTACACGCTGTACTCTGCGATTTCATTACTTTTGAACCCATTGTCTCTATTGAAAGTTTAAAAGCTCTTTGTTTGATATATAAGAGCCCTCCTTGCGATGTTCAATGTCCCCCTTGGGCCTTGGAGTGCAAACCAACACACCATAAAGAGTTTTCTTACATAGATAATGAATTTGTTTAATGATTTGTAAAGAATAGTAATTACTTATTAGTAACATATTCAATCCCAAAAAAGTTATATTTTCTTTATTGAGTTAGTGAGTTCACCCATTTTGATTATCATTTTTATAGGATATCAATTAGAAGAAAAAGAGTTAGACGAGTGATTTGAGGAGGACTTTGGTGTAGTAATTATTTGAAGGTTTCTGAACTTTCCTTTCTATTTACAACTTTTAGATAGTTAGAATGATAATAGATTTTGTTAATGTTAAAGTTAGAACTTTTTTTGAATTATATCGTGATTAAATTTGAGGAATTTGTATTTTGAAGTCAATTATATTTTGGATGGATTAAGGAATTTTGGAGTTATCTATTGTGTTCTGTTATGAGTTCGGTACTCTATTTTTAGAGTGCTGCTAGGTCATCTCTGGACTCAGGATGTGGCACTTCTTCATTTCACTTTTAGTGATATCAAGACTGTTTTTAAAATATCACTCTTATAATATATTCTTTTTTCTTTCTTTCTTAAACTTCTAAACAACATTAGATATAAATCACCTTATTTTCTTTTCTCTACTTATTCTTCATAATTTAAAATTTCTCTTCATTTTTTTTTTCTAAACTCGCAAACTAACCCTAAATCTTTTACCAAGACCATGTTAGTGTATCCAACCAGAGGGACATGAGGATTGGCGTTTCCTTTCCGCCACCCAATGGATAGTGGTATGGCAGAGAAGCATCATTGCTCTTGCGACTTCAACAAATATGCAAATACAGCTTTCCAATTCTACCAAATTGGAGGCATGATTTGGTTTTCTTTCTTTGTTGTTTTCCGTATACTTCAAAAGGAATTACCAAAGATAGAAAAAATATATATAAAAACGAAAAATAAAAAAGAAATCACTTCTCCTAGAGATTATACTCGATTCCAAAATTGGGTAGCTAGTGATTAAATTCTATATATATTTCTGCTATAATTTAAGTGACACATTTTTTTTAGTCCCATTGGAATGGTCCCTAATATCATGTTTGTTAGTTTAGTATATGATACAAATCTTGGATGGCACACCTATAAACTACTCCAAGCCAAAGGTTTAATTATTAAAAGAAGTTTTGTAACATATAAGACCTGCAGGATGATGATATTAGAAGCATCACCATTTTTTCCTCCTCCAAGCATTAGAGATGAAATGAGCAAGAGATGGCCCTCCTTCAAAAGAGTTATATATAATTCAATTTTTTTTTTAATTTCCTTCTTCAAAGAGAATGAACAAGACAAAATAATTGTAAATATAACTAACAATTTGATCGAGTATATCTTGAATCTGTTTACCCTCCTTCAATATATTTAAAATTAAGGTACGATATGTTGCATAGTTTAATTGAGTATATTATACTATTAAATGTAAAATTGAAATGAAATATATAATTTTTTAATTTTTTTTAAGGATTATACAATTTCAATTATTTAATCAGTATTAATCTTATCATATATTCTTTCCGTCCTATAATATAAGTCGTTATAAATTACTTTTACTGTCCCAAATTATCCGTCGTTGGGGATTTTTCAAGAAGATTATAAAGCTATTTTTATATTTTTATCTTTATTTATTATTCTCTTTCCCTCTTCCCTCTTCTCTTATTTTCAAGACATTTAAATAATGATATTTTATTAAGAAGAAAAAAATATAAAATTACTTTATTTTTAAAAATCTTAATATGTGTGAAATTAAATCAAACTACTTATATTATGGGATGGAAGAAGTATTAAATACATAGAGTTCAAAGATTCCAAACCCTCAGCTGCATTTATCTAGGACCTTGTTATTAGAGTTACGGGGTCTTTGAACTTCAAGTACTCCCTACATTTTAAAATAATAGCCATTTTTAGATATTACTGTTATAAATTATTGGAATCTCCATTAATTAGTGGAGGCTCCACTAATTATGGATTTATGTGAATTATTAGAAGATTTTTATGGATGTCCACCATTTAGTGGAGACATCATTAATTGAGATTAGTTGAAGATGATGTATGCCATGATGTATTTCACTAATTAGAGCTCTATAAATAGACTTATTCTCTAAGCTTGTAATACACCATTATTTTGTGAAAGAAAGATTAGTGAAAGAAAGATTAGAGAAAATTGTGAGAGAAAAGAAAGAGAGAAATTCTTGTGCAAAATAGTTAGAGTTTTATTATAGTGTAGTGTGAAGATTTTATTCTAACACTACCCTAATTTTATAACAATTACGTATTTGTGATTCAAATTAATGATAGGTCATATTATAAAATCAACAATATATTTATTATTATTTTTTAATTATAGTTTTATTATTTATCATTTTATTACTATCTCCGTATCACAATATAAGTCGTTTTAGATTTGAAAAGTTTTTTTCACAATAGAGGTCATTTTACAAAGTTTTATAAATATTTATTGCTTTTTTTTCAACTCTACCCTTCTTTACAATCTCCCTCTTTCTACTAATTATGACCTAACTCTCTCCAATTATCAAAGTAGATAAAGTCTTAATTAGGGATATTTTGAAAGTTTAGTTTTAAAATTATGTGGAATTTAGAACATTTAATTCTTGTGTACAAGTTTAAAACGACTTATATTGTGAAATATATATAGCAAATTATAGAGTAATATCTCACTCTCTCCATCCCTATTTATTTGTTACAACTAAAAAATTTTGATGTTCCTTTTATCTATTACATTGAAAAAATTTAGGTGCCATTAATATTAACTTTACTGCTATATCTTTATATTAAATAATTTTAAAAAATAAAAATATAATAACTTTAAAGAAAGTTGAGCAAATAAAGTAAGAAATTAATTGTAGAGAATATTAAATCTAAAGATACTTTTGAAAAGTTATTTAAATTTAAGAGACTAATTAATTTTTTTAAATTTTGTAGTTAATTGTAACATATATATAAAAAGAAAGTAATTAATTTTCATTCACGGTCAAAATGCCCAAAGGCCATGCTTTATGGGAAATTCTTATATGCACCCATACTTTCTTGCTATTTCTATTGTGTGGTACGTACTGCTGTCCTCATTAATCAATGCTTGTGGGATACCATCTTGACGCAGTTCTTGGTGCATAGCGTCAACAACCAATTCCCAGTTCCTGCATTAAATTTGTTGTGCATTTTTACATATGGTATGCCTTCCCTCACTCTTTAAAGCCTCTACTACTGTAACATTGATTGCTTCCTAAAAGTATAGGGCATATAGCTAGCGAAGCTTCTTCCTTCTTCTCCAGTCTGCTCACTTCCCCATACTGTAGATCTAAGCCAAATGCTGAGCAGTACTTGCCATGACCTTCACCAGAAGTCATTTCATATCAAACACGATGACAAGTTTTTCTCAAAACTTCTTTCCATGGAAACCTCTAATGGAAACCCTTCTTTCAGAGTCTACTATGGGGATGTCTCTGGAGCCGTTCCGTTTACATGGGAGACTCGACCTGGCACGCCAAAACATACATTGTCTGATGCGTCACTGCCTCCACTCACGCCTCCTCCAGCTTACTATGTCCGGGGTTCGAAGAAAAACACAATGAAGCAACCAAGATCCAAGCGTTTGCGTTCTTTGCTGATGAGGATCAGTGGGAAGAAGGCCCATGTGGCACTTTCACCTTCTTCTTCATCGTCATTGTCATCGTTGTCTTGGTCATCTTCATTTTCCTCGTTCTCTGCTGGGGCAATGACGACAAATTCCAATTTCCATGGGCGGAGACAATTTTCCAGCTTTGGATCATCGTTTTCTGATGGCCGAGGAAATGACCATCAAGAAACGTCCGGTGAATCTTACAGGTTTTGTTTTGGTTTAAGAAGGTATAGGAGTGTTCCGCATCAAAGTGGCAATTCGACCACCACCATGAAGAAAACTCTGCTGTCCATTATTGGTCGTGGATCTGACTGATTAGGTGGGTGCTGTCTGCTCTGCTGCTTCTTCAAGAATTCCTAGTGATTACTAATTTCCTGCCTTTTGCTTTCCCTTTACCTTTAGTTCGTTTGGTGGTGTGAGTTTCAGAAATTTGAGCTTTCCTAAACTTTTATAAATGGCTAAAACGTCGTTTCGGGTCCAAACCAAGCTAAAATTTCAGGTGAATGTAAATGATCAACTTCTTTGCAATAATAACTTAGATTTACTTCTTCTCTCTTCAAAGCCTTGTTTACCACTCTTTTATGAATAAAGTTATGTTGAGAATGTGTCCCGAGCTATGATAAGATATTTACTTAATTGATTGATTATACACTAATCAACTGAAAAATATCCACGAGGCTGATTTGTAGTGACTTTTTTGCTAGGATAATGTGCATGAATATAGGAAAGAGCACCAATCCAATGATATATGTCACTGGAAATCTCATAGTAACTCGTTAATTAAGAGATTTATCATAGAAGTCATTTGACATATAAAAGTGATATTTGGATAATTAGAGTTTGATTCTTCACTTATTTAAGAAATGTGGTGCCTAATGCGGTCGCATTGATTACCCTTGTGAAACAAAAGATCAGAGTAAAGAAGGGCATTGAATTTACTGATCTGCATGGATCTCTAGTTCATATATTCTGGTCCCTGGAATTTATTATTTGTGGGGAAGAGACAAATCTCGAAGTGGTAATTGTTAGCTGGAGTACCTCTGTTTTTTCTCTTTCCGTTTTTAGGACTATTTAATGCAAACAGAAAGTTGGTAACAGGTTCCCCTATCCTTTTATTAAAATTTTTCTTAAATCCTGAAGTCACAATCTTTCTCGGCAATGTCTCGTCCTTCTTACAGTACTGAAATAGGGAAGCTTTCGATATCTATGAAAAATCATGTTTGCAAACATTCATTATTATGTGTCTCGTTAATCCTATGTTGGTTCACAAAGGAAGTGGGGAGGGGGAGAAGGAGGAGAGGAAAACTTTTATTTTTATTAAAAGAAATAAATATAATTTATTTTTATTTTATTTAATTAGAGTAAAAATATAAATAATAAATATTATTTTGAATTAGGTTTCAATCCGTCTAAATTTTGAATGGACTATTTTTTTTGTGTGGAAGAATAACTTTCTTCTCTCTTTTTTCTTCTTAGCCAAACGACATAAATCGTCTATTTACAATCAGATTTACTTTCCATCCTCTTTTTTCCTCCCCTTTTTACCCTAACTAAACATAAAAGGAACTTTTACTATATTGTGAACTAGAAATTCTCCGGCTGAAACTGTGTTCTCAGTTAGCGATGGTGGATGAAGCTTAGATAGGGAACTCTATCTTAAACAAAACAATGATAAGGATTTCTAACCAACAAAGGACCCATAACTATGTCAAATCTGCTTTGTCGGCAGTCTTGATATTAGGGTATAGAGAACATGGATGTCCCCAGTGGCATCAGATTCATTAGGCTCATCGTTTTCAAGGCCAAGGAATATTATATGTATCTTGTTTCTGTCACAGAAATGATCATACAAATATCAAATTAATAAAAGAATGTGCATGTCAATTCTTAGGACAAGCATTCTTGTTCCTTAGAAATATCTTACATATGCACTCTACATGAGACTAAGGGAGTAATCAACCAAATACGATGCAAAGCTTGGCAGAAAGGCAAAAGGAAACAAAGAAAGCACCCGACAACGATAGATTTTTAAGAGGGACGCAAGTTGTGTGCGATTGGTTGTCACCCCACAGTACCATTCAGCTCTTTGTCATTTGTTGTCATGTAAGTGAATTAAGAGGTCTTGGCATCATTCGTCTGAAGTTAGTAATGATTTTCGCTTTTCCACACTGGATTGGAAGCCGAATGACAAGAACTCGTGCTCTTCTCCTTTCCCAACATTGCCCTCACCAAACCCTTAGGGTAAAAGAAAAGATATCTCATTCTCTCCCCCGCTGTATTTTGAACTGGATCGAACTAGTAGGACCATAACTCGATCCCCCAACCAATTCGATCCTCTCTTTCAAATCAAAATTCTAAAAAATTGTTTTATTTTATACAAATCAATTTGGATCAGTCCGTTCAACCGAATTGAACTATTTACTCTTTTTTTTAAAGCTAAATAAGATAATAAATTCATAAGAAATAAATAAATTATACAAATAGACTAAATAGTCTATAATAATAGAGAAAAAATTATTTTTTTTCTAATTTTGTTATTTATACATGTATAGATTTGAATTACACTATATTATTGATCAATTTTATTTTTAAAAATAATTATATTTTTAACTTATTATATTACAGATTCAATTACGAATTAATTATGATTGAATCATTGACCCGTGAACCAATAAATTTTTTTGTTCGAGGTCTAATCTGGTTCTAAAAACATTGCTCTCCTCCACTCTTTTCCCCATTTACACAGGCTTCGAATCATCTCTTCCAACTACCCTCACTCTCCCCTTTTACTTTCAAGAAGTCCCAATGTATCATCTTCTCAAACTTCCTCTCTCTCTCTCCCCTCCACTCTAAAGAACCTCTTCTTGAACTTCCTCACTCGCTTGCTCCTCCATTTTCAAAAACTTCCCCACTTTCTCTTTCTTCCACTTTCAAAAATCTTTTCTCAACTTGGTACTCACTCTCTCCTCCACTTTCAAGAATCTTTTCTCGAACTTCCTCACTCGCTCTCTCCTTCAATTTCAAAAAATTACCACGTATTCCTTTATTCTTCGTTCTCTCCTTCATTTTCAAAAAATTACCACGTATTTCTTTATTCTTATCTAAATGGGTTCGAAACCACTCTTCTAATTTTCTCACTCACTCTCTCCTCCACTCTTAAAAAATCCCATATTCTTATCTAAGTGGTTTCGAAACCACTCTTCTAATTTTCTCACTCACTCTCCCCTCCACTCTCAAGAAATCTCCCTGTATCCCTTTATTCTTATCTTTTTCTTTTTTTTTCCCCAAGTAAAAGTTACTATTATTATTTTTTAAGACTGTTATTCACAACTTCATTTTAAATACAAAGACTAAATTTTTTTTTTCAACTTGATTGCTAAAAACAGGCCTTACTATTTCATGCTGATTCTTGAAGTAATTTAGTGCTTGAGTCACACAACGACTCCAAAATGCAGATCAAAATTCCTATGAACCCGGATTTTTGTAATGAAACCACAGCTTAAGAAGAAGATCATTAATGTCAAATTGTACTAGTATCCCATCATTCTGTTTTACCATCAAAGAAGGGGAAATTTTGGGACCTCCCGTTTCGTGAATGCCACAGAAGATTGGAATATTCTCCTTCTGGTTTTGTTAACCAGATTAAAATTGTCAGGCGAATTAAAGTAGTTGTTTTGAAGACCGGCCTTTATGATTCTTCCAAATTTTAGAGACAGGCAAAACTGATAGAATTGCTCAATTACCTAGTCAAAGGGGAGCTGCCGTTGTTCCAAGAACCTTAAAATGGTTGGAGTAGGAAATTTATACAACTCGCTTGACAAAGACTATAGGAAGATGATCCCATCAGATGGCAATAAAAGTAATCCATTGGAAACCATATACCTGACGCAATGGGAATTCACAGACCTCATGTGGCTTATAACAAGCAAAAAGAGCGCAATTGCTAGTACAAAATCAGGACAACTGATACCTACTTCGCATGAGGAAGGGACTGCATTAATTCTCCCGATCTTTTGGCACTAAATAGTCATCAAGTTAGATGGTAGGATTGCTACATGCACAACCATTTCACCTGAACCAATAATTAGAGCAGGGATCCTAGAAAGAATTTGTGCTTCTTGTCACTTCATGTATTGCATTTGCCAAGTACTCAACGTTGGTTGTGGTTACAGCTGCAATGCTGCAAGGTGTGGTTCCAGTCAAGCCATTTAACAATGGGATATAAAAGCACAGAAATAGTTCTAAACTGCCATTTTTGCGCTGCATAATCATTGGTTATGAACATTATATGCCGGAATAAAAAGTTAAAATCATATAATTGCAAGATGCTAGAAAATCAGAAAGGAGACTACACTAGTATTATTTCCGTGAACCTCATTAAAGGGATGCCTCAGACCCAACTGGGCTGAAAGCAACAGTCTCTGTCACAGATTCACAAGATGTGAATAAAAGTTAGTCACTGTTCATTTTAGAGTGCTTCCATGAAAAGATAGTGAGGGATACCATCTGACACCACACCATGCACAAATTTTTCAAAGATTTGATGTTGGAAAAAATAGAATGCTCCTTTTGGTTAATTTACCATTAGCATATCATGCCAGTTGGAATATCATCAGGTAATTCTAGAATATGTCGAAGCAAGAGCACAACTTGTAGCTTAACTGATCTAATGTTACCTTATACGACCATCATTTGTCATGTATATATGGAATCTTCTCCTGAGTTGTTCAACCTGTTCAGCGGACAGGCCAGAAAAGCAAAACATCCCAACCTGCAGTTTTCATCACAATTCCCATCTAGTAAGTCTTCTAGCAGCGATAGACAAAATTGAGTTCACCTAATCCGGGTGCTAGTTATTTAACTGCAAACCTGATTGGTTATGTGCTCCCAGCTGAGAGAAGAATTCAGCTCTTCAAGAGTTTGACGTAAAACAGCTCGCATTTTGATAATGCGGTTTGCAATAACCTTGTGGAAGACCAGATTCCAATGAAAAGCATATCAAGATACAAGAATGAACAAGAAAACATAAAAAGTAGATAACATGATGTTATTCACCTCAAGTTCCTCCTCCCAAATCCTTTTCAGATCGGGGTCATTCAAAATCGTTGAGACCAACAAGATGCCATGAACTGGAGGGCTGCTATACATTGCTCTCACAATTTGCTGAAACTGGCTTCTAACTGCAATTGCTTGCTTGTTATCTGCACATGTAACACTAAACGGCAGGGAAAAATGTTGACATCAGCATTAGGAACTATTTTTTGTATCATGAAGCAACATTTGTCCTACATATTAGCAAGCCATAATCCATTTTATTAGAAGAGAAAACAAAGCAGACAGCATCCATCACCGATGTCTGCAAGTAGAAACTTCCACAGAAAAAGGGGGGAAAAAATGATGCCTATAACATGGAGGCAATGGTTAATAACTATTAAAAGATATATCTAGGCTTGCTTCCTTTACATTGTTCAAGTGCACATTGATCATGAGAGTTATAAAAGAAAAAGAAGAAAAAAGGAATATCACTACATTTGGAATACAAACAGAAAACAACTAACAGACTAGTTGTAAGGAGTAAAACGAAGAGAATTTGATAGATACATCTGCCAAACTCAATGAATTAGTTCAAAAGGTCAAAATAAATGTTACTTGGAATTGGTTAATATGCAACACAAAATGATCATTTGCACTTGAAATTTGCTAACCTGAGACAACCTACTCGGTGTCCATATAATCCCATGTTTTTTGCGAATGATTGAGCACATCCCACCAAGTGTCCATCTTCAATGAAAATTCGAATAGCCTTAGCATCTCTGTCCAGGTTCCCACTAGCTATGCCCTGATATGCCATATCAAAAAAGGGGAAATGATTTTTCACCTGGAAAGGGCACAGGAAAATGTGAGTGAGTTGATAAAGATGGGGGAAACTAAAACACTCTGCTCTAATTCTGACTTACCTTCAAATAATAGGAAATTTCTTGCCACTGCTCCTCAGTAGGGTCAATTCCAGTTGGATTGTGTGCACATGGATGCAATAGGAAAAAGGAATGATTTGGAGCATTCTGAAAAGATCACCAAATAAACGGAGATGAAATTTGGGATGGAATTTTCGAATGTTAAATTACAGAGTAAATGCTGCGACATGCACGAGGGAAATTAAAAAATTAATGAGTTTGTGTGAATTATAGAGAGGAGAAGATGATCATCTCAGCAATCATTTTGAGGATGCATATGCATTGTTACATATCTAGCATATTTGTGCCAAAATTAAGTCATACTACACTTAGTATGGCTGTGACTGAATTCCTGACTTCCGTCCAGATGAGTTTGCACAAAAATAGATGTGCAGGAGAGAAGGCACAATGCATCGAAGGAATATTTAAAAGTGACATCTGATTAACCCACCTTAATATCATCCAGAATGGCTGAGAAGTGTAATCTCTTGGTACTGGGATTATAGTAGCGGAAGGAACTCTGTGAGACTTGGGCATCCCTCCAAATGTTACGGTGGCTAATAGAATGCAATTCAATAGAACTCAGTATGTTTCTGCAGAATAATAAATGAAAAACAGGTGGTGGAATGGAATTTACTTGGGCCAAGTCGGTGCAGGTAGATAGATTTGTGACTCAGGAAAGAAACGCCTTTGGAACTCGGCAAAAAGACGGCATGCACCTGTGCCGGAGAGAGCTTGGACACCAGCGAACTTTCTTTCTTTAACAACGTCAGAATCCTTCCCATAAGCTAATTTCACACTTTCCTCAACTAGCTTCGAACCAACTGCAGCTGGAACTGATTCCCTGGAAATGGTAACAATGCAACTGATTACAATAGACTTTAGACACAACAACAAAATGAAAACAATAGAAACAGACAGAAGAAACTCTTAACAGTGGCAGTCTAGGGAGAACCAGTGAAATTTTCTACCGCACAGAAAGGAATCGATACCTTATCTTCCCAACGAACAACACAAGTAGACAAAAAGAAACTGCTTCCTAAGTTGACAAAGTTATAATTTTTAGCTCAGATACACACAACAAAAGTAAATAAACAAACCCGGAAGTCCAAATTACTGAAAATTTCAAGAATCAGCCCAAATTATCAAAGCAAATGCGAGATTACAGTCTCCAAAACTGAACTGTAAGCAATACTAAAAAGACAGAAACAAATTAAAAGAAACAGAAACTCACAAGAACTCACTACCAGCAATCTTGGCCTGAGCTTTTCTCACACATTCAAGAACAATTGGTTTCCCTTCGTCATCCCTATAGGCTCCCTACAGCCAAACCGTGTACAGAGTGATGCATCTCACAGATGAGGAAGAGCCAAACCAAAGGAGCAACCAATTAGGAAAGAACTGTATCATACCGCACCAAGATTAATCTTGAAAGGGCTGTTGTCAGAGAGGAAGGCCTCATTGACACTGGTGATTGGGTCCTCAGGAGCCGGGCTCACACGATCCCACCATTCGTGTTTTTTGGAAGCTCTGGTTGACATGAACCGTCTTGCGAGACATTTACTCCCCCTGACAATCTTCTTTATCTGTTGCATATCTTCTTGAACCTGAACGTACGGGGCTGGGGGATAGAATTTCTCAAGCTATTTGTACTAGGGTGGTGATGAAGAGTAAAAGGTATAGAAAACTTGAACATTTGTTCCATGGCTTCTTGTTTTGTCTACTAAATCCAATGGGCTGCCGCCATTGTTTCAATTCTCGACCTGGAGATGCGCAATGGCGTCGTCTCATTTCCACTATTTTTCCAAGTAAAAGAGAGGAACAGTTTCTAAAAGTAAAATCTTGCTTCCGGAAGCGAGGTGGGAAGTCAAATCCAGCGAAAAACCGAAACAGTGGGAAAAAGATTTGGCGGTTTTGACACCGTCGACGTTAACGGCCCACTGAAATGAAAATTGCCGGTGCCGGGACGAACGAGCATTTTCTTCTATTTGCGGGATGATCCTTAAAGTGAGGCCTTTAGTCACAGTATGGGCTTAATAGGATTTGATTGAAACTTCAATATAGGCCCAACCCAAAACAATTGAACGTGTATCAAGCTAGTTCCCGCCCACCCCAATTGCAGGGATGATTGTATGTGGCATTGTTTGAAAAGTCAAAACATAATCAATGAAGCAATTAGTGTTGGTGAAGTAAAAAATAAATAAATAAATAAATAATATCAAGAAAATAGATATAAATCGAATTAAAAGGTACATTTTAACGAATGGCTGGCTATATTGCCAGAGCAATTTCTATTTAAGTGATGATATTATCCTTTTAGTATCATTTCTATTTAAGTGATGATATTATCCTTCTTTATAAAGTTTTAGTATTTAAGTGATGTAGTGCCTATATTTTTATTAAATAGATATTATTATTTCTTACGTAGACTCATGTGGACCCTACATATCCATCAAGCAACATTCAAGGAGATATTGAATCTTTGTTAACTCCATTGCTGCTGCTGCAATTTCTATTCATATCTTCTCAAATCTCCATTTCTCTCCTCAATTCGCTATATTATAATAAGGAGATCTTCTCATCCGTTAAATTTTTATCAACAAGATCAAACAATCACTTCGATCCCACATGAATTCTGATGATAAATCTAAATAGTGTATAAAAATAGGTCTAAATACTTATTATCAATTTAAAATATCTATTTTAACCTAATAAGTATGACAATCAAGTAATTATCGTGGGTGCTGCTAAGTCTATAGCCGCACAAGACTTAACATTTGGTATTTGAGTCAAGTTACCAGTCCCAATATAGGAATTAAGTATTATACCGTGTGCGAGAGGAGCTACATTTAGAATCTTATACTACCTGGTACCCCATCCTCAATATAGGAATTAAATGTTACATCGTGTGCAGTAGGAGCCACATTTAGAATCTATGCGGTAGGAGCTACATTTAGAATCTTATACCACCTGGTAACCATGTATGAGACTGGTCCCCAATAAAGGAATTAAGTGTTACGTCGTGTGCGGTATGGGCCACATTTAGAATCTTATACTACCTGGTACCCATGTATGGGATTAGTCCCCAATATAGGAATTAAGTGCTACACCGTGTACGGTATGACCATATTTAGAATCTTATACTACCTGGTACTCATGTATATGTCAGGTTACCAGCCCCAATATAGAAATTAAGTGTTATACCGTGTGCAGTAGGAGCTACCTTTAGAATCTTATATTACCTAGTACCCATAAAGATAAGGATAGACTTAAATACCCATAAATTAATATATGCCTAAGTATCCATTGTCAACTTGAAATATTTCTTTTAGCCTATCGTTGACGGCAGTTAAATAGTTAATTGCGGGTGTTGTCAGGCCTATAGTCACATTCCCGACACCGATCCCACATAAAATTCTGGTAACAAGTCTGAATGGTATATAAGGACGGGTTTAAATACTCATTGTTAACTTGATATATTTATTTTAGCCTAACGGAGACAACCACCTAGTAGGTGATTGTAGGTGTTGTCAGACCCATAGTTGCATCTCCGGACACGTAGTGTGACACTTTTATTATACAAATGAAATTTTCTAATATCATTATAGTTTTGTAAAAATCTTGTTTGCACTACCTTCCGCTAATGGTGAAGATTTAAATTAGAGAAATTAGTGGGGGAAGATCAAAGAATGGAGAGGGTGGTGGTGGTTTGGTGTGAATTGGTTACAGTATTGGTTGAATAAGAGATGCCAAACTCTCACATATTATTTGAATTAAACTAACAAAATGTTATTGTTAATGAAAAGAGAAAACAAAAGGGTATGGAAGGTGGGAAGGCAACAAGGGCAATAGAAACAGGATGAGAGGGATGGCCTTAAAGATCCGAGGAGGGGATGGGGCACTACTAGAAATTGGGCAATCAGCCACGAAAATCAGCTAGGGAAACTGGCGTAGGAGATCATTCATGAATCAGCCACGAAAATTTTTAAAAAATTGTGAATATATTGATTAAAGATTTTTGTAGCTGATTCGTAGGAAGTCAACCACGAAAAATATCCGTGGCTGATTCGTGGCTGATCACTTACGAATCAACCATAAAAAATTTTTAAAAAATTTAATTATATATTTGATAAAATATTTTCACGACTGATCACTTATGAATCAGTCACGATCAATTTCGTGGCTGATTTGTAGGTGATCAGCCATGGATATTTTTCGTAGTTGATCTCATACGAACTAGTCACGAAAATCTTTCATCAATATATATTTATATATAAATATTTAAAAATATTTATATATAGATTAATATTTATTATATATAACTATTTATATATAAATATATAAAAAATTAAATATAAATATAAAAATAGATATTTTTAAATTATATAAATAAATATTTATATATAAATAAAAATACATATTTATTTTTAAATATTTATATATATATATATGTGTGTGTGTGTGTGTATTGATACGTGTGTATGTATATATTTATAAATATTTAAATATTTTTAAATATATATAAATATTTATCTATATAAATAATTATTATATATATATATATATACATATGTATATAAATATATACATACATATATATCAATACATACACATTTATTATTTATATATATGTATATATTTATAAAAATCATTTAATAAAAATGATAAAATAATTAATAGTATATAAACTTCTAATTATATAAATATACAAAATAATTTATTATATTGAATAATATGTTGTATTTTGTAATAGTATTAATTTTAAAAAAAAAATACAAAATGAATGTTGGGAATAGTTTAAATGAAAAAAAAAAAAAAGAGATATGTCCAAACAATTGGACTTGGCCCAGTGGTTAAGTCTTAGCCTCTCGTGTTGCTCTGGTACGAGGAAAACTGCTCTTGGCAATATTGCCAGCCTTAAATTAATAAGAAGAATCTCTCGCACTAGATGAAATATGAATTGTCATTAGATAAGCAAGTCTTGAAAAAGTATATTACTTATAAATACAAAAATATCATTTATCTGATATAATAATTTTTTGGTCGAGTTTTCAAGATAGAAGTTCTTGATTCACAATATTATTAGACAAATTGATGTGTTTAGTCCCTGAACTCTTTTATTTCATCATGATTGGTTCCTATTCTTCTTTTAAAACATTACAAGTCTTTTATCTTTTTTAGTTTGGTACATTAAGTCCGACCTAATTCCAGCAAATCAACTTATCAACTCCGATTTCGACCTCTTTATAAGAAAGGGTTAATTTGGTATGTTATTATATATAAATTTCTATTTTCCAGCTAGGAATGGGCAGCGTGATGGAGACTTTGTGCAGCCAAGCATATGGTGCTCAATGATATAAAATGCACGGTGTGTACCTCCAAAGAGCCATGGTGGTTCTAACTTTAATTGGGCTTCGAGTAGAGTTGTAAATGAACTGAACGTTTGCGAATAAAAACTCATTTGAACTCGTTCGTATTCAAATAAGGCTTCGTTCGTTTAATAAACGAACGAACTTGAACACGAACTCGAACTCGAATAATAAACGAATGAATTCGAACATGTTCACAAATATATTCGAACGTTCGCGAACAGATTATATATTTTTTAAAATTAATTATATTATATTAATTATTTTATTTATATTTTATAATATTAAGATTTGTTCTTAATAAATCTTATATTATAATATTAATATTAATAATAATATTATTATATATTTATTTAATATTATAATATTTAATTATTTTAATTAAAATTTGTAATATTATTTTTATAAATTTTAAAATATAAAATAAACAAACTCGAATAATTCGAACTCGAACTTAAACAAACTCGAAAATTATCAAACAATAATCGAATGAACTCGAGCTCGAATAATAAACGAACGAACTCGAATAGTGTTCGATTATATTCGAACTCGAGCTTGAAAATGTGATGTTCGATTTGTTCGTATTCGAATACAACTCTAGCTCCCAGTGATGTTAATCTATGTATTCTCAAAGTTAATCTTACTCTCGCTTGGTGAACCTAAGAGTGGCATCAACAATAGCTATTTTTGTTTAGGGCCTTATTCCACAGATTTTTGCTTATGCAATTAACTTTCCCATCCAAAAATTTTTACAGGTTCAAAGTATTGTTCAACGAAGGGAAACTCTTCCACACATCCACATTATCTGCATTGACCTATTTGATGATCAAGTCTTGGCAGTTGGATATGACCTTCCATTTCTATTTGGGAAGTTCGGTCCCATCTGGTTTATGAAGCATGTAAATGGTATTGTGATTGTCTTTAAGCTCCTTTGCATTTTTGCATTCTCGATTTCTTTGTCTTCTTTACTCAATTCAGATGTCTCTCACTCTTAGCTCTGAAAGTAGCCATAATCACAGACCCATTGAAATTAGTTCTCACTACCTGGACAAACTCTAACTTAACCCCATGCGACTGGGATGGGATCACTTGTGATCTCACCCACCACAAAGTGACCTCCATTTCACTCTCCAACAAAGGCCTCACACTGGCTACATTCCTTCAGACCTTGGTGCACTCTTCTCTCTGACCTTTCTCTCTCTCTTTCCTTCAACAATTTCTCCAAAACTATCCCTCCTCAACTCTTCAATGCTACCTTTCTTTCCTTTCTTGAGCTCTCCCACAACTCCCTTTTTGGATCCTTGCCATACTAGATCACTTCCCTTAAAAATCTCGTTTACCTTGACCTCTCCTCAAACCAGCTCAATGGCTCTCTCCCTATGGCGTTAAGTAACTTACCTCATCTCTCTGGAACCTTAAATCTTTCTTGCAACAGACTTTCTGGCGACTTTCCAACGAGTTTTGGCCAGTTTCTAATCATAAGTTTAGACCTCTGACTGAATAACTTGACTGGAAAAATACCTCATATTGTATAGTAAAATATCAAATTTGTCATTTCTTAATAAGTCAAAATCAGAGTTGATGTGTTAATATAGGATTGACTTGCTGAAATTAGTTGGAAGGATCTAATGTGCCAAACTAAAAAAAATAGAGGACTTATAAAGTTAAAAAAAAGAATAGGAATCAACCATGTCAAAATAAAAAAGTTTAGGGACTAAACTCACTAATTTTTCGTATTATTATCTTGTTACATAAAATTCTTATATATATATTGCTTTTAATGTAAGAAGACAACTATATTTTTACTAGTCTTGCAATGCTTAAAAAAAAAAAAAGAAAAACTTATAAATGAAGAGAGAGAGGGGTAAGGAAAGCAGTAGAATAACTTTTACTTCTATTAAAAAAAGAAATGTAATTTATTTATATTTTATTTGTTTGTTATTGAAAAAAAGTAAATAAATATTATCTTGTGTCCAAATTTGAATATGCTTTTTTTCTAACTTGAGAAGAAGAGCTCTTTTCTTAATAATTTATTTCTTCTCTATCTTTCTTTCTTAGCCAAATAACTTAAATCATCTGTCCAGATTTTTTTTCTTTTCCTTTTTTCCTTTCTCTCTCTTTGTTGGGCTGCCTTGCATCCCACATCGAATTACCAAGGCATCCTCAACCACCATTTAAACTTTGTTTCTTTAGCAAATCCCACATCAAATTTTCATGAAGACTAACCTTCTTAAGATGCCTATTAATAAAGGCTTAATTTGGTTCTTTGAGGAACACAATACAACAACACCAACACAAGAGTTTGAATAGCCATTAAGGTATTTATTCTTTGTAATACTCTTATTCTGTTTTAGTGGTATTTAGTGGCTTAGGAACACTTTTCTAAAGCCTTGTAAATTATTTTTTTCATAGTGAAGTTTTGTTCTGCTTTTGCCTATGGATGTAGGTCATTTGACTGAACCACGTAAGTTTTTTGTGTCTCTTTCTTTTATTTCCTTTCTCGTTATTTATTTATTTTTTTTCTCAGCATTATTTTTGTTATTATTATTTCTTTGTTATCGTCCTATGTGGTTTTGCCATTGGAGTTTTGGTTTGTTCTTGGGGCCTATCGCTAACAAACTGGTATCAGAGCTACTAGCTCTTAACTCTATAGCAATGACGATAACAAAGACTAAGGTAAAGAAATTCGATCGGAGTGTCAACTTCAACATGTGGAAACTCAAAATGGAGGCCATCTTAATTCAATTTGAAGACCTGGATAAAAGAGCGAGATCAGGTATCATTCTAAATCTCTCTAATGAGATTTTAAGAGAAGTTGTTGCTGAGACTTCAGCTAAAGTTATGTGGAAAAAGCTGAAGGCCTTGTATATGAAGAAGATAGTGGAGAATCGGCTCTACCTGAAACACCTTATTTACACGTCGAATGGCTGAAGGTACATCTATTACTTCACACCTTGATACATTTGATTCTCTCATTATGGATTTGAGTAATATTGATGTGAAATAGATGATGAGGACAAGACCATTTTATTAGTGTGTTCCCTTCCCCAATCATTTAAGCATTTTTTAGATACTATCATGTATGGAAAGGAAACTATCTCGTATAAAGAAATTAAATCTACTTTGAAATTAAAAGAAATAATTGATAGACATTTAATTGGGGAGGTTAGTGGAGTTCAAGCTGAAGGTCTTGTAGCCAAGGGTAGATTCGAAAATAGAAATTGTGATAGTGGTAAATTCAAATCTAGATATAGAAATTCGGTTTGCAATTATTGTCATAAAAAATGGCACATTAAATCTGAATACTTTAAATTTAAAAATAAAAATAAGCATAAAGAAACATCTACTGATGCTAGTATTGTAGTAGATGAGAGTGAAGGAAATATTTTCTTTGTGACTGATCGTAGGACAAAGTCTGAAAATGAATAGATTTTAGATTCATATTGTTCTTACCATATGTGTCCCAATAGGAATTTGTTTTCCTCTTATGAAGCCTATAATGGTGGAGTTGTTTTGATGGGTAATAATGTCATTTGCAATATTGTGGGTAAGGGTACATTTCGAGTTAAATACATGATGGTATTGTGAGAACTCTCACCAATGTTAGATATGTTCCTAATTTGAAAAAGAATCCCATTTCTTTGGGCACCCTTGAGGCTCTTGGGTGAAAATATGTAGTTGAAGGTGGAGTTATGTAAGTTTGTAAAGGTACTCTTGTTGGTATGAAAGGTTGCAGGTCTAGTAGTTTATATACTTTGCAAGGAACTATTGTTACAGGTTCTGTTGCAGCTTCTACATCAACTTTGTCTGATTATGACATCACCAAATTATGGCATATGCGTTTGAGGCACATGAGTGAGAAATGTCTGTGCATGTTAAGCAAGAGAGACCTTCTGGATGGACAAAATGCCAGTGCATTGAACTTCTATAAGCACTGTATTTTCAAGAAGTAGAAAATGGTCAGTTTTAGCTCACCAACAATTCACCGAACTAAAGGTACTTTGGATTATATTTATTCAGATCTTTGGGGTCCATCTCGTGTCCAGTCTAAAGGTAGTGACAGGTATTTGTTGACTTTCATTAATGATTATTCAAGGAAAATCTGGGTTTATTTTCTAAAAAATAAGAGTAATGTTTACCTAATTTTCAAACGGTGGAAAGTTTTGATTGAGAAACAGGTAGGTAAACAAATAAAGCAGCTGAGGACAGATAATGGCATGGAATTTTGTGAAAAAGAATTTGATGAATTTTGTAAAAATGAAGGAATTGTTCGGTACTGTACAGTAAGAATGACAGCTCAACAAAATGGTGCTGTAGAACGTATGAACAGAACTCTTTTGGAAAGAGTACGTTGTATGATTTCAAATGCAGAGTTGACAAAGGATTTTTTGGCAGAGGCAATTTCTACAGCATGTTACATTGTCAACCGCACTCCTTTTATAGTTCTTGATTTCAAAACTCCTGAGGAAATTTGGTTAGGTACGCCTGCTTATTATTCTGATTTGAAAGTTTTTGAGTGTCCAGCATGAAGGTTTAAAGGGGGAAGCAAAGCACGCAGTGGAAGGAACAAAACTGAAAAACGAATAACAAAAAACTCCCAGGCTACAGCTGGTGCTGGTTCTGGTGGCCTTAGCCAGCGCCGGTCATGGCCTAGGGGGACGCCGAGGGAAAATTTTTTTTACCTCTTTTTCTCGTTCTTAGAATTGGCTGGACCGGAATGTGTGGAATTGGAGTAGGTGCACTGGTAGAAACCTCTAGTGTGATTCTTACAAACCTTCTACTCCGTCTGTGCCAACTTCTCGATCTTCCAGTATATGGCTTGCCTAATCTCGTTTGGTGAACAACTCATAGGGTTAAGGAATATTTTCGAGAGAGAGAAAGAGGCTGTATTTTTCCTTACGCCAAAAGAAGAAAAAACAACATTGTTTTTCTTAACCCTAAGAAGAGTAAAAACCACTTACTTCTTTATCCTCCTGTTTAACTTAAATAAAACCCTAGGTTAAACTGCATTGGACTTTTAGTTTAGCCTTTTAGACTAAATTAATTATTCTAATTAGAATCAAATAAATTGCCCAATAAATAATTAATTTTCCAGCCCAAATAAATTAGTCCAATTAACAAGCCTATATTAGTTTAGTCTCAGGTCAATCTTTAATTATTCAAATTGCGCCAAAGTCTTGAACAATTAATTAACCCGCCAAACTAATTTAATTAATTCTCTCTCTCCATGGACCTTTATTTTATTTTAGCCCAATAATTAAATCAGACTATTTAAATAAAATAAATTTTATTTAATTTAATTTAAGACCAATTCCTTAGCCTGTATATAATTAGGACTTATGGTCTATATTGGGGACCAAAAGACACACCGCTTTGGTTACTAAAATGACCAAAATGCCCTTGTCATATAAATTGTTGTATTTTTCATTTTAAATATTTTCTAATATCACCATAAGGAAATATTGACTCCAAGGACAATGCTACGTTAGCAAAGTCTCCGACCTACAGGTGTAATGAGTAAAATACCCCTCTATACATCGCCGTACATTAGAGAGGAAGAAATGTACTAACACCTCTCTAAATGACATCTATCATCCTTAGACTTCTAGTCCAATGATCTACGACTTCTTGGATTGTTTCTGCTTTCCAAGGGAGTTACCCTAAAGCAAACATCCAAGTCATGTTTCCCAGGACCTTAGATATTTAGATTATTCAGACAACCACAAGGGACGATATAGTATAAAAACTATCTTATACAAGTCTGTCTTAATTAACTAATCACACATATCTAACATGCAAGTATATTGGTCATACGATAGAACCTCAACTATAGCATATCAACAAAGTACATGCTTCCAAATTTGCCAGACCACCAACTCATACTCAAGTCGTAGAGTATTAGTCCACGCTGTAGCAGTAGTAGTCTAAGTTTCTACCATATAGTATTTTTAGAAACCACTATTACAGGTCCTATTCTACGTATTCGAAAAACGTTTATGTCATGAAGTGAGTGGACTACTCACTGGTTAAAGGTAAGCCATTCCCCATTTGGAATTCATAACATAATAACCTAGACATAATGAGATTTTCATTCTTATCAATCGGTTAAGAACGAACGTTTATGTGTTAAGTAACCCGTGATCCATACCTTACTGTGAAAGACCATCATTCACATGGACCACTTACTTAGACACAATGGGTCTTTTCCAAACATAATTGTACATAAATAAAATGTAAATTCACAAATAATTTCTGAAAATAAATTCTTTTATTAAAACATTCGATATTTACATCAGAAACCTAGTCTAAGAGGGTATATTTCCTAACACGGCATACATGCATGTAAATGATGAAAAATTAGAGTCTAGAGTTAAGAAATGTATTTTCCTTGGATATGCTTCTGGGGTGAAAGGATACAGATTGTGGTATCCAAATCCCAAATCATCAAAATTTATAATTAGTAGAAATGTTACATTTGATGAATTGTCTATATTAAATTCTAAAAGGGAGTCTTCGAGTTCTTCTCGTACAAATGAAGATGGTACGCAAGAGCAGGTGGAGCTTGAAATTGGTAGTTTTGGTCCTTTTAAGTTGACTTCTTCTATTCAATAAAATACAGTACCGGTAGCTGTTGCCACTGATTAAGTTGTGGTTTCTGACGAAGAAGTTCAAGAAGAAGACGAATATTCCATAGCCAAAAATAGACCAAGAAGAGAGATTCAACCACCTCAAAGATATGCAAATTTAGTGGCATATGCATTGTCAGTTTTAGAAGAAACAGTTTGAGTTCTTAAGCCATTCAAAGAGTGCCTGTACTTGAATAGTGTTCACTGTTCATGATTTATGGTCTTTTGACTTTTGTGGAGAAGGTGAAGTAACACTGCTATGTTTGAATTTGTGATGCAAGTCAAGGTGAAGATTTGTTGGGGTGCCTTGCATCCTACATCGAATTAACAAGGCATCCTCAACCACCGTTTAAACTTTGTTTCTTTAGCAAATCCCACATCGAATTTTCATGAAAACTAAAATTCTTAAGATGCCTATAAATAAAGGCTTAGTTTGGTTCGTTGAGGAACACAATACACCAACACCAACACAAGAGTTTGAATAGTCATTGAGGCATTTGATCTTTTCAATACTCTTATTTTGTATTAGTGATGTTTAGTGGCTTAAGAACACTTTCCCAAAGTCTTGTAAATTGTCTTTTTCATAGTGAAATTTTGTTCTGCCTACGCTCATGGATATAGGTCATTTGACCGAACTACGTAAGTTTTTTGTGTCTCTCTCTTTCATTTCCTTTCTCGTTAACTGCATTATTTTTGTTATTATTATTTCTTTATTATCGTCTTATATAATTTTGCCATTGGAGTTTTAGTTTGTTCTTGGGGCCTATCTCCCTAACCCTTCACCTCGACCAATACATGCGTCAAAAGAAAGTGAGGAACAAGCTGGTGTAGTAGTTAATGACCTTTATTAGTTTACTTAAACAAAAATACCAAACCCAATGCTTACATTACGTCTTCCAATTGTCTCTAATGGAAGAGACACAACAGACTTTCACATTTTCAATTCATTCCGTCTTGACCAATTCTTCTCTCACAAAAACAAAGCAACTTCCACAAACAGACAATAAGGAACCATACAGACAAATGAAAAATGGAATTCAAGAACCAGTACGATTTTCTAGTTCACCCTTCTGCAGTTAACTCGAATTTGACCCTGGTCCCCTGTCAAGGGCTCGAGATTTCCCATCTTAATCATAGAACGGGCAAAATCCTTGAAGAAAGCGGAAATGTCCGAGCTATATCCCTTCACCTGATTGTCGGTTTGGCTACCATTGAAGAGTGCTTGATCTGAAATCAGAAGTCCTCTCTTATTCACTAAGTTGTTGAAGTACTTTGTATCGAAAAATGTCGGCGTTATTGCGTCCAATGGAGCAAGGTTGGTGTCATTTCCACTTAAAGGGCATGTTGCTTGGCGCTTGCGGGCAAAGGTGGGATCAATGTTGGCCGAGCTGTAGATGCGGGGTCTGAAGAGACGACACTGAGCAAACCCTATAGTATGGGAGCCGGAGAGCACGACGAGATCTTCAACACTCAGGCCATGTTTTTTAAAGTTGGCAATTAGTGCAGGCAAGTTCATGATTGGTGAGGGAATGTCATTATTGGCATCAATTCTGCTGGCATTGGTTGAATCTCTCCTTCCTAGTAGAACTGGCCAATATGGTCCTCCCAACTGCAGTTTAGATATATACGCGGCAAATATTACATCGCATGATGAAAATTCAGCTAAGAACTTAAGTATTTTATCTCCAATTCTCTTTAATGAGCAAAAGAAAAGAGAGACAGAAAAGAAGCGATATCTAGAAATGGTTTCGGCATCTTCAGTTTCTGGTTTTCCCATGATGAAATGCTATAAATATTAAAGAAATCGTAATGACGAACCTCAACCACAGAGTCACGAGCAGCAACAGCCAAAATATCAGCGCAGGAGACAACCGGGCCACCGCATTCTTTGTCTACTTCAGCTTTGATCCTATCAACAACGTCAAATCCTCTGGCGGAATTGTTATTAGGATTAGCGTTCTTTTCACTATCAATCGTGGATGTTGGGTCTAAAAGAACTGAACCATCACAGCCCTGCATGCATTTTCAAGAACCGCGGCCAAGAGTCAGCAATATATTAAAAAATACATTAACATTACATTAACGATAGCAAATACGTAAACCTACATTGACAAAGCAGTCATGGAAGTGTAGACGTAGTAAAGAGGCACCCATGCGACGCTCTTGCATCACAGCATCAGCGACTACACGTTTAATAGCCTGTAATGCTCCCGGGCAACTTTTTTTGTAGAATGTTGGATAAAGATCAGCTGAAAAAGCTATGCATACAAGAGAAAACATAACCAAGACACGAAGACAGAAGGAAGAACTCGAGGAGGCCATTTTAGCTGCTACTCTTGCTTAGGACTCTTTTTAGAGGTTTAGTGTTCGTAGTCTGAAATCATGTCCTGCTCTTGTTAATTCTATTTATAGAAGAAAGTTTCCTTATAGAAAACACGGCTAAAGCTCGGAACCTGTCTCAAATCCTATTATAATGGCAGTATGGAAGCTAATCCATGCGAGAAAAAATAATTAATCTAGAAACGTGGATAAGTCAAACACGAAACCAAATGGAAAAAATTTTGAAAAAGTCTTAAATCTTGCTGCTGGCTAGGGTTTTTAATTGGATCCAGCCTTCATAGTATTGCATGACGCAGCATTTGATTATTGCACTGGATAGCATTTGGACGAATGATTCCGCGTGAGCAAGAACACGCGCGTTCATACTACGTTTTTTAAAGGAAATCTTTCCCCAGTCAAGAGAAGAGATGGATTCTGAAGATTCATGTAAAACCTAAAAATAATTATAAAATATGCAAGCTTTCTATATATTAAAATTCGAAAACCCAAGTATTTAATATTCGAAAATTTTGAATGTAACTATTTTTAATATTTTTCTCTAATTATAAGTTTATTTTATTTTAATATAAAATTTTCCTTTTTAGTGATTATCTAAAAAATAAAGATACAAATCGAGCTTAACACTTAATATATGGTAAATAATATTTTTAAGTAATTGAAATATTATGATTTGTCACGAATCAGGCTCTCGTGAGCCAGGTATAGCTGCAATTTCATTTTCTTGAAAATGTGAAAAGAATTTTTTTAAAAAAAAAAAAATCTATTTTACCGTTCTAAAGAAATGGGGTAGACTTTGTGCTCCGACGACTTCACCATTTCTTCTTTTCTCTAATGCCGTTGAAATATTTATTTAGAACGGCCATATAAATACTAATTCGCCCTACTTTTTCCCCCTTAATCTGTGGTCTTAAATGACTATGTCTACTTCGAGGAGATATAGTTGTATTTGCCCATTATGATCACACAAGATTGTGACATATATATAATTTGCCCGGAAAAAGACAAGAAAACCACAAAGTGGTTAGCCGGTTTCCCGCTTTGAGAAATTGGATATTGGTTTGGTACATCTAGTTGCTGTATTAGGTTTCAACCACCCTACAAAAAAGTAAAGGATTTCTTCCAATTATAATTTCGTCAAAGAACAAGAAAGCACTCTTTTAACTGAATGTCAACGCTCGTAGAGAGAAAAGCTAGTTCTGATGTCCTCATTTTGTGGACCAATACCCGGACAGTATGATACTAGCTAGGTCCTTGTTTCTCAAGATTTATAAAGCTGCGGCCAATTCAACAATAGCCTAGCCTAGGTGAATATTATAGTGCTGCTCCACACGAGGGGGCTGTGTATTCTGAATTGGGCAAATTGGAGATCAACATAGCGTGGTAATTTATGTACACAGATCACAATATTATACATAACGGCTATTATTTTATATATAAAAATTTGTACAATAAAATTATATCATATTTCTAAAAAATTTATTGATATCTATGGTATATTCACATATTATTTAATATATGTTTCTTTTAATTTAAGTTGTCGAATGACTATACAAGTTGTGTAGATATATTTTTGCATCCCTTTTGTATCTATACATTGTATTTTATTACTTGTCTTCTTAAAGACCACAGTGTATTTGTATTGTACTATATTTGTACTCATTTTATTAGAATTTGAACGTTTATTCTTCTATTTTAAAAATCAAAGACGAATGAATATTTATTTTTTCAAAATAAACATATTTTCACTCTAAACTTTCATTCCTAGCATATTCCAATTAATCATACAATATCCACTAACATATTGGTTCCAAAACTAAACTCTAACTAATAAGGATAAAATGGTAATTTACTCATAATCAAATACTTTACTAAGTCTTTGTGTTAAATTAAGACGAAACCTTCAAATTCAAGGGAAGGAAATAGTAAACACTACAGAAAAATCTTCATTTGCAATGGTTATAGTATCGTCGCTAATTAGCGACGATTTTGTGACGACAACTAATGAAATGGCGAGTTGACCAAAATCGTCACAAATTTCTCGCAATTTGTAACGGTTTTACGATGGTTTTGTGACAGCTAAAATGGCCATCGCAATTCATATCAAAACCATCGCTATTTGCAACGGCTAGAATGCCCTTGCAAATTCCTCGCAAATTAGTGAGGATTTTTGCAATGGTTAATTTTTTTAAGAATAAAATATTTAAACAAAAAGAAAATTTTGCGACAGACTTTTTATATTTAAAAAAAAATTAATTGGTGGACCATCGCAAAATCGTGGCTATCCATTGCAAAATCCTCACAAATTTGTGAGGGTTTTGCGATGGTTGATTATTTTTAATGAAAAAATATGTAAAAGAAATTTTTTTGGGAAGTTCGTCGCAAAATCCTCGCAATTAGCGATGATTTTGCGACGAATTTTTCATAATTAAAAATAAAAAGAAAAAAGTCTTTTTGGTTGAATGTTAATTTGTGAGGGTTTTGCGACGAGTAGCAACTAACCTTTGCAAATTTTGCGAGAGTTTTGCGATGGATAGCTACTAGCCCTCACAAAACCGTAGCAAATTTGCGAGGGTTTTGCAACAGTTGATTATTTTTAATGATAAAATGTGTAAAAGAATTTTTTTTTAGAATGTCCGTCACAAAATCCTCGCAATTTGTGACGGAATTTTTCATATTTAAAAATAATAAAAAAAAGTCTTTTTGGTTGAATGTCACAAAGCCCTTGCAAATTTGTGAGGGTTTTGCAAGGGTTTTGCGATGGTTGATTATTTTTAATAATAAAAGGTGTAGAAGAATTTTTTTTTAGAATGTCCGTCACAAAATTTTGTGATGAAAATTTTCATATTTAAAAATAAAAAAGAAAAGTTTTATTGGTTAAACATCGCAAAACTTGCAAGGGTTTTGCGACGAATAGCTACTAGCCCTCGCAAAACCCTTGTAAATTTGCGAGGGTTTTGCGACGGTTGATTATTTTTAATGATAAAATGTGTAAAAGAAAAATTTTTTGGAATGTCCGTCACAAAATCCTCGCAATTTGCGAGGATTTTGCAACGAAATTTTTCATATTTAAAAATAAAAAAAGAAAAGTTTAGTGGGTTGAAACCCTCACAAATTTGCGAGGGTTTTGCGACGTTCGATTATTTTTAATGATAAAATGTGTAACATAAATTTTTTTTGGAATGTCCGTCACAAAATCCTAGTAATTTGTAAGGGTTTTGTGACGGACAACCAACAAGACGTTTTCTTTTTGTATTTTTCGCTATGAAAAGTCCGTCGCAAAACCCTTGCAAATTGCGAGGATTTTGCGATGGTCAATTACTTTTAATGATAAAATGTGTAAAAGAAATTTTTTTTGGAATGGCCATCGCAAAATCCTCGCAAATTGTGAGAATTTTGCGACGAAATTTTTCATATTTAAAAATAAAAAAGAAAAAGTTTAGTTGGTTAACCGTCACAAAACCCTCGTAAATTTGCGAGGGTTTTGCGACGAATAGCTCGATAACTGATGGCTGGTTGTTGTTAATAAAAAAATGTTCAAATGAATTTTTTTTTTGAGTATCCGTCGCAAAACCCTCTCAATTTGCGTGGATTTTGCGACGGACTTTTTATATTTAAAAAAAAAAAGAGAAAATTCTAGTCCATCGCAAAACCCTCATAAATTTGCGACGAAGTTTTAAATTTTAAATTACCCGCATTTTCCTAGGTAAAATTTTCGAATTGAAATTTTTAATTTTTGCGTGGAATGAATTGAATATTCCTTGACCATTGATTTTTTGAAATTTTGTACAATGAAAATTTGAATACCCTAATTCGTCGCAAATTCTTCACAAATCCGTCACTAATTGCGAGAGTTTTGCGACAAAATAGGTTTTCATCTTATATGTTTCTTTAATTTTTTAATTTTTATTTATTTGTTTGTGTAGTGGTGTATTTTGATAAATTTAATGAAATATATTTAATAACGTGTCTCAAATGGTATAAATGTGAATATGTAATTATGTTTTGTTATACACTTAATGTATTACATAAGTAAATATATATAGTTAATTTTGTTATGTTATATACCTATTGTAATATATAAGTAAATGTATATGTTTATGTAGTATATAATGTATATTAATTAGTATCTCTTTGGTTTAATATATATGCTATAACATATAGGTTTGTATATACATATGTCTAATTTTTTGCGACGGACTTCTCATAATTTAAAATAAAAAAGTCTAATTGGTTGTCTGTTGCAAAACCCTCCCAATTTTGCGAGGGTTTTATGATGGATAGCCCATAACCCTTTCAAACCCTTGCAAATTTGCGAGGATTTTGCATTTTGCGACAGATAGCTACTAACCCTCGCAAATTTGTGAGGGTTTTGCGACGATTGACTATTGTTAATGATAAAATATGTAAAAGAAAAAATTTTTGGACTATTTTGCGACAAAATTTTTCATATTTAAAAGTACAAAAAAGAAAAAATCTAGTTGGTTGACTGTCACAAAACCCTCGTAATTTGTAAGGGTTTTGCAACAGTTGGTTGTTTTTAATGAAAAAAAATGTTTAAATAAAATTTTTTTTTTGAATGTCTATCACAAACCCTTGCAATTTGCGAGGATTTTGCGATGGACTTTTCATATTTAAAAAAAAAAGAGAAAAGTCTAGACTGTAGCAAAAGTTTCACAAATTTGCAAGGGTTTTGCGAGGGTTTGTGGTTATCTATTGCAAAATCCTTGCAAATTTGCGAGAATTTTGTGATGATTGATTATTTTTAATGAAAAAACATGTAAAAGAATTTTTTTTTTGGAAAGTCCGTCTCAAAATTCTCACAATTAGCGACGCTTTTGCGACGGACTTTTCGTAATTAAAAATAAAAAAGAGAAAAGTCTTTTTGGTTGAACGTCGCAAAACCCTCCAAATTTGCGAGGGTTTTGCGACAAAATTTTAAATTACTCGCCTTTTCTTAGATAAAAATTTCAGATTGAAAATTTGAATTTTTTTTGAAGATTTGAAGATCAATTTAAGTGGTTTTGAAGCTAAAAGACAAGGTAAACACTTCCATTTCCTCTCCATTTTCTTACAACAACAAAAGAAAAATAGCCATACTCATGCTCTCATCTTGTTTTTGTATTTCCTTGCAAACACTCCTTGAGAGAGAGAAGTGCTTCAAGAACATACTTTTACCTTGCTATCTCTCCTTGTAGAAGATTAAATCTTCAAAGAGGTAATAAAAGAATACATTTTCTCTCTTATTCTATGCCTTGGCCAAAAATTGCATATTGCTGGACAGATTTTTTGTTTTATATTATTTAAGCATTTTGGTTGGTGATTTGGGATGAAAATTGTGATATTTATGTCAAGGGATGTTGTATGATGTGTGCAATAAAGTCTTGTTTGCAAAGAAGTCATTTTTTTTATCCTTTAATATAGCATGAAACCGACAATAAGTGCTGCTGCCCAGATTTTTGTTTTTATGGCTTGAAGACTTGTTTGAATAATTTTTCCACGAATTAGTATTGAATAATGTGGTATTTATATTGTGTAAATGAGGCCCTATGAGTATGATATATGTATTGCGGTTATTGGGGACTTTGGATGTTGTTTTGCTCAAGTATTGTTGGGGAAAAAACAGCGGTGTTGTTGGAAATGGAGGATTGTGTTATAGATGTTGTTTTATTTAAGCCAAATGGTGATCATGTGGCTTGTGTATGATGTGTTATAGGACATAGGGTATTTTGAGAATATTTTTGAGTATTTACAAGAATTTGGTGCTTGAAAATTTTGGTGTTTTGTTGAGTTCATGGTTGCTGCCAAAAACCCCTGTTTAGAGAGCCAAGTTTAACCCCCAAAAAACAAACTCGTTGTTGGATTTTTTATATGAATTTTGGATTGTAGAAACTTAGAGATGTTAGGAAAATTGTGGTTCAAGAATCATCGAAAAACTCTTGGTATTTTGAAAGTTATGAATTTTTGAAATTGTTACTCTAGTGTGGTTTCGATTCTGGCGAGATTTTTGGAAAACTTAATTAAAACAGTTTTTGAAAGAATTTTTGGAAGGAGATTACATGGTAATTCACCTAACATATATGAGTATCATTCTGAAAATTTTCATCAACAAATAAAATGATTTTCTTAGAAAATTAAATCAACCTTTGAGACCCTTGATTTGCTTTAAAAACAGAATTTTAGCCCAAGGGTTTAAAATATGAATTTTGCCTTGAAAATTTCTTTAACTAGCTTAAAATGAATTTAAATAAAATTTATGGAATATTTTAATTTATTAGAAAAATATCTCTTATGATTTTATGCTTAAATAATTGTTCTATTTTTGAAAATTTAGAAAACCCTAGTAATCCTTAAGTACAAAGTCTTAAAGATAATTATTTATCTATTTTGCTAATTAATTATCTATTTACTCGTTAGTCTATTTATTTATTTAACTATTTATCTAGTTAGTTAATTAATTAATTAATTATTGAATTAACACTATGACACAATGATACAATAATAGCAGGTTTGGTATGATACAATAATTACTTTTCTATCTTTTGCTTTATCTTTTTCTTTTATTTGCTGCTTTTCTTTCTTTTATGTGATATTAAATTTTCTATCATCTTTCTTAAATAATCAAGTAGAGATAGAAGTGCGCATAACAGCTACTAATGCTGAAGATGAAGATTCCAATGCCAACGATGGATTGGATCCAACTGATGAGCACCCAAACCCACGTAGGGGCTCTGGTTCCCTTCATCCACCCCTTCTGCATCTACTCCTTCTTTAGCTACATATATTTAATTTGTTGTATTTATTTTTAAACTCTTTATACTATGCTACTTATTTCTGTGAACTATTTTACTTTTTTAGATATTTATTATGTATTTATATTATATTATGTTTCAATATTTTAATTATATTTATTTGTGCTTAGTTTCAATTTTTTACATTATTTTTGGGGTTATGAATACAGTTTTGGCATTTGTTTGTGTAGTGTTTTAGAATTGATTTATAGGGAGTTGATAATTTAAAATAAATACAATAATAAAAAATAAAAAAATTCATCGCAAAATCCTCACAATTTGCGACGATTTAGCGAGGGTTAAAAAACTTCGTCGCAAATTGCGACGATTTTGCAAAGGCTACGATCCTTGTAATATATCTCTCGCAAAACCTTCGCAAATTGTGACGATCTTGAGAGAGTGAAAAGAAAAATCCCTTGCAAAATCGTCGCAAATTGCGACAATTTTATATCCCTTATTACAAAATCCTCCCAAATTGCGATGACTTTGCAAGAGCCATAGTTATGGGGTGAAAAATCCCTCACAAATTGTGATGATTTTGCGAGTGTTACGTTTTGGGAACAAAAAATCCCTCGCAATTTGCGAGAGTTAAGTTTTAGGAACAAAAGATCCCTCGCAAAACCCTTACAATTTGCGATGATTTTGTAAGGGCCAAGTTTTGGGAACAAAAAACCCTCACAAATTGCAAGAGTTTTGCAAGGGCCACGGCTTTGGGTGAAAAATTCCCTCGCAATTGCGAGGGTATTTGCAAGGGTTAAATTTTGAGAACAAAAGATCCATCACAAAACCCTCGCAATTTGCAACGATTTTGCGAGGGCCAAGTTTTGGGAATAAAAAATCCCTCGCAAATTGCGAGGGCCAAGTTTTGAGAAACAAAAAATACCTCGCAAAACCCTTATAAATTACAAGGGTTTTGTGAGGACCAAGTTTTGGGAATAAAAGATCCCTCGCAAATTTGGAAGGGTCAAGTTTGGGAACAAAAAAAATCTCTCGCAAAACCCTTACAATTTACGATAATTTTACGATGGACTTATGCGTTACATCACAAAACAGTAGCAAATTTTTTACTTCGTCGAACTTTGACCAAAAATACTCGTTGCAAAACCGTCACGATTTTTTCTTACCCTCGCAAAAACTGTCGCAAATAACGACGGTTTGTCTTAACCGTCACAAATAGCGACGTCATTTTTTATGACGGCCAAAACCATCGCAAACCCAATTTGCGACGGTTACATATATACCAAATTTCCTATAGTGAAAATTACTGAAATTAAATGTTGCTAACATAGTTCCATGAAGCTGAGATGATAACATAATTTACTTTGTTAACATAAATTAAATGGCGCGTTTTGTTAAAAAGCATCACCAATGATATATATTTATTAGAAAAAAAAAATGAAGAAATTACAAAACAAATGATCGTGAAAATAAGTCTGCTTTTGATAATGGGCAAAGCAATAAGAAGTAGAAAAAACAAGACTAGCTTGCATCCCTTCAACTATTATTCCAACTTTGCAAATGATATATATTGTATAAATTTATATCTTTTAAAAGAGAGAATGTGAATTATATGTAAATCTATGCAAATATTTTTAATGCAAATGTTTCTAAAAGTAATTGAAGCTGTACTAAATATTACCGTAATATATTAAAAACCATCATTATTACACTGAAACACTATATGAACTTCAATCTAAAATTTCTTTGATATAAAATTTTGAGGGCAGGTATTTGTTTCATTCCTAGCAATTTTTTGAGATTTCGACAACGTTCAGCTTCCAAGTCACTGTCTTTAAGTTTTCAATTCTTCTATTAGTTATTTTAGTGAAGTGGAGCTTTACCTTACGCTATATATATAATACTCTGTTTGAATATGTGAATATTTATATATTTTTAAATTCAATTCAAAATGTGATAATTTTTGTGTGAATATCCTCACAATATGCAGAAAATTCTAAGCAAGGATGCAAAAATCTCTCCATATGATTCATGAGATGTATGCATTGGACATGTCTTAAATAAGACTATTTTTTTTTTTTTAATAACTTAGATGTTTGAGTTTCTCTCGACTATTTTTAAGGTTTACTAACCGGTCTCACAGTAACCTAACCTCAACTAAGAGGACTGTCAAGGGTGGGTTCGAACTCTCGACTATTGACTCATAGCGTGAGCTTATCGAGAGGGTCACAATCAGTTGAGTTATGCCCGAACCGACTTTTGTTTTCCCTAGATAGACTTTGGAGCTAATTGTCAAGAATTTGACAGAGAGAATATGTGTTTTGTGTTAGTTAATAGGATCGACATACTTATGTGTTAATCAGATTAAATCTCGAGAATATGAGAAACGAATCATACCTTTGTAGATATCGTCTCCACCAATACGATTCTTGAAGTCTTCGGCCTTGTGGTAATGCTCCAGACCCCCAAGTCTTCTTCAATGTAATCTCCTTGGACCAAAAATTGCTAATCGTATTTTGTTTCTCTCTTTGTTGAGGGTGGACTCACACAAAAACGGAGAGAAAAAACTCCAGAGAACCACCACGATGATTCTCACGTATCTCTGAAATAGAGTTATCTCCCAATATGTATATTGGACTCTATCTCATAATACAAATCCTAATAGAATAAGAAAAGTATAGTTGAATACAACTATTTCCACTTATCCTATTCTATCTAAAATACGATTTTTAGTTTTATGCAATTTTCATTAATAAATTATAAATAAATTATAATTTATTATTATCCCATAATTAGGAGCCACTGAAGGGACCTGACCGGATACAATTAAACTAAGCTCCAATAAATTATTTTGTCAATAAAAATAATTTATTAATTACGTTCCACTCCACTAAAAGAACGTAACTGCACTCTTAGTCTAATCGCAATTACTGGAGTCAATAATTATATCCATTAATTGATCGATCCAACAAATTACCCCCGTCGATCAATATAATACTTTGAATGAGGCAGTATGACCACAGTGCCCCTCATTCAAAACCTCAATTCTCATCTTCAATTTGACAGTACTATGTGACCACGTCACACTTACAAAATGAATTCAATAGCCACTATTGAATTACTGAGCTCAGATTTAACTGTCCCTTAGAAGAACTCATGAGGAAATGATCTTGCCTATTAAAGGTGACGGATTCCATATTGCACAACAATTATTTCATATTTATTTCACTTTAATTCCCAAGATGTCGAGATATTGATTATTAAGTTAATCTCACTCTTTGGCAACTCAAGGAACTTCAAGTTAGTAAATATAAATAATTGTTTGCTCAGGATTAAGGTATTATGTACGATAATCTTTTAATATTTTATTTGTATGGTCTATTCCACAAATAAATATTGATGGTCCGTCCAATATATCAAAATATATCCTTAATTTTATTACCAAAGTCAAAGACAGACTTCAATAAAATTAAGACGATCTTCCAAAATAAATTGCTCAAATTTATCTTAGATCGCGGATAATTTATTTCGAACTAAATTATAAATCAAGTCTTTCTGTGTTTAACAAATAAACACTTGATTTATAATATCTAAATAATTCGTGGACAAACAGGCTCATACATAATCTATACATACAAATATATAAAAACATACTTTATTTAATTTCAAAAAATACAACCATTGTATTTACTCGATGGGCATATCTAACAAAAATTCTCCCACTTGTCCTAGAGTAAATGGCACATGTCAAAAATACCCATACTTTCTATATGACTTCCAAAAACATTTACGGGTAAACTTTTAGTAAAAGGACCAACAAGATTTTCAGTGAGAAAAAATCTTGCACACTTCTACATCTCCACGTTGAACAATCTCCCTAAGTAGGTAATATTTACGTTCAATGTGTTTACCACGCTGATGGCTGCGTGGTTCTTTTGCATTTGCCATCGCACCACTCGTTGTCACAGTACAAACTAATAGCTTGAGATGCGAAGGAACCACTTCAAGTTCTATCAAGAACTTCTTCAACCATACTACCTCTTTAGTCGCTTCACAAGCTACCACATATTCGACTTCCATTGTAGAGTCGACAATACAAGATTGTCTCGATACTTCTCCACACAATCGCACCACCACCTAAGGTGAAAACAGAGCTCGAGGTGGACTTGCGAAGATCTCTATCGGCTTGAAAATCGGAATCGGTGTAACCTATAGGTACCAATTCGGAGTCGAGTAAACTAGCATATATCCTCGAGTTCTACGAAGATACTTGAATATATGCTTGAGCTGCCGTCCAGATGTTCCGGTCCCGGGTTTGACCGATATTTACCGACCATCCCAACAGACATGACAAATGTCTGGACGAGTACAAAGCATAGCATACATGAGACTTCCTATAGCTGATGCATAAGGAACTCGTTTCATGTACTCAACCTCATTAGGAGTTTTAGGACTATGCTTCTGAGATAACTGAATTCCATGTCTGAAAGGCAATTGACCTTTCTTGGAATTTTGCATAGAAAATCTCGTCAGTATTTTGTCAATATATGAAGCTTGAGATAAAGCTATCTGTCTGTTCTTTCTATCCCGAAGGATCTGAATGCCCAGAACATATCTTGCTTCTCCCAAGTCCTTCATATCAAATTGTTTACCTAACCAACTTTTTACCAATGTTAATGTTCTTACATCATTTCCAATGAGAAGGATGTCATTAACATACAGTATGAGAAAAATCACCTTACCATCTATAATTCTCTTATAGACACAAGGTTCATCAGGATGCTGATCAAAATCATAAGTTTTAATGGCTTGATCAAATCTGATATTCCAAGATCTAGACGCTTGTTTAAGCCCATATAAGGACCTATTCAACTTACAAACTTTTTGTTCTTAACCTTCCTGGATAAAACCATCTGGCTGTACCATGTAGATACATTCGTCAAGATTTCTATTAAGGAAAGCTGTCTTGACGTCCATTTGCCATACTTCATAGTCGAAGTGAGCTGCAATGGATAAGAGGATTCTTATAGACTTTAGCATGGCCAAAGGCGAGAAAGTTTCCTCATAGTCAATACCTTCTCGTTGGGTATAACCCTTAGCAACCAATCTTGCTTTGAAAGTTTCCACTTTCCCGTCTACTCCTCTCTTTCTTTTGTAGACCCATTTACACCCAATAGGTTTTACCCCATTAGGCAGGTCCACAAGATCCCAGACGGAGTTAGTGTACATGGATTTCATTTCTGAATTCATTGCACTCTTCCAATGGTCTGCGTCTACGTCCTCTACAGCTTCTTTATACGTAGTGGGGTCCTCTTATTCCTCAAAAGAGACTGCTTGAAAAGTTTCTCCATAGAGTAAGTATCTAGAGGGACGTCGAATGACTCTCCCACTACGTCTAAGCTGTGGAGGTTCCTGGACAATTGGACTTTCCTCCTCCTCGTTGACTGGAACTAGATCTGCTGATTCCTCAACAACTGGATTTTGAACAGGGGCAGGAGATTCTTCCACTCTATGTCCCGAAGAGTCAGTGGGTATAGAAGGTGTAACATCTATTTTTCTCCCACTGGAATCTGGCATGTTAAGCGGCATAGATACGAATCCTCCACGTGAATCTTGAGTATGGGTCTCAGTAACCATTTGCTTGGGATTATCTCCCTTGGTTTCTTCCAAAATAACCCTACTCTTAGATCCTCGTTCTTCTATGTACTTGTCCTCTAAGAAAATTGCATTTGTGCTTACAAATATTTTCTTATCTTGAGGACTATAGAAGTAGTATCCACTTGTTCCTTTTGGATATCCAACAAATAGACATAAATTTGATCGTGATTCCATTTTATCCATCTTTCCCTTTAGCACATATGCAGGACAACCCCAAATCCGGATGTGCGTCAAATTAGGCTTCCGCCCATTCCACAATTCCAATGGAGTCTTAGGGACAGACTTTGATGGAACCATATTCAATATGTATGTCGCAGTTTGTATAGCATACCCCCAAAAGGATGTACTGAGTGTAGAGAAACCTAGCATTGTTCTGACCATGTCTAACAAGGTCCTGTTTCTCATTTCTGCCACTCCATTTTGTTGAGGAGTGCCAGGTGCACTTAGTTGAGATAAAATCCCATTTTCTGATAAGTAAGATCTAAAGTCATGGGATAGATATTCTCCACCTCGATCCGATCGAAGTGTCTTAATGTTCTTTCCTAATCGCTTCTCGGTCTCGACCTTAAATTCTTTGAATTTTTCTAAGGCATCAGACTTATGAGTCATTGGGTAAACATATCCATATCTTGAGTAATCATCCGTAAAAGTAATGAAATACTCATACCCACCTCTAGCTTGGACATTAATTGGTCCACATACATCAGAGTGCACTAATTCTAAGACTTCCTTTACTCTATTTCCTTTGGAAGGAAATGATCTTTTGGTCATTTTACCTTCCAAACAAGATTCGCAAACTTGAAGAGGTTCTACCTTTAAGTCACTTAAAGGACCTTCTTTTACAAGTCTTTGAATCCTATTTAGATTGATGTGACCAAGTCTAAGATGCCATAGGAGAGTCTCATTAGTAGGAGATAACTTAATGCGTTTATTAGTTTCGAGTATGATATAATGAACTCGTTGGTAGGTTTCAAAACATACGAGATCATTATTTAAATTTCCACGACATATCAAAGAGTTATTCAAAAATATCTCTACTGAAAATTTATAAAATTTAACGAGAATATTTTTGTTTGAATAACAAAGAAATCGAAATCAAATTTCGATAAATGTCGGGAACATAAAAACAATCTTTCAAAACCAAATGTTTATTATCAAAATAAAGATAAACATCTCCAACAGCTCTTGCAGATATCACTGATCATGTGCCAACCCTTAGAGTATGCTCTCCTTCATTAAGATGTCCGGTTACTTGGAACCCCTGCAATGAATTGCAAACATGGTTAGTGGCTCCGAATCTACTATCCAAGTATTTGTAGAATCAACCACTAAACAAGTTTCAATGTAGGATAACTCACCAGTACCTTGCTTGCGTTTAGCTAAGTAATCTGGGCACTGTGACTTCCAATGTCCCTTTTGCTTGCAGTGGAAACATTTGCCTTTAGGCTTTTCATCCACTCTTGCTTTCTTAACTCTGCTCGCTTAGGCCCTTTATTATTATTCTGCTTCCTCTTATTTCCTCCTTTGCCCTTAGGCTTGGAAGAGGAAGATCCAGCATGAGATAAAACAAGAGCGTTGCCACTTCCCACTTTTAGGGTAGCCTCGGCGCTCTCAAGCTCCTTCATTAACTCTGTAAGAGACATCTCCATCTTGTTCATGTTATAATTAACTTTGAACCGTGAAAACATCTCCGGAAGAGTTTCTAGAGCCATGTCAACTCGAGTCTCGGGCTTAATTTCAGCCCCTAAGACCTCTCGCCACGTTAAACCGAGCGATCAATTCTAATATATGATCTCTCACGGGCGTTCCAGATTTCATGCGCATATTCATTATGCGCCTCATTGTCGCTTGACGGGCCCGACGTCCTTTGTGCTCAAACATTTGCTTGGAGGCTTCTCATGATGTCCGTAGCGGTTGTCATGTTCTCATGTTTCTGCTGCAACACATTTGAGATAGATCCCAAAATGTAGCAGACGAGCCATCTTATCAGAACTCAACCACTTATCATAAGCCTCCTTTTGTTCGCGCGTGGACTGTTCAGTAGGCTTAGCAGGACACGGTTCAGTTAGCACATATTTGAGCTTCTCAGCAGTGAGTACAATTATGAGGTTCCTTTTCCAATCAATAAAGTTTTCTCCAACCAGTTGGTTCTTTGTTAAAATTTGAGATAAAGTGTTGGAAGTCATTTTTCTGAAATTAAATAAAATAAAACATATGAGCCATTTATCATATCATGATGCATGATCAATATAAAATGGTATGATGCATGATCAATATGATAATATTTTAAGTAGTAATAGAAACTACTATCAAAATATGACAACCTAAAACTCTACAGTAACATGTACCTCTATAGGAGATAACAATGTAACTTATAGTTAGGTCAAGATCCACAACCTAAAACTCCAAAGTAATATGCACCTCTATAGGAGATAACAATATAACTTATAGTTAGGTCAAGATCCACAACCTAAAACTCCAAAGTAATATGCACCTCTATAGGAGATAACAATATAACTTATAGTTAGGCCTGGATCATCCCACTAAAATTAATATATCTTGCGTCAAAACACAATATTAATTTTAGCGTTATTAATATTTTGGCCATCATAGATATTATTTGGATATTCTATAGGAAGTCCTTATAATGTCTTTGATTTAAGTGTAACCCCTATATTCAAAATTTATTTTATTTTATAAAGTTTCCAATCCAATCACATCACCTATAGGGTAATTATGAATGAATTAAACTTAAAAAATAATTAAAATTTTGATGCCCAATCTAGTAACCAATAAAACGTAGCCTTCATATAGGGAGACCATTTAAAATGGCACAAAGCAAACGTTAATTTTACTAATGGGCTAATAGGGGAGGCCAAAGGTTAATTAAAATTAACCAACTCACACTTAATTTTTTTTAATTAATTAATTAATAAAAATATTAATTTATTTATGCATAACTAAATAGTACCTAGAGCGGTGTTAATGCAAACTATATGGCATGTTAACATGAATGATATATAATTCAACTAAATTAAATAGTAAAAACTATAAAATAAAAATAATTTTATGGCCAACCTAGACTCAACAATAAAATTGCAAAATTACAATTGAAAAATTAATTGGCTAACAAAATAGCCAAGTCTTCAATCTTCTGCCATATAATTTTGTTTGAGCAAGTCCTTGTCACATGTTCTGAAGTGGACTAGTGGTTAGAATGCTGCATCTCCAAGCTAGTGGTCATGGGATCAAATCCCACTTTAGTTACTTTTTCCCTTTTTTTTTTTTTTATTAGAGGGAGATTGCTGTTGCTGGCCCAAGGCCAGCGGCCCAGCACAGCCAAGCCCGGTGCCTGGCACCAGGCTGCTGCCTGCTGGACGGCTGGCCCAAGGCCAGCCCAGCAAGCATAGAAAGCCCAAGGCTTCTATACAGTTCTGCATGCCCAATTTCACGTTCGCCAGCGTCTATTTTGATTACATTCCGTTTTCCTCTTTTTTTTTTTAACATAAAAATAAAATAAATCAAAAGGAAAATCAAAAGGGAAACATGGAGTCGTAATCCACCCCTTTTGTTACAAGACTCGATAATACTTATACATATTCACCGAATCAAAAACTATGGCTATAAAATTATTTTGAACAGAATTAATCAAACCATTCACCATCAACATAAATGCATTATTCATATACCGCTCAACTAAATATATGCATAAAAGATTTAATCTTAACACATAAACACATATCAACTATGGAGAATAATATTTCAATCCATTTCCAGGAAGTGAGCTACAAATGTTTTCAAACATGCCGGAAGCTCTTAAACTGAGAGCCTGTAATCTGCATCTCTAAACTCTAAAGAAGCTTGATTGCAAACCATACGGTATTCTCTCTAAAGAAGCTTGATTGCAAACTCTAAAGAAGCTTAATTAGTTATTCTCTCTGTCTTCTATTTTGCAGCTTCTTCTGGATAACCAAGGAGAATCAAGATGATCAGTTCACTTTCCGGCAGTTGGTCCTAATCTGGCCAGCCTTGCCTGTGAGTGGGCTAAGATTACCCATCTTTATTATTGCCTTTGAAAAATCATTGAAGAAAGAGAGCGGGTTTAAAGCATAGTTGGAGACTTGCAAGTTTGTGCTGCCTCCGTACCCGTTGTAGAGCTGCTGATCAGAGTGCAAGAGTCCAGTAAACGCAATCAAATTACGGTAGTAACCATTATCAAACGCCAATGGAGTAGTGACATCCAAATAAGAAGGGTTGTCGTCTCCTCCGGTGAAAGGACATCTCAATTTCAATGCTGCAGCGTACACGGGATTTATGTTGGATTCATTGTATAGGCGGGTTCGAAACGATATGCACCTGGCATTGCCAAAGGTGTGACCTCCTGCCAATTTTTTTTTTTTTTTTTAAAGGAAAAGAATAAGTAACAAATTCTCCCAGTGTCCTCGCACAATTCTTGATTAGTTCATGGTAGTGAATTGTTTGAAAAGATATGTACAATAAGTAGGTACCTATCAGGGCTACCATTTCATAGGGAGTGAAACCTTTTCTCCGGAAGCTGGCGATCATGGCATCAAGATTGAAAGATGGTGAAGGGATGTCCCTGTTAGCAGCAATCAAACTCGCGGTGGTCGAGTCCCTTCTGCCCAGTTTAATATCCCATGAAGGACCACCAAGCTGAAATACACAAAGCAAACACTCTTTTAAGTAGCTGGAAACTGCTAAAAATCTTGTTTTTCTAAGTCTTTTATCATACTCTAATAGCATTTGACGATAAAGCTTCCATTCTTCTATAGAAAATGGGTAAAGAATATAAAGATGTTTGCTTACAATAACAACAGCTTCCCGGGCTGCGATAGTCAGAATATCGGCACAGGAAACAACTTTAGGACATATCTTCTCCAGCTGAGCTTTAATGTTGTCAATTACTTCAAAACCTCTTGCAGAGTTAAAATTTGGAAGGGCTGTCTTCTCACCTGTGAAGTTTGCTGTATCGTCCAATAATATTGATGCATCACATCCCTGTCTCGAGATATAATTTTAGTAATGTCATTTGTAGTTATAATCTCTTTGAAAAAAAAATATTGATAATTAATCTTTGTCATGTGATAAATAAAAAGATATTTTTCAAAGACATTTTCCACTTTTATCAAAAGAAAGAAACGCCAGGGCGACGAGTGCCTAGCTAGATGCCGGTATACCGTAAAGTTACCAATTCAATTCCTAATTATGCATTATATATCTCATAATTTCTATTCTCCATAGGATACCAAGATAAAAATAGTAAGGACACTCGTGATAAAAAATAATTTTTTAATTTTAAAGATTCAAGTGCATGAAGACTAATCAAGACAAAGAATATCACTCAATGTCGTACAAGAAAAAAAAAAGCAAAAGTGGAAAAAAGAGTAAGGGAAACAAATCTAAGGGATGAAAACTTGCATGGACAAAACAGTCATGGAAATGTAGACGAAGTAAGGATGCACCCATGCCAGCCTCTCGTGCAATAGCCAAGGCTACCGCTGCTCGAATTACTGAAATCACTGGAGGGCATGACTTAGCATAAAAGTCCGGGGACAACTGAGCAGATGTCAGCCCGGCAAGGAGAAGGAACAAGAACTGAATTGCAAGATCACTCTTCTTTGGTGAAGAAAGACAAGAGTACTTAGCCATGGCCAACTTGACTAGTTACTAGCTTTCAATAAGATGGTGGATGAGGGTGCGCTGTCTACATCTCCATTCATGAGCCCCTCTGCGATTTTATAGTAGACCAAAGGCAGAAAATCTTACTACATAATTGTACTCTGGCATCTTCTGAGTACCTCTCTAAATATCGCTTTCCTTCTTATTAATTAACAAAAACTCGGTTACAAAAGGTATCCACAAATCATAATTGTGGGAGAAAATAATGGTTATATACAACATTATTTTATGTGTAAAATTGAAGAAGAATGGAAAAGCCATTAAAGATATATGGTGCATTAATGGTAGAGTAAATTAAAGGATTCACACCTTTGCAACTCTTCGGTAAAAATTAAAAATCTTTCGAGTATATAGCGCAATGGTAAAGGACAAATTTATAAATGACGGTGTCCTTTGAAGTCACGAATTTAATTCTAAATTCTATATTGCACACCTTACAATTTACATTCTTTATAGAGCCCCAGAATAGGGAGTTGTGAGGGCACTCGTAATACAACATTATAAAAACTAATTAAAAATGAACTACTATAGACCAAACTATATCCTCATCTCGTTTTTTCCTTTAAAAAAATTGAATTTATGTAAGTATTTTTAATGAGAGAACTTAGAGTGTTAATTATATATGGTAGAATTGGTACTAAACACAATTGAATATGTACAAAATATTACTATAATTAATGTACAAAAGATAATTACTCATGTCCTACAAAGACAGATACACTATTCGTATTTATTTGTTCCTAGTCATAGCGCGTCTTCATTTTCAAAGGTAGTTAATTCATTAATTTCTATTAGCTATTGTATATCTTTGTCAATAAATACTCTCTTAATTATTAACAACAACATTAATTGTTGTAATTTGAAAAAAGAAATTATAAATCAAAATTAAAAATTACATAATTTTAAGAATAATATTTTAGTAATAGCGACATATCTAATGAAGTGGGAAAAATATTAAAAGAAATAATTATATTAACTTTATTTCTTAAGTTATATATATATATATATATATATATATATATGTGGGGGGGGGGGCGAACCCCTATATCACTACAGGAAAATTCGGGTTTTGCGATGGCAAAAAACCGTTGCAGACCCGATTTGAGACAGTTTTGCGACATTGCGACGGCCAAGAGAAACTGTCGCTATTTGCGACAGTTTGCGATGATTTTTTTTTTTTTTGTCAAACTTCGACGAAGAAGTAAATTCGTTACCGTTTTACGACGAAATACATTGGTCCGTAGTAAAATCCTTACAAATTGCGACGGTTTTGCAAACGGTTTTGCGAGGGTCTTTGCAAAATCGTCGTTAATTGCAAGGGTCAAGGTGCTTGCAAAATCATCGCAATTTGCGAGGGACATAGCCCTCACAAAACTATGGCAAATTGCGAGGGTTTTGCGAGGGAAGTATTAACCCGCCCAAGTCGTGGCCCTCGCAAAATCGTTGCAAATTGCGACGATTTTGCAAGGGACTTTTTGACTCTCGCAAATTGTGAAGGGTTTGGGAGGAAAGTATTAACCCCCCAAGTCATGGCCCTCACAAAATCGTCGCAAATTGCGACGGTTTTGCGAGGGTCTTTTTCAACCCTCGCAAATTATGAGGGTTTTGCGAGGGGACTTTTCTACCCAAGCAAAGTCTCCCTTGCAAAATCCTCGCAAATTGTAAGGGTTTTGCGAGGAACTTTTTGTTTCCAAAACAAACTCTCGCAAAATCATCGCAATTTGCAAGGATTTTGCAAGGGATATAAATTCGTCGCAATTTGTAATGATTTTGCAAGGAATTCTATACCCTTGCAAAATCGTCGCAATTTGCGAGGGTTATCGTCATCGTCGCAGTTTGCAACGAAATTTTCTAGCCCTCGCTAAATCATCGCAAATTGCGAGGATTTTGCAATGATTTTTTATTTCTCTATTATTATATTTATTTTAAATTATTAGTTCCTTATAAATCAATCCTGAAATACTACACAAACAAATGCCAAAACTATGTTCATAATCCAAAAAAATAATGTAAAAAATTGAAAATAAGCCCGCATAAATATAATTAAAATACTGAAACATAATATAATATAAATACATAATAAGTGTCTAAAAAAGTAAAATAGTTCACAGAGATAAGTAATAGTGTATAAAGAGTATAGAAATAAATACAACAAAATCTATGTAGCTAAAGAAGGAACAGCTACAGAAGGGGGTGGAGGAGGGGAACGAGAGCCCCTATGTGGGCCTGGGAGCTCATTAGTTGGATCAAATCTATCGTCAGCATTTGGATCTTTATTTTCAGCATTAGTAGCCGCTATACACGCTTCTATCTCCTCTATGGATGGCATAGATGGTGCGGGAATACCCACTTTATCCGACATAACTGCCATCCAACCACCAAATGTAGAGTGTTGTTGCTTCATGAAATTCCGGTACAAGTCTATTTGTCGATTGAATCTCCGCTCAACCTACTGAACCCTTTGCTCTACTAAATGTCCGATATCAGTTGGTGTAGTGGAAGATGTATGCGGTCCACTTTGAGACGGTCTAATTCGAACCTGTGTCGCCTCTGAGCCTAACCCATAAACTCGTCCCCTTTTAAACCCACCTTATGCCTTTACGAATATGGATTTTTCATCAAAAGGAACAACAGAATTTACGGAGTCACTAGACTCGGATTGAAGAGTGCTCTATATGTGATTTCGCACCTCATCCTAAAAAAAAAAGAAATTGTCAGTAGTAATTATCAAACTAAAATACAAATTTCACGCAATATAAAGAAATTTCAACATATTTAATCTATATACTACCAAAGTCTGGCGAGATCGCTCACTGATAAACTGGTCCTTTTGTGGCCCACTCTGAAAGACATGTAATATCTCAAACACGTCTGTGTAGCTGAAAGAACTCCCTCCTTGGCCCGCTACATTTACGTTAACAAAACACAATTATTACAATCTTATATAAATTTGTATCAAAGTAATTTAGAATAATAAATAATTAAGTGAAAATGAACTACCAAATGGTCCTCGTGTTCTATAAATGAGATAGACCCTCCAGTATGGGTGCAGCTATTTCCGCGATTCCTTTTGTTGGTGGATGAAAACTTCTGATACTTCTCTGATCTCCAATACTCGCAAATGTCATTCCAATACTAAGCCTCAATCTAATGAGGACATACCCAACCATCCTTCTTCCTTAGCCTAGACATTATGTCCGAAAATTGCGTCCGACACTTCTTTTCCCAAATTGATCGAATTTGGGAAGCGTACTCATCCTTTCACCAGAAATATTTCTGCATGATCACGATTAAGAATTTTGATTAATATATAACATAGTACTTAGACAACAAAAAACACTCAAAAATTGCTTATCCAAAATTCTTGAAACCATAAGTCTCGCACGATTATTGGGACGTGCGTGTATGTCGGATACGAACCAGTGAAGTGCTGTTGTATTATATTTGAAATTTTTCGGACACATTTGTCCGAGCCGGCGAACCTATTTTTGGTGCAATGACAATGTACAATAGAATTATGTTAATCTCCAAAAAAAATAAATAAATAATTGAACTAATACTTAACTTATTACAAAGTATGAATATGTTACTTACCGTTTCCCCGTGGAACAATCTAAGGTCGGTAGTTCGTAACTTGCCACCCAACAGAATGCGAAGCTGAAGCAGCGGATGATTGAAAAGCTGTGAATGGTACTCTCTCATCTCCAATAGAGCCATGTAAAGATCGAGGCACTAAAAGCTGAGGTAGCAGAGTAGGGGATGGAGTATAAGGCTCCTGACCCTCCTGACTCCCCTCCCTCAATGACCCTTTATTAGAAGACATTGCTAAAAGAGATGAAAAAAGAAAAATGAGTAACCAATAAAGACAGAGCCCACTTCAAAAGAATGATACAAATAACCATGAATAAAAATGATAAAAGAATAATAACATTGAATAATATGTATGATAATGATGGATATGTCAAAATAAACATTGTCCTTGTGAATTGAATTTTAAAAAAAAAAAAATTGATAGAGTCTCGCCTATAATTGGACATTTCCCAAGCACAAGGCCACCTCAAGATTTGACAATCAAAATGTTGTTACAAACAAGTTAACTAGAGGTAATCACCTATTACCTAAGAGGAATGATCACCCATCACTCACGGGGTTCTAATTAAAATGTTAGATATAGTTAAAATCAAGCTAAAAATTATAAATGTCTCTGTCATTGTGAATTGTCTATCAATACAGTAACAATACACTATATAAATTACCTTGTTGTTTACACCGCAAAAGAATATAATAAGGAATAATAAAAATATCATATGAATATATTGTTTTGGGTACACCATATACCCAAAACAATGACATTTGTATAACACCAGACATAGATAGAGCCACCTTATATTTTATCTATCTATTTTCCTCTGGCCTGTGTAAGTCTAAACGAAATATTCCTACAAAAATAGAAGAAGATGAGATTCCCGACAATTAAACAAAATTAGTGTAAAAAATTATATGTGATGGAATTTAAAATAAAAGAAATTAAAAGATTTTGAAATGTGAAACAAATAAATTGTAAATGAATTTAAATCAGGTAACAAATAAATTGTAAATTAAAATTTGACATGGGATAGTAATGATGCAATAGATTTCAGGAATCCCTCACCATTAATTATATTATTTGTAAATGAATTTAAATCAGGCCTAATCATTGGAATTATTCTCCGATACAGACTCGTCGTCATCTATTGAGGTATCGCTATTCGTTTCCCATTCATCTTCATCTTCTTCATCTTCATTTATAGGAAAATTTTCCCTTGCCATTATAGCCTCATCTTGAACATCCAACATTTCATTCATACAATTCTCATGCGTCAGAATACTAAGATCAACAAATAACAATATGCTAACTTCGTCAGTAGCAACTACTTCTTCCTAATAAGCTTTGTTAACCACTGGTGCATCTATTATATGTCAAGCTTTGGTTTTGCAAACTGCCAACCAATTAGATCTTGGCCTCTTACTTCCTGAATATGATGCATAATACACTTGGCTAGCTTGTTGAGCTAGAACAAATGGATCATAGTTGGCATAGCTTCTTTTGTGGTTAATTTCTACAAGATTTTACTGCGGATGTACCCTGGTACCACGATTTAATGTTTGATCAAACCAGTGACATTTAGAAAGAACAACACTTTGCTGTAGATTACCAGGAAATTGCACTTCAATAATCTCATTTAACACTCCATAGTAATCACCCATTACCCAGGAGGAGTAATCACCTATTACTCACGGGGAATCCAACATTTGAATTCAACACCAAGGCAATTTATATGAACAACACACAACTCTTAGATCTTCATAATCCAAGGAAACAAATTTCTCACATAAAAGAGCCTTCAAAGCATTCCACTGGAGTTAAATCTTCATTCACACGCTTAAAACAAGAAATCTGCATCACTTTAAGCACTTAATACATACATTCACATACAAACACCTAAAATCCAAAAGTTCCAGCAAATCATGTCCCCAAAAAAATTTTCAGCAATTCAGATTATTCACTGCTTATCATTGGTTCAAATGCAATGTCATTTTGTGCACTAAGGACTTTAAATTTGAGCTCAGTTTTAAGTCCTTAAATTATATACAGATAGATGTAGTTGGCAGCCAAAGAGTGGAATATGATTTTGATATAGACTCAGTGGCAGATTATTTTTACTCTACTATCAATAGTTTGTTATTGTTAGTATACATTAAATTATCGTTTATAGAAAAGTATTATTTAAAGCTAAATTATCTTTTCCTAAATTAAAATTTAGAAAAATATATCTATTAAATGTAGTGTTGATACATATGTGTCTCATATTCATTTTTGTTCATATAATTTAAGAGAAAACGAGAAGAACAATTTTTTTTTTTTTCAATTTTATGCATTTATTCTATGATTTTCTTAAAACTAACTATTTTGAAAGACACTAATATATTATTATAATCAAGCAATAAGATTACTAAACTAATCAAATATCAACCTTCCTATTATGGCATCATAACCAATCAAATTAATTTAGAAGGGTTTATATAGCTAAAACATAGTTTAAATATAATTTGATCAAAGTAGTAGATTATTGATAATAGGGTCAAATAGAGTGCACTTTGTACAAAGTATATCACATATAAGTACAGCTCAAAACACCATGAATGTTTAAAAAGGACAACAATTCCAATTCATAATTCCAAATTTAAATCAATAATCCAACATCAAACCACCATCATATCACTCCCAATCTCCTTCAAATTCAACCCCAACATCAATACAACTTTTATACATCAATTCCAACTCTGCTCGTTCACAAATAATCACCCAAATTTCAAATCTCCACAGGAAATGCAAATCTACCCAACATGTACTTAGTTTATAAAATATGAATTAGCTCAAGAAATGAATTCTAACTATTTACCCAAATGAATCTGCTTCAGCAATAGCACAACAATAGCATAGGAATGGAGCATCAGCTGTGGAGGCGCGGGCTGGAGGGGGGCGCAGGAAGGGGGGCCACTGCGGGAGGAGGGCGCGGGGAGGTCCGAGGGGGACTTCGGGGAGCACCGGTCGGGGGAGGGGGCTCGGGATGGGGAGGGGAGTTGCGGGAGGGGGTTTCTGCTGGAAAGGGGGGCAAGGAGGGCCGGGTGGGGGCTACGGGGGTTGCGCTGGGGAGGTCCGGTTGGGGGCTGCGGGGAGTGTCGAGGGGGGGGCACTGCGGGAGGGGAGGTTCTGCGGAAAGGGGGGAGCGGGAATGTCGTCGGGGGGGGCGGTCGGGATGGGGAGGACGCAGCGGGAGGGGGAGATGCGGGAGGGGTGGCGGCGGCAGCTGTGGGAAGAGGAGGGGGTGGCGGCGGTTGTGGGAAGAGGAGGGGTAGCAGAAGAAGAGTGTGAGGAGGAAGGAGGGAGTGAAAATTTTCATTTAGGAAAATTTTAGTTTTTTTTTTAAATTCCTAGCAATTGCGACGAAAAAATAAAATCCTCGCTAATTTCTCACAAATTGACACGAATAACATTATAAATCGATCTCTACATTACAATTTTTACCATTTTTTTAGTGGTCTTAATAATAATAATAATAATAATAATAATAATAATAATAATAATAATAATAGTATTTAAATTATTTTTCTTTATATATTTTACTTTATACACCACTTAACTAAATGGATAGATCAAAAAATTATATGTTTGTATATACATAGCTATATAGTATAATATATATTAACATATAGGAGACAAAGAACATTACAAACTGATCTCTATATTATAATTTTCACTATTTTTTTAATGATCTCAACAATAATAACAGTATTTGAATTATTTTTCTTTATATATTTTACTTTATACACCACTTAATCAAAGTGATAGATCAATAAGTTAGACATATATATATATATATATATATATACATACCTACATGTTATAATATATATATATATATATATTAAACCAAAGAGATACTTATATATATATTGTATACTACTTAAGCATATACATGTACTTATATATTAGAGTAAGTATATAACATAATAGAATTAACTATGTATATTTACTTATGTAATACATTAGGTATATAACATAATATAATTACATATATAAAATTATAATAAAATGCACAATTTGAGACACGTTATTAAAAATATTTCAGTAAATTTGTCAAAATATACCACCACACAAACACATAAATAAAAATTTTTAAAAATATAGATTAAAACCCTATTTTGTCGCAAAACTCTCGCAAATTGCGCCGGTTTTGCGAGGGAAGAAGCAATTTCGTAGCAATTAGTGATGGATTTGCGACGAATTAGGATTTTCCATATTTTCAAAAAACAAATTCAAAAACTCGACGGATTTTGAATAGGCCGTCGCAAAACCCTAGCAAATAGCGAGGGCTTTGCAATGGACATTTAAAATTTTTTTTATTTACATATTTTTTTATAAAAAAATAATTGGTCGTCGCAAAACCCTCACAATTTGCGAGGGTTTTGCGACGGATTATGAAAAGGCCGTCGCAAAACCCTCGCAAATCACGAGGGCTTTGCGATGGATATTCAAAATTTTTTATTTACTTATTTTTTATAAAAAATAATTGGTCGTCGCAAAACCCTTACAATTTGCGAGGGTTTTGCGACGGATTATGAAAAGGCCATCGTAAAATTCTCGCAAATTGCGAGGGCTTTGCGATGGACATTCAAAAAAAATTTTATTTAAATATTTTTTTATAAAAAATAATCGTCCTTCGCAAAACCCTTGCAATTGTGTGGGTTTTGTGACGGTCTAGATTTTTCTCTTTTTAATGTGAAATGTCCATCGAAAAATCCTCGCAAATCGCGAGGGTTTTACGACAGAATTTCAAAAAAAATTATTTAAATATTTTATTTAAAAATGCCATCGCAAAACCCTCGCAATTTGCGAGGGTTTAAAGGCCGTCGCAAAACCTTCGTAAATTGTGAGGGCTTTGCGATGGACATTCAAAAAAAAAAATTAAAATATTTTTTTCAAAAAACAATTGGCCATTGCAAAACCCTCGCAATGGACTTTCAAAAAATTTTATTTAAATATTTTATTTAAAAAAACTATTGCAAAACCCTTACAATTTGCTAAGGTTTAAAGGTCGTCGCAAAACCCTCGTAATTTGCCAGGGTTTTGCGACGGGGTATTTTTTTGCTTTTGATGTGAAAGGTTCGTTGCAAAATCCTCACAATTGCAAGGGTTTTGTGACGGACTTTTAAAAAATTTTATTTAAATATTTTATTTTAAAAAATCATCGCAAAACCCTCGCAAATTGCGAGGGCATTGTGCTGGACATTCAAAAAACTTTTTTAAAATACTTTTTTTCAAAAAACAATCAGCCATCGCAAAACCCCTGCAAATTGCGAGGGTTTTGTGATGACCTACTAACTAAATTTTTTATTTTTGTTTTTTTTAAATTATCAAAAATCCGTCGCAAAACCGTCGCAATTTGCGAGGATTTTGCGACGTCTATAACAATTTTATTTTTTGTTTAAATATTTTATTCTAAAAAATATTTAGCCGTTGCAAAACTCTCACTAATTTGTGATGGATTTGCGAGGGCTTTTTAGCCGTCGCAAATAGCGACAGTTTTGCTACGAATTGCGACGGCTATGTTGGCCGTCGCAAATTGCGAGGATTTTGCGACGATATTGGTCAACTCATGAGTTCATTGATAATCGTCGCAAAATCGTCGCTAATTAGCGACGGTACTGTAGCCGTCGCAAAAAGTGATTTTTCTTGTAGTGTATATTACTATTGACAAGTAAAATGACTAGATGGTTGAATAGCTGGTTAGGACCATTGGACTGTTCGATTCGTTAATACCGAAGATGGCTTGTTAATTGAATCGATAGATCAACTGGCAAACATAACCAAATTTTTAGAAAGTTAAGTTTAAGTGGTGTTGATAAGTAAAATGATTGAGCGACTGGATGATCGAGTAATAGACGGTCAAGATCATTAGACGACTCAATCAGCCTATCCATATGATAGCTTGCCGACTGAATTGGTGGATCACACTACAAGAAAAATGTAGTTTAACGATGGAAATCAGGAACAGATTTTTCGCCATCGCTAATTTGCAACGAAATAGTGATGTCACAAGAATCTGTCACTAATTTGAGACGGCATTGTGAAGGAAAATCAAATTTTGAAAATATATTTTTTTAATTTTCCATCTATCCATCGCAAATTCATTGCTAATTAATAAAGGATTAGCGACAAATTCATCAAATAATAAATTCAAAAGAAATTAAAATCCATCACTAATTAGCAATGGATTTGTGACGGCCATGAATCCTTCCCTAATTAGCGATGGATTTGCAACGACCAAGAATCCGTGACTAATTAGTAATGGATTTGCGATAATTTTTTATTTATTTAGTTTTAATTTATGAAATCGTCATAAATTCGTCGCTAATCTAACCATAAATTAAAACTAAAAAAATAAAAATTTATCGCAAATTCGTTGCTAATTAGCAACAGTTTTGCGATGGAATTTCAAATTTCTAAAATTTTTTTTTTTTTTTATGTGAGCCTTCGCTAATCTGTCCCTAGTTTTCAACAGATTTGGGACGAAAAATTAGGTTGTCGCTGATTCATCGCAAATCCACTGCAAACCCGTTGCTAATCCACAAAAAATATATTATATAATTAATATATAACACAAAAAATTACAACATATCAATAACTTAGTGATAGAGCACGTGCTCCACAACAAGGACATGGGTTCCGACATAATCTCATACTAATATTCTTGACGGGTTGGGACAGCTAATTAAACTTTTTTTCCGTAATGTCATCAATTAAATACATGTCACTAATTGCGACGACCATTTTAGCAACGGTCGTAATCCATTACTAAACTTGATCCGTTGCCAATTACTTTTCTCTTGTAGTGTTAGTTGGTGAACGTGGCCAAATTTTCAAGAAATTGAGTTTTGATCCGTCGCCAATTATTTTCTCTTGTAGTGTTAGTTGGTGAATGCGGCCAGAGTTTCAAGAAATAATTGAGTTTGTGTGGGATAGTACCTAAAATCCACGGGATACTGTTAGAGTTTTAACCAATTCAAGCACCCACTTCCTCACTATATATGTTTACCATGAGTATCAAGGTGAACAAGACAACCAGAAATAGTGAAAGTGGTGAGTATAGAATTATCAAATCCCTTTAAAATCATCACCAGAAAGGGATTAAAAAAAAAGAGGAGAATCCAACCCAGACATTTGAAGAATTTACAAGCATTTTACTTTCTGATATTGTCTTTCTGAAGTTAAGTTAGATTTTATTACTTGTAGTTGTATTTTTCTTTTATTATTGCTTTCATTATATTTTCACTATCCCAAAACAATCAATTATAAGAATTTGCTTGTGCTATCAGAAATATAAATTAGCATTCCAAGTTTGTAAATGATCTCTTTTTACCTTAATTCTTGAGTTTCATATACAAGAGAAATTTAATTTTATGTTATCCGACCAATTTAAGGTTAGAACTTCTCAACTAATTAGTTGGTTGAAGTTATAGACGGCTAACAATTATATTAAATGTTACACAAAATTTAGGGGCCCGTATTAGCTTCATTCCTTGCATTTTTCTGGGCTTTTGACATCCTTCGTTTATCTTCCAAGTCAGTACCTTTAATTAGTTTTCTCCTTTTCTGTTAGTTAGCTTAGTGAGTGTGGTGGAACGTTAATTAGAACATGCTATATAATAATATTACCACCTTCTAAATTTAAAATTTTAAACATTTATATTTTTATTAAAATTTAATTTTAAATGAGACATTTAAATTAAATTTTAAAGAATGATAGATTGTAGTATTATTTTTCCTTAATACTCTCGGAATGCAACAAAAAAGCAAATATATCAAAGTAAAATCTCTCCGCATGATTCTTGAGATATATGCAAAACATTTGCGAATGAAAAAAATTATTTTCGTTCATAGCAAAAATCAATGTGCAGTTAAAGCAAACATTGTACATATAAATTGAATATTATGTGGAACATTTTCTTTTCTTATAATATACATTTCAAAATTTGAATTCTAATCTTTTTGAACCTCGATTTAGACACGATTATACTATTATGTTAACTAACGACAACTAATTTATCCTGCAAAATTTATTACTTTCTCCGTCTCTTTTTATCTGTTCATTTTATTAATACAATGAGGATTGTGCACTTATAGTGAAAAATAGAAATAAATTAAATATGCTTACAATACATAAAATTTTGAAATTTGATTACTTCTTAATAAAGAAAGAGATTCTATGAGAGTAAAATAGAAAATGTTAATTAATTAACTAAAAAATCTTATTTTTTTTAAATTTGTGAATCGATTAAAATAAATAGATAAAAAAAGATTGAGGGAGTAGTAGTTTCGATGGCATGCATATGCATTGAACTTGTGTTTAATTAACATGACTATTGTGCTCATGGTTGGACTTTGAAGCTAGTTGCCAAGAATTTGATAGAAAGAATGTTTGATTTTAATTATAAACTTTGGACATGTTTGATAACTCAATTAAATATTTAAAATTAATTAATTATATATTTATTTTATTGAATGTGTTTGATAACAAATAATATTAAATATTTAATTAATTAAATACATTGGATAATTTTTTTTATAATTTAGTTGATTAAGACGTACTGGAATCTTGTCATAAATTTTAAATGAAATAAAAGTTACGTAATTAAGTTTGAAGTTGAATGTGTTAAATACTCATCTAATTATTAATATTTTTTATATTTAATCTAAATTGTAATAAAATATAAATAAAAATAAATTTCAAAATTAAGTACTTAAAATATTCAGATTTTAAATTTTAATTTTATTAAAACGTGCCATTTATTTAGCTTTAACTAAAGATTTTTTCTTACTAGAAGTACAAGAAATGCAAAATTCATTATCTGGATTACAGTGTAGTACCCACATCCATGAATATAACAGGACATATAGGAGATTATTTCGCAAGTATAACATTATATTTATTCTTTATATATGTCTTCCATTAAATATAGCTTCCTGTCAGTGAAACTGGATAACCAATATGAGGAGAATCAAGGTGATTAGTTCACTTTCCGGCAGTTGGTCCTAATCTGGCCTGCCGTGCCTGTAAGTAGGCTAAGATTATCCATCTTTATCATTGCATTTGAAAAATCTACAAAGAAAGAAAGCGGGTTTAAAGCATACTTGAAGACTTGCGCGTTTATGCTGCCTCCGGACCCGTTGTAGAGCTGCTGATCAGAGTGCACAAGTCCACTAAAGGTAGTCAAACCACTGTAGTAAGCATTATCAAACACCTCTGGAGTAATGGTGTCCAAATTAGCAAGGTTATCGTCGCCTCCGATGATAGGGCATCTCAGTTTCAATGCTGCAGCGTACACGGGATTTATGTTAAATTCATTGTATAGGCGGGTTCGAAACGATCTGCACAAAGCTTTTCCAATGGTGTGAGCTCCTGCAAAAAAGGAAAAGCTAAAAACATCTCCCATTGTCTTATAGAATTCTGGATCAAACCATGGCGATTTTATCGTCCGTAATAATTACTAGATTTTATTATTTGATTTCATCTTAACATGAGATCCAAGAATTATGACCCCCTTAAACAATAAAAAGAGAATTCTTTGAAAAAACATGTACGCAGGTACGGACCTGAGAGAGCTACCAGGTCTTTGGGAGTGAAACCTTTGTTTTGGAAGTTGACGATGAGGGCATCAAGATTTAAGAATGGTGAAGGGATCTCGGTGTTAGCAGCAGCCAAATTCGCTGTGGTAGAGTCCCTTCTGCCCAGTGCAACATCCCATCTAGGACCACCAAGCTGAAAAAAACACGAAGTAATCACTCTTCCAAGTACTGGTATCAACACTAGGAATTGAAAACTGCTAAAAAAGTTCATTTTTTTTCTAAATAGTTTTGTTTGCTTACAGCCGCAACACCTTCCCGGGAAGCAATAGTCAATATATCCGCACAGGAAACAACTCCAGGACATGTCTTCTCCAATTGAGCTTTAATGTAGTCAATTAGTTCGAATCCTCTCAATGAGGTATTTGGAATGGCTGTCTTCTCACCCTTGAAGTCTGCTGTATCGTCCAATAATATTGATGCATCGCATCCCTGTCCCGAGGACGTTATTTAGTAATGACATTTTGTATATATAACGTCCCAGGGGGACAAAAAAAAGGTGTTACTGGTAATTAACTCGTGATAAGGAAAAGGAAATTGTTCAAAGACGTTTCTGGTTTTTACCCAAAAAAGAAAATGTAAATTGCAAATGACTTCATGGTTTTATAAGCACTGCATAAAGAAGATATATTAGTTCTACAATTGAAAATTTGAGAGTCTAAATTCATACATGAAGTATTTAGCATTGAAATTTTGCAATTTGTCAGGTGCATTTCACTTCTTTGAAGGACATGGTACTATAACTGGGATTTTTTTTCAAAATAATCCTTTTTGAGGTATGAAAGAATCAACTAACTCTAACTGTTAAAAAAAGTTCTGAATTGACCTGTGTTGAATTGACTCCCAACATGTGGAATCTAGACAACCACATAGCAACAAAAGAGGAAAAGGGCAAATGTTTCTTTTCTTTTTCTGGTCAACACAAAAAGAAGAGGCAGCAGCCAGTGTGTGTGTTGAGTGAATATAGAGAGAGAAACAAAAAAAAAAAAAAAAATCAGCCGGAGAATATAGAGAGAGGGAGGGAGCATTGCATTTTTGTGTTGGGTAATCCACTTCTACTGGACGATCGGACGGCGAGTTCTTCTCTGATTTGGCTCAATTTTGGATATGTTGTAGAGGAGAGGCAAGACTACATTCACGGTGGAGATCAATTTTTGACGATTGGATTCAGAAATACTACCGCCGGACAGTGACGAAAATTGGTGCATTTTCTCAAATTCTTCTTCTATATATTTTGGATTTTTAATGAAGTTGTAGCTTCATTGTGGCTGTATTTTCAGTTGTATATGGTGGAACTATATCTTGTATTTTTCATGTTGATTAGTGGAGCTTTTTAGCGTGGATTCGAAGGTCCCGTGGTTTTTCCTCTTCACATTGGAGAGGTTTTCCACATAAAAATTTGGCATGCCTTATACTGTTTTTTTTTTTTTTTTTGCTGTGTTTTTGTCTTCCATTATTGTTGCCATTTTTCATTTTCTTGGGGCTCATATTGTTCATTCAAGTATGGGGTTGATAAAATGTAAGGATTTACAGGAGGTTATTGTTTCACTGTTTGCACGTGCCCTTGTCTTTGGTCTGTTTGTCCCCAACCACCTGAACGCATTTTACAAATGTGACATCCTATAACTAAAGATCCTACGCCCAAATCACTTATGACACATTTGTGAAATTCATCTAGGCCAATTCAAGACTTCTTTCGGGCCAATTGATTCCTCCATGGCCAAACAGGGCCGTTATGAGGAAAACACCCTATAACTGCATGTCTTTAAAGGATGACGTAGTTTTGTAGCTAATTTTAGCAGACCCGCATGGCTTTTATCTCTTCATCATATCTATAGCTCTTACATATAGGTCTCAAATACTCATGTGCATGTCCCAATGTGGAGACAAAAAGATTGATCTCAGGTGCCAGAAGACTAATCAAGACAAAATATAACACAATATATCACAACAAAAATGAAAAAAAAAACAGAAAAGACAAAAGAATCCAGGGAATGAAAACCTGCCTGGACAAAAGAATCATGGAAATGTAGACGAAGTAAGGATGCACCAATGCGACGCTCTAGCGCAACAGCAGAGAACACCGCTGTTTGGATAATAGAAATGACTGCAGGGCAAGATCTAGCATAAAAGTTCGGGGACAACTGAGCAGATGCCATCCCAGCAAGGAAAAGGAGCAAGAACTGAACGGCAAGACCACTCTTCATTGATGAAGAAAGATATGAGTACTCGAGCATGGCCAATGTGGCTAGCCACTACCTTTCAAATGAGATGGAGGATGTCATAAGCCCCTTCACCATTTTATAGTAGAACCGAAGGCAGAAAAGATGAACTCCATTTTCCTCAGCGTTTACATTTTCCTGCACCAATGGCTACATAGAGATTTGTCAATCCTACTACAGTACTATGTACCCTGCAATGCATTTAATAGTTCTGGCAGATCCTTTAAAGAATATTTTACTTCTTATTGGGCATTTCATGCCATATTTAACCAAAGCTGGTTAGTTTTAAGCAAATAATAGGTAGAAGTGTGCTTCTATAAAAGTTAGTAACTATAGTTTTGGACAGAAGATTCCAATTCTTAGAGTATGTATGAAAAACAATATCAGAATTCTAAGCAAAATTATGGTTCATTATCTATATAGGACAATTTCTTACTTTTGTACCATTCAATCTCACTAAAGTATTAGGAATTTTCTATATAATTTAATCCTCGATCTTCTAAGGATAATGCTTTTTTTGAACGAATTTGTCGATCGACCTTACAACTTTGACAGATCAAGTAAATTCGAAATATACCTTAACTGGTCGTGGCCCTTTCATACTTGGCACCAAGCTTTTCTGGACCGGACCGGACCGTTCGGTTCGACCGATCGGACCGTGAACCGGTCCCTGGACCGGTCTGGTTCAATCAAACAAACCGAAAATGACAAAAATCGCAGTAAATTGTGCAAGTTGGATTGGACCGGCCGGTCGGACCGGTTGAACCGTGAACCAGCCGGTCCAAATATGAATCGGGCGGTCTCTTCAAAAAAAAAAAGGGGGTTCAGATTTTGCAATTCAATAAAATTTGGACCAAGATTATGCAATTCAATAAATTGTGAGGCATTTGAGTTAAAAAAAAAAATACAATCATCCCCAAATTGGCAAATCGGGCAATCCAATTTCAGACTCTGTTTCTCATCTTCTTCTTCCGGTTTCCATTTCTTCTTTCTTCCACACTGACACAGCTCCGTCCATCGTCCCAAATCTGCACTGCCTCTGCACCGACATCCCAAATCGGCACCGCCTCTGCACTGCACTGACGTCCCACTGTGAAATTTCTGTGAACTGTGAGTTTATAGGAAGTGGCTTCTGACTTCTGTTGTTGCGTCCTGCGTGCGTCTGCTTGAAATTTATGCTTATTGCTATTGTTTCTTTCTGTTGCTGTGTCCCCTCTTGGATGGAAGTTTGAATGCATATTAAATGACCCAGAGTAAATTCACAAGGCTATCTTTGGACATTAGAAAATTCCCACTATCTTAAACAGATCTCTGAAATTCTGAATCATCATCGTGATTTGTACTTTCCGATGAAACAGCTCTATATTGGGTTGTGGCTGCGAGTGAATTGTTTCGAAAATTTTTGCATTGAAAGAGATTTTTCTGATTTTATTGAAACATCTGAAAATTTTTCTTTAATAGGCTTTGCCGGTTTGCCCTGTCAAACACAAATGTTCATGTTCTAGTTTTTCTATCTCTTTGTGAACTTGATTTCTTTCTTTCCTGATATTCTCAATTATGAATTCCTGACTGTTTGGGAATTTGGCATACCAAAATGCATGGTGGTCATCGCTATTAGCCTATTACAAAAGAGCTGTATCTAACACCATATCTTCTTTGCCTTTTGATACTGCAGTTTGAAGCTTCAGTTACAAAAGTAAATAGCCAAGGAATCCGTTTGTCTTGTAAAAGCTGATCGGTGAAGCCTTAACATATAAGAGCTGGTTTGCCATGCATATTATATTATAGACGTGTGATAAAAAAAGAGTTGGTACCTTAATGATAAAATTACCATTAATAACTTTGACTAGTACATGCCACTTTTCAATGGCAAGCAGTGAGAGAATACTAAAATCGTTGGGATCATCCTTAACAGAAGTTTGGGAGTGTTGGGAGTGAAAGAAGTATTTTTAGGTTGGTGCTCAACTAAAGAGGCTAGTTTTACTGCGGTTTTTGTCTTATTGAGGCTAGTAAATTGTGCAATCAGTATACCCTAAAGAAGTATTTTTGGGTTGGTGCTCAACTAAAACCGCAGTAAATTGTTAAAGTAGCAGAGCCTTTGATGCGTTTGTTGCGTATTGTGGATGGTGATAAAAAGCCATCTTTAGGTTATGTATTTGATGGCATGCATAGGGCACGTAAGGCAATTAAAATGCTATTCAATCAAAGGAAAAGGTATTACAAGGTGTATACTGATATCATTAAAAGAAGATGGGATATGCATTTGAAGAAAAGTATACATGCTGCTGCATATTGGTTGAACCCTGCCTTTCAATATGACCGAAAAAGATTTTGTGATAAACCTTATGTCATGGATGGTCTTATTGAGGTTGTTACTAAAAAGACCAAGGAGGGTTGGAGTAAAATACTACAAGATAGTATTCCATTTAGAGACCAATTAAATAGTTTTGGTTCTGATGCTGCAAAAGAGACATACAAAACTTTTCCATCGGGTAATATTATTTCTTTCACTTTTATTTTTTATGTTAGTTATTAAATTGTTATTATATTATTTTGTTTCATTATTATTAATTTTATTTCTTTTTAATAGATGAGTGGTGGAAAATGTTTGGTTATGGAGCACCAAATTTAAGGAAGTTGGCAATTCGTATTTTAGGGCAAACAAGTAGTTCATCTGGATGTGAAAGAAATTGGAGTGTGTTTGAAAGGAAACACACTAAAAAGAGAAATAGATTGGAACATCAAAGACTTAGTGACCTTGTCTTTGTGCATTGCAACTTGAAGTTGAAAAATAGGTAAATTTCTTTTTTGAAAATATTGAGTTATTCTTTTGAATGTTTGTTTGATACAAATATAACATATAACTTATGATATGATAATAGGTTGTTGTCTAAGGAAAAGAGTTTTGATCCAATTAATTATGAAAGCATTGATACTACTGACTATTGGATTCTTGAGGATGTGGAAGATGAGCCTTCAAGTAACACTGTTAAAGAAGTAGAGCAAATATTATATGAACAGCTTGAGGAACCAAGGTTATAAAGGCAACGCCGTCGTGAAAGAGAAGGTTAGTCTTTCTTTTTTTTCCTAATATTGATCAAAATTACTTATAATATAATAGTATTATATTTTTTACTCTTATATATCTACTTAAATTGTTTGTAGATGACAATGATGGTGATGATTTTGTGGTGGAAGATATTGGTGATGACATTGATCTTTCAAGAATGGATCAATTTGTATTTGAGTCACAACTATTTGATATTGATGTTGGAGTTGCAAGCACAAGTGGGGCATCTAACAAAGAGGATTTTGATCATGAAAGTTGGCCAGGAATTTGAAGATTTGTACCTTTAAGTAATGATTTAATATGAATTTGAAATTGTATTTGTAATAAATTAAGAATGGCTACTACGTTTAATTTTATTGTATGTTAAATTATTAGTTATAAACTAAGAATGACTATTTTTAATCATGTATTTGAATGTTTATGTCTTTATGCACTTAAATTACACTATATTATTGATTAATTTTATTTTTAAAATAAATATATTTTTAATTTTTAAATTATAATATTATCGGTTTAATTACGGTTCAATTACGGTCTAATTACGATTGGACAATTAAATCGTAAACCAGTAAATTTTTTAGTTCGATGACCGGTCCGATTCTGAAAATATTACTTGGCACTGTGAAAGAATGATTGTAAAATCGAATCCTTGCTCGACTATTCTCACAGTTGAGACCGAATTGAATACGGTTTAAACTTTAAACTATACGTTGATATTTTTTTTTTTAAATACAAAGTTGCAAGTTACTTTTAAAAACAAAAAGAATATCAAACATTAACAGGCTGAAACCTATTACAATTAGGCCCTATTACTCTTCTCCCATCCTAAATTGACATCTACACACTGTGGAGTGCTGGAGACCAAACCTGTCTATATTAGGCCTTATTACCAAGTATAGTAGACAGGACATAATTTTATACATGTACAACTATGTTGCATATAGGGGAGTAAGGGAGAAATTTTGGTCATTACAAATGACAAATTTTAAAATATTTTATAAAGGACAGTTATATATATATATATATATATATATATATATATAAAGTGTATATAAAGATATATACACTCTATATCTCTATATATAAAGAGTGAGTATATATAAAGTATATATATAGTAGAATATATAGGAAGTGTACATATATTCTCTCTTTACCTAATAAAATTTTTAAAACAAAATGCACGGGGTGGGGTATATCTGACATTATATCATTTTTATAGGTATATTTTCGGTAAATTAAAGTAGGCCCGATTAATTCGAATGCTGTTGATAAGTGAGTAGGTTGGGCCCATCACTCTAACTCGGAATTTGAAAATGGGCTTTAGGCCATTATTTGAAACCTAATAAAAGAAAATCATTGGGCCTTTTAAAACATACAGTTGGCAATACAAGTGAAGTGATGACTGCCTTTTTTCTTTTTCTTTTTTTAATACTTTAAACCACATGCTAATAGCATAGGGAAATTTCCATTACGCGTATCCAAGCAATAATTCGGGCCCATGTATTAAAAAAAAAAAAAGAAATCAAGACTTAAACGGAAAGGAGCACTGGATCATTGAAGATTTGCAAATAACTATAATATTATGTGTTCTTTTTGTCTAGAGTTGTAAACGAATTCAAAATTCATAATTGAAAGCTCATTTGATGTTATTCGTAAATAAAATTTGTTCGATTAATAAATAAATTAAATTAAATATTAAATTAAATTAATAAAGGAAACGAATTTGAATATGTATGTGACCATATTTGAGACCGTTTGTAAACATGTTATATATATTTAAATTTTAATTATATTATATTTTTATTATTTATTTATTTATTTATATTTTATAATGTTAAGATTTATATAAAGGATGTTTGAAGTTTCTTGTATGGAGTTTTTTTAATTTTTTAAGAGAGTTTTTAATTATTTGATAGTATTTTATAATTATTAATTAATTTTAGTTTTTTTTGTAATTTTGTTTTATGTAATTATGTTGTGTTGAATATGTTTGGATTTTCTTTTGTTTTTATCATTATAATGTATTGAACATGCTTGTGTTTGATTTTTTAATAAAATTTTGAAATTTTATTTTTATAAATGCTAGAATGAAAAATATAAAATAAACGAACTCGTATAATTTGAATTCGAATATTAATTGAGTTTTTTAAACTCGAACTCAAATGAAATTAAATATTATTAAATAATAATCGAACGAATTCGAACACGAATTAAAACTCGATTAATAAACAAATGAATTCAAACACTTTTCGATTCTGATTAAACTTAAATTTTAAAATGTGGTATTTGATTCCTTCGTGTGAGAATATTTATAACTCTACTCCTATCTAATAAAATGCTCCAAAAAGGGCTATCCAACTGAGAAATAAATTTATAAACTTTTACTTGAAAGATAGTGCATACAGCTTTAAGACACCAATTCATGGTTAGGAAAAGAAAATGTGTTACCTCAACAATAGAGTCACGAGCGGCAACAGCAAGAATATCAGCAAGAAGAGTTTCTGGGCATAACTCAATGAGTCGTGACTCTCTTAGTAGATTCGCATTGTTGATTAATAGTCACGAGATCGAATTTTGCACAGCTGTCCCTTCAGTTGAGGCTAATTAAACTACCAAAGCACATCTCACAATTTAATTATTCTATTTGAATTTAGGGTTTGATCGACAAATTTGTTAGCAAAAGAGCGTCACCCCAAACTATCAGCATAAGAAAAAAGACTTGGACAGAAAATCCCTAATCGAGCCTTGATTTTGTCTATCACTTCAAATTCTCGCAATGAATTCTTATTTGGACCAGCAGGGTTCTCCCCTACAGTAAAGTTTCCTGTCTCATTCCCTGTTCATATTTATCATAAAATTCATTATCTCAAGACTACTATTTTGCCACTAGATGAAACGTAAATATGTAGTGTACTTACGAATGCTTTTCCTTCCTAGACTCTGCTAATATGATATATTCAGAGACAAAGGTAACCAAAATCTTGAAATGGTTTAGATTCTTTCCCTTCTCGGCTGTTCGTTACTAGCAAATGCTGTAATATTTTGTGTACAAAACTTCAATTTATCCTACGTAGCCTATATATTAATGCAAATGCTTATATCAAATCTTTTTTTTTTCTTCTTTTTCCTGAAGAAAAATGAAGCTCCTAATATTATTGACGAAACTAAGGAGGGCGGAGACTGTGTTGCACCTCTCCAGTCCCAAAATCACTCTATATATAAGTAGTTGTAAAAATTTATTGATGCGACACGTGACATCGTCATGTATGAATATTTGACTGCAATAGTATTGAATTTAAATGAAGATTTTTTTTTTAAGATGCAAATGTTATTTTAATTAATTAATTGAATTTATTAGTTAAAACTATCGATTGAATTAATTAATTTAATTTATTTATTTAAAGTACTTAATATGCTTTCAAAAATCGTAAAATTATAAATAAAAGTTATTTATTCATGCGTTTTGCTTTGGATCCCTTCGTACAATCTACGAGTATCAAATTAGTCAAAGTTAATGAACTTTGCTTGATAAGGAAGCTGGCAATTGTTTCGAGCAGAGGAAGCCATGGAAGGATGCATGGAAAGAAGCTAAAAGCCAAAAAGCCATTATAATTGATGAAGGACAATAACAAATTCAGAAATCTTTCTTCCTTAATGTGTGGTTCTAGCTCTATGGAGAGTAATAATAATTTAATGAGATTTGGATGAAGACGGGCTACAGCCTAAACTTTATGGAATAACGGTTTTGTTTGGTCCTATTAGGCTATCTTGAATCTATTTTTCATTTAATAGCTTCTAATTGGTAAAATTTTATAAATTTTTTCTGTTCGAGCATCAAATTAGTTTTTTTTCTTAATAAAATTATTTTTTAAAAGAAAAATCTCTCAAAAAATTATATTTCGTCTCCTAATTTTTAAAAAAATAAATTATAACATTATCTTCTAATATACTCCCTCCTTCATAAAATAAGTGTCTCATTTCTAACTTAGTATTTGTCTCAACTCTCAATTTATTTATTTTTTTAAAAATTAATATTTAACATTCCAAATTTGCTTCCATTTGTAACACCCTACCTTCTAATCGTAGCGAGCCTTACCTTTGTGGAGTGTTGGCCCATCTAAACTCTCAGATAATGAATCTTTATAATGATATACAAGTTTAAACACAGCGGAAAAGTTCTATGACTCCAAAATATGGGCATGTGGGTGTTTTTATATTGAACAAAAGAGGTACATGAGGTCCAGCCTCTATTACATATACATCCCCGAAGGAACTAGGTTTATTATATGTACATACTCCATTCAAAAGTTTTCGTATCTCAATGGAGTAGCAGGATCATCAGGCAAACCACTGCTGCAACAATCCGGCCTCTAAAATTTTCAAGACAGAATAACACACGTGTGAGCATTATGCTCAGTGAGCCCCATGTGTGCTAGCATTTTTTCCACTAAAAATAGCTTATGAAGAGTAATGTTCAAAACGTAGACAAGATAATATACTTGGACTTGTTGCAAACATGTAAACAGTAATGAGGACTGGATTTCATGTAGAAAATATAGAAATAAATTTACAGATGATTTTCTAGAAAAACAGGAAATAAAATCCTTGTGCTATTTCTTGAAAATAGCGTGTAAGGTTTCATGCGGCAAAATATGCTAGTTCATAAATTTTTGTATGAAAACAAGCTAGTTCAAGACGTGCTAGTTCATAAAAGAATTCCTCTCATTATATGCAAGTAAAACATGCATGATTCATGATCGGAATTAGCTAGTTAGCGTAACAGTAATTCAGGAATATCAATAGTTAGTATAACAGAAATTCAAGAATTCAAGAGTTAGCTAATGCCCATGTCCTATCACCCCATTTTGAGTAACACAAACTCTAGAATTGAAGTTACTTGGGACTATCTATCTTTAACGTAAGCTAGTACAAAGATGTTGAGTACTCAACATTCATATGATACATGTATTCAGGTCCAAGAAATAGAAAAGGGTTTATTACTCCTTTTCCATAACTTGCCATGTAGTCATGTATTGCATGTAAGAAATGTCTTGAAACATGGCTTCAGGCGAGTAGTGAAAACATGCTTAGGAATTCAAGATTCATGATGTTCATGATATTTTCAAATTCAATCGAAAAATTTGTATTGGAAATATCAGGAAAACACTTGTTCATATCAGGAAAATATTTTTCTATATCGGAAAAAAACTTAGCGAAAATGAATTTTAAAATTTAGAAACTCACAAAATATTTATAACTAGATTAACGAAAAACACTTAGTTAAAACGGGAGTTTAAAATCAAAGCACTTACATGAGATGTTTAATATACATGACATTCAAGCAATCAAGTACTTGATAATACTCTCAAGTTTAAGTAAGAAATTCATGTCATGATATATCAGGAAAATATTTTACTATATCAAGAAAGTATTTCCCTATATCTAAAAAACACATAGTTTGAACAAGATTTGGAAAGCATGGAACTCACCTTGTATAATGTTATCACCTAGCTACTAATTGTCTTCAGGATTGCACAAAATCCTTGTGGTAAACACCTACATCAAAGGATCATTTCATACTTTCCTTTAGTATCTAAAGGTTCTTGATAAATCTATTACTAACAAGTGTACAAACAAGGAAGTCACTAACTAAAATGGAAATAGATTGCTTGGAGTGATCAAAAGGGTACATCTTCATTCTAAATCCATTTCTATAAAAATTTTATCTCACTAAAATATTTTTTTAATTAAACTGATCATTTCTTGTTCTGAGCCTTAATGCATATGGTTATCCAATAACAAGTAGTTGCTAATCAAAGTGCCTAAGGGAGTGATGTTACACCATTTTATAACACTCTATTTTCTAAATATATTTAAACACCCAGAAACTTGTTTTACAAGTTCTGTTTTTCATAATTTCTGAAAAAAAATCAATGGCAACTACCACTACCTATTTGAATACTAGCAATCAGATTAAAATGTTCAATCAAAAGAAATGGAGTTCCATGGAAAGTCAGTTTGCAGCACTCAATCAAAGAAAATGGAATTCAATGAAATGATAGTTTACCTTGCTCAATCATAAAAAATGGAGGTCAATTTATAGACTCATTCAAAGAAATGGATATGGGTGAAGAGTTAATTTATCCAAATTTCAACCATTTGGCCAACTCAAATGAAGTGCTTCAAGAAGAAAAGAAAAAAGTCACTCTATCATTAGACTTTAACACACTTGTAGATCTTATGTTCAATTTAAATAAATTCCTAGAAGAAGATGAAAAGAAGAAGAAACATGCAATAAAAAAGAATTCCAACAAGTGATTAAAATGATGTTAAAAGTTTGTATGCCAAAGTAGCGTATGTTTTATTTCATTCTAATGGAAGTGTAAGATAGTGGGTATAAAATAGTGAGAATTTGAGGGAGGAGGGAAATGTTTTTTTAAGAATTTTGTTTTGGGCCTGTGATGTTGTCTATTGCTTTTGAGAGCTTTTGAGAGATGTATTTTGGATTTGTAATGCCGACTATTGGAGTAATAAAATAACTTTTCTCTTTTTTTTATAGATATTTTGTCTTGCTTTTACTTTGTTTAATTTAATATTCGAGTGAATGGTCCACATACTTTGAATCAGTTCACCAAACCCTCACAAGAATTAACTACGTGCTTTTAAACATAGTAAATTAACTCATAATATTTGGCCTGAGAGAGAGAGAGAGAGAGAGTAGCTCAATTTGTTCTAGATACCTCACTACAAGAAAAATGCACTTTAGCGACGGAAATTAGCGACGGCTTTGTTACCGTCGCTAATTTGCGACGGAATAGCGACGGTAAACAAAAATTTTTAATTTAAATTTATTTTTTAAAATTTTGTCAGAAGCCATAGCTAATCCCTCGCTAATTCCCTCGCTAATTAGTGAGGGATTAGTTACGGTAAATGAAATTAACACTAATACTAATTAATTGTTCAAATGCCGTAGCTAATCCCTCACTAATTAGCAAGGGATTAGCTATGGCTTCTTATCCCTCGTCAATTAGCGAGGGATTAGCTAGTCCCTCACTAATTAGCGAGGGATTAGCTACGGTAAATGAAATTAACACTAATACTAATTAATTGTTCAAATGCCGTAGCTAATCCCTCGCTAATTAGTAAGGGATTAGCTACGGCTTCTTGTCCCTCGCTAATTAGCAAGGGATTAACTACGGCATACGTAATTAGAACTTACACTAAATTAATTGAAAATGCCGTAGCTAATCCCTCACTAATTAGCGAGGGATTAGCTACGGTATCGTAATTAACACTAATACTAATCAATGCCGTAGCTAATCCCTCACTAATTAGCAAGGGATTAGCTATAGCTTATTGTCCTTCGCTAATTAGCAAGGGATTAGCTACGGCTTCAGAATCCCTCGCTAATCTGTCGCTAATTTATAAAAAAAAAATACTATATAATTAATATAAAGAACAAAAAATCACAAGAATATCAATAGCCTAGTGGTGGAGCACGTACTCCCCCACAACAAGGACACGGGTTCGAGCTCCGTGTCCGAAATAATCTCAAAAAATTATCTGTCGGGTCGGTGGTCAGGCCGAACCGGTTACGCCGGGTCTAGACTAATTAATTTTTTTTAAATAAAATTCGTTGGCCGTCGCTAATCCGTTGCAAATTTAATTATAAATATCATTACTTAATATCCGTTGCTATTAGCGACGGATTTTTGGTCCGTCGCTATTTGCGACGCCAGTCTTAGCGAGGGTAAGAATCCATCGCTAATCCGTCGCTAAACTCAATTAGCGACGGATTAGCGACGGATTTGACCGTCGCTAAATTGTTGTTTTCTTGTAGTGTTAGGACTCAAATTGAAGTTATAAGTAGCATAATACTCTTCTAGTGCAATATTAAGATCTGACAACCGACTTCTTGATTTGTCTTGTATGTTAATTGCCTCCATCATCGGCGTTTGAAATTTTGGTGCAATGTTAAGATCTAGCATTGATCTTCTTAATTTGTCTTGTTGATTGCCTCTATCATCAGTATTCGAATGTGTGAAAATGGCATTCAAATCTATTTCAAGTGATAGAATTTGATATTCTTGCCTTTGATTATATAATTTCTTATGTATTTATAAGAGTAGATATTTGTAAATTTTCAATTGGGGTATGTGAACCATTTTTGGTGGAAAAAAATAAAGTTATTTGCTTAAAATCTTGATTCTCGATTGAGTAGGATGCCAATAGTAAAAGTGGCAGAAATAGAAATTTATGAATATGAAAAGTTGCAGTTAACTCCTTTTTACCGTAATATTTTGACATATTCTCTAACAAGAATTAAATAATAAAAGAGAGAAGTAATTTGACAAAAATAAGAGAAAGGGAATAAGTCAAATTTTAAAAATAAAAATAAAAAAAATATTTAATTAATTTAAAAACATATTTATTTTAATATCTCCACAATTGATTAAATATGACACATATTTTAAGACGAAATGAGTACTTTTTATATAATTCGTTATACTATGACCCTCAAGTTTTAGTTCCCTCCTTGCCTACTAATATCGAATTGCATCATTCCCGGTAGACATCGTTTTAGTGCTAGCTAGCTAGATATTGCCAATGGCATCTATACGGGCAAGAAATATTTCCCTGGCCCTCAGGTCATTTGCAAACTGAACAAAACATTTATCTACATGGAAAAAGAAATACTGAGAAGAAAATGGGGTAAGTGGGAGGCTGATGACATGTATTTACGAAGCAATCTCATGGAAATGAAGACGGAGCAAGGATGCTCCCATGCAAGCCTGCAGCGCCCACTCCAAAAAGAAGGACAAATGACATCAAGCTAGCTACAAGAACAACTGGCTGTGGTGGATAAGACGAAACCATGATTAATATTGTTATAAACTGGATAAACTAATTGAGAAGGCAGAGGTAAAGGAAGACAAGGAGAGGACAGCACTCTACTTGGTGTTCTTCGACTTACGTTGTTCCCATAGGATGCTTCCCCGATTTATACCCGATTTTGCATATGAAATACAGCTAACACTGTCATCTTTGAGCTCACACTTTGCATTATACCCCATGGTCTTAGAACCCTCTTGCCGAAGGTACATCTCCATTCATGAGCCCCTTCACGATTTCATAGTAGACGAAATGCAGAAAAGCTACATTTTTCCAGAGATGGATTTAGACCCTACTTCTAAAATTTTTAAAAATTTTAAAAATTTTTATATTTCGTTTCTCTAAAATATTTTTAAAAAACTATAACATTATTATCGTAATATAACAATCCTCTTCCTCCTTCCTCCCCTTAACGCCAAGTTTCTGATTTCGTCTCTACATTTTTTTACTCCAATGAATAAGTAAAGATATATAGATCAACCCTACTACATAATTGATACTTTATGTGTAGAATTGAAGAAGAATGGAAAAGTCTTTAAAGATATATGGTGCATTAATGATAGAGTAAATTAAAGGATTCAAACCTTTGTGACTCTTCAATCAAAATTAGGAATGAACAACTATTGGCTAGATTATCTCCTCATAGCCTTTTTTTTTTCTTTCTTTTCTTTCCTTAAAAACAGACTGCGAGAACCTAGAGTATTAATTACTATAAATTGGAGCTGATATCAAAGGTAATGTACGTTTTTATCAATAGATACTCTCTTAATTATTAATAAAAAAATTAATTGTTCTAGTTGGTAAAAAAGAAAGAAATTACATAGTTTCAAAAATAATTTAGTAACACAATTATAAAGAAATATTAAAAGAAATAATTGCATAAATATTATAAATTATTGGAATCTTTATTAATTGGTGGAGGCTCCACTAATTATGGATTTATGTGAATTATTATAGAAGATTTTTATGGATGTCCACCATTTAGTGGAGACACCACTAATTGAGATTAGTGGAAGATGATGTATGTCATGATGTATTCCACTAATTAGAACTCTATAAATAGAGCTATTCTCTAAGCTTGTAATACACCATCATTTTGTGAAAGAAAGATTAGTGAAAGAAAGATTAGAGAAAGAATTGTGAGAGAAAGAAAGAGAGAAGTTTGAAGAGAAATTCTTGTGCAAAGAATAGTTAGAATTTTCTTAGTGTGTAGTGTGTAGATTTTATTCTAACACTACCCTAATTTTATAACACGTTATCAGCACGAGTCTCTGCCGTTATTAAAGCCAGAAGATAGGTACGCATTTATTGATCTCGCAAAATTCGAATTTGTAGCACTTGATATTTCTGGAAAAAAAAATTTATATGTCATACAGAAATGCATCTAAATGCTAAAAAAAAGGAGATCCATATGTCATGTGGATAAAAATAAAGATTTAACCACCTGAAGATGGTCGTACTACCCACTGCACGGTATGAATGGTTGCACCTGAAGTTGAAAGATTTTAAAACTGTGAATGAATATAGCTCCGCAATTTATAAAATTACATCTCAATTAAAATTTTACGGAGAAAAAGTTACTGATGAAGTTATATTGAAGAAGACATTCTCCACTTTTCATGTTCTACAGTAACAATATCGAGAAAAAGGGTATCCAAAATTGACAGCTTTAACATGAGTTATTATTGAGAAATCATGAAGCTAGATGAACTGGCTCAACAGCACTCCCAGAAGTGAATGTTGTTGGCTCTAGCAGAAGCCATCGTTATAGTCGTGGTCGTGGTCGTGGTCGTGGTCGTGGTCGTAGTCGTGGTTATGGTCGTAGACACGCTCGATATTTCCCTTATCACAATTATAATCAAACTGTGAGAAATACTGGCCACCTGAAGTGGAACAGAAAAGATCATAAGGGAAAAGAAAAAGAAATTGAAGAAAAGCATGAGGATATATGTTATAGATGTGGCATGAAAGGTCATTGGTCACGAAAGCGTCAGTACGGCTAAGCATTTAGTTGAATTGTATCAAGCTTCATTGAAAAATAAAAATGTGGAAGCAAATTTTTCTCAACATCCAATAAATAATGTTGAGGATGATGATATTGATCCTGAAGATCTTAATATCAATATTACCCATACAGATGTATCGGATTTTTTTGAACACCCAGACGGTAGGATAGACCATTTAATTGGTGATGGCAGTGTCCAGAAGAACTAAAGCCTCACCCTGATATTTTTGTATTTTCATTTTCATTCTATTTTAATAATATTTACGTTTGCATATATATATTTGTGTTCAGATAGCTGTTGTTAATGATGATATATGCATTATTGATAGTGGAACTACACACACCATACTAAAAAATGAGAAATATTTTTCTGATCTCAAAATGGGAGAAATAAATATTTATACGATAAACGGTAGTGCAAATGTAATTGAGGGCTCCAGAAGAGCTAGTATATTGTTGCCTAAAGGAACAACAATTATTATTGATAAGGCACTATTTTCCTCAAAATTCAGAAGAAATTTATTGAGTTTTAAAGATATCAGCGGAAATGGATATCATGTTGAAACAAATGAGGAAAATGGGATTGAGCATTTTTTTATTACTTAAATGCATTTGGGTAAGAAATCTGTATTAGAAAAACTGTCATCTTTTTCTACTGGCCTATATTTTGTAAAAATACGTACAATTGAAATTCATCATCTAGTAAACCAAAAGTTTACTGATCCTATTACTTTTAGCATTTGGCATAACCGGTTGGGTCATCCGGGATCTACCATGATGAGAAGAATCATTTAGAATACACATGGTCATCCTTTAAAAAATAAAAGGATATTAACATCAGAAAAATTCGCATGTACTGCATGTTCCCTAGGAAAATTAATTGTTAAACCATCACCAGTAAAAGTAGGAGTTGAAAGTCCTACATTTCTCGAACGGATTCACGGAGATATTTGTGGACCTATTGATCCACCATGTGGACCGTTCAAATATTTTATGGTCTTAATTGATGCATCATCCCGATGGTCACATGTATGTTTAGTATCTACTCGCAACCTGGCGTTTGCGAGATTACTTGCTCAAATAATTAAATTACGAGCACAATTTCCGGACCATCACATTAAAAATATCCGTTTGGATAATACTGGTGAATTTTCATCACATGCTTTTGATGCATATTGCATGTCAATTGGGATTAATGTTGAACATCCTGTAGCTCATGTTCACACACAAAATGGTCTTGTTGAATCTTTGATTAAACGATTACAATTAATTGCTAGACCATTATTAATGAAAACAAATCTCCCAACATTTGTCTTGGGACATGCTATTCTACATGCTGCAACACTTGTACGTATAAGACCAGCTAGTTATCATAAATTCTCTCCTTTGCAATTGAATTTTAGGTCAGAACCAAATATTGCTCATTTAAGAATTTTTAGGTGTGCTGTATATATTTCAATTGCACCAAACCAACGTACAAAGATGGGTCCTCAAAGAAGAAAGGGGATATACGTTGGATATGATTCTCCCTCTATTATCAGGTATGTTGAACCCCTGACAGGAGATGTATTCACAACAAGATTTGCTAATTGTCATTTTGATGAATCATTTTTCCCTAAATTAGGGGGAGAACCAAAACAGCATAAAAAGGATCTTGCTTGGACAACATCATTAAATTATCTTGATCCGCGCACAAGCGCATGTGAACTTGAAGTTCAAAAGATAATTCATTTGCAAAGCATTGCAAATCAAATGCCAGACGCTTTTGTTGACTCCAGAAGAGTTACAAAATCGCATATTCCGACTATAAATGCTCCTATTCGAATTGAAGTTCCAGCAGAACAAAATATTATACCTATAGCTGCTTGAGTCAAAAACACGCCGAAGCGTGGCCGACCTCTTGGTTCTAAAGATAAAAATCCTCGAAAGAAAAGAGGATTAAATGATCCAGAAGATCATATTGAAGAAAAGAATGATAAAGACCAAGAGAGAACTGATGACAAAGAACCAGAAGTTGATGAAAGTAACACTAAAATTTCTATCAATTATACCACTTAGGTAGAAGTTGGAATCGGATAGAAAGCTGTTATTGATAATATATTTGCATACAATATATCTCTTGATGTTACACAGGATAGTGATGATCCTGAACCAATATCGATTGATGAATGTCGGTATAGAAAAGATTGGCTGCAATGGAAAGATGCGATTTAATCGGAGTTAAATGCAACGACAAAACATGAAGTCTTCGGACTGCGGTCCGAACACCGGAAGGTGTAAAACACTGTTGGCTACAAATGGATATTTGTGCGAAAGCGCAATGAAAAGAGTGAAATCGTTCGATATAAAGCGCGATTAGTAGCCCAAGGTTTTTCACAAAGACCAGGTATTGATTATGATGAAACTTATTCTCCTGTTGTTGATGCTATTACACTCCGATGTATTATCAGTTTGGAAGTACATGAAAAGATAGATATGCGCCTATTAGATGTTGTCACTGCTTACTTGTATGGAAATTTAGAAAATAATGTTTACATGAAAATCCCCGAAGGATTTCATATGCCTGAAGCATATAAACATTATCCTCGTGAAAATTACTCCATCAAGTTGCAGAAATCATTATATGGCCTGAAGCAATCTGGGCGCATGTGGTTCACGCGTCTTAGAGAATATTTATTGAAAGTGGGATTTAAAAATGACCAGGTATGTCCATGTGTTTTTATTAAGAAATCTGGTTCTAAATTTGTGATATTAGCTATATCTGTTGATGATATTAATCTTATTGGAACTCCTGAAGAACTCCAAGAAACAATTGATTATTTAAAAAGAGAATTCGAAATCAATGATTTTGGTAAAACCAAATTTTGCCTTGGTTTACAAATTGAACATACGGAGAGTAGAACATTTATTCATCAATCAACATATACAACAAAAGTGCTAAAAAGATTTTACATGGATAAAGCACATCCATTGAGTATTCCAATGATCGTCCGATTATTAAATGTGGATAAAGATCCTTTCCGACCTCAAGAAAATGATGAAGAACTTCTTGGTCCTGAAGTACCATATCTCAGTGCAATTGGTGCATTGATGTATCTTACTAATAACACACGACCTGATATTGCTTTTGCTGTCAATTTATTAGCAAGATTTAGTTCTTCACCAACACGACGACATTGGAATGGAATTAAACAAATCCTTCGATATCTCCAAGGTACAATTGATCTCGGATTATTTTATTCAAATAAAGCCAGTCCAACATTGATAGGTTATACAAATGCTGGTTATTTATCTGATCCACATAAAACACGTTCTCAAACGGGTTATCTATTTACATGTGGAAATACTGCTATATCATGGTGTTCTACGAAACAATCTATAGCAGCTACTTATTCAAATCATCCTGAAATTATAGCCATTCATGGAGCAAGTCGAGAATGTGTATGGCTAAGATCTATGATTCATTATATCCGAGAAAGTTGTGGATTATCATCAATCAAAGATATTCCAACTCCTCTTTATGAAGACAATGCAGCTTGCATAGCTCAATTACGAGGAGGATATATTAAAGGAGATCGGACAAAACATATTTCACCAAAATTCTTCTTTACTCATGAACTCCAGAAGAAAGGTGAAATTGATGTGCTACAAATTCGGTCATGTGATAACCTCGCAGATATTTTCACGAAGACTTTACCGACTGCAACATTTGAGAAGTTGAAATATAAAATCGGTATGCGTCGGTTTAAAGATTTAAATGAATCATCTCATCAGGGGGAGTAATAAACAGACATATAGAATAGTGTACTCTTTTTCCTTCAATAGATTTTTTTTTCCCACTGGGTTTTTATCTAGTAAGGTTTTAACGAGGCATATTCTTTATGTAATGGATGGACATCCAATGGGGAGTATTATGAATTATTGGAATCTTTATTAATTAGTGGAGGCTCCACTAATTATAGATTTATGTGAATTATTATAGAAGATTTTTATGGATGTCCATCATTTAGTGGAGACACCACTAATTGAGATTAGTGGAAGATGATGTATGCCATGATGTATTCTACTAATTAGAGCTCTATAAATAGAGCTATTCTCTAAGCTTGTAATACATCATCATTTTGTTAAAGAAAGATTAGTGAAAGAAAGATTAGAGAAAGAATTGTGAGAGAAAGAAAGAGAGAAGTTTGAAGAGAAATTCTTGTGCAAAGAATAGTTAGATTTTTTTTAGTGTGTAGTGTGTAGATTTTATTCTAACACTACCCTAATTTTATAATAATAAATTATATTTCTTAAAATTGTGTGAAAATGGAGATATGCCTCTTTTTTGTGTGACCAAGGAAGTATCACCATATATTACATCAAATTATACACAAACTTTAATCTAAAGTATTCTCTCTCTCTCTCTCTCTCTCTCTCTCTCTCTCTCTCTCTCTCTCTCTCTCTCTCTCTCTCTCTCTCTCTCTCCTTTTCCTTTTTTTTAAAAAACCTTTTGACTTGGTTTAACTTTCAAGTCAATGTTAGTTTTCTCCTCTCTATTAGTCAGTTAAATTAAGGAATGTGATGGAGTTTTAGTTAGCAGAAATTATATTACTTATTTGCACAAATTTAAATATTTTCATTTTTATTTAAATTTAATTCAAAATGAAATATTCAAATTTAGATGAGACAATTAATAAATTAAAATATTATTTAATTTGGCTATTACTTTTCATGGCTGGACAGAATTTGACAGAAACAATGTTTGGTTTGCTATTGATGGCCTATTCCATATTCAAATTTCCCTGACTTTTGGTCAAGAGAGTTAGGTGACTGAGGTTACAGTAGTTGACGGAGTAAAGTAATATCGGACATTATTCAGGGGTGTATCTGACATTATCCCATAAGTTCGAATAGTGTGGATAAGTAAATGGATTGGGCCCATCACTCCAAAACTGAATTTAAAAATGGGCTTTAAGCCTTCATTTGAAACCTAACAAAAGAAACCCCCTTGGGCCTTTCTTAACTTACATTTTGCAACACAAGCGATTATTTTTCTTTTTTCTTTACCATAAGCTAAAAGCTTCTTCAGACATTAACTACTAAAAAAGTCTTAAACGATAGCAACCCTTGGATCGTGCATTATTAATAACTAATTCCTTCTCCTGCAATTGGTCCTGATCTGGCCATTTGGAGCTGTGAGGGGACTGAGGTTTCCCATCTTCACCATGGCATTTGCGAAGTCTGTGAAGAAAGCATTAGAGTTGGAACTGTACGTTATGACCTGAGCGTTTGTTGATCCTCCACTGAAGAGCTGCTGATCAGAATGAAGAAGCCCGCTTTGGCTTCTCAAATTTGTGAAGTATGCATTGTCAAAGATTGTCGGACTTCTTGGATCCAGCGGAGAAACGTTGCCGTCGCCTCCAGTCCTGGGACATCTTGGTCTTAACGTGGCAGCATAGGTTGAGTTTATGTCGGCATCATTGTAGAGGCGGTTTCGGAAGACGGAGCACCTGGCTTGGCCTATGGTGTGAGCTCCTGCATGGGAGGATGTTGACGTTTATTTTGCTTGAAAAAAATTCTACTGGCATTTTTTAAATTTTTTTTTATAAAAGAAGAGGGAAAAGACGACGTGGAGACAGGAGAAAAGATAAAAAGTAATTTGATATCAAATTCAAAACTTAAATATCAAATAATAATCTTTTTTATTATAATTAATTATTATCGATAAAATATTAGTATTTTGATCAATCCTTTACATGACTGACGAAAATGAAAACATACCTGAAAGCGCCACCATTTCTCCGGCAGTGAAGCCTTTGTTTGAGAAGGCGGAAATGAGGTTATTAAGATTCAATCCCGGTCCGGGGATGTTGGCGCCGACAGCACCTAAACTAGTTGTAGTTGCATCCCTCCTGCCTAACAAAACGTTCCAGCTAGGGCCACTCAACTGGAGAAACAAAATTTATAAAGTAGGTACGTGTAAGATAATCGATGAAGGACAGTTTCTTCACGGCATGGAGGAAATTCTCCTATTTATTTTAACAGTATTACTACTTGAATAATACAAAAAGGGGAAGTGCCAAAAAAGTGTTCTAAAAAAGGTGTTCTTTCTGGAAAAGTGGATGTCAATTATTCATTACGTGATATAGTGCATACAGCAGGAAGTCACCAATTCATGGTTAGAAAAAGAAATATTCTTACCGCAACAACAGAGTCACGAGCGGCAACACTTAAAATATCAGCACAAGAAACAACACCTGGACATGAATTCTCTAATCGAGTTTTGATGGTGTCTATCACTTCAAATCCTCTCAATGAATTCCTATTTGGACCAGCTGTCTTCTCCCCAGTAAAATTTGCTGTGTCGTCCAACAACACTGAAGCATCACAGCCCTGTTCATATTTATCATAAAATTCATCATCTGTAGACTAATATTTCGCCACTAGATGAAACATAAATATATTGTAGTTATGAATGTTTTTTCTTTCCTCGTCTCTGCTAATTTGATATATTCAGAGACAAAGGTGACCAAAATCTTAACACGGTAGGTTCTTTCACTTCTTGTCTATTGGTTACTAGCAAATGTTGTAATATTTCGGGTACTAAACTTCGATTTATCCTACCTAATCTATAGGTGAATCATACGTAGTAAAGTTTTTTTAGAAGGGAGGGGAAGGGAAGAAGACAGAGTAGGAAAAGAAATAGGAAAAAGAATGAGATAAAGTCTCATATTTAATTCGAGACGAAATGATTGAATAAAGTCTTTTATTATTAAGACACTCAAAACGAAATAATGGATAAAGTCTCCTATTATGACAAATTATTTTTGACAAAAAATATGAAGCTCCTAATATCAAATTGTATCATTCACTACAGACAGTTTTATAGCTAGCTAGATATTGTAAATGCCAACGACGTCTATATGTGCAAGAAATATTTCCTTGGCCTCGGGTCATATGCCAACGAGGCAAAACATTTATCTAGGGGGAAAAAAAAAGAAAACAAAAACACTGAGAAGAAAATACAGGGCGAGGGTGGTGACTTGCATTTACGAAGCAATCATGGAAATGGAGACGAAGTAAGGATGCTCCCATGCGAGCCTCACTAGACACAGCAGAGTTCACTGCTGTTCTGATAATGGAGAGAGCGTTAGGACAAGAACTCGAGTAGAAGTTTGCAGACAACTGTGCAGATGTCAATCCAACAAGAACAAATGACATCAAACTAACTACAAGAACCATTGACCGAGGTGGATAAGACGAAACCATGACTATGTTGTAATAAACTAAAGAAGCCAAAGGGAGAGGCAGACAAGGAGATCAAGGAGGGCTCTCTACTTGGCGTTCAACTTACATTGTTTGCTTAGGATGCTTCCCCTATTTATACCCGATTTTGCATATGAAAAATAGCTATATTGTTATCTTTGATTTCAGTCTTTGCATTTACCCTGTAGTCTTAGTCAACCCTTCTTTCCAAAGGTAGGGACATTCTATTAGATACATCCAACCATTGTTAGGCGTGGTTTTTCCTCACCAAAACACAATACAGAACAGAGCATTCATATATAATATTGGGTTCTTCTGACTTAGAATGTCACGTATTCCTCGATCAAGAAAATGATCCATTTTGTCTTCGGAAGTACAGTTCAATTAATCGTGACTTTCTTATACTTATACAATGAGTGAATTGATGTGGGAACGAAAACTCTTTTCACAATTGAAATTGAATCAAAACTTGCTAATTGAAACACATTCCAAATTTATTTATTCTATCAAAATTATGAAATTAATTGAGAGATTCGTTCCTAAGGAAACGTTATCTTAAGAAAATAATTCATTCTTTCATTTTTACAACAATGTATTAAAAAATAGATTTTTTTAATATATACAAAATTTTCAAAAATAACAATGATTTGAGAACGACTCGGATTATTGTAAGTAGAATTATCTTGATTGTACCAACCTTGACAAAGGCTCCAAAGATTCCATTACTTCATCTTGTCAAACATATGAATGGACAAAGGGGAGATTTTGTCAAAAACAGAATCAATTTGGATTTATTGTACATTACAGTAATTAATTATTAAGAATAATAGCTAATGCACACCAATTATATATGTATATTCTTCCTGAAGCTGCTTTTGCGTGTCAAAAATAGCTGTAAATGGCGATTCATAAAAGATATTATTCTTTTGGGTATTACTTAGCCACAAAAGGCCCACAGCCATGCAGAGTGGAATTTTTCTTCACCTTTCGCATGATTTGGCTGATTGAGATCTTCTGTTTTTCGTGTGAAATCAAAGTAAACGGGGAATCTTCAATTTTTATTTATTTATTTATTTATTTATTTATTTTTATTTTTATTTTTTCGCTATTTGGTAAACGGGGTCAAATGGCCATTTACCAATTAAAAAAAAAAAACGTAAAGATAATACAAAGCTGAATATGGTCCTTGTCATATCTCATTTGCACTGCATAATTAAGATTTCTTTGCAAAACTTTCTTGATTTTTTTTAAAACTTATTATTATTATTATTATTATTATTATTATTATTATTATTATTATTATTATTATTATTATTATTATTATTATTATTATGGCTTTAATTTTTTAAATTTCTAAACATATGTTAGAATTTCAATAATGTGTTTATTATCTTTTTCTACTTATGCCTTTATTCTATTTATTATACTACTCTACCAAATTATTATATTAACTAATTTTTCAATTTTTTAAAGAGATAACATAGTCTTTTTACTTTATAATTAAGGATTTTTAATAAATTTCTTAATATTTATATAAAAACTTTAAATAATAACTATTTTAAAATGGAGATAACAATTTAAAATTTTTGAACTTCACAAATTATATAAAAGATATATAGAATATTGTACTATATATTCTCGTGTGTTTTAATTTGTTCAAGTGTCTTTCACAAGAATTGCTTGCATATTTATATAAACAGAAGCGGACACACTGCTAAGACAAGGAGTCTTATTTTTTCAAAATCTTATTGAAAACATACATTATTTATTTTCAAATTATAATTAATATATTTATAATAATTATTTCGATCCCTCTAAATTTTTAATCTTGCGTCCACACTTGATTATAATATACGAATGACAAAAATTCGTTCATCCTCAATCGTAGTCAGTTACAGGTGATGAGATTGCTTTTACGGTTCATTTTTCTTCTTGATTGCAATTTCTATCCACAAAAATTGAGTGCATTTAAAAGCATAATTCCAAAGGATGAAATCGACGTCAAAATCTTCGCATACTGCTACTATTCACATGGAACTTTCTCATATGGTCAAATTTAAGATACCTTAAAGCACGGGAAATATTGGCTGGTCCAATTTCGAGAATATTTGAGTCCGCCTTGTAACAATATAGAAATGATAATGCCGGTGGATGATTTTCCATTCGAGTATCTTATTTTTAACGTGTAATGATACATGATTTGATTAAAGTGATCGAGTAATTAAATTGTACTTTAAAATAAATTAAAATTATTAAGAAATTATCGTTGAAATGATATATAGATTAAGTGGTGAAATTGTTTATTCGTAATTTAAGAAATTAAAAAAACTTATCTAAAAAAATGAAAGATCATGTAGAAGTTATAGAAATGGATAAGTATGAGAAATAATTGGTGATAGCATGAAAATGATCGATACTTTAATTATCAAAGTAATTAATTATATTTACTATTCTCATCATACTTACTTTGCTTGTCTTCCAACCGAGATTAGTTGACATGCAAAACGCGAAGTTGAACACGGTTTTACACTGTTCCAATTCTAAAGACCCCACACGCTTTCTTGAATTATAAGTTTTATAATGATCGAGATGGTCATTTCAGTCCCACCCCACAAAGAAAAAATACAAATTCTAAGTGTTTGTGGACATAGACATTCACTGTTGTTTTGGTTGAGAGCTATCCTTTGGTCTTCCATTTCAGATTCTGTCTCACTTTTCCATATTGTGGAAGTCATTGTTCTACAAACTACAGCCAATTTGAAAAGTTATAAAGAAATTATGGGGCAGTTTGTAATAATGATAAATAATTAATTAAGAGTCAACTATAGTTTTTGTTCAATATATATACTTAACAGATTCTCCACTAATCAAACCAATCCAAGTCCAAAGTCTATGTGATTAGGTTATGGTAAATTGGAGAATTAGGTTTGGTCCAAACAAAATCTCCATGTTGAGTTTTACTCGAATATAATTTTAAAGTTCAAAGACACAAATCAATATTACTAATTTTTTAAAAATTTTCTTTCTATTTTAAGAGTTAAATACTCGATTAATGAATTATATATATTTATCTCAATCATGTCTATAGCCTATAATTTATACAAATAGCTTTATCAAAAAACCCTTCTCTTCCCTCACCAAAATTATACTCAAAGGCTAATCCATGAGATTTACCCAACTTTACAATCCATTTTGAACTTGATTTTTCAACCTAATGTACTATTTATTATGCCTGGACTGGAGAGCACGTACGGACACCATGCCAAAGAGACGCTTTGGTGGTGGCAGCGCCAAAGAGAGCAACCGGAGGATGTGAATAAGAAAAACCGAGATTGGATAAAGTGAGCCGGTGCTTTTAGAAAGCAGAAGAATTTGATTGGTCTTCGGATCCTAAAAATCAAAGAAAAGGCACGGGGACGGGGAGGATGGATGTGTAAGTTATTGTCTTGCACTAATTGCATTAAGTTATTCCTCCAACTTGAGAGTCATAGTAGTGAGTAGTGACAGTTTGATTTTTCATCTTTTAAAGGGAAAGGTTGGAAAAGGGAAGCAACCAGCTAATATGCATGGTGGACATTGGAGGGAGCCAAAAAGAGAGATCACTTCGAACTTGGCTTTCACAATTGAAATTTGTGCACACTATTTTGTAGAGTTCTAATGACTTTGTTTCAGCTGTAGAATTGGCATTTGCAAGACTTTTTAAAAGGGATAATGGATAAATTGAATAGTTGGTTCTTAATTTTGGCAAAAAATAATCAATCTAGAAGAGCTCCAAGCAATAATGACAGGGACATCCATTATTCAATCCAAGCCAGCCCTTCTTTTTTTTTTTATTTTTAATATATTTAAAAGGAAGGAGATATGAATAAAATTCAAGAATTATCTCATTGTAAGAGGTACTAGGCACTACCTTATCATTACCATCCTGGTCTTAGGCACAAGATATTATTTTCTTTTTCTTTTTTTTAAATAAAAATTAGCCTATTTAATTTTTAAAATTTAAAACTTTATAATGTTTTCGACCTTAATAATTTTTTTCTACCGTTATAATCCATAATGAAACTATAACATGTCAAATAGTCCCAACTCTTCTTTTCGATATAAATTATGACTAGAAAAAGTTACTCTCATTATAGTAATTTTTCTTTTAAGAAAAAAAATAGAAATATTAGTTGATTACATGTAATTGAAATGACTTTTTCTAATTAGAGTTTATACTGAAAAAGAGAATTATGTATTATTTGACAGGTTATAATTTTATTAGGGTAATAAAGGTTGAAAAATATCACTAAGGATGAAAACATAATATGTTTCAAACTTTAAAGACCAAATAAGCTAATTTTTCTTTTCTTTTATTTGTAAAAATTGTTAGCATATTTTTGTTACTTATATAAAAAGGACATACCATGGACTATATTTGTGTTTTACAAACTAAATTGTCGTAAAAAATTAATTCTAAAATAAAATTACTTATTCAATCAAACACATTATCTGTCTGTAGTATATTGTGAATTAATTAGGTATTTGATGGTTTCTTTTTTCTTTTTCCCCAAAGGAAAAAACATATACGTTTTCGAATGCCATTATTTATTTGCAGGCTTGCAGCAAGCCCCAAAATAAGAACGAAGTTTCAACAAAATAAATAAATAAATAATTGATTAATTAGAAGCTTTTTTTTTAATAAATAAGCACTTAGCTATTAATGGTAAATAAATAAAAGATCTAAAGTGGTCATTTAGGGCTTTGCGCCATAGCCATGTAAGGAGCCCAAAGTTGACTGCAGCACTGTTAGACAAGAAGCCCAAAATCCAGCCTCAGCTGAAGGCTTGAAGCCTCTTTAACAATTATCAACTTCTGCCATTTTTTTTTTTTTTTTGGGGGGGTGGGTGGGGGGGGTGCGGGGTTGCTTGGTGGAGTGGGGGAAGGGGGGTTAAAGCATCACTTCTGTAATTAAAAAAAAAATTACTCTCTCCGATCAAAATTATCTATCATAGTTAATCAATTAAGTGGATATTACGATAAGTAGATTTTTTAATTAATTAATTAAATTTTTATTTTTTTAAATTTAATTTATTCTCTTTCTATTTATTAAGAAGTATTTAAATTCTAAAGTTTTAATTTATTCCAAATTACTTCTCTCTCCTATTATTTAAATGAGATTAGTTTGTTGCGAAAGAAATTATTTAATATGTTTGGGAAATAAATTGTTATTAAATGAGAATAAATTTGAAATATTAAATCTTAATTTTCTAATAAGACAGATAATTAAGGATAAAAACTAAACTAGAAATAGAACAATTAATTTAGGACGGGGGAGTAAAAAGTAAGTACACCTTCATTTTTGTCATTTTTATTTGGAGTGTAATCATCTTCATTATATTATAAATTTCCAACCGTATGTTTTACTTAATGCACCTTTTGAGTTGTCAAATTGTTTAATTATGTAATAAGGTCATTGAGACAAGTATAAAATTCAATTCACATATCATATTTTCATATATATATATATATATATATATATATATATATATGTATATGTATGTATGTATAAGTTCTGTCATATAATACAAGAACAGATGGGGGTAGAGGTCCCCGCCCCCAAAATTTTATTTTTGGCTTAGTAAAATTAATTTTTTTGAAAAAATCCTTTTAAATTTTACTTTTTACCCCTCCCCTCCCTCCAAAATTATTTTAAAATTTTAGTATTATATTTTAATATTTTTTTTAATATAATTTACTCCTTAATCCTAAATTCCTAATTTCGTCCCTGATATATTTCAAGTACCTATCCCATTGTCCGTCATTGAGAGAAATTCTATCACCTTTTCTCTCTGTGATATTTTGCCAGTAAGTTTTTGGAATAAATATTTTGCATTTTTTGGAAATTGCCAAAAAAAGTTACCATACTTTTATTATTAATTCATAAATTCTCTTCCACAGAAAAAAAAAAAAAAAAAGACCACATTGGCATGAGTTTCAAATTTTCAGGAAATAAATTAACATACTTTTCTTTTCAAGGACGTAACTGACATAACGATCATATTTTCAAGAACTAGATTGATAAGTTCTTATTTTCATTGATGAAATTGACACAAAATCATATTTTTAGTGACTAATTTGCCATTAACCACTCTTAAAAGAATTTTGATTGGTCTGACAAATAAGGATTATTCAAGCTACTCAGAATGCATGTTCTTTTAAGATTAAAAATAAAAAATAAAAACGGTAAAATGAAAAATATAAATTTAACACTTAACACATGCATTGAGAAAAGGAAAATTAATAGTTGTATTGGGACGTGCCATATAGTTGAAAAATTAACTCTAATTAAATAAAATTTAGAAAAACCTTTTAATATATGTACCATTGCATTCTTGATTGATGATCACTCATGACCTACAATTAATATAAAATTTCCAAGAAAAGGAAGGGGAAAAAAAGAAAAAAAAAGAACAACAGGGAATAGATAGATCCCATTAATGTATTAAGAAATAGCTAGGAAGAATTACCTTCTTTGCACTTCTGCTCTGATTTAATTAGTTGATCATATCATCATTTACCACTAGTAAAAACATTTGAGAATTTTGCTTCATCATATAATTTCCCCCATTGCTACAACAAGAAGGTGAAGAAAGCTATATATAGAAAGATCACAAGATGGGGTAAAAAAAAAAAGAAGGTTAATCTTGTTCACTACTTCCGCTGCAGTTATTCCTTATAGCTTGTAAAACTGCTTGTTTAACCATGTGGGCATCTATACTATCAACCTGTCCTTCTTTCTGCAACCAAAATCATATAAACCAAGGTAAATTTAATATAAAACAAAGGTAAATCTACTTTGTCTAGAGGTTAAAAAAAAAAAAGCAAAATCAGCATGACCAGCACTATAATTAGAATATCATGATATAACATTAATACTGTACTTATTGATATATATTTCTCTTAAATACTTCTTTACGTTATCAAATAATATACGTGACATAATATATATTTACATAAATATTGTACGTGACGTTATATATATATATATATATATATATATATATATAAATACTTCTTTACGTTATCAAATAATATACGTGACATAATATATATTTACATAAATATTGTACGTGACGTTATATATATATATATATATATATATATATATATATATATATATATATATCCGAAATGTGTGGACAAGTGATGTAAGTGCTATGAGGCAGACATATGTATGGACTCACGTGAGGTTTAAACAAGTGCATGAAAACACATATGGAACAACAAAAACAGTAAAGCTAAGAAGAATCTGATGAATAAGGATTGAGTGAATCTTCGAATTCATGCTTAGCTAGAGATCACAAAATTCTATATACATAATATTATAAGCATTGGAGACAATCTTTCATACTTCACTAACGGCTTCTAGGCGAAAATTATCAGAGCAAGAAACCCTAGCATCCAGTACTTCCAGGCCTAGCTCCTCAAATGCTTCCAGTATAGATAGAAGGAGGCCTGGGCAGTTCCTTTCCGAAAACACGTTAACCAAAAAACCCTTCTCTAGGGTTTCTACTTTTACCTGCTAAAAATATATAGTATGGATGAAATCAGATTCACATTGCTAAAAAATATTGGAGAAAAAAAACGCAAATGCAAAATCTTATAAGATGTATAAACCGCGGGTAAGTTGGTATCGTCTCCTGAGCTTTGTGAAGTAGTAATTTCTTGGTTTAACTTTTCTACTCTTTCTTTCAATTCTTCGATATACCTCGATGCATCGACAATAATTGATGCTGTATTCACCTGACAAATACAAAATATCAAATAGTCATAAAAGAATCATCTGCAGGCCGCCTTCAGATCAAGCATTACATCCACGTCTTAGATTTGCCTGTTTATGTATTTTCAAGAATTTCCAACACATCATGTGCCAATATTGGCTACAGTAAAAAGTAATTTTGAAATGACTGCCCATTAATTCAAGAATATTCAAAGTAATAATTCTTGAAACTATTGTACTGGGGAAGAGGAATTTAAACGTTTAAGATTACAGAAGATTGAATTTTAAAGAATAATCATCAGCCCGAAAGACTTTCTGAAACCCTCTCCCCAGAACTAGATAGGCACAGTATGTTTCCGTGTCTCTGCTAAATTGCTTGCAGTTTATATAAATTCAAGTACTCTCTCTCGCCTCTGCGGACTTCCCAGAGGAAAGAGACAGATCAAGGCAAAGAATCAAAAGATAAAAAAGAACCAGTTCAATTCTTCAATTAGTTCATTTGATTTATTGAAACTTGTGATATACTGTTAGATTGTTAACAAAAGAAAACGCAATAAAAGAATCAACGATTATTTGCAGTATATGGGAGACGAAAATCTAGGAGAAAGCAGATGGGATAAGATCAAGAAGTTCTAATTTACCGCAGTGGACTGTGTGACAGAACGTAGCTGCTGCAACTTCTGATAGAAGACTTCCTTCTTCTGTTCCCTGCTGGAACTCATCCCTCTTTCTTTCCCCTTATCTCTCAAAGCGGTCTTCTACTCGGTCTTTGGTCTTCGTCTCTCCTCTCACATGGTGGTGATGGTGGTGCAGGGTTTTGGAATTTGGAGGCTTTTAAAGGGAGAATTGAAGAGCTCTCTAAACCTATATGATCCATTTTGTTTGTTTGTTTCTTGCATGGGTACCGCAAGGTTCACAGTAGAATTTGACGTCAATATAATATTGCTCTTGTCAATGTGAAATGACATCTATACCCTCAGTGATAATTAGTTTATTTTTCCTACCTCTACGTATTGTTTTTTTGTTTTTCCCCCTCCTTTTCCTTTTTAGGGAAAAAAGGGAAATAACTCATATTAATCAAAATTTTTATAATAGAAATTTAATGATTGAATAATAATTCTATGGCAATCGCTTGTCTTAGGACTTGTTTAGTAATTCAATTAAATGTTTAAAATTAATTAATTAAATATTTATTTTATTAAATATATTTAATAATAGATAATATTATTAATTAAGTATATTTGATAATAAATTTTTATTATAACTTAATTTATTAAGATGTACTAAAATTTTATTATAAATTTTAAATGAAATAAAAGTTTCTTAAATTCAAAATCTGAATATGTTAAGTACTCATTTAATAATTAATATTTTTTATTTTTAATCTAAATTGTAATAAAATATAATATAAAAATATATTATAATTAAGTCACTTCAAATTTCAGAATTCAATTTTCAGATTTTAATTTTCAGAATTCAATACTTAAATATTCAGATTTCAATCCTCAAATTTTAGTTTTATTGAACAAGTCATAAGTAACTTTCAATTCATTTAAAATTTATAATAAAATTTTAAAATGTCTTAATCAATTAAGTGATAATAAAAATTTGTTATCAAACGTATTTAATTAATCACTTAATATTATTTGTTATCAAATACATTAATGAAATAAAAATTTAATTGATTAATTTTAAGTGCTTAATTGAATTACAAAATAGGCCTTTAAATAATCCTAATAAAAGAGTCATAACTTGACTTTTCCTTTTCTTTTTTTTTTCTTTTTTTTGTCATTTGAACTTTTCCTGAAATAAAAAAATTTAGTTCGGATTTTCTTGAGAGAAAAAACAAAGATTGTGAAACATAAGAAAACTCAATAACAATACCATTATATGAAGAGCTTTTAATGGAAAAAAAGATTTAAAGAAATGAATACTGCCAAAAATTATTGATAGAAACTCACATTTTGACTAGGAAATCAAAGTGGAAAAATGACTATGATAATGCTACAAATAGAATATCACCTTAAATTATGGGAATTTGTTTGTGATGGAGACCCCCAATACCCTATTCTGAATCTTCACCTACCTAAGGTATTTGTAAGGCACCATTTTCTTAATCACAAAGTATACCGGAAGCAACTTGTTCTAATAGCTAGTAAAAAAATTATTATTTAAGATATAGATTTCGGGTTCGATATGAGATTTTATTAATTTTCTCTCTCTCTATCACCTTCCTCACTCCCTGTCTTCTCCCCATCTCCTTCTTTAAAAAAATGGTAATTTCAATTAAAAATTAATTTTTCTAACATATGAAACACGGTTAAATCGAGGACCACACCTCCAGATTAACTATTGGGGCCTAAGCTAGACAAAATCTGTCAAGAGGGACGACAGCAATCTGAGCAGTCAATACAACTGGATCATGCAGACACATTCCAACCTTTTCTATACGATTATTCATATTACTTACAATTGCATTCAATGAATGTCAAAATTAAAATTTATTAATTTATGTATTATTTAATTTACCCCCAAAAAAAACCCCATAAGTGAGCGGGCAAGCAAACGGTTGAAAGAGAGTCACATGAACACCAATATGAATTAGCGGAAATAGTTGCAGAGTGTACCAAGAGAGGGAAATAGGAGCATTTGGTAAATTTAGACATAGAAAATGACGTTTTGCATGAAGCACAAAGAGGAATACTGTATGGTACGTACAAGCCACAGAAGGAGAGCCGAAGTGAAAGAGAGAAGACAAAAGGATGACGGCGAGCAAAGAGAGAGAAAGAAAGAGAAACGAGGGATACAACAAGACTCGAAGAGATCTCCCGTGAGAAGTGTTTGGAGGGATGCATTGACAGCTAATAATATACCTCAAATACATAATTCACTACAACTCAATCTTTGACACCTTTCTTTACTTTTGGATTGATCATGAGTCCCCGCCCTCTCTTGTAAGTCCATAAAATCTCATATTCATGTGTCACGAGTTGGTGTCTCCATCTTCTATTTTTTATTTTAAAATATATTTAATTGATACGTAAATTTTAAATTTGATATACTTATTTAATTTAGATATACACATTTTATAAATTTTTAAAGAAAATATTTTGCATAACATGATACTATAAAGTAAAAAACAAATACGAGTACAAACTAATACTTGCATGTCCTGTCTCGCTTGCAGGGGGCCTCCTTCATTCGAGTTGAATTTTGCTTCCAAGTCGTCGTCGTCATTCTAAGGTTGGTCAATTTTTTCCTCATTGTCATTGTACTATTCTACTGCTCTATTCCCACACTATTGGTGGATGTGAGGCATTGCCATGTACCTTCAAATCACCATTGATACCTGAATCACTAGCTATAAGCTCAAGACTTTGAAAGGCTATGATGTTTCTTGAATATTATATGTATGTAATGCTAGGATATTGGTGGTGCTTCCTAGTCACATGATGTCCGATGAGTGTGTAGGTTAATTTTGCACGCTTTACATCGTTTATAAACTAGTCGAAGGAATAAGGATGTTGACCTAGTATATGGTAGAGACCAATTAAATATGGGTCCTATCAAAATCAAAATAATAGTCCTCTTAGGTCAATGCACGCTCTTTTGAATATTTGACAGAATGAAGGAAAAATCATTTACTCAAGGTTGTTGATCAGTTATCCAATATGTTAAATGCTAGTTAAATCTTTTCAAATGACTTTATTAATAGTGCCTTAGCAATCATTCTGTCTTCATTTTGATAATGTCTGCATCAATCATCCACTGCTAAATATATAGAATACATGTGTTAAGTAAGTAATATTAAATTAACCTTCTACGTATGAGTGTCTAACTATAGTAAATCGATTTTTCATACGAAGCTATGTTAAGGTAATTTCATCTCATGCATGGTATGATTAACCTAATTAACGTCTTCTGATCTTTCTAGTATTGACCAATAATCATGTAAGGGTATTTATGTAAATTAATCTCATATAATTATGATTAGTCTACCATATGGCCTTCAAAATTGATCCTATATGTCACAAGTGGCATAAGGGAGCGACATCTTTAAAACTCCACCTTGTAGCCAGTATCAACAACATGCGTAAAGTTAAACATCCTACTTTTTAAACAACAAGATGCAATGTTAATTAATTCTAATGCAATTTGTAGGTGCTAAATGCTAGTATAATATACAGCATTGGGCATAGAAAGAGATAATGATTAGCCTGCAGGCTATTTCCTTTTCCTTAGAAAGGGACCTTTTTTCTGCGAGCTCAATAAAGACAAGCATGCAATTATCTTTGACAACTGTACTGCAATTCTAATTAACTATTAATCTTTTGGGATAATACAAAGATTATATGGTATATGTAGGGAGATTCCGACTCAACAAGAACTCCTAAAATAGAAGACAAGTATCACTGTAAATAAGATGAACTTTGGGTCCACGCGATATTACAATATAAAACCCTTTCTGGCTTTCTTTTGATATCAGTACTCATCTGCCATGAGATGGAGGGAACTTGGAAAAGCCAAGAAAAAATAAGCAAAAGAGGCTTTAAAGCATGAGGGTTTTCTCCAGAAAAGCACAGAAGATTGAGCCTTAGATAGATTTCAATATTAATTGATAAAATGTTGTCAGCTTCTTACAAAGACAAATCACCACGTACCCACCCATTCACATGCGTGCATTAATCATCACAACAAAACAATCGACCACATAAACAGATATGCTGCTCCAAGGCTTGTCCCTTGCCCAAGCTCCAATTTTGCATTTCATAGGCACTATAGACTCTGGAGTCTTTGGGATTCTTCTTCTTCACTGTTTACAATCCATAGTTTCAGTACGGGCTACTGATCTCAAAGAGATAGGTTCTGTCTAATATTATATACTTACGAATATTATTAATACGCCCTCATATTTGTATTCAATTAATGTTATTTTATTATTATCTTTTTGTATTTTTTGCTGTAGTATAGACTGTATAGTAAACAGAATAAATTTTTTGACATTATACATATCTGGACATACAGTTCTGTAAGCAACATATCATCATATAGATGTTTGACAAAGATAATGAATCAGATAATTATTAAGGTAGAACGTTGTCTCTGACATCATGCATAATACTCAGATCAGTTAATTATGATGGCCCCATTTTACATATTTTCCTCCAACATTTTGCTAGATGGTATTATTAGAAGGTAAGTAGCCACATGCAATTTCTTCTGTCCCTCAAATGATGTAATGATACAGGCAGGCATTTGGTATGCTTGCCGTGAACTTATATTTGTTTGGTACTTTCTTCATTGATATTCCAACCCCATATTTGCTATGCTAGTACTTAACAATAATTTGCACGGTGTCCCTGATCATCAATCTCTTTCATTTCCTGAGGTGACTTTGTGCATATCACTATGGTCATTCGATGTTACAAGGCAATCAAGTACAATAGTATATAAAAAGATAAGTGTCAGGTCAAATATATATAACTTAATATCCACAGTTTACTTTTTTTTAGTTATATTTTGTAATAATTTAATTTGAATTTATAATTTTTAAATTGTTTTGTATGATATTTTTCCTTGTGTCAAGTATTTTGATACAGATAGACGGTATATTTTATTTTTGTAATTCAATTCTTTCTTATGGTCACCAACCCCCTTCCCCCCTTCTCCTACCTCCTCAAAGAAATTCTGATCATTCAAGAATGTGGACGTTGAAAAATAAGGATGCAGAACCAGCAAACTAGGCATCAGAACGGTACCCATGAAAACATATCTGTGGTGACCTAGACGGAGTTAAATATATGAAGTAGGATGTGACTCTGGTCGGGTCGGGTTGTGTTGTGACTGTCAGATCTTGGGCAGACATGTGAGTGTGTGTATGCCTAATTTGCACAAAGGTATTTGCTGACACGGGAAGAAAGGATGGGAGAAGACGGAACACAACACTGTGCTAAGCTTTGAGGTAATTAATTAGGATCAGGTCCATCAGGACATGAAGTTCACGGGCAAGTTTCCACTTATAGAACATAAAAGTCTAAAAAAAACATCCAATATGTCATACAATCACAATGTGCCAGAAGTTGTGTGTCCTTGTTACTCATCGAAAAATGTCGGCTAGCTATAGCCAAACTGCACACACCTGAAAGCTACGGTACTTGACAAGATGCATTCTTTTCCAGCCTAATTTACCACAGAGCATGGAAAGGGCCATCATGAATCATGATCATCCGCGGACGGTAGAGCTCATTGCTGCCAGGTCGAATCGAAACCTTTCCTTCTCCCCCCAACAAAATGGGAGTGAAAAAGATCAGAAACCTTTGAGAAATGAGAGTGTAGTACGCAGTAGGGTTTGCATTTATCAAACAGGCAATGGAGAAGGGATCAATTCATGCATTTAATTAAATATATACTTTGAACTTGGAAGCAGGAGAAAGATCATGTCATTATCTGGTCTTTTCATCTGGAACTGAGACTTCAAAGGAACAAAATATCATAGTTGGCATTTGGCAATTTTGAAGAGATTTCCAAGATTCGAATGATGATGGTCCTCCCTCACTCATGGCTACAGGTCTAGAACTAAATCAACATCAAGACTCTGACAAATATAGGTTAAAACACTCGGTCCCAAAATTCCAATTCAATTATCATTGTTTAATAGGACAACAAATAGTCTTTCCAGACTGTTTGATAAAAAGTTAAAATTAAGCATGATGGTTTTTGCAAGTTTCAAGAATATGTATAGGGCAAATACACCTTGGAGCCACAAAATTTTTGAATACCTAATTTGTAGTTTAAAATATTAGAAAGTAAACCATCAAAGTATTGAGCCATTTTTTTTTTTAAAGATCAAACATTTTTACAAATTTTATGTAATGAATTACTCGAGAAACACTAGGAAGGGAGGATATTGATTATTTTTTTTTTAAATTGTAAATTTAGCTTTGTTAGAAGATCAAGTGTGCCAAGTGTAATCAAGTTTCTATAAAGTGTGAGGTAACTTTCCCCCGTGCCTTTTACATGAAATAACTTTTGGTTTTTTTTGTCATATTTTTATACAAAAATTTTTCATTTCTGATTAAATTTATATATTAGAAAAATGCCCAATCAATGGCAAATGCCCTATAGGGAGAAATTGAAAAATCCAAGAGTGTACTTAGATGTTAATTTTTTTTTAGATAAATTTGTTAGAATATAATAGAGTATATTAAATATGTAAAGTCAATGTGGAATTTAAAATAAAATTAAAAAAAGAATATGATGTATTGTAAATATTTTATAATTATTTTAAATTAAAATAATTTTAGATTGTGATGAATTTTAGCTCTTGATATGGCAAAAAAAATGCACCTTCGGAAATTCTTTTACCAAATGAGAGTACGCAAGATTTCGGCCCAGGAGACCATGTCTCAAAACGAGGTCTATGACAAGGCCTAGATTTCCCTCTAACTAATGGGCCAATGGCCATTGACTTGCCCAACTTTTAGTCTCCAAAATTAGTCAAAGCGTGAGCCAAGTGAGACCTAGTTTAGCCCAATCATTCGGGTATTCATGAAAGAGGAAGGCAGGGAAGAGATTCGGGCGACAATTATATCGTACTTATAATATTGATACATCGTGTTAATTTAGAATAATTATATATGATATATCAATTTAAATACGGTATGATTAATAAATATATCGTGTCATATCAATTTATTTATTTTCGTATCATATTCGTATTATAAAATGAATTGACACGATATGATACGATTAGATACAAAAATCGAATACATAATTATTAAACTCGCTAACCCGAATACCTATTAAATCGGTCAATATGTCCACCCATTATAAAAAAAATTGAAAAAATAAATCAAATAGTATAAAATTAAAAACTAATAAAATAGCACATAAAGTCTTAAATAAACAATAAAACAACAAATTATCTAACTAAATATCTAAAAATCTCAATAAATTCATAATATTATTTATGTGCAATAAAATATTATAATATTATTCTATAAACTTAATTTTAAAAATAAAAAAAAAGTAACTTTGCAATAAAATAAGATTGTTTAAGAAATTATTTTCTCTAGTTAAAAGTCGTTCTAATAATATTATTTTCATAGACATTGAATAATAATTAATTAAGAATGATTCATTTATCATATATTAAGTAAATAGTCACATTAACATCATTTGTTTTCCTTAAGAGATCTCATATAATTAAATAAAATAAATACACAAACAGTTCAATTAATTCATATAATAAAATTTAATTCAATTAATTTATATAAAAAATTAAATTATTTAATTTTCTATAGTAAATTTTATAGGATATTATAAAAAGTATTAAAAAAAGTTAAACGAATTCGTAAATTGAAACGAGTTAAAACGAATTGAACTCGTTTATAATTTAAATAATTTTAAAATTAAATGTCTCGACCTATTTCAATTCGAACTTGTAAAACTCTAACCCTAACCGTTATAATCGTTTTCGCTCTAATTCTAATTCATTATAATCGTTCTCGTGTCGGGGCCTGTCATATTCAATATTGTCACCGTAGAAAGGACCACCGTCAAAGTTTGCCTAATGGGAGTGGACAAGTGAAGATGTTGGGGATGGAGTTTCAGAAATCATTGTGGAGGAATGCTAGCTAAGCCTAGCAATGAAATGCTCGTTCAAGAACCCAGAAGCCTCAACCTAGATGATTCTCAGAACAGGTCAAGAAACTGTGAAAACTAAGAGCAGGGCTGGACATACTTGTCATGCGAGAACATGCTTTCCATGTTCAAGAAAATGGATGATTTCGAGAGGCCTTTGTGTGATACCTCAATCTACGTGAGATTGGGATGAAGTGTGAATGTTGTATAAAGATATCGAACTTGGATATTTATTCTGGTCCAATGAAGACGGCGGTTAAGTGACCGTGTGTATTACCGGACGCATAGTCGTGTTCCAGAGTCGCAGGCAAGGCTCTGACATTGGGCAACCAACTGGTCGGCCCATAGTCGTGTGGTGTGAAATTTTGCATAACAGCCCTTGGTGGTGTAGGGCCAATTGATTTTACTACGAGAATGGGAACCGGAAGTTTCCCGTAAAGATGATTTAACCGCGTAGCCATTTGGTTGCAGATGCATAACTTGCCTATTGAGAGGATGACCGAAGGAGTAGGAAAAAAAGAATGGGAACCGGAAGTTTCCCATAAAGATGATTTAACCGCGCCTATTGAGAAGATGACCAAGGGAGTAGAAAAAAAGATTGCTATTGTGGTTGGAGAAGTCGTGACGGAGAAATTTCAAAATTTTTAAAGGTGAGGGTTGGTATTCCAGTAAAAGAGCCACTTAAGACTCGGGTTTCATGAAAGGGATTAGAAAGGAGCCATCTTGATTGGACTTCAAATTTGAGGACTGACCAAGATTTTGCTATGAATGTGTGCTCTTGGTTTGTGAGGAGGTGGTGGTAGGGACAAGCTGCGGAATGAGAAATAGGGACCCTGGTTAAGAGCCAAGACTGAGAGTACTGATGAGAGGTTGTGCACTTGAGAAGATAAGGAATGCTTAGTCTACGGCCCAGAATCGGTAATCAAGGAGAAGCTGAACGACGCAGAAGAAGCTGGCATACATATGATTATATGAAGGATGATAATAGAGAGAGAAAACAAGTTTTAGTGATCTTTTGCTTCTAAGTTTTCGTGGTTTCAAATCCATCTTGATGTGTGGTTGTAATAAGAAATGAAGAAAGATACTCATGGATGTGCAAAATTTATTGGAATTTACAACGTTATATATTTAATGGGGCTATGGTCACCAATCGCTTGCATTTTGAATGTTTTCTGGAAAACAAAGAATATGTGTGTTACTCCACTCTGGTAGTGAATGTCATGCAAATTTGGAGAATGAGTACTTATAAAAATGTTTTGGTTGGAGTTGGTTATATGGCAGAAGCTACTCTACTCTTGTCCATTGTCATCTTCAGTTTGATAGTAGTCTTTAGTTCCCAGTAGGTTGAAGAAATGGAAAATTCAAGAGTGGGAGTCGTAGTCCAAGGAGGAATTTATAGTATGTTGCTAAGAATGGATTCACATAGGAAGTTTACTTTTGATTTGAATCATTTGTTATCAATTTTATTCCAAGTGTGCATCCATTTCAGTGTTTTTACGTGCTTCTAGTTGGTTTTCTTTCTTTTCCTTGGTTTCTCTAAATAGGTAATTGGTGTTATTTGAAGTTAGAGATTCCAGCACAGTACTTTCATGGGAATCTGCCCCTTTCCTCTAGAAATCTTTTAAAAAAGGCACAATTTCCATCAAGTTCTTCATAATATTTGAGAGATTACAGCTATCATCCAGACCTTGTGTACATTTAGGAGAGATTCAACATATAGCTCCAGTCTAATTTAGTTGTATATTAAGCAGAAGCTGATTGATAACCCATGTATCAATGTGGCTTCTGAAAGCAAATATCAGCATTCTCAGCCCAAGATTCAAGCTTTGTAACAGAAGATACAAGATGGTGGTGGTTATTCTCAAGAAGGATATAAATTACATAGACTGAGGCCTGGTATGATTCTCCTGGAGAAATGTATTCCCGTCACTAAGCATGTAGGCTAGCTAGCTACGTTATGGTTTTTGATGTCCATGACATCACCTGTTAAACTAGGGGGAAATAAAATGAAAAGCAAATAGGTAAAGGTAGGTGAAAAGGAGACTTTTGTTATTTGACTTCCTTATCTTTCCATGGAGTTGCATCCTTCTGTCCTGCTGGTGATCACCATATAAATTTGTTGTTGAAACTTTATTTTTGGGCTAATTATTATGAGCTTCACGTTTCTCTTGGAAAAGTGGCTGTTATGGTGCTATTGGCTAACATAACATATGTATTCTTTAGATTAACATAGTAAATATATGCGACGAATGTGATTGGGATCCTGGAGGGCTCTATCAACCAACTTATCAAAATGGTGCAAAGGGTTATTACCAGATGATGTGCCTTGGGCTGAATTGGGAACCTGGACCGAAAGAATACAATGAAAGGAGATCAATTGATGGTGCTTTGCTGCCATCATTCCTGATGAATTCTATGCATTAGTTAAAGAAGGGATCAATAGCGCGTGTGATGCTATGAAGACTGCCTTTAGACATAAGCATATGGAAGATGTCCTTCACTGGATTACACCAGCTTCCCGCATTCTTAAATTCTGCTGTACTGATGGACGAATTGGTCTTCAGCAGGTTTGATAAGCTACATCCTGTTTCTCCATTTATATTAATCATTTAAGGTATTATAATAATTAATTTTTATCCCTCATACAGAATCATAATGAAAGCAGAAGCTCTCTGCAACAGGGGCTACCAGTTGTATATGTCTGAATTGGTGACTTGGCAGAATTCATTTACGGAACTGAGCAGGAGGTTTACTTGGCTGATAAAGCTGTGTTAGAATCTGGACGTTTCAATATTTGGGGGGAAAAGCAAGGCACATCTTCCATGGCCTTATATCCGTTATCCTGAACTAAGCTCCCCGTACCATTGTTAAAGAAGTAAAAATTGCCATGCCGCTTTGACCTTCACTTCAAGCAGCAGTCATCTGCTCGGTTTGTCATTTGCGGAAACAAATGAGGTAAAACAGTCATCATTTTTTTGGAGTCAATGACTCATAGGGAACTTAGAAGTATTGCGTAATCTGAAACAGTTATCGGGCTCTTCACTGAGGCAAGTTAGTTATAAGTTTCACAGCATTTCAGTTAGTTCATTTCTTTTCCATCATTGCTTTTGTCAGAGATATATCAATCATTTTGGTACAAGAAACAGGTCCTGAAGTTTAAAACATCTCGGGCTTTAGGCTTTTGAAGCTGGAAACTTAGGCTAGACAGCACCATTTTTTATATTGAAGACCAAAGGTACACACCCCAATTATTCTATTCCTCAAAATAACACATCAGCCATCAGTTGCTTTCTGTTGGACTTCCTTGTTTGCTTATTTTAACAAGTCTCTTTGAGAATCGATATTGATGAAGTTAGCATTTAAAGCTTTACAAATATGACAAGATCTGAATTGAACTAAAAAAAATGAGCCTGCCTAAAAAGAGGAAAAATGTAGTTCACAAAACAAAACAATTTCTTTGCTGTTGGCTGAATTCCTGAGGAAACTTGCAATCTGTAATAATTCAGGGTGGATGCCCGGTATCTAATGAATTCTTTCTTCTCTTCTGAACTATATAGTATCCAATCCCTCCTAAAACAAGCAAAATAACAAAACCATCAACCACTCCTATCACAATTGCTATCCATCTCTTCAAACCTTTGCTCTTGCCATGGACCTGATCAGTTCCTTTGGGCACCTTAACCATATAAATCAATTTGCTTCCCCTTTCAACCTGTTTAACTCCTCTTACCAGTCCATAAAGAAAGCACTGTTGGTAATATATGTCAGTTTCATTCAAGGAATATAATGCTGCAACACAAGTACAGTCATCCAAGCACAAATTTGAGCATTCTTCATGGCTAACATTGACCTTACTGGGAATGCCTCTCAGCACACTGGTAACACCTTGTAACTCGATCATCTCTGCTTGGCTTCTTCCACAAAGCCCATCAGATATTCCTTCACTACAATCAGAAAGTGACCCACTTCCGTTTCCTATTAGCCGAATACACGAGCATGCCTTGGAGAATGTACAAATACCATAAGGTTTACATGCCAAAGGAAAATCACATGTAGTGTTGAGAGCTTGATAGGAAGCTTCAAAACCATTTTTGTCATTTGAGTAGTAATAGAGTCCCAAATTACCAGTTGTATTTGACAGTGCTAGAAATCTCAAGGGTTGAAGATTTTGTGATGCAATCTCAGCAACCTTCTGACTTATACCACTAAATATCTCAAGTGCTTTTGAAGTCAATTGTACATAGGTAATATTCTGCTTATCAGAAGGCTTAAATTCCCAGTAAGTATACTTCCACTTACCAGAATTCAAATAGAGTGCGATCTTATCATACTGAATTTCAAAGGAATAGAATATACTTGAGTTGCTGCTGATGAATGAAGTTAGCCGAGTTTTTGAACTTAGTCTTTGGCCCCAGAGCATTGCATCAGTTGGAAAATTGAAACTTTGCCATTTAATCAAGTTCAATGCATCAACTAAGACAAGATTACCCGTCTTTAGTAGGTGTAGTCGCTGCAGAAATATTAGTAGATACATCAGTGTAAAAAATAGGAATCATTAGCAAGGTCCAATTAGCTAGGAGTCGTACTTACAAATTACCTTGACGCCTTGTCCAGAAGTTCCACTCCGCCATCCCACCCTTTCTTCCTGACCTTTGAGCTGCAAGTCCCCATATTGAGTAAGATCGAGCATACATTTATCGGTGGTGTAAAATCGTGATAAATGACCAGAACTCCATACTTTAACACTTCCTAGAAAAACATCAAGGGAACAAGAGTACTTTTCATTGACAGCTTCAACACTGACTGCAGCTCTAAAGTTTGGTTCCTTTTGGTCTGTCTCCATTAGAAAAGCTCTCCCTATGAAGTCACTAGTATAATCAGTAGGTATAGCAAGCGTTACCTGGTAGCCGATATGAATAGCAGAGTCACCATAGCCACAAGCAAAAAGATGAACTAGAAAAACAAGCACATAGCAGTTCCTCTTTCCCATTTTCAAGAGTGATTATCAGTGCTTACTTTAACTTCTCCTTCTTTGATTATCATGCTTGACAACCAGCGCATGGTTGATTGGTTCTCCAGTCGAAAGTGGAAGGAAAAAGCTTGACTGGAAGAAAAGGTTGGCACGGGGGGTATCATATTCATATTGAAACCTTATGAGTGCCACCCCACTCTTAAAGCTGCAGAGCTTTCATGTGAGTTTGTTTCACTCATTCATGTAGTGGGAAGCTTGAGGTGAACATTATACAAACCTTTGTGACTCTCCCTTTTCTATTTAATCAACTACTCACATAGTAATCAGACATCATCTACAACTTTATTTTTCCCAAAGTGAATCTGTTTACTATTTTCTTTAAATATACAGTATATAAGTTTTCAAGGCATAATTTAAAGGTTCATGTTATGAGTTGAGGATCGTAAGTTCGAATCTCATACCGCTTAACTATTTAGTGTCATATAAGACCGAACAAACATACAAAATAATTGAACAAAACTCAAATACTTGAATTATTAAAAAATATATATATAAATATCTCATATTATATATATATATATATATATATATATATATATATATATATATATAATAGTTCACCATCTCACATTATAGTTAAATGACATAATCTGAGACATTATTATGTCAAGCACAGTTGTAAATGTGATTTAGTCATTAAAAGGCTGCTCCATGCCATATTATACTAATGGTTTAGGAGGGAATTTGTCGACATTTGGAGCACCATTGAGTAGTCGGGAGCAGGTGGTAATGGATTCTGATGGGACCCATTCCTCCCTCCATTCTGGTTAGAGAGTCAATTGCTGGATGCTTCTTCTAGGCTGGAGGGTGCGACCTTTTTTGTGTGGATGCTGCGTCCTCAAGCTGTTATGATATCCTTTTGGCCCTCTGCTGTTGCTGATATACTATGGCTGACGAATGAATGACATCTATTGTGTCATCTGAAGCTTTTCATTTACTCTTAAGAAATTACACCCTTAGTCTGCTTATAATTTTCTTAATAATTCACGTTATAAGTAGATAGTCACAATTTCAAATCTTTTTTCACCTGATTGTCTTTTCAATTGAAGTTAGATCGAAATTAACTAATTAAAACATATTTCAGTTAAAGTCAAGTCGAGTCAAAATTGATTAATTAAAATATATTTGGAATTTACCTAATCTGTTAGTATTGCAGGATCGATTGACCTTCAAAAATAGTTGGACAAAGCAACTCTTGGATTATTATAAAAAAAAAAGGAAATTGCACCCTAATATTATTGTAAAACAAAAAATGAAATGAGATGAGATGAATACGACAATAAGCATCAAAATAAGTGTAACATTTGAGTTATTCAAAAAAAATAATATTCATTCCGTCTCCTTTTATCTGTTTATTTTAATTAAAATTTTATCCTAATTTATCTGTCCCATTAACAAACTAAAACGATATTAATTATTAGTTTTTTACAAATATCCCTCTTTAATATAATGAGTATTGTGTACTTGTAGTAGGAAATGAAAGTAAATTAAATATACTTTAATACATGAAATTTTAGAATTTGATTATTCTTTAATAAAGAGAGAGACTCTTTGAGGGCCAAATAAGAAATGTTAATTAATTAACTAAAAAATTTTATTTTTCTTAAAACTTGTGAATCAGTTAAAATGAACAGATAAAAGGGGACGAAGGGAGTACCAATAAGTGGTGTACTGACAAAACAAGGAAAGGATTGGTCACCAAGTCAAAGGTTCAAATGTCAGGTATTTCTAATTAAAGTTTAGAATGAGAGCTCATAGTTTTAGAAATAGTTGGATAAAGTTTTGGCACTTGAGTTATAAAAAAATTATAGAAAAGGTAATGGAGAATAACTCTATTATATTTTCAAGCAATTACAGCCTACATATTTATACTAAATGTGATACAACAAGATCCTATTTTATAGCCTAAATATAAGTCAATCAATTACTACAAATCATTTACACAATCTGTTAAAGTTGACAACAGATTTTTCCTCCTTAGATTGCTTACCCCAACACTCCCCCTCAAGTTGGTGAATATATGTCCATCATTCCCAACTTGTTAAGTGAGCTTTGAAAATCTTTTCCAGATACCGCCTTTGTTAGAACATCTGCTAGTTGATCTTTTGATGTGACAAACGAAAGACTAATTGTACCTTTGTCAAGATAATCTTTGATGAAGTGCCGATCAACTTCCACATGTTTGGTTCTATCATGCTGAACAGGATTATTTGCAATTGCTATGGCTGCCTTGTTATCACATAATAGCATCATACGTTTTGACAGACTTATACCAAGATCATGTAGAATACGTTTTATCCACAGCAACTCACAGATACCTTGTGCCATTCCACGAAATTCTGCCTCTGCACTTGATCTTGCGACAACTTTTTGCTTCTTACTTTGCCATGTAACCAAGTTACTTCCAACAAACGTAAAATACCCCGATGTAGACTTTCGATCAGATTGACTTCTAGCCCAATCCACATCTATATATCCCTTGATTTCTTGGTCTCCATTTTTAGCAAAAAATAATCCTTTTCCTGGAGCAAATTTTAGGTATCGCAGAATCCTATAAATAGCCTCCATATGATTTTCACTTGGTGCATGCATGAGTTGGCTGACAATACTTACTACATATGCAATATCAGGATGCGCATGCGATAAATATATTAGCCTCCCAACTGATCTTTGATACCTCTCCTTATTGGTTGGAGTCTGGTCTTGTTGAATGGCTAACTTGTGATTCATCTCAATGAGAGTTTCAACAGGTTTGCAGTTAAGCATGCCAGTTTCTGCTAGTAAATCTAGCACATACTTTAGTTGGCAAAGAGAGATTCCGTCACTCGATCTTGCAACCTCAATGCCTAAGAAATATTTCAAGTGCCCAAGATCTTTAAGTTCAAATTTAGTCGCAAGGCTTTTTTGGAAGGTAGCTATCTCATTTGAGTCACTTCCTGTGACAACCATATCGTCAACATACACAATAAGAGCAGTTACCTTTTTTAACTCTTGTTTGACGAAGAGAGTATGATCAACATCACTCTGTTTGTACCCAATTTTCTTCATGAAAGTTGAGAGCCTTCCAAACCATGCTCGAGGGGACTACTTCAATCCGTATAAGGCCCTTTTTAGCTTACATAGTTTGCCATCGCAATTTATGCCCGAAGGAGGATCCATGTATACTTCTTCTTCCAAAGTTCCATTAAGGAATACATTTTTAACATCAAATTGTCGCAACGCCCAATCTTGATTTGCTGCTATGGAAATAAGAACTCGTATGGTATTTATTTTTGCTATAGGAGCAAATGTGTCCCCATAATCAATTCCGTACTTCTGTGTATACCCTTTAGCAACAAGTCTTGCCTTGTAGCGATCGATGATTCCATTGGGATTGAGTTTGACTGTAAAAATCCACTTGCACTCTATCGTTCTCTTCCCTAGGGGCAGCGATACAAGCTCCCATGTATGATTTTTTTGCAAGGCTTCCATTTCATCATTCATAGCCTCCTTCCATCTTGAATCCATCAATGCTTCCTGCACATTACTCGAAATAGATACAGGAGATAATTGATTTACAATGAGTGCATGATATTTTGACAAACGATGAGAAGAGATATAATTGTTGATGGGGTATTTAGTGTTAGCTTTAACATCAGGATTATATTGAAGTTTTGGAATTCCTCTTTTTATCCTAATTAGATATCTTGGTTCAGCTTCATGAGGAGTTGAATCATGTATGAAAAGAGATGAAGGTAATGATGTTACCTGAGGAGACACATTCAATGTAGTTGTGGAAGGTAAGGATGTTACATGAGGAGACTCATTCAGATTTTATGTGGTTGTTGGCGTGGCTTGAGAAGTTGTACTATCTTGATTCTTATGAGTGCCATTAACATCCTCAACATTTGGTTGTATATTCGGTTGTATATCAAATTGTGCTTGTTTCGAGAACAATTCATGAGTGTTGTCTTCGCCTAAGTTAAGTGTTGTCTCCCCCTGAAGAGAGCACTCCTGACATGCAAAAAATGGAATATCTTCATGGAATGTAACATCTCAGGTGACATACATTTTGGCGTCCTTAGGATCATAGCAGCGATATCCCTTTTTGAAATTTGCGTATCCAATAAATATGCAACGGACAGCTCGGGGATCCAGCTTGCCTGCAACCTGGTGGACATAGGCAGTACAACCGAACACACGTGGTTCAAGGTTCAGACCGATTGGTGCTAAGACAAGTTCATGGAGTTTTTGATATGGAGTTTTGAAATCAATGACTCGCAAGGGCGTCCGATTAATAAGATATGCAGTAGAGCAAATAGCTTCGCCCTAGTACTCACGAGGCACTGTCATGTCAAAGAGGGAAGCTCGAACAACCTCAAGGATTTGGCGATTCTTGCGTTCTGCCAAACCATTTTGTTGTGGTGTACCAATACATGATGTTTGGTGTCGAATACCATTTTCTGTGCAAAAAAACTTCAGGTCAGAATTTATATACTCCCCGCTATTATCAGATTGGAGAACTTGAATCCGGCATTGATACTGAGAAGTCACCATGTGATATAGGTCTTGAAAAATAGAACACACACCTCCCTTATTTCGTATGAGAGAAATCCAAATCATACGAGTACACTCATCAATAAATGTTACAAAATAACGAGCACCAGATAATGTAGGGATTTGAGCAGGTCCCCAAACATCAGAGTAGATAGTTATAAAAGGTGTGGTATTCTTATTATAACTACGTAGATAAGAAATTCTATTGCTCTTTGCCATTTCACAAACGTCACAATTAAACTAAATATTTGTATGTAAAAACAAACTTGGATTCAATTTGCAAAGATAATTAAATGATAGATGACCAAGGCGACGATGCCATAATCAGGCCATATCCTTGTTTCCTTGACTCCTTCCAGTGTTATTTGCCTGACCAGGTATCTGATTATTGGCCAAATCAAGATACTACAAATCTCCACGTCTAATACCATAGCCAAGGGTCCGTTGTGTTGCAATATCCTGAAAAACACATCGATCAAGCCAAAAAATGACATTACAATTCAAAGCTTTTATGAGTTTGCTCACAGATAAAAGATTGGAAGAAAGAGAAGGAACTACAAGCACAATATCAAGATTAATTGAATTTGACACATACATTGATCCTTCGCCGACAACGGGTGCAACTCCTCCATTAGCAGTGAGTATGTGAGGTTGAGGAGAAGAACGAATGGAGAAAAGATTGGTAGAATCGTTGGTCATGTGGTCAGTAGCACCTGTATCAATAATATATATATCATTCATAGCAAGATAAGTGTTGGATAAACCTGCATTAGTAGCCTGGGGAACGGGTGCAGCACTTGTATTTGAAGTAGATGTAGTCACTGCCTCAGCTGTTGTGATAGTAACAAAAGCCTGTCCAATTTTCTTTCGAGGTTTCTTTGTGAAATCTCATCATTCAGGATACCCAATAATTTCATAGCAACGTTGTTTGGAATGTCCCTCCTCACCACAGTGAGTGCAAATATAGTTATTTCCTTTAGTGCCAGATTTTGTCCCTTTACCTTGTTGGGAATTTGCATGGTGTGAGCGGGCAGTCAAGTGAACCATACCATTCGTCTGAACCTTAGGTTCCTCCATAGTCTGCCTCTAGGTGTGATCCTTGCGAACATATGCATAGCATGACTCAAGATCAAGAGGTGGATCTTTTCTCAAAATTTCACTTCGAGCTTGATTGAATTCTGGGTCAAGGCCAGCCAAAAAAATATGAACTCGAAGTCGAGTCATATACATATACAGCAATATGATTACAGCAGCATTATTTTCTTGTGTTTGAACACGAGCATTGATTTCCTAAAATATGCCAATCAGTTCATTGTAATACAAAGATAAGGGTCTACCATTTTGATGAGTAGTAAACAATCTCCGATTCAGTTCAAAGAGTTGCGTTTCATCCGAGCCATCATAAAACGTCTTTGCAACGGCTTCCCATATTTCTTTGGCTGTTTGAAGATGGATAAATTGTTTCATCAAGAGTGGACTCATAGAATCGATAAGCCAACTCTTAACCCGATTATTGTCAAGAAGCCAGGTTTCCAATTGCTTGTCTCCGGAAGGTGATTTCGGTGTTGCACTTGTAAGGAATCCAGATTTGTTTTGAGCTCCAATACACATCTCCATAAGCTGTGACAATAATGGATAATTCGTATCATCTAAGATGATTCCAAATGAAAAAGGGGTGTTATCTTGAACAATGATTCAAGATTCATAAGGGATGAAAGAGGAGGAGAGGTCTTGTTCAGTCATGACTGCAGAGGAAAAACTTCAGTTTCTACGTTAGGTGATGCTCTGATACCATATAGAAAAGATAATGGAGAATAATTCTATTATATTTTCAAGCAATTACAGCCTACATATTTATACTAATTGTGATACAACAAGATCCTATTTTATAGCCTAAACATAAGTCAATCAATTACTACAAATTATTTACACAATCGGTCAAAGTTGACAATAGATTTTTCCTCCTTAGATTGCTCACGCCAACAAATATATATAACACAATTTTAAAATTAATATTACTTTTTTAAATATTTGCTATATATATATATATATATATATATATATATATATATATATATAATATGACTGTTTTCCTGCATTAACAAACGTGAATGTAAACGAATGAATTTGGTCAGCCCCTTTGCCAAAGCCCCACAAAAGCCCACAAAAGAACCACATATTTCGAAGAGAAAGGTCACGAAAAATGAGAGTAGGCCGAAGACTATTTTTCTAGAACTGGATTTCGAAGATGTAGGTGGGTCTGGCCAGTGGTTTAGGCCCAGGTGATGAAACCATCGTCATGGCCTAGCTCTCCCGTTCCTTTTGCTCGCTCCATCAGAGTCTCGACTCTTGGTCCTTGATGCTGCAGTAGAAGCGTTTACAGTTCCCGAGCCCTTTTGATGGTAGAATCGAAGTAAAGCCTCTTCACCTTCGACCTTTTACTATACCTCTCTATGGCTATGAATGAATATGATCGGCGGAAAGGTTTTCTACAGTTTCCAACCCATGCAGTTGCGGTTGCGGTTGTTTCTTGCAACATTTATCTCGCACAAATTTTCTTTACCAGGAAAGACGAGTAGGGGCATCAAGTTCAGTCCTGTTGGCAATAATTCTGCAATGCAAAGCCACAATGTCAGTTTTCTTTACTTTGTCTTTAGTTCATTTGCTACATTTGTTGTAGTCGAGTTTGGGACTTCAAGAATGCTTCGCTATATAAGTTGTGTTTGTCAACAGAAGATATTAGCATCTTCGGGTTGATGTTCTTGATTCTGGGAAGTATGTGTTTTAGTGTATGGAATGAGCTAACTGAGATGTTTAGCTTATTGCAATTGGAATAAATATCAAAAAATGAATAAATTGTTGTTTGTAAATTTGTAATAATCTGCTCCTTGATGAGTTGCACATGAAAATTCCCTGGCATTCTTCTTGTAGCTTACGTAGTCTTTCATTTTGTTGTGATAACCAGTAACTGTTATGCTCGCTATGCAATTGACGGTGTAAATTCTACAATTCAGTGTTAGCTTGCTCACCCCTGTATTTCTATCCGGCTTCTCTATCAGCAAAGATTGAATTTTTGGATTCAAACTTGCGTGTAGTAGTTGTGCTCTTTGTTTTTATGATTTATACTCTGTTTGCACGTTTATAGGTTACTATGGATAGGCGTGCTAGCAGGGTTGCAAAAGGCGGTTATTCATCTACTAGTGCACAAAATTCTCCACAGAAATTGATTGATGGTGCTAAGCAACAAACAGAGTACTTGTTTGATCCTGCAAACGAGGACGACTCTCCTTCACTCTTAGCAAGTGTAAATATGAGTGGTAGGAATAAAAGGAGAACTAGAATTGAATTGGGGACACAGTTTGAGAAAAAATCAGATCAGGGAGTGGAGCAAACTTGTTTGCCACAGCTTAGTGCTTCAATAAAATCAAAGTCTTCTAGCCAGCCAGATGAGATGTCTTTTCCTACTGGTTTCCAAAAGAAGCACTTGCCTTCTCATTCAGATAGACCGCATCTCAGTAGAATCATTCCGGAACAAGGAGAGGGCTTGAAAAGTTCAAGGGACACCAAGTTTAGATCTTATGACATTTGCCTCGCTGATAGCAGCAAGCAAGGTTTTCTGGAACCATCTTTGCCCACATCATCAAGCCAACCACGTGAATCGTCTTGTCCTTCTGATTTTCAGAAGAAGCATTTGCCTTTTCGTTCTGGTAGACCACATCTTCATAGAATTAGTCCTGAACAAGGAATGGGCTTGAGAAATTCAAGGGAAACCGAGTGTAAACCTTTTGACATCTGCCTCTTTGATAACAGGAAGCAAGTTGTTCTGAAACCATCATGGAGACCAAAGAAACCCTCCATTGAAATGAATAGAACCATCATGGAAAATGGAAAAGTATTGAGGCCAGGAATGGTTCTTTTGAAAAGTTACATTCCCCTTAGCCAACAGGTAGAAAAACTTTGGGTTTAAAAGCACTTCTATCAAAGCAATCTTTGGACCTTGTTTACTTCTACTACTTTTATGAAAGTATATTTGTACCTTGTTTGTTACTTTTACTGTTGACATACGTCAGTTATAGCTCAATGGACATAGTTCTGCTGATCAAATTTACTGATTTAGGTTGAAATCATATTGAGATGTCAGGTTGAAATCATATTGAGATGTCGAGAGCTAGGTCTTGGCCCAGGAGGTTTCTACCAGCCTGGTTACCAAGATGGTGCAAAACTAAGTCTACGTATGATGTGCCTTGGTCTGGATTGGGATCCTCAAACAAGAAAATATGGGAGAAGACGCCAGTATGACAATTCAAAGCCACCTGATATTCCTCCTGACTTCATTAAATTGGTTAAGAGAGTGCTGCATGATTCTCATACCCTGATTAAACAGCAGTCAGGAAGAAGTGATGTGGAGGAAATACTTCCTTGTATTTCACCAGACGTATGTATAGTCAACTTTTACACCATCAACGGGCGGCTTGGACTCCATCAGGTTTGTTAGTTTTAGCAGTTTCATTCTCCTTCTATTACTACACATATGTCTTTAAATTGCTATTGCACCTAGAATATGGTCATACACAAGAGAGCAAGTTCATATTATTTAGTGGTCTATAACGTTTTATGCTTTTTTGTATATGATCTGTGAAATTATTTTTGTAACTTCGCATATTAGGAACATCATCAAAGGTTGTCAAAGAGTCTATAGATACCCCTGCACTATCTGCCTGAAAGGCACAAGAATAGGCATAAAGATCTTCGGCACCTTGTTGGACTATCCATTTACAGTTAGCAACTAGTACCTTTTTGTGGATTGGTTTATCTAAATGTAACTTTGTACTTGGTTCTAAAAGTCATACCATGGCCTTTTGATTACAGGACCGGGATGAAAGCAAGGATAGCCTTCTCCGAGGATTACCTGTTGTATCTTTTTCCATTGGTGATTCAGCAGAGTTTTTGTATGGTGATCAGAGAGATATTGACAAAGCTGAGAGTATTTTATTAGAGTCAGGTGACGTGCTGTTATTTGGTGGAAAATCCAGGCATATTTTTCATGGTGTAACCTCCATTATTCCAAAAACAGCCCCACGTACCTTGTCAGAAAATGCAAAACTTCGTCCTGGCCGGCTAAACCTCACTTTCAGACAGCACTGACATGTAAACTTGGATTTATTAGAACATTGAGGGATGATATATAAAGAGATTTTTTATAGTTAATAATTGTGAATGGTCAATAAAAGTCCTGTATAAGACAAGATATTCAAAAATCATATCTTTTCTCTCTGTTTTATCTGTATACAAACTCTTGATTCTAAGTTCAGCTTCCGTGTAACACAGACTAATTGGTGTCAACTTAGTCATTCTGTGACCCATGGATATGCAAGAATTTGATTCTTATCTCTTAGATTTTTACAATCTCTCTGTGTTATTATGCTTTGCTTTCATGTCTATAACTCCATGAACAAGTAAGTGATGTATAGTTTAGAGATTTATAGTTTAGAAGGTCAAGAATTTAATCCGAACAATTTCAAGAAAAACAAGTGTATGGCTATGTTTTAAGGTGATGATATGATGTGACATGAAAGCATTGGAGTACACTTTCTTCACTAGAGGATTCGGGAAATACTTAACAAATCATTGCAGCAGATGGGACCGAAATCAATTCATGTTTCTTCGTTTCTGAGCGCCCATCTTTAGGACGAATCTCACACCTCAATTATAGATGCATCAAAATAGAAACGTCGCAGATGCTATTATGAATCTGTCCAATCTTCTTCCATAGTTTTTCTTATCAGCCGCTTTCAGTTGTTTCATGAAGGCTTTAACTAATCCATTTGATTGCTCCAATAAGAAGACTATAGTGGTTCACACACCAACTAGCACTGTTTTCATCACATAATTGGCGGACATGGAGATGGTGTCCTCCATTGTAACTGCAGCATTTTCACTATTGGACAACATAGAAACGACAGCATGAGCACATTTCTTATATAGTCACATCACTAGATGTAGCAACTCGCAAGTTAACTCCTCCATTTACATTTATATTTCCTTATGATAATTGAAAGCAAACTTGTTAACGTAACTCAATAATAAAGTATTAACAAAATTATTTAATAAAGAAAATATTAAACAAATTTGACACTATAATATAATAAAATACTCGATCAGATAAATATATCATTATAACTCAATAATAGAATATTAACAAAATTGTTTGAGAAATAACGAATTAAATAAATCTATCACCATAATACAACAAAATACTCGATATCTAAAACATATTCGTATGTTTAGGTAGTTGAACAGAAACATATCTGCATGTTTAGGTAATTGAATAGCGACAAAGACAGAAAGGACAGCGGGTGGTAACCCGACCTCCAAAATCTTATAAAAATTTTATATTTTACCTTAAGAAAATAAATTTTACCTTTTGTTGTTTCAAAAACTTTTTAAAATTATAATATTATCTTTTAAAAAATATTTATTCATATAATTTGTCTTTCGAAACCTTAAATTCATGATTCCATCCCTGCCATGGAAGGAACATTCTAGATAATGACTTCATCACCTAACATGCCTAAGAAAGAGGGGAAGAAGATGGAAATCCTACTAGACAAATGAAGTACATCAATTGATTAGGCAATTTTGTCATGTGATTCTGATTCATATACAACTTTATCATTAACAGTCTTGTGGTTGTCATCTTCCTTTAGAACAAGAACATTATAAGGTGATTAAATTATTAGAATTTGAACTTTATCATCAACATATAAAGTGTGACTACTCACTCCATATTCACTTAGCCACAAGTTTTTTGCTTTTGTAACCTCCATTGATTTTGACATCTCTAATCTTAGGTTTTGTAGTTTCAAACCACACAAACCAATTAATGGCTTTGTTAAAGTGAAGTTATGCTTAAAATGCTGGTGAGATGAGATGGGACCCTATTAAAAACATACATTATTTATAATCAATTTATAATTATTCCTTCCGTCCTTATTTATCTGTCACAATTGAAAAGTTTTAGTGCCTCTTTTAATCTGTCACGTTAAAAAATTTAGGTACTATTAATATTAATTTTATTATTATATCCTTATATTAAATAGTTTTGAAAAATGAAAGTGTAATAAATTTATAGAGCGAGTTGAGTAAACAAAATAAGAAAATAATTATAGAGAACATTAAAATTAAGGGTACTTTTGGAATGTATAAATAAAGTTGTATGAATTTAAGAGACTAACTAATTTTTCTTAAATTGTATGAAGTAATTAACTATAACAAAAAGTTGAGCCCCAACCCTAAGGGCCCCCACCGCCCCGCCCCTGGAACTGTGTGGAGGATGTAAATCGAGGAATATGCCTCAGTGACCAGTGTATCTCAGGCTGCCTGTACACCTCTTATTGCTGGAAGGGATTTGCCTCCCTTAGGAATCGAACCCCCACATTTCAACTCAAAGATAAGGCGGGCATCACACCATTTAAAATAATATATTTAAAATAATTATTCCAATCGTTACTCCCGAGATGAGATGGGCTCACATTGTCTCCATTATAATGAAAGTGGCTAAGAAAGTTAGCCAAATACACTGAAAACGATAATTGGTGCTTTGTTTGTTGTTTTTCTAGGAAACAAATTACATAGGGTTATTAGTTCTGGTGCTGCTGCAGCATAATTGAGGGCCCTATTGCTCACTTCACCACTGCATTATAAATCGTCAAGGCTTACCTCTACTCTCAACAAGAATTTTACTGAGATTAAATGTGAATTAAATATTTAATTATTAAATTATTTTTAATAAAATAATAAATTAATAATCGTTTCATTGTCTAATATTCAGATAATTCTATTAATTGGTTTGTCTTCGTCCAAAATAATTCTATAACCAATCTTATTATATTTATATATGTGTGTGTGTGTGAAAATTTTATTGAATATTACATTAATCTCATTCTTCAAAAACTTCAATTATTATTTAAAAAGAAAAAATGTTGACAGTCATGTAAAATGTGAAATTTACAAGGTTACTAAAGACTTTTGCAATAATCAAATTCCCCTTCCCAAGTTTTTTTTTTTTTTTTGGAACTATAATATAAAAGTAAGATGATGAACATTCATGAAAAATATGCTAGTAATGTTAGTAGTATTCTTCGTACTTTCCTTAATGCAACAAAAGAAAATATACTTTGTATTTTGATTAAAATTTTAAAAAAAATGTTTAGAAACAAAAACATCTGATTTTTCTTCTTTTTAATTTTTAAAATAAAATATTTGTATATAAATATATCGAGAGCAAATTATAGATATACTTGGACAAAGAAATGTATCACAATCTAAAATTATTTTATTTTAAAATAATTATAATTTAAATATATTATATTTTTTTCTTTAACCCACTTAGATTTTATTTTCACCTTCCATATTTAAATAAATTTATTTTAATATAATTTTTATTCATTTATACCTTAAATATAATATAAAAAATTGAAGACGTGGCGGCAAATGAAAACGTGAATGATGTGGAATCTGTTGATATATACATACGATTTTGGCATGTTGTTTTCACTCACTTTCCCGCTTTCTTCAGTGGCAGTCGTGAAGTACCCAAATTTGTCAAAAAGACATTAATGGTAATAGGCGACAAGGACCCAAATATTTCCCTTCTCCATCAAAGGACCAAGAAATTATGGTAAACATCGGAATCAATTTGCAGTTCTGGTTGGTGAAAACATATTCTCTCTCCTCTCTTCGAAAATAGAATTCTTTTTTATTAAAATGGCTTCTTTTTAAGATTATTACACGTTAATTGATCTAACAAATTAAGTATGTTCTCATTTGATTTGGACGTATTCTATAAATACATTATTTCTGATAGCGTGTAATTTTTTAATTTCAAAATACTTATTCATAAAGTATATTGCACACCGATTAAGGATATTGAAAACAATACAATAATTTATATAAAGTTCCTATATTAAAAACATGATAGTTATTAGTTGGTGAAAATTCTCAAAAAGCATGAAGAAAGAAGAATTTTGAAAATTTGTACAGTTAACTTAGAATAAATGAGAGTAAACAAAATAAGAAGAAGCTAATCATTAATTTTAGAAATATATATATGAACAAGTATTTTGAAACAAAATAAAAAAGTTTCATGAACAAATATTTTGAAATTGAAGAAATTATATATTAAAAAATATATATACGTCATCAATAGACGCATTCTATAAATAAATAAGTCCCTGTAGAGTGCGTCAAGGCCAAGATGAGGATATCTTCTACGGATTGAATCTATTAATGTAGAATGGTCTCAAATAAGGCGATTCTAATTAAACAACTTAAAAATATGTATATTATAAATATGATAAACTTTTAGTAGTTCTGTGTAAAAGTATATTAAAGAGGACAACTTATATAATATGATATAATATAGGATAATTTTATAATTTTTATAAAATTTTGGATGGACAAAATATAACATTTAAAAGGACTTTTTTTTTAAAAAAAAGTTTTAGAGGATAGGTGTTACACCGTCATCTCTATCTCTATAACCAAGCACGCATACACATATATATATATATATATATATATATATATATAAAGAAGTTTTATATATGTATAAGATAAAATTGAATACGTGCTTATATTTTAGAAAAAAATAAGTATATATTTTATTATAATATTTATAACTAATACACTAAGGCTCTAAGTGGATTAAGATCTTTTTAATTTTATTTTTAAATTAAAATTTTATTTTAATTTAAATATATTATTATTTTATATTTTTTCGTATGTTTTCACAACATATTGTAAGTTTCACTTATTTAATAATTTTTTATTAAAAATTATCTTAATCTAATTTGATAAATTATTGTCCACTTATACTCTAAATTAAAACGATAAAACGATAATTTTTTATTAAAATAATTTTAACACACGATCACTTCCTTCTTATTAAAATTTTAACTGTTTTAATTTTCCCGTAAAATTATGGTTAAACTTCCGTGTGGAAAATGCAAAATTGTGCGGCTCCAATCCAATCCTACCTACAGCAAGTCGTAGAATATGCCAACTATCTATATATATATATATATATATATATATATATATATATGTTACCATATGGGAGCTCAAGTTTTCATAATTGCACCTGCATTGCTCTGTTCCTATTCTTCTGTCCCTCCCATACCCTCTGTTCTCTTTCCATCATCTTGCCTGCGATTCTGCTGTCGTTGAAGCAGTGAAAGTTAGAGAAAACGGAAAGAAAGGAAAGGTTTCAGAGGGCTAAATTTGAAAGATGCAGAGGTTTGGACTGAGAAAGGCAGAATGGGGAAGATGCTTTCAAGGTTGGCGACCACGACGCTGCCATTCTGGGCTTGCACAAGCGTCGGAAAGGACACGTCTTTCCGAGAATGATGATGTCCGGGTACCCAAAATGCCTCCTTTCGATTACTCTCCACCGCCGTACACCGGCCCGACTCTGGACGAGATTTTTAAGAAGAGAAAAGAATTTCTCAGCCCTTCCATGTTCCACTTCTACAAAAAACCCGTGAGTAATTAATCGCCTGATAAAGACTTCTGTCCACCACCGTTTTAGCTTCTTCTTCAATCTTTTTTTCTATCCTCGGGCTTTGAACCTTTGATTTGTTTATATTATCTCGTCCCCCTGGCTTGCATGTGTGTTTTGATCTTGATAAACAACGTTGCTTTTCACCTTATTTTTATATTGTACTGATCTTTTTTCTTCATTTTTACCATTTTGTTCATTTTTACGATGTGTTTGTTGGTCAATGCATGGATTTGGCATCAAGATATCTGGAACTTTTTTGATACGCAGTATATCTGAAAGTTGGGCAACAATGTTCTTAATCTAATGCCATTCGAAATCCGTTGGTTATTTACAGTTTGCAATAACAACTTTGCTAATGTATCAAACTGGTAATTAGATAAAGACAGAATTTTTATTACCCATAAATGTGGTATATCCAAGGCTAATGTACTGTAGTTTCTATAAATAGCTTCAATTGTAAAGATTAGTACTAGTCTGGACCAATCAAGTGAGGGGGAGCCCTTCACGTTCTGTCCACCAATGGATTGTCCCAATTTTTTGGTGGTCAATCAGTTCTCTCTTCAAATCCAATTTCCTTCTAAGTTTGGTGCACGGAAATGTATCCTGGAACTAAACTTTGATGTGGGAATTCTGTATGCAGATAAACGTGGTACATGGAAAGATGCAGTACTTGTTTGATGAAAACGGCCGTAGATACCTTGATGCTTTTGGAGGGATTGCTACTATTAATTGTGGACACTGCCACCCTGATGTCGTCGAGGCCATTGTCAACCAGACTAAGACCTTACAACATTCAACTATTTTGTACTTTAATCATGCAATCGCTGATTTTGCCGAGGCTCTGGCCTCTACATTACCTGGCGATCTCAAGGTTATTCTCATTATACAACATCCAGAACTGATTAGCAGAGTGTGACACGTTTGTTATTTTTACAATTGTATATTCTAGCCATTGAAGAGCCTTTGTTTTTAATATTTGATAAAATGTCTATACAGGTAGTCTTTTTTACAAATTCTGGGACAGAGGCTAATGAGTTGGCAATGATGATGGCTCGATTATACACGGGATGTCATGATATTATATCTCTTAGAAATGCCTACCATGGAAATGCAGCTGGAACTATGGGTGCTACTGCACAGTGCAACTGGAAATTCAATGTTATACAGGTACAGGGCCATTTCCAACTAATCCATTTCTTTGGATGCATGGAAGAACAAACTTCTTTTGCTTATTTCATTTTGTAGTTGAACGCTTGTGGCCCAGAAACACAAATGAGCTAGTTACCAGAAGAGAACTACTTGACTCCACAAGCTTTTAGCAATTGGAATTAGCATCCATCTCATAAACTTGCTACATTACAAACCTTGTGATTTATGCAAGATTGAGAAAAGTTTGTTAGAGGATATACTTCGTAGACAATCCAGGCACATGAATTTTTTGCCTCCTTGAATATTTCATAAAAACATGATAGAGGTTTTGTGTAGCATTCAGAGGAAATAGAGAAGAAATCATTCTTAATTTCTTGGACTATAATGTGATGTGATATAAATTTACGTCAACATTCTAGAGCTCAGCATGAAGTTTCTGCAATTAAGCATGTGCTATCTAAGGATCATAAAAGAGATCAAGGACAATCAAAAGGGCATTCTATTGTGAAATTCAGATAATAGCCTTATAGTCTTACAGTTCTTCATTCTATATTGTTTCACCATGGGGGAAATTAGCAAATAATTACCCCTGACAAAACGTCAAGCCATGAGTTCCAAGAACCATGTAAATTAGGGGTTTGTATGCACACTAATAGACAGCTATATGTTGTAGCAGTCTTGTGGACTTGAGTTAAGCTGTTATCTGCAAAAGAATTATGAGAAATGATAGATTAAAAATATGGAAAATTTGAAATTTACTAGAATTAAAAGAAAGATATGAAAGTTTTATGCACAATGGAGAAATAGAAAAGTAAATTGCTGGTGAAGTCGTCCATAAAGTGCACAATAAAGGTGTCATTTTCTTCTATTTCATGAGGTCAGGAAACTAAGCTATGCCGAAGTTCTTTTCAAATTCTGCATTGAGCTCCTAAAGGTGTTGGAAAAGGAACAAAATTCTTCAAGGGTTTATCATGAAATGGTTTAAGCAAATTTAACTAATTGATCACTATAACCTTGTTTAAGGATTCAGCTTAAAGCATATTATTGATTCTATTAACCAAAATCCAGAAACAGTATGCAGAAGAGATGGGACCTGATTTTTATGTTGTTTTCCCTTTCCTACTTTGTTTCATTTGGTCAACAGAGTGGAGTTCACCATGCGCTGAATCCCGACCCATATAGAGGTGTATTTGGTTCAGATGGGAAACAATATGCTAAAGATGTTCAAGATCTTATTCAGTTTTCAACTTCTGGCCGTGTTGCTGCTTTTATGTCGGAAGCGATACAGGTTAAATTGCCTAAATTGACTTGAATGTCATTTTTCTTTCTAGTTTCTACAATTAAAACTGCACTTTTGGATTTTCACTTCAGCTCAACTGTGGTTTGGGTATAGGGAGTCGGTGGAATAATTGAATTGGCTCCTGGGTACTTGCCTGCTGTATACAGCAGTATCAAGGAAGCAGGGGGCCTATGCATAGCTGATGAGGTTCAGGCTGGATTTGCTCGCACTGGAAGTCATTTCTGGGGTTTTGAGAGCCATGGAGTCATTCCTGACATAGTAACGATGGCTAAGGTTAATCTTCTCAACCACTTGTTAGAGTGAATAGAATTTTCTTCATCTCAGTTTCAATTTGCAATTTTTCTGCCATTGCTTCCAAATTAATGCAATTTCCTGCGTATCCTTTCTAAATGACTGATCCCTATCTGGCTAAATATCCCACTTACAGGGCATTGGAAATGGGATTCCACTGGGTGCAGTGATTACTACCCCTGTGGTTTCTGAGGTATTGACTCGTCGCAGCTATTTCAACACCTTTGGAGGAAATCCTGTATGTACTTCAGCGGGACATGCAGTTCTCAAAGTGATTCAGAAGGAAAAACTCCAGAAGAATGCACACGTTGTTGGTTCCTACCTAAAAGAACGCCTTGTTTCCCTCAAAGATAAGCATGAAAGTATCAATCCTATCCTTTCACATTTGATAATGTTCTCAACCTTTCTCTTGTATTGTTTCCTTTTCTTTTTCTTGACTTAAATGCTTCTTATTTTCATTCATATGAAATAAAAGATATTGCAAGTTATCATAGTCGAATGTATTAGAGTTCTGTCCTCAATTTGAAAAGAAATGTTATTTATATAAGCTGGTTAATTTGTTGCGCAGTAATCGGTGATGTCAGGGGAAGAGGACTGATGCTTGGGGTAGAACTGGTCACGGACCGCAAACTAAAAACACCTGCAAAAGTTGAAATTCTTCATATCATGGAGCAGATGAAAGGTATCTGATACAGTTTGCCTCGTTTATTTTTGGATTTTAGCTTATTCCTAGAAATTAATCTTACTGTTTGTGATTCAAAGACATGGGAGTACTGGTCGGCAAAGGAGGATTCTATGGAAATGTTTTCAGAATTACACCTCCCCTTTGTTTCACCAAGCAAGATGGTGGTATGTCAGCAACTCAACATTCATTTCCCGATCCGAAAACACATTCTTCTTGTTTAGTATTTCACTTACTAAACTTATTTCTCTAATATGCTCATGGGGACTTGGATCTTTGCAGACTTTTTCGTGGATGTCATGGATCATGCAATGTCCAAGATATGAAGATGCTGTATCATTTCTTGGAATTGTCATTTGAATACGTAGCTCTTTAGGACTACCTAGGAGCTTGAATCTCATAGTCAGCCTCTAAATTCCTTGTATGGTACTTTTCTGCATATCTGTTAATAAACTATCTTATCTGCAAACAAGTTAATGATGAAATTACCATGTAATTGTAGGCCTGCTCTGCTATGTCGCCGTGACCTGATGATTATCTAATGAGTCAACATCTCGTTGTCTCCATATCGCTTGGTCTTGATCGCTTTCTCTTGTTTTCTTTGTGTTTTTTTCTTCCCCCTTTATCATCTGTATATTAGCACTAAACTATCTATAAACCAACCATATGCCTTTAATAACTCCAGAATTTCCCCAGTTACAGTTGCACTTTCTGTGCTCAACCGGAGTGAAGTGAAACTCAAGAAGGGGTTGGTTTTGAGTCGATGGAGATTTAGCTCAAATGTGTTGTACCTATGTTATTTGAAATGCAAAGTAGGTTTTTTCTGGCTAGAGTTTACCAGTGATCAAGCGGGCAAACCAAGCAAACCAAAATGTGTTCTGAAACTGAACTGAGACACTTTTGATCTGTGCTTCAATCTGCATTCTACAATAGTAGTAAACTAAGAAACTGCAGCTGCAAATGACTCGTTATGAGCTTTTTGTTGTATTCTTTCTATGCTTAACGGGCTTTAATCTTTTCCATCTCTTTCTATGAGATTTATTTATATTGTGTATGTGTATCAATCCAAGTACAATTATACACACCACCACGATATAATTCCAAAATCATTCCATAATCATGCATAGACATGTAAGTTCCTTCGCTACAAGAAAAGGGAAAATGATATGAGCTCAAAAAAGGATAGTGGCATAACAAGCAGGGTATGTAGGCCACAAGAAAAATATAAGAACACTTAAGATTTCTGATTTTAAGCATCATTAAAACAATAATTCAAGTGTTCATGTGCTTTACTCATAATAAAAGAAATTTAATTGTATTAAAAGTTTGATTCATAATAAGAGAAATTTACTTATATTAAAAGACTTATAGATTTTAGACTGTTAAGATTTTATTTATATGAAATAGTTTAAAACGTTCTATTACTTATAAAATAAGACGGATTAATAGTCTTGCCTACATATCTTGCCATCCTGGGACATACATCAACTCTCATCCTGGCTCATTCTTGTGGATCTTGATTAGAACTAGCTAGCAGGAATCAAATATAAAGTTCGATTAAAACGAAGTACATATGTGTTTTGTAATCCAGTTATTGCTAGTAAAAGATGCTAAGATCTTTTTACACCTCTCCCAGTAGCCCCCTACGCGATCAATTTGATTCTCAAATTAGGGACAGTCTCAGGATAAAAGCTGCTAGTTTGGAACACAAGACGCCTAGTAGTAGTAGAAGAAGAAGAAAAATTGCACCCCCAATGAGCAAAATGCATAGCCACATTCCAGAGATCAAAAGTTACCTTGTAAGTGCAGCAAAGAACTTGACCTCATCCCAGATAATTTCTAGCATATTGGTATTAGGAAATTGCGAATCCTAAAGTTTTGCAACCTTAAATCGAGGGAATGCATATAATCAAAGGAAAAGCCAAGCAAACACATAGTAAAACTTGATGCAACAATATGAATATTGTGTTGCGATGCATCAATGATACTGAATCTATCCCATTCAAGAAAAGATCAGAATCATTATTGCTTAACCAAAAAATGAGGAATGAACTCCAAATTATTAGAGGTTTAATTACAGAAACTGATAAAACTCCAGTCTATATATCTATGGACGTTGACTTACATTCGACACATTCATAGGATGTGCCGACTGCCAAGCCTAGGAAACGAAAAGCGCAGCGTACAGATGCAGAATTCAGGTCTAGCGATCATGTCGTACAAACATGGATGACATGGGTGAGTGGCGGCCAGGAATTGTATTAGCAGATCGATGCAGAAACAAGCCCGAAAACCGAACCACTGAACTTAGAATCGAAGCCACGTCCACCAGCACAAATGCAAAGTCACGATATACGCTCATGCTCTTCCTCAACACTACATGCATCAGTATCGAGAAAACATCCTTAAATCTAGACATGGTTTGGTTCTTGGATTGCTTTCTCTTCTCTTGCTTTCTTCCCGAGTCACATCTGAATCTTTCAACTAGTATTCAATCAATTTCTTGATCTTTACACCCTTTGGTATGCCTCAAAAATTTCAAGCGAGTACACCCCACAATGAAAATGATTCAGCTGTAAGTGATTTCTTTCTTCATCACTCAACCAGGCAAGAACAATACCTGACTCGTAAACCCTATCAACAGAGCTGGATCATGAGTAGATGAAACACTAGGAATGCAGTAATTCGCCACAGTTGTGCAGAGGAGAACTGGAGAAGGCGGATTAGGTAGTATATGATCTTGCTTCTAGCATTAAGAAATCTTGGTGGGGGCACAAGAGAGAGGGTAGTGATGATGTCAGGTGGCGAAGGGTTTTGGTAAAGAAGATGAAGAAATGTGCACATAATGTTCTCATTGTAAGGTGGCCATGTTGTGTTATGTTGTCTGTACATATAATCCCATAGACTTTGGCTGAAATATGTCGACATTTCCTCTTACCGTTCACTGTAGCTTCGGTGAACATAAATTGATTGATTTGAATCGTTCAAATTTATATTGATCAAGTTATTATAATATATTGACCAAGTTATTTATAAGATATGTCGATAATAATAATAATAATTTAAAATATATATTGAGAATATATTTTACTTTATTAATAATAATATTAGTATACAAATGTATAGTGCAATATGTTTTATGTTTATTATTATTGTATATATAAAAAAATGGAAATATAATTTATTATTTTTCTACTTAATTGAGATATCATATGAGAAGGTTTATGTTTGTGTAATGAGGTATATTATGAAAAGCCTGGCGGGGTGCCCTAAAATCATTTCAGACAACTTTGCTATGTAAACAAATATGAAAAAAAAAAGTACTGTAATAAGAAAAAATGAAAGAAATTGGACATATAATTAAATATATTCGATCACCAATTGGTAGGATAATAATTCGTCTACCCTCTATTAATTGGATATTTTATGAATTGATGGGAATATAAAACTTGTCAATTAATTAAATGTATTATAATATGATAATATTGGACCTATAGACAAATGAAACGTTTTATAATGATAACTGCAGCCCAAGCCCTGGCTTATAGTGTTGGATTTATAAGCGAATGGATCATTTCATAGTAACTAGATTCCTGTATGGATAATGACATCGAATTTAATTTGATCTAAATTTTTATTTTTAAAAAAATATTTAAAAATAAATTATAGTAAAAGATGGAAGCAAGCTTGAGTTTAGTGGGCCTTATGTTTTTTGTCTTTGATGATTTTAGGCCAGAAACGAATGGGTAGTGCTTCTTGAAACCCAATTCAGTTATTATTCAGATGGCCAAGAAAACTCGTGGGCCCAATCAATCTCCAGAACTCTTCATTCTCATCCACCAGCCCCATGGAGAAATTGAATCCCTAAATATGGGACAAGGATACGAAAGTTAATCTAATCTAGGCATAGATAGATGCAGGCGCAGCGTTGACAACAGAAAAGCCCAGTCTTGGGGACACCTTTGAGAGACCATCGGCTGATGCTTTTACAGCCTTTTTTCAAGAGACTGTATAATGTTCATTCCCCCTGAACATGCTGAGGTTTTGTAGTTACCTAAGCGCCGCGTAATGATTCTGTGGACGGTCTTGATTTTAAATCGCGTATTTATTTTAACTTATGAAAAAACACGTTGAGAATTACTTTAAATATTTATTAATTTAATATGTTTTAGATATGAATATTTTGATTTAAGTCTTTTTATATAATATCTCATATTGATAAAGTTTTTATGATGGTAAAAAGATTCTTTCATCGCGTTCAAAAAAAAAATGCATAAAAGAAAGAGGAGGAATAATCAAAAGTCCTCCCAACCAAAGAACACTTCCTGCATGGTTTTGGGATCTCTTTGGAATCCTATGATCATCCATTCCATAAGTATTACCAGCTTTCCAATTATGTTAGTAGTTTTCTAATTATTGATTCATCGATTTAAATCTTCTGGTATAATATTTGATATTGATAAAATTATTAAAATGATAACATGTTTTTTCCGTCCAAACAAAAAAAAAAAAATATACATAAAAGAAAGAGGAGGAATAATCAAAAGTCCTCCCAACCAAAGAAGTCGTCCTCCATGGTTATAGGATCTCTTTGGAATCCTATGATCATCCATTCCAGAAGTGTTGCCAGCTTTCCAATTATGTCATCAGTGACCTTAGCAAACACACCATCAAATGGAAAATGAAAGCAGCAAAAGGACCTCCTCATTTCCAAATTTTCCACAAAGTGCAACGATTCATAATTAAAATTGATGTGTCTTTGAACGTTAAGATATTGCAATTTGACAAAATGAGTCAAGCTTGAAAGCTTTTGTGACTTTTAAAACTGCTCTCAGGGGCATGTGGAGCACGAGAAAGTCCCATTCCCATGGCAGCATGCACTAGCAGAGCAAGAGAGGCTCTTCCCTGTTGTCCTGAAAATGAAGTTTAGAAATCATGGCTCCTATGCTGCCGCGAAGCCATGGCCGGGAGTGGGGTAGCCGGAGCGGATCACAGATATTGATTTTCAGATATGGACGTTTTCTCCTCGTAGAATAACTGTGGAAGTGTGTAGCGCTGCACCTATTCTTGTCTTGTACTGTTCTTTCTCTTTTCTTTTCGTCCTTTTGTACGGCATGCAAAAGGCAATGAGAAAATGTTCCGACATTGAATTCATTGTACATTTTTTTTTAATAAAAAAATCCTGTAAATCACCCAATAAATTTTATAAAGAAAAGTTTTATACCAAAAACTCATATTGTATAAAAAATTTAAACTTGAGACGATAATAAAAAAATCACTCATATTTATTATCTCGTTTAACTTCTTAACAATTCAAGTATAAATATCTTATATAATAATTAAGTAGCTAAATATTTAATTTATTATATATATATTATAGATCAATTATAACATACTTTATCGTGATTTATTTAAATTAATTTATATTTTTATAATTTTTTATTAATTAAAATTATAAAATAAATTTCATCTAATACACATCTAAAATAACGATTGCGAACCCTCCCCTACCGATAAAACAAAAAGACACGGTAAGGGAAAGAAAACCAAAGATTGAGGAGAAATGACTGTAGCTATAGCTTTTACGATCTTCTTTGTCATGTCGTCTGGGTAAATATGACCGTTGAGAGTCTCATGATTCTGTCCTTTGAATTGCCGGTGGGCTTTGCGGCTGCACAGAACCCACTTATTTTTCATTGCGTGATGTTTTGGTTGGCCTTCAAGATCAACTGAGAATCAAAGAACAGAGCCATCTCACTTGGGAAATTCCCACGTTTAGTCTCTTCCAGGCGTGCTAACTTCACCATTGTTACCTTTGCAACTTGCAGCCATGACTTTCTGCGATCTTAAGGGGAAAAGCCTCACCAAACAGATGACAGATAATGTCTCGAAAGATCCACCTATATATATATATATATATATATATGTTATATTTTTAAGATAATAATTTTTACAAATATATTTATTTAACAATACAATTTTAATCATCGACACAAGATAAATCATAGAGTGTGTATTGCTATATGTACTTTAAAGAGGTGACTTTAACCTGACCTCAATCATAAGAATAATTTGATAAAATTCAATTTTATACCTGACTTTAACTTTATGGATAATTTAGCTTAATTTGATTTTGTAAGTATTAACTTGCAGCATAAATACTATTAAGACCACGAACCACTAAATTATATCTCGAGATAAATATTTTCATATTTTTTACGATTTATTTAGTAAAAAATAAAATTAATACGCACACGAAAATATCTAATTTGAGAATATTAATCATTGAATATTTATCTACAAAACTCCTATAAAAGTAAATTTTGTAGGGATAAATTTGAGTTTCCTTTTGTAATTATAGTTTCAATACTGTAATTAGGAAGAAACTTTTCTCCATTTAAACCAAAATTTCAATTTTTAAAATAATATTAATTTAAATAATTTTTATTTTTAAAAAATTATTATATACTCACAATACATAATATTTTTTTATATTAATAATTAAATTTCACATTTAATAATATTTTATTAAATATTAATAAACTTATTGTGAGCTTGTAAGCTAGGTAATTATGACATTTGCGTCTGGAGAATTCATGCTGTCTTTAACCTTTGCATGTCATGATGTGGGAATTCAACAAGGAGGTTTTCACAGGAGACTAAGAAGGACACGTGTACCTGAAAACTTCCTTTGAGACCTAAACAAATCAAATGCTCAATCATTAACTTTGTATCCAATACTTAACCGATTAGGACTTAGCAGTTAGTAGTGTCCTGACAGGTACGTCTATATTTGCTCGTGCATTTTCACATTACTATTTTTAGATGCTTTTTCCATTTCAAATATCATTTACGTTATTATTTGGAATAAATGATCGAAAGTGATAACATAGTTATTCAGTTAATTATCGATATTATCTACTGAAAAGTAAATTTTAATTTCGGTTTATGTTATATTTTTTTTATATAATAAAAAAATAATAAATAAAGTCATATTTTATAAATTGTAAGTCGTAACTCTGTTATTAAAATTCTTATTGCTAAATTTATAAGTTTTCGAGTTCAATATTTTTTTAATGTATTTCCATCCACTCTTTCTTGTAAAGTTGTTTAAGTTTTTTTTATCATAAATTTTTAAAATTTTTGAAATCACAAAAACATTAAACGCGTAAGATATCGTGAAATGTTAGATTTAATTAAAATTTACGGACAACTATATTTAAGCTATTTAAATTTATATTCCCTCCGTCCCTATCTATCTGTCACAATTGAAAAGTTTTTGTACTATCTTTTGTTATCTATCACATTGAAAAAATTTAGGTGCCATTAATGTTAATTTTACTGCTATACTTTTATATTAAATAATTTTAAAAAATGAAAATGTAATAACTTTAGAGAGAGAGAGTTGAGCAAATAAAGTAAGAAAATAATTGCGAATAACATTAAATTTAAAGGTACTTTTGGAATGTATAAACAAAGTTGTATAAATTTAAGAAATTAACTATTTTTTCTTAAACGGTGTGAAGTAGTTAACTATGACAGATAAATATGAATATAGAGATTAATACATTATTTAGATATAAACGTGACTTTAATTTTCTTTTTAAACTTTCAAAACTATTGCCAACAGCATCTTATTTTCCTCCTCCTCTTGTTGTTCCCCTCTCCTCTGTGCGATTAGGGCAAGAAAAATGGTTAGAGAATCAGTTTATATAACCTAAGAATTAGTTTATTCTTGTCAAAAAAAAGAGCACAAAAACATAATAATATCTTAAAGCTCTTATCAAGATCCCCTTCTAATGAATATTGAAATTGGGATCATCTCAATTCTAATTCTTGGCATAAAATGTATAGCCGGCTATAGTTAGAATCTTCCATGCATTCCCTGCCAGTTCTATCATCGCATGCTCTTAGGTGCTCACTTTGTTTTTTTCTCTTATGCCAGTTTGACCTTAACATCCACAAGACAAGAAATAAAGTACAAAAAGTAATATTTGTTATTATATATAAAATATCCGATACGTGATACTTATATATTATAATAAACATAAATTTAAAATAAAATTTCAATCGATAATATCTCCGTATAATATCAAGAATCTCGATCATTTTATTTTCTTGTATAATACTTCAAAACACTTGTCTAGACTTTAGAATTTGGGATACTTGGAGCTAGTATCTTAGGGTGTAATTGGATTAGAAAATTTATCTTAATTTAAAATAATTATAATTTAAATAATTTTTATTTTTTAAAATTATTATATACCTACAACATATCATTTTTTTTACTCTATTTAAATTTTACATTGACTCTATATATTTAATAAATTTTTATTATATTCAAATAAATTTATCTCAAAATTATTACTATCTAAATATTTATTCCTTTAATGTGTGGGAAGGTTAAGGCTTTACTTGGATTGACTTTTTTTTATTTCAAATTAAAATTAAATGTATTACTTTATCCGTCCTCCTTTATCTGTCAATTTTAACCGATTCACAAGTTATAAGAAAAATAAGATTTTTCGATTAATTAATCAACATTTTCTATTTTACCTTCAGACAATCTCTCTTTTTTATTAAAAAGTAATTAAATTCTAAAGATTTATGTGTTATAAGCAGAATATTTGTGAAAAAATATTCATCGTATTAAAAAAATATTTGTGAAAAAATAACAATTAATATAGCTTTAATTTGTTAATAAGACAGATAAATTAAGATAAAATTGTAATTAAAATAAATATATAAAAAGAGACAAAAAGAATATTACTTTATACAATTTTTATTTTTATGAAATGTTATTCATTTAAAACAAATCATATTCTTTCTTTGAATCTCACGTAATCTTATATATTTAATTTTAATTTTTTTATAAAATTTAATTCAAATTAATTTTTATCTATTTATATTATAAATAAGGGTCTTTTTCATGGTTCGGAGTAAGAGTTGGTGGACTTGAGAGGCCGACGTGGGGAGGGGGCGGGGGGGGGGGGGTGTAATTTTGGCTATGGAGGCAGACTTGGTAGGAGCAGCTTGTGTTCGGGAAACTGCAAAATACAGCTGGTACCATAATGGCATTTTATCTGGCAGGACAGGAGGTTGATGATGTGTCAAAGTAGTTTGGTGAAATGGATACAGCTCATTTCCAGAAAAGGGGAAAAACAGAATGAATATGAATAATTACAAAGAAAAATTTGAAAAAAAAATTTAAAAAACAAAATATTATTTTTCTTTTTTGTGAATTGATTTCTTAGACTATAAGATGGCCATTGCACAAATAGTAAACTTTAATAATATCATAAGGATAATAATTATAAATTATGTAATATAAAATATAAATTTTAGTAAATTATATTATATGTATTATATATTATAATTTAAATATAATATTAGACATGCAAAATATTTTCATTGGTCAAAGATAGGCTGCGGTCCTCTGCTTACTGGAAAATAAAAATAGAATTTAATGAAAAAAGAAAAAAAAATCATTTTGGGAAATGAGGAAAAAGGAAAATAAAACTAGTGGATGCATTGCGTATATACTTTCTCTCTCTATATTTTGATTTTCCCCTCAGCTTCTCTCTCTTTTCTTAGCTTCAACAGCCGCACTGCTCTTTTTCCTGTACATGCGCCTCCATCAACAACGCCACCATCACTCTGTACGTGTTCTAGGGTTTTCTCTTCCGCTTTTCCGAGCTGGATTCTCCTTCTGTTCACCTCCCAATCTCCAAGCGCTTACGGCGCTGGTTCAGTGGCTTTGTTGATTGATTCTCAATCTAAATCTTAATTCTCAATCCAATATCTCTCTGTTTCTCACTCTGTTTTCAACTCAGCTCCTTCTTATTTCTTTTTAAACCCTGTTTCTGACCGTTATTTACCGCCCAAACCTAGGGTTAGGGTTGTGGGAGAAATTGATTTTGTCGATCTCTCTTATGAGTTGCAGTCCAAAATCTGTTCGATTAGGGCAGGGGTAAGGGAGGGAGAGAGTGTGTGTCTCTGCATTTGAATGGCATTGGGGGATTTGATGGCGTCTAGGTTTTCTCATTCATCCTCGGCAGTTGCGGTGGTGGCAAATCATTTCGATGATTGTGTGAATATTACTAGTAGTAATAGTATTAGTAATCATGAGGACGGGGAAAGAAATGTTAGGGATTCGGACACGGCTAGCAGTAGTTACGGTGGTGGTGCTGTGATGACGACGACAAGCATGGCCTATTTGCCCCAGACAGTTGTCTTGTGTGAGCTGCGGCACGAGGCTTTCGAGGGCAGCGTCCCCTCTGGACCTTCTGATAGTGGTTTGGTCTCCAAATGGCGGCCAAGGGACCGAGTAAGCTGTCCCTCTGTTTCCATTCTTGTTCCCAGTGTTCTGTTTATTGATGCATTCAGCTCAGGTGCATCGATCTTGAGGTGCTTAATTTGACATTTCTCACGGATGACGATTTAGTCTTCAGTTTGGGAAGTAGAATAGCTGCTTTTGTTTGTTTTTAGTAATTTAGTAGAGGAATTCAAATGTATGATTTTGTTTTTGCTATCTTAGATTAGAACTTTATTGTGGGAAGGCTCTTTCTGACTAGTTTCTGCAGCAATATCCTCAGTGTTCCTGTGGTTAAGCATTGTGCTTATGATGTGCGAATATTATAGCATTTGGGTTTCTGTATTGCATTAGCCGAAAGCAATGGGGTCCTAATGTTTTCTGGCATGCTGAGATTCAGATCTTTAGTTTCAGGATAATGTGGCCTATCACCATATTTATAGGAAACAAAATCTGATCATCTTTTCTTGTGATATTGTTGCTTCATTTTTCATGCTAGTGATGTATGTGGTAAGGATTTAAGGAAGACAAGTGAAATAGGAATGTAGCTCGTCTCCTTAGTGTACAGATGATGTTTAATTAGTTCTGGGTGACACAACTCATTTAGGTGACTTATCTTTCGAAAATGTTACTTAATTTTCCAAGATTAGTTCTTCTAGTGTGCTTTTTGGAATGTAGTGAGAGTTTTCACTTATCATTTGTGCAATTCCTTTGCTGATTAACGTGCATCAAGTATAAGTTGCTTTTATTTTGTGTGGAAAAATGATGAAATTGTCTTCTATGTGGCAAAGTAGTTAATTTTATAGAAGTTCTGTTACTTGTGCATCAATTGGTTTGTGGAAAAGGAAAACCTTGGATGAACAGTGACCCAAAAATGGAAATGTGGATATGCAACTTGGGTTGGAGGGAGTATCTTCCTTGAAAGTGAATTTTACCCTGTTATGCCTTTTTGCCGTTTTAAAGAACTAGTCTGCTTAACTTAATATTTGCAATTGGTTTTAAATGGTAAACTTTTGCTTCCCTTTAGAGGTTCATTTGCTTGAAAATTGGGTGAACAATGACAAGCATGCAACTTGGGCTGGAGGGAGTATCTTTTTGAAAGAGAATTTCACTTTATTATGTTGCTTTGGCCATTTTAAAGAACTGTTCTGCTTAAGTTAATATTTGGAATTGGTATTGAATGGTAAACTCTATCTTTCTCTTTAGAGGTTCAATAGCTTGAAAGTTGGGTGAATGATGACAAGTGTGGGATAGTATTTAAAAAAAAAAAAAATTATTTATGATTTTTTTTTTTTGGGTGTGTGCGTGCATGTGCGTGTGCGTGTGGTGTATTCAAATGTAGACACACAATTTTGGCTGCTGATTGCCTTATAAATTAATTTCTTGCTTAGACTTGGGATTCTAAATCATTCAGTGTGATCTTTTTTCTAGTTCCAAAATAAAGCATTTTCCACGTTGCTCGTTTTAAAATACTGTTCATGTTCCTTGAGTGTTATCCTGTATTGTTATTCGTAAAAGACTATTTGTTGCAACGATTAAGCTACTTTCTTATATATGTAGCGTTTCAATGAGTACCATTTGGTTCTGTGTATTCACCCCTTCAATGTACATGTTCCTGAACTAAATGTTACATGTCTTCAGCTGTTGACTTCAAAATATTGCGAAATCAAACTGAGACACTTTATTTGGATGAAGGAAGGGTTTAAGGAGATTGGTGAAATTGATGACGGTTACTTAAGGTTCTTGTGTAACATGTTGTTTGATCATATCATTTTCCGTGGGGCATATAATTTTGTCATCTTCAGGGCTTATTTTTTCAAAATGTTTTAATCTCTGTTCATGGTACTTGATCCAGTAGTCGCTACTATAGAGGAATTGAATGCCAGCTCAAAGAATTGGGATGGGGCTCTTTTGTGAAATTGGGGATCTAGTTTGGGTTGAGAATTTTGTTTTAATTTGATGTTCACGTGGAGGAATGGAGTTTGCAAGTACGAAGGGAATCTAGATATTTGTGATTGAGCTACATCAGTTATTCATATGAATGGACTAAATAGTGTACTCATAATGATGCGATCATAGATTAGTAGTGGCACTGGGAAGGAAATGTTGGATATGGTGAAAGAAGTTATTTTGTGGCATAACCAATGGTTTGGTTATGGCAAGGATCACAGTAGGGATTTTGGAAGTTAGGTAAATGTCCAATGCATTTATAGCAGCATTATTCTATACCAAGGTCCTGAATTTACAAAAATATTGATGATTGGAGGACTTATATGATGATGTCATGGAAAAAACGAAACTGGCCTTTGACATTTGGCATCACTATGGTTTCAATTATGTTAAGACTGACAGGTCCGCTGTGGATGTAGTATGACAACTGGTAGTTCAGAATCACTGTGGTGATGAAAGTTTCCTTTTTTTTTTTGGGTGGATATCTGACTGTTTTACTTTCTTTGTTTGGTTGGTATCGTTGGTCAATTATATTTTTTGAAAATAGTTAGTGTCTCATTGCAAACCTATTGATGCATTCAGGGGATTTAGTTTGTGAAGTTGATGTGCAAATGTTTCATTGGTGCATTGAGAAGTTAAGATGATAAAGTTGTGGGTTTGGGTACCTCAAATGAATTGCAATCCTCAAAAACCTTGCTTTGTCCTTGCACTGAACAGCAAAATCACGATGCATGTGACTGAATCAGATTTGGTTGAAATAGCCTTTTCATGCCATATTATAGTATTGGAACTTTGTTGAGATGATTTTATGTTCTTATTTATTTGAAATTCTTTTACGAAATTGTGAAATTGTTTTAGATTTATTATTTCTTAGGGGAAACGATTATTGCCTTCATGGCCATAAAATGCAAATCAATGTCTACTTCTGGGTCTACAGGGAGCTAGGTGTCTCTGGTTGGTTAAATGAAACAAAGAGGTTGATCCTGCATGTTGAACCCCCATGATCATCTGGTGACAGTGTTGTGACATTACTGTAGTGGCAATGGATGCCCTCGTTGGCTTCATGGACTTTGAACATTAGAAACAGGATTTAAAATGAGCCGTTGTTAACTTTCGTATGATGTAACTTGAATATTGAACTGTGGGGAAAAAGATGAATGATCGTTTGAATCTTCCATTGACTGAAGAAATGTAATTGATGAGGATGGAATAAGTAAGGAACAACTTTACAGAAGTTAAAAGACATGTTTTTAATCAATTGGGTATCTTTCTTTATCATTCATAACTGGTTAAAGAAAAGTTCCTTTTGGATGCTGTTGCTACTTTCTTGGCTCCTGTGGCTGATAGCATGAGTATGAGCTTCAGATTTATGTTATTCTCGGTCATATCTCATACCTATCTAATGTGCTACTTCTTTTCCTGGCTAACATTGTACTTTGTTTGTTACAAGTTGTTTTAAAGTCTTGTTTCTGTGAATAATTCATAGCTTAAAAAACATTCATTGCAGATGAAGACGGGATGTGTTGCCCTTGTTTTATGTTTAAACATCAGTGTTGATCCGCCTGATGTAATAAAGATATCTCCTTGTGCACGAATGGAGTGCTGGATTGGTATAATCATTGTCCTCCTCTTTCTTTTTGTTTGTATCTTTTATTTGCTACCAGATTCATCTATTTTATATCAGCTCTATCAGTTTTCTGGTGAGGTTTCAATAGTAAGTTAACTATATCGTAATGAAAAATATTTCCACAGAAATCCTAAGCAGAATATCTTTTGGTTTTCCCGGCTATTCTTTGTATATGTATGAGGTTTATACAAACTTTATATCTGTATTAATATGGTATTCTGGAATGTTGGTAACTTTCCAGAGGACGTTTATTTTGAGAATCGTGGGTCAAGACACAATGTTTAATTACTGTTTGGTGTTTGGTTAATGTCGGTCATTTTGAAAAAAAAAAAAACCTATGATGCCAAAATCTATAGGTGAATGAAGCCCATCCAATTATAATTTTGTTCTCAAATGTTTGGATTCGTGACTTGTTAGTTTTTCTGGAGCTTAGGCACAACTCTCCCATCCGCCCAATCTGATCATTAAGCATTGCCAGTGTACGCCTAAATATTACTTACCAATGTTTTATGATGCCATGTATGTTAATTCATGGTCTTGTCTTTTCTTTTCCCTTTTTTTTTCATGTAAAATTCTTTGTTCCTTGTAGGTGCCTTGCCATAATCATTTTTTGTTGAGATGAAAAAAAAAGAAGGGGGGGGTGGGGGGGTTGAGGTACACTGTGCATATTCTTTTATACTCAAACAAGTTGGGAATTCTGTCCCAATTTTGACATTGTGGCGCTATTTTGAAACCTATATTTAAAACTTGGTGTTCTTGAAACCATATTACTACCATATATATGTTGCAGTTAAGTAAGCTCGTGTTATTTTCAAATAACCTATTAATATGCAGTTATTCTAATTATTTTTTACTAGGATCTATCCTAATTTCATGGTCACGAGGATGCTGAGCCAATAGCATTACCAAAATCTTTCAGGGGCAGAGTTACATTGATCTATAGTAAATGAAGTCTTTGCTTGCAAAATGAAATATGAAAATTCAGACACCTGAAGCTTGTTTGATGAAAATACCTGTTAGATATATTTTCATGTTAATCTGGCATGTATTTAACACCTAACATTTTAGTACCTGTCCATGGGCAGCTGTTTATACTGAATTCTCATTATATATACTCGATAAATTGTAGATAGAGTTTGTCATTTTGATGTGCTGGAGTATTTATTCCGTCTCATTGAATCTTATGTTCGATACTCACAACTTTTTTGCTTCGAATGTCAAAATGCAAAATTTTGTAATTTTTTAAAGCTTATTAATCTGTTTATTGCTTCTCTTCCACGCAGATCCATTCTCAATGGCACCTCAGAAAGCACTTGAAACAATTGGGAGAACCTTAAACCAACAGTATGAGAGATGGCAGCCTAGAGTAAGGATTCCTTAAAATTCTTTACCTTTTCTCTTTGACAGTTATGTTGTATATTTGGGACATTCATAATTTTAAATGATTAATGGTCTTCAACAGTTATTTATGAGGTGAAAGCATATCTTTTTTATGTCGTTCAGGCGCGCTATAAAATTTCATTAGATCCAACTATTGATGAAGTGAAGAAACTCTGTACAACTTGTCGAAAATATGCAAAGTCAGAGAGGGTTCTATTTCATTATAATGGCCATGGGGTGCCAAAACCCACTGCTAATGGAGAAATTTGGCTTTTCAATAAGGTTTTATTGCTGAAACTGGAGTCAATTCGATGCCATCTAGTGTTATTCCTTCCTTTTCCTTATTTGTTCATTTATTTTGGTAGAGCTATACCCAATATATACCATTACCAATTAGTGACCTGGATTCCTGGTTGAAGACACCGTCAATATATGTTTTTGACTGCTCTGCAGCTGGGATGATTGTCAATGCATTCATAGAGGTATTTGGTATACAATGGTATTTATGTGCGCTTGACATTTGGAATCGATCTTGTTCTATTCGATGTTGGCCTACCTTTGAAATTCTATACAACCTGTTTACAGCTGCAGGATTGGAATGCTTCGAGTTCTTCTGGTCCTGCTAGGGATTGCATTTTGCTTGCAGCTTGTGAAGCACATGAGACCCTTCCACAGAGTGCTGAATTTCCTGCTGATGTGTTTACCTCCTGTCTGACAACCCCCATCAAAATGGCATTGCGATGGTGATCTAACATTATTTTTCCCTCTTTCCCCATCCTTTTCCCTAAACACATGCAGCCCTTGTTTGTTGTCAATCTCTATCTTGTTTTCTTCATCCCTTGAATTTTTGAAATGGAGCTTATGGTGAGAGGAAGTGCAATTGTTATGATGAACATAAACATAGTGGCTATAGCTGACATCTCTCATATATAATATAAATGATTAACATATAGCTCATCCGATTTTATCAGTTAAAATTATACATAAACATAGCTGACATCTCTCATATATAATATAAATGATTAACATATAGCTCATCCGATTTTATCAGTTAAAATTATACATAAACATAGCTGACATCTCTCATATATAATATAAATGATTAACATATAGCTTATCCGATTTTATCAGTTAAAATTATACATCCTAGGGCTTCCCTTAGCAGCCTGGAAGCACTTGGTGGTCTTTATATTATTGCATCAGGATCCGTCCTATATTTATGTAGAACAAAGTTTTTGTACTGTGTATACCTAGTCTTGTGGCTTCTCTTGACGCTTTGCATATACACATCTTTTTTGGAATTGTGGTCGGCTGCTTTGATGGTGATACATTTTACCACCTCAGCACTCTTGTACATGTAGTAGACTAGTCCTCATGACAGCAGCAGCAGCAGCAGCTTCTTGTTCGAAAACGTTAGCTTCTGTTGTCTTCCTTTTCGTTTTGACTTGCGCATTTGATGTTTACACTTTCTGTGCTTTTAATATTTGCTTGATGGTTGGCCTTTTGCTCATTATCATTCTGAGGGTTTGTTTTGTCATTACTTAAAATTTCAATTTGGTTGAGATTGTTAGTTTGATATATTTTCTTTCTTTCTTTCCCTTTTCCCCCCCATATATCCAGGTTCTGTACTCGCTCTTTGCTGCGAGAATCTCTTGATTATTCACTCATAGATAGAATTCCTGGCCGCCAAACTGACCGCAAGACACTTCTTGGGGAACTGAACTGGATTTTTACTGCAGTGACTGACACAATTGCCTGGAATGTTCTTCCACATGGTAATGATCGACACAGAATGAATTATATCTAGATTGCTCTTCTAGGTATTTATTTTATGACAACTATTTTTTGAGCATTTGTCAACTGGATATCCACAGATCTGTTTCAGAGATTGTTTAGGCAAGATCTGTTGGTTGCTAGTCTGTTCCGCAATTTTTTACTTGCAGAGAGAATCATGCGCTCTGCAAATTGTTCACCAGTTTCTCATCCAATTTTGCCACCTACACATCAGCATCATATGTGGTAAATAGTGGTCTTTTAAGCTTGTGTATTAATGATTAATGTGTTTGAGAGAGATTATATTCCACTAATTAATTTTGTGGGCATGTGTACTCTAGGGATGCATGGGATATGGCTGCTGAAATTTGCCTTTCTCAGCTTCCAGGTCTAGTTGAGGATCCAAATGCCGAATTTCAGGTTTGCATTTGTAATATCATTGAAACTTCTTCATTTGAAAATAGAGAAGTTAGCCTATATGGTTCCCAAAGTTAGGAATTTGTAATGTTTTCGTCCTTAATGTGTGTCTGTGTGTGTGTGTATTTTTTTTGCCGTTATAGTCCCTAATGAAATTAAGGGCTGCCGTTGTTGTCCCTAATACATTACATCGGGAAAGAGAGTTGGGGATCACTTGGTAGGTATAATTTCATTAGGGATTTTAACGGTAGAAAAAAATCATTAAGGACGAAAATATTACGAATCCCAAACTTTAAGAACCAAATAGGCTAATCAGTCTTTGAAAATAAAAGTTAAAAGCTACAATGATCAGTGATTTTTGTGTTCTTTTTCATGTGTGATTAATATGATTATTTTCTTCCTGTTATCAGCCTAGTCCTTTCTTTACGGACCAATTGACAGCTTTTGAGGTGTGGCTGGATCATGGATCAGAGCATAAAAAGCCGCCAGAACAGCTGCCCATTGTTCTTCAGGTGGGACTTTATTAGGCTTTTTCTATTTGAATTGCAAGTCATTGTTGGGTTTCCAAAGTATATTATTGTTCATCTCGCTCTCTCTGTGTTTGATTGTAACTTCTCTGTAATATATCAGTAAATGGGGCACTTCTGATGTCACCTGGCTAGTTTTTGATTTATTTCTGCTGCAAAATTTTCCCTTTTTGTGTATTTATCAGCTGGTATTGGATTTTGTATCCTGTTGTCTGACCAGCAATTAAATTCTTAATGTTTAGGTGTTGCTTAGTCAATGTCATAGGTTTCGTGCTTTGGTGCTTCTTGGAAGATTTCTGGATATGGGACCTTGGGCAGTCGATCTGGTGTGGCATCTGCCTTTTTAGCCATGAATCTTTCAATCTTTCTGGTTAATTCGTTGCTTTGTTACATACATTTTTAATGGGTTTTTCTTCTTGTAGGCCTTATCAGTTGGAATATTTCCATACGTACTAAAGCTCTTGCAAACAACAACTCCAGAACTTCGGCAAATTCTTGTGTTCATTTGGACAAAAATTCTTGCACTTGATAAGGTGCATCATGCTATCTTTTCCGACTACCTTCCTTACATTCTGAAATTGTTAAGCACTATGTTGCTGAGTGGTTTTCTGTTTCTGCATGTCTCTTTCAGTCACTTGCACTTTGTTCATATGCCTGTCTCATTTGAAAAAAGTCTAGCCATTTTCCTTAGCACACAATATATTTGCCTATGTACCTATATTCACTCAATGGCTTATTTTGAGATTCTTCATCCACTCACTGATGACTTGTCATTTGATGCAACAGTCTTGCCAGGTTGATCTTGTGAAGGATGGTGGGCACACATATTTTATCAAGTTTCTTGATAGTGATGAAGCCTATCCAGAGCAACGTGCGATGGCTGCATTTGTTTTGGCTGTTATTGTAGATGGTCACAGGCGGGGTCAGGAAGCTTGTATTGAAGCTGGTTTGATAGATGCTTGCTTGGGGTACCTTCAGAGTTCAAGCCTGAATGATGGACAAACAGAATTCCTGTTTCTTCAGTGGCTGTGCCTGTGCTTGGGGAAACTCTGGGAGGATTTCACAGAGGCACAAATGGTGGGTTTGCAGGCAGATGCCCCTGCTATATTAGCACCTCTACTTTCGGAGCCTCAACCTGAGGTATTTGTTCTCTGCTGATGTATTTAGAAACTTGAAGCTTAGTCTTATTCTCAGGAGTTTACCGAGGCAAATTTTTTATAGGTTCGAGCTGCAGCTGTTTTTGCTCTGGGCACTGTACTTGATGTTGGGTTTGACTCATCCAGGGATGGCGCTGGAGGTGATGAGGACTGTGATGATGATGAAAAAGTGAAGTCTGAGGCCAGCATCATCAAGAGCCTTCTAACTGTTGTTTCTGATGGAAGCCCTTTAGTTCGTGCTGAGGTTGCTGTAGGTATGTATGAAGTGCTGAATTGTCTTTTATGCCCTTCTATTGAATGGAATTGAAACTGATTGTTGTTTTCATGGGATCTTCTCTGACGGGGACCCTCTGATTTTAGTCTTGCAAAATGTTATGCAGACGGAGGATTAAAGAAGGGGGGGGGGAAGTTTGGAATTGTTAACACTAAACATGTTTGTCCCAACTTCTTGAATAGAAAGCCTTGCTGATTAGTCTTCTGATTGCACTCTTATGGCATGAAATTAGGTGGTATTCAAAGTGTCTGGAGATTGAGGCACGGTTTATTTTTCTTATATATGATTGTATGTTTTTTTATATTGGTTTAAGGAGTCCAATATTTGTATACTCTCTGGGACTGACTCTATAGGTCATTTCTAAGTGTCTCTGCATTCTTTTTACATGCCTGTGCTTTAGTCTTACTCTAGCAATATATTCGCAGTATATTCTTTCCTACTCATAAAGCTATCTTGTTTTCTCTATTATAGTTGTGAGGGTATGGTTGTTGATTAACACACAGCTTATAGTTCTCATGCTATTTAGGTCTTCCACGCAACCATCTGATTTAATTTTACCTTGAAAAAAAAAAAAATACCATTGTTTGCTTTTCAGCGCTGCATCATGTTGAGAAAGCAATAATGATAAAAATATGTGAGAACTCCATGTCGTCCTACTTATTTCAAAGGAGAAGAAATCTTCAGCAAAAGTCTCATTATGTACTAGAGATCCCGGGAAATAAATGGACTTGTAAATTTTGTCTTTCTTCCCTCTAAATTCAAGCAGAACACAAAATATAAAATGGACTGCCATCTAGGAATTTGCTATCCTAGTTAATTTTTTACTCCCTTTCCCCCTTCATGTGAAACAAGTTCTTTTCTATAATTAAGAAGTTTCCATTACTATTGGTTGGTTGTATGCTTGGATTATGCTGTGTGCGTGGATTTGTATTGCCATCACTGTATTTCAGGATGGAATGGCTAGTCAGACCTGTGGTGTGCTCTTACTTTTACTTTTCCATGTTAACTCTGCTGTAGATATGTCCTCTCCCTTTTTTTATTTTTGGGAATTGGGTTCTAATTTTCCCTCATTTGCAGCTCTGGCTCGTTTTGCATTTGGCCACAACAGGCACCTGAAGTCAGTTGCAGCTGCATATTGGAAGCCTCAACCCAAGTCTGTGCTGACTTCCTTACCTTCTTTTGCGGTTAGGAGTTCAGGGAGTGGTTGTACAACTCCTACACAAAACATGCCACATGGTGGTATTGCTACATCTACTGTTGCTCCTTCGTTGAGGATGGGGGAAAACAGCCAATTAGCATCTCGTGATGGAAGGGCCTCGACCAGTAGCCCCCTGGCAACACCTGGACTCATGCATGGATCTCCTTTGTCTGATGATTCATCTCAACATTCTGACTCTGGCATATTGAATGACTGTATTAGTAATGGGGTGGTTAACCATGCGAGGCCCAGACCACTAGATAATGCTCTTTATTCACAGTTTGTGTTGGCTATTTGCACACTGGCCAAGGACCCATCCCCACGTATTGCATCCCTTGGTCGGCGTGTACTTTCTATTATCGGAATAGAACAAGTTTTTGCTAAATCTGTGAAATCCATCAGTGCAAGTGGTCGGCCTGGTGAATCTACAATTAACCCTGGCACCAGCCTGACTGGACTAGCCCGTTCATCATCATGGTTTGACATGAACGGAGGTAAATTATTTAGGTATCTTGTATTGTTATAGTTACGGGCATTTTTCTGCTGGAAAGTTTGGTTGTCCTTGAAATAGATTCGTTTATGTAAATTTTTATTTTCTTGAGCTGATGTTTCTTTTTTCGGTTTGTGTAAATTATGGATCACCACATATATTACTTTTCTGTGAACCAATACGTCTTTATACTTTGGGCTGTTATAGCAGGTCATTTGCCTCTATTTAGAACTCCTCCAGTTAGCCCTCCTCGGCCTAGTTACTTGACAGGAATGCGGAGAGTCTATTCTCTAGAATTCAGACCACATCTAATGAACTCTCCAGACTCCGGATTAGCTGATCCACTTTTGGGTACTGCTGGCCCTTCAGGCGCTTCAGAACGCAGTTTTCTTCCACAGTCCACCATTTATAACTGGAGTTGTGGTCACTTTTCAAAGCCTCTCCTTACTGCAGCGGATGATAGTGAAGAGATCCTTGCTAGAAGAGAAGAGAGGGAAAAATTGGCTTTAGACAATATAGCAAAATGCCAACACTCTTGTGAGTCCACTTATTTTATCTGTTCACTCTTGTTTTCAGTATCTTAGTGCAAATGCCATTTTGCAATTCATAGGATTTCTTGTTTTTTTTTTTAATAAATAATATTTAAGATTTTAGCTTTTTTAATTTTAATTATTATTATTAATAAAAAACAAAAAATTAGGGTTTTTGTGTGGGTGTTGGGGGGGGGCGTGTCAATTGGCATTTTTGTTTTTTCTTCTTGACATTTATCCATTTGCAGTCGATGGTGGAATCTTTGAGTGAACTGGTCGTGAATCATAGTATTTGCTCAGGAAATGATCTTTTACTAATAGAAGAGAGAACCTAATGCTCTGCTGTCCTAGCAACCATTTTTCAAATAAGTTTTATTAATTAAAAAAATTGAGGAACAGGAATCCTGAGGAACGCAAGGTAAAAACTACATAAAACTTCCATCCAATATCTTTGAATTTTTGGTTCTTTCATCAATATGTTTCAAATTTGTAGGAAAAATCAGGTTGCAGATAGGCAAATAACTTAGAATAAGGTTACTTACTAGCACAATTTAGTAAAGTTTTGGTTGCAAAACCAAAATGAATATCCAAATAAATAAAATGATGGTTGCAAATAAATTTTGAACGAGGTTTTAGTTGGTAAACTGCTATTTGCATTTTAACTATCTTTTATATTGCTAAGCTAATGATAAGATGTGCAACTGTTTCTCGTTAATTAACTTGATCTCTATGTCTTTCTTTTATCAGCTGTGGACAAACTAAATAATCAAATTGCCAGTTGGGACACAAAATTCGAGACCGGTGCGAAAACCACTTTACTGCAGCCCTTCTCACCAGTTGTCATTGCTTCTGATGAGAATGAAAGGATCAGGTAATAGCCTTTCTGCTTGGTTCTTGTTTTGTTGGGTGCTTCCACCTTCATGCATGATTCGTCTGGTAGAGCTTAATTACTAATTTTTGTCACTATGAATGTTTTTAAGCAAACTGCACTTTGAAATTAGGTGATTGGTAAATTAAGTTTTGTGGGTTGCTTCTTGTGGTGATTGTTGAACAGTTAGTGGGAAGGTGTTCTTTTCATGCATCCTTAATATTTTCATATTTGTGTAGTGTAGTCAAGACGGTTAGGAAGTATGTATGTTCTGGTGACTGACATTTTATAGTAAAAAGTCTTTGTATTTTTATTCTATTACTGAGAATTTCTACGGTACATGGAATTTCACAATCCCAACTTATTTCCTTGTGCATATGTCTTGGGTACATGTGGAATGCTTTGGTATTTGCAAGTAGAGCTAGATAGTTGATACCCAAACAGGCCTAATCAGGGTTAGAATGGGCTTAAAGCATAAAATTGACCTGCCTCATATATAATATGCTTTTGGTATTCTGATGTAGGGTCTGGAATTATGAGGAAGCTACATTGCTTAACAGTTTCGAGAATCATGATTATCCTGAAAAAGGAATCTCAAAGCTGTGTCTTGTGAATGAGCTGGATGAGAGCTTGCTTCTTGTTGCTTCAAGTAAATGTCTTACTGTGACATTGCCCTTTTTAGAAGAGGTTTTGTGCTTAATATTGTCTTTCTCATTTGTCTGGTGAATGCTAATATAGGTGATGGAAATATACGGATCTGGAAGGACTATTCTTTGAAAGGTCAACAGAAACTAGTTACTGGATTCTCTTCGATTCAAGGTCCTAGGCCTGGTGTGCGGAGTGTGAAGGCTGTGGTGGATTGGCAGCAGCAGTCTGGATATCTGGTACTCTTTTTTCTTTTTCTGTTCTATAACTTCCTTTAAGTGGTGCTTTAATGTGCATATTGCTGGATGTCTTATGGTCCATGTCGTATTAATATTCGATGCCCTGATTGTTTTAGAAAATTGGGCAGTCTTCTAGTTAATATTTCTAACACTAAAGCCATTTGAAGAAAATGTTTTGCTACTTTTTCCGTCTTATCAAGATCTTTATCCCAAAAATTCAGTTTAGCATGAAAGTCATGCTGAATTGAGTCCTATATGCTAAAAGTTACAAAATCTAGTATTGCATCTTGTGGATTAATATCAGGTTGGAACTAAAATACATAAATGTGGATTATTTTGTTTGACTAATGAAATATTGGAGGATATTATAAGGAATTACTTCTTATAATCAAAAGAAATTTCAGCCTCTTGTGGTATTAGAGTCTTGATTCTGCATGCATCCTGATGTGTTCTATTAGATCTGTAGTTTTTGTATAATCACATTTTTTGTGCTGTGAATAGTTCTCATCTGGTGAAATATCATCGGTGATGGCTTGGGATTTGGATAAGGAGCAGCTTGTTAAAACCATTCCATCATCCTCAGATTGCGGTATATCAGCTTTGGTAAGGTTTCTATTCTGTTTTGTTTTATAATTTTCACTGGGCTACTCCTTGATTATATTGTGTTATCCTCTGCAACTCATTATGCCTCTTCATTCATGCTCATGCCTACTGTAAACCATTTCCCTAATGGGATTGCTGATTGAACTAAAATATTTTGAAACTTCAAGCAGAAAGTAATAGCTAAATACTTGGAACATGGTAGTAATTCCAGATTCGCTTCCTGTTCAGTATTACTCCTCTCGTGTATGCATACATTTTCCTGTTATGGAAGGAGAGGATTTCCTGTATGTTGGGATTGGCTTTGGGTAAATGAAGCTTCTGGCTGTGATATTGTCAGATTCTTGTACTTGCATTTGAGAGATTATTTACTTTTGCAACAACTCCCTTGATTCTTACCGAAATTGATCTATATGGATCACTAATAATCTTTTCTTCCTCTACGGGTTATCCACTTATCCTAACTATATCATATAATTATTTCTTACAGTCAGCTTCTCAAGTCTATGGTGGCCAACTGGCAGCGGGTTTTGTTGATGGGTTTGTCAGACTCTTTGATATCCGTACACCTGAAATGTAAGGATTGAGGGTATCTTATCATTCACCAACAAGAATTTTTGTTAACACACAAATCATTTCCAATATGCTTATATAGCAGTTCTTTCTCCGATTCCCACATTTGCAATTTGGAGTTATCTCGATTTGATTTTTTTGCTACTGATCTTTTTATATTTCATTTTTTACTATGACAAGCAATATTGTTAAATAAAATTTCAAATTCTAGCGTTTGTAAACGTCTGTTAGGAACTCTTCCTAGACAAATGGACCCTGAGTCATCTTAAATAGTATCTAAAGACAATTTTCTTAGACGGCTGAGTGCAGTTTTGGGTACTGATTGTTCTCTTTCTTTCTTTATCTCTGATATGCATTGTCTAGGTTTGTTTCTGCAATAAGACCACATACTCAACGAGTGGAAAGAGTTGTGGGCATTGGCTTTCAGCCTGGACTTGAACCTGCAAAGGTAGGATGCACCGTTTCTTTATTTCTTCTATATGTTGAGAATTCAATCCTGAAGTGAACATTGAATGGTTTGATACTACTATAATTTCAAGAACTTCTGATTTACCATCTCAATTTGTTTCTTTTCAGATAGTAAGTGCATCACAAGCTGGCGATATACAGTTCCTGGACCTCAGATGTATGAAGGAGGCATACCTCACAATTGAGGCTCACAGAGGTTCATTAACAGCGCTAGCTGTCCATCGGCATGCACCGCTTATTGCCAGTGGCTCTGCAAAGCAACTTATTAAAGTCTTCAATCTTGAAGGAGCACAATTAGGGACCATTAGGTATTACCCAACTTTCATGGCCCAGAAGATAGGATCTGTGAGCTGTCTTACCTTCCATCCATATCAAGTTTTGCTTGCTGCTGGTGCCTTTGATGCCTGTGTTTCTATCTATGCTGATGTGGTTTCTCCACCAAGATAAGACGATTATACTCTCACTAACTCTGTGGCGGCTATGGATTTGACATGGATGGGAGCACGAGTGGAAGTCATTATGGTTCATGAGTGTGGCATATGGATTACTGGTGTGATATATTTGCTCTTCATAATCAACATTCTTGAAACACAGAATCAGCCCGCTGATGGAAGTTGTATGTTATATATTCATTAAGTCTCTGGTGTTGAAGGTTGACCCAAAATTGGGAGAATCAATGCATTCCTCGGAGGCTTTCGCAAATAATCCAATATATAGGTACAAACAAGAAGGGTGTAAATATTCTTTATTCTTCAGTTTCCTTTCTACTTAGTGCGTGCCTTTGTTATTCCCTCTCTCCCCTGCCCTTACCACTTTTGTTCAATTTGTACAGATTAACTAGTCTTCTTTAATATAAATTTTTAGTTGTTTGCAAAGCAACACAAGTACATTGCCTCTCTCTCTCTCTCTCACACACACACACAATACAAAGCATTTATTTTCTTTAAAAAAAAAATCTTATCTAGATACTCTTACTTTGAATGTGGAGAGATTGCCTGCTTCTGCAAGTGCTTTACATCTTTACATTGTGTGAGGAATTTACAATATGAAGTGATGCAGCCTTGCGAGCTTATGATTTTCCTCGCAGTTTATGGCCAAGTATATCTGGATGGATGGAATTGACTATGAAATTTCTTCGAGTCTGGCTCTAGAATTTCTTAGTGAACGTATCTGTATTGGTTTTAAGTGACAATTTCAGAGTACTCTATGCTCAAGGGAAAGTGGTTAGCCTGCCGTTACGGCACTTCTGTGTGTGCGTTCTGTTTTAGAGGAGATGAGAAGCGAATGTTACAATGAATGGTTGGACCTTACACATTGTTGGATGATTTGTTTTCCTTTTCTGCAGTTTTTTGTATGTTGGTAATGATACTGAAGTAGGATTGAATATGATGAGGCTACCTTACACCCTTGCTAGGTAAGACGCGATGCAGTTGCGTTCTGCACAAGGGGCCCTTCGCGGTTTTTAAGGTCATGTCTAGCAGCATGGCAGACAGCCATGGACTGCATTTTTCTGTCCTTGCAGAATTGTTAATGCAGGGCCAAACATGTAGGGAATAATCAAATCATCCAGGCAATACATTATTTTTACCTCTTCCTCTCCAAGCAGAAAGTTAAGGCACCCGCCAGCAATCATCAAATCATGCCCCACCATAAAACGCAAGTAGCTTTAACGCCTAGAGTATTATTATTCTCTCTGTTTCACAGATGTCTTTTGGGTTATTGCTGGAACAAATTCCTTTTAGCATGCAGTACAGAACGCCAATTTTTCTTTTTATTTTAAAAAACATGCACAACAGTAATTCAATTGATATGAAACATCTATCCTGAACACAAAGGGAAAAAAACGAACATGTACATAATATTACCGTCTCACATTCAGCAGGCACAACTACCTTATTATGAGCAGCTGCCTTCACTTTCCTTTGACCATACTGCCATTCAGCGAGGGAGAAGAATTGGGTAGAACATTAAGATCTTCAAACAACCTATATGACGGAACAAAGGGCTTTTGTCCAGCAGGAGGTGCAATATTCCTATTGGCAGAACTGACGGCTGCGTCTCCATTCAAGGCTGAAACATTGCTTTCTTTACCGGGGATCGAGTTAACTTGCTGTGAGGTTCCGGTTCCAGTTCCCCGCGAAGACATGGATGCAATTGAGGTGCCCTGTGGTGTTGGATATACATAAGATGATCTAGCTGAAGAATATGGGTTGCTAAAGTAACCAGGTGTTGCTGCCCATGGTGGAGGAGGATAGCCAATTGAGTACTGTGAAAGTTGCTGCTGAGGCTGGGGTTGTAGCTGTGCTTGAGGTTGGGGATGGCTATAAAGGTGAGAATGGTGCTGAGGCTGCTGTTGTGCTGGGCTCCGCACTAGTTGCTGTGGCTGGAGATGAGGTTCAACTTGGGGTTGAGGCTGAGGTTGAGCCCAAGGAGCTACATAGCCATTAAATGTTTGGCTACCAAGATAAGTTTGAGTAGCATAAGGATTGCTCCCTTGCGTGCTTGGTGATGGTCCCTGATGGGGCTCTTCAGTAGCATTGGGAGCTGGAGGGGTTTCTGTAGATGACATACTAGTCGACAGAGTGATGCTCAAAAGATCTATTATATCTTGTTCTTTTGTAGTCCTAACTGGTGCTGGCGGATCAGTAAGAACTAATGCATTGCTTGGGGTTGAATATGCTTCTTGAGGTGTTAAATTGCTATTAGAATTCATTGAAGCACTACCAGCATCACCACTCTGTGAAGACACAACTTGTGATGCAGAGGGGTTAGTCTTGGAGTGCCTGCATTTATTCAGGATGAAATGAATTAGATGGGGAGATCGCCATTCAGCAATTTTTTACACAGAACAACTTAAACTGCACACATGATTGTTAGTTCAAATATATGCCGGGTATACTGATATGGACCTCTGTTTTTCAACTTGTTGGTACATGAGACAACGACTATTGTTGATCTGCCTTAAAACCCTTAATTTTTTTTAGCTTCAGTGCATCACAACCAAAAAAATCTCTGACTAATAGAACAAGCAGATTACCAGGTTCCTGTAATTGTATCTTTCCTTTTATCATAGCAATAACTGTGCATGCAAATAATGTAATCATGAATGATAATAAGGAGTGTGTATGAACGAAAATCCACCTCCTTGCCAGCTGTGCAAAGTCATCTTCCTCTTCCTCCTCTTCATTGATTTGACTTCCAACCACAGGAGGAACGGGGGCAGAAGTGTTACTGTTAGCTGTTGCAGTGGGGATTGCAGTATCGGCAGGTTTCAGGCTGAAATCACGTATATCACTTGACCGGACACTAACATTTGATCCAGGAGTTGGCAAAGGCGAGCCAGAAGCAATAGCATCATGCCTTGCAAGCACACTTTGCAAGCTGTCATTTAATTCCAGCCCTTGACCTAGAAGTTCTTCATCCCTGGGATGAAGGCGAGATCTAATTTAGGGGCAAAGTTTTAAATACTAAAACTGCCAAATGACAAGGAAAAAGCAAAGAACATATTTCAACAAAACTGGGTAAGAAAGAACTTACACAGTAGTAGTCAGCATCTGCATCAACTTCTTCTGATTAGAACGGGATCGGTCAGCTAGATCAACTATGACCTCATCTTTTACAGCCTACAGAGAGGAAATAAACAACATGAAGAACCATCTAAAAGTGACGTAAAACAAGCAGCAGAAGCATGGAGATTTTCCCATACCGAGCGATCGCCTGGATCCACCGCTTGCAGCATGTCAGCTAAGAGATCCAGAACATCCCGCATAGAACTTAAAGTTGACAAACTGTATGTATCAAATTTAGATGGATGATAAAAGTCAAATAAATCAAAGCATAAAATGAGATAAAAGAATAGGACAACACAAAATCTCTCCCCATGATATAGAAACTTCAACTAGAAATACTCGCCTCAAACTTTCTACATCTGCTGCCATGGCTTCATCAAGCCTCGTTGAGGAATTGCTTGGCATTCCATATCCAGGTTGTGGAGTTCTCAGTGTTGGATGAGTCATGGGTGGTGTAAATATAGGGGCGGTATCTAAAGAACGCTGGGGAAATTCCACACCAGATCTCTGCCATGAAAAGAACGCAGATGGGAAGAGTTCAACTTTGATATTAACCTTCTATATTCACACTATTTATTAGAAACAAATTAAACAATTATTCTAACAAAAATCACAAAAGTTAATGGGTGTTAATCCAGCATGGTTTTACTCATTAAGAAACATTATCAGATCATAATCATATCATTACAGAGCCCACAAGGCCAATTAAGCCAGAAAGGATGGAAACATATTTCATGCACTTCATTGATATAAATAAATGACTGTAAGGAACTGCATTATTGAACATTTTAACAACGTCTGCGACATGAAGATGATAAATTTCCCAAAAGTTCACCTTCAGTTCCTCATAAGCCCAGTAAAATTGAGGATATTTTCCTCCAGGACCACCAAAAGCCTCTTGCCAAGAGTCCAACAAGACCAGAATTTTATCTCTCACATGCATATCTGTCTGCAAAAGTATAGAAGACACTGTATTTTAATTGGGACCTTAAAGTACAGGTAACACACACATCTTTTAGCAGTATAAACAACAAATTAGAAAATAACACCGAAAGGAAAAGGCCCTACCCAGGAATAGTACAAGATATATATATCAGTGGTATATTAGGTATCACTTCATTAGTCATATGAATATAAAAGCCAAAGAGCAGGAAGCTGCATAGTCGAGTTATTCAAATTTAATGTAACACAGAGCAGGATTCTTGGTCATGCAATCATGAACAATCCAAAAAACTGCCAGTCCCAACTGAAAATCTAGTGTGCCAACCCAATTTTTATAGTCCTCAGTTCTGGGGAGAGATGTGTGTGTGTGTGTGTGTGTGTGTGTGTGGGTGTGGTGGTTGGGGGGACAAGGTAGATAATGGAACACATTCCACACACTCATGAGCATCTTCTTTATAATGTGCATAAGTCAACAACCAATGTGCTGAGTACAGATTGTATTTTGTATATTTCAATGGTCCCAAACAGATAATTGGCTTCATTTACTACCAATTCTGTACAAACCTATTAAAATGGCACAAAAAAGTATGACATTTGATCAAACAAGTTCATTTGAACAACAAACCTCCCAAGAGAGTATTCAAAGCAGTTCAAATCACATACTACAACAACTCTAATATTCAGTCAATAAAGGCCACCGATTTAGCATAGGGGGTCATCATTTCTAACGTGACCAATGAAACCCCAGAATTTGGCATAAGATGGAAGACATGGATCACCATGAAAAAATGGTTTTGCCATTTGCAAATGACAGAAACAGTTTTGACTTATCAATGATTCCATCAACTAGCGGCCATTTGGTTTCAAGGAAATTGACAAGAACTAAAACTGAATCAGGGAAGCTTCTGTTGTATCACTTCCCAAATGTTATGACGCAAGTAATGGACTTCCAAATTTCTATGGAAACACTGATAGTATAACATTAACTCTCAGTGCAGCACAAACAGCGTACTGTCCTCAAGAATCCAAATACACACAAATAAGTAGAGCTGTAAAAATTAAGCACAGAGTACCATTCTAATTCAGATAAGTCAAAAGAGAACAGGTGTCAGAAAAGGAGAATTATACCTTTTTCTTTACAATTTTGACCATCTCTTGTAGTATATTTCTGTCAGCTATCTGAAAATGCACATAATCACCACAATTCTTCACCATTGTCTCTAATAGCTGCAACAGACATAGCACTAGTAAATAAATAATGAACATGAGCCAGCCCACTCCAAAATTCCAACGACTTTTAAAAAATATACAGAGATACAAACATAAGACAGAACAAGAAAAAAGGGGGAAAACAAAGAATTTGAAGGCAGCTCCATTTAAGTATTAGTAGGGTGATTCCTGGGAAAAGTACCGTCAGAGCAAGCAGTAGAACTTTAGGGTTCTTGTGCTGCAACCTTTTCTTCACAGCTTTAACAACATCTTTTGCTAACCTGTGTAGCATTACAGGGAGTGTTAAGAGTCTTGAAAAAAATCTTGCAATATTTTCCATATATTGTCATAAACATGTTAGAATACAATTTTCTCCAACTAGTAAAGGGAAGCAAGAATGATTGCATTCAACCCGAATAAAAATTGAAGGCATGCCCCCGCAAGAATACAAATGGCTCCAAACCATAGAAGTCCAAGCAAAAGCAATGAAATGAATTCCTGCAGATCAACTGACATAGCCAGCCTTTCCATTAGAACTCCATGTTACATCCCAAAAACTAAAAAATTGACTGTCAACTCCATTCAGAGCACTATAAAATCCTCTAAATAGAAAGTATCAAATTCCATCTTATTCTGGTTTATTCAGACGTACCAACCAAAACCACTAAACTAATAGCTAATTACTTTTAATCTCAAAAGGTGTTATCTTTCTTTCTTTTCTATCCTGATTTGATATTAGCAAACTTCAGTTTCACCATCTGATGACTTTCTCCCGGTTCCTATAGCCCTCAAACTCCGAAGCAGAGGATTGAACATATGCACACAGTGGCACAGATAGTGTGCTTGCCTGATGTTGTTTAGCGTGCTAAGACAGATTTTCTTCTGTTGATCTGTAAGCTTCGTTCTAGTAATGGAGCGAAATAATCTCTTAGTTAACGGGATATACTTTCCATTAAAAACAGATAAAGATTCAACAATTCAAGCAAACACATAAATTTCCATATTCACCACGTGCACTTGTTCACATATATATTAGCATACATACACATGAACGCATATGCACAAAAAACAAAAACTTAAACATACAGGGCCTGTGAGTCTGTTGCTTTGATGCTTGTAAATATATATTCACCACCCGAATTGCAACCAAAACTCCCATCCGCAAAAGGAAACTCATAATTACGAGCTTTTTATAAAAGAAGAAGAAGAAGAAGAAGAAGAAGAAAGAAACACCAAGAATCTACAAAGGATAAAATATCGATTAAAAAAGTCAACTTTTCTCTGAAAAATCAACGAAAAGTACAGAAATACCTTCAAAATTCGACTAGGAGAAACAAATAAGATAGAGATGGTGTGCTGTATGCATACTACAAATAAAAGGAAGAAATAAAGAAGAAAGGAGGAAAAAAGAGGTACCACTGATTGGAATTGACGGTATCACAAATATCAATATTCATAGTCCAATCGGGTCCGATTAAGAACTCGCTCGTCGCCTTCTCTACTCGAACTACAGCCGAAGACGACGAAGCGTTACTTGAAAAAGAGGAATTCGATGGAATCGACGGCATCATCATTTTTCCTCCTCTTACCTTTTCCTCTTTCTCTTAAAAGCTTTCTTCTTGCTGATACAAAGGAAGGAAAACTTCTCTTCCCAGTTGCAGTAAAGGTTAAATTTTTCAAGAAAACACTATATCTGTCTATGTTGGATGCATTTCTTCCTCCCCTTTTATCCCTTCTCCCAGAAAACCCAAGAAAGTTTCACCTCCTTTTCTTCTGCCCACGCCTCTGCTGGCCAACTTCTAATCTTTTGATTACTTTCTTGGTTGGGTTTGCCTTTTCTTTCTCTTCCTTTCTTGCTTGCGTGCTGTTAGGTCAGCCTTTTTTTTCTATATAAATTTCTCTGCCCGGAAATTTCGATTTCTCTTCTCTCTTCCTTCTTCCTTTTCCTCGTGCAGGGCTATAGATGTGGTGTGGTATTATCGACTTCCCAGTTTGGAATGGCCTTTACTTTCGGTCATTCAACAAACGCGCTCTGCTTGTCCTGCTCATCTCACTCGCCCCAAAAGAAGAGTGAAATAAAAGTGAGATGTTTCCTTCCCCTTTTTCTCCTCACCTCCCTAATGGTTTCTTTATAGTCAACTCAACCTAGGGATGACAATGGGACAGGGCAAAAGGTATCCCACTCACTTATTACTAGTATGGTAGCAATCTATAGGAACCAAAAGATTAGCTCCATGTGGGGTTGTGACAAGGATTAGATTTGTAATTTAATTTAATTTGGCAAGGTAATATATGTTATGTTATTAATATATTTAAATACAAAATAAGATTATGTAGAATGATATTTACAGTATATTTGATTTGCAAAGATGACAAGGAGCAAGTTTACTAGTAGTAGGACCAATTTTGTTTGATTGGTATGGAAATGGATTAAATTTATATTTTATCATACTTTATTTATTTCTTCCTATATGTTTATTTTTTTTCTTATTTTTATTTTAAATAAATGAGATATATTATACATTATTTTTAAATTTATATTATCGCATTCTTTCCTCCATCATTGCACATAAAGCATACTATTAATTTCAAAATCCTTCTTTGATTTTTTTATAAAAACTTAGTACGCATATTTTGCACAAACTCATCATACTAAACTCCTAGACACTAAATTCATACAAAATATAAATAAATAATATTAAAAAGGAGAAAAGTAGTTGGCTACACCATCATACATTAAGCACTTCACATAATCTCCTCATAATCCATTTTTCTTAGCATGAAGACACTCAATGATTTGGATGGAAATTTCCTCAATGGACAAGATTGAAACATGAGGTATTAATTCATGTAACATACATATTTATTATTAAAAGATAGTTACATTACTATATTATTCCTTGATGCTTTTTTTTACCCTTACTTCTTATTTCCATAGCTTGGATTCAAGAAAGTTTACAAGACTGATTAATTGATAGAGGGAGAGGGGGGGGGGGGAATTAGCTAGAAATCCTTAGTACAAGAAAAATAAATAGGTTGGTAAGATGGAAATAAAGTAACTCATTAAATATGGTTGAGAATCAAACCAATATGTCATAGTTTCATTTTGGAATTAGTAACAAGAATTTAAAATTATTTTTCAGATAAAAAACTATATCCCTAGAAAAAAAAGATAAGAAAATATTTATAATAATCTTTTTTTAAAAGAAAATTTATGGTTACAATTATTCTAGATGGTACATAAAGTTAGCAAGTTTATAATTGAGGACCCCAATATTTGCCTTTGTGATCTGCTTTAAGGATAAACAGAACCGAATGCAGAACAAACCAGTGAACTCATTTCTTACAATCTTAGCCTTGGAACGAAGTCACAATGTCAATGTCAATATTGCCCAAAAGGCAATATTCGTTAGTTAACCACCATTGCTCTACTTGTGTGTTTGGGCGGTGCATATTCCTTTCTCATCTCTCAATTTGGCATCTATCAAATGCATGGATGAATATTGAGCTAACCACAAGTATGGTAATCTAGCTGGACAAAATCATTAGTTTTATACCTCATGCTACACGTTTGAATATATTAATAATTACAATTTATTACACACTTATACATATCTTTAAAGTTATAAAAAAATATAATATTAAAAATATATACTCATAGTCAAATTCTTATAATCACATTCAAAAAAAGTTACCATACAAATGTTAATTTATATAATGGTAGTTCCTTTTTCTATTTTTACTTGGATGAAAAATATAGCTAGTGATATTGTCCGAATAATTTTCTTTCTCTTAGAATGATATTTTTTAAAATCTCGTTATGTTTAGTTAAGTTTATCAAATGACTGAAATACCCTTGTAGAAAATGAAAGGGGGCCTTTATTGTCAAACTCAAAAATTTACAAGGATACTTGAGTCATTTTAAAGAAAATCGAATTGGCAGAAAGAGAACTGCTCTGACAATATGGCCAATCACAATATGCATGCATGCATGGAGCGTGAGAGGTCTATCCAAGAAGGATGAGAGTGGTTAGGACTCTTGAAAGCTTCTCTTTAGACAAATTATGCTCAACCTTGGAATTGGTTGTAAAGCCGAGAGAGAGCAAAGAAAATATAGAAGGAGATAAGAATTCAGAAGTCAGTGAAGTACTGCGGATTGCATAAAATTATTATTGTGCTTAGACCATCGTTTTCGAACCGCCCTTTCTATATTCCCATTATATGCTTGATTTTGTCTACTTCCAAGAACCTCCACACAAATTCACTGTTGTTTTCTTCTTCTTGTTGGTTGCAATATCCATCATTTTGGCCACTACTTAATATCCATTGAAAAAAAAAAAAGAAACTTTAATTGCCCCTGGTGTATGGTTAGTGATAGAGCCATAAAGTTAGTTCGGTGTATTTCCTGAGTAGGGAAGATGACTTTAATTTTATTTAGTCCCATGTTGGAAGAAACAAGTAGTATCTTGAGTTTAGTTTCAATCTTGGAGTCATATGTGAGGAGGGTATTGATGATTTTATTACGTACTAGTAGTTGTTTTCTAATGCATTTCGGCTGCTCATGTTTCTTTCGATGATCCAACGGTTTTGATTTAGGTGAATATTTGCTCTGTAAACTTGTCTTCTACAAAGAAGACACACCATGGATGACAGAGCTCTGCCAAGCAGAGTATATTTCTTTTTGCTGGGCTGCGTAAGAATGTCGTTTTTCATGGTAATATGTCCATAAGCTACTAACAAATCAAGTAGTAAGTAGACCTCTGTGTCCCAGTTGATCATTTTTGTCCTTTTCAATTTTACTAGTAAATCACAGTCAGGTTCAAGAATTGTTCGTTTTGATGGGAGAATTTTTCGAGCAATAGTAGGTAACTTCAATGTCCGGTAATTCCCCGGGCATCTCCAGTTTCAAGGTCCATTCATGGGATTGGGATCTCAAAGGATGAAGCCAATTTCTAGCCTTGTATGACTTAGAAAAGAAGTCTGCTAACGACATCATAGATTCTGAACTCACAATATTTTACCTTAAACTTCATAATATATGAATCTAATCAGTTTTCAATGGTCAAAGGCGTTCTATATCAATTACAGGATCGTGTATGATACGCATGGGCATATCCGTCCTTATAGAATAAATTATAATCTTATATTTAATACTTTATTAACTTTTTTAACAATTATACTGATTAAAAATATTTAAATTTAATAAAATGTTAACGATTACAAAATTTGTTACTCTAACAATATAATAGTATAAATTTGTAGATTTAAATTAAAAAATGTCTCATAACGAAAGCCTTTACTATTATTATTTTGAGTTTTGTAGAGCAGACAAATCGTAAAATGTAGAATTTATAAATTTAGATTAATTATAAATTTTGTTACATTAGTTTAAAATATATGAATTTAATTCAAAATTTTATCTAATAAAAAAATACATCTCTTTACCAAGTAAGTTATCATATATGGATTGAAGCAATAGAATTATTTAGGAAAATGAGAGGAGAAGAAAAAGGGTTGGATGAAAGGAGAAATTAGAGGGCCACATGGGACTTTTATGTAGGGCTGCTCGAGGTGCAGAAAAGATTTTAAAAGATAAAGAACCTGCCTAATTATCTAAGCTTATATGTCAGAAAGCCAACAGTTTCTTGACAGCATAGAATAGTGTTGTGAATAGGCAAATAGAGATAACAAGAAAGAACCAGTTTTGATGAGAGGAGAGGAGAGAAGAGGAGAGAGGAGCGTAATCCACAAAAGACACACTTGATGAGATCAATGGGGAAGATGGAATCTAATAATTGGTTGGAAGCTTACAGACTTTTTTGACTAACAAAACAAAGAAGAAGGCACTAACAAATGCATGCCATTTGTGTCACTTTTCACTTTGGATTACTCATAATTCTCATTGATTAAAGGTGACATCCCTAAACATGAAATCCACTTAAACCCCAAGTAGAATTTTTTTTAATATTTTTAGTTTACAGTTAGCTTTTTAACTTAAAAAATAAAAAATCATTCTTGATAGAATTAATGAATTACTGATATTAAAGCCGTTCATCAAAATTTTTACTACTAAACATTTTCATAGAAGGCTTTCAAAGCATACGAATTATTAAATCGATAACTTAGTCCGTAGTTCATTATGCATACCGTGTAGCTTTGAAAGAATATCTCAGTGCATGCTAACATTATTGACTGTGCCAAATTTGCCTGTTGGTGAATTGTGATTATGTTTAATGGTACAATAACAGCATTCTTGTCTCCTAACACAAAGGACCACAATATTCTAATAGTGAAAGGAAGTCTCATCTACTCGGTGAAGAGGGATGGGACCGGACCAACAACATTGACTCATTGAATGTGTAGAAGCGTAAAGCAGAAAAATTGGACATTCCTGGACCGATATTGGATATACACCAGAAAACAAGCATGCGGATTAGCTAAGAAAAGTCATTGGCCTTCTAGATATTACTGTGGTCAAAACTTGAAAACAAGTTTATGCATAAAGTGTTGACCTATTGGTAAGCAAACCTCGATTTTGTAGGACAAATTTAGGGGTCAGACATTATAGAAATCAATTAGAAGAATTTATTCTTGAAATACCCGAAGCCATACAAACCATATGAAAATAAAACTTGATAACAAATTACACTGAGGATACACAAGATCTTCATATGCCAAACAGTACTAAACTAAATTGCACTAGCAATACATGTGTAGCATGCATAAGCTCAACGCACCATGAGATCAAAGTAGATCTTATTCTCTCATAAGTTTATTGTTTGCTTCAGATTTTAAGGCCATAATAAACTTATATATAGTACCCTCACGCCCTCTGCAGACTGTAGCTAAGGGTCACTCCAAGTGCAACAGTGACGAAGATTTTCCAACAACAACCAACATTTGTAGATTATCCAGGTGATTTCAGTCTTCATCTTTTCTGTCCTCGTTAATTTCTTCAAGAATCACCACAAGAGCAACTATGAAAGCATAGTCCACATTTGGGTACACAGTCACGGAAAAAGTGTCCTTTCCAAGCACAATGCTTTCGAGATTGTGTTTCTTGTGCATCTGCATTTGCCACCATTCATCAGCCCTTTATAACAATTCAATATCCCGGATATGAAATGAAGTAATCATAAAATTCACCCACACATAGGCACAAGTCTATGATTCTTGAAGCTAGCTTGGACAAGTTCTGTTATCTTACCTGTGCAACAATAGTAGAAGAATCTCCAGCATAAATGGTGCACGACCTTTCAAACCAGCTGCCTTCAATTTTGAAGTCACAAACATCTTCTTTTGTATTAGAAGCCAAGAAAACATCCAACTTGGTTTTCACTTGAAGGAGTGAAGATTTCTTGACACTAAACAGGAGATCCTTGTCATGAGAGCTATCTCCTCTGAAAACCTTCCATCTCCTATGTGCAGTCAATATCTGAATTGAGAAACACAAGAAAGAGTCACATAACTGCTACCACTCTTATTGATTCAGAAAACAAAGTTTGTAGGCAAGAATAACCACAAATTACAAGAAATCATATCCTAAGCAGTTGTAAAAAAGTAGATCTGAAGCTATTACAGCTTTATTATAGAAGGCATCATACAAATCTTAAGGAATTATAAAAATCTTATACCATGGCCGTCCCATTTATATGGGTGCAGAAAGTTATACCTTATAAACCATCTCAATCTTCAGTTCCAGTTGAGTTATTATGCATATTCATTTTTGTTGCTCAGTTACTTTATCACCAAGATCCCAACCTCTTGTGTTTAACCAGTAACACTCCAGTCCAACATCAGAAGTAGGAAAATTTACCAAGGAAATATAATAATCAATCTATATGCCTAGTAACAACTTAGAATATCTACACTGGTGCAGCCACGACAAGGCATAATACCATATCAACTTTAGGGGTTAGATAGAGCTAATAAACTAAATTGCAAAATGAAAAATTTGTGATAAATGATAAGCGCCAAGACGTGTCTTTGCCGTATTATCCTCGGGGTATCAGTTAAGCAGAGAAAAGAAACCAAATAGTTGTGTTTGCCTTTTGATACATGCATGTGCATAGAATAATTAGCTGCTTGTGCTCTATGATTTATCCTTTTAGTAACAATTAAGCAGAGAAAAGAAGCCAAATATTTGTGCTTGGCTTATGGTTTATCCTTGTGGTACCAATAAAGCATAGAAAATAAATTAAGCTTTGCAACTTCAAGGTTTTACGAGCTAATCAACTAATTTGCAAAATGAAAATTATACTGCCAACACGATGAGGTAATGATGGAAAGAGCTAAAAGAACATCACATGATTTGACATATTTGTTGACCATTCTATACTTGATTGAAATCGAAGCCATATAAAAAGGTAAGGCAATTCTTAAAATACGCTTCTGAGGAAAAAGAAATATCTCATTCATTTTCTTCAACGGTACAACTTGCAGCAGAAAACCCTGGGATCTAATACCATCCAAATATGGACAATGAAAAAGCTTTTAAACATCAGGGGAAATCCTAATTCAAACGCAAACCTCACAGAATAATGGCACTATATGTATCAATTAAAATATCCAAAGACTAATGAACAATGCACCAATAAGATAAATGTAAGGATTAAGCAACCATTCCTCCCTGCAATTCAAATTTAAGCACTTCAGATCTAAATTGCAGATAACAAATTGCGTGAAGGATTGGATTGAACCGGGGGGGGGGGGGGTGTAACCGAATGTATAACTAGCCAATTGAAACGAAAAGAGTAACCTTTTGCTGAAAGGAGACGATGGGGTTGCCGGCAGCATCAAGCAAGATCCGTCGATCACGAAGGCCGAAGAGTTTGCCCTTCACTCTAAACATTAAGTTCCCATTAACATCAGTGACCCCAAAGCAACCTTCCGCCAACGTCAGGAGTTTCCTCGCAATGACAAGATCAACTGGGTAGGGAGCACAAAATTGTGGGCTTATTACAACAGCTGGGTTAACCATAGGAGGATAGGGTGGATAGCTTGTTGCAGCCATGATCAGTCTCGACTCTAATGTTAATAACAACCCAAAAAAAGATCACGATCAAGGAGAAAAAAGTATTCCCAATATTAATCTTCGCGAATAGGAAATCCCAGAAAGTTAGTTTCTTGCAGAAGAGCTGAAATGTTACTCTCTGTTTGTTGATTTTGTTGCCATCAATCACATTCCAGAAAGAGATTCCCCGTTATAGGAGTTGATGTGAATTCGCAGGAGAAGCTTTGGATACGATTGGGATTGTCATGCTCTTGGTTAGATATTTTGCGAGCGCACGGTTTGTGGCAAAGGGCCAAGGAGGGACCGACGGGCCAAGCCAGCATAGCGCGAAGATGCTTGATGATTTGGATTTGTGTTCACAGGTGGGAAGCTGGACAGTTTACACGTTATGGGAATAGGGATATTTCTTCCTTTCCCTTCGAATCCTTATCTTTCTCTCCACTTTTCTCTACCCAAACTAGCCCTGACGTTCAATGTTGGATGAGCACATTATCTGTTTGTTTTTTGGTAGATAAGATGAGCACATTATCACAACCTCTCTTTTCTACTCTCTTTTTTATTTTTTTGACATTTTTATTTTATCCTTAAATAATTTCTCTCCTCGTTTAAGAATAATTAAATTTTAAAATTTTATGTGTTATAAATATATTTAATTTATTTTTATTTTTTACTATAAATACAGAAGTAATTTTCATTAAAAAAAAAAATTTGTAAAAAAATAACAATTAATATATTAATAAGACAGATAAATTAAGATAAAAATCTTAATTTTAATGGAATAAAAAGAGACGAATATAGTATTTTATAATAATAATAATAATAATAATAATAATAATATAAATATAAAAAGATTCTCTTGCTCCATTTCACCTTCGATTTGGCCCCTCAAATTCTATGATAGTCTTGATCGTGTCTTTCATTTTTCAAGATTCTCAATTTCACCCTTAGAGTTTGAAATATCATTCCAATATATATAACCCTTCTTCCTACATTGTCAAAATTAGCCTTGAGAAAGAAATAAAGGATGATATAGAACACCATATATAAAGGCCCTTTGGTCAATTTCTCCTATGTTTATTCCTCTTAATTAGTTGCGCATAATTTAATTACTTGAGTTTTCTTTCATATTTGGTACTTACTTTTACAACCTTCTAAAAAATGGTCATAAAAATATAGTTACACTTACTACTCATTGAAAATTTGCATTTACCACTTTTTTTAATTAAAAATTATGCATCGATAGACTCATCTATATGTATGATATTTACAAGTTACAGTATACGTGCATTGGTTGATAGCTTAAAATTTTAGAGTGTAAATTCACCGTTAAAAAAAATTATTTTGAACACTGATGATCATTAAGAAAATCTGTACAACACTCCTTCCCATCGTATGATTTGCTTCATTTTAGTTCACATTTGATGGAAAGGAATTTGGTATACAACGATGACTCACCAACTACATGTTCTTCTCTCTCTTTTCTCATGCTTCCACTTGTATTGAACCTTTGGTATACTGCATGTCCGTTTCTATTAAGCTGGCCAAGTCAGAAATTTAAGATAAAAACTGATTTGGTCTTCCCTCGTTATCAAGATTTCTCAGCTCTAAATTGGTAAGACCTGCTGCATCTTAGCCTTATTTCCAACCAGTTGACACAATCAAAAAAATATTGTATAAATTAAGAAGTTATTACCCTAACTAATCAGGAGACTAAGTCAAGGAGAAAGACAAGTACATGGTCTGGTGTTGGTAATTGTACTGACCTTTCCTGATATTTAATTGAAGTTATACTTCAAAATGACAAAATACTTGGTTAGTCTGAAGTGTTTTAATGACTATATTGATCTTGCACTTGTATGGCCTATAGTGGGTCCTTTTGAAATCTCATGATAGTTGGAATATGACTAGTTTGCACACATAGTTTTAATGCATATACATTGAACATTTATTGGTGTATACCAATAAATGGTGTAACTATATGTTTTTCCTACATAGAATCACTTGCACGAGTGCGGTTGTCATTGATGAGAGATTGAACCAAGTTAGGCTAGGATTATATTAATTACACAAAAATGCTCTTGTCATTATACTGAGCCAACGAGAAGGATTTTCTAATGAAAGTAAATGCTAGAAAATGCTAATGACTCGACCAAGTGTCTCTTGTGCTTGCATTATTTGAAGTTTAGCCATGCTTTTGATTGTCGTCCCTTCAAAGGAAATGACCCAGGAGGAAAATATCAAGAGAAATGCAAAGGTCGAAATTGAATCTTGGAAAGGTGATGCAAATTTCTCTACTTCAATCAAGCCACTATAGCGGTGAAATTACAGACACAACATTTCCACTAAACAGAATTCTCCATACATATTGTGGCAGCAAACAAAATAGGATGAGTCTGTCGAAATTGTGCATAGGTCCGATGTAATCCTAGATGATTCTTCACTATTTGTACAGCATACACCACCATGAAAATTGACGTGAAAACATTACGATACATTTGTATGGAATCCTAGATGATTCCATCTACAAGCAGCTCTGATGCACCTTCAACGTCGTCATCTGAAGTGTTTATGGCATCAAGAATCACTATAAGTGCAACAAAAAAGGCATAGTCAACGTTGGGATGAATCGTGATCATGAAGGTGTCCTTTCCCAGGAAAAAACTTTGAGCAGTTTCTTTCATATGCATCTGCATTGCAAAGTCAAGAGATTAATAACATCAATCAGTAACCCTAGCTAGCTAGCTTGGAAATCAAGAAGAAGAACAACAATAAAGGACTGATTCATCTTACCTGGGCTGCAATTGTGTTAAATTCTCCAACATAGATGACACAAGATCTTTCCGACCAGCTCCCCTCAACCTTGAAGTCACAAAAATCTTCCGATGTTCCATTTGCTAAATACACGGTCAACTTTGTCTTGAGTTGAATTATAGACGATGTTTTAGCGGTGAAGAGAAGATCTTTCGAATCCGAGCTGTCTCCCCTGTACACGAGCCATCTGCTGTGTGCGGTCAGTATCTGCAAAAATGATACATAGCACTCCTCTGTAACGTTTTCTTTATTTGAAGTTGTAGAAATCTATAAAATACCGAACCTTTTGTCGGAGAGTCGCAACAGGTTTTCCGGTGGAATCAAGAAGAACCCGCCTGTCGTGAAGGCTGAAAATTTGGCCTTTCACTTTGAACATGACATTGTTGTTCACATCTGTAACAACGAAGTCAGCCGTTAAGGTCATAAGCTTCCTGGTCACAGCTAGATCAACAAGACGAGGAAGACAATACTACCAAGGACAGGAAGTGGATTTGTTATGGCATTATAATTCGGTTGTGGTGTTGGAGCAGGAACAGCTGCTGGTGGTGGTGGATAGTTAGATTGGTGGGTATGACATTGGTAGGTAACTCGCTGCTGAGCATTCAGGTATCCTGGTTGTGGTGGAGTTGGGTAACCTGGTTGTGGTGCTTGTGCATAGTCTGGCTGTGGCACCGCCGGCGGGTAACATACTGGTGGGGCGGAGGAATATACTGGTTGAACATTGGGATCACTCGTAGTTGGTTGCGAAACGGGAGGGTTGTAGGCTTGAGCAAGGGGCGGATAACCTGGTTGTTGTTCCATTGATGATTGCCGAAAAGTATTCAGTTTTGGTTTCTGATGTGTATTGGGTAATGGTGCAAATCTAAGCTGTGGAGGTGCTTATTTATAACGTAAATTGTAGTTTAGACCTGGTCCATATGGACAGAGTATATTAAGTATAGTTCAAGTTGTTTTTTCGAAAAATTCTTATATATATTATAAATTTGTGAATGACATGTATTGAGTAGTTATATTATATAACTTTTACTGTATGAAGTATAATTCTTTAATATACGTGATTCAATCGAATTCATGTTAGAATTTTTGAACTTAGATTTGGTTCGTAATTTCTTCTGGAAGCCAATAATAGTGGGATATAGCATATATGAAATTGGGATGGAAGATTGTGGTTTTAGATAATACAGGAAAAAACTTCTGACTTGGAGCCACAAAGTAACATTAAATTACAGTAATCACAACAACCTAATGGGGTTTAGTCCACGGAAGGGCGAGTGCATGGGGAGACTTAATTGGTTCCGGACGTGTATAAGGGTTGAGTCCATATATAGAAGGTGAGTGTTTATACGTTGATTTAATTGGTGTTCACACATGTAAAATTAATGAGTATCTTATCAACTTAAATTGTAGATGAAGTTTAATTGTTTATATCTAAATGTATGCCTTTAATTTATTTTTAATTTTATTATTCTTCGTAAACAAATATTATAGATTCATAAAAAATAAAAAAATAGTACATGACATATATTGTCACGTCCCAAGTTTACGAATGACACAATAGCACTCTCATATTAGAATGTCAAATCCTTAGCACTTCAAATTGATTCACCACGCTTCTACTGCGCTATTCTAATACTCTAATAACCCGCACGTATAAACTCACAATCCTAAAAACTCAAATTCGTAATCAAGTCTAAACAATCCAATTAAGCATTTATTTACATAACTTACTAAGTAAATAACAGATATAAATCCATCAAAATCATCAAAGTATAACAAAACATTTTAATCGTTCAAATCAATAAACATACTCCAAAAATTCAGAAATAATAGTCAGATATCATTACCAATCTTTCTCAAACCACTCGTCTAACTCTTCTTCTTCTAATTGATATCCTGCAAAGATGGTAATAAAAAGGGGTGAGCTTACTAGCTCAGTAGGAAAAATATAGTTTTTTCTGGGATTAAGCATGCTACATATACATATATATTTATAAAATAATTGTTCAAAATAACTTTCAAACTATTGTAGTACTCAACTCATGGGGTTTCGAAACATCTTCTTGGTGGGTTGATCACACAATATGAAGATCTCGAAAACTCACACAAGGAAACAAGAGGGGGAAAAGAGGAACAACAAATCCTTAACGTTACCCAATACTAAATCGAATGAGGCATAACATGACAAATGAATATTGATCCGGTGTTGTTTATTCAATGGAAATAATGACAAACATATCAGGGGAAAGACCATCGCTTCAATAGAAGAAAACCCGCATTGGAATCAAATTAGAGGGGAGCCAGCGTCGGGTGGGGGAAGCACAGCCGGCGCCGGGTGCTTCGGACCGTGTGAAGCCCTTGTAGTGATTGAAAAAAACAGAGAGCATGCTTACGGGAGTAAAAATGGAGAAAATAAAATCATGAACACAGCATGACAGCAGCATGGAGGGATTAAAACCATACCTCTTGGTGCCTTAAACCTTAAAGATTGTAGGAGAGTTGATTGAAGCACAAAAACCGGCTTCCTTCTTCCCGTGGGTTGATGCTTCTTGTTGCCAACTTCTTCACCTCCGGTGAATGCTTAGCTTTCCAGTTCTCAAAATATGACCCTCTCTAATCTTTGTTGGTGAACACAGAATTTGGGTGAGAAGAAGACCAGATACACTCCCTCAGTTGGCTTCCTTGGCTTGGCTTCTTAAGTTAAGAAAACAAAACCAAAAGTCAGTAATAGAAAAGGCACGAGAGACAGAGAGCCAAGAGTCTCGGGGAGAAATTTATATTTTTATTTTTTTATTTTATTTTATTTTTCTACACCGAAAGCCAAGAGTCATGAAGCCAAAATAATTATTTTGATAATAATAATATTCCCGGGATTTAATATTTCAAACATTCGAATATTATTAACAAAATAAATATTGGCTTCTCCCTAAACTCTTCTGAACTGTATCCGAAAAAATCCTATGGTCCAGGTTATCGGGCCAAAATAATATTTATTATTTTTCTTAGACCCGAAAAGCCCAAAATAATAAACATTAATTATTTTTCTTGGGATTAAATAAATAACCCAATAAATAATTAATGTGCCTAAATGAACCAATAAATAATTAAACTTTAATTATTTATTTCTTAGGCTTAATTAAATAAATAACTCAATAAATAATTAAGTATTAATTATTTTTCACTAGTTTAAGTCCAGGTTAATTTTTCTAATTATTTAAATTGGATCTAGGCCCTGCATAATTAAGTAACCAATTAAACCAGATAATAAATTTCTCTAAATTTATTTTATTCCAATTTAATAATAAATTAGACTTCCTGAATAAAATAAAACCCTCTCTACTGAGATCAATTTCTCAATCCAAAAATTAATTAGGACTTACGAGCTATTTCGAGGACCAAAAAGACACATCGCATTGACTACTAAAATGACCAAAATACCCCTACTATATAAATAGATATATTTTGCATTTTAAATATTTCCTAATATCACTATAAAGAAATATTGACCCCAAGGACAATGCTGTATTAGCAAAGTCTTCGACCTACAGGTGAAATGACTAAAATACCCCTCTACACATCGCCGTACATTTAGAGAGGAAGAAATGTACTAACACCCCTTTAAATGACATCTATCATTCTTAGGCTTTTAGTCCAAATGATCCACGACTTCCTAGAGTGTTTCCGCTTTCCAAGGGAGCTACCCTAAAGCAAACATCCAAGTCATGTTTCCCAGGGCCCTGGATATTTAGATCATTCAGACAACCATAAGGGGTGATATAGTGTAGAAACTATCTTGTACAAGTCTGTTTTAACTAACTAGTCACATATACCTAACATGCAAGTATATTGGCCCTACGATAGAACCTCATTTATAGCATATCAAAGTATATGCTTCCAGTTTCGTCAGACCACCAACTCATACTCAAGTCATAAAGTACTAATCCACGCTGTAGCGGTAGTAGTCTAGGTTTCTACCATATAATACTTTAAAAAACCACTATTACAGGTCATGTTCTACGTATTCGAAATCCGCTTATGTCATGAAATGAGTGGACTACTCATTGGCTAAAAGTAAGCCATTCCCCATTGAAATTCACAACATAATAGCCTAAATATGATGAGATACACATTCTCATCAATCGATTAAGAACAAATGTTTATGTGTTTAAATTACCCATGATCCATACCTTACTGTGAAAGACCTCCATTCACATGGATCACTTATTTAAACACAATGAGTTTTTTCCAAACGAAATTGTGCACAATGAAGCAAATAAATTCACAAACGATTTTCGAAAATAAATTCTTTTATTAATATTCGATATTTACATCAGAAACCTAATCTAAGAGGGCACATATTCCAACAAAGCCGGCGAATTCCAGAGCGAGGCCGACGTCGTGTGAAGGTGTTGGAGCCGGCGTCGGCTCCTCTCGAGAAAGACAAACAGAAGTCCGAAATGCAGAGCAATTACGAGTACAGTTTAATCAGTTTTCGAGTTTCACAAAGTTCACAACACCCTAAACGGGCAATAGGAAAAGAGAACACAACCAACCACCATTTTTAACAAAACATAACTAAACTCACAAACCCAAAACGTAATTGAATCATAACATATTACAGAATTTGAGACATGCTTAAGTGTAAGGTTTCGATTTACTGATATCAACTCCTAACTATTATATCCCGTTAGGAAAAAGGGTCTGAATTAAAACTATGTATTGTATCCCCCTAGCAAAGGCCTGATAATTGAAAATTAGGTATTGTATCCCTCTACCCAAGGGCCTTATAACAGAGATTAGGAATTCTCCCAAAACCAACTCAAGCATTAATCAATTCCATAACACGATATTGACTCATAACAGAATTCACTTTGCACAATTTCATCAACACAACCACAATACTTAAAGCATTAAACATACATCATGTTCAATCTTATTTAGTAATATGAAAATAACATTCATTGGCAAAAGGTTTATAACTTGATATTTGAAAATCAGAAAGTCAGAAAATGCAGAAAAACTATAAATCCCTTACAAGACAATTCAGAGACCAAACTAATCAACAATTAGTCTACAAGAACCAAAAACACAATCAATTGTCAACTTTCTAACTAATCCCCAAATCAAACCCTTACACCCAATTGAACGATAATCCATCCCTAAATGAAAATTAACGCTAACTAAAGCACAAATATTGAAAGACTTACTTAGATTCGAAACTTTCGGCACAATCTCTTCACAGGGTTCTTCTCTCTTACAGATTTCCCCTCTCTTCAAAGTTGTCTTCGCAAGAACGTTCTTATCGGCAAAAAACAACGTACATTAAACCCCAGGACGTAACTGATCTTTCTTATTAGACCATTGGCCCTCTTATAAATCTAATTGTAAAATAACCTTAAAACTATCCCCTTTACTAAAATAACCCCTAGACACATGGGCTAAATTCACCAACATAATTAAAGGAAAACCCAACTAAGAAAGGCCCAAAAAGGAGAAAAAATTCGAGTCTCACATATATAAATTATGTTATAAGTTGATGATCAACTTGAGTACCGTAAATGATCCAAATACAATGGAATAGTTGCGATTGTTATAAAAATCCTTTATTAGTAGTAGAACAAAGATGTTGATATTGGAACAAAAGACCTTTTTGAAGTGGTCTTCCGGTAACTATTAAATTCCTAGAAATGCAATAAAATTAAGGTTTTATATCAATTAATTAAGCTCCTAAGATATTAATTTTCTCATCTAGGGGTGGAACTCTCTTAAAATTAAAGAGGTTAGTGATTGAAATTTAGATAGTTATCTTTATTTTTAGAAATAAAATATTCATTTTTAAAAAGTTAGAACAAAAATATAAATATTTAATTTGTGAAAAAAAAATTGAAGTCGGCCTAGCTTTTGAAAAAGGCAGGTTTAAGCTAAACCTCAAGATAAGAGAAAACTGTTATGAGTGGGCTATCAAAGGTTGGTTAACCATAAGCTTGACCCAGTTAATTATGCACTAGGTTAATTTTTAAATTTGTCTTCAAAAGTATGCAATTTTCTTACTCAAATATTTTAAAGATAACTTTACTCAATTTAATCCTTATAAATATGAATATTTATAAGGATTAAAGATTAAATTGAGTAAAGTTATCTTTAAAAGATTTAATTGAGACAATTGTATTTTTTTTTTCTTTTTCACCTTTTTTATAATTTCAATAGTTTATATTTATTTTTGAGAATATGTTTTTCTCTTTTTTTTTAAACTCATAAAATTTTCATCTTTCCCCTTTCTTGTAATTTATTTAACTCATTTTTTTGTCTCGACAATATATTTTTTCCTATTTAATTTAGCTTATATAAAATTTTTCCTTGTTTACTTTCTTGTAATTCCTCTAGCTCATTATAGTTTCTTGATATTTTTTCTCCTGTTTCTTTTAGCTCAGAAATTTTTTTCTTCTTTCCTCTTGTAATTTATCTAACTAATATTTTTTTTCTCAACGTTATATATTTTTGTTTCCTTTTCTTTTAACTCATATAAGTATTTTCCTACTTCCCATTTTCATATTTTTTTCTTAAAGATATTTTTTTCTCATTTCTTTCAGCTCATAATTTTTTTCTCTTTCTCCTTTATTGTAATTCATCTAACTCATATTTTTTTTGAAGATATTTGTTTTTTGGTTTGTTTTGGCTCATATTTCTAAGATGGTAAAAATTTATATGAGTCAAAATAAATAGAAAAATATATATTGTCCAATAAATATGAGTTAGATGAATTAAAATAAAGTAGAAAGAGAAAAAATTTTATGAGATAGAAGAAACGAGAAAAGAATATATTTGGTAAAAATTATGAATTGCAAAAATTACAAGAAATGAGAAATAGAAAAAAAAAATTATATGAGCCAAAAGAAAAGGAAAAAAATATTAGTTAGATGAATTACAAGAAAGAGGAAGGAAGAAAAAAAAATTATGAGCTAAAAGAAATAGAAGAAAAAATCATAAAAAAATAAAGAACACTACAAGAAATAAAGACTTGAGTGGTGGTCTTTTTGTGTATCATGCCTTGTAACCTTGTTGTGACATTGTTTATTGAAGAAGTATTCAATTTTGGTTTCTAAAGTGTAATTTGGCAATGGTACATATATATCTAAGCAATGGAGGTGCTTATTTATAAGAATGGTTCGAGCCGAATTGGCTCCCTTCGGTTTTTGGTCATTTTTGCCACGCAGCCAGGAATAGTAGGATGGAGTTTAGTCCAGGGAAGTGCGAATGCATATATGTTAACTCAATTCAGAAATTTTAATAAGGATTTGATCCGCCTACACCAAGAGCTTTGAAGGATTGTATCATATGTAGTGTAAGTTATATGGTATAATTCTCTAAAGTTGTTGATCCATGTAAATCTGGTCCATATAAGAATTTTCAGACTCAATTGGTGTCTGAATGTATGAGGGTTTAATTCATGGAATCTGAGTTTTTACACGTTGATTCAATTGGGATTCGGGCATGTAAACTATCTCATCAATTTAAGTTGTAAATGAAGCTCAATTATTTATATCTTAAATGTATATTTCATTTTTTTTATTTTGTATTATTCTTCATAAACAAATATTATAGATTCATAAGCAAAAATGGTACATAATTGTTGCTTTACAAAAGGGGAGTCGATGGAACTGGCGATCGACTACTCTTTCGATGAATATAAACAGTCCGACCATTGATCGAGGAGTTGAAAGATTTGTGGTGGGACTGTGTGATTACTTATGATGCTGAGGCAAAAGAGATGTTCGGTTTACATGCAGTAGTTATGTGGACCATAAGTGATTTTCCAACTTATGGCAATCTATCTGGCTACAATATCCATAACGATAAGACTTGTCCGATATGCGAGGTTGATTGTTTGTCTTATCGATTGCTTAATAGCGATAAATATTGCTTCTTATATCATCGTAGATTTCTTGAACCGTCACATAAGCTAAGTAGGGACAAAGTTTCTTTTTACAGTGAAACTGAAATACGGCAAGCACCCAAAAGGAGCACGGGGATAGAAATATTAACACAACTTGAGGGTTTTTTAACAAAATATGCAGTAGATGATATGAAAATTAGAATGCAATCTGACTACGAACGGAAGTTTGGTATAAATCCATATAATTGGAAGAAGAAGAGTATTTTTTGGGAGCTGCCATATTGGGAGAGCAATTTAATGAGACACAATCTCGATCTAATGCACATAGAGAAAAATTTTATAGACAATCTGTTGTATACAATATTGAGTGTCAGTAGTTTTTTGAAAGATAATTTCAAAACTCGTAAAGACTTGTAGGTAATGAATATTAGAAAGTCTTTACATCCAATCTTAAAACCCTAAAGAACTGGATACAGTTTGCCACTAGTCCCTTATACAATGAGCAGGTCAGAGGTTCAAGTTTTTTTTAACAGTATTAAAGGAATTAAGAGCTCCTGATGGCTATTATTCTAATATTTCTCGACAAGTGAATATGAGAAGAAATACTTTAGAAGGTTTGAAGAGTCATGATTCTCACATTTACTCCAACAATTAATCCCATTGGCTGCCTGCATAACGTTGCCCAAGAATGTAGTATAGTTATTGATTGAGATTGCCTCATGTTTTAGGCAATTATGTTCCAAAGTTAACAAAGAGAGGCATCTTGAGAATCTTCAAAATCGGTTCACAGCTACAATATGACTTCTTGAGAAGTCATTCATCTTAAGTTTTTTTGATATAATAGAACATTTACCAATACATTTGGCCGATGATACATTGTTAGCTAGCCCAATCCAATGTCGATGGATGTTTTTGATTGAAAGACACTTGAAAACTCTCAAATGTTATATGTGCAATCGTGCTTGGCCTGAAGGTTCGATTGCTAGTAGGTATTTAATGGAAGAATGTATGACATTTGCGTCGAGATATTTAAATGATGTTGAAAGTAAAGAGAATAGGCCCTCGAGAAATATTGATGATGATAATGAGATGTGTAAACCAGTTGGAAAGGGGACTAATGTAATATTTGATCATGTTACGTTGATGCAAGCACATCGGTGGGTTTTAGCCAATTCTGACCTCCTCAAACCATATAGAGAGTCAGTTTTACTTTGAGCCTTTTTATTTCTTTATCTATGCTTCCTTTATTGTTTCTAAATTCATATATATATCTACATGCAGTCTCCATATGTCTGTCATAAATAGAAAGTATCTTAGATCTCGATTACATGAAAGACAACGTATTCATTCTTAAATGTTTCACACTTGGCTCAGTCAATATGTAAGTACAATATATGAAATATAAGTAATATTTATTTAGAATATAAAAAGCAAATAAAACTTATATTTTTTATAGGTTGATGAGAACGAAGAATGTCCTGAAATTTCGGTTGAAGTTAAAAAGTTTGCAAATGGTCCTTTCAACCAATGATTGTGTTACAATACATGCAATGTGAATGGGTTTCGGTTTCGTACAACAACGTATGAGGCTAATAAGTCCACTCAAAATTCTGGTGTTATGTATAGAGTTGATACTATGAGTTATTCTCTCATATTCTATCCCTAGAGATAGAAATCCCATAGCAACCGGTGTTAATTACTATAGAGTACTTACTGATATTATAAGGATCTGATATAGTAACCAACTGAAATCTTTGTTATTCAAACATGATTGGGTTGATGTACATCGAGGTGTTAAAGTTGACGACCTAAAGTTTACTTTGGTGAATATGGATCACTTGTTGAACCAAGAAAATAGAGAGATGGATGAGCCATTCATCCTAGCAAATCAAGTTGAACAAGTTTGATATTCTCATTGTCACAGAGAAAAGGACTGGCATGTCGTAATGTCAATGATGAGAAGAGACAACTATGATGTTTATTCAAGAGACCATGATTTAGAAACTTTTTCCGCACAACAGCTAGATTCTCCTTCTGTTTCGCGTGGAGTAGATGTTGTATAGGTTAGCGATGGCATTTCTAGGGAGGAAGTGTATGTAGTTGGAGGAAGAATACACCCTACAACCTAATGTAATTAATCACTTTTTAATTTACTAAATGCACTAGAATTGTTATACTCTTTTCTAAATTGATTTTTTGACCAAATTTCTTTGACTTTTTTTTTCTATACTTCTTTATGTTTTGCAGATGATTACCAAACGTTCTAGATGTGCATCGATGCAGGATACCATAGCCGCCTCAAGATCAAAGGCTAGTTCCTCACAAGGTACAGAGACATAGCCAATAGTACAAAAGGTTGGCCAAAGATTGGATACAGCTATCCAGACGGACTCTCGAGATCAGAGGTCTAGTCAGGAGACGGCTGCACTTGCTTCTGCAGTAGGTCCCAGTTGCTCGGGACCTTTTTCCTTAGGCCCTAGCGCCTCAGATTTACTAAGTTATTAGGAAGTAATTTAGGAGAAATTGTTTTTTGTAACTATTAAAATCATATTAAGATTTTGTCTTTCTTTTTAATGAAATCATACTTACAGGTTGGCTTATTTTGAGTTAATTTTTTTTATTGATATTTCATAGGTTCCACGTCGAAAATTTCTCGTGGGGACGGAAGGTTACCCTTCGGATAGGGTAAGTCTGGCTTTCGAAAATACGAGATTGGTGTGAACTGATACGGAGGTCTTATAGGAGTGGATGCATCTCGTTATAGTTCAATGGTAGGCTATTTTGTACGTATGAGTAGCAAGCTCCCTTTGAATTATAGGGATTGGTATTCTGTACCTCAGAGACTTAAAGATAAGGTTTGAGAAGAAATACAGGTAAATAAATTTATTCTAACACATATAAAATTGTTTTCTCCATAAGTTAAAATGCTAAGTAATTGATTGTTCGTTTAACTTACAAGGACAACAACACTATGCTACCAGAAGGGCGTAGCGTCACAATTAAGATGTTTTGTGATGCTTGGAAGAATTATAAGTCCAAGTTGAAGCAGAGATACTACACTCTTTTCTAGATAAGTATAGAGGCTATTCTTTGCAGGGATAGACGAGTTGACGAAAATTAATGGAGGATGTTAGTTGATTATTGGCGCTTGGAGAATACGCAGATTATATGTATAAAAGTTTAACATTTTTTCCTATCATAAATGTGTGCATATTGGTGATAATTATTATATACTTGTTTTTATATTAACTATTTTAGATACTTACAAGTGGAGGCCAAGCGAAACAGACAAAATCAATCACATATTGCATATCCACCGATTACAAGAAGAATGCCATATTCTGTTATACATGATCAGGTATTCATTTTTTCTTATACTCTATTTATTTGAATATTATTTAATTCGCTTAAAAATTCTCAAAAATATTTATAGATGGTCTCACAAGGCCAACCGACATCGCAATATAAAATGTTTCTTGTGACACGAAGGTGGTGTGGTCGGCAGGCTAATGGCTTGACTGCAGAGATTATTGTAAGAAATTTTCAAAGATTAGTTTTTTTGAATTATTCAAATATGACAAATACAATTCATTTACCTACTTTAAATATGATATATTGTTTTATAATTTTGTAGGACCGATTAGAGGAAAAGTGGCAGACACTGCCTGAGTCTGAGTGCACTAAGGAAGAGAAGGATAAGATCTTCCAATGCTTGTTCAGTCCTGATACGAGAGATCATGTAAGGTGCAAGGGAAATGAACCAACACCAACCTCAATCAGTCAGTCATCCACTTGTGCTGGCAATGTTGAGGAGGTAGTTAGAGCTCAGGTTGATACGCGTATACAAAGTATGCGAGAAATTATACAAGCTGAGATGCAGCGTGAGTGAGAGGTTTACGAGTCACTTATAGCAGTGCTTCAGACTACCATAGAAGCATTATCTCGCAGATTTGATGTAGGTGCATTTGCTACAGTGCCTATACCACCATCTAGTGTATCTACGGCATCTCCGGGTGTTGGTTTCACTTCTCAATCTGTTAGATTGTGTGATGCTGACGAGACTGCTTATGATAACTGACATATTCTCATTTTCTTCTTATTTTACATGTACTACTATTTCTAACAAATTCCTTGACATTTTCTATTTATCATATATTTAGTATTATTTCTCTTATGGAGTTTATGGATTATTTATGATTTCAATGTTCAAAAGAATGATTTTGATTTGTTTGGTATTAAGCAGATTGTGTTTTATTGTGATTAGTGTTGAATGAATTGAACGGATTAGATTTGGTTTGATGTTGCAGGGGGATAGGGCTAAATACCTAGTAACCAGTTTTTTAAAAAATTAACTAATCAAACCGTCATCTTTGTGAAAATCCAAAAATATCGCATCCGATTAACCAAATACAACGGCAAAAAATCGTCATTTTTTAAACTAAATACGACGGTTTGGACCGTCGCATTTGTATAACGGCAAAAAACCGTCGTTTAGCAAAGCCGTCGTATTTGCTAAACAAATGCGACGGTTCAAGCTGTCGTATTTGTTTAACAAATGCAATGGTTTTCTTATCTATTGCGACAGTTTGCCTAACCATGTCTTTGAACCTTCTGCACTGATTAAATATGACTCTTTTGCTGAGTCTCGTATTAGGCAAATATGACGATTTTGTTGTCGTTGTTGAACAAAAACAACCAGACTTTATACGACAGTCATGAAACTGTTGTTTAGCCGTCGTATTTGGCTAACACGACGGTTCAAATATCAAATACGACGGTTTTTTGGCTGTAGTGTTTGATCAGTTTTTAGTAGTGAGGTATTCTATGAGATTCGAACTCATAACCTTCCAAACTCCAAGCTCGTTATCTAACTAACTCGACTACCCCTTTCAGTTTGCAATCAACCCCTCTATTTCTTAGTGGAGCTACAAGAGACACATCAAAAGAGAAATATAAGAAAATACTATATCTGTTTCACAATATAAGTCACTTTAGACTTGAAAAGTTTTTTCATAATATAAGTCGTTTTACAAAATTCTATAAAAATTTATTATTATTTTTTCAACTTTGCCCCTCTTTGCAATCTCTCTTTTCCCATCAATTATGACACAACTCACTCCAATTATCAAAGTAGATAAAAACTTAATTAGGGATATTTTTAAAAGTTTAGTTTTAAAATTATCTTGAATTTATAAACTCTTAATTCTTGTATATAAATCTAAAACGATTTATATTGTGAAATAGAAATGGTATTTCACAAAAATCAGCATTTAGATCAAACGTTTACAGGTTTTCACTTCATAAAATTTAAATTTTGGATTCGAAGCTTGTTTCTCCTCCGAGTCTCACAGCTACATTTCTCTTTTTAGATTTGAATCCAACAAATTATGAACATGGAAGAGGGTGGGAAGATTCATCGTATTAGTAGGGAGAGAGTGAGAGGAAATTAGGTGAGATTTTCAAACTTGTACATAGGGCTGTTCATGGGTTGGGTTGGGTTGGTTTTTTTAATTTTTTAACCCAATCCAAATATTTCGGTTTCAAAATTTTAAACTCAAACCAAACTATTTAAAATTTCAAACCGTCGGTTTGAGTTGTGTTCGGTTTAGGTTGGTTTGGTTTGATCGGTTTGTATATAATTTACTAAGTAAGGTCTTAATCTCCCACTTAGAACATACTTCTAATTTTATAAACAAAATATGTATTTGAGACATACTAACAAAAGGTAATATGAAAAGCATCAAGCATATGAGTGCATGACCACATAGTATCAAATTAGTCTATTAACAAAGGTATCAAAAAATGATGAATACTGAAAATCCCTCCTAGGCATTTACTTGGACTACTGATATGATTAGTCTGGATATGAAAGGTAAATTTCAATCACCAACAACTGGAGTTGTTTTTCCAAATGCCTTAGCTACTTTAGTGTATGAAGAGTTTGAAAATTCTACAATGAATAAATATAGTCAAGTATCGCAATTAAAAAAGAATGATACAAATTAATCTCAATACTTTATTTACTATCTGTAAACCAAATAGAGCTCTTTGTAAAAGCTCATAAATAGACAAAAACAACATTAAACAATACCAATAAGAATATCATAATCCATCTGATACTAATTCGTTTTCAGTTGTAAAAATCCCAAACTTAACAATACTACAAAGCATTACAAAAATAATCTGATTAGCGATTAGCGATTTCCCAACTAATTACCAACAAAATCAGAAATGCAATGCTCGATCAAATTACCAAGATAGGTATTAAGAAACTCACCGTGATGACCACACCACCTCCTGCCTTTAGGCCCAAAGTCAAACCCAGTGGCGTGTCAACTTCAACTTCAACTTCAATGTTCTTTGAAGCAGTTGTTCTTACTGTGATCTCAAGGCCTCTTCTTACTTTGATACTTTCCGTCAAAAAAAATTTTGAGTGCCCCTTTAGGAATCTTAAATTGATAGCCCTTGAAAACTCAATTTTTGTATGACAAGTACAAAAAATACAAGTCAAACACATTTCTTGGGCAAAAATAATGACTCATACAATTACACATTTATCCTATATACCAGGAATAGGAAGTAAGGACTGATGAACTTTGGAGATGGATTTGAATTAGTTTTGAAGGAGAGTTTCTTTGCATAGACAACATCGTAGTAGAGTAAGAAGATGATGGACTTGGAGATCTCAGATCAGTGGTGCAGTAGCAAAACAATATAAACGACCGAACGAGAGAGAGGCCCGTAACCTTGAAGTGATTTTGTCTAAAATGATATTTAGATTTTAGTATTTGTTTGATTTGATTTTTATTTTTTAATGTTTTAATATATTTTTTAAAATTAAATAAATTAAATTAATTATTTTAGTTCGGGTTGGGTTGGATTGGGTTGGGTTATATAATTTAAAAAACCCGAACCAAATTATTGATTCCTAATTTTCTTAACCCAAAAAATCAAAATTTGGGTTGAGTTGGGTTGGATCGGTCGAGTTGATTCGAGTTTTGATTTTCCTAAACAACCCTACTTGTACACATATGGAAGAACTAAAAAATTTTAATTGATGACTCGATTACAAAGATAAAATTGTCATTTGCATAGAATTTGCCTCGGCAAGAGGAGAATGTCTCCTGAAATAAAGCCAACTTTATTTTTATGGCTAAAATAGTGCTTCTCTTGAATAAATTAAAATAAGACTAGCAATATAATTCTCGACTCTACTTTTTTGTAAAGTCAATGCATTATATAGTGTCCAAAAGCCAAGTATAAAATTTTTATACAGTATCAGATTATTTGCTGCAATAATCCAATCTTCTACCTTACAGAAAGTAATGAAACTTACAGTCATATTTCATAACTTTCTTATCCACCAGTAAACAACAATCTATTAATTCTCTTTACAAATGAACAGATTTACATATATATATTCATCAAAGACAATAAATTCCTATATGAATATACAAGACAAAAATCCCTCTTGGTCTAAGCTCGAAGCATGCTAATTAAGGTTTATTTTGGGCCCTTGAACGTCGTTTTCTTCTTATTTTGGGCCCTTGAACGTCCTCGAAGATGGTTATGAGAGTCAAGATGAAGGCGGAGTCCATGTTCTGCTGCACCTTCACCATGAACTTGCTCTTCCCTATTAGTAAACTTTCGGCTGTCAGCATCTCATCCATCTGATCATTCAAGGAAAAGAACAATTTTAATGAATCAATAAACAAATTCCTTAGAACATTAGTTTACTTGGGATAGAAGTAAATAAATATAGCTAATCTTACTTGGGCAGCTATGGTGGCAGTTTCACCGGCATAGACCACACATGATCTAGACAGCCAGCCACCACCCTTCACCTTAAAGTCACAAACCTTCTCCTCTGAATTGTTGTTTGCTAGGAAGATGTCTAAATCGGTATTCAATTGGAACAGCGAAGACTTTTTTGCGCTGAATACAAGATCTTTCATATCCGAGCTCTCTCCTCTAAACACTTGCCACCTGCTCTGCAAAGTAAATATCTCCATCCAAGAAATCTGATGAACAGTTAATAAATCTTTGTAATAATATATAATATAAAAATAAATTATAATTAATTCAAACGATTAAAAATTTCAAGATCAGTCACAAGAAAATTATTGGCAATTTCTTCCTACTTGTTAATAGAATGATCATGATGTATTCTCAACCATTCTATGAACAGGGTTGAAGAAATATCCCCTACCAACCGACCATATTTAATAAATAAAGCTTCACCTTTCTTCTTAGAGTTACAATTGGTTTTCCAGCGGAATCAACAATCACAAGGGTACCATGAAGACTTAGAAGAGATCTGTATACTTTGAACCTTAGGCTGCCATCAGAGTCTGTAACAACAAATTTAGTATCCGACAGGGTCAGAGCCGACTTCACCATCGCCAAATCAATAGGATAAGGAGAACAGAATTCAGGGCCAATAACTGGAACTGGATTTAGGAAAGAAGGATATGTTGATTGTGCCATGATTAAAAAGCTGCTTTCGATCACAAGCATGGTCAGGGCAGGTCCCTCTTCCTCGTATATATAGCCATTAGCTCATCATTGACCAGAATTTCCAGATTTCGTGCTGGGAAGCTGCTGAGAATTTGCAAGGGAACAACCAAACTATTCATGTTGGAAGTGTAATCTACGCGTGTTTTTCAACCCATCACAAGAAAATGAATCGGCACAAGCACAATCATTTTGCGTTTCCCGGAATATATACAAAACCTTCCAAGTAAAACACAGACACCTCTATTTCCCCGAGAATAAGAAACTATCGGACAATAATCTCAAGCATATTTTTCTAAAATGTCCCACCATTGTAATTTACAGTCAATTATCTCTTTTTATGCGTAAATGAAGATATAATAGTTTGATGTAATATTGTTAAGATTTAATATATTAATATTAAATATGTGTATATATTAATAGTTAATTTAATTAATTAAAGATTCTAAAAGAATTCAAATAACCTTTATTTTTAAATAAAAAAAAAAGATGACCTTCATTTGAATTTTTTGATACCGTAATTAAGTTTGTATTGTATTTCTAAAAAAAAAAATATTTCAAGAATTCAATTAATTCAGACAACTTTCAAATAAAATCTCAAAAAATCACATGATTTGATGTATTAATATTAAATATATGTATATCTTATTAGTTAATTTAGGGTCTATTTAATAACTTAATTCAGCACTTGAAATTGAATGAATTAAATATTTATTTTATTAAGTATATTTGATAACGATTAATATTAAACTTTTAATTAATTAAGTGTGTTTAATAACAAATTTTTATTATCAGTTAATTAATTAAGATGTACTGAAATATTGTTGTAAAATTTAAGTGAATTGAAAGTTACTTAAGTATGAAGTGTGAATATATTAAATAATCATCTAATTATTAATATTTCTTTATATTTAATCTAAATTTTAATAAAATATAATGTAAAAATAAATTATAATTAATTACTTCAAATTTCAGAGTCAATGTTCAGACTTCAGTTTTTAGAATTCAGTATTTAAATATTCAGATTTTAAATTTTAATTTTATCAAAAGAACCCTTAGTTAATTACTTAATTAATTCAGATTTTAAATTAATTCAGATAACTTTCATTTTTTCTATTTAAAAAAAAAATAACATGTCACAACAAGAAGCTTTCACAGCTTCTATATTAAATGAATTCAGATAACACTAGCAGGATGCCCCTGCGTTGCACGGAATATCCATATTTTATACTATATGCTGTTTTTTTTATGTATTATATGAATTTTCAAAAATGAATTTTTTGATGAATTGAAAACAAAATCATATGTAAGTTGCACATATGTAATTTATGTATGTAATTTTTTTTTGAATTTTTTATATCATATGTAATTTACGCATATGACATTTTGTGTACATTTTATCCATTTTATATATTAATTGCCTGTAGATTAATATGTCGATTACAACATTTAAAAGAGTTACCATAATCAATGATCTCTAACTCTATAATCGGTAATGATTTGTATATAATATAAAAGTTACAATCTCTTATCAATCAGAAAATACACAATCGATTATGAAATAATACTTGATCGATGATGTTCTTCAATGAGATACAAGTTAGAAGGCACATGTCCTAAAACTTTGCGTGTATATATATGGATATTCCCAGTTTCAGAACAACCAAAGTATATGATGAACTAAAAATATTTTCTTTCTCTACATATGGCTAAAGATCATTCTTTGGTTGATGAACAATCGTATTACTTTCTTGAAGAAGCTCATAATCATCTTTATCAAGAACATCACTCTTCTCTATTTCTCTATAATTAAAAGGCAAAAAGATGAAGAATGTCATACCAATTTCCCTCTTTTTTTTTTTTGGCAATGGCATCCAATTCAGCTAACCACTGAATAATGTTCTTTCCATGAAGAGGCGTAGTCTTAGACATCCCACTCTTAGAGAACAGATGCTAATGAAGCTTCTCTCCTTTTGTTATGGATTAACTGCAGATCAATCTCCCGATTGAAAGCCATAAATGTCTTATCTTCAATACCAACATAAAACAAAGCCTACATGAATTTGAGACAAAAAATGTCACACTACAACACCAAACACATCACTAAAACATAGACAGTAAGACATAAAACAAAAACTCTCAAACCCTTATTATATCTAGATTATATGCCAGGCCTATAAGAAACAATATGCTACAAACACCATTCATGCTGGCCAAATAAGTAATAGGACATTCCAAAATTATATCATCAGAAACAAACATACTAAGCAGATCAGTAAAGAATATCATTAAATATATTAAGAGCTAAACAAAGTGCAAGAAGAAAAAAATAATTACCTTTGCAAGGGAGATGTCTTTGTCCTTGTACTAAAAAGATATCCCTAAGGTAAACTTATCCCTTGCAACCTTGAGGATCTGACAAAATTACCATTCATCAATAATTAATCATGATTCTAAGGCTTGGAAAATATTCCCAATTTTTAATTTTGCCCCAACAAAATTCAGTAAGAATACACAAATGGCTCAAATTACTTAAACATATCATAATATTCAACTACTCATACAAACTAAAATCACTTACATCCAAAGAGCAACATCTAGCAAGAGCCAACCACTTTAGTAGATTAACTCGGACCTTGGCATGGATCAAATGTAACAAATAGGCAGTCATAAAATCAAAGGAGCATATTTATTTTAAAGGTTATCAGTGAAAGACAGCTCCAAACCATCATGTAACTGCACATGAGAAGCAGAAGAGTCCAATATGTATCAAAGCATTGAACAAAAATAAATGAACATAGTCTTGCACACCATTCAGTCTTAGACTCACTGCTCCATAAACTAAAGAAGAAGGAAAGATTAAGAAGACGATGACGAAGAGAAGCTGTAAGGTTGTTGGATGAATATGCCATCACTCATAAAAAGTAACTATTTCACGATCCCAGAAATGGAAAGAAATACATATAGTCTTCAACTTCCTGCATTGTTATCTAGCTAATATAGTTCAAATCAGATTTCCATACAAATAGCTGATAATGAACAAATTTCTTAAACAAACCTATGATGGTAAAAATTAAGTGCGGTCAACTTAATACATTTTCAAAGCAAGAAGAAAGGACTGTTTAAAGAGTGGAGATTTCTTACTTCTATAAAAATTTGGAATACTTGGAAGGCCACTCATCAGTATCTTTGACAACAGATCTGTAAGTAACAATAAATTCATTATTATCATTGGCGATATGATATTATGATTTGTAAGTAAGGGGCAAAAAAGTCACATATTACAACACACCCCATAAAGCATCAATAGCAGTAGACTATTAAAATTCCAAACTTTGATCAGTCAAAGCCCTTTTAACATCAGTAGCAACATCAAAGACACATCCTTTGTTCAGTCTAAACTCACAATCAAAGCAACTTTCTCATCAAATTATCAAGCTGCTTGATTAGAATAGATCTGTGAAGGTTTTACCCAAATGTTTCTACACAAATAAACCCAAAAATATAGAGCATATGCTGCATCTTTCTCATATGTTTAAAAATCATTCTCAGAAATTAGAAAACTGAATTTCAAGTATGGATTCCAAGAAAGGCCTAAATAATTACTGGAGTTTGTATCTTGGATAAGAGGGTGGGAAGATATTCTTACAGTGACATGGGCTTTGATCTTTTAAACACACAATTTCAACACTAGAATATACAAATACAATAAGAAGGAAGAGGCAGAGTTCGTGCCCCCTTTTATTAATGGAATACATATGTGATACTAATGCCTTAATTTGAAGCATACACATTCTTAGCCAACCGAGGTTTGGCCAGTGCTAGTAGAGGTTTCACAAGAAATAGGTCGGATTCAGACTCTGCTATGTCAATCTTCGATTCGTCACCTGGAACATTCCAAGTGAATCCTTGGAGAATCCGAGCAAACAGCATTGTAGTAATTGTAGAACCCAGTGATTCATTTATATCAATATTAACGGCTAAAAAAGTATCAAATAGAAATTCAACATAATTGAAGAATAAAAATACGATCTTACCGAAAAGCACTATGCTTTCAGACCTCAGTGCCATACCTGGCAACCAATTAAACAGTAGTGAGTTTGATTTGGGTTATGAAAGTGGTTTCCTTGGGAATTAGGCCTCGAGTGCTTTCGATAGAGGAGGTGTTGGGGTTTTGGGTGGAGGCCAGTCCAGAATCAGATGCCCAATCCCAATTTGGGTTCAGCTCCTCAGTTTTCGAGTGCCCATCTGCTCCCAATGCCCCAAAACAATAGTGGCTTTGGAACATTTGGCTTTGCGGAGGGTTCTGGGAATGTAAATTCCTTGTTTCTGGACTTGCCTTAACTACTCCCACATTCCCTCACCTCGCCACAATCATTTGTCCTCTTTTTCTTTGTGGAGTAGTAGTAAGTACTACTTATTAATATTATTATGGGACTTGCCATCGCTGCCTCTTGGGATAGGATTATGTGTTATGGATTATTCCCATCTGAACTCTTTTCGTCAGTCTTCATTCCGTTGACGAAAATAACAACGGCCAAGAGCACCTCCTCGTCCGGTAGGAGGTGCACCAACAGACGGTGGAAATGCCCGCTACTATCATAGACACACCGCCTAGCACCATTATTCACACTGCTAAGACTTTGTTCTCTCTTCCCAATAGCAGACTCGCACTCCTTCAGGGCGGACAGTGGCTAAGCAGACGCCAGTGCAGATGGAGCGGGAGACAAAGTAAAAGAGGCTATTGTGAACAGCCTCGACAAAAGTAAGGTGGCGATTGAAGACTCTACTGCAAAATTTGCTGGCGACACTCTGGCCAGCAATGGGAGTAATCTTGGTGTTTTAGGTGGCGAAATTGGTTAGAGTTCTGCTAGTAATGTTGAAGCCTATACGAAGAAGGAAGTTGGTGAGATGAGAGCACTCAACAGGAAGAATAGTATTAGGGAAGATTTTGAAGATGTGAGCATCGATGGAGGATGAAGATTTTGAAGATGAAGATTTCAAAGACATTCTGTTGAAGATGCGGCTCACGCCTTTAATGGAGAATGGTCCATCTTTCACTTTGAGATCTCCAATGCAATCTCGTGTGGAAGACCAACAAAACAAACAAAGTTCAGCGATGAATCCCAAAAAATGTAAGGAATTCGAAGCATCTGCTATAAATATAGCACTAAATCTGAAGAAATCAAACCGATGAACAATCCTATAAATATCTCATTTCATTCTCATAAAAAAACTCCTCTAAGGACAATAACAATTAAACGAAACCTACAAAGTAAACCCAAAATTTTAAGACCAATATCCATACCTAGTTAATATACCTAAGAAAAAACCTAAATGAATATTAAAAAATACTTCACAGATACTTTTTTGGTAAAGTCATCAAGATGTCAACAAAAAAAAAAAAATCAATTAACCTAAATTTGCTGAGGTGTCAAACCCACATGACTTTACCCCTCAACTTTACTAATTATTAATTTATTTTTCTTCAAGAAAATATACTTTAAGAATTCAATAAATTTAGAAAACGTTGAGATAAAAATTGCAAAGAATCGCACAATTCATTATATTAATATTAAATATTAGTTAATTAATTAATTAATATTCTAAATAAATTCAAATAATCTTCATTTAATTCCAAAAAAAAATTCTTTTGAAATTTTGCTTAAAATTTCCTCAACAACTTCATCTATATATATATATATATATATATATATATATATAATAAAAAATTATAAAATATATGAAGTTAGGTAAGATTCAAGTGAAGTTAAAAGAGAAATTATGATTTGTTGCGGGTATATAATTATTTTCAAAAATAAAAATTATTTTAAAATTACATTGAAATGTACCCTAAACTTCTATATTTATAAGTTTGGTTGGACTGATTTATTACTCCTTCCGTCCCACTAAAATTAATAGTGATTGATTTAGCACGATATTTTATGCAAAAGTAAAAATTAGAATATAATAATAATATAATATAATATAATATAAATAAAAAATACGTAGGTCCCACAATATTTTATGTCAAATCTAAAAATATAAATATAATATATGTGGAGTATATTGATTATTTTATAATAAATTATATAGTAAAAACTTTTCTTTAAGGAAAGTGTCAAATTTAGTGAGACGATTTAAAATAGTAAGTATATCAATTTTAATGGTACGGAGGAATATATTTTGCAAACTTATATAAAGAAAGCATTTGATTCGTTCTCTCAATTGCTCAGCATCTACAGCAAGGGGGAAATGGGAAGCTTCTTCTCGCAGTGGAGAAGATGCGTTACGGTCGCAGCAAATCTGTGGCCTCTGAGCTCCCAGACACAAGATTCTGGCTTGATTCTGTTTCTGAAATGTTCATTACATTCATTATCTCCTTCGAGGCCTTCTTTGCATAATTACTATTTGCGAAAAAGAAGAAAATGGCCACTCTCTCCGTACAAAACTCAGTGGCATCTATCTTTCGCCCATCAACAAGCTATGCAAAAGCTTAAGCAATCTGTCAAAGCCTCGAAAACCCATCTCCTCTCTGTTCTTGTTGAATCATTTGCAATGTATGAATCTGAGCCATCTCCCCATGCTTATCATTTTGTCATCAAAGTCCTTACCAAGAACCCTTCTAAATGGGACCAGGTTCCCCAAGTTCTTGATCACATTCAAAAAGTCGCGGCTTTTGAAACTCCCGAATATTTATTAATTGATTTGATCAGGTTTTATGGTGATTCTAATATGATACAACATGCGATTGAGCTGTTTTATAGAATTCCCAAGTTTAGATGCATCCCGTCTGTACATTCTTTGAAAGCTTTACTTTTAGTTCTTTGCGAAAAAGGAAGTCTTGAAATTGTTCCTCAAGTCTTGATAAAAGGTCAGTTGATGAATATTCGGATTGAGGAGTCTTGTTTTGGAATATTAATTAGAGCTCTTTGTCGGGTTGGCATGGTTAATTATGCTACTGAATTGTTGAACCACATGGTGAATGATGGGTTTAATTTAGATGGAAGAATTTGTTCTTATGTCCTTAAATCAATGTGTAAGCAAAAGGAGTGTAATGGGGCTGAAATTACGTGCTTCTTGGAAGATATGAGAAAATTAGGATATAACCCAAACAGGGGCGATTGGTACAAAGTGATTCAGTTTCTGGTGAAAAAGGAAAATGCTACGGATTCCATGAAGGCCTTGAATCGGATGAAAACGGACGGAATTGAGCCTGATATTCTATGCTATAATTTGGTTTTGGATAGATTGCTCTTGGAGGAGGACTTTGTGAGGGCAGATGAGATGTTTGATGAAATGCTTGTATTGGGATTGGTTCCTGACATCTATACCTATAATTCATTTATAAGTGGATTGTGTAAGCAGAATAAGGTTGAGGAGGGGATAAAGATGCTAGGATGCATAGATGAGTTGGGATGTAGACCTGACCTGGTCACTTATAACACAATCTTGAGGGCATTGTTTCGGGATGGAAAATTGAATTTGGCAAGAGAGATTATGGGCAAAATGGAAATGAAAGGAGTGCAGCTAAATTCAGAGACATACGAGCTCTGGATTGGCGGGTTGTTGAGTAATTCAGAAGTTGAAGAAGGTTGTGAATTGTTGCACGAAATGATAAGCAATTATTCTGTTTCTGATTCCGGGGAATTCTTTGACAAGGTATTATGCGGATTATGCCAAAGGGGAATGCTCCACAAAGCCTTTGACGTGCTTACAGAAATGGGTGATAAAAATGTTGCTCCTGGAGTCGGGTCATGGGAAGCACTTTTGCAAGGATCTGCATTCATTCACAGTTCTGCGGAGGTTAGCTCAATAATCGAGTGAGTGCTGTCCAAGCTGGCTCACTCCTTAAATGATAAAGTGGACACTTATTTCAAGCCTTCTTTGCTATATGTTGCATCTTTTTGCCTTTTTGAGGGTGATTGTATGCATGTAATGATGCTTGGCTGGCTGTTGCAATCGCTGACGGAGCCACAGCTGTAAGTTGGCTTTGCTCACCATGGATTGAATAGGCAATGATGAAAGGAAAAATGCTCTGCGAGAAGCGGAAGAAGATTCAGCAACCACATTATTGTCAAGTTCTCACATTCTGTGCTCCTGAGTTTCTATTTTTTGCTCGCATATAGCACTCAGAAAGGGAGCCTTTTGCTGTGGTGGTCTCCATTCACCTTTGGCATAATAGAAAAGCTTCCTCTGTGTGGGTTAACGAGAAAAGAACGTACTTTATGGCTTATTTGACTCTCAATTAGCTTGGTTGGGAAAGTAGGCATAACGATTCTGGACTTCTGTCTGGCATGTTGTTAGTGATGAAGGCCGTTTTGCCCCTGCTGCTACTTGGTTTGTTGTGCTCTCATGGTAAGAGATGCTCAAGTTTTCCTTCCAATTCAAGATGCCTTGGACCGAGAGCTTCTGCACCGGCCAAGCTTCCATTTCTTTCGCTTGCTTGTGTATGGTAGTAATTTTTTTAGTTACCAGCAGATTATGATGATATTAGCCATGAATCTTGTGGATGACTTCCTGCTAATAGAAGATATTTCTTTGTTAAATCCCAGGGCTCCCTGACTATTCAAGAAATCTACAAGACAAACAAAATTTTGAATACATTTCTGCACAAGGGGAATGCTACAGTTATATGCCTGATTTGTTGTTTGGAATATTAGGATCCAAATTCGTTTTCCCCTTTTCTTAAAGAATCTGATTCCCAGAGTTCGAAAGCAAACATGAGTTATGTGTATGTGAATTTAGAGTCCTTTCTGGCCATTTTAATTCAAGATTCTACGTTTTTTCTTTAGGGAAATTCTTATATGCACCACGTGCATTGAAGTATTGTATTGAGGGTTTAATGTCGATCCGTACCAGTTTTATTGAGACTTTGAAATATTACATATATATGGGGAAAATAAACCATGCGTCTGAAATATTCGAAGAACAATATATTAAACTAACTACTTCTGAAAGCTTGAATGCCAACCTCAACTTGTCTCCCTTAACGCAGCGAAAGACAAGCTATGTGTTTCACTGCTGTAACCCAGACAAAGTAGATCTGCTTCTAGGTTTACACAGAAGGGCATTCGAGAAAGGTCATTTTCACTATCATTCCCTTCTTTGCTAACTCTTCTCAGCTCCATTGATTTGTGTTCTTGTTCTGGAATCTCCATGGTCCAACATTCCAATTCAGTCCATAGCTCAAAACTGGCTAGGTCAAAGTTGATGACAGGAAACCTCGTGATCAACAACCCTCGTTCAAAAAAGAAATTAATAATAGTAGAATTGGATCATTTGTTCACGTTATTTCTTATCATTGACTCGAATTGGACTAATGTGGACTATGAATATCTAGATAAACCATTTCATCACCAGCACAGGCGTAAAAGTATTTCTATGAACTTATAAACTTCACTTTCAAAGTGCCAAACAACCATTAAGATCCCCCAACTGGTCTCGGCCACCAATTCTATCATGTCAAAATCAAACCGACCACCAACCGCTTGCCAGACAGATTTTGATTGGAATTGAATCCAATGTCTCGTCATAATTATTGATTAGAATTAATTACAAGATCGGCTGAATATTTCCTTGAGATTTGTTTTGTGTTCACACTTGCCAAGACGATCAAGAAGGCAGAATCCAATGGGGAAAACAAACTAATATACGTAGTATCATACTCATGCAGAGCCCTTTGTGGATGTGGCTATAACCACCTTGAGGAGGGGCTGTTCTATCTCTACCAACCGGGATGATAGCGAAAGAGAAAGAACCACATATAAAATGATGTGCAGGGACATATGACAGGCGGAATAACCAAGCAGCCATGCGGAGTCATTTCTATGTGGTGCCTCCCTGCCTACCTTCTGCGTTTTGTCAAAATCTTTAGAAGGCTATCCATTGACAAAACATCTAATCCCTTTAGTTTATTCGGCAGTTGGTTGTCAGTCTCTGTTCGTCATTGAGATATAACTTGAATTTAGAGTGGAAGTGCAGAATCCTGGCCTATAACAGCTAAATTCAATGCATGCGAAATAAAGAAATCCACATCACTGGCAAATTATACATGCGATTCTTCATGGGAGGCTGCACATCAATCATGAAATTATTATCAGTGGAAAAAGAAAGAATCTCATGGATAGGAGAAAACATTTAACTATCTTTGGAATTAGTTGGGTTGTCCATTCTGCTGGCTACTTCTCAAGAACTGGAAATTTTGGATACAATTTTCCTCCCGTGGAGTGAGACTTCTGTCTGGTAGTTGTTCTTGGGCTCTTGGGAATCTCTCGAACGATGGAATCAATACAACGTGCCTTGAAGCGTAAGCACTTGATAAGCTTGCCTGGGGATGTAAGCAAACGCACGTTAGCTAGACCAAAACCTCCCAAAAACAGAAAGAAAAAGAAGTGGGAGAGTCTGCATGTATCTTTGTCATAATACACTATAGGGCAATTTGATTAAAAGAAATGATCTCTGGCACAAAATTTTTCTTTAGGGACTGGGAATTGACACCGCAAAGGAAAGCATTAATTTCGTACTAACCCGATGCCTGATGGTCCAGGAAGCCACTTGAGGCAGTGGTGCTGATTGACGTCCGCCGCATATTGATATTTCTCTGCTGTGGTATCGTTTTTCATCAATGTGGGCTATGGAATTACTGAGTATTAGCTCTTTCCACGCTTTCAATCACCTTCCCACATTTCAATTCACCATAAATCGCGTGCTGTTTGTATCACCTCAGATTTTGAGATCCACGGTAGATCGACAGTAGATTAAGTCAAGCCAAGGATTAGTATCAAGTCTCAAGCGACCGAAAGGTATGCTCACTAATCTCATGATTCTTATCTATCGGAATGACGCAATTTACAAAAACTACTGCAAAGTTCTTTTCAATCCGAATATCAGCACTACACTGCATTTAAAGCAATTGCCATTACGAAGTGCTGCTCTCTCTGTATAGAAATTGGAACAAGAAAATTGATGGGCATTATGTCAAGTTGAACCAAACGAATCAACATCCCAGGGTGGGATGGTGACTGCACAGCTTACCGTAGGCTGCACTTAGCTTTCTCCTATATATATTCACGTGGGTCTAAGCATTGAAAACATTAATTTACCAGAAGATGTGAAGTTCTTCAATTGAAAAGCACCCATAAAAATGTTTTTTTTTTTCTTTTGATAATAATATAGGCAATTTGATCCACACTATCACAAGAGAACATTTTCCATTGATCATCATCATTAAAAGTTTTGAATTTTGACTCGGAACAAATTAGGACCAGAAAATAATACCAACCAATTACTTCCTCTTCCTGATTCGATAGTTTGAAACTTACTTACAAGGGACTGAAGCTCTGAAAACCACAAATGCTGGCCGCAATTCTCCGGCCGGGTACACCTGCCTGTTGCCTATACATCCCACACTGCAAATAGTTGTTAATCCAAAGGCGAGCGGTCACGATGGAGAACGCAGGCACATGAAGAACTAACCCATCGAGCTCGAAAAGCCAACTAGCTAGCCATAATCTACATATGTAGTAGCAAAATGAGCTAGAAGTACATGAGTTAATAATGCACGTGCCCTGCTTCTCCATCTTGCTCAACGCTCGCCTTCTTATGGCACAGAAGCAGAAGCTACTTTCCTTTATTCTCAGAGAAAAAAAACTGGCAGTTCTAGAGGAGGAGGAGGGATTAGAAGAGGGCTTTACACTGTAATGGTGAATCTTTTTGGCTGAACAGATAGTGTGGTTCAGTGATGTGCAACTTATTTATAACAAAGAAAGTAACATGGAGTCCATGTGTCCAAAGGTGTGGTTGGCTGGAGGAGACGAACTCCAAATATTAGTAGTTAGAAGTGGGACCATTTCAATTTGCTTTGCCCAAATAATTTCCCCAACAAGTGTAGGGCCAGTCTTAGTGGGAGTATCTACCAAGCAATTTAACAAGGTTAGGGTGGTCTATATATTAGTCATAGACTTTACATTTGTTAAAAAATTATGCCAACAATTTTTAATCCCCACTAGTGATCTTTGTAAGTTCTTGTTTGGCACTAGTAGGATTTTCAACATGTAGTTACAAAATTAAACATATAAAAGGTATCCCGTACTATTACAGCCTGTTTGAATTAAAGAATTCGGAAGAAAAATAAATGAAAAGAAACAAAATTACGTGTTTAAATTGATTTTTATGAAGGAAAAGGAAATGACGAGAGGAAATAAAAGGATTATGTTTAATTAAAAATATTCAACTTAATTTTTGTTCGATATGGTCGAAAATGAAAGAAAATGAGATCAATTTTAATAAATATTTTTGTACTAATTAATATATTTCTATTTAAATATTTATATCCATATTTTCATATGAATAAAGATATAAATCAATACTTTATCTTTACTTTTCCTTCTATTAATTATCCAAACATGATAAATAATCAATTCTCTCTTTTCCTTTCCTTCTAATTACTCTTCTTTCCTCTTCTCTCTTTTCCCTTGAATCCAAAGATAGTCTTAGAAAGGGCCTTGAATCCAAAGATAGTCTTAGAAAGGGGAAAAAAGAAGAGATATACATTTGTCAATAAGTATCAAATTTGACATATATCAATCTGATATAAAATAATTTACCATTTAAGTGCAATTGGTAACCAAAATTTATTATTTAAGTAATGTTAATATTAATCAGTAAACTGTAAGTATACTATTTACACATTTTACTATAGTACTTATTTACTAATTCACTTCACATGTTAGTGTTTAAATAGCAAAATTACAAACCACAGTATATATATTTAGGGTAATTGAGTTCTAGCATACCACTTGTTAATATATTATTATTGGAAAAGGACACCACATATGATTCCCTTACATTGGTCCTAAAGTGGAGTGACACTGGATGGAGAAAAGAAAGGGTTGTCTATGGCCTAGCTAGGCTGACCTTTTGGCTTTAAAAGAATTACAGTGGGGGCAGCAATCTTTGTTGGAAATGTATGTATACTTTGGCTCTAATTAGAAAACATTGTTGGTAGCACCTGAACTATTACTAGTAGCATATATATGGCTCAAAAAAGTGCACTTTGTGCGGTAGTTGTGCCCATCAAATATGAATGGCATTGAGTTTGATACAATTTTCACTTCTCAATGGTGCTCATTTTCTGATGCATTGTTTGAGTTTAATTATATATCAAAATCCAACCAGTATAATAGAAGATGGGTACTATTGGTCCCACCTTAACTAAAGAAGTAAAAAGAGAATTAGATATTGTGAGTTCAAATTAAAATTAGTCGTGTTAAGTCTAGATATCTGAATTTAAAAAAAAAGGAAAATAGGTATTATTGGGTTTAAGATTTGTGGATTTTTTGGTTGAATAATTTTTGTAACCCTATCTTGTTCCCCCGCTTTGTCTTTTTGTTTGCATATTTTCTGTGATGCCAAAAGTTATACTCCTTAATACATGGAAAGTTATTATGAATTATAAGTGCTCATAATACTGGTGCATAAACGCTTGCGGAAGTAGGGAGAGAGAACAACGTACTTAGAGATTATTTTTATGGTTTGAATTCATAATTTATAAATTATTAAAAAAGTAACGTCAAAACTTTTTTTTTTTTTTACTTTTTATATATAATATAGTAAAATTCTGTAAGAGAACTTGTCGGTATCTCACTGACACAGGAAGGAAGCCATTTCCTCTTGGCGAAGTAAAGTGTGTAACTTTCGGGGCCATTGAAGGGAGAGAAAAGAGAAGCCGAGAAGAATGAGATTCCGGTAAGCCACAGAGCAATATTATCACCGATCAGTTCCAAGAAGGGTCTCATTCTGTGATGCCGTCCTTTCGTTTATTTGAGCATATTCTTCCCTCGGGACCTCGGGTCTTTGGTTGCCACAGAACATGCAAATATACCGATCGATGTCATATTCAAACATTTTGCTGTCCTCCGTTTTGCGACACATTTGATGGGAAAAAATCACCTATATAATTATGAGTTCACCCATAGGGGATAAGTATGATTTTTCTTGGATCAGCTGCAGTAACCCATTACATCAGTATCTAACTTTCAGTCACCCTCTTCTAAAAAGACAACTACTAAATGGCAATCGAATGAGAAGTTTTAGCAGCTTCTTTTCCCTTTTTCTATTGTTAGTTTGCCTTGGGACCTCTAGTGAATATATATTTTCTATATAAGGCTATAAGAAACACCACAAATGGTATTCTTCCGATCAAATTGAATATCCATATTTGACTTCCTTAAAAATTTAGAAAAGTATTTAATATATGTAACGTGTATCACATTATATATATATATTGTCAATTTTACAAATAAAAAATATATTTATTGTGTATATTTCTAATTTATCCCTCTTTTTACTATTCATAAAATAAGTGTGTATTCTTAATTTAATTAATAAAAATTTACTTTTATTCAGAAATACAATAATTCTTTTCTATTATAATTATATAAATTTTAACAATTTTTTAATCCGTGTCATTTACTAGATTGATAACCTTTTTAGAACGAAGAGAGTATTTTTCTTTTTCAAATTTAACTATTTTATTTTGACTTAATAAAAAAAATTTAAGAGAGTATTTGACATGAATAAGCTACATCGTTATTAATTAAAGAGGTTTAATGGTGTAACTTATTGATTTTTGTGAAATTTGTATTTCTTAAATGGAAAATATTAGTTGTTGAATTATAGAGGAATGATATATTTTATTTTGAAAGAGTCGATATTTATTTTTAAACATTTAAAAATATAAATATAAACATTCATTTTGGAACAAAAAGAATACTTGTAGAAGGTGATAGACATTGGGAACTCACATCTCTCTTATTAAGAATTTTATATTTTAAGAAAATAAATATTTATTTTTAATTTTAAAATGAAAATAATAAGGTTAAGTGAAAAGGTTTGGCCGGGGTGTCTTGTTGCTTTGGTCAAATTTTTGAATTGGAAGAGAATATTCAAAGCACGTAATTTCCTTTATTTCTTCAACATGTCAATATCAATGTCTTGATGATTTGCCTTAAAATTACGTGTGATATGTGATTTTAATTGGCTCATTTGAAAAAAAAAAGGATATTTGATGGCTCAATGTGTAAGAATTTAGAAGAGCCCCAGTCAGTGCATTCTGTTCGTCTTCAAGAAAGGTCACATTTCTCTTCTTTGGACTCTTGTCTTTTCAACTTCCGATTTGCAAGTCATAGATGCTTCTCACGTCTATATCCTACGTGTTACAAACGTGAAGACTGATTTTTCTAGGTTAAAGGCAGAGGACATGTTATATACATGTGTATATATATATATATATACACAGTTCTCTTGAATAAAAAGTTCGATTTGAACAATATTAATGTTAAAAAATAATATTTTTAGGTATTATATTAGAAAAATATTGTAAAAGAGATTCAAATTCTAATCTTGCAAGGGGTGATTCTTAATTGTGAAACAATAGTTCTCTGCAAAGGTACATCCAAGAAATAACGAGGAAAAGGAACTTCCTTTTTCATCATCCTCCCAATTATTTGATTTCCTTTTCAGAGGCAGCATCTTCTTTTTAGTACCCTTTTGACGGCCGTATCAGCTCCTCCGGTCATTGTTTTGTGTTCTTGTATCTTTTTAACTTTCAGTAGTAATTTTACAAGCATTTGGTATTTTTTCTTCAGAGTCTTGTTATGAGACCTTCTATTATGAAACGAGAATTGTTGGATCATGTATTAACTATGCAGTAAAGTCCCCAACAATGCTTCAGAATCACAATTTCAATTTGTATGGCAAGATCTCTACTGCTTGTGCGTGTATAGGTATATATATTATATATATAAGGAGAGAGGAAGACAAAGACAACATTAATGTGTGAGTCGACATCCATATTCTCCACAATGGATTTCGCAAATCTTCAGCAGCCTATAAGAAAACAATGCCACCCATTATCTGATCTGCCATCAATATTTGGTCCAGGCAGAAGAAAAGTGGACAGCAATGGTGGATACAAAATCAAGAACCCCCTTTTTGTGCTTACTAGGCCCTCCAAGTTTATGTATTCATGACACTCCCCCAATCAATCACTTTCTCCAAGACTTGGATGGAAAATGGAAAAAGAATGTACAATTTAGAATTCTACTTATTTTCTCGTACATATTTATATGTATGTTACCGAATAATTCTTGTATAATTATTTTAGAACAACTTTTAGTAGTGTATCATGTTAAGAATTGTTAAATCATAACTAACAAGACGGGCTCCTCTTCTGTCGTGCTGGGTTCAAAAGGAAGAAATCAGCTGGTCAGTATATTTCTTTGGCAGCAATGCAGCAAAAAACGATGTAAAGAAAGAAACAGCACTGCAATGATGGCGCAAACAATTTGATGAATTTTTTAGGTCGATTCCTGTACTGATCTCGACAGTTGCAGAATCAAAACCATATGATTTGCATGCGCACAGAGCTTGTAGAAGAGGAACCGACAAGTTCTTTCATAACTTGCAGATTCGCACTGCTTCCCACCTCAAGGATTAAAGATTTTAGTAAAAGCAGAAGCTCAAACGCAGGCAATTGGTCAGGCTTTCCATGAAAGAGATGTGAGTAGGATACAATGGTAAATTACACTATAATGATAGAATAATAATGAAGCAGAAGAAGCTGAATTCAGGAACCAGAATGTCTCTCCACATTGATAAATAATAAATTTAAATTCAGAGATGTCAATTTCTAACTATACTTTACATCAGAAGATCTAAAAGAAATGATAGCTAAATGAAGGGGGGGAAATGTTGGGGAGGTAGTGGTTTACTGGGGTGGTAGTCCCAAAGAATAAGCGTAAAAGGGGGAGACAAACATGCAAGTAGGTATAGGCCATTAGAGATCTTAGTATAATGGACATATCACTTGAAAGCACAATTACTAATTCCTTGATGGAGGCAAATTATAGTGGGATTTTGTTACTTGATGTGATGTAACTAAAATTGGTGGGGGCCCATGTGTACCCACCCTTCAAGATCACTCACTCATTAACATTACATACACATTGATTCTCTATATATTTTCATAAATTATGGAATGATCTCATTTGTTGACTAATACATGGATATAAGCAATCGATCATAAAAGTATAAAAATAATGGTTAGTGTTTTTCGTTTTTTTAAATTTTTTAAACTTTATAAATATCTCATACTCTAATTACATTAAACTTACTTATATAATCAAATTAACTATACTTATCTACTTAAATAAAGATTTTGATAAACAATTTGTCAAAAGTGAGGTAGCTAATCAAACGCGTTTTGGCCACTCAAACAAGTTTCTTCAGACAAAACAACAAGGCATTTGAGGTTGAGGCCATTGGAATTGAAATCCTTTTTCATTTTTTGAACAAAACAATCTTAAAGTTAGAACACCACAATTAATTAAGTTGAGTGTTCAAATATCAAAATCAACACATCCCTTTCATTGTATATTCTTTGTGATTAAAGCTTGCAACTTTGCGATGGTTGTGGCTAAAAGTTATGAGAATGAAAATGAAAAAAATTTCTTTTGAAAGTACTGTTAGGTACCATTTAACTCATCTAACTTTTTTGCAGTATTCATTCTCATGAGGGCCACAGCAGATAACCCATATATTGCTTGTAAATTGCAATACATACAAAATGTAGTGGAAGACACCTTTCCTGTTTCCAGTGATTCTCAATAATGTATTCTACAGAGATATATATATATATATATATATATATATATATATATATATATGTGTGTGCAGTACAAAAATGTGCCTTTGAACATCGTCAGGCTGGCGCAATTAATGTTATGGTCAAGAACATATTGCCCCTCTTTCTTCCTCCTTTTTCTCCCTCTTCTTGATTAGGTTGGTGAAGATTTTACCATCTTTGTTGGAGCTAAGGCAATCGGCATTATTCAAGCAAAGTGCGCACCATGATTGCCAAATCTGTCTAATCGGCAAGAAAGTACAGGAAATGTGTCTCTTCGGTTTCATGTTCTTCCTCAAAATCGACGGTGAATGAATCCCGTTGACGGGAACTATAGAAAATGAATGGGGATATCTTTTGATATCATATCTTTAGTACCATATATTAAACTTATCTTGACATAAGATTCAATCTGGTAAGGAAATTACGTGGTCATCTTGAGTTTATCTTCAAGCATTCTAGCTACCGCCTTTGTCTTTTCGCAACTAGCTAGCTAGGTTTACCCATAGATAACGTAGAGGAGAGCTGTAGTAGTGCCAGAGAGTGGAATGCAGCAGTGATATGGCAAACGATCAAGTTTTGACTATATGGCGCATTACAACAACAGGCCTGGGCACGTAATGATGATAAGACAATCGATAACGTTATCTCATGACCCTAAAGTTGAATTTTTTTAGGTATAAAGCAAATCATTTTCGCAATTCAATGATACAAAATATTACTACACGTTAAAAATTAAGATATTAAAAAATAATATTTTATACGTTTATATAATGAATGGGTTTCGTTGAATATTTTTCATATTTTAGTTAAATTTATAATTATTCATGTGCATATCTTGTATCGTTCTATTCATGCACGTTCAATAATATTAGACATATCAAAACAAATTATATAGTAAGTCATAAAAACTCTAACCTTATGAATATGAGAGTGATTTCTTATTAATTATAAAATGTATAAAACAATAGTTACTTTCAATCTAATACGATATTATAAATATACTTTTAATCAAACTATCATAACCATGTTTTAGGGTTAGATGCTTCAGGTTTTTCAGACTAGTATGGCTTCAAACTGGATTTTTTCTGTATTTTTGTTTCCAAAAAAATGGAGCCCATGCATGTAGAGGCTAGAGCTTGTCAAACTGACATCCCACCTAAAAACTAAAATGAAGCATAAACATAAAAGTGACACATGAAGCCAACTGGTGAGAGGTAGGTTGTCAATTGTATGATTTGATATGGATGGTCCAATTTGTATTAAGCGACGGCTCCACCATCAACATCGGTTTCATTTTCACTAATTTGCAGTTTGGACAGAAAGAAGAGATAAAAATAATTCAAAATTGTCTAGTAGTATGAGTAATTCTATTTCTATAAAAGGTAAAACACTATCTATGAAGAAAAGGGGATATTGTAGAAACTAATTTATGGGCTCCAATACATTGATTTTAATTTTTTATGTAGTTCATTGGAGATGAAATATAGAATTATGTTTTTTTTTTTTTAACAGAAGGAACATTCGAGTTTTAAATATTATTTCTTGAATTATTTGATAATTAAAATATTTTGAACATTCAAATTATAAAAATTTCATGATATGGATAAATAATTAGTTTATTTATAATTTTTAAATGTTTATTTACAATTAATATATGAAATCTATCAGTGTTTTGTGTCTGAATTGATTTTAAGAAAATTATTTTTTGCATGAAGAATATGCTTCCAAAAGAATACACAATCACATCATAATAATGGATGCCTAAATTCAATTGTTGAAAGTTTGGTCAAAGTTTTTATTTTATTTTTTTTCCTTTTGGTTCTTGACATTACAATCTATAAAAAGAAGATCATAATATGGTAGTTTTGACCTTTTTTGTCTTCGTTCTAAGCAATTTTATCTCTTGTGTAAATAATGTTATAGAATCTTTGTTTGACACCTTTTCTTTAAGATGAGGATGGAACCTAATTATTACAAAAGGTTCCAACTTTTTCTTTATCCCTCAACAAGGACAATATAAAAATAACAAATACATTCAACAATTAAATTTTAAATTTAACAAAAATAAAATAAATCTATGCAGCATAGGGCAACAATTAGTTTCTATTGAACTTGAAACGTATTTTTTAATATTACATATTATATTCTATTCTCTGATAAAATATTAAAAATACCAAATTATTATCTTGTATTTTGAACCAATACAAAGTAAAAAGATTTATCCGATTAATAAATTTTCACATCGTCAAGATGGAGAGGTTTTTTTTTTTTTATCTATTTGTTATTATTACGATACTATTTTTTTTTTTTTTTGGTGTAATTTTTATCTCACTTTCTCTATCTATAGAGGAGCGGTTATAAGATTTTTTAATTTTTAAATTTATTTTTTATTTAAAATAAAAAACTCAATTTAACTTTACTTACTCTTGATTTTTTTTTAATTTTCTATAAATAAAAAATTCCATACCATGTGTGTGGGTTAGTGTGTGTTTTTTGCCAATTCTAATATTAGCCTCTCTCTCATCCCATTGTAAGTGGGGTGAAAGTAAAACCCAATTCATTTTTAAATCAAGCTCGACCTAATATTTTCGGCCCAAGAGGTCCTTGGACTAGCCTCAGAAGAGTGAACAAAAACCCATTTAACGGGCTGCAATTGTTTTAGGCCCAAGTCTCCCTTGGACTGGATTAGGAAGATTCTTTTTTTTTTTTTTTGGTTTATTTTCTTTGAAGCAAAGATTTAAGCCATCCATTTGTACCAACAAAAATAATGAAAAAGAAAATTTTAAAACTACCAGCGAATAATAAATTTTTAATCGGTGTTTTAAATTAAAATTTTTATTTTAATTTAAATATATTTTTATTTTTTAAAAATTATCATCTTTTTATATAATCATAACCTTTTACTTTATACGATTAATAATTTTAAAACTCATTTTAAAATAATTCTTATATATTTATATCTTTAAAATTTTAATTAAAAAAGAAAAAAATCTTAAAAAATTTAATTAAAAAATAAAAAAATGGTTCTTATGGATTAAGATTTGAAATCTAGCGCCAAATGCTAGAATTACAAGTAATGCTGAAAGACGCCAAGAATCAAACCACGCGTTTTTCTATATTTTATTTTTTTAAAAAAATTCAGGTTTTCTTCGGTTTCGTTGATTGCTTCAACTCATCCTTGGTTTCTTCCTCAATTGAGGCAAGATAGGAGCAGGAAAGAAGAGCAATTGAAATCGATTCTTCTCTTGGGTTTTGTTGAATCCACAGCCACTGGCCTGATCATCGATTAGATGGCGGATCAAATTGCCAAAGGGGAAGAGTTTGAGAGGAAAGCTGATAACAAACTCAGCGGATGGGGTTTTTTCGGGTCTAAGTACGAGGAAGCTGTTGGTTTCTACCAAAAAGCTGCCAATTCCTTTAAACTAGCCAAATCATGTTAACTGTGGCTAATTTTTACTTTAATTTGGGGGAAATTCCATTGTATATGTTTCTTGATGCCTTGTTTGTGCCCTATGTTTTATATTGGAGAAATTCTTATATGTACCGGATGCATCGAAATATTATACCACATGCAACCCTTATTATATATAAAATTTTGTGTATCATTTTACCTGCATGAGGTACAATACATCAATGCACTAATTCACGTGCACCGAGTGCATATAAGAATTTCGATATATATTGAGCGGTGAAGGATGTTTATTTTGTAAGTTGATTTTTTGAAAACTCACATCATATAGAAAGCAAAGAAAGGTGCAGTCTTTGTTGGAAATTTTGGGAGTTTTGAGTGGGAGAACTAATAAAGAAATGAAATTCATTGTGTTGTGTTGTAACTGAGAAGAAATGGACAGAAAAGAAAGTCAAGTGGTTTATAATTTAGTTGCTTTCTCTTTTGCTTATTATTTTATGATATGTTATGAAGTAAATATTAGAGAATTGCAGAACCGGATGGAGCCTGCTATTGTTCCACCTTGAAAACTTAATTCTACTGCAAACCAGAATAAAAGGAATAAAATGATTTGATTAAAAACTTCAAATATTATTTAAGGACATTTTCGGTGAAAAAAAAAAAGACTGAATAACAAAAAGTATTTTATTTCTTAAAGACATAATTGAATTTAAGCCTTTTTCACATATGGAAATTTTTATGTAACCACAATCAAGATTAGTGCCCTAGGCCTCCAGTGCCAGAGATGAAGCAGAAAATTATTCAGTCAAAAATGCTTTGATTCTGTGAACTAAAAGCTCCCTTTTGCTGCTGGAGTCTTTGTTGTCCTATGAGCCAGAGCAATTAATTTGTCCAGTTTCCATTTAAAAATGAAAGATTCTAACAACTCTCCAATTAATTTCTAGGTGCTATACCTATAGTTAGTTGTCCCCTAGCCTTTGTACCACTCCCAATTATGAGAATATCATATAAAATCTTCTCCTCGATAGGTTATGTTTTCCTATGAATAAGAAATTATCTTATTGTCCCACAGACATAAGTCGAGTAGTTAAAGTAGGAGAGTTTAAAGTTTTGAAGAGATTACATTCTGAATTCGAATCTTTTCGTGAGAGACACCGCGTTATGAAGTACACATCCCTACTGTATATTTGTTCTTGATCGTGGAATTGACTGACTGATGCGGAGATGTGAATGTCTAGTCTTACGACTTTTGAGGAATTATCTTATTAAATAGATTGAATTATTTTTTTAATGTATTAAAGAATAAATAATTTATAACGTAATTAAAAGTTAACTAATTATAAAAATAAATAATATAATTTATAACTAGATAAGTCGTTTGTTTTAGATATTGGCCGCGATAGTATGCGTTGAATCTTTCCACACAATGATTTCAAATTCGAATATACACTCATCGTACAGAGCTTTATTAGTTTACAATATTTTTTAAAATTTAAAAAATTTTGAAAAAAAAGTGCGACTTATTCATTTTGTGTAATTCGCAAGTTATTACACAAGCATAATTTAGTTAAGATATACCTTTAATAACGATAAAAAAAATAAAAAAAAACTAGACAAGCCATTTGAATGCAAAATTCAGAATTAATGAAAAAAAAAATACAAGCGACATAATTAATTTTAATTTTTTTACTAATACATATTAAAGGGATAAAGACATAAATTCAATTTAAAATATATCATGTTCTTCTTATAACCAATTAAGTTTTCGTTTTGTGATATTGTTAATCCTTTAGGTCACACTTCATCATGTTTATTAGCTAATCAAACAAAGAAGACACGTCAGCAACGGACACTAACGGACATCGTCAAGAAAACGTCAGACGAACTTCCACTGCCAAAGACAACCGTCTCCTGCCGTCTCCACCCACTTCTCTCTTCCTTTCTTTTTTTTATATCGCGCCATCGATCACTCTCTTCTCCATGCTCGCTCTCATCACTCTCCCTAGATCTCTCTCCTCCAAATCCCTAGAGCTGATTCTGTCTACTAATGGCTTTTTCATCTTCATGCAGCTCCATCATCCATTCCAACCTCCGTGGCAGCCAAGAGCCGGGGACGAAAGCTCCCTTCTCTTTAAGCAGGCGCGGTTTGAATTTTCCATTGATTGTGTCCTCCAGGAATTGCTTGAGGCAAAGCCGGCGTTTTGAAGTTGCAGTGATCGGAGCATCAACTGATACTCAAGTTGTGGTTGAGCGGAGTGTTGGTGAAAACGAGAATGAGACTGGTAAGATTCTGAGAGTAGGACTTGTCTGTGGAGGTCCTTCTGCGGAGCGTGGAATATCGCTCAATTCTGTAAGATCAGTCCTCGATCATATTCAGGTACTACACCTACTGGCGTCTGTAACTTGTGGATGATCTGCAAAGTAGTTTTCTTTTCCTTAAAGATTTTACATTACTTGTTCATTGAATTAAATTACTCCAATATATTATTAAATTCAACATATGATTCATTTTTAACGTATGGAGTTAGGAAAGCAGCTAAATATTACAATTGCATATTTTGCTCCGTCACCTTGTAGGATGACTTGTCTGCGTGTAATGGATTTACAAAGAAGCTTTAAATGATCTTTTTAAATTTTGCTAAGTGGCAAAGCTCCTAAGGTAAAAAAAAAAGTAATTAGCGGATTCTGGTCTTTGAGCAATGAAGACAAATTAATTCGAAGATGCAATATGAGAATGCAGAATGCAATTCTCAATATCTTGGGAAGCAAAAATTAATCCTTGGGATGTATTAGTCCATCTTTATATTTTGTTCACTTCTTCCCTCTCTTCTCCTTGACTCTAGGCTGCAATTTACAGAATTCATTTCTAATCTATATCTTTGCGACTTATTCAACAGGGGGATGATTTACACGTAAGCTGTTTCTATATAGACTGCAACCTCAAAGCCTTTGCCATATCCTCTGCTCAGGTTTGTCATGCTTGCATCTACTTTTAAACTTGTCATGGTTCTTGCCTTCCTTTTTGAACAAAAGCAGAGAAAATATCCCTTAAATCTCTTCTGAACAAATACCCGAACCTTGGTGGAGGTTTTGCACTGGATAAAGGATTTTGCTAGCGTAAATTTTTACAATAGGAGTTCATTAGAGGGATCGGGGTATATTTTCTAAAAGAATCCAGTGTTAATCTATATAAATTGTGATGTTCCAATTAATTTTTCAAGACCCCTAGCTGGAGGGGGGCTTGGCTTCCTTCAACTCTCTCATGTTAGACCCCGCTCGCATCCACTAAGGGATTTGATCTTCTGCGATAAGATAACGGGCCTTCAGTTTGTCAAACAATAAAGTACTTTTTGATTCAAGGTCTCAAATTTTGTGTTTGTTTCTGTAATCTACAGTTTGACAATAATATTCCAGTACAAAAATGAACCTTTCCATAAGGCAAAGTGAGAAATTGAGCATTATTGTATCAATACAATGCTCACATGTTGCCATCACATACTCTTCTCAGTGATAGTCTTCTTCCTTTGTACTTCGTTTCTGTGTTTTGGTTTGAAGGTGGAGGATAGTGTCCACATCTTACATATGTCAGTTTTCCAATTGCTTAATTTTGCAGGTATATTCAAATACTCCTGCAGACTTTGATTTCAAACTCGAAAGGTAATCTACTTCAAAGCCTCGATATGCATCCCATACATTGTAGTCAACTGTGCCTGAAACATTCTGCTCCTGTTTTTCAGCCTTGCCCAAGGTTTTGAGTCATTATCTGACTTTGCTGATCACCTTGCTGCTGCTGTAGACATAGTTTTTCCAGTTATACATGGCCGTTTTGGTGAAGATGGTGGCATCCAAGTATTTTTCTACTATAAAGCTTATGTTACATAGTGTGATAATGATTTTATAAACTCAAATACGATAGTTGACATGCTTCATTTTTGTTATATTTAATGAACCTTTCAGGAGCTATTGGAAAAGGCAAACATTCCATTTGTTGGGACACGGTCTAGAGAATGCCGCAAAGCATTCGACAAAGTAACTTTCCCCTTTGCAATGCTCTGGTTTTCTTTGTCTTCCCCCCCCACCCCCCTTTGCAGAGATTCTGATGGACCATTGTTTGATAAACAAGTCAGGAAGAATTGGTCATGTCATATAGTCAAAGTTTACTGTTCTCTATGTATGCTGATAGACATGTTAATTTATTTGGTTTTGTATCTAGTTGCTGGAAGGCTTCTGACATTGAGTCATCAATTTGGGATACCTTTTCTTGATAATGAATTTGTATGTTAGCAAAAATTAATATTGTAGGTATATGATATAATTAGCCTAAAACAGAAAATTATACCTTTTTTCCCCCTTCCATTTTTTAGCTTTAAAAGAAAAGAGAAACTGATCATTGCTTAAGAAACTTGAGAGAACTAAATGCAGAGTGTACACTCATTTCTTTTTCCCCCTTACGTATCAGGATGCTTCAGTTTGAATATTATATCAAACTACAACACGAGCTTTAAGTTGATGCTAATATTTATTTTTGTTTTAACATTAACAGTATGATGCTTCTTTGGAGCTAAAGAGACAAGGATTCTTAACTGTGCCCAGCTTCTTAATCCAGGTGCTTATAGTTGTTTTGTTCTTTCTTTTTATGTCTGTTTTATTCAATTCCATATATAATGTAATGTTTTATTTAAACCAACTATTTATTATGTTTTGCCTTTTTCTATTTATAGTTGTCATTCCACATTTTATTGCTACGCATTGTATATTTGTTAGTCTCATGGGCAAAAAGAAGATGTCAACAATTAGTTAGAGTGATAGATGATAGATAGGATAGGCCTGATGTGAGAAAAGCACCGTGGCTATTTTGTTTCATTGTATATAGAGGTCCGTGCATTCTTCTGAAAATGTTTTTGTATTTTGACCTTGGCACTTCCCATTTTTCTTCCTGTTACCTGTTTTCTTCTTGTTCTGTTACAACCTGAACACTTTTACTTTTTTCATTCTAATTGCTTTCTGGTTCAGCAGTCAGCAATGCTTAAGAGGTTTGACATGTTTTTATGTGGATGACATTTCAACCGTAAACCTTCTGTGTTCATCAATGTGTTTACGAAGGTCAATCATGTGCCTACAACTGGTTTTCTGAAAAATGGAATCTTGAACATTAAATTCAGATGTCCGTGAAAGGCTGCATAATATGCTCTTCAGGGCATACCCATCTGTTTTAAGCACAATATATAAAGGACTCTTACTGTTTGATGTGGAAATCGAAAGTTGTTACATTTTATGCATTGTTATGCAGGATAATGTACGGACCTTTCATACCACCTAATTTAATTGGAACTTAAACTTATTATAGCAAACTGGAATTATGCTGTTGCTCGATAACGCTTATGAAGTTTGAAAGTGGTTTTCAGGGGACTGAATCAGATGAATCTGAGCTATCGAAGTGGTTTGCAAGATATCAACTGGACGCTAAACTGGGAAAAGTTGTGGTGGGAATTTAATCCTTGCTTGTATATTTTACAGTTTATTAATACTGGTAGCAAGAAACAATACAAGCTCTCTTCTAAAATTTGCAGGTAAAACCAACACGAGCAGGATCAAGCATCGGAGTTACAGTGGCCTATGGAGTCACTGATTCTGTCCAAAAAGCCAATGCAATAATTTCAGAGGTAATATGTTATGTTGTGGCTGCTATAATTTTGTTTGTTGGATATGTTGCCCTTGTCTCTTGGGAAAAGTGTTTCTAAAGTTTGTCCCCTATATGTCATTGTGAAAGATCTGTATTCATTGATGATATCAGAAGAGAAGATCCTTTTGGAGGGCGACCAAAAAGATTACCATCGCTTACAGAGGTTGCAGTCTTTTGGTGCCTAGATCTAGTCTAGGAACTCTGGACAAGATTTGAGAATGAGATGTCACTGTTGTCTATCTGTGGCTGATAATTTAGCCTATCATTCATAGGCTAAAGACTGATCATATTAATTTGTGGTGTGAAGCTTTGGCTTCCACTAGCATACCCTATGAATATTGACCTTTTGTGTTGTTATTGCAGGGTATCGACGACAAAGTCTTGGTTGAAATTTTCCTTGAAGGAGGTAGTGAATTCACAGCCATCGTCCTTGATGTTGGCTCTGCTACAAATTGCCAGCCTGTTGTGCTTCTACCAACTGAGGTAGATGATCTTCAGTATCTTGGTGACACTGCGAAGTGAAAATGAATATTTAGCTTTAGTTTCCATTGTGCATGACTACCTATCCTTTCATATTTAACCCCTGTAATATTGATGCATCTATTGACAGGTGGAGCTTCACTCCCAAGGCAATCTTGGTACAAGGGAGCAGGATGCAATATTCAACTACCGGCGGAAGTATCTTCCCACAAGGCAGGTAAAACATTCAGATTTTGCTTGTTCAAATCAGTTACCTATATGTTAGATAAAAGGAAATTATGACATTATTTATACGATTAGATTTTGTGGCTTGTCCTTTATCAACTTCTACTTCAACTTCTTTACTATAAGGTATACTTCAGAATGCATATAGGCATCTTTGATTCCTTCATGCAATTCTCTCTAATTGGGCAAAGAGTCTTTGCAGGTTACTTATCATACGCCACCTCGTTTCCCTGTAGATGTCATCAGAAGCATTCGTGAAGGCTCCTCTTTATTGTTTCAAAAGCTTGGACTGCAAGATTTTGCTAGGATTGATGGTTGGTTTTTGCCAACTTCTGCCGATGCCCCATATTTTACAGACAACAAATTTGGAAGGTCTGGGACTGGTACAATATTGTTTACTGATATCAACCTGGTGAGATAGTCATCTGATACTTATTTGTTTGCTTGTCTCTAGTTTTTTTTAAGTCTCACAACTTTGCTTCTGTACTTCTAGATTAGTGGAATGGAGCAAACTAGTTTCTTGTTTCAGCAATCATCAAAGGTACTTTACATCTTTTTCTGTGGATTTTTCCACTCCCTTCCCCCATTTTTTCATGAATGCATTCGTCTAATGAATTCTGACATTAACATGTGATGGTTGAACTGCTGTCTTCATTTTCCAAGTCATGTCTTTGGTCGCTATTTATTTTTAAAAGTGCCTTCTTTTGTTTTCCTTCAAAGATACAGAGAAAAACAAAATGGAACCTGGTGTTTTACTATTTCAGTCTTTAATTTAAATCTTGTCTTAATTCTTATACAATCTAAAAGCTAACTATTTAAACAAAGTTTGCCTCACAAGATTTGACAGAATCCATGTGACACAAATTGCAAATTGGATTAAGGTCTACATGATCTTCCCAGAGCAAACATCTCCTCCATCCTGAATCAGTTCATTAACTCAGAAAATTGTATGATGACCTTTAGATTGCAACTCATGAATCCAAAAATATTCCATTCCACAATGCCCTGCCCCTGATTGAACGATTAGTTCATAATGCTGTAAAAGTATCTTTTAGATTACCATTATGATTGCCTGTTCTTTGACATTTCCTGTGTTCCTTACAAATACCTTTTGGGTTTAGGTTGGTTTCTCACACTCAAATATCCTTCGGACGATCATACAACATGCTTGCCTACGGTTTCCCAATCTTCTGGCGCACAATATTGTATCAAATACATTATCAAGGAGATTGAAATCTTCATTAGCTGCGGAAGCATCCCCCATATGTCAAGATGCACAAAAAGTATTTGTTATCTTTGGTGGAGACACTTCTGAGCGGCAAGTCTCCCTCATGAGTGGAACCAATGTTTGGCTGAATTTGCAAGCTTCTGATAATGTAAGTGATTCCATTTTGTTGTATTTAATACAGGTAGTGTCATCCTAAATACCTAAAATGCTGTTGTTAAGAATTTCATTTGGTTGCTGATCATCTGAAATTACTGTCAAATTTCAAATAGGAAAATGTGCCTTAAAAGCACTGGCATCTGAGATTCCTGTTTAATGCAGGTTTATAAAGATTTCACATTCGAATGCATTAAAGCTGAATCAATGTTCTAAAACCTCCTCAAGTCTTTAATTAAATAAAATAGATTTTGCATTTACGCCTTGCAGGCATAATCTGCTGGATTGAACTCATGCCAACATTTCATGAAAGTCATCAAATTAAATATTTAATAATTTGCAAATTTCAACCTTACTACTATTGTTCTTATATATAGAGGTTGCTCTCTAAATCTGCTTGTTAGCCATTTTCCTGGGTACAAGGTTTATCAATTGTGGAGACTTTGCTAACAAAGGCAGTTAGTCCTCTTTTAAATACTTGTTATGTCCAATAGGATCAGTTTTTGGTTCCTGAGAAAACTGTTCAAGTGACTTAATGTTGAAGTAGAGATTTTTTTTTTTATAAATTTTTCCTGAGTTTGGCTCAATCTTACACACGATGAAGATTCAAGAAATTTCTTGAGATTACTTCGGCATTTCATAATGTTGTAATATCTATTCATTAGTATATTTATAGATTCTGTTGATTTTGACAAACCTGATTAATCTGATACAAGCTTTGGTGATTTCTTGTGGCTATAGCTTGAAGTAGTTCCATGTTTACTAGGCCCCACAGATGGTTCTGATGAGAAGGAAATAAATGTGGAGAGCAGGACTGTCTGGTCATTACCGTAAGTGTAAATCTCCATTGCCATAGTCTAAGCACATAAATATATGTTATTATAGTCTGCTATGATTTTATCTTATTTAGTTTTATTGATTTGGTGTCTCCATGAGTTGTGTCGTATATGTTGTAAACAATCTGAAGCCAAATACACTAGCTCATGCATACGTGTGTGGGCACCCTTGCACATTTTTTTATCATGCAGTGGTTATCAAGGAAAAGAATTATACAATACAATAATATATTTCTTCAAGTTGTTTTTTAGTTTTTTCTTCGATATAATAAAATAGAATATTCTCTTCTGCAGTTATTCCCTTGTTCTTAGACATACTACAGAAGAAGTTCTTGATGCATGTATAGAGGCAATTGAACCTGTACGAGCAGCAGTCACGTCTCACTTACGGAAAGAAGTAATGGATGACCTAATGGAGGGCTTGAAGAAGCATGAATGGTTCAAAGGGTTTGACATATCTGATGAATTACCAAAGAGGTTTTCTTTGAAGCAGTGGATCAAACTGGCTAAGGAGGTTCAGGCGACAGTTTTTATTGCAGGTTTTAATATGTTTACATCTTGAAATCACCCTTTGCTGCGTTTAGTTTCTGTAGTTTCCCTTAGTTCATTACTCTTTGAATAGTTGGTTTATTTACTTTCTGATCATAAAAATCCTTTTTCTTTTTCGTTATTAGAGTACAAAAATATTCACTCACTTTAGTTATTGAAAAGAAGTTGATTCTATGCCAACCAGGCATTTTGAGTTGTGCCCTTGAGAACTAAAGCTATTAATGCCCAGAAAGTTGCTAAACCATCCATCAGTGTCACAAAATGAGCAGTAATGAACAAATAAGAGTCAAAAAAATTCTTAAAATATTTTCTCATACTACATCAGTATCTTTAAGTTTCCATCCTGATTTTCGTCCCTTCATAACTGATTGAATCCTCCAACAGTGACCTTATGGATTTCATTCACCCTGTCAACAGTTTGCTTGTATTCTGCTGTATAGTTTATATTCTGCCACGAAATTTGCAAACGGATCCTTCTCTTATATAGTGCTTCACTCCAAAAGTATTCAAGTGCTCCAAAAGATATGTTTCCATTTCATCTATAATCTATCTTCCAATGCTCCAGATAAATAAATTCTTTGCAAGACACTGTGGAAATGGTATTCACTAAATGCATAATTATCTTTCCATGCATAAGCGAGGTAGTGTCTTTAATTGCTTGTGTTTTTCAACTATCTTGTTGATGGGATATTGGACCAAAGCAACAAAAGTTTCCCAGCTTAATTCTAGGTACCACACATGAGTTGTTTCATGTCTATGGCCTACTCCTTAGAATCTGGCCTGCATCTTTTCATTTTAGATGAGAACAGAGTTTTAGATGCCTATACTTTCGCTAAGAATCCATTTCTAAGGTCATAACACATGATTGGAAGTGAACTAACTAGAAGCCATATTATGATAAATTAGGAAACATTGTTCATATACTCCTAATTCTAGTGTCTGATGTAATAAATAGTGCATGGAGGTATTGGTGAAGATGGTACACTGCAGTCTTTGCTAGAGGCGGAAGGCATTGCTCATACTGGTAACTTTAGATCCTTGAGAATAATAAATAAAGGTTTATTATGTGAATGATGTAGTTGATTCTGTGCTATTTCTTGCTGATTTGCAGGTCCAGGAGTGGTGGCTTCCAAAATATGCATGGACAAGGTTGCAACGTCCCTTGCTGTAAAACATGTAGGGTTTATCCTATTATCCTGAATTTAAAGTTGCTCTGTATAGGATTCTGCTTTATATTTGGAGTACTGGATAATGTACCAGTCCTTTAATTGTCTTCAACCATCATGCTTTGCAATGAATACTGAAAAGTGCTTGTAGAGAAGTTGACAGTTAAGCTGGTAGAATGTATAGGACGTGATGAAATTGCATTTCCTAGACATACAAATAGCTATTCAGTTAGTTTCTTTTCTTCTTTTCTGTGTATATGTTCATGTCTGCAAGTGTGGTTTTTCTAATTGTTGGCAAAATGATCTTGATTGAAATGGATGGACTAAATTTGATTTTTGATAACATCATTTGTTGGAAGATCAATTATTTGCTTTTTACATGTTGGAAAACCCAATAAAATTTGTCAAAGCACTGACTCATTGATAGAATTCCATTGTATTGAATTTGAGTAGATATCAATTAACAACATCAAAATCTGACATCAGCTTGCAGATTTCGGAGTCCTTACCATAAACAAGGATGTAAAGAGAAAAGAAGATTTGTTGAAAACACCAATACCTGAAATTTGGGAAGATTTGACAGTCAAACTTCAATCCAAGTTGCTATGTGTTAAACCAGCAAGAGATGGATGCTCTACTGGAGTTGCAAAACTATGGTAGGTTTTATTATTCTTATAAAATATTTTCGTCTCAGCAGAGCATTAGTATCACCAGACCATGCACTTATTTTTCTTCATACAGCTGTGATAAGGACCTTGAGGTATACTTGAAAGCATTCGAGAACTGTCTTCCTCGGATACCTCCTAATAGTCTTTCAAAGGTACAGATGTATTTGCCTTAGTTGCTTCTTTAACTAATGCATACAGTTTGATGCCAAAATGTAGGCACATGGTATAATATTTCTGACTCTTAGATTCTTTGAAATCTACTACATAGGCACATGGAACAATTGAGATGCCAAACCTTCCTCCAGAGCTCTTAATCTTTGAACCTTTTGTTGAGACAGATGACATAATTGTTTCATCAACATTATCGAAGGACAATACACATCATTTGCTATGGGAAGGACGTAGTAGATGGGTAGAAGTTACTGTTGGTGTTATAGGGAAGCGTGGATCAATGCATTCATTGACTCCCAGCATAACTGTTAAAGAAACCGGTGGCATTTTATCCCTTGAAGAAAAGTTCCAAGGTATTTCTTAACTTATTTTGAACCAACTCCAAAATTTAGCAAAATATCTTACTTGGAGTCATTCTTTTGGGTGTTACTGCGTTGCTGAGTTTACCCTTCTAGTATTACATAGTGATAGCTTGGTTCATGAAGATGCACAATATAAATACAGAGGAGCATATAGTTGATGAAGAATATGAGGAATCACCAAGAGAACAGCTAGGTTGTTGGTTTGATCCTTCCCTCTCTTTTATTTTGGGAAGGGCAACAATATGAAAAGAGGAAAAAGCTTGTCAATGAAAAATTTTATATTTTCTGTTCGAGTCATTGATGAATGTAATGACAAATAGATTTGTCAATTGACTGTATATTTTGGATATGTCTGAAGTGCTTTCCAAGTCAAATGCTAGTGCAATAGTGAGAAAAATTATTGCTATTTTTTCTCAATTGAGTGTACAATTTGAGTATACACAAAGTGTTTTCCAAGTCAAAGGATAATAACACAATAATAAAAAGCATTATGGCTGTTTCTTTTCATAGCATTCGTTGTGTATAACATGATTAATATTTTTTTGGCAGGTGGAACTGGCATAAACTTAACTCCCCCACCGCAGTCCATTATGAGGTTTGTCGAGGCTTCTTACATGGAAACTAGTTTCCTTTTATGTCCGGAATCCTCTCATGCTTTTCTAAGTTAAATTGTTTGTTAATCTTGATACATGACGAATATTGTCCCTAAAATATGCAATTATGTGCCATTAGTTTTTGCAGGAAGTCAGCAAATTTTGTTTTTCCTTTGGATTTTATAAATGACGTTTAATCCAAATGATATCGGTTTGTTCTCTAAATGATCAACTCCTTGTCAAATTGTTAAGAATGTACAAGAACAAGATCATATCTTCTTGCACACCGTAGGCTTTCCAAAATTGCAACTCACGTTTGCTTTAGGCTGATCTGTCCACCACTCTCTCTGCACCCTTTTGGTTTCCACTGCAACAGACATAAAATCCCATTTACTGAAAAAAACAAAGATAGCAGATAGGTGGATATTAAACTGCATACTGGCATACTGTTATGACTTGTAAAAACATGGGTTTTAGTCCAAGGGCTTCAGCTCTCCTCTTCTTTTCCACTTGACTGAGACTTCACAGATTGTGCAAGGGGTGAAACTTGAAACAGGCAAATATATCAAGCTTAGGTATTTCTAAGTGCTCATACCAATGAAAGTGCTAGGTTGCTTGTGCCATTCATTGAAGATAAGATGAGAGAAAACCACTTGCGTTAGTTTAGACATATACAGAGAAGACTTACGGGATGTCCCTATTAAGAGAATTGAGGGATGGAGGCATGAAAGGTTGGATAAAGGTAAAGGCAGGCCGAAGAAAATATGAATGAAGGTGATTAGAAGAGATATGTCTCTATTAAATTTGGATGAAAGTATGACAGTGGACAGAAAGACATGGAAGGAGAGGATTCACATGGATGACCACACGTAGTCTTGTATTGGTTCATGTAGCCGACCCCAAGTTATCTTGGGACTAAAGTTTAGCTTCTTGTTGTTGTTGTTGTTGTACCTTGAAATGGATAATAGTATCTTCAAATTGCCACCGGTAATTTAATTCCTGCTTAAGATGATTGATTAGCTTTAGATATTATGCTTTGTATCTGCTTTACTGTTTCTTTTACCATTATGTCTAAACTCTTGTTCTTGGATTAGTAATGAGGCCTTGGAGAAGTGTAAACAGCGCATGGAGCTTATAGCAAACACTTTGCAGCTGGAAGGATTTTCACGTATAGATGCATTTGTCCATGCTGACAGTGGTGCGGTATGCATGTTTTCTTAACTTCATTTTGCTATAGACGTGTGAACATGCATATGCTAAGTTTCCAGAAAGAACTGTTGGGGGAGTTTGTCCTTTGGCATATGTATTCAGTGATGTAGAAAATTTGTGACTAGTACATGACAGAGTCGACAAACAAACTGTCTGTGTAGCAGGGTAACTCTGCAAATACTAAATGGTTCAACCCAGCCATGGTGGCAGCTTTGCACACTTAGTTTCCCTTTATTAGGGTTAAATTCAAAAAACCTTTGTACTCTTATACGATTGATAATCAGGTACTTAAACTTTTAATTTTAACAATTAAGTACATGTACTCTTATAGAATTGACAATCAAACTTTTAATTTTGACAATGAGGTACCTTTACTCTTATGCGATTGACAATTGAATACCTAATAATGGAATAATTAACAATTTTAACAGAAATGTTTATGAGTTCCACTGGTCAGATTTAAAAATATGAATGTATGAACATCACATACGATTACATGAATATCATATATGATAACATGAACATGACACACTAAGATTACATGAACACAACGAAAGGGATTAAATTCAAAAATTCCCTGTACTCTTATACAATTGACTTGAATTCAAGTACAGGTTTCTGAATTTAACCCCTTTTGATATGTTTATGCAATCGAAGTGTGTGATGTTCATACGTTTATATTTTTAAATTTGACTAGTGGTACCTACAAACATTTCTGTTAAAATTATTAATTATTCCGTTTTTGAGTACCCAATTGTCAATCGTGTAAGGGTACAGGTATCTAATTGCCAAAATTAAAAGTTTAAATACCTTATTGTCAATCGTATAAGAGTACAAGTACCTAATTATCAAAATTAGAATTTTAATTACTCGATTGTCAATTGTACAAGAATACAGGGCTTTTTTTGAATTTAACCCTAATGTAAATGGACTTGACTGATTTCTGACCTATATGACAACAAAAAGGAAATAAAAAAAGAGAAAGAGAGGGGGAGGGAGGGGGGGGGGGGTTTGGTTGGAGGGAAGAGTATTATATCAGCTGCAATGTACTTAAAAAATTGGTTACAAGCAATTGATACCAAAAGAATGTATCTATTTAGCATTATACCTTTTTGAGTTACTCAATTATAGGGATTATCATTGCAGGTTCTAGTCATTGAGGTGAATACTGTGCCAGGAATGACACCTTCAACTGTCTTGATTCATCAGGTGATGGTCTGATTCTGGTTTTGATATTGTGCATTTTTTTTCTTTCTCTCTTTTTAAGAACCATCAGCTGAAGTCTATCAATTTGGAGAAATGTTTTCAAATGAGATCCAATTCTTTTTCTGAACCCACTCAACACCAAAAATATGTAATGAATACAACAAAGGAAGAAGAAAAATGAAAACTTTGTGAAGAACTAAACCGTATGGATGTATCCACCACCTTTTGGCTCTTATCCTGCTTAAAAACCTGATTAGGAATGTTCAAGTATTCTCAGAACTCATTCTCAGCACTGGATCTAACCAAGAGGATATTATTCCTGACCAGGCATTGGCAGAACAGCCTCCTATGTATCCTCACCAGTTCTTCCGTACACTCCTTGATCTGGCATCAGAGAGGTCTCTGTGACTTATTCTTTCATCTGATAATTTGGAGAGGCTTGCTAGTTGCTCGGCCAGAAGAAGAGAAAACAATAGAGTGACTTTAAGAGGTCCATCTGAAGTGTATACTTAACAGAGAACTGCTGTCTAGGACAATATTCCTGTTACTGTGTTACAAAGTGGTTTTAAAAGTTTTCTTCCCTTTCCTATTTTCTGTTTCATTTATCCAAATCCTCTGCCTTCGGGTTCCTCCGTTGCAAGTATTATTTCTCGTTAAAGGAATTTCATATATGTCATCGAGTTCTGTGATAGGATATTTAACGGGAAAAAGAAAAAGAAATTGCAAAAGAAGAGATGCTTCTGAGCTGAGAACTTTGTTCTTGTGTAGTTGCATTAGATTGTCTTTCTTGGAAAGCTAGAATTTTTTTCAAATATTTACAATTTGTAGATTACGAGTTACCCTCCAAAACTTATAATAATATAAATTTAATTTGATCTCATTCTATAAAAGTAAAAATTTTAAGATAGAGTTTGAATCAATGACCTAATATACAAAAATCACTTTATTTTACTAAGTAAATTATTCTTTGAGGGGTTGTATACCTCATCTCTTAGTCATTTGTAAACTGCACCTATGCATAAAGTCTTCTTATCTAGACACCATCTTTTAAGCGATGTACTTTTGCAACCAAAAGGCATAGCCTTTCTGCTTTTCGTTTCTCTTCCCAAATGCCAAGCAAGGAATGCATTTGCTTTCAGGGAGACTTTCTGACCAGCCCTAGTGTTAAAAACTCTGGAACCTGTATACCCTAATTTCCAAGTTTTCAGGAAGAGCAGAAAAATTGATTCTAGTACTTTGAAACGAAACGAATTGATTCTGATTGAAATCTGAAGAACTCTGACCAAATAGTGACATGATTTCTAGTCGATTTAATGATGATTTTAAAAAGAGGCATCACTCTCAATGAACACTGATTTTGGTCCTATTTTTCGTCCGGATGATGTTATATGCCAGATGGTCCTTATTAAGTATTACATTTTGAATTTTGAAAATACAAACTCTCATATAATCTTAAAATCAAATGACAAAACTAATATTCTTCCTTATTTAACACACCCAGTCTCTCTTCCTTATTTAACACACATACTCTCTCTCTTTCTTATTTAACCAAATGACACAAGTCTTTAGTTAAAGACTACTTATTGAGTAATTTTGTATTAAAAATTGTAATACTAATTTGATAAATTCTAAACTTATTAATGTGAGAGTTTAGTGAATCAATAAAGAATAAGGGTAAATTTAAAAAAAAAGTAATAAATAACTCTTAAATTTCACAAAGTGATAGATAATTTGAAAAAAAAATGACAAAAATGTGACAATTAATAAAGATCGTAGGAAGTATTAAGTAGGATTTGGCTAACAAACACAAAACCCAAAACCCATCTCTTTCATTTGGATAGCGAAAGCCTTCGTATTTTATGGTTCCACCGAGATGCCGTTTTGTCCAGTCAGGCCAACCGGACAGAAAAAATAATTCTCCAAATAACAAGGCCTTGATTTTCAATGTTCTCTGGAAAAAAAGAGAGGAACAAAGCGGGAGTTGACTCACTTTTTGAGCATATTTCTTATCCACTGACGTAGGATTATCGACCATGTTTTTGTGGACAAAATATATGGGTACCAAAAAACATTGTTCATGCAAATTTACTTATTTATGTTGTCCAAAATAAACATTCATTTTCTAAAATAAATAATTATGCATATGAAATTGAAAGCAAACTATTTAATAGTAACTTCAATTAAGTAACTAACTTTAGAATATCAAAACAGTTATTCAATTGATAAAACACTCTTTGTCAGAATTATATAAATACTTTGTAAGAGGAGAAAAAAAAAAGAATTACACCAAAATAACTTTTTTTTTATCTATTTGTCTTTATTTGAGAAAAATAAATCTCTACAATGTGTGTATATATATATATAGATAGATAATTCAAAATCAAATATATAAGTAGGGATACGCAAAGATTGAATACTCAATGGTAGTTTAGGAAAATTTTGTTCCGGTATAAAAGTATATGTTATTTAAACAAGCAATACTAATTTTATTTCAGGGACAAAATTACAGCATTTAGTTACAGCTAGGGCAATGGATTTCCATTTTGTTATTCTAGATGCATGTTTTACATTTAGGTACACTTGAGAGGCATCCCATTTCCATGGCTTTGCAGCCTGCGCTCCGGTGATCAAATGGCAAGCATGAGTCCTGGCAATGAGCGTTTGGCGAGGTCACGAGGGTGGCTCTGCCACAATGTTGATCGTGAACAACCACGAGGCCTCAAATCCGCCACCGTGAGCCATGTGTTGAAATACTCTCTGAACTGAGTTATGATCCCATTTTTCAGGCTCCAAACATGCACCCAATATGCTTGCACTCCTTCCCATCCCTCCACGATCACATAATCATCAATGGCGTCCACTCTCCGAGGCTCAAATTTGAATGCGCTAGGTGATGATTTTCCGGTCAGCATCTTCATCATATGATAGCAGTTTTGAGGGCCATGGAACCACCATTCCAAATCACTATCGATAAGCCCAGCCACCCTGCTAGTATCACCGCTTGCCAATGCCTTGTAAAGGGCATTAACGGTGGCCGTGTTATCCATATTTGAGCCTTTAGCTGTTAGTGAAGAAGATACAGAGAAGAAAGAGAGCTTGAATAAACGAAGACTTTCTTGCATGGTATGGCTCGGGCTGGCCAAACAATTTATAGAGAGTCATCCATAAAGAGAGAGAAGAAAAGAGAAGGCATGATCAATGACGGCGACAGCAAGGGACCGATCAATATTGAATGGTTTTGATGGCCATTACAGTGACCTGCATGGCCCCGTGGCTGTGATTTACTCCCAAGAAATGGCAGATGAAATCAATCGTTATACTGAGATGAATCAGTTCTATGTGAGTATACAGAGGAAGAAAGACAAAAATACAGCAAAAGTAAAACGAAGAATAGCTCCAAAAACTGGACTCATTTTCTGGGGACAAACGACGAGAATGTTGATTGTAACGATACTGCCAATTAAAGATGCATAAGAGTCCATTATATTTAGGTGATTCTTCCTTTTCGTATGCTGAACATGGCAAGTAATTTTTTGGAAGCTAATCTTTAACTCATGTATCTGAATTCGACAGCAAGAATTACCATTTTTCTGGAAGGACTTATTCTTATTTGGTGTCTCCGACTAAGAAGGCGAATCTCGAGAGAATATATATCATTTTGATGTTTGTTTATTCTCTATAGACATCGTAGTTTCATATGAATTTAGTACATTAGCATAAGTTTCATACGCTAAAATTTGACATACTTTGGAGTAACAATGGCTTCTCTCGACCTGGGTTCAAAGAAAACTGTTTAACGAGGAGCTAGCAAAAAGGCCACATCTAAAAGCTTAACTAGATGAAAATGAACTCTGCACCCTGCAGAGAATGTGAATCAAACTTCAGATTTGGCTACAGGTGAAGTCGAGTCCTTTCCCTTTTCCCCTGTCATGAGCCCTCCACGGCACACCTATTATAGTATTTTGTCTAGAATATAAATCGTGAATTGTACAATATAGAATTATCGAAATATTACTATTTATAAATTCGTCGTTTAAATTTAATAAAAAATATTATACCTTTATTATTTGAATTGTTCCTTTGCACGAATATATTTGAGTCAAATTTTATCGTGCATTAATTTAGACATAGCTCAAATTTAATATTTTTAAAATCAAATTCAAATTTGAGAATTATTATTAAACTCGAATTTTAATGGAGATATACTCAAATAATTAAGTATGTAGTTCGATTTTTTAAAAATATTTTAATTATATATCTATTTGCATTATATTTTTAAATTTAAACTCGATTCGATTATTTCAAAATTTCAATTTGACTCAAGTATAATTCTATAACCCCATTAGAACCGTGAATAATTCTCCTTAAAGTCAAAAAATTTATTATTAACAACATACCTAAGAATTATGATTTTGCAAAAGTAATGGAAAATATTGGAAACAAACTCTTTCCAATAATTGAATTATTTCATGGTGGACCTATTGCACGATTGATATCAATTATAAGAAATCTTTTGAATAATGAAAGAAACGTGCATGAGCAGCTGGCACAATATTCAGCTGGCACAATATATGGTTTGGATTGTTAGTATTACTTTCATATTATTGTGATCCTCTATTACACATACCTAGTACCTACCATCACCTGTACCTATGCTGATTTATATCAATGTCGGAGTCCATAGTCATTGCCAATTGTATAACTATTTCATTAATAATTCATTTCTATATATGTTCAATGAGAAATATCACTATGGGTCTAATCATTTAATTGTGTTCTACAACTATACGTATAATCTTTAATAAATGAACTAATAAATTATACTTTCTCCGTTTTAAAATATTCGTTTGTAAAATTTTTTGCACAAAGATTAAAGGTGTTGAAAACAATACAATAATTTAGATAAAGTTCATATTCTATCCATATTAAAAACATAATAGTTATTGGTTTGTGAAAACTCCAAAAAGTAAGAAGAAAGAAGAGTTTTGGAAAGTTGTACAGTTGACTTAGAATAAATTTTGGAAAAATAAGAAGAAACTAATCATTAGTTCTAGAAATATGTGCATGAACAAATATTTGTGAATAAGTATTTTGAAACGGAGGGAGTTGCATTTTATACATTTTAAAGTGTAAATATGTATCCTCACAATATAGTGCAATTGGCAAAATAAGTAGAGAATTGAACATCCTGTCATGATTTAAACTCTGACATGAATATACTACTCCTTTCGTTTTTATTTATCTGTCACAATTAATTACTTCACACAATTTAATAAAAATTAATTAGTCTCTTAAATTCATATAACTTTATTTATACCCTTTGGATTTAATGTTTTCCCCAATTACTCCCTCCGTCCATAAATAATTGGTCTAATTGTAAAAATTACGCATATTAAGGAATTGTGAAATTTTATAATAAAAATGATTAAAATGTCCACTATACTCTTTGGAGTATTTTTATTATCTTTCTCACATAATTAATTTAAATCTCACCACTTCTTTAATTATATCACTCTAATAATTACATCTCTCTCTCTTCACATATATCCTTTGTCTCTCTCTTCCACTCTTTGTTTTAGAATCTTCTTTTCACTCATATTACCTCATTAAATTACACTTTTAACTATTTTTATAAGATAACGTGATTTTATTGTTAGTTAAAATAACTTCAACATGGATAATTATAATACTAATTAATTAATAAAAAATTATGTTAAAGGTAAAATTAGAAAAAAAAATAATTAAATACAACATATATTTAGAAATTGGACAATTATTTTTGGACAAATCAAAAAGAAAATTAAGTCAGTTATTTGTGGACGGAATGAATATTTTCTTATTTTGTTTGCTCAACTCTTTCTAAAATTATTACATTTTTATTTTTTAAAATTATTTAATACAAAGGTATAGTAATAAAATTAACATTAATAACATCTAAAATTTTTTAATGTGACAGATAAAAAAGAATACCAAAATTTTTTAATTATGACGGATAAATAGGGACGGAGAGAATATAAATCTAGAATAGTAACCTATAATCTCAAGAATTTTAAATATTGATTTAAAATATTGATTTAAGAAGTGAGTCCAAAATATATAACGCGTCAAGTGAGATACTCCGGGATGAAGATGAGGATGTTCTTGGACCAATAGTTTCCCTTCAAATAATGTCATCAAATCCCTTTCATTCTCCATAGACTCCAACACTAAAAAGTGCTGGCAGATTTGAAGCTCTGAAGACCGACGAAAAGAGTCGAACCGGTCAATATAGATGCATTGCATATATATTTGCATGCTAGGACCACTTCCCAATGATTTCTTGAAATTTTATCGGCCGAATTTTTTATTTTTTTTTCATTTTTCAGAAGGGATGCCATTTTGCTGCTAATCCTGATTTTCTCTTCTTTTGAATTTGAGTCAGAGAAATAGTTTCTCTTTCTATAAAATAAATAAAAGGTGTCAATAATAACCTTTCATCCTTTGACTACTTGTATCGTTATTTAACAGTTATAATCAAATAAAAGTAAGATTAATGATTCAGAATATGATGTTTGTTGATTAATTTTTATATAAAAAATTACGTATTTTTAAATTTTGTGTAAAAAAATTAAAAAATAATACTTTAATAAGCGGTACCAAAAATCTCAAATCGTGTCAGCTAGCCAGTGCAGGGCGGTGTAATATAGCCCATTATTGGTTCATTCATGCCAGTCTGGCTCAAATCGACCGTTTGACTCAGCAGCAATTCAATTCCAAGTAGCCAATTCGCCCTGTTGCTTTCAACCAGTCTGTGCGTGCATGCATGCATGCATGGCCTTCAACCTTTTCCGGTATTAGATGCAAAAGCATGAAGTAATTATATCAAGCTATATTGTCAAAGTCGATTTGATCTCAGCAAGAGAGCAAGCCACACACCATAAGGTACTAAAATGGCTCTATCGTTCTCTTTAAATACAAATTGCCTACAAAAGGATTCCTTAGATTAGGTTGGGGAGGGAGAGAATGACCTTTTTTCTAATTTTTTAGTATTGTTTACTGTTAATTACTTAACTGCTATTTTTATTAAGTTAAAATATATTGGGAAAAAATATTCATATTACTCCACAAACTACCTTTAATAAAAATAATCAAATAATCACAGAGAAAAATAACAAGACAAGAATTTACGTGACAAACTAAAAAATGGAGAAAAATCACAAGCGTTATCAAGAGACAACCGAGAAAAATATTCACGGTGTGAATAATTATTACAACCACATAATATCAAATATAATATTTTCTCAAACTCAAAACCTAAGAAAAATACCTAGAGAGTAATCAGAGAATTTTTCCAAACTTTCAAACCCTCCCAATTTTTTCTTGAAGTTTTACATTCTAAACAAGAGCTTCTCTCGTTAGGATGATTTTTTTTTTTTTTTTGTCCTCAAGGCATGCCTATCTATGCTAGAGACCTCAACCGTTTCAATTAATGCAAAGTGGAGTGGTTGTCCAACTACTCTAATAGTTTTTGTTTGATTCATTTGGTTCAAGTATAACAAAATAATAGATATTTTAAATTAATAATAAATATTTAAATTTATTTTTTTATACTATTCATAATTATTATTCCAATCTCATATGAAATTGGAGTGTTACATCAGTATTTTACATTTGATGAATATGGGAATTATTGAAGTATAGATGTGAATGAAAAGGCCAAAACCCAAACAAAATCAGCCGTCATCCTTGACTTCAGATTCCCGATTCCTCAAGGAAGGCCAAGAGTTGTTTATGTGTTTGATAATTCAGATACGTGGATGCCTGGTAAGAAAGAAGATATGTTGTCCTCTCCTTCCTCCCTCACCATTGATGATAATTTATTGAGACAAAAGCTGTATCCAACCAGTTGCCACTCGTGTGCATGTTTTTGGACATTCCTCAGACCTTAGGCCCCCTTCATTAAAGAGACCTTTTGGATGGGAACTCAGCAGAGGGATCGACTTTCTCTCTCTCTCTCTCTCTCCTCATTTCTTTCTGAGTAATCCCATTCAAGATCAATTTTTGGACCCTTCCGCAACCAATGTGCTCTTATTCCAGAGTTGTCTTATCATTTTAACTGGAAATCAGTCCCGCAATTTTACACCCTTCTCCGGTAGGTGAGAAATCAGTTCTATAACAATTTTATTTAGGTTATAAAATTAGGATAGTGTTAGAATAAAATCTTCACACTACACACTAATAAAACTCTAACTATTTTGCATAAGAATTTCTCTCTTTCTTTTCTCTCACAATTTTCTCTAATCTTTCTTTCACTAATCTTTCTTTCATAAAATAATGGTGTATTACAAGCTTAGAGAATAGCTCTATTTATAGAGCTCTAATTAGTGGATTACATCATGGCATACATCATCTTCCACTAATCTTAATTAGTGGTGTCTCCACTAAATGGTGGATATTCATAAAAATCTTCTAATAATTCACATAAATTCATAATTAGTGGAGCCTCCACTAATTAATAAAGATTCCAATAATTCATAATACTCCCCCTTGGATGTCCATCCATTACATAAAGAATATGCCTCGTTAAAACCTTACTAGATAAAAACCCAGTGGGAAAAAAATCTAGTGAAGGAAAAAGAGTACACTATTCTATATGTCCATTTATTACTCCCCCTGATGAGATGATTCCTTTAAATCTTAAAACCGACGCATACCGATTTTATATCTCAATTTTTCAAATGTTGCAGTCGGTAAAGTCTTCGTGAAAATATCTGCGAGGTTATCACATGACCGAATTTGTAGCACATCAATTTCACCTTTCTTATGGAGTTCATGAGTAAATAAGAATTTTGGTGAAATATGTTTTGTCCGATCTCCTTTAATATATCCTCCTCGTAATTGAGCTATACAAGCTGCATTGTCTTCATAAAGAGGAGTTGGAATACCTTTGATTGATGATAATCCACAACTTTCTCGGATATAATGAATCATGGATCTTAGCCATACACATTCTCGACTTGCTTCATGAATGGCTATAATTTCAGCATGATTTGAAGAAGTAGCTGCTATAGATTGTTTCAGTAGAACGCCATGATATAGCGAGTATTTCCACATGTAAATAGATAGCCCGTTTGAGAACGTGCTTTATGTGGATCGGATAAATAACCAGACATCTGCATAACCTATCAATGTTGGACTGGTTTTATTTGAATAAAATAATCCGAGATCAATTGTACCTTGGAGATATCGAAGGACTTGTTTAATTCCATTCCAATGTCGTCGTGTTGGTGAAGAACTAAATCTTGCTAATAAATTGACAAGAAAAGCAATATCGAGTCGTGTATTATTAGCAAGATACATCAATGCACCAATTGCACTTGAGATATGGTACTTCGAGGACCAAGGAGTTCTTCATCATTTTCTTGAGGTCGGAAAGGATCTTTATCCACATTTAATGATCGCACGATCATTGGAATACTCAATGGATGTGCTTTGTCCATATAAAATCTTTTTAGCACTTTTGCTGTATATATTGATTGATGAATAAATGTTCCACTCTCCAAATGTTCAATTTGTAAACCAATGCAAAATTTGGTTTTACCAAAATCCTTGATTTCGAATTCTCTTTTTAAATAATCAATTGTTTCTTGGAGCTCTTCGAGAGTTCCAATAAGATTAATATCATCAACATATATAGCTAATATCACAAATTTAGAACCAGATTTCTTAATAAAAACGCATGGACATACCTGGTCATTTTTAAATCCCGCTTTCAATAAATATTCACTAAGACGTGTGAACCACATGCGCCCGATTGCTTGAGACCATATAATGATTTACTGCAACTTGATGGAGTAATTTTCACGAGGATAATGTTTATATGCTTGAGCATATGAAATCCTTCGGGGATTTTCATGTAAACATCATTTTCTAAATTTCCATACAAGTAAGCGAGTGACAACATCTAATAGGCGCATATCTATATTTTCATGTACTTGCTAAACTGATAAGATATCGGAGTGTAATAGCATCAACAACAGGAGAATAAGTTTCATCATAATCAATACCTGGTCTTTGTGAAAAACCTTGGGCTACTAATCGCGCTTTATATCGAACGATTTCACTCTTTTCATTGCGCTTTCGCACAAATATCCATTTGTAGCCAACGGGTTTTACACCTTCGGTGTTCGACTGCAGTCCGAAGACTTCACGTTTTGCCGGTGCATTTAACTCCGATTGAATCGCATCTTTCCATTGCAGCCAATCTTTTCTATGCTGAGCATTCATCAATCGATATTGGTTCGGGATCATCATTATCCTGTGTAACATCAAGAGATATATTGTATGCAAATATATTATCAATAACAGTTTCTATCCGATTCCAACTTCTACCGGAAGTGGTATAATTGATAGAAATTTCGGTGTTACTTTCATTAACTACGGTTCTTTGTCATCGGTTCTCTCTTGGTCTTTATCATTCTTTTCTTCAATATGATCTTCGGATCATTTAATCCTCTTTTCTTTCGAGGATTTTTATCTTTAGAACCAAGAGGTCGGCCACGCTTACGGCGTGTTTTTGACTCAGCGACTATAGGTATAATATTTTGTTCTGCTGGAACTTCAATTCGAATAGGAGCATTTATAGTCTGGAATATGCAATTTTGTAACTCTTCTAGAGTCAACAAAAGCGTCCGGCATTTGATTTGCAATGCTTTGCAAATGAATTATCTTTTGAACTTCAAGTTCACATGCGCTTGTGCGCGGATCAAGATAATTTAATAATGTTGTCCAAGCAAGATCCTTTTTATCTTGTTTTGGTTCTCCCCTAATTTAGGGAATAATGATTCATCAAAATGACAATCGACAAATCTTCTTGTGAATACATCTCTGTCGGGGATTCAACATACCCGATAATAGAGGGAAAATCATATCCAACGTATATCCCCTTTCTTCTTTGAGGACCCATCTTTGTACGTTGGTTTGGTGCAATTGGAATATATACTGACACACCCAAAAATTCTTAAATGAGCAATATTTGGTTCGACCCAAAAGCCAATTGCAAATGAGAGAATTTATGATAACTAGTTGGTCTTATACGTACAAGTGTTGCGGCATGTAGAATAGCATGTCCCCAGTGCAGATGTTGGGAGATTTGTTTTCATTAATAATGGTCTAGCAATTAATTGTAGTCGTTTAATCAAAGATTCAACAAGACCATTACGTGTGTGAACATGAGCTACGAGGATGTTCAACATTAATCCCAATTGACATGCAATATGCATCAAAAGCATGTGATGAAAATTCACCGACATTATCCAAACGGATATTTTTAATGTGATGGTCCGGAAATTGTGCTCGTAATTTAATTATTTGAGCAAGTAATCTCGCAAACGCCAGGTTGCGAGTAGATAATAAACATACATGTGACCATCGGGATGATGCATCAATTAAGACCATAAAATATTTGAACGGTCCACATGGTGGATCAATAGGTCCACAAATATCTCCAGTGAATCCGTTCGAGAAATGTAGGACTTTCGACTCCTACTTTTACTGGTGATGGTTTAACAATTAATTTTCCTAGGGAACATGCGAGTACATGCGAATTTTTCTGATGTTAATATCCTTTTATTTTTTAAAGGATGACCATGTGTATTCTCAATGATTCTTCTCATCATGGTAGATCCCGGATGACCCAACCGGTCATGCCAAATGCTAAAAGTAATAGGATCAGTAAACTTCGGTTTACTAGATGATGAATTTCAATTGTACGTATTTTTACAAAATATAGACCAGTAGAAAAAGATGGCAATTTTTCTAATACCGATTTCTTACCCAAATGCATTTGAGTAATAAAAAGATGCTCAATCCCATTTTCCTCATTTGTTTCAACATGATACCCATTTCTGCGGATATCTTTAAAACTCAATAAATTTCTTCTGGATTTTGAGGAAAATAGTGCCTTATCAATAATAATTGTTGTTCCTTTAGGCAACAATATACTAGCTCTTCCGGAGCCCTCAATTACATTTGCACTACCGTTTATCGTATAAATATTTATTTCTCCCATTTTGAGATCAGAAAAATATTTCTCATTTTTTAGTATGGTGTGTGTAGTTTCACTATCAATAATGCATACATCATCATTAATAACAACCATCTAAACACAAATATATATATGTAAACGTAAATATTATTAGAATAGAATGAAAATGAAAATACAAAAATATCAGGGTGAGGCTTTAGTTCTTTTGGACACTGCCATCACCAATTAAATGGTCTATCCTACCGTTTGGGTGTTCAAAAAAATCCGATACATCCATATGGGTAATATTGATATTAAGATCTTCAGGATCACTATCGTCATCCTCAGCATTATTTATTGGATGTTGAGAAAAATTTGCTTCCACATTTTTATTTTTCAATGAAACTTGATACAATTCAACTAAATGCTTAGCCGTACGACAGTTTCGTGACCAATGACCTTTCATGCCACATCTATAACATATATCCTCATGCTTTTCTTCAATTTCTTTTTCTTTTCCCTTTTGATCTTTTCTGTTCCACTTCGGTGGCAGTATTTCTCACGGTTTGATTATAATTGTGATAAGTGAAATATCGAGCGTGTCTACGACCATAACCACGACTACGGTCACGGCCACGACCACGACCACGACTATAACGATGGCTTCGTTGGAGCCAACGACATTCACTTCAGGAGTGCTTTGTAGAACTAGTTGGTCCGGCTTCATGATTTCTCAATAATAACTCATTATTTTTCTCTGCAATGAGGAGGGCGATAATTAAATCAGTAAATTTTGTATACCCCTTTTCTCGATATTGTTGCTTGCAGGACAATATTCGAGGCATGAAAGGTGGAGAATGTCTTCTCCAACATATCTTCATCAGTCACTTTTTCTCCGCATAATTTTAATTGAGATGTAATTTTATACATTGCGGAGCTATATTCATTCACGGTTTTAAAATCTTGCAACCTCAGGTGCAACCATTCATACCGTGCGATGAGGTAGTACGACCATCTTCAGGTGGTTAAATCTTTCTTTTAAATTTACTCATAGGCCATATGGATCTTTTTCGGTAAGATATTCCATTTTCAAATTTTCATCGAGATGACGACGAATAAAAATCAAAGCTTTAGCCTTGTGTTGTGCAGATGCACTATTATTTGCTTGAATAGTTTCACTAAGGCCTTCAACATTTAGATGCATTTCTGCATCGAGAACCCATGATATATAATTTTTTCCAGAAATATCAAGGGCTACAAATTCGAGTTTCGCGATGTTAGCCATAGATATCAATAAATGCGTACCTGTCTTCTGGCTTTGGTAACGGCAGAAACTCGTACTTAGTCTTCTGGCTTTTGTACCGGTAGAGACTCGTGCTGATAACGTGTTATAAAATTAGGGTAGTGTTAGAATAAAATCTTCACACTACACACTAATAAAACTCTAACTATTTTGCATAAGAATTTCTCTCTTTCTTTTCTCTCACAATTTTCTCTAATCTTTCTTTCACTAATCTTTCTTTCACAAAATAATGGTGTATTACAAGCTTAGAGAATAGCTCTATTTATAGAGCTCTAATTAGTGGATTACATCATGGCATACATCATCTTCCACTAATCTTAATTAGTGGTGTCTCCACTAAATGGTAGACATCCATAAAAATCTTCTAATAATTCACATAAATCCATAATTAGTGGAGCCTCCACTAATTAATAAAGATTCCAATAATTCATAATAATTTATTTATTTATTTGTTAATTATTTCAAGAATTGATTATTTTATACCGAATTCAAACATTCCGACTTATCTAAAATGATTTGTTCTAATGATAAGAGAATTTTTTCGAGTTTGATATAAAACTTTATCACATCTTTTCTTCTGTCCCTTTTCTCACTTCTTATCTATCCTCCCCTCCCCTTCTAAAAAAAGTTTTTAAACAAAAGAAAAACTCCATTGGCTTATATTTTTCTAGTGTTTAATTAAGCACAACATCTTATATAACTATCAAACATATCAAATACAGTAAGAAAATTTTACATTAGAGAAGGGGTGTTAGACACTCTTTTGGGAAATTCTTAACAAACCCAAATCAAACACCGTACAAGGTAAAATAAGATAATTATTCGGTGATAAAATGCACTTGCTCATCATCAATTACAACCACAAAAGAAAGAAAAAAGAAACATTAGCTAGCTAGAAAAAACGAAAATTTATTATGTAATGATCAGATTGGTCCGTGCGGTCTCTTTCTGCATTGTTTTGTTGGTTGAAACATGGGTCCGGAAGAAAAGAAATGTTAGGTGCGGAGTGCCAAGTAAAGAGTCCAAATGAAATGGGATGAGCAGTTGTTTTCGTCCTCATCCTCCTCCTAATGAATCTGTCTTGTGGTTCAAAGAGAAGAAGATGCGGGATCCCTTCTATCATCTCAGTGTTGGTTTCTTTTGGTAAAAATTGCAATCACTTTCCTTAACTAGAACCCACAAATTTTTGAAAGCTTGGTACAAGATGATGGAAACATATTTGTATAATTGATGAAGGGGAAATCACAAATTGAAACTATCACACTTCCATACTTTTAAGACCCTCAAAAAAAAAAAAAAAAAAAAAAAAAGAACAAGGACCCGAGAACAAGAGCTGTGACTAGCTAGCATCAAATTTACATCATCTGATCAACTTCATCTTCAGCTGTCGTGGTAGTTAACAATTCATATAAGCCCCTGGAAATGGACTCTGCTCATTCTGATCCAAAGAAATAATGTCCATTTTTTATCCAGCTGAAACATTTTCTTGACAAGAATAGTGGTACTTTGTTAGTTGGTCAGCACCCTCAACGTTGCCATTTTCCAAAGAGCTCAGAAACCGTAACTACCACACAAACTCCAAGAATTGATCAAGAGACGGTGCAAGCAAAGCTGCAAGGCCAGGGCAGCAGGCTCAGTTGTAAACCATGTGCTGGGAATTGTTTGGACTCCACCAATAGATAATTAAGTTCTGTGCTAGTAATCATGTTTGCAGTGGATGAAGAGGAAGACATGCTTGTGTTGTAACTCCAAATCATGTTTTCTTCCCCAATATCACAAGGCACCGTGGATGAGGATGATCTGTGAAGGTGCAAAGCATAAACCATATATCTCCCTCCTAGCTTCAGTCATGTCCATTGAGGGGTGTGATGGCAGTTTTCTTCTATGAGTTCTCCTCTTGGGTATTCTGTTATTGATGAATCACAAAATGAAGAAAGTGTTCATTAGTGCAGTAGTGATGGAGATGGACATAGCAGCACCACAAACTGAAATAAGAATATATATTATCTCTATTCAATGAAATCTCTTTATTCAGGCCCCTGAAATGTTCATTAAAGAATCGCATGGTAGAGTAGCACTTCAAAAGTAACATAGGTTGATACCTGTTAGCTTACTTAACAGAAATGAATGTCTCTATGTAGTTTAAATTTTTAAAAAAAAAAAAATCTCCACCTGCTACTGCTTAGTTATACTGTTGTGGACTTTTATTTATAACTTTTCTGTAATTTATTTTAAAATAAATGTTGAAACTGTACTTAGTACAAAATCGTATGAAAGTGATTTCTTAGAGAAATAGATATAGATATATTCAAACAATTCTAGATAAAACTATGAATATTTAATTTATAATTTTATGAGGTTTTAGATTGGATTGAGTTTGAACTTGATTAAACTCTATCTTATTAAGAATAAAAATTAAACAAGATAAATGTGAGATATAAATGTGTAGACACAAAAACTTATATATGTGATATACTACTAATCCATAAATAAAATGAAAATAAACATAAGCAGTAAATAAAACAGTTTCTTCACTATTATTTTGTTTCTATAATTTATTTTTGTGATTTCTAAGAAAATAATCTCAAATATTAAAAAAAAAAAAATCCAGGCCAGTCCTACCTCCCCCAAATTTCTCCTTGTATTATTGTAAGCTAGCCTTGGGTCTGGAGTTTTCTACTTTCAAATTTACCTTGACCAGAAAAGGAAGAGATATTGAAGGATATTGCTAAATTTTCTTTTATATGTTCCCTGAGTAGTTGGTATACCACTTAACTCTTAGTATTGCCTTTTAATAAAGTTTTTATTAGAGAAAAAATGATCAAATCCAAAGCACATGGCTCAATATATACCCCTGAGATTTATCATGCTGTGTCTATTCACTATTAGTTTTCTGTAGGAACCAGGAATCCAAAACCAAAAAGGAAGAAGGGCCAGTCGTGGCAATGGGAAGTGTCAGATTGATCCATGGATGAACGAAAGTAAGTGAGAGGCCAGCTAGGGGCAAATACACAGAGTACAGAGAGTGAAGTTACTGCAAACTCTACCTTTCATTTTTTCTTGCATGAATGATGAGAAAGAAAACTCTTGCCTTTTTGTGAGTGGATCTAATATGGCCACCCTGAAATAGAATTCCCTTTGCTGGCATTATTTAACTGTTTGTTTCTTGTCAATATGCAACAGCCAGATAGGAGAACCAAAATGGCCAATTGGCGTAAGAAAAGTTTGCTGCCTGGTTGGCTATTAACACTGAAAATCCTCATCGTTTGCTTGTCCACCAATACATGGAGCACGCAGGCAAAGGCATTCAAATGATCTCCTCTCCTTAAATGCAAATTGTTCAGCAGCCCACTGGCACCAGTTTAAGCTTCTCATTCTCCAAAAGAATAGCAGCAGCCTAAATATCATAACCCTACTAGTGTTTCCAAAGCATATATTATATATATTCATTAGTTTAAGGCCACTAAGACTGCGAATCTGCAATGCCTCTTCCTTTTCTTGATTTTCTCCAGACAACCTCATCCCAGATGTCCAATACTCCTCCGGCTTATATTTTGCTAGTGTTTAAGTAAGCGGCACAACTTAAAGTGTCAAACATGACAAATAAGATAAGTTTGCATTAGAATAGGAATATTAGACTGGTTCTATTCCCCTTATGGAGTGCCAGATTGATTCATTGGCCTTTGTTTTCTCTTTTCCACTTGAAACAGTTTTTCTTGACGTGTCCCTTCTTGCCGCAATAATGACATGTCAAATCCTTATACCTCAATCTGGACTTGCTTCTGCTCTTGTCTCTATTTTTCTGATTTCTATTTTTATTTCTTCCCCTATCTTCAGTAACAAGAACATCAGAGGCAGAAGATAAAGCTGTACTTCGAGTTTTTATTCTCATTTCTTCATTAAGAATCCCAATTTTAGCAACTTCTAAACTCATAGTACCACTTGGAGCAGTATTAATATAATATGTCCTGAAAGTGTCCCAAGTATTAGGGAGAGTATTTAGTAGCCATAAGCCCAATATTTCATCATCAAACTTCACCCCTGTATTTGCCAACAGATCAACTCATTTATAGAAGTTCCACCGCAAGTAAATCATTTGTTTAAGTAGAAACAACTTGTTATTAGCCGTTTTCAAAGCATACATCTTCTCAAGTTTCTCCCACAAAACTTTAGCATGCGACTTAAAACATTATCTTCACACCAGTGTCTAATATAGTAACATACTTGTTCATGTTCAAAAGCCCATTCCACATCAGATTTACGCTCAGGCTTATTACCAAACACGTGAAACCCTCTTACAAGAATCATGTCTCTCATCCTTCCCTCCCATTTGTGATAATTAGTTCCATTCAAATAGATCATCCTACTTAAATTCGGCTCCATATTTCAATTAAGTAAATGATTCAAACATCAACCAATTGCTCTGATACCAGTTTTGTTGGAGTAGAAGGCCACACACACAGAAGCAATTCACAAAGCACCAAGCTAGTTGTTGCCAACACTTACCCAAAGGCTACTGAAACAACGAGGAAACTCAACAAGGCCTCTATGCAAACTAAACTTACAACACCCCACACTTGAATGAAAAATAGCAGAGCACTACAAATAAAATGCGGCAATAAACGGAAGAGATAAAACACAACCAAATAAAAAAACGAGAGATACCAAAATTTTCCGTGAAAAACCCTTTGGTCCACCTCCAAATCTCCACGATAAACAAAGAGAAATGCAATGAGAGTTTCTGCCGCAACCACAACAAACTACAACCCAAGAGAACAAGAAATCACAAGATTTCACAAAAGAAAAGAAGAAGAGTGGAGAAACATCACCGATATTGCAGCAGCTGGTTAGACAAGAAAACCTCAATCTTGAACCGTAGAAAATCTTAATCCCCACCACTATATTGAAGAACAAGATGTCTTCAACTACCAGATCAAACTTGAGCTCAAACAAACACCATTTGCCCCCTTAACTATCAGCTTCATCGCGGCAACACAAGCTGCATCTTGTTGCTCGTTTTCCTCGGTTTCTTTTCTTTCTCTCCGGCTGTTGTTCTCCCATTGAATTTTTTTTTTTTTTTTTATTGACCTAGTGCCATGAAAGTTATTGGGCCTTTTTGTTTCACATGGTAGCCAGCCCAACAAAACCCAACAGTCTTGTGGTTCAAAGAGAAGATGTGTTATCCCTTCTATCGTCTCGGCATTCGCTTCTTTTGGTGAAAATTGGAGTCACTTTCCTTAATTAGAAGACACAATTTTTTTAGCTTAAGACTTGGATTCGCTAAAAATGTAACTCGTAAGGGCTTATTTCTCTCACTTTAACTCTGAATTGGATAAACTTTAGGGGCGGTCATGGGCTGAAGCCTGAATTCATGTGATACCAGACCCTTTCCCCACGCTGGGTTCTGTCATGGATCATCCTTTTAAAGGCATTTAAAACTCTACATCTTTAGTCGCTTTTGAGCCAAGTCTGTAAGTTTTCCCTTCTCTTCAGCACGCTCTTCCCTTTCTTTGGGCTCGTTTTGGGTTAGGTGACCCTTCTTATTTTGGGATTTCCTTCGTTCTGGTATACTTGATAATAAGATATATGCCCCATTCGAAGTTTGAAAGGCTGGTACAAGATGACGGAAACATATTTGTACAATTGATAAAGCGTTAGCTATCTCCCTCCTAGCTTCAGCCGTGTCCATTGAAGGGACTGGTGGAAGTTTTCTTCTATGAGTTCTTCTCTTGCGTTCTCTCTAATTGTTGAATCCCATGTATTGCATGGTTAATTACTACAAATTTTGGGAGGAAATTCTTGGAGAGAAAGTATTTGAAGTGAAGTGAGGAACACAAAATAAAGAAACTGATCATTAGTGATGGAGATGGACAGAGCAGCACCGCAAACTATAATAGGAATATAAGCTGTAATAGCAACTATTGATAGGAATATAGCAATACCTAGTAGACACACATTGGACTACTTAGTAGAGATGAATGTCTCTATTCAGTGTCTCTATTTAGTAGAAATTCTCATAGTAAAGTAGTACTACACAAATTATAATAGGGATGTTCAAACATACACCAAGCCACTTTTGCAGAGTTGAATGTCTCTTGTTTAGTGTTCAATGAAGTTTCTGTTTAGTACAGAATTCTCTCTGTATTTAAACACGAACGAACCAAATATGACATTTTTTAGTTCTGAGTTTGAAGTTAATTGAATACTATTCAAGTTCTTTAGTTTATTATTCGAGTTCGTATTCGAATTCTAATTATTATTTGATAATATTCGAGTTTTAAAAACTCGATTAACATTCGAGTTTAGATTATTTAAATTAGTTAATTTCATATTTTTTATTGTAAAATTTATAAAAATAATAATTCAAAAAATAATAAAAATAATTTAATATTATAATATTAAATAAATAAATATAATATAATTAATCTTAATATTAATATTATAATATAAGATTTATTAAAATATAAATATATATAATATAATTAATTTTTAAAAATATATAATATATTTACAAACGTTCGAATATATTCGCGAACATATTTAAATTTGTTCGTTTTTTAATCAAATTTAGTATTTCGTTCGAATCAAACCTGATTCAAACACTAACAAGCTCGAACGAATTTTCTTTCGAACATTTAGTTTGTTTACAACTCTAATCTCCTTATAGAGCAGCATTGCAAACTTTAATAGGAATATATATTGATACCTGGTAAACACACATCAACTATAATAGAACTATATGTTGATACCTAATAGATACAAATCAAGCCATTTAACAGAGATAAATATCTCTATTCAGTGTCCCTATTTAGATCAATAAAAAATTTTCTAGTAAAATAGCACTACAAATTGTAATAGTAATATCGGTTAACACCTAATAGACACATATCAAGCCACTTAACATTGGGTTTTTTATAAGAATTACCCAATATAGGATCCAAAGGAATCATCTCCATCAATCCATGATGGAAGTCCTCAAATAGTTTCAACGTATTTCGAGAATATATTCTCACTGTCTTCCCCAACATCGTCGTTTCCCCTACCGTTGTAACTCTGTTCTTCCCCAACTTCCCAAACCTTCATAGCCATTTGCTGTCCTTTTTTTTTTTTTTTTCTCACACCTTGAACATAAAAAAAAAAAAATCATACTTTCTCTTTCTAACTCCAATAATACAATTTTCAATTTCACTCTCCATTTCTTCTTCTTCCCTTTATCTAAATGTGTATTCTAATTGTGATGAGGGGAGTCAATTGTCATAATTTTTATTTTTTTTTGCAATTTTTTATTTTTTATTTTGTAAAGTTTTTTAAATTTGATGGTTCAACTTCTAACATCTCATAATGAATGACTCAGATTTTATAAAAAATTTCAGATAACTTTTTGTATGGTCTAGATTTCTTTGGTCATTATGGATAATTTAGTCATTTTATAATACTTTTTATTTTTTCTTTCCTACCTACTTTGACTTTTAATGGTTAGGATAAATTTAGATTTAAGATGTGGTTTAGATTTCATGGGAAGTTGTAAAGTTTGTAACTCCCTCTCCATCCCATGCCCCTTTCATTTCCTTTTCTTTACATGTTTCTTTATCAAATCGCCTATTGTGCAATAGTAATGCATGACCAATACGGTCAAGATCGTACACGGAGGCAAGAACAAGATTACAGATCAAGCTATCACTATAGTCTTCAGTCCCGGGAAGTTATGCTTCAGCAGCCTCCCATGGCCATGGATTGATAAGGACATGAAGCTTAACGAAGAGTGGGTAGATCCACCAGTTCCAGTTTTAGATCCACTAATATCATCAGTTGAGGAGGGTTACTGGTCTATGGATGACCTCAATTTCGAGTGTCATCATCTCCTAGATTATATTGAAGGCAACATCAACAAACTCCATGCCAAAGCCGAAAAAGTTTTCAAGAAAACCCAAATTCAACAATTTGCTTCCATCATTGGTCGCATCGCGGGAGATAACAAGAATGTAGGTAAGAGTCCAGTTACCCCATCTGCTCCTTGACAGTGAAGTGAAGGAGAAGATTGCTAGACAAGGAGGCTTCAGAAGAAGAGAGGAAAGTTAAGAGAATGGCAAGGAAGTTGGTGAATGATTTTGATAGGGTGGCGACTGCACAATTGGAAATCCGGTGAACGGCATTACTGGGAGTAGGGTGGCGGTCATATCATAGCAGCGAGAATAAAGAAAGGACTGAGAAAGTGGAAATTGTAGGCAATTTCCAAAGGTGAAAGGCTAATGGGGAAATCAAGAGAGGCAGAGGAATTTCTCCAGGCTCAATGCAGCTGGCTGAATTTGATGTTGCCGACAATGCTTTTAGGCTAAGCAGTAAGTAATCTTAGAATTTAGGAATTTTATCTTTAAGTATGTTACAGCCTTGTAGAGTTATATGTATAATATTGTTGATTTGGCTTTATAAGAAGCATTAAAGAGTTCAGACTCTTATAACATTATGATTCTAAGTACAAAACTCTTCTAAGTAGGAAGTTGTTGCATTCTTGGCTTGTGGAATGTGGTATATAAATGGAAGAGTGGACAAATCCTAGCCATTAAGCATCTACTTAGTGGAACAATGTCTCCGTGTGCTAATTAACCATCCTGGAGTAATGCCTCACTAAAACAGGGGGGTGGCAGTGGTGTAAGGTGTTGGTTGTTGGGTAGGATTGGAATTGGATTAACACTGACAAGCACTTTCTAAACCAACTTTGTTTGCCAATTCAGTTTAGGATTACATCCCAAAACAGAGCAACAAATTTGCTTTGCTAACACATTTTGCAAGGAAAGGATTATAGTTTGATTAAGCTTTATGACAAGCGCAAAAGATTGGAATTGTAGGGTTTGATAAAGAGCCGTTGAGTATGTGATTTGCAATCCAGTGATTTGTAGCTTCAGAGTAGTGCACTCCATCCCAGCTAACATAGGTTGAAAGAGTGGCGCAGGTGCCTCCATACACTTCAGTACCATTCAAAATTTGTTTTTGCCTACACCAGACATGGATATAATCCTCATGCCGCCCACAACAAATTTTAAGGGGATCCACAAATCCTGTACGCAGATAGCAAATTAATCTCTACCTAAATCATGGCTTTCAAAGCCAATTCTATTGAAAATCCGTTTCCAGATTTATGCTTTTTGACTAAACATTATCTTCACATACATATATCTTCGTTATATCACTGGATTTCAGATAAATATATATAAATCTTTTACTTTCATTGAATGAGTATATGCCCCTAATGGAAATATTTCAGAATCTCAGTGCAAATGGCAAATATTAATCTAGGTATAGGGTATAAGAGTTCATGTTGATTATGGGGCTTTGTTACCTTATTTCTTGTTGTTATTGATTAATATATATTTGGCTGCATAGACATCAATATATGTGAGGGTAGCGTGTAGAAGCTCAGCTCGTAGTCTTCTTACTTTGTCTTTAAGCTGTCTGTTAAACTCTATAGCCATATCATTCTAGCCCTTTATGCAACCATATTGATCAAGAAAGCCAGGTTTTGGATTTCTGATGTAAAAAGTGGATACTGGCAAGCAACCAATTGGACCTGTATTTTGTATCCAGAACGTCCTTACACCTTGTTGGAAGTTTCCACATGATGAAACATCCTGATAGTTATATTTCATTCTTCACCATCCTTCTCCTCTCTCTCCCTTTCTCTTCCCCTCCCCAACCCCCTTTTTTTTGTATTCTTCATTTCTTTCAGTCTTTGGTTTGCGGGAGGGAGCGTCTATATACTCATGCTTCTTTACTATTGCTGTTTATTTTCTTTCGCTTGCAAGCAAAACTGAAAGTTTCATTTCACACTTCTATCGCAGAATTTGAAGATGATCCTGACCTCTATGTGTTAAGATCAGTCAAATATGCAACGATTGAAACTTCTCATGTAAAAATTAATTTCATGAGTGTTTAATTTCTCTTTCCTTCAAGGAGTTCTAAGTATAATTAATTTATAAGTCAGGTAGATGAAGATAAAAGTCATAAGTAATGAAGCATCTTCTAAAATTTTTCCAATCATGCCTCAGGAATTCGAATGTAAAAGCATCAATGAGAAAAATAGTTGTCAAGTCAATTACCATAAGCTTTTCCAAAAAAGAAGGCTCTTAAAAGACGAAGTTAGTTAGGGAGTGGATGTTGACATAAAAGATGCATAAGTTTTATCAATGTGAGGTGTAGTGATCATACTTTATAAGATTCTCATTCCATTTACCATGATAGATTGCAAAACACAAAATCTACTTGATTTTCATTCCTAGAGTGTTTATTTCAACTCAAATGATGCAAGATGTCAATTGAGTTTTGAAAGCCTTAAAAGACTAAATAACTAAACTAATAATATTGTCGACGATTATTTGTCAGATGAATATCATAAATAAAGTAGGATTGAAATTAGTGCATGTTATCTCTTTACATTGTTCCCTTTTTCTCTCTTGAATAGAACTTTCTGTCAGCATTTTTATCCAGAAAATAATTATTAGTCCTGGCCTTGAATGAAATTTTTGCTCATGTTGCATATGTGTAGATGAAAGTTGGTTTAGTGTTTGATAATATTTTGATATGTGATTACCCTCAATATGCAAATGAAGTTGTGCAAGGAAAAAGGACCAATAGTTGGGAGGTAAATGGTGTTCTTGGGTTCCAATTCCATTTTATATGTATTCAAGTGTCTGACTTGCAAATTTACTTGAAAACAGGCATTTGAGGAAGCAGAAGAAATCACAAGAATCCAAGAAGAGGTGAGTGATAACACCTGGGTAGCTTTTGCACTATAGACCTTGATTTAGCTTTTTTCCAAATGCTAGACATGTGTTTTTAATACCATATTTGTAGGAGGCTAAGAGGAAAGGTGAAAAAGGAGAAAAGGAGAAGCTTGGAGGCACCATGCACACAAGGGTATTTCTTTCTTCTCAGCTCTTAATTTTGATGCTTCATATCAGTATAAGTTTTTATTTCAATAGTATGATATGGATAGTTTTGAGGGTGTATGTATGTGAAGGGAGAAAAGAGAGACAGAATATGCGTCTCTTTGGTGTACAAATATGAGCTTTCTATATACGAAACTTGCAACCTACCTTAAGAAAACTTAGTGAGGCACTCAACTTGACTAGGAGGAGCAATATGTGTGTGCTTTCAAACTTCCAGAATGAATTCGAGAGAAGATAAAATTTTTGTGTGTGTTCTTTTTTCCTTTTTCTTTCCTTCTGCTTTTGGTCATTTTACAGTAGCGGGCACCCTTTTTTGTGTATTTCTGAAGATAAAATCATTCTCCCATTGATGCTTGCAGGAAGAGCTTTGAGAGGTGCTTCGGCTCTCTAAGTCTTGAATTGGCAAAGCAAACCAGATATTCTAGAGGTAGAGGATTCTTCTGCAGATTTCATCAGACAAATTGTGTGCGTTTTAATACCTGTTGTACAATATTTCATTCAGTGTTTGAGTTGCTTTTCTTTTTTTTTGGTTTAAATAGAATCTGTGGTGTGTTTTTAATACATTTCTCTCTGGAATGTAATAAATAAAGATGTTTCCTTCATGGTGTATGGTTAGCCTTCTTCACTGAAACTACTACACTTTCAAAGATTGATTCAGAAAGCTGGTTACGCAAGATTAATCTACTGTATATAGAGATGAAATTAGGAATTTAAGGTTGGCGATAAGTTATATGAAATGATATATTAGAGAATAATTTTATAATTTTTGGGGAAAAAAAACCTTTTGGAGGAGACAAAGATAGAATTTTAAATGATTTTTTAAAAATTTTTAATTTTCTTGAGAGAAAAAACTAAATTTTAAAAACATTGGGGAAGGGAGGAGGTGGGCTGTACATTATGTCATTATATGTAAAAATCATTTTCATAAATGAGTATGTTTAAAACATTGTCACATAATTATTTAGACTTTAAGAGAAAATCTAATTTACATGACAATCTTTTAAGAAATTTGTGTACGAAAAATCAAATCACAATTCAATATACTACTTACAGTCATTGCCGCAACACACTGATTGACAATATCAGGTATAGCCGCCTACAGTTGTGCATCACTTAGCTTGCAAAAGCTAGCAGTAAGGTCATTCTAGCCTATATCTAACACGTATAGGGCACCTGAGAAGTCCTTAGGATTTGGTAGTCTAGCACTACCAGAGGCAGTTTGGGCTAGAAGTCGTAAAGAACCAAAACACATTTAAAATGCCAATTTTATTAAGAGTCAAGCAATGAAAGCATACTATTTTTGCAGTTGATATATAATTCTCTAAGTTTAATCTTTTGAAAACCTATTGTATACTGGTAGAATTATTTTTGTATGTATACCTTGATGTGTTTAATTAATTATTGGACACATTTTCATATTTACGAAATCATTAATTTTTTTTAAAATATATTAATAATCGGGCAAAAATCTCCACGCGTAGCGCGGAAACGTCCACTAGTAATTACCAAATCTGACTATTCTTTATTCTTTCTCACTCCCGTTACAAGACGCATTCTCAAAATGTATTCTTATTTAGTTAAAATACATTTATAGAATGCATTCAAACTCTTTAATGAATTCCTTTAAAAGTTGAATCAGATGAATGACTCTTGCCCTAAATAGGACCAGACTTGTCAAAAAGCCCTTAACATCGATGAATGTCTCTATTTAACACATATATGCTGGGATCAGGTGAACAGACATTGGGCCATTTAACAGAGATAAATATCTCTATTGAGTAAATATATATTGAGACCTAGCAGATACACATCATGCCAGTTAACAGAGATGAATATCTCTATTTATTAAATACATGTTGAGACCTAGGAAATACACATCAGGACTATTTAACATAGATAAATATCTCTATTCAATAAATACAAATTTGAGACTTGATAGACGCACATCTGGCCACTCAAGTTATACTAATTTGGATTTTTATTCATAACTTTTCTATAATTCATTTAAAAACAGATGTTGAAACTTTACTTAGTATAAATTCTTATGAAAGTAATTGAATATTCAACTTCTACTTTTATGAGATTTTAGATATAATTGAGTTTGAACCCGATTAAACTCGATCAAATTAAAACTATATATTAAGCATGATAAATATAATATATAATTGTGTACATAGAAAAACTTATATGTGTGATTTACTATATATTCCATAAATAAAATGAAAGTAAACATAAGTAGTAAATAAAATAGTTTCTTCACTGTTGTTCTATTTCTATAATAGATTTTTGTGATTTCCAAGAAAATTATCTCAAATATTTTTTTAAAAAATCCAAGTCAGTCCAATCTCACCACAAAATTTCACCTTGTATTATTGTAAGTGAGCCTTGGGTATGGAGTTTTCTACTTTCATATTTACCTTGACCAAAAAAGGAAGAGATATTGAAGGAGGTTGCAAAAAAAAATTTATATGTTCCCTTTGTTATCTACTCTTTTGTCTTTTGATAAATGACTGCTTGGTATTCAAGGGATATATATATATATACTAATTATCTACTACTTAGCTCTTAGTACTAACTTTTAATAAAGTCTTTATTTGAAACAATGACCAAATCTAAATCACACGGCTCGATGGATACCTCAGAGATCTCTATCATGCTGTGTGTATTCATTATTAGTTTTCTGTAGCAACTAGGAATCCATACCAAAAGGAGAGAAGGGCCAGTGCCAGTGGTGGGCAATTGGGAGTGTCAGATTTATCCATAGAAGAAGAATGCAAGTAACTGAGAGGCAAGCTAGTAGAAACTACTGAGTGAAGTTTCATTTTTTTAAAAAAACAAAATTAGAAGGGAAGGGGAAAGACAACGAGTGGGAAAGGGGAATGGGAGAAAGATGATATGTAATTTGATATCGAACTCAAAACTTACGTTTCGAGCAAAAATTTTCCTAACACTAGAGAATGAAATAAAATGGGAAACTCTACCTTGACATATTTTTAATTAAATTGTTTCTCACATGAAAGATTAGAAAGAAATCTCTAAGAAACCAGTGAGTCCACCTTTTTGTAGAGTAAATCTAATAATATGCCTATTGCCTACCCTAAAATAGGATTTTGCCTTTGTTGGATTCCTTTAAGGCATCGTTTGATTGAAATACAGTAAAATAATGTTAAGAAATGTAAATTTTGAAAAAATGAATTCACCGAATATGATTTCAAATAAATTATATTCTTTTGTTTAGAAGGTTGAAAGATATTAAAGAAAAGTAATATAAAATATTTGTAACATTTTATTACAAAATTTTAAAATATTTATTATGTTGGCGTACCATTTAATTATATATTATTCTTTTAAAAAGTTATAATAAATAAAAATCATATAAATAGTATTTTCACATACTTAAATATATATTTTATTTTATTTTATTTTACTTTATAACTAATTATTATTGAAGATGAGTTTAAATTCTAATATTTGATTATTGTCAAATTAAAGTATCTATAGAAAATTCAATAAAATTTCTTCTTATGTAATTAATTCAATCATGATATAATTTTTAAATTAAAATTTTATAATTATTTTAAAATATTTGGTCTTTTAATTTTGAAAAAATATTTATCACAATTAGGAATATAGAAATTTTTAATACACTACTAGATTAGGGAAGGTGTGAGGAGAAAATAATTAGTAAGGAAAAATGTGATAGATAAAGTAAGTAATGTAAATTAGAATAATCTTCTATTTATCTTTAGTTTTTAATTTTTGTATCTTTTATTGTTAGAATATTTGAAAAAGGGATCACAATACTACATTCGAAGAAGAATTTATTTTCTTAATATTCTACATTTATTTTCCCAAATATAAGAAATAATATTCCCTTCGCAAACTATAAATAGTAAATCAAATACTAAATTTTAAAAATAAAGATTGTAATTACTTTCTCGCCTTATTTTCCTTTACAATAAAGAGCCTAACTATTTATTTCTTTTTAGTGTGCAACATACCGCTTGAATATAGTTTAACCAAATAGGACAACCAGAATTGCCAGTTGGAGTAAGAAAAGTTTGTTGTCTGGTTGGCCAATTACACTGGAAATCCTCGTCATGTTGGAGCACGCAGGCAAAGGCATTCCAATGATCTCCTCCTTTCTTCTTAAATACAAAGAGTTCAGCAGCCCACTGACACTAGTTTAAGGTTCTCATCCTCCAAACATCCTCGTAAAGAACAGCAACAGAACCCTACTAGAGTTTCCTATGTGTATATATATATTCATTAGTTTAATGTCATAAATACTCCAAATCTGCAATGCCACTCCCTTTTCTTGCTTTTCTTTAGACAACTCTTTCTTGGCTGGCTTCGCAGAATTTTCTTGGTCCAAAAAGCTAATTTGATCTGAACTCCTAAGCTGCCTTTTCATAGCGGTACCTTTCCAGTGGTATAATCTTTTTTTCAAAGAATGTATGCCATTGCCAGCCTGCGAAGAATGGAAACCAGGGAATTTCGAATTCCTCGGTCTGATACCAGCTTGGACTTGTTTTTCTCAAGTTCTAGGGTTTTTTATAGGTCAGTGATAACGCATGACAGCTTTGTCCCAACTCTTTTCTTTGACTTCTGTATTTTATTCCTACAAGAGTTACTGGTACCCATTATTAGAGCGAAAAGTTTTGTTTTTCTAGGTTTCAATGGGGTGGAGATGGAGATGAGGATCCACGCCATGATCCCTACCCTGCAAGATTTATTTTTTCAACTGATTACCATATATCTGGACTTACTCTTTAGATGATTGGACCAGGTAGGATTTTTAGTTTTATAGATGGAGTAAAAGAATTTGACTTTTGGCTCCTTTGATTTAAGATTGAGTAACCTAGATGAAGGAGTCTTGGACTAAGCTTCTCCTCAGATTAATTATCAATTCTCTCATCTATCTATTGAATACATTAGTCATGCATGAGAACGTTTGTATAACATATACATTAAATTGTTATATGAAAACATTACAAATTATATCTTTTTTTAAAAAGTCTTTTTTTGTTATTCATAAATACGATAGGAAATGAAAGAATTTTTTCGTTGTGGAGAAGGTTTTCCAAGCATATAAAAGAAAAAAATAGAACATTAATCCAGTAACAATAAAAGGCGAATTTATAAATAGTAGTGTCCCGTGAAGTCACGAGTTTGATTCCTCTATATTGTACATCTTACAATTTACATCTTTCACAAAACTCCAAAGAAAAGATAATGAAGATTTCAAAAAAAAAAAAAAAGAACTTGAAATATTTTACAAGTGTTCAAAGAATAGTAACAGTGATTGGGGCAACCAAGCAGGGGTTAGGACCGTTTGGTTCGAAGCCTTTCACTTTCTGAAGCCGCTTTTAGCTAAACGATTTTCCTAAACCATGTGAAGTCGAGGATCTCCTGGGTGACTTTTGAATCCACATTCAAATTTGACTTGGAAGTATTCCAAAAAACATTGTAATCAACCTGGTTTACTAGTCAATTTTCCAGGTATGAATGTTCAATTGGATCAAAGTGGATATGGCACCTAACAAGTTGTTTTTCTTTTATATAAATATATTGAATTGAATTTCAATATTCAAACTTTGTAGATAGTGTATTAAGCTATCAATTAATCGAATAAGTTGTTAAAAGGCAAATTTCTGTATAAGCAACAACAAAGCAAATTCTACGAACAAGAAAATGTACTAAGAAATAAGAATATCTAATGCTCCTCTAGATTAGAGGCCAACACAGTTTCTGGAGGTAGTAATCCCCCCATCCACAACAAGATTGTGACCGCTTACATATCTTGATTCATCACTGGCAAGATAGAGAGCAGCCTCAGCAATATCCGAAGCTCGCAAGGTTGCATTCTTCAAATTTGCCAAACTCATAACAAACTCTTCCATCTTTTCTACTTCTTGTTCACAAGGTGAACGGAAATTCATCTCACCTTCTTCCTCTTCCTCTTCCTCATTGCCGTGCCTCCAGGCATTTATCAGCATTGATGTCGCCACCCCGAATGGCGAAATGCAATTCACCCTGATTCCATGCTTGCCCAGCTCGCAAGCTGTGTTCTTTGTCAGTCCAACAATTGCATGTTTTGAAGCTGTATACGAATGGGGACCGAGGCCTCCCATAACTCCAGCTACACTAGATGTTGATATTATGCATCCAGTTCCTCGAGGAATCATCACCCGAGCTGCATGTTTCATTCCCAATGCCACCCCTCGAACATTCACTCGCATGATTTTATCGAATTCGTCTGCATCAAAATCAAGAATGCTCTTGTGCTTTGATTGGTTTCCAAGAACCCCGGCATTGTTGAAAATTATATCGAGCCTTCCGTATCGGCAAACTGTTGAGTCAATTACATTCTTTACGTCTTCTTCCAAGCTAACATCGCAACGGACATAAGTAACTGAAGGAGACAATGAGGTGGCCAATGCAAGTCCGAGGACATCTTCAACGTCTGCAATGACTACTTTAGCACCATGCCGAGCAAAAAGTCTCACAGTTGCCTCTCCGATACCCCTGGCTCCACCAGTGACAATTGCTATCTTTCCGTCCAATCTATGAAATGTAGAAGAAAACATCAAAATTTGCTGGAAATTTTGTCTTTTAATTCAAGCAATAATCAAGATACAAAACTGAGAGAGCAAAAAACCAAGCTTTCTTGCAGACTTATACCGTTTAAGCAAGCAACTGAAATTGAATTGATTCATCATGTAAAAACCAAAATTTGCACTGACATTTATTCATAATCATGTAAATCTGTGTTGGAATTTTTGATGCCTGAACAAGTTTAACTGGGCAATTAAACATACGGCATGCATAGTTCTATTACAGAAGAAACATGGCTAGTTTCAAAATGGGGCTTTCATCAAATCTTGAATTGAAAACAGTAATTAAAGGGGACAAAATAGAGTATACATGGGAATGGACTATGGAGGGTGTACCTTTTTGCAGAGGCGGCACAACTGGTATCCTTTCCTAAGGATGAAATAATTGGAAAGGACATCTCAGGAGACATCTCAGGCATCACTTGGGCAGGCATGATTTTTACAAGATTTTGAGAGAGAAGAGAAAATGGTTAGAAGGGTTGAGACTTGTGGGCAAGGAATGGTGTGTGGTGACGGGCAAAGAAAAGATTTATAGGCTAAAAAGAAGGGGACTGGCTGCGAGGGTGGTGTGGGAATGGTCAGAGAGAGATTTCCCCTGGGAAAAAATTGATTCTCAAGGCAATTTCTTTCCTTGCTGGGATGTGGACTGCCCCTTATTAAATGGCCTTTACTTTGGCTTGTGAGCTTGTCCCTCACAACTAAAATACTATAATTGGCAGCCTAGAGAGTCAGAACCTCTCTCGCTTTCCGCTTTCCGCTTTCCACTTTCCCCTGTCCACTTTCCAACACAACTCTTCTTGATGGATGCTAATTATTCTCCTATCCGTTTTCTGAGTATGATTTGGGACGTGATCATTTGAATACATTTACACGATTATATAAACATTTTATATAATTATATGAATATTAAAACGATATTATTCTACTAAAAAAAATTTACACATGATCATCTTTTCGCACGTTAAATTTTCACTGTTTTCGATCTAAATCGTGAAATCACCATATAAGTTGCCGTATGCAACTTGCGCGGCCCAAAGACCTTTGAGTAACGCCTCATTACGAACATGTCACCATCTTTGACCTGTGACCACGTGAAGGCTAACTATTCTTCTTTGTTTTCGGAAAATATCTCAATGAAGAGAATTTGGGGCTATGTTCAAGTAGAAATTTGCATAAGCATTGACTAATACTCACTTTGTTTTGGAATAACAATTGTTTAACCTTTTTGCATAAGGATTAATGAAGTTATTAAAAACTTTAATTGTAATGTAAAAGAATTATGTTGTTCCTTCTTTGTTTAATTAGAAAACTAATTAATGTAGGAGTTTAGTGAAGTATTATAATAAATTAGATAACGGTATGAATAGAAAATGACAATAAATATATTCTTAAAATTTAAAAATGATAATATTTTGAAATATTTTTTTAAAAACTATAATTATTTCAAAATGAGAGATACTTTTTAAACAATACTGCATATATATATATATATATATATATATATATATATATATATATATACACACGTCCATTTCATGTGAAAAGTCCACATAAGAGTTATTCATATTGAATATTCAACTTGTAATTCAATATTTATAATCTAATCTTTTAACAGTATCAAATTAACCCAAAAAACAAAAACTATCTACATTTCCGGTGAGAGATTAATATCACAATATATAACTCGTATTTTTATCTATTTTTAAAGAAAAAATTATTAAGAACAAATCTTGAACATAATGTATAAATTGCATGATATGCACAAAAAACACCGAACCTTACGACGCATGCTTGCTAAGGAGTCTTTTGCTATTGTAAAACCAAGACTCGTCACCCCAAAACCCTATGGGAGAGAAATGCAAAGGACTAATTTTCAAAAAAAATTATTTTAAACGCCAATTTATATATCTCGTATTAAATAATTTAAAATAAAAGAATTCTCAATATTTTTGCATGAGAGACTTTTTGGCTTCATTTTTACACACCAATCAACGTCACAATTTATCTTGTAAATTATCCCAACATATGTGAAATTGTACCTACAAAGTTGGAGACATGAAATCTGCTTTCCCATGTCAATGTCTATATTTGTTATTTCATTGATTAGCTAAAATGATGTACCTTTCCTTCAATAATGTTAGCAAATTTCCATATATAAAATTCAAGTTGATTGTTACATTAATTGTCCATAACTAATGCTCATTTGTTACCCACTTGATGAGAGGAGAATAAGCTTTTTTCCCCCCTAAAATATATACTACTACTTTGGAGTCTTTACTGATTTGGCACCAATGACTCCTTTTTTATCCCACAAGCCACATCCAACCAGTTCAAACTTGAGACACTTGAAGAAGAAAAAGGTCATTTTCATGATGAATCGACTATTCAACAATTCTGCTTATTTTAGACAAATCAATAAATTGAGAGCTGTCCCCGAAAGTTCTGTAGAGAATGTAAATTATAAGATGTATAACAAAGAGTTAGGAATCAAACTCATAATTTTATAAAAACAATATCGTTTACAAACTCATCATTTATCGTTGCGTCATATACCATGACGAGAGCTTTGTATAGTCTTTCTATTCTTTAATATTTGTCACTTATAAAAAAAAAAAATTTGCTTTATAATTATCAATAAAATAAAATTATATTTTATTAATTTTTTTAATTATACTCTTATTATTTACTATTTTACTAAATTATAACACTAATTGATTTTCACTCTTTAAACAAATTCTACAATTTTTTTATAAAAGTAATTTAGTCTTTTATCTTTTAAAATTCTATAAATGTTGTTAAACTTTCTTTACTATATGTGAATTCTCCAAAACTAGTAGTTATATGGAAAAGGATGTAGTATTTCTTGAAAAAAGAAATTTTGTGTTTAAGTTTTATAGTGTCATTGAGTATTAACTAGCAATTTAGGATGTTTAAGTTCAAATGATGGGTTTTCTATTCTTTGAAATGTAGGTAATAAAAACCAAAAAATGTCCTTTTTTTTAAGAGTAATTGTTTCTCCTGGATCATGTTTAGGAGGACAACTCAATGATTTCAGTTCCTTTATCATCTTTCCCATCAAGAAACTAATCAAATTGACTAATAGTTTCATTTTGCCAAAGTTTAGACATGTCTAGCTACCAAATTCTGGTTTATTATGGTTTCTCTGACTACAAAAAATGCAATTCAAGTAGAGCGCAAAAAAGGAATATTCAGCTGGCAGGACACATTTTAAGTGATCGTGGTCTTTCCGGTATTCGCATTGTGAGTAAATGGTCGAATTCTTGCTCAACTTGGTCGCGAAGTCAAATCTTTACTCGACTATCCTTACAATTAAGATTATATCAAAACTGATCAGTTAAAATACATGTTAATTTAATTTGGTCTATCAAAATCGTAGAGTGAAAAACATGTTTCAATAACTTATATTCGATTCACAATCCATAATAAAAAATAAATAAATAGAATTCACAAAATATCCGTTCTAATATTTTATTGACCTAAATAGGCAATCAAAATTTCACTAAGATATCCATTGACTCACTTTAGATTCGATATCCAATCAACCTCAAACTTATATAAATAAATAAACAGGCAAGCCACGACATCCGATAATGTAATGGTTTAGATCCTAATCAAACCATGCTTTTGGTAAAATGGTTTCTTGAATTCATAGTTGTCGTTTTTAGTGCCACTTATTCTGCAAAACGAAGAACCCCCCCCCCCACAAAACAACAACAAATGCCCTTCAAAGCAACTAAACTCTATCTTGGGACAGTCTAGCAAATCTTGGAGTTACTTATCATTTTCAACGGTTCCCCATTTTTTTATTGTGTGTTCATATTCTTAATCTAGTGCCACTCATCTAGGCAGATATGAAAATATCTAGGCTGTCATCTGCTTTGAATAACCTAGACAATGACAGAACTAACAGGGTAGAGGCTAGTAGCGGTCTCTCTTTTTTTTTTTTTGTTCCCCTTAAATGATGTATTTTGTTTTAGCAATTTTATTTTTTTTAAAAAATTAAATTTTACCTTTCACTCTTTTAATTTTTTAAAACAAGTTACTTATTTCGTCTCTTTTTATCGGTCTATTTTAATCGATTCACAAGTTTTAAAAAAATAAGATTTTTCAGTTAATTAATTAACATTTCATATTTTACCTTCAAAAAATCTCTCTTTTTATTAAAGAGTAATCAAATTTCAAAATTTTATATATTATAAATATATTTAATTTATTTCTATTTCTCATTACAAGTGTACAATACTCATTGTATTAAGATGGATATTTATAAAAAAATAGCAATTAATGTAGTTTTGATTTTCTAATGAAATAGATAAATTAAGACAAAAATTTTAATTAAAATAAATAGATAAAAAGAAATGAATAGATAATAATATTATACTTTATCATATTATTTTATATAATTTTTCTCTAATTTCAAGTTTTTTATTTCGTCTATGAACCTCTATATAGATCCTAATGTTTGAACCTACTTTCGACTGACTAAATTCTAAAATCTTGGGTTGATTTAGACATTAAAGATTGGATTTCTCATTTTATTTATTCGGACATTCTATAATCTGTAATGGTTTTGTCCATTACAGGTTATTATTATTATTATTATTATTATTATTATTATTATTATTATTATTATTATTATTATTATTATTATTATTATTATTATTATTATTATTATTATTATTATTATTATTATTATTATTATTATTATTATTATTTAAAATTCTTAATTTCGTCCATAAATTTAAATATATTGACTTTTGACTGACTAAAATCTACTATAATATTGAGTTGATTCAGACATTACAGATTGGATTCCTCTTTCATTGATGGGACTTCCAAACCTGTTTTGGAGATGATTGGAGTTGTTTTTTTATTGTCTTTCATATAAAATAATACTCTCATTCGTCTCTATTTATTTATTATAATTAATTATTTCACATAATTTAAAAAAAATTAGTTAGTTTTTTAAATTCATACAATTTTATTTATACATTCCAAAAGTAGCATTGAATTTAATATTTTCTATAATTATTTTTTTGCTTTGTTTGTTTAACTCTCTCTAACGTTGTTACACTTTTATTTTTCAACACTATTTAATACAAATGTATAGTAATAAATTTAACATTAATGACACTTAAATTTTTTCAATGTGACAGATAAAAATAAATACAAAATTTTTTTAATTATGACAGATAAATAGGGATAGAGGGAATAGTATTGTTATGGAAGTCTCCAGAGACACTGAGAAGGACAAAAGGTATATATTCAAATCTCAAGTGGAAATATTCAATGTGGAAGTGTTGAATTCTATAACTTTGTATGGAAGTAAGTCAATTTTTTCCAAACTAGTATAAAGAGAAAAAGTGTTATGATTATAGTTCCATTTGTATAGTATTTAGCTTTTTAAAATAATTGTTATTTTTATATAAATAACATAAATTAATAAAACTTTAATATATTTATGAAGTTTTTTTAAAAAAATACTAAATTATCCTAATTAAAAAGTATAGAATTGTCTTGAAACTTAAAAATTAATTAATATTAATTATAAATTTATTTAAAAATTTAAAATTCAATTTATATTATAATTAGTAGAATAATAAATGATAATGATACAATTAAAAAAGATAATAAATATATTTTTAATTTTATAAAATAACGAATAATTTAAAATATAAAAAGTTACAATTATTTTGAAACAAAATGAGTACTTTGAGATGTAAATGTCCTATATATTGAATAGAATAATTGAAGGGGGGGATTTGAGAAAATTAAAAAAAATAAAAAGAAAAGGAAATATCGTACCCTTAGTGTCCCAAATGTAATTATTAGATCATAAATGGCATAGTTAATTGGTCCAAACCATCTTTCTTGGAGAGCCCTTTTCGAAATTTCAGCCATTTAATTAAATTAAAGGATCCATATTCAATGTCAACTATGCCACTTTTCTTTTGAAGGAAAATAAAATTATTCCACTCAGCAAAAGAAATGCTTTGTCATGTAAAAACTTGGTTGTACATCGATGGTCCAAACAAGTACAATTAGGAGATATAAATATTATTATCCTTATTTATCTAGTTTGGGAAAATTTATGATGGTAAGTTAGTAACGTCATGCTCTGCACTCACAAAACATGGCACGGTCGTATTATCAGAGTTATAATCCATTAATACGAAATCTTATATCAAAACTTAAACAATCAAATATTTTTTTTCAAAAATAAAAACTAAATAATTTCATAATTAAATATTCCTAAATAAATTATATCAAAACTCACATACAATCTGTTTGACTTAGTACATAAGAGGATAAAAACTAATTCTTACACTTGTCTCATCGAATACTAAAAAACATAGGTGGAATTTAAAATAAATAAGATAACATAAGTCACTGAATAAAATTCTAAAATTCGACTTCGTGTTATACGTCAAACACATTCTTAGTAGAAAAGGTTTTCGTACCACCAATCATCATTAAAATCTGAAAAGAGAAAATATTGAAAGGTGAGCCAACCACATGCTCAATAAATAGTAATGAACCACTTCTCCTCAAATAAAATTTATTGCATACATTTACATAATATACATACATGTACAATATATTAACAATCACATTTATAAATAATAATAATAATAACAACAACAACAACAAAAACTATTATTAAACATTTAGTTTTAAATTATTCTTATAACATACTCAGAAAAATATAAACTTTTGTTTATATAAAAAAAACAAATTCAATAAATCTCAAATTATCTTTATAATATATAAATTTTAAACATTAAAAATATCCTAACTAATTTATTTTACTTCAAAACTCAAATCAATTAATTTAACAAAAGAAAACACATTCTGCTTCCTTTAAAAATCAATTCCCAAGGCAGCACTTCATGTCTTGGTCCATCACGTTAAAAAAAACAAAAAGTTTCAGAAGGCATCATAGTTAAAATCATTGCTTTCGTTTGTCTTTTTCTTTCCAATACAAAACCCACTAGTGGGTCATGAAGGGACTTCACTTCGTGGCCATTCAATCTAAGGTAAAATTATTGTTTTTTTCATTTTCTTTTAACAATAAGAAAGGGGCTCTTGCTTAGCTGTTCCACATCAAGCGAGTCAGCCGGCAGGAGATTCTCATTTTTTTTAATTTTAAATCACATAATTCTTTTTTTCTAAACAAAGATACTGAGAATTAAAGAGATAAAATAGATAACATACATACCAATAAAGATTACAAAATATGTAGAAATATTCGTTCATGTAAATTCATTCAACCATTACCTTTTTCTAATTGAATTTAATTTATTCAGTTAGAAAAATCTAAAAACGCTTAACTCGGCCTTAATGGTCCAAAAAATTAAAACTTTGCCTTACATTAACTCAAAAAAACGAATTCGATCTTAATATTGTTCCAAAAAGGTTTAACGCACCTTAGAAGCATCATATTCAAAGAAATATAAACAAATCCATCATGTATAAAATTTATCAAATATATTCATAAAGAATTATGTATCTATAATATACATAACACAAATATCGAAATATACACCATACATTAACAAATCATTAAAATTTATATGTTGAGAAAATATCACACTTTATTCGAGAATTTTTAACAAAAAAAAAACGCTTTTATTCTATTCATTCTTACTTACCTCTTAATATCGACGTTTGAAAACTGTAACAGTCTACGGTATTCTTTCATTTAAATCCTAGTTGAACTTTCTCTCTTTCTGTTGACGACTATTGAAAAACAACGATATTTTTCATAGGTTTTCCTATTTAATAAATCGCAATGTTTCTCTAACTCTTAAATAATTTCAATCAAATCCATACTTACTTAAAATATTAATCAAATAGAATTCTAATTCTTATTGTGTTAGGACTCAACCCTTAACAAATTTTAAAATATCATCATAAATAAAAGACTTCCTAAAAGTGCAGGTATTACATTCTACTCCTCTTATAAGAAGTTTTAGCCTCGAATCTTAACATTTAACTTTACCTATCAACAAAACAAATACACACATATATAGTTTAAAATTCTAAAACGTAATACATCTTACCTTTTTGGGTTTCCTCTTCTACTTCCTTTTTATGTAAAGCAAAGACACGTGCATTGGTCTTCTTTTGAGTGTCAACTCCTTTTTCTTCAGTGGACTTTTGCTGAATTTGCTGCTTGCTTTCTAGACAATCACACACTTTGTGACCAGATTTCCCACAACCGAAACATACACTTATTTTCCATCGGCATTCTCCATCATGGTAACGCTTGCAATTGTCACATAATTTACATTGAATCCCCGTAGTGGTATTAGTATTGAAGCTCATTGGTGCTTGTCTCTTTCCTTGTTGTCCTTCCTCCCGATGAGCTACAAGTCGAGTTTATGAAAAGTAATCCGTATTTTGTCTTTTAACACCTCACTCCGCATCTCCACTTCTAATTTCTATCTCGGTATTAAGGCTTCATTGATAAGTATCTTCGTAGTTAGTAGATTGTACTGTAGACATCCTAACTCAGATTCGTCCTTGTAACCCATTCATTAATCGTAATGTCTTGAGCAAGGCATGTACAGTCCCAAGGAGTTCAATCGACTTGCGTACTCGACTACCATCATGCCATCTTTTTGCACTAAGTTGAAAAGTTAATTTTGTCTCTCCAATCGCAAAGTGTTAGGAAGGTAATGATTCAAAAATGCCTTCCTAAATACGTCCCACGAAATTGGTTGTCCATTGTCCATCGTTTGAGTAGGCAGGTTGTGCTTCTTTCCACCATTTATGTGCATTTCCCACTAGAAAAGAAAGAATGACCTTTGATTTTGCTTCATTTGGTACTTCCAGAATTTTGAAGTTTCGCTCTATTTCTTCTAACCATTTTTCAACCTTCTCCGGATCTACGCCTTTGTCAAACATTGGCATATTAGCTTTCTTTAAATGCTCGTAATGAGATTTCGTTCCAGTCAAATTCCTCCGGAGCCGCTCTTCTTGAGTTTGAAACATGCGTTGCTACTCTTGCTGAATTTGTTGTTGTCCTTGCATCACTTGAGCAATTGCCATTAATGCCGTAGCAATGTCTGGATTCACTACAGGAGGAGCCATCCCTTGTGGTGAAGGTGCATTTGACGGTCCGTCTTAGTTTCGTCCTCTTGCTAATACTCTTCGTCCCCATATAGCTAGAAGACGTTCAAATCGTTTTTCCCATGAGAATTTTTATTGGATATCTCGTCATGTCTTCTGCTAGCTTCTTCTCTTCTTCTCGCCATTGTTCACCTATATAGTAAAATTATTCATTTTAATTCAAGCTCAAATCAAAACCTAATTCATACTTGTATCTCAAATTCATAAATTAATGTCATAATTTATTGTATCAAATACTTATAATTTAAATAATATAAGACGGCTCCATATCTAACTATTTCAACATCCCAGTAGGATCAAAACATATTGCTCTGATACTATTAAATGTCATATCCCACACATGTAGGACGTGGCATGTGGCATGACTGTACTACCAGAGTCGAAATCTAGTAATACAAAACTTTATATCAAAATTTAAATAATCAAATATATTTTCTCCCAAAAATAATAACTAAATAATTTCATAATTAAATCTTTCCAAAAAAATTATATCAAAACCCACATACAATCTATTTAACTTAGTACATAAAAGGACAAAAACTAATTCTGACACTTGTCTAATCGAGCACTAAAATACTTAGGTGAAATTTAAAATAAATAAGATAACATAAGTCATTGAACAAAATTTTTGAAATTCGATTTCGTATTATACGTCAAACACATTCTTAGTAGAAAGAGTTTTCGCATCACTAATCATCATTAAAATATGAAAGGAGAAATTATTGAAATGATGAGCCAACCACATACTCAGTAAGTAGTAATGAATCATTTCTCCCGAATAAAGTTTATTATATACCTTTACATAATATACATACATGTACACTATATTAACAATCACATTTATAGATAATAGTAATAATAATAATAACAACAACAACTACTACTACTACTAAACATTTAGTTTTAAATTATTCTTATAACATACTAAGAAGAATATAAGCTTTTATTTATATAAAAAAACAAACTCAATAAATTTCAAATTATTTTCATGAAATATAAAATTTAAACATTAAAAATATACTAACTAATTTTTTTTGCTTCAAAACTCAAACCAATTAATTTAGCAAAGAGAACACAATTTGCTTCATTTAAAAATCAATTCTCGAGGCAGCACTTCATGTCTTGATCCATCACATTCAAAAAAAAAAACAAAGAGTTTCATAAGGCATCACAGTTAAAGTCATTACTTCCATTTGTCTTTTTCTTTCCAATACAAAACCCATTGGTGGGTCATGAAGGGACTTCACTTTGTGACCATTCAATCCAAGGCAAAACCATTTTTTGTCATTTTCTTTTAACAATAAGAAGGGGGCTCTTGCTTGGCTGTTTCGCATCAGGCGACTCAGCCGCCAGGACCATCTCGTTTTTTTTTTAAATCACATAATTTTTTTTTTAAAACAAAGATATTGAGAATTAAATAGATAAAATATATAGCATACATACCAGTAAAGATCACAAAATATGTAGAAATATTCGTTCATGTAAATTCATTTAGCCATTATCTTCTTCTAATGAATTTAATTTATTCAGTTAGAAAAAGCTAAAAAGACTTAACCCGGCTTTAGCGATCCAAAAAGATTAAAACTTCGCCTTACATTAACTCCAAAAAGACGAATTCAATCTTAACATTATTCCAAAAAGGTTTAGTCCACCTTAGAGGTATCATATTCAAATAAATATAAACAAATTCATCATGCACAAAATTTATTAAATACGTTCATAAGGAACCATGTATCTATAACATACAAAACACAAACATCAAAATACACACCATACATTAACAAATTATTAAAACTTATATTTTGAGAAAAATCACATTTTATTCGGGAATTTTTAACTAAAAAGAACGTTTTTATTAGATTATGCGTACAGGAAAACAGAAGAGATTAATTCCTACTTACCTCTTAATATCGACATTTGAAAATTGTAACAGCCTACGGTATTCTTTTCTTCAAATCCTAGTTGAACTCTCTCCCTCTTTCTACGTCTGTTGATTTCCAATTTAATAAATCGCAATGTTTCTCTAACTCTTAAATAATTTCAATTAAGTCCATACTTACTTAAAATATTAACCAAATAGAATTTTAATTCTTATTGTATTATGATTCAACCCTTAACAAATTCTAAAATATCATCATAAATAAAAATCTTTCTAAAAGTACAGGTTTTACAAGTAACTTATGTAATCATAAGTTAGACTTCAATCAATAAAAATAAAATATGTAAATATTGGATGGCAACTTAACTTTGAAAAATAAATGTTAACACTACTCAATTTTGTGAGATGTGGATGCTAATTCATATCAAAATGAATTAAACGGTGTTAATATTTATTTTTTAAATTTGCACCTACATTCACTACTCACGTGTTTTATTTCTATTAGTTGATGTGTAACTTATATAGTGTATATAAACCTACCACTATAAACACACACACTCTCTCTATAGGTATTACTTTGTCTCTAAATTGGAGAAAGGGAAATGTAACAAGAGGATCACTTTTTAAGGACTTCGGATTCTCTAATATTATTTTTATATTTTTATTTCAGAGGATTGAATTATAAAATGTTCTAAATTATGAGTCGAATTAAGCTATATTTCAGTTAGTTACCTCAAACATTCAAAAAGTTTTAGTAATTGCACTATTTTTCTTTGAGGAAAAAAAAAATCAAATTTCAAAGTAGTCCTTGTAAATGTAACCTTTTTCTCTCTAGAATTTCTCTATATATATTTTCCCTAACTTCAGAAAGATCCTATGTATCTCCGAATTCCTAGTACTATCCTCATTTTTATTCTTGCAAAGTAATATCAAAATATTTAATTTGGAAAGACTGCACCTCTTAATAGATAAAAGTAATAAATTTAATTTTATATCTCGTCCAATAATGTCTAAAAAGGAGAAAAAACAATCTAAATAATAATGCAAAGGGCCTCCCAGGATCCTCTCTCCCAAATCTCTTCCCCATCCTTTTCCCCACTCTCAATAATTCGCCAAATATCTCTCTCATCATCTCTATTTATTTTTTTCTAAATAAAAGTTTATTATTTATTTTAAAATAGAATTTTATTATTTAAATTATTTAGATTTGTTATTTAGATTTATTATGTATTTATTTAGTTTTATTATTTAGGTTATTTATTTATATTTATTATTTTCAAATAAAAATTTTTATTTAAAAATAAATAAAGAAAATAAGAAGAACAAATCTTTTAAAAAAGGATCTGTGTGTGGGGGAGATTGAAAGATTATTTGTGGGCTAACAGTGCTTAGAGACAGCATGGAGCATGGTCCGAACTACGTGGGCCGCGCTAGAATGATTCATACTTGTGAAATTTGTGGGCTTGTATCTTTACGCCAACCTTTTTGATTTCTCGAAATAAATGGATAACCTGATGAGTGGTTATCTGTCCACAGATTGGGCCTCGCATTTATTTCAATCCGTAATCGCGTTGACCTACAACTAGATTGGGCCTTCATTTCTTTCAACTATTGGGTGCTTTTCGATTGGATTAAAAAAAATATAAAAAATGTTCATTATACAAAATAAAATGATTGTGCTCTAAATCAAAGTTTTCCGAATGGGATCGAATATCGAGTTAAAAAATTTATTGGTTCGCGTTCAATAGTTGAACTATAATTAAATTTTTAATATTATAATTTAATGATTAAAAATATAATTATTTTAAAAAACAAAAATTATTAATAATATAGTGCACTTAAAATTCATAAAGATATAAATAAGAAAATTGGAAGAAATTTATAGTATTTTGTCTATTACTATAGACTATATAGTCCCTCAGTGTAATTTATTTATTTCTTATGAATATATTATCTTATCTACAAAAAAAAAAAAAGAACGGTTCATACCTATCCGATCAACCGATTCAATGATTTTCCAGTTGGACCGGCCATTTCAATACTGTTTAAAGAAAATAGAACAGTTTTGAAGGAAAATGGTTTAAAGTAAATGATCGAACCGGTTTAAAGATAAATTCAGTCTGACTAATTCAATCAGTCGGTTTAGTCTGATCCAAAAAATACTGATCTAAATAGTTCAGATTTCCCATACTACTCCTAAAATATTATATTTTTTCTTAATTTAATATTTTTCAGAACTTAAATTCCCCCTTACTCCAAAAAAACTTCTAATCCAAATCCAATTACTAGACTGACTACCAAAAATGCTGGTAAAAAAAAAAATATATATATATATACAAATCCAACTCAAGATTTATCATATCATAAAAAATAGCCCCCGGGCATAGCTCAGCTACGCAAGTGAAGGCAGGCTGTGAATCTGTGATGGTTGTTCGTCGTGCTCCCTGGGAGTTCGAATCTTACTGGCGACAGTTGGGGTTCGACTCCTTGCGGATGTTGCGATAAAGATAATTATTCTAAAACTATCAGTTGAGACACATCTCGCGATTTACCTCCTTCATGATCCCAGGACAGGGACGGTAAGACCCTCAAGATAGGGGTTCCACCTTTATCATAAAAAATACTCCTATCACCTAATAAATATGCTATATTAATTAGAGAAAACATATTCTCTTGGCTATATTTATTAGTCCATCTATAAAGTTGTAAACTATGGGCCAAAAAGTTTCAGGTGTTAGTTGCAATTGTTATTGCTACATCCTTTTCACATTATTGTATCATGTTCGAATTTCATTCGAAACATGAATTCATTACATAAGGTGCTTAATATAATTTATGCATTTCGTATAATTTGCAGACTATTATATAAAAGTGGAATTTATTCAAAGTAAATAAAAAATTTGTGTGCAAAAAAAAAAAAAAACTCTTTGCTTTTTAGTAAACCAACAATGATAAGTTCATTGATTAAAATGCTTGGTTTGGTAGGGCAAAAGAATACAAAGTAAGGTTCACATGTGTACGTTCATCGAATTCCTTTGCCGGTGAGAACTTAGTGAAGAAAATTGTCAAATTAATTTCAGAATTTTTAAAACAAAATTTGTTAACGTTTGATATTAGGATTTCTTTGTCCTCCTATCAATCATTATTATCACACTCCGTGAAAAAAAAAAATAGATCTAAAACATCATCCCTTATACAATATTTCTTTTTGTCTGATAAAATATAACGAATCATTTATAATATGCAATATTGTTTTGTTACTATCTTCATTTCACAATATAAATCGTTTTAGATTTGAAAATTTCTTTCACAATATAGGTCGTTTGACAAAGTTTTATAAAAATTTATTACTTTTTTTCATTTATATCCCTCCCGACAATCTCTTTCTTTTCATTAATTGTGACCCAACTCTCTCTAATTATCAAAGTAAACAAAGATTTAATTATGAGTATTTTTTAAGTTTAGTTTTAAAATTGTTTGGAATTTATAAACTTATAATTCCTGTGTATAAGTCTAAAATAACTTATATTGTGAAATTGAGATAATATATTACTCCTTCCGTCCCTGTTTATCTGGCGCAACTGAAAAATTTTGATATTCCTTTTTATCTGTCACATTGAAAAATTTAGATACCATTAATGTTAATTTTACTAATGTACCCTTGTATTAAATAACTTTAAAAAATGAAGTGTAATAACTTTAAAGAGAGAGTTGAGCAAACAAAGTAAGAAAATAATTGTAGAAAATATTAAATCTAAAGGTACTTTTGAAATGTATAAATAAAGTTGTATAAATTTAAGAGACTAATTAATTTTTTTTAAATTGTATAAAATAATTAATTGTGACAGATAAATAAGAATAGAAGAAATATTTACATTATCGTCACACATTGTTGAATGTTGAGGTTGAGCTCTGGTTGGAAAATGGAAACACATTTGATTGCCATTTAACGGCGGAGGAGTGGCCGGGCCGGCTGGAAAACTTAACGTCCAAAGCACCAAAGCTTTAAAGCAAAGTTTAAATGATTAAATCCACTCCAAAATTGACAAATCCTACATACTTCCCTTCATTGATACTACTATACTATAGTTTCTCCACTCACATCTCACTAATCATGCCACAAAGTGTGTTTAAAATTCACTTATTTGTTTCTTTTCTTAATTTTAAAATTATAATTAAATTATCTCTGTAATATATATTATAGCGATGCAAAACAAATTTGTATATAACAGTGTTCTCGTAAGATTACAGATTCAATTCTTAATTTTACGTTACACATTTTATGATTTATATCTTCTATATAGAACATGAATAACGATAATGTAAATAAAAAGATAAACGAATAACGTTACAATTCTATTATCATTTAATGTCCTTTTATCGATCATCATTTCTAATATATACGCATGAATTTAGAAATTTTATTGAAGACAATATATTAGGTAAAACTTAGTAATCTAATTATCTTGACTCAAATCAAATGTTGGATGAAATTTTGTCCGAGAAAGGATTGGTTGAAGTGGAGACATCATTGTACATGATGCAGACAAGCCATGTTGAAAGATTTGCACATTGAATTCGTTATAATGGTTCTTTAAGTAGTGAGTAAACCCCTATGGGAAAACATCAATTCAAAGGCCTTAGAACTATGAATTAAACTAAATTACTAATAGATAGAGTAGTTCTTGTTCTTTGTTTGTTACCGGGGATGGAATTGACAACACGAAACTTAGTTTAGAGGGCAAACTTGACATGTCAAAACCTTTCCATTCATTCGATAACATCAAACATGTCAATGGTTGCAGCTGCTTCAATTTGGTTACCTAAAAATCTAAGATTTAACCGAATATCATTGTCAGAGCCCTTGAGCTATTTAAAAACACATTATAGATAAACATCGTTCTTGTACAATAGTTTATAAATCATACAAAAGAAATAAATTATACTTTTTTTATTCATAATATAAGTCGTTAGAGACTATTTTTGTTATTTCAAATTATAAGTCGTTAGAAATTTTTCAAGAAGGTTTTAAAGTTATTTTTATATTTTTATCCTTATTTATTATTCTCTTTTCTTCTCTTTTTCTTTCATCTTTTATTTTGTTTTCAAGATTTTTAAATAAAAGTATTTTAAAAATAAAAAAATATAAAATCACCTTATTTTTAAGAATATTAATATATGTAAAATTAAGTCAAACGACTTATATTATGAGACGGAAAAAGTACTAAATAAATCTTGTACGATCAATTTGTATTCAAAATAATGTTTAAATGCAGGGCGATAATTAACATTGGAGTTGACTAATTGATTTATTAAAATTGAATCAGATAAAAAATTTTAAAAATTAAAAATAAAGAATAAAAATTAATATAAAAATATTTAAAAACAAAACCTGCCACTTTACTTTATACAAAAGCGTGATGCCCATATTCCATTATTCTCTAAATTAGTGGCTTCCATAGTCCAAGGAAAAAATATACTATTCTACTAGGATAATGACATTTGCTTATTCCAACATGGCCTGTTGTTACCCATAAGGTGTGTACGTGGTTTTTGTGGAAATTTCGTGATGTATGAACCCACGCAATCACGCTACCTGCTGTATCTGCAAGCACCTAAACCAACCCGCCACCACCACCAGCAACCACCAACAGTCAACCGTCAACCACCTCTCGTTCACATCTAGCTTCTACCCTCCCTATCCTTTTGCTGGATTAGGAAAGTAGAGAATCAGTATGAAAATTGTATAGTTATTTTACGATCTAAATTTAAAAAATTTTATAATGATAAGAATGATTGCGTATAAAAAAAATAATAGTAAAAAAATATTTCTTTTTATTTGCTTAAAATTTGTTCATCAAATTATATAATTGGGATTAATTTTATAAATTTTGCACGGTATGTTATGTAATCGTAAATGATATTGATATTATTATTTATGTAATCGTGATAAAATATTTATAATTGATAACGTAATTTTTACATACTAAGTTGTGCAATTACGGATCCCTTTTTACTACCCGTCCACACAACCTACCTTGTTTCTTTTAGCTATAAATTAAATTTTATAATATCTCAACTAGTTAGTTAATTATCTAATAAATATGTCTCTTGAGTTGGTCAAGATTGTTGGTGTTAGAATTTCAATAACGATATTTTGGGTTCAAACCTTTGGGACATGAGCTCGGTATGTACCTCCAAGTAGCAATAATTGCGGGCCTTTAATAATAAAAATTATCTAATAAATGTTTATACCACTTAAAATGTATTTGTAATAAAAATTTATTAAATATGTGGAGTTAAGGTAAAATACAAGTAGAATAAAAAATAAAAAAATAATGTTTTATGAATATATAACAATTCTCAAAAATAATAATTATTTAAAATTAAAATGAGTTTTAGGCTTGGTTTGGTTGGAGTAAAAATAGGAAGGAAAAAAAAAAAGAAACATGAGGTAAATCTAAGATATATCTCGTTTGATTAGAGTGTAAAAAGAGCGAGAAGTAAATGTGGAAGGGAAGTAGTTTTTCTCTACATCAACAAATTTATCCCTTTCAATTTGAACGGAAACTACATTTATTTCTTATTTCCAGTCTAACTAAATAGAATGAAAGTAAAATGTGTCATTTCTTCTTATCTGTCCTCTCTTCCTCCTCTTCGCGAACTAAAACAAACCTTAGATTGAGACAAAAATACTATAAAATACACGCTCATTTTGGTATAAGAAATAAAGAATGCGTAGTATAATAAAGTTGTTAATTTTTCTTTTGCTTCCTGCCACCACATTTGTTCCTCAAAGTTTTACCTTGTCCAAAAATCAAGTATTTGTACTCCCATGAATCCGCACCATTTTGGGCCCATTCATCCATATTCCTACGAACAATGATTTTTCCTTCCTGTAACAAATGAATTGCATTTATTAATAATCCACTACAAAGAGTAGTGATTTATGATAATTAATGAATTGATGCATTTTCATTTGACAATGACCACATCAAAATTTTCAATAGTTAAAAATTTTAATATTCTCATTATATTATAAGTTGATAGATATAACTGCTTGTAAAAAGTATAATCTTAATAATTAAAATCTTTTTATTAAAAGAATAACATTACTTTTCCGTCCTTTATTATTCTTCCATTTTAATCGATTCACAAGTTAAAAAAAATAAAAATTTTTGATTAATTAATTAACATTTTCTATTTTACCTTTAAGGAATATTTCTTTATTAAGGAATAATTAAATTTTAAAATTTTATATGTGATAAATATATTTAATTTACTTTTATTTTTTATTACACGTGCATAATACTTTATTGTATTAAAAATGGATATTTGTAAAAAAATAGTAATTAATATAATCTTGATTTACTAATAAAACAAATAAATTGAGTTAAAAATTTTAATTAAAATAGACAGATAGCAAGAGACGGAGGAAATAACACTTAATAAGTGCTTTTTTATAGATCCAAAAATTTAAAAAAGATTTGAAAAATATTCTCATTAACTGTTCATTGTCAAAACTTCTATGGTTTCATTATAAATCGTTGCAATCCTACGCCACCACCGCGGCTGCGCGTGACCAAGTACACCGCCAGCCCATAATACCCGCCACGACCCCCGCATTTTCACCAGTAGTATTTTATATTAATTCTCAAAATAAATACTGTGTTTAATTTTCATTTAGTCTCCTCCGATGTATTTTGGCTCATCAGAATTTTATTTTAAATTATTTTATTTAAATAATTATTTATTACGATATTTTTTTTATAACATTCCATCACAAGTCTCATAATTTTTATCTAAAAATCTTATAGTAAAAGATATAAATCTATTATCTATAGACTTTTTTTGTTATTACATCACATTTCCGGGAGAATTTTATACAACAATTTACGGGAATTTGTATTTTTTTTTCCCACTCCATTTCAAAATCCTGAGTTGGAATTCCGATTTACACATCTTTAAAATATAGGAGAAAGAAGAAAACGACGACACCGCATAAAGTTGGTGCTAAAATTAACTGAATCCTTGACGCCACTCACGACTGTATATACTCTTTCACTCCGACTCTCTCTCTCTCTCTCTCTCTCTCTCTCTCCATTTGCAGTCCGGTGCACACCTTCAATATGAAGGAATTCGTGTATGCATACGCGCAGAGGTGAATGTGCGGCTGTTTGAAGTGTGCTATCGACCGATTGGGGAGCGAGAAGAGGACGCGGTGAAGAGTTGGTCAGCTTTCGAAGACAAATTTGCAATTGTGTTAGGGTTTGAAGAGTAGAGAATGCCTCTGAGCAGGTATCAGATAAGAAATGAGTATAGTTTGGCTGATCCAGAGCTGTATAGAGCAGCCGATAAGGATGATCCTGAGGCTCTACTTGAAGGTGTTGCCATGGCCGGTCTAGTCGGAGTGCTGAGGCAGCTTGGCGACCTTGCTGAGTGAGTGCTTAATTTCTGTTTTGCGGTTTTGAATTATGTATATTAGTGGTTTTGGACTGAGTTTGAGAAATCCAGGAGGTTTTTTTGGCAATGTTTGCCATTTCTATGGATAAATTGTTTATTTGCTTGGAAAGTGTGGAAATTTGAGATCTGCGAGATATTCTGCTAGAAAAATTGTGGCTAGGTTGTCGTGGAATTTTTGAAATTTGTGGTTATTTGGCGAATAAGTGAAGTTGTGAAATATTTGTTTTTTTCTTTTTGGCGTTTTGTCTGATGTCCTTGAGTAATGATACTGGAGAATTCTATAGAATTATTGAAGATCATAAGAATTTAGGTTTTAAAAGATCCACAGTGATACTTCTTTATTAAGTGATCAGGGGTTTCTAATTTTTCTTTAGTAATCTATCACACTTGGACATAGACGAATGTTATATTTCGACAAGGTATTGGTTTTCTTAGGGTGTGTATGCTTCTTTAATCTATTGAGACGAATTGACAAAAATCCCTGAAGAAGGATTGTATTGGATTTCATGGTACTTGCTTAAGTCATCATACTGAATGGCAGAAGTAGCCATTGCTGTATTAATTAGGTTTTCTTTTTCTTTTTTTCTGTCTAATTGGTACCACATTAAAAATTATTTTTGGTCATGTGTTGTCAGCATGCCTGGCTTGCTGGAGAAATTTTGTACTAGTGCTGTGTCTATTTGGGGGTCAGGGATACTAGCTTTCAAATCAGTTTCTGTGGCAATATAGGGGGAAAATCTGTTATACTGTTTCTGGTATTGGCTTCCAGGGAGAGGAAGCTATAGACGGTTTTGGTTCTATTAACCTTGCATGTTTGGAATTTTGAGTTAAGAATTCATGGCATCACTTTTACTGCAAACTTACCATGGTACTATCTTATTGTTCTCTGGTTGGTATATCACAAGTATATATATATATATTTTTCCCTCTTAATGCCAATTTATAAATGGCTTATGGCCGTATCATATGGGCATTGGTTCCTTACCTCACAATAGATCCAGTGAAATTATACTCATTTAATTGAGCATTATGTGTCTTCATCACGAGTTTTCTCTCACCATTTTATGTTCACATTATTGCTTCTGCAGTAATGTAAGTAAAAAACACTTGAGTGTACAAGTGCAACATGGCAAATCATTGATTGAGTGTGTGAGTTTAAGATCCATTTATCTAGTCCTTCACGAGTGTGGACTTTAGATTGTCCTGTTATGGTTCTTTTAGCATGCAATATAAACTAACACTGGTTGTTTTTTTCACTTTAAATTTGAAGGAGGGATTTTGATACACTGAACACTGGAAGATTAACTTAAGCTACATATAGACTTAAAAGCTGGATGGAACTGAACATGCAATAGTGAAGATACATCTTAACATATATTGAGTCATACTATATCATAGGTCTCCAATGACTTTAAATTGTCTTAAGGAAATTCCCTGACATGCTGTGTTCTCTATTGGAACTTTTGTGTTTAGTTTTTCTTATAGGGTTGGGATTGTGGAATATTTCTTCCTTGAGGAGTCATCATTTTGAGATTTTTTTTTTTTTTTTTTAAAGATTGTCACGCTGCATGTGGCTGAAAGCTAGATCATTCAGTTGCCTACTACCTAATAGTATTATCAAATTTTACCCGTGCACATATAACCTTTCTGCAATTCTAGACGAGTTTCATTGTTAATTGCTTCTTTGTTGTGACTACCGAAGGTTTGCTGCTGAGATTTTCCATGATTTGCATGAAGAAGTGATGGTGACTGCTGCAAGGGGTCATGGCCTGATGGTTCGTGTTCAACAGCTTGAAGCAGAATTTCCCTCAATTGAGAAGGCATTCCTCTCCCAGAGCAGTCATTCTTCATTTTTCTACAATTCTGGTTAGGACGTTCTCCAGATGCACTTTGATAATTGCTTGCGTCCATGGGATTCTTGTGTTTGTTTCTCTCTTGCAAGCATTATTTTGAACTGATATCCTCATAATAGCACATTTTTATTTCTGGTTCCTTGAAAGTTGCAATCTGTCATATTGGAGCTTGCATGAAAATAACTCAAGTACGTGACAGATTTCATAACGGTGCACCCCTGTATTTCAGGCTTGGTTTGGCATCCTAATATCCGCATGGACCAAAGTCTGATTGCACGAGGAGATTTACCTCGATTTGTGATGGACTCATATGAGGAATGCAGGGGGCCGCCTCGTTTATTCCTTCTAGACAAGTATAACCTTGTTCATTTTATTTTGAAAAGTATCCCTTTACTGAAGAACCCTTATAGCCTTGGTAACATTTCATTGTATGATCACTTCTAAGGTTTGATGTTGCGGGTGCTGGAGCATGTTTAAAACGTTACTCTGATCCATCATTCTTTAAAGTGGAACCACCATCCTTTGGAATCACTGGTACAGATGTTCAAAGAGAAAAAAAAGCCCGTAAAGCAAAGGTAAGTCGGCAAGGTCGCATGTCATTACCTGTCCATGGAGATTCTTCTTGAGCATAAAATTGCTAAACATCGTCTGGAATTGCCTTTTGATTTCATCTTTGCTTTGTAAACTTGTAGAGGGGGTGGTCTGAAATCTTAAGTTCTGCCCTAACTCTTGCAGTTGCGATGCGGCCAATAAAGGGTCTAAAGATTTGTGAAGCTCTAGCTCAACTGCTAAGTCAAGAGAATATTCCTAAATAAAAACTTGTAACCATAATATTTGAGACTTGTATGTGCTTTTGAATCAGTGGTTGAGCTAAATCTTCAGAAATCTTAGGCCCTCTTTTGGGTCATCAATTGGTTAAAGTAGAAGTTGGAAATGAAAAAAATTAGTCAAAAGTTCCAATGTGAGATTTCGAGGCCATGGTCAAGCTGTAACTTGTTCATCTTGGGGATTCCTATATTTTGACAAATCCACATACTGCTCTGGTAACTTAGTGCCTTTGTCGATTGAGACTGCCTAGATTTTCTTATTTTTCTTTTCAGGGTTTTAACATACTCTTCACTCATTTTCAGTTCTTTCATATGTTGGATATTCTTTGTTTATTACACAACATTGAGGACTAACTCCTCTGCAATCTTCAAACCAGGCCATCCTAATTTGTAGTTTGTATTGTGGAAAACTATGCCTTCTCTTGTGGTGATGACAGAAGACTAATAATTCAAATTGGATGACAGAAGACTAATAATTCAAATTGGAGGAACACTTTTCCCCCACCAATAGTTCTTTTCTTTAAACTATTCATTTGAATATATGAATGCTAGTGTACACTCATTGTTGATGTCCACCAATATCTTCCCCCCCATTATGTTAAAATTGTTGATCTTTTGTGATAATCATATGCTAACTGATTGCAAATTCAAACTTCTCAAAATTTTTTATTAGTATATGGCATTATTATGCAAATATTTTGCCTTCACTTTCCCTTGATTTGTCATTTGTTGGCCTTAGCCACCAGCATTTTGTCGTAGTTTTTGTTCTTTTTTTTTGGTTTCATCATTTTAATACTGATTTTATTGTTTTCCACAAATTTAGCAGAAGAGAGGATCACGCTGGAGGAATGGAGAAACTCCCGAGGGTTTACCACCATCACATGCCAAGTAAGATTTCTATCTCTTGTTTGTGCAGAGTCTGTATATGCAGATGGTGCAGCGGCTCTTTCTGTCTGTTGAAGTAGGAATTGTCATGTGTTTAATTTTAATTGTTACAGACTTCATCAATTGTTTTTGGAGGAGCGCATTGAAAATGGAATTAGCGAGACTGCACGGCGGGTGAAATTGAAAAGAAGATTAAATGGATTTCCATTTGCTAGTAAATCTGGGAAAAGCTACATGGAGAAGTTTCTTAAATCTCCTTCGCCAGATCATAAAGAGGTCCATGAAATTGCTGTTGATCCATCAACTTATGAATCTGCACTGGAATTAGCTAAAATCAGTACAGCAAGTCCTGAGAAAGAGTTGGATCCAAGATCAATAAGTCTATCTTCATCTCCAGCTAAAGAGGAGATTATCCCAGAGTTTTTTGTGGATAAGCTGAATGAGGTTCCCAGTGGTACCAGAGATTCTGTGGTGTTGCAATCAGATCCGAATCTTGAAGCATACAACGATTCAGGCTCTGGTGTAGAAGCTTATGACATTGCCTCCACTCTTCAATTGGAAGACAGTGAGAAGGAAATAGCAGTAGATGATGGAAGCAAAACAGATGACAGCATAGATGATTATCAATCTGATGATATTGTAAGCGAGATAGACAATTACATGGATGCTCTTACGACCATGGAATCAGAAATGGATGCAGACTCTGAGTTCAAAATCAAGAATGATTTGCGCTACTTGAATAGCAGAAGGGAGGCAAGAGGTTTAGATGCAAATAATGTACAGCTTCAAGATCATTCTTTAGATTCGCAATCAGTGGGAAATTCTTCCTTGTCAGATGATGGGAATAGTTCATCTAAGAAAATGTCTAGCTTTTCGTATTCTGATACACATAGCACTGCTGCTGAAAATACACCTTCAGATGCTGAAGTATCTTCTAACATCTTTCCATCTACTGAAATCCATGGAACTGAGGTCATTGATTCGTCACTGGATCCACTGCCTGTTAATGAAGAGCATCCACAGTCACATTCTCCAGGAAATGCTGCTTTGGGCGGTCTGTTCACTGAGACAGCTAAAATTGCCAGTCACAGTTCCGAGCTTGGTGATCAAACTGCTTGTTTAGGCCCTTCAGATTCAGATCCTTCTTATAGAAGTGTAGAAGCATTTACGAAAGAAATTGGATTGATGTTTACTGAATCAGATAAAATACTTACAAATCCAAGTTTGAACGGTCCCCACATTTCCAGTATATCTGAGGCTACAGAACATAAAGACTATGATTCAACACAAAGATTGTCTGGTGAAAATCAGCTTATGGATGAGCCTGAGAGAGGGACTAAGGATACAAGTGAGATTGTGCCTGACACATTTTATCTTTCTGCTTCTTCCCGTTCCAAAGATGATATTCAGCACCATGTATTTGATGAAAACCATCCTGTTGATGAGTTAAATGACAAGGATGAAAATCCAGATGAAAATGTAGCTTTTGTGACACACCAGAATCTGAATGATGATGGTCCTTCTCAGACCAACCATGAAAATCTGTCTTTGTTGTCCACTGATGACCGGCCTCTGGATGTGTTGCATGGTGAGGATCAAACTTTGAGCGAGAATTCACCACTTGCATCCAATCTTTCTGATTCTCCCTCAGAGCTCAGAGATGGTTTGCAAGTTGCTGTGTCAGCTGAAAGCCTGCCAGTAGAGGAGATTGTTGATGAATATCCAAATTCCATTGTGGATAGTTTTTCCAACATGGCTGCCGAGAAGAATGGCGATGGAAGTTCAGTGGACAGGGTGCCTGAAAGGGGAACTGATGAAGATCTCCATATACCAAATCCAGGCGACAACCAAAGTGATGAAGAAAATCCAGTTGTGCTGCTTACTGGCGGGCATCCTTTTGGTCAAACTCATTACTTAGATGCAGAACCTGGTGTGCCTCTTTCTGAGATGGATGGTCAATCAGCTGGCGAGATAGCAGATAATGTAACCCCAAAAGAGGACACTCCTAGTGAATTAATTGAATCTCTTGTTTCAGAAACACATACTGAAGTTCTATCAATTAGGTCACCAGAAGAACAAATTTCATGTAGTAGAGAGCTATATTTTGATGAGCCTTCAAAAACTGGAGATGGTGCAGAAATGGGTGAAGTTGCCTGTAACACAACTCCGACCGAAAGTGATTCTACTGCAGAACCCTTATTGCTGGCTGGAAACCATGTGGACTTGGATGAGATAGATACTGACTCTGTAAATGGTGCAGCTGCTGTTGCCAGTCTTGGCAATAATGCCATTGATGATGGTGATGGTTCATCTGGTGACATCAAAACCGTCCAAGAAGTAGGCCTCTCTGGTTCTGAGGGTGAAGTTGAACAATTGATAGCAGGGGAGGCATGCTTGTTTGAAAGACCGGGAGAATTGGGTGCCACAGAGGGTCTTTGTCAACAGATATTTTCTTTGCATGGTTCCAACTCAGGTTTTGCCCCAATGTTAGACAATGATCAGTCTGTCTCTGAGTCACAAGTAGTTGATGATGTTTCTGGTACACGTCTTCTTTTGGAAGCCAAGGATAATGTGGATGCAACAGCTGCTGCTGCAATTCAATTGTCTTTCAAACAAAATGAACTTGAATCTTCCGAGACAGAAGAAAAGGTTGAATCACTGACAAACCATCTTGATCAGCCACTTGTGCTTGAAGCAAAGTCAAAGGTGCTAAATGATCTAGATCAGACACAGTATGAAAAACAGATTGATCATGTGGGCCCATTTGTTGCCTCTTCCAATTCCTTACCTGTAAACTTTCCTAATGACCCTTCAGATACGGAGCTCTCATTGCAGGGCAGCAGTAACATTAATATCCCTGAACATCCTGTATATCCACCAAGTTCAACCTTATCTAGTTTTTCTGCAGTTTCGAATGCAAGTCAGATCTATGTGGATGAAATGCCTCCCATGCCTCCTCTTCCTCCTGTTCAGTGGAGGATGACGAAGTTTCAACATGCTTCCCCTGGTCAGGAGAGTGTGTTCATGCAGAATAGTGCAAGCACCTTTTCACCATTGTTTCCATCCAAGGCTTATCAGGATACTGAACCTGTGAATCAACCATTGCCACAACCAGCTTTAGAAGATGAGAATTCTCATCCCTTTTCTGAACAACCTATAGGTAAAGCTGTTCACCTTGGTCCATTTATATCACAGGTGCCATCATTGGTTCATCGTGGAGATTCGAAAGATTATCTTCTCCCTCTAGAAGGGATGCAATACACAAGCATTTTACAGTCATCTGGATTAGATGGTGAGATAATGCAAAACAGTTTCCAAGATGAGAAGATAGAAAATGAGAAGTCTAGATTGAATTCATCCTCAAATTCGTGTCCTATAGATACAGCCTCTTATTCTTTGGAGTTGTCACATGAGGAATTTGCTGAACCTTTGAATAAAGGGGCCTCAGAAACAAGTTTAAATGAGGAGGAGGTTGGCTTGAGCTCTACTGTCTCAGTGGAAAATGTGGTAGCATCTGTTACAACACTACCATCAGAGACAGAATGTGAGCGACCTAAGCCAGCTATGCCAGCTTCTGCCCATGCTTTTGGGTTTTCAAGTGAAAAGCTTATAAGACCTTTCAATCAAGTGGCCCCAGAAACTAGCACTGAGGAGAAGGAGCTTGGGAACAGGTCTGTGCATCAAGAGGAAAATTTAGGGTCTTTTGATAATAATTCAGTATCATCAAAGACAGAAAATGAGCAGCCTCAGCATGCCGTGTCAACTTCAGAGGCAACTTTAGCATGGCCGGTTGGAGAAGAGAATAAGTTAAATGGACTCCGGCCAATGAAGTTACCAAGGCCTCGGAATCCTCTAATTGATGCTGTTGCTGCCCATGATAAAAGCAAGGTAGTCTTTTAAGTCTGTTGGTTTTCTGGCTACAGTACTGTTCACTTCCTAGTTGTTTATCTGAATTTTATTTATGCTGCAGCTGAGGAAGGTAACAGAGCGAGTTAGGCCTCAAACACAGAAGGTGGATGAAAGAGATTCACTTTTGGAACAAATAAGGACCAAGGTAATTGAACAGCCTTTTGTTTCCATACCCCCAAAGTTTTTCTCTCTCTCTCTCTCTCTCTGCAATTCAGCTCATGAATGAATATATATTGGATGTGGCAGTCTTTCAATCTGAAACCAGCAGTTGTGACAAGACCTAGTATTCCTGGTCCTACAACTAATCTGAAAGTTGCAGCAATTTTGGAAAAAGCCAAAACAATCCGCCAGGTCTCTGTCTCTGTGCCCTGTGCATATGCTCATGTTGCTACATGACTATGTTCTGTCTAATACTTTATCATTGAATGTAATTTACAGGCTTTTGCTGGAAGTGATGAGGATGATGATGATTGTTGGAGTGATTCATGAAAATCTTGTTCCAAGTTCACAAAGTTTTTGCGAATTCTTCTGAATTCCTTGATTTTTGTTATGAGATACGTGAATGGAAACATCTTCCTGGTTCGTTGGGTTTGCTTGGAATGGATGGGGAAACTCCTCCCACTTCTTCCAATAGGATAGTTCACGTGCGTCTTTGTTTCTACTCTTTTTGCCCATCCCTGTAAAATATTCTTTCTCCTGCCTCTGGCCCTTTCTGTCTTGTACTCTCTCTCTATATATACACACACGCGCGCACGCGTATAGTCTCTTTATAGTGCTGTAACTAGCTTAGAAATCAGGAGGAACTGAATGTAGTTTATGCGTGAAGTTGGCATTCATCTTGGAAGTGCATTTCGTTTACTTCCAGCGTAGATGTTGACAGGTACATAGTGCATTTGCTCTTAGAAAATTTTAAATCATGTGTGAATTGAGTTCTTATTCACTTATGTTTCCCTCACTTTGGTAAAAGTTGTGGTGTAACTGTTGATATCAATTACTTGGACATGTTTATTGAACAATGGGGCTCCTTTACTCTCTTTATACAGTATACAAGGCTATTTTGATAATTCTCCTTCTCATTCGTCCATGAAATGTTTGTTGGATATCTTTGGATGTATTGAGGAATAAGGTTTGGCTAATGACTTCGTACAGATCATTGGTTAGTCGTTGGGACATGATATTCTACGAATGCAAAATAGTCCAAGGAAGATTTTTCCAGCACTGCAAACTTGCATGCAAGGCTCTGTGCTTGTGCGGTTTTTCTTTGTCTATTCGTTTTATGGGAGATTTTTCAATACGGTGGTCCAGTGGTAACCCCTTTTCGAAGTGATATATCCTTCACATTCTTCTAATTTGGATGACAATTATCCAGAGTTAAGAGGCTATTTGCCCCTTCAAATGCAGCAAGCTTCCTTTTTTTTTTTTTTTAATTTACCCGAGTCATTTTCTTCTCGAAGTGGCTATTGTGCATTTTGTTTGTACATTTTTGGTTTGTTTAAAATAAGATGGTAATTTAATAATTTACTAATATATTTTTTACTGTGCAAATGTTTAATACTCAATCTATGTCCGTCCTTTTATAAGCAAAATGTCTCGTCAAATTGGCATTCCTGTTTTACTTCCACGGGTAGCTCACCTAAGTAGGGTGATCTTTGATCTTTGAATACATAACTTTTTATTAGAGTAATATTAAATTTAATTAAATTTGAATTTATATGACTCCATATATTGGGGTGGTTTGTAGTCTTCAGAAATTTATCTGGTTATAAAAAAAAAGGACATAAATTTGTTTATGTTATGAATTATTGGAATCTCCATTAATTAGTGGAGGCTCCACTAATTATGGATTTATGTGAATTATTAGAAGATTTTTATGGATGTCCACCATTTAGTGGAGACACCATTAATTGAAGATGATGTATGCCATGATGTATTTCACTAATTAGAGCTCTATAAATAGAGCTATTCTCTAAGCTTGTAATACACCATCATTTTGTGAAAGAAAGATTAGTGAAAGAAAGATTAGAGAAAGAATTGTGAGAGAAAGAAAGAGAGAAGTTTGAAGAGAAATTCTTGTGCAAAGAATAGTTAGAGTTTTCTTAGTGTGTAGTGTGTAGATTTTATTCTAACACTACCCTAATTTTATAACACGTTATCGCACGAGTCTCTACCGGTACAAAAGCCGAAGACTAAGCACGAGTTTCGCCGTTACCAAAGCCGAAGACAGTACGCATTTATTGATCTCTATGGCTAACATCGCAAAACTCGAATTTGTAGCCCTTAATATTTCCGGAACAAATTATATGTCATGGGTTCTCGATGCGTAAATGCATCTAAATGTCGAAGGCCTTAGTGAAACTATTCAAGCACATAATAGTGCATCTCGCACAACACAAGGCTAAAGCTTTGATTTTTATTCGTCGTCATCTCGATGAAAATTTGAAAATGGAATATCTTACCGAAAAAGATCCATATGGCTCTGTGGGTAAATTTAAAAGAAAGATTTGACCACATCGAAGATGGTCGTACTACCTACCGCACGGTATGAATGGTTGCACCCGAGGTTGCAAGATTTTAAAACCGTGAATGAATATAGCTCCGCAATGTATAAAATTACATCTCAATTAAAATTATGCGGAGAAAAAGTGATCGATGAAGATATGTTGGAGAAGACATTCTCCACCTTTCATGCCTCGAATATTGTCCCGCAAAGAACAATATCGAGAAAAGGGGTATACAAAATTTACAGATTTAATTATCGCCCTCCTCATTGCAGAGAAAAATAATGAGTTATTATTGAGAAATCATGAAGCCGCACTCAATCGGCTCTACAAAGACTCCCGTAAGTGAATGCCGTTGGCTCCAGCAGAAGCCATCGTTATAGTCGTGGTCGTGGCCGTGGCCGTGGCCGTGGTCGTGGTTATGGTCGTAGTCACGCTCGATATTTCCCTTATCACAATTATAATCAAATCGTGAGAAATACCGGCCACCGAAGTGGAACAGAAAAGATCAAAAGGGAAAAGAAAAAGAAATTGAAGAAAAGCATGAGGATATATGTTATAGATGTGGCATGAAAGGTCATTGGTCACGAAACTGTCAGTACGGCTAAGCATTTAGTTGAATTGTATCAAGCTTCATTGAAAAATAAAAATGTGGAAGCAAATTTTTCTCAACATCCAATAAATAATGTTGAGGATGACGATAGTGATCCCGAAGATCTTAATATCAATATTACCCATATGGATGTATCGGATTTTTTTGAACACCCGTACGGTAGGATAGACCATTTAATTGGTGATGGCAAGTGTCCAAAAGAACTAAAGCCTCACCCCGATATTTTTGTATTTTCATTTTCATTCTATTCTAATAATATTTACGTTTACATATATATATTTGTGTTCGGATGGTCGTTATTAATGATGATGTATGCATTATTGATAGTGGAACTACACACACCATACTAAAAAATGAGAAATATTTTTCTCGATCTCAAAATGGGAGAAATAAATATTTATACGATAAACGGTAGTGCAAATGTAATTGAGGGCTCCTGAAGAGCTAGTATATTGTTGCCTAAAGGAACAACAATTATTATTGATAAGGCACTATTTTCCTCAAAATCCGTAAGAAATTTATTGAGTTTTAAAGATATCCGCGTAAATGGGTATCATGTTGAAACAAATGAGGAAAATGGGATTGAGCATCTTTTTATTACTCAAATGCATTTGGGTAAGAAATCGGTATTAGAAAAACTGCCGTCTTTTTCTACTCGGTCTATATTTTGTAAAAATACGTACAATTGAAATTCATCATCTAGTAAACCGAAGTTTACTGATCCTATTACTTTTAGCATTTGGCATGACCGGTTGGGTCATCCTGGATCTACCATGATGAGAAGAATCATTGAGAATACACATGGTCATCCTTTAAAACATAAAAGGATATTAACATCGTAAAAATTCGCATGTACCGCATGTTCCCTAGGAAAATTAATTGTTAAACCATCACCGAGAAAAGTAGGAGCCGAAAGTCCTACATTTCTCGAACGGATTCACTGGAGATATTTGTGGACCTATTGATCCACCATGTGGACCGTTCAAATATTTTATGGTCTTAATTGATGCATCATCTCGATGGTCACATGTATGTTTATTATCTACTCGCAACCCGGCGTTTATGAGATTACTTGCTCAAATAATTAAATTACGAGCACAATTTCCGGACCATCACATTAAAAATATCCGTTTGGATAATGTCGGTGAATTTTCATCACATGCTTTTGATGCATATTGCATGTCAATTGGGATTAATGTTGAACATCCTGTAGCTCATGTTCACACTACGTAATGGTCTTGTCGAATCTTTAATTAAACGATTACAATTAATTGCTAGACCATTATTAATGAAAACAAATCTCCCAACATCTGCCTGGGGACATGCTATTCTACATGCCGCAACACTTGTACGTATAAGACCAGCCTAGTTATCATAAATTCTCTCCTTTGCAATTGGCTTTTGGGTCGTAACCAAATATTGCTCATTTAAGAATTTTTGGGTGTGTCAGTATATATTCCAATTGCACCAAACCAACGTACAAAGATGGGTCCTCAAAGAAGAAAGGGGATATATGTTGGATATGATTCTCCCTCTATTATCGTGTATGTTGAACCCCCGACAGAGATGTATTCACAAGCAAGATTTGCCGATTGTCATTTTGATGAATCATTATTCCCTAAATTAGGGGAGAACCAAAACGAAGATAAAAAGAATCTTGCTTGGACAACATCATTAAATTATCTTGATCCGCGTACAAGCGCATGTGAACTTGAAGTTCAAAAGATAATTCATTTGCAAAGCATTGCAAATCAAATGCCGGACGCTTTTGTTAACTCCGTAAGAGTTACAAAATCGCATATTCCAGCCTATAAATGCTCATATTCGAATTGAAGTTCCAAGCAGAACAAAATATTATACCTATAGTCGCTGAGTCAAAAACACGCCGTAAGCGTGGCCGACCTCTTGGTTCTAAAGATAAAAATCCTCGAAAGAAAAGAGGATTAAATGATCCGGAAGATCATATTGAAGAAAAGAATGATAAAGACCAAGAGAGAACCGATGACAAAGAACCGTAAGTTGATGAAAGTAACACCGAAATTTCTATCAATTATACCACTTCCGGTAGAAGTTGGAATCGGATAGAAACCGTTATTGATAATATATTTGCATACAATATATCTCTTGATGTTACACAGGATAATGATGATCCCGAACCAATATCGCTTGATGAATGTCGGCATAGAAAAGATTGGTCGCAATGGAAAGATGCGATTCAATCGGAGTTAAATGCACTAGCAAAACGTGAAGTCTTCGGACCTGCAGTCCGAACACCGTAAGGTATAAAACCCGTTGGCTACAAATGGATATTTGTGCGAAAGCGCAATGAAAAGAATGAAATCGTTCGATATAAAGCGCGATTAGTAGCCCAAGGTTTTTCACAAAGACCAGGTATTGATTATGATGAAACTTATTCTCCTGTTGTTGATGCTATTACACTCCGATATATTATCAGTTTAGCAAGACATGAAAAGATAGATATGCGCCTATTAGATGTTGTCACTCGCTTACTTGTATGGAAATTTAGAAAATGATGTTTACATGAAAATCCTCGAAGGATTTCATATGCTCGAAGCATATAAACATTATCCTCGTGAAAATTACTCCATCAAGTTGCGTAAATCATTATATGGCCTGAAGCAATCAGGCGCATGTGGTTCACACGTCTTAGTGAATATTTATTGAAAGCGGGATTTAAAAATGACCAGGTATGTCCATGTGTTTTTATCAAGAAATCTGGTTCTAAATTTGTGATATTAGCTATATATGTTGATGATATTAATCTTATTGGAACTCCCGAAGAGCTCCAAGAAACAATTGATTATTTAAAAAGAGAATTCGAAATCAAGGATTTTGGTAAAACCAAATTTTGCCTTGGTTTACAAATTGAACATTTGGAGAGTGGAACATTTATTCATCAATCAACATATACAAGAAAAGTGCTAAAAAGATTTTACATGGACAAAGCACATCCATTGAGTATTCCAATGATCGTCCGATCATTAAATGTGGATAAAGATCCTTTCCGACCTCAAGAAAATGATGAAGAACTCCTTGGTCCTGAAGTACCATATCTCAAGTGCAATTGGTGCATTGATGTATCTTGCTAATAACACACGGTCCGATATTGCTTTCGTTGTCAATTTATTAGCAAGATTTAGTTCTTCACCAACACGACGACATTGGAATGGAATTAAACAAGTCCTTCGATATCTCCAAGGTACAATTGATCTCGGATTATTTTATTCAAATAAAACCAGTCCAACATTGATAGGTTATGCAGATGTCTGGTTATTTATCCGATCCACATAAAGCACGTTCTCAAACGGGCTATATATTTACATGTGGAAATACTCGCTATATCATGGCGTTCTACGAAACAATCTATAGCAACTACTTCTTCAAATCATGTCGAAATTATAGCCATTCATGAAGCAAGTCGAGAATGTGTATGGCTAAGATCCATGATTCATTATATCCGAGAAAATTGTGGATTATCATCAATCAAAGGTATTCCAACTCCTCTTTATGAAGACAATGCAGCTTGCATAGCTCAATTACGAGGAGGATATATTAAAGGAGATCGGACAAAACATATTTCACCAAAATTCTTCTTTACTCATGAACTCCAGAAGAAATGTGAAATTGATGTGCTAAAAATTCGGTCATGTGACAACCTCGCAGATATTTTCACGAAGACTTTACCGACGGCAACATTTGAAAAGTTGAGATATAAAATCGGTATGCGTCGGTTTAAAGATTTAAAGGAATCATCTCATCAGGGGAGTAATAAACATACATATAGAATAGTGTACTCTTTTTCCTTCACTAGATTTTTTTCCCACCTGGGTTTTTATCTAGTAAGGTTTTAACGAGGCATATTCTTTATGTATGGATGGACATCCAAGGGGAGTGTTATGAATTATTGGAATCTCCATTAATTAGTGGAGGCTCCACTAATTATGGATTTATGTGAATTATTAGAAGATTTTTATGGATGTCCACCATTTAGTGGAGACACCATTAATTGAAGATGATGTATGCCATGATGTATTTCACTAATTAGAGCTCTATAAATAGAGCTATTCTCTAAGCTTGTAATACACCATCATTTTGTGAAAGAAAGATTAGTGAAAGAAAGATTAGAGAAAGAATTGTGAGAGAAAGAAAGAGAGAAGTTTGAAGAGAAATTCTTGTGCAAAGAATAGTTAGAGTTTTCTTAGTGTGTAGTGTGTAGATTTTATTCTAACACTACCCTAATTTTATAACAGTTTATACATAAAAATATTTTGATGCAATTTAAATTTTTGTCTATGTATATAATTTTTTTTAAACAACATAAACCAAGAATAGATGAAATTCCCTCCTTGGCCCTCTCTTCAAGGCACACCGCCGTAAGGTCCTGCGCAGCCTCATATCATATCAGCAGCACTCCAGATTTCCCCCGCCCTCAGGTGCAAATTGCAGGCTTCTATTTTAAATGAAAAAGAAATTTTCTCCTAATAATTTTCTCAAAGAAAAAAAAATTAGAAAAAAACCCATTTATTATTGAAAAGGACGAAATCGAATAACCTGGTTGCTCTTATTTTAAGATTTTCCGTTATTCTAATGGGAAAATCACCAAAATCTGGACTTCTTCAGCATCCGAGAGTGCCGTCAGCGTCCCTCAGGACCACCAAACCTGCAAAAGCAAAACCCTCATTTCAAAACCATCTTTCCAGTAGCCGGAAGCAATTGACTTCCGTGTCTCCGACGTTGAATAACATAATGGAAGAGGACGAGCACAACGGTGAGAAGGGAGTTCGTCTGCCTCTGTCTGAGGTGGTCTCAGATTGCGTCAAAAGGTGGTTTAGTGACACCCTTAAAGAGGCCAAAGCTGGGGATATCAACATGCAGGTTTTAGTGGGTCAGATGTACTATAGTGGGTATGGTGTTTCTAAAGATGCCCAGAAGGTAATTCTCTCTTCTGGTTTTTAAATTTTTTTTCCCCTTCTTTTTCATTTCCAAGATATTCTTACTCTTAAGGAAGTTTTTGTGAATCCGTAATCTTTCCTTTAGTGTTTTGTTAGGTGTTTAAATTTTGTTTCGGTTTCTTTTTTTTTTTAATTTTTATTTCTTGGTTAAACGATTGCAAAATTTTCGAATTTGGGAGATAATTGTGTGACGAATTGTATGGTTTGACCGCAGAACTTGGAAAGTTTGCTCTTTTACTTGTTTCTATGTGTTGGATATCTTATTTTGATGCTAGGGCTTTGGCCTTTACTGGTTTTTATTCAATTTCATAGACAGCTGAAGAGAATATTAATTCCCTTAAAAGATTTCTTTGAGTTTAATCCGTTATGTGAAAAACAGAATTTTGGATTCACCTCTAGGTCGAGTGGTTGCTATAGGCGTGGTAGCCTTGCTGGAGAACCTGAAGGTGTCGAGATTTTTGTTAAGTTCTTGAGTTTACTTTCGCTGGTTTTCTAGTGAAAATTGCCTTTTTAAGGAATCAAAACTATACCCGACTTGGTAACAGCATTTGGTTTGCCTGGTCTTATGAAAAAAGATTTTTATTTTTGTTTCCCCCCGCCAAATAAGGGAATTTTATCATTCTACTAAGTTCGCTGATTGCAATAAAGAGTTGGAACATACATTGCTTTTTCTCAATAGCAGCATCAGCAATAAATTACTCATTCTTGTTGTCGATGTTGCAGTATTTCCAATTTATCGCTGTCACTTTTACACAGTGATGCTTTGTGGATTTCTTTATTTGTTGTAATCTCAGGGAAGACTTTGGATGACAAGAGCTGCAAGAGTAAGATCTTCAGTTTGGAAAGTTAGCAATAAACGTCCAGGTGAGCTTATTCTTTCCTCCTTGGTATTCCTTTTGTACTTGTGTCTTTATATTGGAAATAAAATTCATCAACACGTTCTTTTTCACCTTCCAGGTTATAATGCGAGTGATTCCGATTCGGATGAGTTGATAGGTGAACCTTGAGTCGGCCAACACTGCAACCATGTGCAATGCTTAATGGGAAGTGAGTCAGTTGTCTGGTTGTTGATTCATTTTATTTTTTTCCTATTTTTATGCATTTGACAACCATTGAATTTGGAGATTTACGTTGGCATATCTATTTGCTAAACTTTTGTTGGAATGCACTCTTAGAATTGCATATACCTTTTGGATATGCAAATTGTCTACTTTGAATCTCTGGCACTTTTAAGCACCCCTCAAATTGTTGTTGCTATTATTCTACACGTTTTATATCATCCTAAAATTGGAGACATTCTTAAAGTCAATGGTAATTGCTTTGAGATATTTTGCTGGAAAATTTGCGTATGATCTCTCTTTCTCTTTTGCTTTCTTGTGTAACATATGGGTATTGTTTGCTTGTCACATGGCATCTATTGGCTGTTAAGCTTATAAATATAACAAGATTATTCATGCAACCCTAATCAATTGATAAGGCATACACTTTGACGTTTGTGCATTTGCTCACTCATTTGTGGATAGAACCCAGTCCCATTAGAAAAGTGTATGTTCAAGATTTGTGTACTGCTTTTGTGTTTTGACAAGTAGAAATTGCCATTTTTTGTGTTTTAATGTTCAATCTACTTTGCCTGCTCCTCTGTGATGTTTCTATACTGTAACCGAAAAGGGGAATTGGATTGTTATAAAGAGTTCTAACACTTCCTGAGATAGTTAATCCAAAAGTCAAGTGTTTTGAAGTATATGTGTTTTAAGACATTGTCCTGTCCGATAACAGGAAATCGGGGCCTTGAATGGTGCATAGATCTTCAATCATCACTTGTCACCTACCACTTTATCATAACTCTTTAATTTCATAATGAGGAGGATAATAGTTTTGTTGATGATGCCAAGTTCCATTACTTCCATATGTGGTTACTTATCATTCAACATTTTCTTTAGTTAACTTACAAAATTGTGTTCTGAACATGATTCAAGACCATGGCTTTTAACTTGTGGGACCAAATCCTTAGGATCTCTCTCTCTCTCTCTCGGGGTGGTGTTTTGTTTTTGTGTTGGAGGGGGGCACATATGTGCAATTCTTTCTCAAAATTGATATTGCTACTGGACAAAGATGGCTAAAACTTAGATTATTCAAGTCAGCAATGAAATTTTACAGACGGGTTACATGCAAGGCATGAACACACTCCCTGAGATCTCTTGGTGTATGTATGCATATATGTAAACAAACATAAAAGGAGGTGCATGTGTTTATGCATGTCCGGAGGGAGATTTTCAATGTCGTCAGTAGTAAACTTTTAATAACCTATGCTTTTGATTAGCAAAGATACTCACGATCCCAATACATGATCATCTCCTGGGCATTGTACTTCAGTTAATTTCCTTTTTCTGGCAGCTGGAACAGAAGCAGCAAAGAATCAAGATTAAGCAGAATTGCATGGCTAAGGTGGATTGAATTAATAGACTAATGATTACTCCAATAGTTAAAAGAGGAAATAGACCGCAGAGACTTAAATCTCATAATGCAGCATAAAAAGTACAAAAGTATACTGTAGATTTACTTGCATGTAAAGGTTTCAAATGGGTAGGATGATAAACCAAGAACATCACAACCCCCTCCCCCACCCACACCCCGCAACACAATCATCCCCATCCCAAACACCAGTTCTTCTGGATAGATCCATTCTCTATTTCTGATATTTACGATGTAGTGTTTGCGATTTTTAGAGCTAAACAGTACAGATTGGGAATTGTATTTACTACCTGAGTCTTCAACTCTGGTACTAGATACTTGCTTGCATCTTGAATGTAGTATTGACTTTCTGAGGTTGTGATCTTTTCTTCTCTGTGTTGGTATTCATATGCACTGGAGTTATGAGTTCCTTATAAGAGTGTATTTGCATATGGTATATGAGTTTATAAATTTGCTAAGATGTTCATCTTACTAGTTTCTGTGTGTTTGCAGTGTCTTCGGATGGATACCAGTTTGAACACGCTTTGGCTTGTGATGATCCTGGTACTTGGATTATTGACTGCAGTTGGCTTGTATGATCCTGATAATGTTAATCATGTATTCTTTGTACTAAAATTCCTGCTTAATTTGGTTGATAGTGTGAAAATTAATTCGTAATTGTCATTCAGAGGAGGTGAACCTTGTGATTCCCGCACACACATTGTTTGTACTGTAATATTTGATTGAACAATTTGATCTCAAGTTATTTTGGCTTCTGGATATATTTAGGAGCTGTCCAAGAATTCAGAAAAATACAAAAGGGGGAAAAGACAGGTTTTTCCTCAAAATGACCTTGTTTGGGGCAGAAAGGAATCAAGAGGCCCCAGCTGAAAGAAGTTCTAAATTGGCTTGGACACACCACGTAAATTGTGTGCAGAATTTTTAGTTTTATATGAGGATGCATTTTACAAATGTGTCTAAGTCAATTCAAGACGACTTTCTTCAGTGGTTGGAGTCGATTGATTCATTCATTTCCCAAACAAGGTCATTTTGAGAAAAAACCTGGAGAGGACCAATATTCTTTACTCCTGTGGGATAATCAATTTATTTTTTGAAGTTCTTGTGAAAATAAATCCCTTTTTCTGGGCTTATTAATTCTCTATATAGTTTGATTTAGAGTCATTGGTAGGAAGGTGAAAGTGAAATCTGACTATAACCTTATTGTGAGGGGGGAAAAATAAAAAGGGGTACTGCAATTCAACAAGGACTCAATGGTACTAATGTGATAAGCTTAGTTGGGGGCTTGATGGTGAATTTCTGCTTCAATAATTGTACATCACAATCAGGTTTGGCAATGGCTTGTACTAGGGTGTTCACGGTTTGAGATGGTTCGAAAATTTAAAAATTTTTAGTATCTTTTTGAAAATTTGATTCTTTTATATTCTTAGAATTAATTTCGGGATGAGACGTATATTTTTTGCTTTGGGACGGTATGAATATTCAGATTTTTTATTCTAATGGAATAAATGTGGTTTCAATTCGATTTTTAAATTTTTTTTCACAAAAATACTGTTATTTATAAATTTAAAAAATATATGTTAATAATTTTTAAATTTTAATTTAAAATAAAATTGAAATATTTATAATATTTTATATAATTTAACTATATAATTCGTATATACTATATTGTCTATATATATACATATTATTTATATAGTATAATATATATAATTTATTATATATTATATATAAAAATAAAATCACCTTTATTATTCTTTATATATACATATATATATATATATATATATATATATATATTCAATTCTAATTTTGATTTTTCGGTTCAATACAATTCGGGACTGTTCAGTACAATTTTCATACTGTTCAGAATAAGAAAGCAAGCAACATCATTAAGTTAATAATTTGGTAATTAAACATTTGACTTTTCATTTAAGAGATTTATGAATTGCATTGTCTTGTAAAGGGACAAAGTAATCAAGTCACATATTTTAATTATAAGTAGGACTGTCAATAAATTTAATGTTGGAATATATGCCCTCTAAATTAGTTTATCTGATGTAATTATCGAATTTATTAATAAAAGAATTTATTCTCAAAATTTGTTTATGAATTTACATTTTATTTGTGTACGATTTTCGTTTGGAAATGACTCATTGTGTTTAAGTAAGTGATCCATGTGAATGGTGGTCTTTCACAGTAAGATGTAGATCACGGGTTACTTAACACATAAATGTTTGTTCTTAATTGATTGATGAGAATGAGAATCTCATAATGTATGGTTTACCTTTAGCCAATGAGTAGTCCGCTCACTTTATAGTATGAGCGTATTTCGAATACGTAAAACAAGACATGTAATAATAGTTTTTAAAAGCACTATTTAAAAGAAACTCATACTATTACTGCTATAGTGTGGACTAATACTCTACCGCTTGAGTATGAGTTGATAGTTTGACGAAGCTAAAAGTATATACTTTGATATATTATAGTTGAGATTCTTTCGTAGAACTAATATACTTGTATATTGTATGTTGGGTATATGTGACTAGTTAGTTAAGACAGACTTGTACAAGATAGCTTCTATACTATATCGCCCTTTATGACTGTTCAAATGATCAAATTATCCAGGGTCCTGGGAAACATAATTTGGATGTTTATTTTAGGGTAACTCCATTGGAAAGTGGAAACATTTCAGGAATCGTGAATCATTGGATTAGAGGTTTACGGATGGTAAATGTCTATTAGAGAGGTATTAGTACACTATTCCTCTCTAATTGTACGGCAATGTGTAGAGGGGTATTTTAGTCATTACATCTGTAGGTCAAAGATTTTGCTAACGCAGCACTGTCCTTGGGTCAATATTTTCTTATGGTGATATTAAGAAATATTGAAAATGCAAAATATAACTATTTATATAGTAGGGGTATTTTGATCATTTTAATAGTTAAAGCGATATGTCTTTTGGTCCCAGAATGAACCTTAAGTCCTGAAAGATTTAGGTTAAGGAATTGGTTTTGATATTTATGGGTTTTATTTTATTAATCTAATTTATTATTGGATTAGAATAAAATAAAAAGTTCGAGAGAAAGTATTTATTTTATTTAGTTTAATTGATTAATTAATTATTCAGGATTCAAGGCACCGATTGAATAATTAAAAAATTAATTTGGATATAAATTAGATAAAATGCATGAAATTTTATATTGGTCTATTTGGACTTGTTAATTATTTATTGGGCTATTTAATAAAGCCTAAAAAATAAATAATTGAGATTTATTATTTATGGGTATTCAAGCCTAAGAATAAATAATTTATCTGACCCAATGAATAAGATCAAGGGTAAAATAAAATTAAAAAATAAAATAAAATAAAATAATTAATTAATTAAAAAAATAACACGGGATGGATCTCGTATTGTTCTGTATGAAGGATAATAGAAAACATGAGTGCTTTTTGTTTTCACGCAGATAGATTTACTCTCTTAGGGAATTGCATAGTAATTGAAACGGGCCTTCATGCATTGTGAAGAGAAGCTTTTCAGTTTCAATCAAAGAAAACCAAATTTGACAGAAGGCTTCGTCTGTGAAGAAGAACTCACAGAAACTAAAAGCTTGTCAAAACTCAATCTTCAAGTTATCACCAGTTATGCTACAGGCGCCATTTCGGAAAATTAAAAACTTCGCATGGATGAGACACAGTAGACGTTTGTAAGGATGTGAGTCACTAGTTTCAAATATCCTTATACACCAATGCGAAGAGGGCAATTCAATTACAGAAGTAAATTTTTCGTTTTCCTAATATACTTTCATTTTAGTGATTTTTGTCATTTTAAACCTTCATTTAAACTGGTCTAAATTTAACTGCTTAGTTTCCAGTAAACTTCTCAAATCCTTTCTCATTTTTTCATTTTCATTGTGCCTTTTGTTGCATTCAAATATGAAACAAGAAATAGAACTTTGATAATGGTAGAGGAAACAACCCTTCAATCCCAAATCTTGGTTCATGTTTCTCCATTGGCTGGTGATATTGCTAGAGCAATTTTGCAATTTTTCTCATGCCAACACAATTCTTATTCAAATAACATATTTATTTTTTTATAAATTTAAATATATTTTCTAAATATTCTCACTCTCCTCAAAATTCCATTTTTCCAATTTCATCCCTCTTGTTTCCTCTCTCTCTCTCTCTCTCCTAACCTTCTCATCCCATTGAATGATCACCTCAACTTTGAGATTAAAATCTAGACATTTACTCCCACTGTTTTGTGTTCTTGATTTCTTCACTTTTTTCATTTGAATTCTTTTCTTTCTTTTCTAGCATTAAAGTCACAAAAGTCACCGTGCCTACAGTGCCGCCATGGCCACTCTATAACTCCATGTTAGCTCTTCTCTCTCTCCCACTCACCCTCACCCTTTTAAGAATTGCTATTAGGCTCATGCAGGCAGCTTAGTTGGTTCTTGGGTAGCAGATTTGCACCCAAGGAGCACGGTTCGAATCCCGACAGTCGCAATGTGGAATTTTCATCTCCTCTCGTGGAGGGTGGATCATTGTAGGCGCCGGGTACTGTTCCTCCTACCTAAGGGCTGTTGAGTCACCGTGATTATTCCTCCATATTTTTGGGGTTGGGTGTAGGGGCCCTGTGGAGGAGGGACTTCGCCTTTTACACCCAAGAATTGCTATTAGCTAGTAATAAAGGGTAAGGCTATTATGGAAGCAGAAAAAATCTTACCTCTTGATTCTATGGCTATCTGTGTAATTTGCAACAAGATTAGCTCATTAACAAGAAGAAAAGAGAGGGGGTGGAGGAGAAAGGAGAGAGAGGATTAGGGTAGAGAGGGCAAGATTGGTGGAGAGAGAGAGGAGAGAAAATAGATAAAATTAGAAAAGGGTGATATTGAAAATTAAAAAAAATATTTAGAGAATATTATTTGAGTAAGAATTATTATAGTAGGAGAGAAATTGATCTAGTAATATCACTAGCCTTCTCGCATAATACATATGACTTTCATCCTCAATTTAATATATCTGAATTTTCAATCAAGAATAAGACAATTAAATAGAGTAAATTTACAAAAATTAAATTTGAACAATTTTCTGAAAAGACATAAAAATATGATGTGAATTTAGTACTGATATAGGTTCAATAAAAATGCAAGTCAAAGTGGGTGGAGGTGAAATGTGATACCCAATATTTTGTACTTTAAAGTGTGACTAATTTGTATAGAAAGAGAATTTGTATGTAATGTTAGAACAAAAAGTGATTAGTTTAATGAGATGAAAAGTTTTGGTGCCATAAAAATTCTCAAGGATTTAATTGAAAATTTGGACGTGAATTGCAAAAAACTAAGCGAGAAAATTGAAATTCTAAGAGACACCGTTACATTCAACGCATGGATCAAGATGGTAAAATAAAAGTTTTTCTAAAGTAAAGTGAAAGGAATGGAAAGGAATTGAAAGTAAAGTTTTTCTTAACTAAAGTGAAAGGAATTGAAACTAAACAAGGCATTAAGTATATTTTTGAGGAAATTTAACTATTTCTGAAGAAATAAAGTGAAAGGAATGAAAAGTAAACAAGTGTTGATATGTGATTGGTGAAAGAAAACAAGTAGTGAATTATGATTGGTTGTATGAACAATCATGTAAGAATTTTCTATAAAATTCCATAAAATTCTTGAGAATTCCAAGTGGGCACCTAGTACATAAGTGTGCCAATAGGAAGCCTCCAAGCATATAATACCATTTACTACTTGTTTGACCTCAAGACTAATCTTTTCTATATTTAGCCATGAAGAACCGGTGGAGAAGGCTTTAGCAAACCGGAAAACAGCAAGCAAATAAGAGAGAGAGAGAGAGAAGAACAAGAGAAACTTGGGCTATTTTAGCTTCTAAAAGCTGCACATTGAAAGTAAAAGTCTATCTTGTATAAAAGTCTATCTTGTTTGAATCAAAGTTGTTATTTGATTCATGGAGATTATTTTGGCACAAATATTACAAAAAGTTATGCATGAATTATGAAATTTATTTGGTAAAAACTTTGATGTTGGGGACTGTTTTGTGGAGAGTTGTGTGGCGGTGGATATAGCTGTGTTTTTGCTGTGATTATATGAAGTTTAGAGGTGATTTGAAGGTGTTAAATTAGGGTGAGCATGGCTGATCATGTAAAGGAAAGAAAGGAATAAGAAATAAAGTTGGAAATCATATAATTATTGAAAATAAATGGAAGATTTATATGATTGTGCAAGCTGCTGGTTTTCTTATTGTGATATGGTGAAATTTCTCATTTACATATGATCGAAAATCAGTGGCTTTAAGGTGTTAAAAGGGAGCTTGGATGGAATTCATTAGTATGATCATGTGCTATAATGAATAAAGAACAAAGCTATAAAAGATTTTCCTGAAAAACAGGTTTATTTCCAGAAAATTCTGGGCAGTTTTAACCCCAGTAAATTTGTAATGTTCTGGGAATTGAATGAACCAAGTTCACAATATTAAGGTTAAGGATTCTAGGAGCATTTTGGTACAAATTTGAAGTAAATTGGACAAGTGGATTGAAAGTTATGGACAAAACAAATTCATGTGCCAAAGCTGGAAAACTGCAGAATTTTTATTAAGAGAAAATAAATTCATGGATTGGTTTTAATTGTGTTCATGGATTGAATGAGAGGTTATATGGACTTATTAAGACCTTATCTTCATGTAGGGAAAATGAATTAAGGAAATGGATTATAAGGGTGCAAAAATTATATTTCATTTCAAGTATGAAATGAAATAATAAATGAAGTGATTTCCTTAGATGTATATATATTTAGCAATATGTACATCATAGTCGAAAGGCGTATAATTCTAAATTCGATATGGATTGATTATTGCTGTAGGCCGTTCATTGTGAGGAGTTGAGGCAACTTAGCAAACATTTACATTGCTAAGCGATAAGTGATTCAATGTGAGTCCCCATAAAATATTTTCACAAAAATGCTAGTGAATTTTTTTAATTGTTAAAGTAATGCCTTGCGAATCCTTTTGGTTTCTCTGCGAAAAAGTATAATTTTTCTGAGATAGAATTAATGTTATTCTATACTAGAATAAATGAGAAATATGGATTTCCGTTTTTAAGAATATTTAACCTTAATGGTTAATTTTCTAAAGAAAGGTCAATAAACCTTAATGCTTTTCTGAATCAATTTTGGTTTTCCTAACCAAACTTGTGATTCTTCGAAACAAGGTTGACTTTATTTCATGCTATAATTTAATTGAGAAAATACAATCTTATGGTTTTAAAATACCGTTTAGTAGTGAATATTTTCCTTGAAGCATGAGAAGGTGAATGAATGAATGAAAAACCTTTTGGTTTTTCCGACCAAAGTTTGAATTTTTCTGAGGCATAAATTAAATGAATTTTAGAAAGTGCAATATTTTACAAAGGATTTTGAAATCCTTGTACGCCAAATATTCTATGGTCATGAAAATATGGAAAATGATTGAATTTATGGAATATGTGTAGTGTATGAATACTTACTTGCACAAGTATAATTTATTCCATGTTTTATGATAAAAAGTATAGAATTGTGAATTCTTACTTTCTTAAACTATGATTTAGTCTAAAGCATTTAGGCACAATAAAATTATGAAATCTTTGAATTTATTTCCATTTTGGGATTTAGAATTCCGGATTGATAAAAGTAATTCCTTTTGGACTTGGGTGGACTAAATTTGCATAATTTATATAAATACCCTTAAGGAATGATTTTATGATGTAGGAAGGAGTTCTTATCCTTTTACGCTACAATTTTGGAGAAAAATCCCTTGAAATGGAATTTACTTTTGGAAAATGATATTTTTGGACCCGAAAAATGTTTTATTTATATTCTTTCGGAAATGACTTACTTATTTGGCCTTGTGAACCAATAGAATTGGACTAGTCTTGTGAACCAGTGAAGACGTTGAGTACTCAGCGAGGGTTTTGATCATTATACTAGCCTACGTTAGAGATAAATGACCCTAGTAATTTGGCCTGATTCTAAGAATTGTCTTACTCCAAATGGGACGATAGGACTTTGAGATTAGTCATCCTAGCTAACTGTTTAAAGCCTGGAAATTGTCTATGCCTTGTGTGCATAAAATTCTGAGTTGTTCACTGATGCTGGGTGAGAACACTTGGCATGTTCAACTCTTTACCGCCTTGATAGTGATTGATGCTAAGAGTGGGATCCCTGAACTTACGGTGGCAAGTAAAAGATACTAATCTTTCGGTATTGTACTTGTTAGCACTTATTACTCTGACAATGTACAGTTGAGTGTTGTAGGCTTGCGTCCTAACACAATATGACTATGATATCAAAGGTAAAACCTTGTGAGCTTTACACACATGCAGACCTTCTATTGAGAGAAATGCTTGTATTTCTAAAAATGGGGCAAAGTTGTTATTTTAAACTTGGTTTTCCAATTGTGTCGGGAATGCAGGGCAGTGTTTTCATTAAACTCTGATTTTTTCATATGTGGCTGAAATTATGAAATAAATTTTGAGCAAATCTTTTTGTTAAGTTGTAGAGTTGTTTTCAGTAGAAAAGTACGACTAATTCCTATGACTTGTTTTATCAAGGAAATGTTTGGGAAATCTTATTTTACTAATTTTCCTGAGAAATCATTGGCACTCACTCACTGAGTGATTTTCACTCACACTTATTTAACTTTATATTTCCTAGGATCGGAAGTTGGGACTCGGCCAAAGTGAAGACTATTGTAGGATGGAGTCTGTAAACTCCTCAGTTTGTATATGTAAATTATATATATAGACGTAGTGAACGGATCTATGTACTCTATTTTGAGTTGTGTAATTCAATATGAGTTTTGTATGGTTTTTGCTGTATTTATTATTCATATTACTCTATTTGTTACAAAGACCCTTGATCTGAAAAATTGGACAGAATGACCCCCAACAGTGTTACACACTTCTGTCATGATTTTTGTTAGGGGTGTTACAAGAAAGACATGAAGAAGCATCGAAGGCAAAATTTCTAATTTGGTCCTTTAATAATTATTTTTAGTTGGTTATGGTCCCTAATATTTTTTTTCCATATTTTTAGATCCCCTAAATATTTTTTTACAACTCATTTGGTCATTCCGTCAGTCACACCATTAACTTACTATTTTTTGTAAGGGCAAATCTGAAACTTCACTATATTTCTACACTGTCCAAAAGAACTAAAAGGTAAAATCTCCAATTTAATCCCTTAACAATTATTTTCAATTAGTTATGATCCCTAATCTTTTTTTTTTTTTTTATCTTTTTGGATCTCCTAAATATTTTTTTACAACTTATTTAGTCCTTCCATCAGTCACACCGTTAACTTGTCATTTTTTGTAAGGGCAAATCTAAAACTTTGCTATATTTTTGCACTGCCCAAAAGAAATAAAAAAACAAATGCTGATTTTTAATCAACAAGATTGAAAGGAAAACTTTGAGCCACATCCTTTTGGTGGCTGTAAATTGTTGGCAGAGCCGAGAGAGACGAAATGTGCTAGGGCATTGTCTCCCCTCCTCCATGGCTTTCATTTTCGTCCTCTACAATTTCCTCTTATTTTATTCCTATTTTCTTCATCCGTAGACACTCTAACTGTTGACCTAGGTGATTTTTCCCAATTTCATGGCTTTTTTCCTCCAATAGTCCCCATGTGTGTATGCTTTCAGAAGAATTCTTTAATGGATGTTCACACTGTCTTTTCCGACTCTAGTGATGTGGACATCAACAGCGGGAGCAGTAGCGTGTGCATTGCTGGCAACACTTAATCGCCACTTTTGCTACCAGATTCGTTTGCACTCAGACGCTTTTCTGAAGTGTTGGAATCAATATTTCTCTCCGATGAGTCAAACCTAAATTTTGATTTCTTTGCTGACACTACACTTGTGGTTGCCGATAGTAGTAGGGAGATTCCGGTTCACCATTGCATTTATCGGCGAGGAGTCCATTCTTTAGAAACATTTTCTCCTGTGCGAAGGAGAAGAATGATAAGGTTAATTGAAGGAGTGGATGAATGATTCTTAAGTCAGCTCTGACGTGATCGTGATCGTGTTGATGAGGCACGGATCCATTTCTTCACTTTCTTTCTACTTGGGTGCAGACCACCAGTGTAGAAATATAGTGAAGTTCTAGATTTAACCTTACAAAAAAGAACAAGTTAACGATGTGACTAACGAAATGACTAAATGAGTTGTATAAAAATATTTAAACGATCTAAAAAGATGAAAAAAAATATTAGAGACCATAACTGACTAAAAATAATTGTTAAGGGACTAAATTAGAGATTTTACCTTTTAGTTCTTTTGGGCAGTGTAGAAATATAGTGAAATTCCAGATTTGCACTTACAAAAAATGGCAAGTTAACGGTGTGACTGACGGAAGGACCAAATAAATTGTAAAAAAATATTTAGGGGATCTAAAAAGATTAAAAAAAAATTAAGAATCATAACCGATTAAAAATAATTATTAAAGAACTAAATTAGAGATTTTGCTCAGCATCGAATTATTATGCTGGCCATTGGAGAGCCTCGGTGTCAGAATGGAAAGCACACGTTGAGAATAGATTAATTAGATTTAGGTGAGATTTTTGCGAGATCTTTGTTACCAATGAAGTATAAGATAATTCTTTACTTGATTTTATTTTTTTAAAAAAGAATAGAATTGTCATTTAATAAAATTTTGTTTTAACAGAGAAAAATTATTCTGATAATTTATATATTTCTTATTGTGAACGAAAAAAAATGGTGTAGATTGATTTTTGTGGGACAAAAAGAATATTTATTAAAAAATTAAAATATTTATAAAAAAATTTTAAAGTTAGATGTATAAATGTTTGGGAAATTTTTATAGGTATTGTGGATTCGTAGATCACATATATTAATAAATTGTATTGTACAATTTATATTGCATATAATATAATTTATCAATATATATGTTACGACAGGCTTCTATATTAAAATTTTCACAAATGATTCTCCAAACACCTCAACATATTAAGGATGCATGCGTCAATTTGCTAGTTATAGCTCGTGTGTGATGGGAAATTCTTAAGTGCATTGATGCAATATTTTAAATAATTATACCACGTGTAATAAAAATTATATAATAAATAGATTAAATAATCGGTGCATGTGCATCAGGCAACTAAGAATTTTCCCTTATGTGACCGGTGAAGGTATTCTCCCTTCGGCTAAACTTCTGATTAAGCACGCGAAGCCAATGAAAGACACAGCTTTGTTTGATCTTTGTAACCTTAAACGTTGAAGCCTTCCTAAAAGGCGGCGGTTGTATAAATAGGGAGGAAGACGACAGAGATCTACACAACAAAAACATAATCTTATTGCCTTTGTTAGGGTTTTTATTTTTATTTTTAAATATAGTCCCATGAACTAAAATTATTAGGTTTTTTTGTGGGCTATTGCATCCTGTCTGATGCTGTGATACAATCGCCTCAGATTCAATCATCATCCCACAAAAACTGAAATCCAAGAAACTGGATTACATCAAATCTAGAATGGTGTTTGGTTGTTAAAAGTAGAAGAATGTCATGCATAGCCGATGTTATATATGTGACGTTGTTGGACTGCATACTGTATAGTACTGGAAAATCTAGCAAATTAACTGTGTTTTGTTTGGTTCATGGTTTCTGCGCTACGTAAGCTCTTAGATGTGCGAGTAGAAAGGCAATAAATTCAAGCCCAGAGGGTCGCAGAAATTGTAGGATTTAAGGAGAGATCACCGTCAAGATGTTGAACACTCTCGAGATTTCTGAAGACCAGCCTTCGTCGTTTTCATCCTCTCTCCTCGTATATCTCTACGGCGGTCACTTTCTAGCCAGATGGGGTGCCAGGTTTCTCTCTTCTTTCATTTAATGCACGGCCTTTAGGTGTTCTTTTGATTTCGAAATCTATTGTTTTCTTTTCGACAAGTTTAAAAGCTTGGATTTTGGAAGTTCCTCGCTTGTTAATGTGATTGATAAGATCCATAGTATGTATTTATTTTCACTGTATCATGTGTGGATATTTGTTATGCTTCATCAAAATGTCATTGTATGGACTAATCTATGGAGGTTTTGGTTATTTCCTCCTTTGGTCTTCCTCTTTCTTTCTCAATTATGCTATTATCCCTGAGATAGGTCTAATTAAATTTGTTGCATGGTCTACTTCTACAATCCCGAATTTAGCTATAGATTTTTAAAACACATGTATTTGGACATTCGTCATCAATCAACTAGCAGAAGCTGTTGTTGAATCATGAATGCCTATGTTGAACCATCATCTGTTCGGTACCAAACCACGAAAGGATGTCGAAAAGAGAGTAGTCAACTGATAAAGGTTCCTATTAAAAGCTTTTATCTGACACATGGCAAATTCTGTGTTCAGGCAACTAATAGCAGTCAAGAAAGTTTGATAACCATTCGATAAAACCATGTTCTATTGGGTTTTTTGACAAGTCTGGCCCTTTTTAGGACATGAAGCATTCATATGGCTCAACCTTTGAAGGATCTCATCAAATAGCCTGAATGCATTTCTGACTAAGAACGCATTTCAATAATGCATCCTCTGTGAAAAAAGTGAGGAAGAAAAAAGAACAGTCGAATCTGGTGATTGTAGAAGAGGAAGGAGAAGAAATGAAGGGTGAAAAAGTAGATTGCATTGTTGGAATTAGAATGAGAAAGTGTGGATTTTGGAGGCTTAAGGTGTGAGAAAGAATTAGAGAGCAAATAGCTAGGGAGGTTTGGAGAGTTGGGGAAGAAGAGAGTTCCAGCAGCAGGAGGGTTTGTGAAGTTGGGCAAGACACCGTAGAATGCATTCCTAAAATACATCCTTAATTATTTAGGATTCATCCTTGAAATACGTTGAGGCCATTTGAGGACTTTTTTAACAGATTGGACCAGATGATTCTTGTAAACCCTAAATTGGGCCATTCTTATCAATAGGCCTGTTCTATTGTTGAACAGTTGGTGAATATTGTCAATTTGGGATATTGTGTTGATTTCTTTGGGGATGTATGCATGGTGAAGTTTGGATTCATTGTTTCTCCTTCCGTCTATCCAACTGTTTCTAATGAAAGTGGTACTTCTCTGCAGAATGTGGGAATTCTCTGTGGCTCTCTACATGATCAATGTTTGGCCAGACTCTCTACTCCTAGCCGCTGTTTATGGTGTGGTGGAATCTGCCTCTACCGTTGTGTTTGGTCCTGTTATTGGAGAATTGGTTAATAAGTTGACATACGTCAAGGTTTGTTTTTGGTTCTATTTTAACATGCATCCTGATAGATCATGATATTATCCAGTTTTGAGTAGGTCCTGGTAAATGCCAACAAGGAACCAAAGCAAGACTTGTAAAAAGAATGACTTTCAAATTTTAGAGGGCATTTGGACTAAAGTTGGTGCTTATTTGAATGCCAGCCATATGCAGAATTTGCACACATCTCCAAGTGTTACTATTGGTAATGCATCTCAAAATCTCCTGAGCTCTTCAAGACTCTTATCCGTTTGTCCAATCGATGCTTTGCCACAGATATTGAGAATGTTTTGTTGGTTAGTTGTGTCATATTTGAACCCATCCCCGTTTTAACTTCTTCTCTTAAGTGTATGCATATTGGATATTTTATGAACATGGATGATTCCATTCTTGCCTATGTGATTCTTTAAGCCGTTGATGCCATCAGAAGATAAGTTTCCTGCATTTATCACTTGAAGATTACTAAACCTCTGTATTTTCATTGGCATACTTAAGAATTCGAAGTGATGCTCTCTGCCATATATTTACAGGATAGTGCTAGAATTCAGATGAGATATACCTCAAGATTCTTAAGCTCTTATGTTTGACTTCTTCTCATATGACAGTGGTGGTTAATATACATCTGGTCTTTAAGCTGACAGGTTGTTCAACTTTGGTTATTAAGCCAAAATGTCTCCTTTGTGATAGCCGGAGGAACAGTGATAGCACTTCTGATTTATAAAGACATGATCTCAACAAACTTCACAGCATTTGCCTTGTTAATCCTATTAATCAATATCTCTGGAGCTGTTGCTGTGCTTTCCACTCTAGCTGGGACCATCTTGGTTGAAAGAGAATGGTGAAAAATGCATAGGCCATTGATTAATTTCGTTCTATTTTCCAAAATCTTGGATATACGTGTTGTTCCAATCCTAGTAAAGACGTATTCTATTTCTCAGCCATACTAGCTGTTGTTAGCTGAATGCTGAATTGTCGAATTTAGAGCTGTCTATAGCCGTCTGTCAATTATATTATGAACCTATGTCATTACTTTCTCTCCTGAGTAAACTAGCAAACCATGGATATCTTATTTCCTTTAATTAACTGCTAATTACCATAGCTGTGGAAATGAAAAGAAATGACATTCATGTCCAATTTACAGGGTAGTCGTGATAGTGAACGGTCAACCTCCGGGAATGTTGACAAAGATGAATTCAGTCATTAGAAGGATTGATTTGGTGTGCAAGTTATTCGCCCCCGTGATTGCAGGCTTCATCATCAGCTTTGTATCTTTAACTGCATTAGCCTGGAGTCTAGCAATCTGGAACGTTTTATCTGTGTTCTTGCAATATTGGCTTCTAATGTCGGTGTACAACGGTATTCCAGCATTAAGGGAAAGCAATCAAAAGAGGATTTTAAGGTCTGCACCAACAGATGTAGAAAGAAGCTCCTTAATTCCTCGGGAAGAGACAAGTTTTCCCGAGACAGATGAGAATGATCCAGAGCTATCCAAGAATGGATGGCTGAGAAGAATGATAGAGAGTATCTCAAGAGTAACTTATGTCAATGCATGGAAAGTTTACTTGCAGCAGGATGTGGTGCTCGCAGGAATTGCTCTTTCTTTACTCTACTTCACTGTACTCAGGTAAGCAGTGAACAATATAACTTGTAACATTCCACACTCAGCAACCGATGCAATTGGAGGCAATTGTTTTATTCTTTAGCTAGTGGGATCATGAGAGCAGAAGTTACATCTGAGTACAGCTATTGAGAATAGATTTTATACTTCTGTGGATGCAATTAGCATTCAATGGCATAATCCTTTCTTGTTTGGTTTTTCAGTTTTGGAACTTTGATGACTGCTACTCTGGAATGGGAAGGTATACTAGCATATATCATTGGGATTTCACGTGGAATTAGTGCTACAATAGGGATTGGAGCAACCTTTGTGTACCCAATTCTAGAATCTCGGGTTTCAACACTTCGCACAGGTCTCTGGTCAATCTGGTCTCAGGTATTGTTTACAGATAATTAGTCTCAGGCTCAGGCACTTTGTTTCTCTTAAGAAGCTGAACTTAATACTTACTAGGAAGTTCCGTTCCTGCTACAATCCACCTTTTCAAGGGCAACAGGCAAATTGCTTTTAGTACTCATTAATAGTATCCCTTCTTCTTCTCATGCAGTGGGCCTGCCTCGTAGTTTGTGTGGCTTCAATCTGGATTCCAAGCAAACTTGGAGCAGCATATATGTTAATGGGTGGAGTAGCTGTGTCCCGCCTTGGACTTTGGATGTTTGATTTATCAGTCATTCAGCAAATGCAGGTATTCGCTCTGACAATACTCTCTTAAATCTTTTCATTTTGAAAGGGAGGAAAGCTAAATCTTGTTCTGCTTCATTTCTTGTTAGGATCATGTTCCTGAATCTGATCGTTGTGTTGTTGGAGGCGTTCAAAACTCACTCCAGTCTGTTTTAGACTTGACAACTTATCTCATGGGTATAATAATATCTGATCCCCAGGTAATCAATCATATTTGACAATGTGATTTAAGACGAAGCTTCGCAGATGACATTCATCTGATTTCTTAATTCATCCTGTTATATCTTGATTTCTATATTTCTCATGAAATTTTGCTATGCACACTATGTTACTCTTGGTTCGTCTCCATTTAGACATCGTCAAGTTCCTCTGAGGCAGTGAAGTAGACTCTAATTGAATATGTTTGTCTCTTAGACTTTCAACAGTCTTGAAGAAAACGAAAGAAAGAGGACATTGATTACAATATTTTTACTGTGAGTAACATGAACAGATTAGAAACCTTACAGACAGATGGGGTGGTGTTCTAATTTTGAGGTTCTAGCATTTAAGACTCTTTTTTCTTGCAATGTCTACAAACTGGTCATTCTTTGCAGCAAAAATCGCAGTTCTTTCTTTTTATTTTCTTATTTTAATTTGCATAAACAATGATAATTGACTATCCATTTTTGTTTCATATGGTCTCTTTTTAGAGCTCAATTAGACTTGATTTCTTCACTGTTACTGTTACATTCTTGATTAGGATTTCTGGAAGCTGATAATCATGTCTTTCCTGGTGGTGACGCTGGCTGCATTACTCTACACCACACATATTTATCGTGTACGAAAGCATCTTTTCCATTTTGAAAAGTTGCATCCTCGATTTCAAAAATTTCTTCCATCTTGAATTCTCTTCTGAACTTGAAAGCCCTATTTGTGTGTATTATCTATACAGAATGACTTCTCCCTGTAGTGAATTTGGTTTCCAAAAGAAAAACTTCTTCGGCTGCATTTGCAGTTGAATTCTCACAGGTTCTTTATAGAACTTGTAACAATCTTCATCAGCATACACCTCCTTGACATCAACCTGCAGTACCCCTTGACAAAGCAAGGGAATGGGATCAAGGCAAGAATGCTTGATCTGTGGGGAACTCTTCCATGGGTAGGAAAGAAGTCCGCAGTCACTATTCTTTAAATACGATATCATAAAACTTCTTTTGTGACTCTAACCGATGAAGATTACGAGAATGTAAACTAGTTTAGACAAATCTTGACTTATCGGCCCAACCGAGAAGTCTAATAAACATTCCATGAATTTAAATTCGTAATCTTTCAATTTCTGCGCTCTTTACTTGACTAACTCAACTACATCTTTCGAGGTTCTATAGGAAACTTTTGCTCCTAATTGTCATTCACAGAAGATGAATCTTGTAATTCTCATACAGGATTATGAACAATGTGATCTTGGCCACTTTGCCATTTGGATATATACTATTTAGCAGCAATGTTCCTTGAGACCCTCTCCCACCAAGAATTCACAAAATACAGCTCTCCGAACCTACATTGAGTTTATAAATGATAGTGTCCCGTACGAATTTATTTCGTAACTATATACATCTTGTAATTTATTTTTTTTATAAGGGTTCAATGAGAATGCTCATAGAAGAGCATCACCTGAAGAATTCATAAAATACAAAAAAGGAAAACATGACCAATATTTTTTTACCCCTATGGCAGAATCAATTTAACTTTTTCTAAACTTCTGAGTTCAATATATCCCAGAATTTGACACAATTTAATAATCATACAAGGTTAATCAACACAATAATCTCTTTAAAGAAAATAAATAACACTATTTAAAATGCCAGATAAAAACTTACCAATTCAAGACTCAAAATGCAATGGTTTGATTAGTTTAGTTGGGGCGTGATGATAATATTCTGCTTCAATAATTGTACATCACAATCAGCTTCGGCAATGCCTGCCAGGCCCTGCAGCCTAAATATACCGCCAGCTAGAAACCTCCATGCGGGCTGTCAAAAAGTCAACTTTGAGTTTCAGAATCTGGACAAAAAACGAAGGGTCAACTTTGAAAATCCACTTTAAAGTATATAGGAAGACTTGAGGCAAACTTATCTTTTATATTGTTTTAGGTTATACTTGGCAACAAATTTTTCTTAATTCTAATTTAAAATACTATTTTCTTCGTCTCATAATATAAGTCGTTGGAGACCGCTGTCTCAAATTATAAGTTGTTGGAGACTTTTTAAGAATGTTTTAAAATTATTTTTATATTTTTGTCCTTATTATTCTTTTTTCATCTTTTTCTCTCTCATCTCTTTTATTGTTTTCAAAATATTTAAATATGGGTATTTTAAGAAGAAAAAATATCAAGTCATCTTATTTTTAGAAATCTTAATATGTGTGAAATTAAGTCAAACGACTTATATTATAGGACAAAGAGAGTATTAATTTAAATAATTTTCGTTTTTTTGAGAATTGTCATATACTCACAACACAATATATATTTTTTTTCATTAATAATTAGGCTCCACATTTATTTCACATTTAATAATATTTTATTAATTTTTAATAAACTCATTTCAATCCAATTCTTATCTAAGTATAAACTTAATATCTTTTTAATATATTATGACATTATCAATGTAACATGTTTTTATTAAAAAAATTTTAGACGTTAATATTTTCTCGATGAGTGAAAAGTAAGTAATATTATTGAATTAATAATTAGTAATTAAATAATTAATGTATTATTTAAAAAGTTTAAGATATTTACGAATAATTGCTTTTTTATAACTAGAATCTCATTCTCTTGGAAGAGGACAAAATAATTAAGAAGTGACACATTCTAATTATAGGAGGATATGTATTTTTTAGACTCATTTATAAAATACACTAAACTTAGGTTGAAATGACAGAGTCATTAATATATTTGTCTCCACTTTTAAAATCAAATAATAAAAATACTAAAATAACAATATTGCTTTTGCTGAAAAAGATGCCAAATATTAGTATTATTGTTCAATAAATCAAATAAATGTAAATATGCATACTTTTCTTTTTCTTCTGTTCTAAATTATAGATTTGTTATTTTTTAAACCGTAGTTAATTTATAAATTTCCAAATAAAGACTTATTTGATAAATTAATTAAGCACTTAAAATACATTAATTAAATATTTATTTAAGTATTTTTATAATGGATAACATTAAATATTTAATTATTTTAATATATTTGATAATAGATTTTTATTATCATTTAATTGATTAAGACATACAAAATTCTTATTATAAATTTTGAATATAATGAAAGTTATTTAAATTTAAAATATGAATATATTATATAATTTAAGCCCGTTTGATAAATATGAGATTTGAATATTGAAATTTGAATATTTAAGTAAAATTTCTTAGAATGAAGATTGAATTAATTATAACTCATTTTTATACTCACTCTATTTTAAAATAAGTGTTACTGTTACATAAATTACACAATTTAAAAAAAAAAACTCTAACTTCTTCATATACAAATTAAGTTTTTAAATTAAGACTTCAAATTTAAGAATTCAATTTAATAATTTCAATTTTTAGAATTCATTACTTAGATATTCAAATTTCAAATTTTATATTTTAACTTTATGAGATAGCTCGAAATCTTTAATTAGTATTATATATCTTCATCAATAAATATTGTCTTAATCATTAACAAAAATATTAAGTAATTTTCAAGTTGGAAAAAAGAAATATATGTAGAAAGGTTAAATTATAACGTTTCAAGAATAATTTAGCAACACAAACGCTGAATAATGAAGAGATACATGACACAAATGTTAAGTAAAAATTGTAGAGAGAAAAAAGAACCAAATTAAAATATTTATAAAAAATTAAAGGGGTTGATGTACAAAGACTTCTGCAAATAGGTCTTGGCACCTCTGGCCAGTGTGTGGTTGGTGAAAATGTTTCCTCCCTTTGGCTAGACTTCTGAGTAAGCACACGAAGCCAATGAAAGACATAACTTGTTTGATTTTTGTCAACCTTCAACGGTGAAGCCCTCTTTAAAAAAGGCGGCGTTTGTATGATTATGGTGGAAGACGACAGAGATCAGCCTCTGCTGGACAACAAAAACATGATCTTACTGCCGGTTTTAGAAGTTGTTTTTTAATGGTCCCATTGAAAAGAAAAAATATTGGGTTTTTTGTCGGCTATTGAATCCTGTCTATACAACCGCCTCAGAGTCAAAACCAGCCCACAAAAACCGAAGTCCAAGGAACTGGATTAAATCACATCTGGGATGGTTTTTGGTTGTCAAAAGTAGAAGAATCATGCATGGCAAAGGATACAAGTATCACATTGGTGGACTGCAGACTGTATAGTACTGTAAACTCTAGCAAGTAACTGTGTATTGTTTGGTTCATGGTTGTTGCACCACGTAAACTCTTAGCCACGTTAAGGAGAGATCACCATCAAGATGTTGAACACTCCCTTGATTTCTGAAAACCAACCTAACCAGCCTTCTTCGTTTTCATCGTCTCTCCTCCTATATCTCTATGTTGGTCACTTTCTATCCAGATGGGGTGCCAGGTTTCTTTCTTCTTTAATTTGATGCACGACCTCTAGGTGTTCTTTTGATTTGGATTTTTTTTCTTAAAGCTGGGATTTTGGAAGTACCTCGCTTTTTAGTGAGCTTGTCTGATAAGATCCATGGGATGAATTTATTTTCACCGTGACATGTGTGGATATTTGTTAAGCTTCACCAAAAATATCACTGTATGGACTATGAAGGTTGTGGTTATTTCCTCCTTTGGTCTTCCTTTTCCACCTAGTTTGGGCATTTTGTGTTCCTGTTGTTTCTTGTTCAATTGTGTTCTTATACTTTGAAATAGATCTAATTAAATTTGTTGCATGATCTGCTTCTGCAAACTTGAATTTAACTGTAGATTTCTAAAACTCATGTATTTGGACACTCTTCATCAATCAAATAGCAGAAGCTGTTGTTGAACCATGAATGCCTACCTTGAGCCATCATCTGTTCTGAATCGAACCACAAAAAGATGTTGAAAAGAGTAATCAACCGATAAGTTTCAGCTGATACATGGCACTGTTTGTGTCCAGGCAATTAACATCAGTCAAGAAAGTTTAATGACCATTCAAAAAAAACCTGGTCTATTGTTGAATGGTTGGTGAAAATTGGGGTCACTTTTGGCATATTATGTTGATTTGCTTGGAGATGTATGCAATGTGAAGTTTGGATTCATCTTTTCTCCTTCTATCTATCCAACCGTTTCTACTAAGAGTAGTACTTCTCTGCAGAATGTGGGAATTCTCTGTTGGTCTCTACATGATCAATGTTTGGCCGGACTCTCTACTCCTAGCTGCTGTTTATGGTGTGGTGGAATCCGCCTCTACTGCTTTCTTTGGTCCTGTTATTGGAGAATTGGTTAATAAGTTGACATATGTCAAGGTTTGTTTTTGCTTCCATCTTAACATGCCTCTTGATAGGTCATGATATTATCCTGCTTCGAGTTGAGGTAAGATTCTGGTAAATGCCAACAAGGAACCGAAGCAGGACCTGTAAAAATAATAATAGCAATAGAGAATTTCAAATATTGGATGGCTTTTGGACGAGAATTAATGTTTATTTGGATGCCAGCCATATGCAGAATTTGCATAGATGTCTAAGCATTACTAATGGCTATGTATCTAAAAATCTCCTGAGCTTTTCAAGATTCTCATCCGTTTGTCTAATCACTACTTGCCGTAGATGTTGAGAATGTCTTGTTGGTTAGTTGTGTCATATTTTAAGCCATTCCCATTTTTTCTATTATTCTCTTGTTCTTTTCTTTTGGGTGTATGCATATTGGATTTTCTGAAACACTGAAGATTGTTCGATTCTTGCCTATGTGATCCTTCAAGCAGTTGATTCCATCAAAAGATAAATTTCCTGCATTTATCACTTGAAGTGTAAACTCTGCATTTTCCTTAGCATACTTCAGAATTCAAAGTAATGCTCTCTGCCATATATTTGTAGGATTAGTACTAGTATTCAGATGAAATATACCTCAAAATGTTAAGCTCTTATATTTGACTTCTTGTCATATGTCAATGGTGGTTAATAAACATCTTGTCTTTGAACTGGCAGGTTGTTCAACTTTGGTTATTAAGCCAAAATATCTCCTTTATGATAGCAGGAGGAACAGTGATAGTACTTCTGATTTATAAAGACATTATCTCAACAAACTTCACGGCATTTGTCTTGTTAATCCTACTAATCAATATCACTGGAGCTGTTGCTATGCTTTCTACTCTTGCTGGGACCATCTTGGTTGAAAGAGAATGGTGAAAAATGCGTAGACCATTGATTAATTTCATTTTATTTTCTGAAGTCTTGGATATACATGCTGTGTCAATTCTAGTAGAGGCATCTTCTATTTCTCAGCCATACTGTTGTCAGCTGAATGCTGAGTGTGAAATTTAGAGCAGTTTACAGTCCTATATCAATTCTATTTTGAGTCCATGCCATTTCTTTCTCTCCTGAGTAAACAAGCAAAGCATGGAGATCTACGTTCCTTTGATTAACTGATAATTGCCATAGCTGCAGACATGAAAAGAAATGACATTCACATTCAATTTGCAGGGTGGTCGTGATATCGGAAGGGCAACCTCCTGGAGTGTTGACAAAGATGAATTCAATCATTAGAAGGATTGATTTAACTTGCAAGTTATTTGCCCCTGTGGTCTCAGGCTTTATCATCAGCTTTGTATCTTTAACTGCATCAGCTTGGACTCTAACAATCTGGAACATTTTATCTGTGTTCTTGCAATATTGGCTTCTAATGTCCGTGTACAATGGTATTCCAGCACTAAGGGAAAGCAATCAAAGGAGGATTCTAAGATCTGCACCAGCAGACGTGGAAAGAAGCTCCTTAATTCCTCAGGAAGAGACAAGTTTCCCTGAGACAGATGAGAATGATCCGGAGCTATCCAAGCATGGATGGCCGAGAAGAATGATGGAGAGGGTCTCAAGAGTACCTTATATCAATGCATGGAAAGTTTACTTGGAGCAGGATGTGGTGCTCGCGGGAATTGCCCTTTCTTTACTCTTCTTCACGGTACTCAGGTAAGCAGTTAGCAATATAAGTGGCAACATTCCACACTCAGCAACCCATGCAATTGGAGGCAATTTTTATATTCTTTAATAAATGGATCCTGAGAGCAGAAGTTACTTCTGAGTACATCTATTGTAGTCTGTGAGAATAGATTTTAGTCTTCTGTGGAAGCAATTAGCATTCAGTGCATAATTCTTTCTTGTTTTGCTTTGCAGTTTTGGCACTTTGATGACTGCTACTCTGGAATGGGAAGGTATACCAGCATATATCATTGGGATTGCACGTGGAATTAGTGCTACAATAGGGATTGGAGCAACCTTTCTGTACCCAATTCTAGAATATCGGGTTTCAACACTTCGCACAGGTCTTTGGTCAATCTGGTCTCAGGTATTGTTTACAGATAATTAGTCTCAGGCTCAGGCACTTTGTTTCTCTTAAGAAGCTGAACTTAATATCTACTAGGAAGTTCCATTCCAGCTACAAACCACCTTTTCTTGGGCAACAGGCAAATTGCTTTTAGTACTCATTAATTGTATCCCTTCTTCTTCGCATGCAGTGGAGCTGCCTTGTAGTTTGTGTGGCTTCAATCTGGATTCCAAGCAACCTCGGAGCAGCATATATGTTAATGGGTGGAGTAGCTTTGTCCCGCCTTGGACTTTGGATGTTTGATTTATCAGTCATTCAGCAAATGCAGGTATTCTCTCTGACAATGATCTAGTAAATCTTGGGTTTACGTTCCCTTGCGAGCGGATCTGCCTACCAGCCCTACGGTCCTTGCAGACAGGTAAATCTGATATGTGGCTTAACTAGTCGACTTCGACCTGGCCTTAACTAAGACTTCAACCTGGCCTCAACTAAGAGGAGCAGGGAGAGAATCGAAACCGCGACAATCAACTTATAGCGCAAGGCTACCGGGAAGGCTACGACCAACTGAGCTATGCCCCGGGGCATACTTCTTAAATCTTTTCATTTAGAAAGTGAGGAAGGCTAAATGTCGTTCTTATGCATTTCTTGTTAGGATCATGTTCCTGAATCTGATCGTTGTGTTGTTGGTGGCGTTCAAAACTCATTGCAGTCTGTTTTAGACTTGACAACTTATCTCATGGGTATAATCATACCTGATCCCCAGGTAAGATGATCCTTTGCTGATCACATTCATCTGATTTCTTAATTCATCCTGTTATCTATGGATTTCTACATTTCTCATGAAATTTTGCTGTATATAGTATGTTCCTTGGTTCATCTCCATTTAAACATTGTCAAGTTCCATCAAGGCATTGAAGTAGAATCTAATTGCATAAAGGGAGGGCAAACAGTTTATGGAAAATGACCTGTCAGTGAGAAAAGCAAATATAATGGATACTGCTCACAGCAATAAAAAACTGCTCTTGCTCCTAAATATGTTCACTTTGTGTGTAGCATGCTTATCCTTCTACTAGACTGGTTTTGTTTGTCTCTATCTTAGACATTCAACCATCTTGAAGGAAAAGAGAGAGGACATTGATTAGGATACTTTGACTACTATAACATGAATAGATTAGGAAGTCGGGGACAGATGGAAGGTATTCTAATTTTGAGGATTTAAAATTTAAGACTTTTTCTTGTAATGTCCACAAAACTGATCATTTTTTGGAGCAAAAATCAAAGTTCGCTCTTTTTCTTTTGGGATTTTCAGACTAGATTTGTGGAAATGAACATTTTGAATTGCATAAACAATGATTGATAATTGACTATCCTTTTTGTTTCATGGGGAGACTTTTAGAGCTCATTTGACTTGATTCTTTACTGTTACTGTTGCGTTCTTGATTAGGATTTCTGGAAGCTGATAATTATGTCCTTTCTGGTGGTGACGCTGGCTGCAGTACTGTACACCGCACATATTTATCGTGTACGAAAGCATCTTTTCCATTTTGAAAAGCTGCATCCTCTTTTTCAAGAATTTCTGCCATCTTGAATTCTCTCTTCTGAACTTGAAAGCCTGTTTTAGTGTCTTATACATATCTGCACGGAATGACTTCTCCCTGTAGTCAATTTGGTATCCAAAAGAAAAACAACTTCAGATTCATTTTCAGTTTAGGCTCACAAGATCTTTGTAGAACTCTGTTATATCTTCATAATTTTCTCGAGTTACAACTTGACGAACATATCATCAACATGCAATAACCCTTCACAAAGCAAGGGGATGGTCAAGGCAAGAATGCTTGATCTTATGGCAGAGTGGCATAAAGCCAGTAGATGACGATATTTTCATGAGACTACGAGTTTGATTTCTAACTCTACATTGTACATTATTTACATTTTTTATAAGGTCTTAAGATAAGGATAGTGAAAGCACTTATAATAATGATGATATGTAACTCAAAAAATGTTTAATCTTGAAATATCTAAAATAACAAGATTGTGAATAAGAAATTATGTTGGAAAAGACAGTTCTCCTACAGGTTCATCGATGTTGCAATATCACACCAAGTAGAACAACGGATAATCGACTGCATAGACAAAGTAGCTTTGTGTAGGCCAATCAAGCCTTGGTCTGGGGAAGGTTTCTTCTGGACTTGAACTTTAGGTGGCATCTATCTACGCCATCTCCATTTGCACCTCCCCCAGAGAGACTTTAGCAGGCCATTCTTTTGAGTAATTATTTATCACTCTTAGATTACCCCGTCTAATACTTCATGTCCTTTCTTGTCCCCTTTGGTTGCTTTATGTCCTGGCACTCAAAATCTTGAACCAGGATAAAAACTGAAACGTTCTATTGAAACCTACACCATTATTAATACTCAAAAAACTGAAGAAATCCTATGAATTAACACGTCCAGGCAGCTCAAATATTGCAAATTCATACGTAACTAGGAGAAGGTTTTGCTTGCAAAATCTCAAGAAGGTCCTAATTAAGGACTTTGTTCTTTACAGATTGAGTTTTAATTCTAACCAAAATTGAGCAAATTGATCCAAAATCACGCCAACAACAAAGGTAGTTGTATTCCAGATTGTGTTCTTCCCTTTCTGTATCATCACAATCAATCAAGCTAAAACGAATCTGCAATTGAGACAGGTACAGACCGTATGTCCTAAAGAACATATTCTTAATTATTTGCCACAAACAAGGTCGACAGATTTCTTCGGAATCCACTTTTGGCCAAATGTAATGGTGGAGTTTCATTTGACCAGACGGTACGCATGTGGGTTCGGTCGGGTACACACAAAGTACTGGTGACTTAGTCATACGGTGCAAGAGCTATCTCAGCCTGCTAATTTTCCAAAGATGCCTTCACTGTTGTTGATTGATTGCTACTCCATTGCCTGTACTGGTGAAGTGAATATCTGAGGCCACAGTATTTCATTCCTTTCTGTTCCTTTTCATCCCCATATAAAATCTCTACCACTTCCAGTGGATGCTTTTTTCTTGTTCTTTCTAGTATGGTTCTTGGGGCATCTAAATCCGTACCAGTTCTTATTGGTCCAAGATCATCTATTACTATTATATGTTTGATATTTTTGAATGATGAGTTAACAAATGAACTTACACCAGATCAAACCTTTGAGACTCCCTTTGACACACTTTCGTGCAAGCGAGTTTTAAATATATATATATTTTTACATTGTAATTACTTTTATTTAAATGTTTATCTATTAGATAAGTTTATATATAATTTAGATCTTAAATGCAAAAGTCATGTACTTTTGTCGAGATGATATTTTAAATCCCGATTAACATATAACTTTTCTCATTTGACTTCTATTTTTACGTACTCTATTTAATATTAACATTAACATTAAAAGGTATGATGAAGATTTTCATATTTAGACGACCACCTTCAAAAGTAAGATGTGTAATTTCTTACTTTATTATATATCGTGCACTATAAAAATTGATTATTCTCTTTCATATTTCAAGTTCGTTACTAATTTAAATATTCATGTGAGACGAGGAAATCTGACCATATCTAATAAACTAAACCTAGATGAATCTCAAGTATGCTTAAAATTTTCCTTATTTAACTACATCATTGTTACTATAGGGAGCTTTGGTATCAAGACAATCAATTTCAATGGTAATATTGAATCAAGATTTCCAAGTGACTTTGTAGTTTTGGGAATACCCCGTGTGGGCAGATATGGGTTGGTGTTGACTGGAGATGTGGAAGAACTTAAAAAGCAAAATTTCTACTTGAATGATATCATATCCTCAACTAAATCGACACCTCCTTGAATAAAACCTTAAACCTCTGATTTTCCAATCTAGTTTAGTATACTAACTAGGTAATCTATTGACCTAAATGGATAAAAATTAATTTGTGATGAGTTTTGTAAAAAAATTATTAAATTTATGATGTGAGATAGAGTTCAAAGTAAAAGAATATAATATGTTGTGAGTAAATAATAATTTTTAAAAAATAAAAATTATATAAAATAATAATATATTTAAATTAAAATAAAATTTTAAATTTAGAATGAATTGAAAATTTCTAATCCAATTGCACTTGAATGGTAGTCCTACTCCCCTTCATCGATCACAAGAAGTTTTTTCAGGTATTGATATTTTTCAAAATCTTATAAAATAATAAATATATACGTCGCATAAATATTAATTTTGTCAATTCAATAATCTAACTTTTACTCTCGTATAAATACAATTATGCTTATATATATATATATATATATATATATATATATATTCTTCCAAATAAAAATCCCAAGTGATTGAATTTGAAATCTTGAAAAAAAAACAAAAACAAACAGGAATTTCAAGCTGAATGCAACTCAAGTAAAGTTTGATCATCAATTTCAAATTTTCTTTAAATCAATTATATCTTCAAGCATATTAGTCTAAAACTAATTATTTTTCAATAAAAAAAATTGTAAAACACCCTTCTAAGAACGCTTCGGAACGTATAAGGTCAAATTTGATTATCATTTTCATGGTAAAAATATTAACCTACTTACTATTAAATTAACCTACTAGACAACAGACATTGCAGCTCAAAATAGCACTACCTCCATATTAAATAAATTAACCCACTTATTTTTTTTATTATATAAAAAAATTAATCTTTTATTTTAAATTTTTTTAATATATTATAATTTATAAAATAATTAATACCCTTAACATATCTTACTTTTATATATTTATATTCATATAATATATTTTCACTTATATTTTCTTATTTTTATTATATTATATTACTCTATTCATTTCAAAATAGATATTCATAAGATATTTTTTATTTTGTTTTAAAATAGATATTAATATACATATTTTTAAAACTAATAATTAGTTTATTCTATTTTATTCCTATTTATTTTAAGTCAATTATATAACTTTTCAAAATTTTTTTCTTCTACTTCTTAAAAATTTTTACCAATTAATAGTTATCATGTATTTAATATCAGTAAAATATGAATTTTATCTAGATTATAATATTATTTTCAATAATTTTACTCTGTATGTAAAGAGATTTATAAATATTTATTTTAAAATAGAGAAATAAAGGGCGTACGATTTTAACATACTCCATCCCTTAATCTATTATCTGAATTAAAGTATGTTGCAATTTTAATTTCATATAAAATTTTGTACTAAATCCAACATTAACAATTTTTTTTTTAAAGACAAATAGAATATTTAATAAAGTCTAAAAACAGGAAAAGGAAGTCAAGAGGAAGGAGAATAAAATCGGAGCGGTTCAAACGGGGCAAAGGCTGTACGTACGGACAGCAATTAATGTGCTTTTTTTGGTCAAACCACTAAAAATTTTGACAAATTCAAGCATTGGACTTTTAAACTTGACATTTTGTTTTTCTTTTTTTTTTTTTCCTTTTCCTCTCCAATCAATTTAATGAAAAAATATTTAATATTACTTTAATTCGTCTCTTATGGTTTTTTTTTTTGTTGGGGGGGGGGGTGTGTAATAGTAGAATTTTAAGTTAAGTTAGGTATTCTAAAACAAGTCCTTTAATAAGGAAAAAAAAAGCTTGATTTACATTTAAAATGAATTCAATTAAGGAAATTATAACAAAATAATATCACGAAATATTAAGATATACGATAACAAAATATATTTTATAATTCATAATTCAAATATAAAATTTAAATTTAATTAATATATTTTTTATTAAATGATATTATTATTTTTTATAATCCAGGTGTGGGACATAATAGATCAATATAAATCCATTAGGAGGATTATGAGTAGTTGAACTGTGTTTCGAGTTATTAAATGGTATTTATTAGATTGAATTAAAATATATTCTTGCTATAATGGCTTCAAATTTTTTAGTATATTATATTCTTTAGTACATTACTAAAAATATAACACGTGTCTATTAATTTAATAGATATTTACTTAATTCTGTAAATCAGTAAATACGTGTATTAGATATTCATCAAGTATTATATAAGAATTGAATAAATATTTATAAAATCAATAAATACGTATTACGTTTTTAATAATGTATTATAAAGTGTTGCAAAGAGTATACTAAACCTTGATATAGTAGTATACAATTGTGAGTAAAACCAAAACATTGCACAAGTGAGATGTGAGATCCAAACTTATGCCTCTCCCCAATTGAAAAAAAAAAAAACCATGAAGGGAAGATATTCACATTACTACACCAAAGGGATTGCCAAATTTACATTTTTTTAAATAAAAAAAAACATGCATAATAATCTCAAAGATTTCATAGATTGTGGCCAAACCAAATCCTAGATTCCCCCACCCCCCTTTTCTTTTTCTAATTGGGGAGAAGTTAGTAACAAAATTAGATAGAGTAACGCTTGCTTTTAATAATTTTTTAAAAATTTTAATTTTTTTAAAAACTTATAATATTATATAACATTACTCATTTAATGTCACTTTGATTTAGAAATATAGCAGAAGTGAAAAAGAATTAATTTGTGATGAATTTTATTAAAAAGTTATTAAATATATAGCGTAAGATAAAATTTAGAAAGAATATGATATATTATAAATAATTAATAATTTTTAAAAATAAAAATATTAAATATATTTAAATTAAAATAAATTTTTAATTTAAAATAAGATTAAAAATTTAAAAAAAAGTCTTAATTTAATTGATAACCGCCTCGTGGCTCACCAAAGAAAGAAGAAGAAGAAAGAAGAAGACAGGAAAAATGGGACAGTAATGTCAAATCACATGGAAAAGAATGGCTGCAAAGGAGTGGTCTATTATAGCTCACGAGAGCCACCAATGCAACCCTACCCAACAGAGAAGTTTCCATTTCTTTGCCAAGTTGCCAGTTATGGCCTGCATCAGTCCCCGCCTCCCATACCTGCGTTCATCTGTTTTTTGACTCCTTAGTCCTTACCCACCCTCTCTCTCTATATAGGCACCACTTTCTCTCTCTATACGTCTAGATTCCTACTCACCGTTCTTATCATGGACAGGTAGGTACTCTTCATTGCCACTCATAAGTACGGCCACCCCTTAGCTCACTAAAAGTAATAAATAATACCTATATTACTACAAAGGAGTATTTTTTTTTTCTTTCCCCCCTCCCTTTCCATTTATATTTTGATTATGATTTCCCTTTCTATTTTTAAATTTAAATATGTAAACAATATTCATTTCCATTTTTTTTTCAACTACGAGCTAGATCATATTATTCTCCCCATCCCATTAAAATTGACCTACTTACTATTTTATATTGTCTTAAAAAATTTGATACTTCCCTTAAAAAGAAAATTTTTATTATACAATTTATTATAAAATAATCAATATACTCCACATATATTATATTTATATTTTTAGATTTGATATAAAATATTATGAGACTCATATATTTTTTATTTTTATTATATTATATTATATTATTATTATATTTTAATTTTTACTTTTGTATAAAATATCATACCAAGTCAATCACTATCAATTTTAGTAGACGAAGGAAGCATTATTTATGATCTGAATTGTATTTTAAGGTGTATTTGAGAAAAAAAATCATCCCAATTCATTATATATATTTTTTTAATTTTTTATTAATAAAAAAACACGTAACCACTATGTTAGAGTATTTGTGTTTTCAAAAAAAAAATTCAAATAACAAAAGTCATTATTAAATTCTCAATACTAATTATCTCGATTAATTTAAAAGATATATAATAATAAATTATATATTTTTTTAATTTTTTATTAAATTTTACTTAATTTTTATTATATTTAAATAAATTTATTTTAATATAATCGTTATTTACCGTAAAAAAAATTTAACAAAATAATTTAATTTAAAATTATGAATTAAATAATTGAGGTGGGAAATGAATATAATAGTGATAAATTATTCTTTTTTTGGAATTACACTCCGTTCAAAATGTTCGTACCGTCCGCACTTGCATATGTCCTTCCTCACATATTTCTCCACCGAATGAATTGGTTTCCTTGCTGCCCATTGATGAAAATGACTTTTCTTTACCCGAACTGCCCTCTTCGTCTCCTTCTATTTACTTATTCTCTCCTTTCTGTCCTTTGCCGTACGGCAGTTCATTGTTTTCCACATGGTCCAAAGTGACCCTGCTGCTGGGGAGTAATTTCTGTACCTTTTAAGCTGTTCGGGGGTTTTAAAAAAGGCAAGTTGTGGAGGGTAATCTCGTCTGGAAGAAGAAGCCCACGTCAGCTTAATCATTTTCTGAGAGAAAGCCAAGAAGGGTAATGCAGTAATTTCGTTAGTCTTCTTCTTCTTTACTCATAACTGCTCAACACAGGCAATTGTTTTTCTTTTGACGGTTACTTCTGAATCTGCCAACCTTTCTCTCTCTCTCTATTTGATATCGTACCTCAAGGACATATATCTGCACCATATCCGCCTCTGTGCTCTTCCTTCCCCAAGCTTCACCTTTTGGTTTTGTTCAACAAGAAGGCACAATTTCTCTCTTCTCTTTCAGCTCCGAAGGCCTTATATTCTCCATTCTCCACGAGAAACCAACCTTAATCCGAAGAAATCACCCAATCTTTTGGCTACGAAAGGGCCAAAGATCCAAACTTTAACCCCCAAAACCCGTAAAGCTTCAATTTTTGCAGCAATGAAGAGGCAGAAATCTGTTCCTCACTCCAGCTTCAGTTGCTTTGATCTTCTCTCTGAAGAGATTGTCTTTTTGATTCTCGATTGTCTTGATGAGAACCCACTTGACAAAAAATCTTTCTCCCTTGTCTGCAAGTCATTTTATGTCATAGAGTCGCGCTATAGGAAAACCCTGAAGCCCCTGAGGGCAGAGCACTTAAGCCAGATCTTAAATCGATACTCCTCTGTGGCTAACCTCGACCTCTCTCTGTGCCCCAGAATTACAGACGGTTCCCTCAATGTAATATCAAGTTCTTGCAAGAAAACGCTGAGATCAATCAATCTTTCAAGGTCAAAGTTTTTCAGTCATGCGGGTTTGTCAAATTTGATGATGAACTGCGGGAATTTGGTTGAGCTTGATCTGTCTAATGCCACTGAGTTGAAGGACTTGGCTGCCTCTGCTATAGCCGAGGCTAAGAACTTGGAAAGGCTGTGGTTGGTGAGATGTAAGTCTATTACCGACATTGGGATTGGGTGTATTGCCGTAGGATGCAAAAAGTTGAGGCTGCTTAGCTTGAAATGGTGTTTGGGTGTTGGTGACTTAGGGGTTGCTTTGATTGCTGTCAAGTGCAAGGATATTCGCAGTTTAGATCTCTCCTACCTGCCGGTAATTGAAGCTTTACTCCTGATTAATGGAAATATCTAGTAGTGTTTTTGCTGTTCTTTCCTCTGTGCACCATACTAGTTATATTATATTTTGAGGTTTTTTATTTGACATGGTCTATTCTGGATACTACTGCCTCCGTTTATTTGTTTACCTGACGGTTGTTTTATTCTTCACCTCTGATTTCCTTCTTAACCTACCGCTGTTATAGAATTCTGGGAGCCATTTTGACTACTTCATGTATCTGTCCAGTTAAATAGTTATTCTCTTCTTGGTCATGTTTGGTAATAACATAATGATGGTTTCAAACTTTTGTGATCAATAGCTCTACTAATTTGAGCTTAATAGCATGGATGGGAATGGTTCCTTCAACATGTTTCAGTTGTTGAATCGCATTTTGTATTAACGGATAGGAAGTGCATTCATTTTGGTATTAATTAACCTGTAACTCTGATCCTTCCTAGTGGAATAGGAACTTACCATGAAATTGAAGTTTTGGTGGATGTGATGCTTGCTTGGGTTCCTTAATATTGATGTCATAGGTTTATCTGTTTTAGTCCTCTACTAATCTCTAAGATGACAAGTTATTGTTGTTAAACAAGTTAGAATATTGTGCTGGTGAGGAGAGCTTGTCTTGTGCTTGACGGGCTACATAAGAGCTTTTGAAATACAGAAAATGATATTATTAGTTGTAAATTTGTACGTGCAAACTAGGCCTGATGTGGAATCAATGCATAAAAGTCAGAACATTTTTTTTCTCTCTTTTTGTGTTTTAGAAATCTGATGATTATTTCGTCATGACTTCCTTCACTTTGGGTTTTGCATTTTCTCATTCAAATGACTTGCAATTGTCATGTATTCTTGTTGTAGTAAGCAGAAAATTTCCCTTCCTTCTTTACTCTAGTCTATTGTATGATAGGCTGTCGCACGTGATTCTTCTAGGTTTTGTACTGATAACTCCATCTTGTTTGATCACATATGCTACGTTCATTGCAGATCCTTTTTTTTCCCTTCCTTTAATTACCATAACTGACATGTTATATATTGTTATAATGTTTTTTGTCATTCTTGTCTTACAGATCACAAATAAATGTCTGCAATCAATCTTAAAGTTGCAATACCTTGAAGATTTGGTATTGGAAGGTTGCTTTGGCATTGACGATGACAGCCTTGCAGCCATCAAGCACGGTTGCAAGTCATTGGAGGTATGCATACCCTTCTAGGAAATACTGTAAACAAATCTTCCATATCTAGTTTCCTGCGAATATGAATTTCAAGACCAAGTTATTAAACTGGATACTTCACCTGCACTATTTATTTCCATTTGAAGTGTAACAAAACATGGTTTTTGTGCTATCATTTGACAAGGTAACTGCTTTATAAACCGAATAGAGAACTGTATCTTCGGAATTTTAAGTTTTACAGGCTTGTGTAATGCTTTTTACTTCAAACAACCTAGGCTTGATCTTCCAACATGTTGATATTCACCTTTCTTCCCTTTTTATTTGTTTTCAGCACCTTTATCGATGGATTGTTGATATCCAGTCTATATATATTTTATGTTTATGTTTCCAGAAAACTACTTGTGAGTGATTGTTGACAAGTAACCATATTGTTGAATTTGACAGACACTTGACATCTCAAGCTGTCAAAATGTTAGTCATGTTGGCTTGTCCTCTCTAACCAGGAGAACGGGATGTCTGCGACAACTTATCCTAGCTTACGGTTCTCCTGTAAGTCTTTGAATAATTTGCCTCTTCTGTGCTGCTGATCTAGTTTGAAACTCACCATCTTAAATGCTAATGGATCAGGTCACTCTTGCTCTTGCTGATAGTTTGCAAAAGCTTTCAATGTTGCAATCTGTAAAACTAGATGGTTGCCAGGTTACATGCTCTGGACTCAAGGCCATTGGAAACTGGTGCATCTCATTGAGGGAGTTGAGCCTGAGTAAATGCCTTGGAGTAACAGATGAAGGTCTTTCTTCCCTTGTAACAAAACACAAAGACTTGAGAAAGCTAGACATCACTTGTTGCCGCAAGATAACTCATGTTTCGATTGCCCATATTACAAATTCGTGCTCGTTACTTACATCCCTCAAGATGGAGTCCTGCACACTGGTTTCAGGAGAAGCCTTTGTCTTGATTGGGCAGCGATGCCAGTTTCTCGAGGAGCTTGACCTTACAGATAATGAAATTGATGATGAAGGTAATTTCTTGTCACAAGCTAATTTATACTACTGATGGCACATTGATTTGCAATTTTAATCATTTGGTTGGTTGCTAAATGTGCATACCAACAGGTCTGAAGTCAATCTCAAGATGTCCCAATCTCTCCAGCTTAAAGCTGGCAATCTGCCTGAATGTTACAGATGAGGGACTTATCCATATTGGCATGTGCTGTTCAAAACTCAAGGAGCTCGACCTATACAGGTTTGCATTTGATAATCTGTTACTCCTTTGACTATTATACCCCCCTATGTTTTGCTTAACTGTGAACTTTCTTTCATTCAGATCTGCTGGAATTACTGATTCGGGCGTTTTGGCAGTTGCACGTGGTTGTCCTGGCCTTGAAATGATTAATGTAGCCTATTGTATTGATATAACTGATCACTCCTTGATATCATTGTCAAAATGTCCAAAGTTGAACACACTTGAATGTAGAGGATGTACCCTTGTCACCTCTTTGGGTTTAGCAGCTATTGCCGTGGGATGTAAACAGCTAACCAAACTAGACATAAAAAAGTGCCATAACATTGATGATGCTGGAATGATTCCACTTGCCCATTTTTCTCAAAATCTTAGACAGGTATAGCACCATTCTTTCCTTCATCTGGCATTGTATGCCAGAGAAAAACATGCATCTAACATCATTCATTCGTAATTTTGCAGATAAATCTGTCATATACCTCAGTCACAGATGTGGGGCTATTATCCCTTGCCAGTCTGAGCTGTCTTCAGAGCATGACAATACTGCATTTGAAGGGTTTGACCCCTAGTGGACTGGCAGCTGCATTATTGGCGTGTGGAGGACTAACAAAGGTGAAGCTTCAATCCTCCTTTAGATCTTCATTGCCACACCGTCTTTTTGAGCATTTAGAAGCCCGCGGATGTGTTTTCCAATGGAGAGATAAAGTCTTGCAGGTATTTTCTTAGCCCTAACAAAGTCTTCCTGCCCTCCCCCCCACCATTTCTCTCTCCCAGTTGTTAATCAACTAATCAAAATTCTCCTCCTCACTAGCCCTGTGTACTTTGTGCAAGGAAAATTCTTAATGGAAAAGTTCTTGTTGCCTTCAAATTTCTTGTTGTTTGACTGGTCACTTACATTATGTTGTTTAAGCATTAACATTGATGAACAATGAAGGTATGGCTAGTGTAAATTGGCAAAATTAAGCTGAAGATAGATTTCCATTTCAGGAACTTTTGTGTGAACAAAAAAATGAATTCAGATTTTTTCTTTTGTGATTTTCAGGCTGAGTTAGATCCAAAATGTTGGAAGTTGCTGTTGACTGATATGGAGTAATGGTATCAGAGCTCCTTCTAAGTTGTTAGCTAGAATTTCATAGAGATGAATGTTACTGTGGAGATATTGGAGTTCCAGATATGGGTTTCAAGTTTTAATAAGAAATGAGTTCCAACAGCTGGGATTTCACGGCATCAGAAAGTTGTACTCTAAAGCCAGGAAGATCTCACATGAAGAGATACAATTGCAATGAATCATCACCTTACAAAGTAGTCCGAACCTTCCAATATCTTGATGCATGTATATTATACTTCCAGCAACAAGAAGTATTGCGACGGTGATAGATAAGCATGTATCTTCCCTTTTGTATGAGCATGTAGTCTGAGAAATGCACATCCACTTTCAACAGGCGAATACTGTAGTGGAGATAGGGTCTAGTGTTTCATTCCTTGCTTTAAGTGTATAGTTTTTACTACGGCATTGTGAAAAACTTAGCTCTTCCAGGAAGAGGGGTTTTTCATTTCACATTCCATGTACTTGGATTAAGTTACTAGAAGTCCAAGATATTGATAATTTGACAATTTCTACTCCACATTTAAGCTCTTATCTTCTTGATGCTTTAGTTCTAACATACTCTTTTTTTGGGTAAGAAAAATTTGCATAAAAGAAAGCACCAATATCAGTCATATTCTCACAATGCTGTTTCCAAGAATCAAGAACTCAACAAGATGCAGGTGTTTGCCCAGCTTGAAGTTTGATTGCGAGGTTGATATCTTTTGAAGTCCATTAATAGAGACAGAAACGTGGCAGTTGGGGGGTGGGACTCTTTGTATGCACGGTTTTCTCATTCCAAAAAACTGGAAGCGTACTGGTTGCAGGCAGAATTAAGGTCTGCTCAAGTTTAAGTTTGGTTATAGTTGATAGTACTAGTTGTGTTTCTTTTTCCTTTTGTAGAAGACTGATGAATATGGTACTTGTAACACTCCCTTCCAAACTAAATCCGATTTGGACCTGTTCAATCGCGAGATATGTGACCTAATCTCAACTTTGAAGGCAATCTAATGGAATTAGATCTATTTACTATTTACTCACAATACGATTATGAGGAGGATAATGAGTAGTACTGAACTAACTGAGTTTCAAATTCAATATTCATCAAATATATAACCATTCTCTTTTTTAGTTCTCATTCAGTTTCTTTTTATTCATCTTCGTTTGTAATAGTATTAGGATCTGCTAAAGTTCGATTGACTTTTATGCTCAAGAATGACTCAAAATGGAATCCCACCCCTCAATCTTGGAGCCAGTGCTGCGTAAAAACAAGCCAATCTATAGACTGATCTATCAATCTAAACAGATTAGATAAATTTAAAATATATATTAATAATTTAATTTTAACTTAATCTTAATTTAAAAAAGAAATTAATAGAATTCGATTTTACAACCATCTATTTATGTATCAAGAAGGTTACCGAGCTAACCTTGTATAACTATCCATTTACGTATCAAGAAGGTCACTGAAGTATGCCTCCAAGAACATAGGTCGAGTGACAAAGATAAAATGGTTTAAAGTTTTGAGAGACTAACTTTTCGAGTTAGAATCTCCTCACGGAGATGCGAATTCCCTTACCGGAGAGATAAATTCCCTTGTAAAACATATGTGAGAAGACTATTTTATTTCTAATCAAAAGATATACATCTTTAATTTATATTCATTCTATGTTATAAAATCGATATAACCGTTTGAACTTACGCTTAAGGCACCTAGCTATGTCCCAATAGGCTAAAAACAACAATGCACTTCTCGCATGGCCATAAGTCAAAGAACCAATAATGAAGGATAATCCAGCAACACAATTTTCATTCTAAACAATTCATGCATTCATGGCTGAATTTGAGTCCACGTTCTCTGCTCCATCAACCATCGTATTCCTCGCCGTTCATCCCTCTTTACAACCATCACAGAACTACATGCTCTCTCTCAATTTGTCTTGAAATAACAAAATCGAAATAATAATTCAATAATTGAATATTTAATTAATAATTTAAAAAGCTACATAATCTTTATAAAATAATAATTTAACGATAAAATTCTTAATTTATAATTTTTTTTAAAAAAAAAGATTTTTGTCTGGACACTTGCATCCATGTTGCCACAAAAATGGCAAATCACAACATATCAAAATAGTGTGCTGACTTTGATTATTTCCTGCATAGTATATTCTGTACGGGATGGTACGGCATTTTCTTTTTTTAATTTATTTTTTTTGTTTTATGATTTCTACACTTATAATATAATCAAAATGGAAAGTCTTCCTTCCCCCCAGGAAGCATGAATCATGAACACAACATAACGTGTGGTACGTCGTGCAAAGCGAATTGTACGTTTGAATGAGTCTCCTCCTCCTCCCCCTCCTGCTACCCCTTGCTATTGTCAAAATTTATAAAGGAAAAATGAATTAATATCTCAATTGACCAAATATAATGTTTTTCAAGCACTAAAATTTGTGGATACACGCATTCATATCACATCATGCTTGTATAATACACAACAAATCAAGTCACAAATGTTTTTTTGCCTTTCTTGACTAGGAAATGAAATGGGAGAAGCATGAGGGTTGAAAATTGTGTTAGAAAACCAATAATAAAAATGTTATTGTTTGTGAACTAATAAAAGTGGAGACCAATAAGGGTTTAAATAATCTATAACGAGTTTAAAAGAAATCTTGAAAGTATACTTAAATAAAGAGCTATTCAGATTTTTAGTTTAAAAAATTAATACAGATTTAATAATATATTATGTTAAATAAAATTTTAATTTATCGTCTAATTTATAATATAATAATAATACTATATTTTTTTTTTTAAATTTAAAAGTATTCTCGATCTGGAATATAATAGTTTATTTGCTTAAGATATATCGTACAAGTTAAAGTATAAAATTTTTACTTTATCATGAAAAGAAAAGGAAAATTTTGGCCATGGCTGCTTGTGTAGGCGAGCATATTGAGAATTCTCCACGGGGTGGGTTGGGAAGGAAGGGACCGTGATTAACTAGTTGTTGAGAATTCTACCATCTACCGTTTTGAATCAGCCGCCAAGAGTCAGTCAAACCCACAAGGTTTGACCCACAGAAGAACTTTTCCACGGTCAAATCTCTCAATGGCTTCTGGGAAGAAGCTCGGAGGAGATCGTCTTCAGCACTAGAGTCATAGTCTCCATAGCATCTATCCATTCAAAGCAAGCAGCCATTGTTTTTCCTCCCCCTCTAAAATATTACCTTCTCTCTCGAACTCAAACATTTTCAAACTTCCCATAGCTCTCTTTCTCTTTCTCTCTCTCCAATGGCTTCTTCTGGTGGCAGCTTAAATACTACTGCTAATTCTTTCTCTAGTAATTTTTCTTTAACTAACCAACTTATGGCGCCTTCTTTCAGTGATCTTCTTGGTAACAAAGAGGAAACCATGAATAGGTCTTCTAGCCATGATGCTGCTTCCATCGGATGGGGATTTCCTCCTGATCAAATGAACAAACAAGATAGTGGTGAATTTCCAAAGTTCAAGTCATTTCCACCTGCTGCTTTGCCAATCTCACCATCTCCTATTTCTCCCTCTTCATATTTATCGTTTCCTCCCAGTTTAAGTCCTTCTGTGCTCCTGGACTCCCCTGTTCTCTTCGGCAATTCTAATGTAAGTGTGAAATTATTTCCAATTTAAGAACTATAAGCACTTTCATAATATGTTGTATCTTTCAGATCATTCATTCCATTTTCAATATGGAGTATGAACATCTGATCAATCTTTTATGATGATATGTGTTTGCTCAGGCTCTTCCATCTCCGACTACCGGGGCTTTTGCTGGCCTGACTGCAAAGGAAGAGGAGAGGAAGTTTTCTGATTTTTCTTTCCAGTCACAAGTGATGCCTCCCGTTTCTTTGCCGTCCATGTTCCAAGCTTCTGCCGGAAAAAACTCATCGGTAATCTTCAGCCTTCTACTCTTTCCCTTATCATTCATGATAACTTCTATTGAAGCTTAAACAAGATTTACTGTTTTGACAGCTAAATTTGAGCTTGATAAGCAGTTGAATTGCTATTGATTGGTTGAACTTCTCTGACTATTCGTTTTTTTTTTTTCCCGCAGCAAGAGTTGCCACCAAAGCAACCAGAAGGATGGGCCTTTATTAATCAACCAAACAAGTCAACTGAATCTTCGGCAACCAAAACTGATCTGCAAACAAAATTAGCTCCAACTCAAACCAGCTTCTCCCAGGGAAACATGCAGACCAATCCTGCTCTTAGCTCGGGCCATATTCACTATACTCAACCATCTCAATATCTTAGAGAGCAGAGAAAGTCAGAAGATGGATATAATTGGAGGAAGTATGGACAGAAGCAGGTGAAAGGAAGTGAAAATCCCCGTAGTTATTACAAGTGCACATTCCCAAGCTGTCCTACTAAGAAGAAGGTAGAGAGGAACTTGGATGGACATATAACTGAGATTGTGTACAAAGGAAATCATAATCATCCCAAGCCACAGTCGACTAGGAGGTCATCTTCACAATCATTTCAAAATCCTCAGTACATTAGCTCTGAGATTTCAAGTCAATCAAACACATTAGGTGAAAATACCCAAATTGATTCTTTTGTAAACACGGAGAATTCATCAGCATCCTTCGGGGATGATGATTTTGAACAGAACTCTCCAATCAGTAACTCCAGAGATGACGATGAAACTGAGCCTGATGCTAAAAGATGGTAAGTCTAAAATATTAACTACTCTGAACCATCATTTGGATTTTTGTAGGGAAAAATAATCTAACATTCTGATGCATGTTTCCAGGAAAGGTGAAAATGATGAGGCAATCTCCGTTTCTGGGAGTAGAACTGTGCGAGAACCAAGAATTGTGGTTCAGACCACGAGCGACATTGATATTCTTGACGATGGCTATAGATGGAGGAAATATGGGCAGAAAGTAGTCAAGGGCAACCCAAACCCTCGGTAAGAATTTTCTTATTGATCAAGCCTATCATGACTGGGAATATGTCCATAGAAAGCTTTTTGTTTCCTAGCTAACTACAACATTCAAAACCTTTTCTTCCCAAATATGTTATTAAATTCAAGAAATTTTTCATGGAGAATGAAATGGGTGTTATATAGATGATAGGCTTGGAAGAATGAATAAACCAATCAGTCTGATCTCAGCATTGTGAATGCTAACCCAAGCAATTTTTCAATTCTTGCAGGAGCTACTACAAATGCACATATGCAGGTTGTCCCGTGAGGAAGCATGTGGAGAGAGCATCCCACGATCTGAGGGCAGTGATCACTACTTATGAAGGAAAACATAACCATGATGTTCCTGCAGCACGCGGCAGTGGCAGTTACACAGTGAATAGACCTTCAGCTGTCAATAACAGTGGTGATCTGCCAATGGGAATAAGGCCATTGCCCTTAAATAACCATTCTATGCACGGAGCAAGTTTCCCAAATTCCCTTCAGAATACAGTTCCAAGGGCACAGAGCCAAGCACCATTTACGCTGCAGATGTTGCCAAATGGGGGGAATTTTGGGATCCCTCGAAACTCTGCAGGGTCCAACATGAATCATATGCAACAAATGGACAATGCGTTTTCCCTAGCCAAGGAAGAACCTAAAGATGACTTCTTTTTTGAATCTTTTCTTAATTGAGTTTCTGCTATAGAAATCAGCAATATACCGCACTTACATACAAGAAACTGTGCTCAATGCACTTAATAATTCTCCAGGCAGGTCGTTCTGTACATTTTAGGAGTTGTAGTAGAGGTTCAGTCATATTTGTTCATTTGTTATGGGGTCCTTGATGCTTAGCAAATGAGCCTCATATAGTTTCTTATTCCTTTTCAATTCACTGAGAAAGATAGAAAAAGGTAGGAATTTGTGGTACAGAACAAAATCAACCTTGTAACCAATTTGTTTCTTGAATGTTGTCTCTGAGGTGACTCTCTGCTAAACCACCTTATCCTTTCTTTCATCTAGTAAATGCAACACGTGCCAGCAGGGGTCTGTGGACTGCAAGCTATTCTCTCCATATATGCTTTTGAATTTGAATTGAGTTTGGATAGATCCTATGAATAAATCATGCCATCATTGGCTCAAAAGTGTTCAAATGGACAGGCAGAATGCGAGAGAGTGCATAATAACTGTGCATTAGATTTAACAAATTCACATAAGCATGACAAAAACTTCTGGAAAATGCCATTCTTTGAACTGTACATTCTGAAGTACATGAACTGTACAGAGGCAACTGCCTTTTTGTCCTGACACAAATTTACATGTATAATTTGTAAAATATGAATGGCAAGGGAAACAATCTGAATTGTACAAGGAATCCCAAAACGAAATGGCCCTTCAGATATAGGTTTGTTTACAAAGTTTATATCCAGAAATAAGGGCAGAAACAGCTATAGACAGGAATGCCAAGAATCCCATGCTAATTGCTGAAGCAGAAGAATCGGTAAATATATTGTCATTGTTTTCTCGCATTCTGTTTGTCAAAGGCACCGCAGATGATGCTGCTGATATTAGCAAGTATGCGATAACCTGCCATTCCAAAAGCCGAACTTAATAACTCTTTTTAACTAGCTTACTTGGTAAAAGATGAGGTAGCTCTCTATCTGCCAATGATATGCACAAAAAAAGCCCCTTTAGCAGACATGAGCAAATGCACAATGATTCAGATTTGTGATTCTTCATTCAAATGTCATAAACACTTGATGAAGCAACAGGGAAGAAGCTTCAAGCCAGTAATGTCAGTTCCCTGAAAAAAGAAACTTCTTATATAGTATGTAATTAGGTGTCTTAAAAACTCTATCTCATTTCCACAGAAACAACATTCTAGCTGGCTCCTAGTATGAGACCTTAAAACATAGAAATACAAATCACATAGAAATACAAATCAATTATGCCCACCAGGGAAGAAAACCGTGTTCTGACCAAAAGTTCATAATTGTCCAAATCCAATACAGTATGCTTAAATTTCTTTTCATCAAGATCCCTGTCAACCACACGAAAGACCAAGAAAACCCAGTGCCTCCACAATCTTATGCATAATTAAAAGATTTCAAACATAAGGTATGACCAGAGCTGCATACTGATAAAACACGAACCTGATCACCAAAGAAGTCCAGCATCGCAATATTTTGACGAGAAAACATTCCCCTTCCTGTTGAAAGTTCATGAAACTGCCTCAAAGCCTGCAATCCTGTGTACAATGTTGACAGAATTGCTATGGCCAACAAGTACCTATAACCAGAGAACCCATCAAAATCTTCAATTGAAAATAAATGCAACCAACCAAAAGAGAGACCTTTTGATCATTTAAAACAAATTGAAGATAAACACACTTGTACTCTTCGTATCTGTCAAAATTTTTCCAATCACCATGTTTGTTACTAGCCATGATAATGAAGGCAAGCAACGAGAAAACCAAGCCAAGTCCACGGGAAGCCAAGGAGCCCTTCTTGAGTAAATCCTCTCTCTTCCACCGGCTCAGAATATTTGATACTCCGCCACCACCACCACTTGCAGGTGTCTGATTCTCAGCATCTCCGGCCCCAGAAGGTGCCGTTGGGGTTGGCATCGTTGTCTTCTCAGCAGGGGCATCATCGTGATCCGTCATCCTTTGGCAAAATTCAACAACCTTGAATGTAACACAACGTTAAATCAAGAAAACTACAGCGTGCAAGCCAACGTAGAAGCCAAATTCGGGTTGTTCAAGAAAAAAAATTTGTTTGGATGCTCCAACTGGGGAGAAAGTTCCAGTCTTGAAGAAGACAAGAAGAAAAAGTGTACAGTTGGTTATGGCTGTTACTCTTTCCTATTTGACAACTCAGCTTTCGATTTATTATTATCTCAACATTTTGCATTTCCTTTTTTTTTTTTTTTAATAAGAAAAGAACAAGGAAGATTGGCCACCAGTTTTCATTATTTCAACCGTGATTATAGAAGATAACTACCACAATAATAATAATAATAATAATAATAATAATAATAATAATAATAATAATAATAATAATAATAATAATAATAATAAGAAGGCTACTCTAGCAATTCTCCGGCTACGATTTGTTTACATTATTTTTGGTTCAGAGGAAGCGTGGGAGAGGGAAGGGAGAAAGGGGCATTTATTTTCATAAAAAAAAATAAATATAATTTTATTTTATTTTATTTTGTTGAGATAGAAAAGAAGTAAATGATAATTTAGTTTCAATCGGTCTAAATTTAAATACGAAGAGGGAGAGTTATCTTTCTAAATTTACTTTCCTTTCATTTTTCTTTCTTAATCAAATGATATAAATCACATATTTATATTCTTTTCATTTTTTCTATTTTTTTTTTTGCTCTAACTAAATATATTGTTAATTTATATATTAGTACTTTTTCTATTTAAAAATACAAATTTTCATGTATAATTAGAATTCAATTACGTGTATAGTTTATATATAAATATTTTTTAATATTTTATTTAATATTTAAAAAAATTACAATCCGCGTACATTACTGTCACTATAGAAAAGGGGGTCTTTTTTCTGGTACGTTCCATTTGGACAGGGGTTGTTGTATTATTATATTAGTATTAAGAATCATTACATATTAGACTACTAAAAAGAACCTAATCATGGGATTGAAATAATAAATAATAAAGAGAAATCATGTGATAAAGTATGAGATGGCGGATTGCTATGGGAAGGTATGCAGAGGATAATTGCTCACTATAACGAACCTCGGTTGATCCGGTCCTAAGCTAGGCAGTTATTGGCAGCTTCCAGAAGGTTTGTTAACGCTGTCCGCGATTTTTTGTGGGTCCCTTTAACAACGCACTCACGGCACGATTTATTTATGGATAAAAAATTAGATGCCAGTAAATTGAAGTAATAATATTTAAAAAAATAAAATAAAAAGACTTCAAGTGAGGAAACAAGAACTTAAGAAAAGGGCATTATGACATAAAAAAAGACTTCCCTTTGATCTAAGCTTTTTTGTTAAAAAAGACTTATACTGAATTGTCATGATGTGATAACTCGATTAATTTAAAATATATAATTTCATTAAATAAATATTTTTAATTTAAATTATTAATTTTGAATTTATTAGTAAAGAAAAGATCATTTTGCGTTTGTTTCGTAAACATTGAACACATTAATTAAAACATTTTCATTGAGTAAAGAGATTGAAAGATCGAAAGAAATTAATTATCTGTATCAAGCATTCTTTTCAAATTGGCTGCTTCTCTCTCTCTCTTCTCTCTCTCTCTCAAGGCATTTGCATAAGTTCTGCGTGTGATAAGTTGACATTTCACATCTGCATGAGTTTCTAACCATTTTCCAGGTGTGTTTCGCATGAAGAGGGTCCACCGTACGTCCACACTACTTTTTTTTTTTTTTTGCTTCTTTGTTAAGGCAAACAGGCTGGGTATTCTAAGAGGTGCATTTAAATTAAGATTACATTTAATTTTTTAAAATATAATATAATTTTTATTTTATAAAAAATTATGTCAATATATCTATTTTTATTTAAAAAAACAGTATATATTTTTCTTTCTTTTCTGTTTTTTTTAATACTGGATTTTTAATTTGACGGGTGCATTGTAATATCGAGAGTCAGGAGATGTTTGGGCTTTGTGGCCCGTACCGAATTTGCATTTACTGGGCTACTTGCTTAATTGAAAATCAAGGCCCTATATTACACATCCCCGCTAATTATTACACAGCCCATAGGATGAATAAGGGCAAGACTCCTCTCTAATTTTAATAACGCTGAATATGTTTTAATGTGAATCTCTTGTAATACATTATCTCAATAATAATTGTATTTAAAAATTATGAGTAAAACAAGATTTTGAGTAAGAGAGATAATTATCACAGTAGACTTTTCATAATGAGAAAAAATAAGATGTTGTCGGTAAATTATTATTAATTAATATGTCTTAATATAAATAAAACACGAGAAGATATCCAATTTTTGTAAAATTGGGGAGGAGTCATTCCCACAAAAAGAATAATTTGGGGAATAATCCAACCTTCTTTTTTAATTCAACATGGATTGGGGGGGGGGGGGACTTTGGAATTTTTCATAATTTTCTACTAGTATGGTCTATTCTCATTTGATTTATTTTTATTTTTCCTTTGAAGCTGCTAAATTAGGATAGCTTTATTTGTAAGGGTATTATACAAGGAGGCGGTGGAGGAGGAACAGACACCGGCAAAGAGCAATCGGGCCTTGCGGAGAAGACAAATGGGTCATTTTCCTTTGAAATTGTCGGGTAGAGCGTAGAATTATGAAATTTGTTGGGCCCTAAGCCATGGGCCCAGATCTTTCTAACAAAACAATTGGACCACATCCCATCACCGAGTTTCTTCAAAAAGAATGTCAGCTGGCATAGCCGGAAAACGCATTAAAACAAAAGGAGACGACAGTCTCCGTTTCACGTGATATTGTTTTTGCCAATTCATATTTGACCTTATACTGTTATGCATTAATTGCCACAAAGTCCCTAATAAAAATTGTCCCCCATATTCTCCATTGTGCCTAATGGTTTAGACTTTTTTGTCCTTTTTTTTTAAATACTAATTTTTTGAAATTGAAGAAGTCCGCAACCGCTATTAGATATGTGCGAGTGAAAATTGTCGCGGAGTTAATTTAGACTTTTTTGTCCTTTTTTTTAAACACTAATTTTTTGAATCGCAGAGCTTTAGTCGACAAAAAACTCGCGGAATTAATTTAGACTTTTTTGCCCTTTTTTTAAATACTAATTTTTAGGAATCGGAGAAACCCGTCGTCGCTACTAAATATGCACACTGAGTGAAACCCATCGTAGAACATTAGCTAACAAAAAACTCGTAGAGTTAAATCAGTTTAGGTAAGTCTTAACTTACATGCTTCCTAAAAAGGTCAAGGGTCCCTCTTTTTGAGGGGAAATACTTGGATAGACTCGATTCACCGTGGGCCAATGCATCAAATGTTGTATAATATACAGTGGAAGTTGTACACTTCTAAAAAGATACAATATATTTATATATTGGTCCACGGTGAACCGGATCCACCCAAAAATTTCCCCTTTTTGAGAGTGGAATGCGCAACCTCAAGGCCAATTTGCTGGTATCTGACCAATTGAGCGGATCGAAACCCCTTTAAACACTAATTCTAACCACTAGTATAGTAGTCATGTACTAAAATTTTCTCTAAATCTTATTTGAGTAATATGTAATGGTATAAGTAGATAAAAATTTATTTATATATAATAAAAATATTAAATATATAAATCTAAGTAGAACTATAGAGAGAATATTTTTATAACAAAACACATTTGCACACTCCAAAGTTAACACAAAGATAATCAAAGCAGAGGCCCGGGGAGGAAGAAGGGACTTTGAAAATAAACGGAAATCTTGACCGGCGAAAAACAGTTGGTGGGTAGATGCGGTCATGAAAATAGGCAACTGTTTGGTCGCTTCTCCTTTGGGCCGCGACAGCGAACTGTGAGTCCAGCTAAAGATTTCAGTCTTAAATGAGTCGGCAAGAAGAGAAGGGTGCAGAGAGGGAAGAAATCCAAGTCACGAACACAAGTCTACCTCTTGACAACTAAAGCTCTATAATCTTTTAATGGGTTTTTTTTAATTAATTGAATTATCACCTATCCTTTAAACTCGTATGTATTTCTTCTAATTTGGGCTTTTTCTTTCAGTTTTTATTTTTGTTTTCCTAGTTCGATCTTTAATTTTCTTTAATAATAGTAAATCAGATGGTGGCTTATGAGCTGAGTGATGGAGGGTGAAGTTTTGTTAGGTGTAAGAAACTTGAAAATGGAGACCTGAGACTAGAGAAGGCAGAGAATAGACTTGTACCCAAAAAAAAAAGTGAAGTCCCTCCTCGACCACATATCCGTCTTAAGAGATATGAAAGAATAAATTACGGTGATCGAATCAGTTCGACAATAAAAAAATTATTCATAAAAAATTAATTTTGATGAGAATCGAACCTTTTTTTTTTATACTATCGATGTTTCATCTCATTAGATACTCAATCAAAAAGTGATAAGAAATAATTTATCAATTGACCATTCATCTTGGCTCGTTTTGTTACCAAATCTTATTGTTAATATTTATTCCATTTTAAAATACTTATTTATGAAATTTTTTGCACATACATTAAGAATATTGAAAATAATATTACAATTTAAATAAAGTTCATATCCTACTCATATTAAAAACAAGATAACTTTTAATTGGTGAAATTTTCTAAAAAGTAGAAAGAAAAAAAGAGTTTTGTAAAGTTATGTAATTGACTAAAAATAAATAGGAATAATAAATATTTTAAAAATAAAATAAATAAAATTTTATAAATAAATATTTTAAAATAAAAGAAATAATATTTATTATTATCGTGATAGGGGTACCAAATCAAAATGTGGGTCTATGATTATGTTCTCGAAGATTTGTGTCTGTAACTCTCCTCTCCAAGGTCCTCCTCGGATCTGCCTCTCTCTCTCTACTCGAGCCTCTCTATTTTCTTTCTCTCTTGCCTTGTTATTTTACTCAGGTGTGGGGGTTGGAGATGGGAGGGGGGGGGAGGGGGGGGGGCGAAGGGTTCATAATCTATTGTACTCTCCTATACGAGTGTTCATCTTTAAGATTCAAAACTCAATGTCAAGATTATTGTTTTTTTTTTCTTCTCTTTCTCACTTATTTTTCTCTTATTTCTAAGATATTTAAATATAAGTATTTTAAAAAGAAAAAATATAAAGTCACTCTGTTTACATTATCTTAATATGTATGAAATTAAATTAAACAATTTATATTATGAAATGGAGGGAATATTTATTTTGAGTATAAAGTCATTTATTTCTATACATTCAATACTCGTTCAAAGATTTGACTCATTTTTTATGGATAATAGCAAAAGGTATAGAAAATTACAAAACTTATTGGATTAAGTAGTTGTATTAGAGGGTAAATAAGGAAAATAATTTCAAATTTTTGTAAAAAATTACTTATTGTGTAACAAAATTATTCAGCCAAAACGATACTTATTGTGAATCGGATGTAGTAAAATTTATATAATTATAATAAAAAATAATTATTATATCTCTAAATAAAAATAAATATTTATTAATTATTATTTTTTATATATTTTTTGATGATTTATTGAGAATGTACATATTTTTGATTGAATAAAAGGTAAATTAAGAATATAAATAATAAATTTATTTTTGATTTGTGAAATTGATAAGTATTTTAGTATAATAAAAAATTTGACATAATTTTTAAGGTAAAAAGAGTATTTTAATATAACAAAAATAGAAATTTTTTGACATGATTCTTAGAATGGAAGAAATAATAAATTATTATGAATTATTGGAATCTCCATTAATTAGTGGAGGCTCCACTAATTATGGATTTATGTGAATTATTAGAAGATTTTTATGGATGTCCACCATTTAGTGGAGACACCATTAATTGAGATTAGTTGAAGATGATGTATGCCATGATGTATTTCACTAATTAGAGCTCTATAAATAGAGCTATTCTCTAAGCTTGTAATACACCATCATTTTGTGAAAGAAAGATTAGTGAAAGAAATATTAGAGAAAGAATTGTGAGAGAAAAAAAGAGAGAAGTTTGAAGAGAAATTCTTGTGCAAAGAATAGTTAGAATTTTCTTAGTGTGTAGTGTGTAGATTTTATTCTAACACTACCCTAATTTTATAACATAAATAACCTTATTTAGGAAAAAAAATTGTATTTATAGATCTTTTAACAAAGAAAAGTCCTAAAATGATTTTTGGATTACCAATATTTGTATGCAGCGTAAGTTAGGAGGGCCCACACGAGAAAGAAGTCAAAAGGGCAGAAGAAGGCCGTTGAGTCCGGTGGGAGTGATTTGTGGCGTTTTTCCAACGGAATTTATGCGCGGCTCTTTTCAGTACTTTCTAGTTTCTACCTTAGCTTTGTGTCGGGTCCACTTGTAGGCCCAATTATTGTTCCCGCGTGTGCGCTCACGCCGTGGAAACACTCACTTATTCTTTTCATCAATTTTTATCTGTCTATTTTAATTAAATTTTTTATCTTGATTTATTAATTTTATTAACAAATTAAAATTATATTAATTATTATTTTTTTACAAATATTTTTTTTAATACAATAAATATTGTATACTTGTAATGAGAAATAATAATAAATTAAATATGTTTATAACTCATAAAATTTTAAAATTTGATTATTTCTTAATAAAGAGATAAATTCTTTGAAGATAAAATAGAAAATGTTGATTAATTAATCGAAAAAAATTTATTTTTCTTAAAACTTATGAATCAGTTAAAATAGACAAATAAAAGGGAACGAAAAAAAGTACTAAACAACCACAACTACAAGCAGATAAATAAAAGAAATCGCGGGTGCAATTTTTTTACTTTTTTTTTAAAATCCTCAGGATAAAATGATGAGTAAGACAAAAATCTATTAATATTTCATAAGAAACATTTTTATTAATTAAGTTATTAGTTTTTTTTTTTAAATATAAGGAAGGACCTGTTACTTCATGTTCAAATTTTCGTTTTCCTATTTATTAGTAAATATATTAGATTAATTGAATAATTAGTGCAAGCTCTATTCCGGTTATCTCATATTCAAACTTTCGTGTTCATCAATAAACATATCAGATCAACTAACATTCTATGTTCGGACTTTCATATCCATCAACGAACATATCAGACTAACTAAACAACTAATGCAAACGCTGTCCTCGTTATAATTCGAATTTTTGTATTTATCAGAGAATATATCAAACTAACCAACTGACATCTTATGTTCAAACTTTCATGTTCATTAGCAAATAACATATCAGACCAATTAAACACTAGTGTAAGCACTATTCCGAACCAATACAAATACTATCAACTAAACAATCAGTGCAAGCACAAATACTCTATTTGGACTTTCGTATTCATTAACGAATATATCATATTAATTGATCCCTAGTTACTCTATGTTTGGACTTTTATATTCATTAACGAATATATCAGACCAATTGATCTTGCCTGAGTAGCACCACCAGAAGCAAGCATAGTCACAAAAAAACCAACTATACCGATCAATATTCAAATTCATGACCTCAACATTATCAAACTACTTTGAGAGTAAACTTGAGATCACTTGACCAAACTTAGTTTAGTATTGGTTTAATACTATTACCTCACTCTTTGTATTTCAGTGATGGAGCAACATGTATTTTGAATGGATATATAAAATTTTCTCTAAAATAAATTATTATAGAGTATTTAAAATATATTATTATATAAATTATTTTGAATGGAGTATTTAACTTGTGCATCTATATTTTCATTTAGGTGTAATTTTAGTTCTTAATAATTTGAAAATTAATTTACAAAATTTTGTACTTTAATTTATAATATTAATGGGAAAAAAAAAAGAAATGAGTGGAATTGGGAAGCTTGATAGGTTTTAATGCGAAGGTATAACATATGCAAGATGACATTAGATTAGAATTACATTTAGAATAATATTAAAATATTGAATCTGTGGTAGTATTCTTGGTATATTTTATAAAATTGAAATTTTAGATCTTGAAAATAGAAAATATAGGGCTTTTATAGGAAATGATATAATTGAAATTAACCTTTAAATTTGTAATTCTTAATAAAAATAGATAAATTTCTTCAAAAGGAAAGTAATTTTTTAAGAGCAAGCTATTTTTTTGGGGGGTCTAATAGTGATATACAAAATTATTTAAAACAAAATAGAATAAAGATAAATTTAAGCGACCTTTCAACCATAAAATATAAAGCTAAATATAAATAACATATGACAAATATATCTATAAAAAAATTACTCTCTCTGTGTGTTTCTATTTATCTGTCACAACTGAACAGTTTTGGTGTCAATTTTTATTTGTCACATTAAAAAAATTAAATGTTACTAATGTTACTTTTATTGTTATATTCTTATATTAAATAGTTTTAAAAAATAAAAGTGTAATAATTTTAGAGAGAGAGTTGAGCAAATAAAGTAAAAAAATAGTTATGGAGAATATTAAATTTAATGGTATTTTTGAAATGTATAAATAAAATTATATGAATTTAATAAATTAACTAATTTTTCTTAAATTGTGTGAGGTAGTTAACGGAAGAAATAGTTATTACTAATTAAAGAAAGGCACGTCATCTGGTTGCTCTAAGATTCGAGACTTAGGAAATACTTATTCCGTTAGGCTATCGTTTATCAGCATTAATGCTTCTTTGGATTTTATTGTAAATCGGACTTCGGGTCCATCACCCTAACGTTAAAACTTAACGGCAAGGAGTTTTCCATATATAGAAAACGTCCATGAATTGGTGGTTTAACCAACCTTATCAATAAAGATTTTCATGGGCCATTGATTGTTGCGTATGGGAGTGTTGATTTGAATTTCATTTTCTCTTTTAATACTTTAATGATCAAAACTTTTTTTTTATAATAAATTATGAAAATGATCGATCACGACAAATCTTAATTTATTTACATTATATTTTATTCACGCAAAAAGAAGAGGAAGAAAAAAAAATTGAAAAAGAAATAAATTTTTCATCAAGGAGCAGAGCTTTTCGTTATCTTCATTTTATTTGGTAGGAGTAAAAGGAAGAAAAGGAAAAAAAAAAAGTGAATTATTAAGTTACGTTTTTTATTTTCTAGTCATCTCTCTTGATTTAATTTTTAAGATTAAAATAATCAATTGGCTATTTATTAACAATAATTATTCTTTTTTGTTTTACGTTTTTTTTAGCATTTTATACAAGAACTACTGAATATTATATATATATATATATATATATATATATATATATATTAAAATAAGTAACTAGTTTTAAGTAAGGGTGAGGAGTCAATAGAAGGTGAGTGAAGAATAAAATTCTATAAATTTATTTTATTTTGAAAAAAGAGAAAAGTTAATTGAGAGATAAATAATGGACAAATTTATATATATCTATATATAAAAGTATTTGTGGAAGCCCCGGTTATGACACTTGACAAAAGCTGAAGCTATTAAACTGAAATTGTGAAAGTATCACGTGAGAAAATTTATCTGCATTCCAGAAGTTAAACTCTTCAATTTGTCCTCCTAATTATTAAATAGTAATATTAAATATTTATTTGTATACATTGCAAAAGATAAGTTTCATACATTTACATACGTTTATCAAATATGTATAAAATCTTCGATTTATGCACTGATACATTGCAGAAGACACATTTCATCTTCAACATCTGCATAAAGTTAAAAGTGGCACCACATTGAAGTATGTTTTGTTGAAGACGGTTGACATATCAATTTCTGTAAGAATCTCGGAAGAACCTTTCTTTTCCTTTTACAAGTATAGAAATATTTTTTTTCAATTTTTTTTTTATAAAATTCATGGCCTAGATTTGAGAAAAGATTTTCCTCGTACAGATAATTTTAACATATTTATACCCTTTTTATAGTACTTTCAAAATTTTAAGCTTTATCGTAAGATAAATCTCTTAAGAAAATATAATAAGTACTTTTTTCGTTTTAAATTATCTATTTCATTTTTAACTTAATTTTTATTCTAAACTATATGTCTCTTTAGTAAATTAAGATTTAACGTTTCAAATTTACCGACATTTAATAACATTCTAATTTTTAAATATAGTAAATAGTTTATTTCCTAACAAACTGATCATATTTAAATAATAATAGAGAGAAGCAATTTGAAGTATATCAAAATATTAAAATTTAAGTAATTATTAACAAAGAAAAAAATAAATTAAAATTTAAAGATAAAAATAAAAAATATTTAATTAATTAAAATAAAATATACTATTTTAATACTCACGGACAAATACTTTAATATGGAGATATTATATGATAAGTTAAACACATACTTATGAAACAAGCTCTCTCTCTTGTCTTTTTGTTGGTTTCTTGTCATCACCATAGCCTCAAATAGTTATCATAAATCATCGTTCTTATCTCTTCCTATGTTTATCGTGTCTTTTCTTTTCTTAAGAGTTCAAATTTATTGTCCAATATTTTTTTTCTTTACTAATTTAGGGATAGAATTAAGAATTTAGAATTACGAGAATAAATTATATAAAAAATATATTAGATAATTTAAAAAAATAAAATGAGAGATAAAATTCAAAAGAATTTTTTTAAAAAAATTTTTAAATAAAAATTTATTTTAAAAAACTTTTGGAGGCTCCTCTCTCTATTTCTGCACATGAATAAATTAAATCTATTTTTTTTAGGGGGTGTAAATAAATAAGAAACGAATTAAAATGAATCTGTTTGATATAATAAAAAATTATTAAAAATGTAAGATTAAAATAAAATTTAAGTAAAATTAAAAATAAAAAATATAATGTGCTATAAGTATATAATAATTTTTAAAAAATAAAAATTTAAAATAAATTAGAATAAATTGTTGGCTATTTACACATTAATTTTCTTATCACAATCTTATAGAGTTATGAATTATTTTAATAAATTTAAAATAATGAAAAATTTTGATTGGTCTATTTTTAGTGCATCAATTTCACTAAAGAATAATCCCAAGCCCACTAAGGAGAATTATTATGTGTCGCCCATGCAAAAGCTACACCTGTGTGTTTTGGCCTTACTAAGCAATATGGCATAAAACCATATATCTGAGTCTGACCCAACACTGACCCGTCAACACAGTGACCCGATCAGACATCTTCTTCTTTTCGGTGGCACCGTGCCTATTTCCAGCTGGCAAATCCCCCTAAAAGCGACGCCGTTAATTATCCAACGAGTCTCTGTCTCGATAGCGCACCGGCCCAAACCCGACCTACTACCCACCCACCAGTCCATTGACAAACAGCAGCAATCTATTCTCTTACCGCGTAACCGGTCCTTCCGGTCACCCATCCTCCCCCTTCCTTATCTTTCCCACGCAATCAATTCCTTTTTCTACTCTGCAGTCTGAAACCCCCCCAGGCCGCCATTCGAGCAACGCTCCTATTTCTCGCCGCCCGCTTCCGCCGCATTTCGCTTCTTTAAAGAAACACCACCTCCACCTCCACCACCACCACCACTGTAAGGGTAGAGACTAGAGAGTAGAAGGTCAGCATGGGCTTACCACTGGGACTATGAGAGAGTGTTTCGGCTGCATTAGATCATCACTTGGATTACTCCGACAAACCATGTTTTCCCCTTTGGGCCTTTCTCTTTTTCTTAATTTGCCTCGTTGTAACCTCGTCTCTTACCGCTCTCCTCTCATCGGTGCCAACCACACCTCCGCTCGCTTCTGCTCCCGATAATTCTTTGCTATTTTTCTCCGATATTCTTCAGTTCTTGCTGTAGATTTCACACACACACACACAGACAACAAACAATAATACAGACTTTACGTCGGGCTAATATTTATAGAGAAATTTGCACAGACACAGTTTTGTCATGGAGCCAAACAAGCCAAGCTTCTTGAGAAATATTCTTGTTAGGTTGTTTTTATTCTGCGTTTTCATTCTGGGCGTACGATTTGCCTATGTGGTGACGCTTCGGGGCGAGTCGTGTGACCTTGGGGACTTTTGTTTCTTCTCTTTGCCGGAAAATTTCAACAGTATCGTTACTGGCGCAGGCCAACTTGCCGGCAAGGCATCGTCTTCTTCGGCAATTATTGCAGTCGGAAAATCTGCTCCGGCTAAGCCATCCAAATTACCCGATCTCTGGGCCACCAAGGAATTCCAGAACGCCGCTCAATATTATTCCTCTGTGTTTCAAGATCTGATTTCCGAGGGATTCTTGAGCCCCATTTCCAAGGCTCTTTGCGTCGAAACGCAGACGGGACCGGATGTTTTTGCTTTGAAAGAGATCGGTGTTTCGGACTCGATCGGAATTTTCAAGAAGGCTTCCAAGCCTTTGGTGGTTAATGGTCAGGCAATTAAGCAGCCGTTCAGTAATGAAACGTTTGATTTTGTATTCTCCGGTGCCGGAATGATAGAGAAGTCCCGTAAGCCAGCTGATTTCGCCGCCGAGATTTGCAGGACTCTGAAGCCCGAAGGGTTTTTGGTTGTCCACACAGGTTCCAAAGATACGTATAGCTTCAATTCATTTCTTGATTTATTCGATTGCTGTAAATTGGTAAGGTCTAGAGATATTGATGGATTTGATTCCAAGATGCCGCTAATTCGTGAAATTGTAATGAAAAAGTACATTACTGGTAAGAATGGGATGGTTAAACAAATTCTTGGCCCTGAGGTTCAGAAGACCAGTGGATGCGCTGTTCCGGCGTATAAACAAAAGTTAATCCAGAAAGCGGAACCATTGATTGTAGATGAACCGAAGAAACCATGGATTACTTTGAAGAAGAATATGCAGAATGTTAAATACTTGCCTTCAATGGTTGATATTAGTTTTAAGCAGAGGTACGTGTATGTTGACGTTGGGTCCAGGAGCTATGGGTCGAGTATTGTCAGTTGGTTTAAGAAGCAATATCCAAAGCAAAATAAAACCTTTGATATTTATGCCATTGAAGCAGATAGCCATTTTCATGAGGAATACAAGTACAAAAAGGGGGTTACTTTGTTGCCCTATGCAGCTTGGGTGAGGAATGAGACATTGTCTTTCGAGATTAATCAGGACCCAGGTGATAAAGATGTGGTGAAAGGAAGAGGTATGGGTAGAATTCAACCAGTTCAGTCATCTTCTGGTGGTATTTCTGATGGTCTTGTGGATGAGATTCAGGGTTTTGATTTTGCAACATGGTTGAAGAGTACAGTATCAGAGAAGGATTTTGTGGTGATGAAGATGGATGTGGAAGGGACTGAGTTTGATTTGATTCCGAGGTTGTTTGAGACGGGAGCCATCTGTCTGATTGATGAAGTTTTCCTTGAATGCCATTACAATAGGTGGCAGAAATGTTGCCCCGGTGAGAGGAGTTCCAAGTATCAGAAGACATATGACCAGTGCTTGGAGCTGTTTACTTCTCTCCGAGAAAGTGGAGTTCTTGTTCATCAGTGGTGGTGACTGGAAGAACCCCTTATGCCTTGTTTTTTATTAATTATTTTTTTATGTCTCTTCTACCATTTCTAATTTCATTGCTTTTACAAGAAAGGAAAGCATTGTGTTGTATGTTTTAGGTTCCACGCCCACGCCCACCCCCACCCTTACCCCCTTTTATTTTTTTTGTACTTCTGTTTTCACTTGTAATTAAGGTTAGAAATTGAGAAGAAGCTAAATCAGTTTGTTCATCATCTGTTAATGGCCTCCAGCAGTCCCTTTTTTTTTACCTCTCTATTTCCTTTCTGCGACCATTTGACTGATGATTGATTTACATGAGAGCCTCAATTTCGTTGATTTTCTCAGTACCAATGATTGAAATTGTCCTGTGTTTTCTGCATAGCCTTGAAGTTCTCTCTAAAGAGGATTTTGAACCTTTATGGGTGAACTCAGGACATCATATCTTAAACATAAGACTGAAAATTGCACGCATTGCTCATGCATGACTGGGAGTTTTGGTGCTTATAGATGATTAGCATTATGGTTGCTTTATGTCACCATGTTCAACTTCTCTTTGCACTTTGGAAATGATGTTGGTGCCAGCAGACATGTATTACAGGATCAAGTTTTACATATTTTTCTGCTTTGTTTCTATGAAGCAATTTGAATAATAGCTGAATATGCCATGCATTGTTTCTATGAACATTTAGTTGAAACAGAAAATTTTGTTTTTTGGAGATGGTTCTGAGAATTTGTGTTCCTGTTCACTTCAAGCCACTATTTAGAATTCCTTTGTTTTGAAGCTAGGGAATGCGTTATCCCATTGCTTTCGTATTGGTCTACCATTGACTGGCTTCACATGCTTCCTTTCTATTTAAAAATGTGAGTGATTATTATTCCCCATTCCCCTTGCCAGAATGGGGTTTCAGATTTAAGGTTCAGCATTTATTATAAAGGATGGATCATTCGGTGGCAGGGAAACAGCGTTAATAAGAGATGGACTAGGACCCATTTGTCTGGCAAAACTGTTTTTCTTTATTCGATCTGGACTAGCTCTGCAACTGAAAGTTATTTCAGCTTTTGGGTCTGAACTGGAAATTGATTCGATTTCGAATGTAGTATTATTGGATTGCTCTGCTTCTGTCTGGCCAGAATTATTGCAAACTTGCTTGATGCAAATATGATTCCATTAAATTTGCTAGGTCTGGTAACTACTGGTACCTTGCTGATTGCCTGGAAAGATCCTTAACATCCGTCTTAATGTTATTGTGCCCAGTTGTACATCCCTAAAGGGCCAACTCCCCAATCTCTGCATTTGTGAAACCAGTATCTCAAGAAAGCAGATGGCACAATCCAAACCCATATAATCTCTTAAAGCGAATGCTTATGCTCTACAAAATGTTGCAAAATCTCAAAAATACTGGTGGAAGAAATTGAATTGACCAAATATTTCCATTACCAATTGAAAGAAACTCGTTTGAAGAAGCATTTCCTTTCCCAAACGTATGTTCAAACACTGCACGACTACTCGAAACCATAGGATTTTTGTGATGATCAGATGGGATTGAATGCTCAGGAGTGTCAGGCCACAAACATGCTCCGCCAAAACCCAATGGGTGTCCTTTTCCTTCTTATCCTAAGCTATTCAATATGTGCTCAGAAATCCAATGCATTCGACGCATATAATAGTTTATATGCTGAGTGCTTGACTCATAGTTCAAGAGATTAAGGTTCGGATTTGAACTGTGTATCTAAAAACATTCAGAGAAATGATTGGGGCAAAGAGAATAGTTTATTTCATGTGAAGCCATTCTTATCAAATACAATATCATGATCCGAATTATCAATTAGGAGTCTATATCTCAACTTTTATTTTGGCCATGTTTGCCCATTTTCAGAGTTTCTATCATGCCTTTTCACTTTTTCATACGTAAAAATTCAAAGAATACAAAAGAAATTCCCAATAAGGAGATATACATGATTTTCAATTATCTACGATCCTGATTGGTCCATTAAAGATGGCAATCGAAATACTAAGCGTCGGATTAAGTTAAACAAGGTAATTTATTCAATAAAATTTTCTTTTAGCAAATTTCAAGTTTAACATTTATTAAACACGTATGAATTATTTATCTCCTTTATAATACTAGTATTATTTTTCACGAAATATATAGTATTTTCTGAAAAAACATAAACGGAGGGAAAGTGGGGTTGATTTTCCATGCATAGTGAAAAAAAAAAAAAAAAGAAGAGTTTATTAGGAGAGAAGAGTTAACAGGAAAATAGGAGAAAGGAAAGGAGAGGAGGGAGAGAGAAAGAGAGGGACTGCTCCAACGATAAGAGAGGTAAATGAGAGGGCAGATACGCCATTGTTGCATGAATGTGTCTCAGATGGCCATTTTGTCAACGGCAACAGCTCTTCTGACTTTCTCTTAGGTCGAGTTGAGCACGTTGATAATTGGAAAAACTGAGGGGAAATATAATATGAGACAAAAACATTTTTCTTGTTCTAAGGCTTGTTATCTCGTACACATCTCAACAATCATCAATGTAATTTTCTCGAGACCACATTTCTGAATTGGCCCTTCTTCATAATCAAGATTTAGAATTCCTTATATCTCTGAATACAAGTTAGCATTTGAAATTCTCCTTCTTTGCTTCTTCATGCACCCAAAGCTATAGGTTCCCAGATTGGCCTCCTTCCTTGAGTGTTTTCTTGGAGAGTTTTTGACTCTTGGTTAGATGCAAATGGATAGATTTTGATCTTCCAAGGCAACTCTGAGGGACGTTAGTTATGGGTGCATGTTGTTCGTGTCATCGGATTGAAGGTTTCGATGGTAATTACTTCGTTGAGGATTATCGTCATCATCATCATCATCACGTGGTAGCAAAATTGCTTGCAGATGAGGATCATGTTGTAGGAAGAGGAGATGCTGGTGCCCGTGTGCGGTTGCAAGGATCTTCCAGGTACACATCTATGTTTAATCAACAAGGCCAAAAGGGGCTCAACCAGGACGCCATGACTGTTTGGGAGGTACTCAGCAGCAAATCCTTTGCCTTTCTTTGTTTATCCTCCTGTTTATCAGGTTTTCTGATTAATATATGTTCAGATGATGCATCAGATAATTCTCTACAGGATGTCCTAATATGTTGTTTTCCCCAATAATTCTCTATGATTATTTGAAGCTGTTAGGAACTGCAGGCTGTGTGTCATTTCCATTTTTGCATCTTTTGATATTTGTTTGATTTCTCCCTTTCCTCTCTAACATCCTCTCTTCTCTCATTTATTGAATTGCGAAAAGTTGTGTAATGAGACATCTGTGGCTCATTCTTTTCTTGTAATCTTCAGTACTTCACGGGAGATAAAGACACGTTCTTCTGCGGTGTCTTTGATGGACATGGTCCTTCTGGCCACAAGGTGGCACAATATATCCGGGATATTTTGCCATCTAAACTTTCATCGGCATCTAGAGCTTCAAGTGTCAGCATAAGCAGTATAGCTGTTGATGTTGGTGAAGAACCTGGTGGAGGTTTCGCTAATGGGGATGCTCAGTTCTTTAATTCTTGGAAAGCTCGTATAATCAAAGCGTTCACGGCGGTGGATGAAGAGCTTGAAGGAAATGCTAAAATTGAGAGCTACTGCAGTGGCACAACAGCAGTAGCAGTTCTAAAACAGGTAGAATTTGGCAAATGGATTCATACAAAGAAAATGTCTTGCCAAAGGAATCAGGGATTCTGCTTTTTGCTTAATCATATTTACTTGCTAATGTTGCAGAAAGACCAGCTGATTATTGCCAATTTGGGTGATTCTCGTGCTGTTTTGTGCACCAGAGACGATCAAGGTCAACTTGTTCCTGAACAACTCACAGTTGACTTGAAACCAAACCTTCCAAGTATGTCCTCTCTTCTAGGAAAAGAAAAAACTCCAGGGCCAGATTCAGTTCTGTATATTTTACTGCTTTAAGGCCTGCTGTATGTAATGAATTCTAATGTTTGTCAGGTGAGGCGGAACGAATTCAAAGTTGCCAGGGCAGAGTTATGGCTATGGAGGGAGAACCAAATGTATATAGGATATGGATGCCTGATGAAGATTGCCCTGGTCTAGCTATGGCTAGGGCATTTGGAGATTTTTGTTTGAAAGATTTTGGTCTAATCTCCACACCTGAGCTATTCTATAGACGGCTTTCAGAGAGAGATGAATTTATAGTATTGGCAACCGATGGGGTAAGGATCAAAAACCAAATTTCACTACCTGCATAATGTAATCTCAATTTTCATGGTTACTTTCTCTGCAATGCAGGTTTGGGATGTTTTATCAAACGCTGAGGTGATTAGGATAGTTGCTTCAGCAAGAAAGCGATCCACAGCTGCTAAATTATTGGTGGACCGTGCTGTTCGAACCTGGAGACACAAGTATCCCTGTGCCAAGATCGATGACTGTGCAGCGATATGCCTGTTTTTCAAGCGCCCGAGGCCTTTGCTGACCAAATCTGTATCTGAAGTGACTGAGCTCAGCTTAAACTATACAGAACTTGAAGCTGGAAGTCATGCAAGCGTGAAAACTGATGACGCCCTCGATACTGTATTGAACTGTGAAGTAAAAGATAGCCCAGAAGAAGATGATCCTCATGCCCCTGCTCGAAGAAGACGGCGAAGATCAGCAAAGAGCTTTGATAATGCAGTCTAGGATTCCCTAAGGTTCATATTGAAGAAAATGTTGACATTGCTGATACTGATTGGAAACTATAACTGGAATGAAAATGTAGAAATAGGTCTCCTGCATTGTGGGAAGATTGTATATATCCAATGCATATCAATCGTGGACGACAGCCTCACATGTCCTTTTAGTCCTTGTTTCGCAGTCAACAGGAAATGGCTTTGCAAGAACTCAAAACAAGCCGGATGGGAGAGTGACTGAGATTGAATCATGTTTTAATCATAAGACGAACGTGTAATAGAAATTTTCTTCAAAGTGGTTGCATATGTACATGTTTGGTTTACTACATAAGAATATATGTATAAAGACAAGGCCAGTTTCCCAGGTAGTAAGCCATTAGATCTCTAGTTCTTGCTAGGAAATGAAGCTAGCCCAAAGGAAAGTTTTGCGTAGTAAAGGGCAAGAACGAATGTCTTCTTCATTTGCACTTTAAGGGAATTGTTTGTTTCACGAGAGCAAAGGAAATATAATACAAGTAGAAAGTGTCAATAAAGAAAAAAATGCACGTCTTGAGAGTCAAAAACAGTCTATAGCAGGATAAGGAAACTCTTTCTTGTTCCATACAGCAGATAAAAAGGGGTTCGAAATTATGCTCCCTAAAACTACCCTTGTAATCATCACTCTCGGAAGCTTCACCACGCCGAATAGCATGAAAAGGCCGGGGGAGGGGGGAGCTGGGGAGGTTGTGGAGGAAGTTGACCCTTTATTATATCTCCTTGCTCCCTCCACCATTCAAGCAAGGAAGTTCAATCATCATTGTCCCACAATTCTGCCACACTCCTATGTGGTCCATGAGTCTTATTCACGAACAAAATCTCACCATCTAAAATCTGGCTCTGCAATTATAAGACCAAATAACACACGATCTCATATAATACATCATCTCCAAAAGTTCAGCCAAGACAATTCCCATAAGTGTTTGTTCGGAAATTCCGGAAAATGAGGCTGCTTTTCCACTGAACTCCAGCAGAAATTCCGAAAAATGGGACTGTTTTTCCATTGAATTCCGACAGAGGGACTGCTTCAGACAAAATTCTAGAAGTAGTAAGGTCGCATTCCTTGAATGCAACCTAGTAAAATATGGTCGCATGCCGTGAATGCGACCTCTACAATTTTTTTTTTATTTGCCAATATTGAGGTCGCATTCATGGAATGCGACCTCAATCTGTAGCAAATCACTAACACCTGCAACCAACCGCAACTCACATCCTACTATTTGAGTAAGGACTGACAGTAGACCACACATTTATCACATGAATAATATTCAATATAACAGTATATATGATTGAAGCATTCAAAATAACAAGAACAATATCGCAAATACATAGAGAAAGTGTATTGAAAATACAATTAAACATAAAACGAACTAATAGATGATGACAATGGCTAGTCTCTCGAAACAGTAAAATTATTATTATTACAATTCCTCCTAGTATGTCCAGTCCTATGACAGTTGTTGCATCTTGGAGGAGAGTTGGGCGTCCGATAATCCATATCACAAGGTGTCTTCGATATTCGCGGATGGCCAGAAACTTCATTTCGCATCATTTCTTCCACTGGTGCAAGCGCAAAATTAGAAGACCTTCAATATTGTTCATCCACCACAAGAAAAAACTAACCTTCATACGTCAATTCACAATTCCTTCTAATATAGAACTCCAAAACAAAGTCAATTGAGTTCCAACCTCTGTGACGACATGTTGCAAACCCATGTGAACAAGGTGAACAAGGAATACCATATATACTCTATTTTTTGCACGTACATGATCTCTCCGTTAAATTGACACTGTAAACATTTGAACTTCTACCCCCTTATTGAACAGATGACTTAATCCTATATATACCGGCCTGTGCATTATATTCAGTTACAACATGCCCTTTGGATTTGTCTTCAAAATAAGAATACTTCCACATTTCAGATGGTAAAGGGTGTCTCAAATTAGATGCCTCATTTCTATGTTCATTAAAATATTTAACTAACTTCTGAAATGAAGTTTCAACCAAAACGTTCAGCAAAAGAGATCTTGCTTTCATTAGCACACTATTCATACATTCAGACAAACTAGTAGTCATTGAACCATATATGTGCCCTTCATTATATGACAAAGTTCATTTCTCCAAACCAATATCCATTAAATACTTAAATGCATCTTCTTTTTGGATTCTGATTTCATCCAAATATGATTGACACTTGATCCTTCTCTAAACCAGCAGTGTACATCAAACTTGTCAAATTGGTGTCCTTAAACTTAGCATGGAAATTTCTCTTTATGTGCCCGAGGTAATATCGATGAAAAGCCAAATGTTTTTGCCACTCATTTATATGGCGTACAGTATTTACAATACCTTTATGTCTATCAGAAATAAGACATATATGTCTGTCCAAAATGACATGTTGACGTAGGAGTTTTAAGAACCAACTCCAACTCTCCAATGATTCCTCATCCACGATGGTAAGAGCAAGAGGGAATAGGTGACTATTCACATCCCAAGTGGATGCTACCAATAGTTTGCCTCGATAAAGTCCCCTTAAATGGGTTCCATCAATTGATACCACTGGACAACAATATTTGAAACCATCAATTGAAGGTTTGAATGACCAGAAAAGGAAACCAAAAGTTTTCAAATCACCCACACTAGTCCAATGGTGTCTCCACCTCACAATAGTCCCATGATTGGAATCCTACAAGGCAAGCATGTATTTTGGTAGGGCAATCCACGTTGAGGGCCAATCACCACATAGCAACCTTTCGGGCTTCCCAAGTTTTCTTATAAGAACAACCCGTCCTCCACAGTTTCTGAACTTCAGCAATAACATCACTCACATGACATTTAAGGTCATTTAATACTAAATATGTCATATTACAGGTTATAAACTGATGATCCATGTTCCTATGCACATTGTTCACAACTGTAATGATACATGTGTGTTCTTTGTTCAAAACTGTTATTTGCCACTGTCCATAAGTCTTTTTATGTATAATGCGAATATGCCAAGAACAAGGATTGCCGGCACTTGAATGCTTACACTTAGCATACTAGTAGTCTTTCTTACTCTCTAAGACTCTGAATTCCCGACCTGCTTGAATAGACCACTTTCTGACTGCATATAGCCTCCTTCTTGTTCTAAAATCTCATATTTAGATGCAAATCAGTGTCAGTGTCAGACCAACTTCTTGTAACATCGACTGAGTGCCTGTTGAGTGACTCATTAACACATGCACCAGACCCTACATCATCAAATATTGGAAATCTTGCTGATTGAGAAACGTTATTAGAAAGCCCCGCTACATCATCAAATATTGAAAATCTTGCTGATTGAGAAATGTTGTTAGACGGCCCCGCTGTGTCATTCATGTCATCTTGCACTTCACATGCAGGAATGTTTGCTGGAATGTCACTTTCTTCACTCTCATCCGTGTTATACCAGTTCATTGGTCCTTTTGAGCCAGTAAAACAGTCACCGTCAGATGTATGCAATATTGAATCAATATTTACTGCACCTGTGACCACATGTGATTGAGATGCTATATCTATTGGGATAGTGCTAGCATGCAGTCGGTTGCCGTCTGTTGGATACGTATTCACTTCCTGTCGACTTTATGTTTGAACCAATAGTTGCTCGGGGATGATCAAGTTATTCATTCTTATCAAACCTTTAGATGTGTGACCAACATCGACTGTCTCAGCATTACTACCAGTTAAACTAATGTATTCAGTTCCGGTAACGTTTAATGTTACACCTGTATTTTTCATCGGTTGGTAAAATGATTGGGGGCATATGTTGTTCAAGTCTTCCATCCTTATGCCTAAGGGAAGTTGGGATAATGAATTCATCGTGTGACCTAAACCCGTGACCTGGTTAAGCATTGCTAAGAATGAACCCGTTGGTGGAGACAACCCGACCAAGTGATCTGTGTGTTGAGATGTCATGTCAGAATAGTTAACATGAAGTTAGATGTTTTGTGACTTAAACTCATTTGGCAGCATTTATAAAACCTCCATATCATTATTATCACTCAACTCATTTGCAGCATATTGTTGATCAGATCCATACAGGAATGGATGTGGGAGTGTAATCTTGAATATCACATTTCTCCCTCCCAATCCAAAATAGTTTCGGACCTTTTCAAATAGTTCAGAGTACGATATCTGACGTCGGAGTATCCGGGTTTTTTTAATAGCCCCACCAAACTATATAGACCCTCGATAATCCCGCTGAATTTGACAATTCCAAAAAAAACAGAGCACAATATGAGGATTCAATGCATTCATGGTTACAATGTGGGCATAATCTGATAAATGTGAGGAAATAATGAAAATGTGCATGTAATATAAAAGAATGACTTGTAAAATTATAAATAAAATCAACCGAAATGCATTGATGTTACCTTCGATAAGTAGATCAAAATCCAAAATCTATAGGCCCAATCTAAACTGCCCATCAAACATCCATTTCACAGCAGTATTACAATGTTTTAAGGATTGCCCGAAATAAAATGCATCTTCAGACCTGCTGGAAGCGGAAGCTGATATTTTGATAAATCTGGCCGTGAAGGTCGCATTCTATGAATGCCACCTCACATTCATAGAATGCGACCTTTAGGAATTATCAAGTTATTAACTCCTACATCACCAAATGAATTACATATCATGACAACTGTACTAGACCCAGTAGGATGATACCCCGAGGTCAAAGAAGGACGAGTGATGGGGTTCTCGATACGTAGACGGGTACGGTCCCTATACCATTGCATATAATCTACTGCGACCGAAACGCCCATCATACTGGTCTGGATAAAGTCTACTCGAGTAGCCCACATCTGAAGATATGGCGCATGATATATTCTGTAATCTCTAGAGGGATTGCTTCGCCTATCAACCAAATGCAGGTCAATCCTCATATTACAATTTATCAGAATAGACTGAAGCATCCCAAACTACCGCATCACTCGATTTGGAATATATAGCTCGACGACCTCCCAACTAATCAACGCTGTGCGTGACCTCTCGATATCGGGTCCCTCTAAATAACTAGGGGGGAAAAGACTAACAAAATCAGTCTGATAAGGTTGCCAGACAAACTGTCATACCATTGTTCGGGATTGTTAGTGTTAAATAAATAAAGAATTCTAAATAAAGTATTTATATATACTCACATCCTCGTCTGAGAGGGCATCCAATTGCGAGTAATATGTCACGAAAACATGTGTAGACGTTTGATAAAGCTGTACTGGTACATCCCATCGAGCACCGTAGGGTGCAAGGGGTGGGAGATCATCGCAAGGTATACTCCGCTCTGGCCGTACAGCCCGAACATGCTCCCATGCCCATAGCTACAATATAGTCACAAATGTGTTAGACTCATAGCACACATGTTTATAAGATAAATATAAAATATAACAAATATTTAAATTCGTACCTGGAGTAAGACCATCGGTCTACAAATCTCCTGCGCAGACACGATAGAGGCTTGACACAGACATCTATACAAGAATGCTAAAACAGCACTACCCCAGCTGAGCGTCCCACATGCCTCCAAATCCTCGAGGAGAGGTAAGTATCTTAAGTGGATCAAGTTCCCTGACTTATCAGAGAACAGTAGGCCCCCAATCAATAGGAAGATAAGACAACGAGCACGCTGCATGATGATGTCATCAGTCGCATCATCGGTTAAAGAAAAATTAAAGGCCTCCTCAATAGGACCCTTCCTAATCCTATTTTCTTGTATGTCCTCGACCTGTAGCCTAATGCCAAGAAGTCTATCGCAAAGGTTAATCCAATCACCTTTGCTATAGTGATAAGGAGGCCCTATCACCGCATCCCCATTTACTCTAAGGCCCCATAATATCGCAACATCCTCCAGTGTCACTATAGCCTCTCTTAAAGGGAAATGAAATGTATGGATCTCCTGACGCCATCGCTCTACCAATGCGGTTACGAGAGCATGATCAACCTGGATGTGTTCAGCTCGCTTGACTCCACCAAAATCAGCCCTATCCATTAACTTCGCAACTCTACCGGAAAGGGGCGTATGCTCCCAAAATGCAGAATCGTATCGTCTATATACCAATGGAATCTCACAAGTACGTTGATCACCAGATCATACCAAAGATGAACGATGACTCGACTAAAGAGATAGTAAACTATCGACGAGAGGCCCCGGATGGATATCTATATGCATGTGATCCATTGTACCTATTTAAATTAGGATCACATAATTAAACTACGATTGTATCTATGCACATGATAGACACTCAAAGGTTAAAAATCTTAAGTTGTTTGTGCTTCATACTATGCTACAATTTCAATGATTCAGACAATTCAGTTGTTCATACTATACTCATAGATTTAGTAGACTTTAAATAGACTAATTAATTATTGTTCTTGTTAAGTTAAAATAAGTATTTTAAACTAACAATAAATATTTAAAATTAATATTTATATACTATTGAGATTTGAGTATCATGATCATCTCAAATATAAGGTGAACAATGAATTAGACCTACTCAATTCAAGAACTACTGAGATTTTACACAAAAAATTTGTATAAATTTTTTTCACAATTGAGTAGCTCTAATTCATTGTTTCACCTCATATTCAAGATGATTATGATACTCAAATCTCAGTAGTATATAAATATTGATTTTAAATATTTATTGTTAGTTTAAAATACTTATTTTAACTTAACAAGAACAATAATTAATTAGTCTATTTAAAGTCTACTAAATCGATGAGCATAGTATGAACAATTGAATTGTCCGAATCATTGAAACTGTAGCATAGTATGAAGCACAAACAACTTAAGATCTTTAACCTTTGAGTGTCTATCATGCGCATACATACAATCGTAGGTTAATTATGTGATCCTAATTTAAATAGGTACAATGGATCACATGCATATAAATATTTGTTCGGGGCCTCTCGTCGATAGTTTACTATCTCTTCAGTCGAGTCATTATTCATCTTTGGTATGGTCTGGTGATCAGTGTACTTGTGATATTCCATTGGTGTATAGACGATACGATTCCGTATTTTGGGAGCATGCGCCCCTTTCTGATAGAGTTGCGGAGTTAGTGGATAGGGCTGGTTTTGGTGGAGTCAAGCGAGCTGAACACATCCAAGTTGATCATGCTCTCGTAACCGCATTGGTAGAACGATGGCGTCAGGAGACCTATACATTTCATTTCCCTTTAGGAGAGGCTACAGTAACATTGGAGGATGTTGCGATATTATGGGGCTTTAGAGTAGATGGGGATGCGGTGATAGAGCCTCCTTATCATTATAGCAAAGGTGATTGGATTAACCTTTGTGATAGACTTCTTGGTATTAGGCCACGGGTCGAGGACATATAGTAAAATAGGATTAGGAAGGGTCCTATTAAAGAGGCCTTGGATTTTCCTTTGACCGATGATGTGATTGATGATATCGTTATGTAGCATACTCGTTGCCTTATCTTCCTATTGATTAGGGGCCTACTGTTCTCTGATAAGTCAGGGAGCCTAATCCACTTGAGATACCTACCTCTCCTCGAGGATTTGGAGGCATGTGAGACGCTCAGCTGGGGTAGTGCTGTTCTAGCATTCCAGTATAGATATCTGCGTCAAACCTCTATCGGGTCTGCGTAGGAATTTGTAGACCGATGGTCGTACTCCAGGTACGAATTCAAATGTTTTTTATATTTTATGTTTATCTTATAAACATGTGTGTTATGAGTCTAACACATTTGTGACTACGTTGTAACTATGGGCATGGGAGCATGTTCCGGTTGTACGGCCAGAGCGGAGTATATCTCGCGATGATCTTCCATCCCTTGCACCCTACGATGCTCAATGGGATGTACAGTACAGTTTTATCGGACGTCTACACATGTTCTCGTGATATATTGCTCCCAACTAGATGCCCTCTCCAACGAGGATGTGAATATATATAAATACTTTATTTATTTAACACTAACAATCCCAAACAATGGTATGACAGTTTGTCTGGCAGCCTTATCAGACTGATTTTGTTAGTCTTCTCCCCCCTAGTTATTTGGAGAGACTCGATATCGGGAGGTCACGCACAACGTTAATTAGCTGGGAGGTCATCAAGCTATATATTCCAGACCGAGTGATGCGGCAGTTTGGGATGCTTCAATCTATTCTGATAGATTGTAATACGATGATTGACCTGCACTTGGTTGATAGGCGAAGCAATCCCTCTAGAGATTACAGAATATATCATGCGCCGTATCTTCAGATGTGGGTTACTCGAGGAGACTTTATCTAGACCAGTATGATGGGCTTTTAGGTCGCAGTGGATTATATGCAATGGTATAGGGACCGTACCCGTCTACGCATTGGGAACCCCATCACTCATGCTTCTTTGACCTTGGGGTATCATGCTATCGGGTCTAGTACAGTTGTCATAGTATGTAATTCATTTAGTGATGTAGGAGTTAATAACTTGATAATTCCTGAAGGTCGCATTCTATGAATGCGATTCATAGAATGCGACCTTCACGGCCAGATTTATCAAATAATCAGCTTCCGCTTCCAGATCTGAAGATGCATTTTAATTCGGGCGATCCTTAAAACATTGTAATGCTGCTGCGAAATGGGTGTTTGACGGGTAGCTCAGATTGGGCTTATTGATTTCGGACTTTAATCTACTTATCGAAGGTAACATCAATGCATTCCGGTTGATTTTATTTATAATTTTACAAGTCATTCTTTCATATTACGTGCACATTTTCATTATTTTCTCACATTTATTAGATTGTGCCCATATTGTAACCATGAATGCATTGGATCCTCCTATTATGCTCGGTTTTTTTTGAAATTGTCAAATTCAGCGGGATTATCGAAGGTCTATATGGTTTGATGGGGCTATTTAAAAAACCTGAATACTCCGGTGTCGGATATCGTATTCTGAACTATTTGAAAAGGTCCGGAATTATCTTGGACTGGGAGGGAGAAATGTGATATTCAAGATTACACTCCCATATCCATTCCTGTATGGATCTGATCAACAATATGTTGCAAATGAGTTGAGCGATGATGATGATATGCAGGTTTTATGGATGCTGCCAAATAAGTTTAAGTCACAGAGCATCCAACTTCATGTTAGCTATTCTGACTTGACATTTCAACACACAGGTCACTTGGCCGGGTTGTCTCCACCAACGGGTTCATTCTTGGCAATGCTTAACCAGGTCACGAGTTTGTGTCACATGATGAATTCATTATCCTAACTTCCCACGGGCATAAGGATGGAAGACTTGAACAATATATGCCCCCAATCATTTTATCAACCGATAGAAAATACAGGCGTAACATTAAACGTTATCGGAACTAGATACATTAGTTTAACTGGTAGTAATGCTGAGACAGTCGATGTTGGTCACACATCTGAAGGTTTGGTAAGAAGGAATAACTTGATCATCCTCGAGCAACCACTGGTTCAAACACAAAGTCGACGGGAAGTGGACACGTATCCAGCAGACAGTAACCGACTGCGTGCTAGCACTATCCCAACAGATATAGCATCTCAATCGCATGTGGTCACAGGTGCAGTAAATGTTGATTCAATATTGCATACATCTGTCAGTGACTGTTTTACTGGCTCGGAAGGACCAATGAATTGGTATGACATGGATGAGAGTGAATAAAGTGACATTCCAGCAAATATTCCCGCATGTGAAGTGCAAGATGACATGAATGACAGGGGGGCCGTCTAACAACATTTCTTAATTAGCAAGATTTTCAATATTTGATAGTGTAGCGGGGCCTTTTAATAATGTTTCTCAATCAGCAAGATTTCCAATATTTGATGATGTGGGGTCTGGTGCATGTGTTAATGAGTCACTCAACAAGTACTCAGTCGATATTACAAGAAGTTGGTCTGACACTTACACTGATTTGCATCTAAATATGAGATTTCAGAACAAGAAGGAGGCTATATATGCAGTCAGAAAGTGGTCTACTTAAACAGGTCAGGAATTCATAGTCTTGGAGAGTAAGAGAGACTGCTGGTATGCTAAGTGTAAGCATTCAAGTGCCGGCAATCCTTGTTCTTGGCATATTCGCATTATACATAAGAAGACTCATGAACAGTGGCAGATAACAGTTTTGAACAAAGAATACACATGCGTCATTACAGTTGTGAACAATGTGCATAGGAATATGGATCATCGATTCATAGCCCGTAATGTGACACATTTAGTATTAAATGACCCTAAATGCCATGTGAGTGATGTTATTGCTGATGTTTAGAAATTGTGGAGGACGGGTTGTTCTTATAAGAAAACTTGGGAAGCCCGAAAGGTTGCTATGGAACTTGTAGATGGTGATTGGCCCTCAACGTAGATTGCCCTACCAAAATACATGCTTGCCTTGCAGGATTCCAATCCTGGGACTATTGTGAGGTGAAGACACTATTGGACTAGTGTGGGTGATTTGAAAGCTTTTGGTTTCCTTTTTTGGTCATTCAAACATTCAATTGATGGTTTCAAATATTGTCGTCTAGTGGTATCAATTGATGAAACCCATTTAAGGGGACTTTATCGGGGCAAACTGTTGGTAGCATCCACTTGGGATGTGAATAGTCACCTATTCCATCTTGCTTTTGCCATCGTGGATGAGGAATCATTGGAGAGTTAGAGCTGGTTCTTAAAACTCCTACGTCAACATGTCATTTTGAACAAACATATATGTCTTATTTCTGATAGACATAAAGGTATTGTAAATGTTGTATGCCATATGAATGAGTGGTAAGAACCTTTGGCTTTTCATCGATATTGCCTCGGGCACATAAAAGGAAATTTTCATGCCAAGTTTAAGGATACCAATTTGATAAGTTTGATATACGTTACTGGTTTAGAGTGCAAAAGGACCAAGTGTCAATTATATTTGGATGAAATCAAGATCCGAAAAGAAGATGCATTTAAGTATTTAATGGATATTGGTTTGGAGAAATGGACTTTGTCCTTTGATGAAGGGCACAGATATGGTTTAATGACTACTAGTTTGTTTGAATGTATGAATAGTGTGCTAAAGAAAACAAGATCTCTTCCGCTGAAAGTTTTGGTTGAAACTTCATTTCATAAGTTAGTTAAATATTTTAATGAACATAGAGATGAGACATCTAATTTGAGACACCCTTTACCATCTGAAATGTGGAAGTTGTATTTTTATTTTGAGGACAAATCCAAAGGGCATGTTGTAACTGAATATAATGCACAAGCCGGTATATATGGAATTAAGTTATCTGTTCAATAAGGGGGTAGAAGTTCAAATGTTTACATTGTTAATTTAACGGAGAGATCATGCACGTGTCAAAAATGGAGTATATATGGTATTCCTTGTTCATATGGGTTTGCAGCATATCGTCATAGAGGTTGGAACCCAATTGGCTTTGTTTTAGAGTTCTATATTAGAAGGAATTGTGAGTTGACGTATGAGGGTTAGTTTTTTCTTGTGGCGGATAAACAATATTGAAAGCCTTCTAATTTTACGCTTGGACTAGTGGAAGAAATGATGCGAAATGAAGTTCCTGGCCGTCTGCGAATATCGAAGATACCTTGTGATATGGATTATTGGATGCCCAACTCTCCTCCAAGATGCAACAACTGTCATAGGAGTGGACATACTAGGAGGAATTGTAATAATAATAATTTTACTGTTTCGAGAGACTAGCCATTGTCATCATCTATTAGTTCGTTTTATGTTTAATTGTATTTCCAATACACTTTCTTTATGTACTTGCGATATTGTTCTTGTTATTTTGAATGCTTCAATCACATATACTGTTATATTGAATGTTATTCATGTGATAAGTGTGTGGTCTACTGTCAGTCCTTACTCAAACAGTAAGATGTGAGTTGTTGGTTGCAGGTGTTGGTGATTTGCTGCAGATTGATGTCGTATTCCTTGAATGCGACATCACTACTTCTGGAATTTCGGTTGAGGAATTCCATCTGAGGCAGCCCCTTTGTCGGAATTCAGTGGAAAAACAGCCTCATTTTTTCGGAATTTCTGATGTTTGTTGTATCAAATAATCAAGAGCTGATTGATTTTTCAATGTCAAAGCTATGCTAGCTATTGTGAAATGCACTTTTTAAAAAATTTGTTTAATTTAACTTTGTCATATCAGTATCAAATTTCAGTTGCTACTTGGGGCCCATAACTTTCCAAAATGCTTAAAGATCAAACAGGAGGAGGAAAGTTGTTTCCTTGCTTTTTTTTTCCTGTTCTCTTGTTGAGTACTTTTCCACCAATCATCTATGAGACTAACTTCTATGTATGCACCGTTTGAAAAAGATTTAAAATGCATTTTCAGGGCAAATTATCAAATGGGGAAGTTACCTGACCAGGGATGCTGTTAAGAGCTTCGAAATCCTGCAATGGGAGGCCCCAATCAAATACCTTTATGTTTTCCTCAATCCTGTCAGCATTCGATGATTTGGGGATGGCACTGGTCCCTCTTTGTATAGCCCACCTTAGAAGCACATGTGCTGGACTTTTGTTTAGCTTATGTGCCACCTTCTCCACAACAGGATGACAGACAAGATTTCGCTATTGTGAACCCAATGGTGAATAAGCCTAGAAAGTAGTCTTAATATTAGTAGATCTATTGGATTGAGATTTGAGATAAGCAGTTTATTCTAAATCCTTGTGTTGCAATGTTACAATGAAGTGCACCAGAGCCTGGTGCCCAACCATGGCATAGAGGAATAGATTTAGCATGAATGCATTCGGACACAAGCAAGTCTTCCATGAATTTCTTATGTAGACACATCTTCATAATGTACCTAAAAGCCTAACAAAAGAGGAAGACTAACTATTATTCTGTTAACCAGAGAGAGACATTAGGTTGGCGGTACATGAACATGACCAACTCGACAAGAATTTTGCAGTCATTACAAAAACCAATGCTTACAATTTTCTATTCACTTTTAATTATAAAAAGAATTAGGATTGTGACTAAACCTTTTCGTTTAGCTAATACAGTAATGCACACAACCAAGAAAGATCAAGTAGAACAAAAGAACAAATTTAGTGATCTTACAGTGACGTGGATCCCATGCTTCTTGCGGGCCGCGAGCATTTTTTCATTCCTCCAACCAAGGTGCATCTCCATCTGGTCTCGGGACAAAAATTTGAAATCTCATCTCACCATGCTTAGATGAAAATCCACACACACACAAACAAAGAACAATTTTTTTACTTCCTAGTATGTTTCCTCAACCTCTACAACACTCACTTGGCATACAGAAGGCATTATCATAGCAAATCCAAGTAGCTTATTGAGCTTCTTCACTGTGTAATTACAGATTCCTATATCTCTGACAAGCTTATTGTGCACAAGATTCTCCATTTCCCTCTAAACTCCTTCCATGTCCCAATCCAAAACATCTCCATCTTTGGGTGGCATAATTGCTCCATCTTTTAGGGAAATGGCCAGTGGATCTTTAGCAGAATTTCAAGTCGTTTAGGTCATATATCTATATATTACCTTTAACTAAAAAGTGCAATTATGAATCCATGGATTACCAGGTAAAGATCAAGGTAGTCAAGCTGCAGCTCTCGAAGTGTATTCTACAATGTAGGTCTAACTTTTTTAGGAGATAATTCTGTGCACCTACAACAAACATCAAGAGCATGATAATGTTTCTACTCCATTATGCAACTCACCCTAGATCAAGCACGAACATTATGGTAAAAGCGGGTGATCAAGCATACCATAACTTAGATGTGACAAATCCAGAGGGCATGTTGTAACTGAATATAATGCACAGGCCGGTATATATGGGATTAAATCATCTGTTCAACAAAGGGGTAGAAGTTCAAATGTTTACAGTGTCAATTTAACGGAGAGATCATGCACGTGCCAAAAATGAAGTATATACGGTATTCCTTATTCACATGGGTTTGCGGCATGTCGTCACAGAGGTTGGAACCCAATTGACTTTGTTTTGGAGTTCTATACTAGAAGGAATTATGAGTTGACGTATGAGGGTCAGTTTTTTCCTGTGGCGCGCGGATGAACAATATTGAAGGTCTTCTAATTTTGCACTTGCACCAGTGGAAGAAATTATGCGAAATGAAGTTTCTGGCCATCCGCGAATATCGAGGATACCTTGTGATATGGATTATCGGACGACCAACTCTCCTCCAAGATGCAACAACTGTCATATGAGTGGACATACTAGGAGGAATTGTAATAATAATAATTTTACTGTTTTGAGAGACTAGCCATTGTCATCATCTATTAGTTCGTTTTATGTTTAATTGTATTTTCAATACACTTTCTCTATGTACTTGCAATATTGTTCTTGTTATTTTGAATGCTTCAATCACATATACTGTTATATTGAATGTTATTCATGTGATAAGTGCGTGGTCTACTGTCAGTCCTTATTCAAATAGTAGGATGTGAGTTGCAGGTTGGTTACAGGTGTTGGTGATTTGCTGTAGATTGAGGTCGCATTCCAGGAATGGACCTACATTAAGGTCGCATTCCATGAATGCGACCTCAAGATTGGCGAATAAAAAAAAAAATTGTAGAGGTCGCATTCCATATTTTACTAGGTCGCATTCCTCACTACTTCTGAAATTCCGTCTAAGGCAGCCCTTTTGCTGGAATTCAGTGGAAAAATAGCCACATCTTCCAGAATTTTTGGTGTTTGTTGTATCAAACAATCAAGAGTTGATTGATTCTTCAATGTCAAAGCTATGCTAGCTATTGTGAAATGCACTTTTTAAAAAATTTGTTTAATTTAACTTTGTCATATCAGTATCAAATTTCAGTTGCTACTCGGGGCCCATAACTTTCCAAAATGCTTAAAGATCAAACAGGAGGAGGAAAGTTGTTTCCTTGCTTTCTTTTTCCTGTTCTCTTGTTGAGTACTTTTCCACCAATCATCTATGAGACTAACTCCTATGTATGCACCGTTGAAAAAGCTTTAAAATGCATTTTCAGGGCAAATTATCAAATGGGGAAGTTACCTGATCAAGGATGCTGTTAAAAGCTTCGAAATCCTACAATGGGAGGTCACAATCAAATACCTTTATGTTTTCCTCAATCCTGTCAGCATTCGTTGATTTGGGGATGGCATTGGTCCCTCTTTGTATAGCCCACCTCCGAAGCACGTGTGCTGGACTTTTGTTTAGCTTATGTGCCACCTTCTCCACAACAGGATGATGGACAAGATTTCACTGTTGTGAACCTAACAGTGAATAAGCCTAGAAAGTAATCTTAAGATTAGTAGATCTATTGGATTGAGATTTGAGATAAGCAGTTTATTCTAAATCCTTGTGTTGCAATGTTACAATGAAGTGCACCAAAGCCTGGTGCCCAACCATGGCATATGGGAATAGATTTAGCATGAATGCATTCAGACACAAGCAAGTCTTTCATGAATTTCTTATGTAGACACATCTTCATAATGGACCTAAAAGCTTAACAAAAGAGGAAGACTAACTATTATTCTGTTAACCAGAGAGAGACATTAGGTTGGCGGTACATGAACATGACCAACTCGACAAGAATTTTGCAACCATTACAAAAACCAATGCTTACAATTTTCTATTCACTTTTAACTATAAAAAGAATTAGGATTGTGACTAAACCTTTTCGTTTAGCTAATACAGTAATGCACACAACCAAGAAAGATCAAGTAGAACAAAAGAACAAATTTAGTGATCTTACAGTGACGTGGATCCCATGCTTCTTGCGGGCCGTGAGCATTTTTTCATTCCTCCAACCAGGGTGCATCTCCATCTGGTCTCGGGACAAAAATTTGAAATCTCATCTCACCATGCTTAGATGAAAATCCACACACACACACACACACAAAGAACAATTCTTTTACTTCCTAGTATGCTTCCTCAACCTCTACAACACTCACTTGGCATACAGAAGGCATTATTCGAGCAAATCCAAGTAGCTTATTGAGTTTCTTCACTGTGTAATTACAGATTCCTATATCTCTGACAAGCTTATTGTGCACAAGATTCTCCATTTCCCTCCAAACTCCTTCCATGTCCCAATCCAAAACATCTCCCTCTTTCAGTGGCCTAATTGCTCCATCTTTTAGGGAAATGGCCAGTGGATCTTTAGCAGAATTTCAAGTAGTTTAGGTCATATATTTGTGTATTACCTTTAACTAAAAAGAGCAATTATGAATCCATGGATTACCAGGTAAAGATCAAGGTAGTCAAGCTGCAGCTCTCGAAGTGTATTCTACAATGTAGGTCTAACTCTTTCAGGTGATAATTCTGTGCACCTACAACCAACGTCAAGAGCATGATAATGTTTCTACTCCATTATCCAACTCACCCTAGATCAAGCACAAACATCATGGTAAAGGCGGGTGATCAAGCATACCATAACTTAGATGTGACAAATCCAGGTTTCCTCTCAACACCTGCATGGTAAGCTCTCTTGATTGCACGCCCTACCTAAAAGAAAAAATGAACTGATCACCCAATCGATAAATTCAATATCCTGATATAATTTTCCTAAACCACATACCACAAAATAAAACTTCAAAAGCTGTCCTCCTGATATTTGTGGATTAAGCTGCCACCCGAGTCCTCACAAGAATAATTTTAAAATTCTTATAGGTTTTGCCTTAATTTTTGGAGTTCTTTTTCTCGCGGTGTTGACTTATACGGGCTTATCTGCATTTGGTGGCTACATATGTTAACATTCTAAATCTCATGTATGAACGATCTATCCCTCGTGTTTGGCGGTGGCAAAAGCACCCAAATGTTAGAACTGCTATACCAGTTCCACATGGTTCATTTCTTGGACCAACAAAGAGAAACTCAAACTGCTAGCTTATATAGTAGAACTCATTAATCTTGGCTCATTATGTTTGACAAAAGTGATGATGAGGTAAATCTCCAATAGATATTGAAGCAGAAAAACACTTTGGCCTGTTTCCCGAAGCAAATTTCTAAAATTACAGAAGAGATGCCTGTTCTTGCACTTCATACTCCCAAGCAGTATCGACATGCCTGTAACCATCCTGCAGACACCAAAGTTGACAAAATAACAGTTCCAAGAATATGTCAGCGATGAATTTCCAATGTAACCACTAACCACATCCTTTCTGAAACAAAATTATGATCATGGTTGGTTCGAGTAGGTGTAAGTTACGCCCCCCCCCCCCCCCCCCCAACCCCCAGCAACCAAAAAAAAAAAAAAAAAAACCTCTGGAATGTTACTTGAACAGATAGCACCCCAGCAACTAGGACTAGCACCTGCCTCGCAACTACTCTATTCACTTTTAGTCATGCAACTCTGATTTCTTACAATTCCACAAGGATTAAGAAAATTGAAAGATGAACTCCGTTCCCCATATCAGAGAAGTATATGCTATGATCTAATATCATTTCTCTAGCAGGCTCCCCCAAAAAAAAGGAGGACTCTTTTCCCCACCACGTACGAGACTACTCAAGGATTAATTGCATCCCCTTTATTATATAGGTCATTTCCAAATTGCACTGCTATGATATTATGGATCCAATATTAACCAACAAGAATAGCATGCGCAGCAGAACTAAATCGATCCCAGTTGAGTCCACAAGGAGCACGAAGAACTGAGTATAAATTCAATTATGTCTAATACCAAAAAACCAGAATAAAGTAAATGAGAAAAGTACCTCAACAAGGGCAGTATATACAGAGTCTTCAGCTTGAGAACCAGATTTCCAAGTGCCAATGCCAACAGCAGGAATGGTACGTCCACTCAATAGCATAAAAGATTTCACGGTTTCCCCCTCGTGTGTGAAAGTTGCCTGAGCCATTTCTCTCTTCAGTCTTCTCTTCTCTTCCACACAGTTACAAAGAACAAATCTTTCCCACAAACAAGAAAGATAGGAATCCAAGAAGATGGAAGCGCAGCAGAGTATAAAGAGAAGGTGCAATTGCATGCAATGTGGAACTGCAAACCGAACAAGAACACGTCATGCTGCATGTCTGACCCGTTCCAGAAAGAGCCACCTTTCCCTCTCCATTCTGCAACCGTGTCCCACATCCTTCTCGACTCTCATTCTGCAGCCTTGACACGTTCGCCATTCTCCTGCAAGTCTAGAACTTGAAGGAATCCCTTTGTCACCCGAAATGAAAAACATACGTCGGCCAAGAACTCAGACCAGCCCAGTTTTCTAAGTTCTGGACTCCAATATCTTGGAAAACTAGGCCCAAAACCATTGTACAAAATCTAAATTTATATAAAAATATATTATAACAATAGCATTATCACATAGATTATTATTAAAAAAATTATTTTAAGACAATTAAAACTCCAAAAGATCTTGAACGGATTATTTTTATGTAAAAAGAAAAGAGGGGGGGCACACTTTGTTTCCTGTCATAAATGATGGTTCGGTACATCAAGGGATTCCTTTATTTTTAATAATTCCTTGCGATAATTATGAACATCCCACAAAGTGAAAATTATCTACTTCGATTTTTTTTTTTTTTTTGGGGCTGCGGGGAAGGGGCGGGGGGGGGTTGTAATAGAATCTCAATCCACCCATCGTTCCACAAGCAAAAAGGGGAAACATTGAGTTGACTGCTTTAGATTTTTATGTGGCCCATAGATACTGTCCATTTAGAGTAGAGAATAATAATAATAGTAATAGAGTGAAGATTTTTATTGGCTCCAAATCTCTCCTCACCAACCATCGGTTCATTGTCCATTGGCTTCAATGGTAATGAACCCACCAAAATCTAGCGCATTAGGTGAACTTCATTTGGTATAAGACCATGATGGAGTGTATTTGCTGAAAGGCCGCTGTCACTCCGTCAGTGATGGACTCGGAAGGGTAGACCTACAGGTCAAGGTCATGAAAAGGAAATACATCGTAGGTCTTACACCAAGCTCTCAATTCTATGATGGTATATCTACGGGTATGGCTGTGACCTTTCCATAGCTCTCGTCTCCATCCTCCCACTATTTTTATCTTGACATATATAAATAATGCAAATTGTAAAATATATATTATAAAATTAAAAATTAAACTCAAAATTTAATAAAAATAATATTTTATATAAATTCATCTTTTGTTAATGTGTCGTATCTAAGATATCTTTTCATGCCTTTGGTCAAGTCCTAAGGTGGATCACAATGAATGGAACTGACCTGCCCCTCTAAATCACTACTACTAACAACCACTTGGAAGTTACAAAATTATGATCCATTACATTTTGAAGATAGAGTCAATCGATCTTTCGGTGGCCAGTGTGGCAAGATTCTAAATTTATATCTCATTCGCTTGAGAAAGTAGCTCCAAAAACCAATTAATTATGGTTCACCATACCTGTGATGCACCAACAGCGACGTTTTGTAAAAGAATCACATCTACAACGGAAACAGCCAAAGCAAGGGGAAGGACAAGCTGCCCAAGAACGCCGGGGAAAAAACCACTGGCAAATGATGCAAAATTTTCCGGACGACGGTTAATTGCTAATCACCTGTAAAGCTATTTCCGATCTCCCGAGACAGTGCATTGCAGATAACAGCTCACAAAAATGGTTAAGAGGTGAAAAAGAACGGTTATGTATCCAAGAAACTAGCAGAAGATGAGGAAAAAAATTTATCAAACACTTGACAAAACGTTCTCAGACCAGAGACCCCACGGTTTCTTTTTTGAAACTTTGGTCCAAAACCTTCCAAAATGCACCCCAGCAAGGGCCAGAGCACAGTCGATTTCCCCTCTGTTACACTTTCGACTTTTTCACTTCCCAAAAAAGCACGCATAAAAAAGGAAGCAAGACTGAAAACAAGCAAAGAGCAACCAACCAACTCCGTTCCGCACATAGAGACACAACGCCTTCGAAAGGTCTTTCTTGCAGACCCACTTGTCGCACAAAAGCAAAACCTTCCCCTCATCATTTTAGACACATGCGTACGCAAATCATAAAGGTACTATTACACTGTGGTCACCTCACTAAAGAACTACAGTGGTTCCCTTCTTGATCTCAGGCTTCAAAGCTCCCAAGATTTCATTCCAAATTTTTGCTTAACCCTTCTAAGGACAGTTTTATTTGCTAGTTATTGCATGCTCCGTGAGTTTATTCAATGTTCTACTAATTAAAAATAAGTAGCAGTACTGCCACAAGCCAGGGAGCTTCTAGATGATAGTGTCCTTAAATTACAAATTTATTTAATTTCTGACTCTATATAAGCTTGAAGATGACAGGATCTCTATTAAATCACAAATTCAATTTCTAATTTTGTTAAGTCTACCTCCGCCAAGTAAATTTGCCTTTTATTTTTCTTGGTCGTGTATGTTAAGTGACGACAAATCTTACCATTTTTACAGCAATGCTAGTACATAACATTAATTAGCGGTATACAGATTGTAGAAAAGATACCAGACATTCATTGAACTCTTCAAAAGAAAGAGGCAAATTAAAATAAAAAAGAAACCCAAAACAAAGCTCTTCAGTCTTCGTCAAGATAGGGCCTACACGGCAGCTGATTTGCGAACTATGTACCGATAAGCAGCGACCTTCCTCTTTCGAGAGGCCGTATTGTCCACAGAGAGCACCATTTTTCCAGCCTCTCTTGAGGTAAATGAATTGTGAATTGCCTCTTCATTTGCAGCAATCTTTCTGGGTTTCTCCACTGCTAGTGCATAGCTGCCTTCGGCATTCGGTATAAACTCAGCACTGTATTCCAATTCCCAGCCTCCCACCACTATGTCCCATGATATTGTTGCACCAGCCTACGTTTTCCACGAAATCAGTGACAAAATTAGCAATTCTTGTAAAAAGGGCCTCTTGGAACACGACAACATGTGAACATTCATTGCATGAAAAAGAAAATGAAAGCGTGTAGCAGCCAAGACTTTCCTCTGGTACAAATTCGAAATAATTCAAACACTGGATTTCATGATTGGTCAAGCCATGATGGGGCATTCTTGGCCAGCTTACAAAATTATTCGATGTTGCCTAATCCCTTTATTGGTTGCTGGGTGGGGGTGGTGGTGGGGGTGTGGGACGGGGACAAGGGGAAAGAAAAGAGGCACTTTTACGAAAAATAATATCATTTATTTTATTTTGTTTAGTATGGAAAGGAGTGAAAGGAGGGAAAGAAGAAAAAAAATATCATTTATTTTATTAAAAATAAAATTATTATTATCATTATTACTCTTATCTTCTTTTCTTTTTCTCAATTCTTTCAAATCAGAAAGAAAAACAAAATACTGATTCAGAAAGAGAACACTTACTTTCCTTCTACTCCTGCATCATATCCAACTAAAATGAAATAAATATATTGTTTATTTTTATATTTACTACTTTACTTTATTTATTTTCACAAAACAGTTATGTTAAATATACCATAAAACATATAGTTAATTAATTAAGCAAAAGCACAGAATGCCGAATTACCTCGATGCCTTCAATCTGAATGTTGACTTTCTCTCCTCCTTTGACAGTGAACTCCGACGCTGGCTTTGGTGGGCCGCCGTGCACATCGCTTGGTCGACTGAGTCCACCGTACTGAACGGGGACATCCTCAGGCCTCACAAACCTGGCCAGAGGATTAAATTGCAGTTCAGAAGATATTGGAAGACAAACTTTCAAGAGAACCAGAAACAGCCAAACAGAGCAATTAGCCTAAAGAAGGCATTTTGAAATTTGAAACCAAAACAGTTTGGAAGCGGAAAGCTATCACATGGCACAATTTTAAGCCCCACAAATAGAAACTTAGGTAGAGATACAGAACAGAAGACATTGGTTATCTCATGTAAGGAGTATTAAATGAAAGTTTTTGCAGAGTGCAGTAAGGACAAGAAACAGTTAACTTAATGAGACGTGTGGGAACAGAAGAAGATAGTAAAAAAGATTCATCGAAGATCCTCACTTGTAAAGTGTCTCGGCAACATTTCCTTCCTTTGAGATCACAAACTTGCTCTTGGTTCTTTGAGTCAGAAATGGACTAATCATCGAATACAGCACACTGAAGTACCAAGGAACATTGATAAAAATCTGGTATAACAGCAGGAAAAAGGGAGAAATTTTAGTATGCTAGCTAACATTGTTGAAATAAGAAGGAAAAAAGCAGTGACATTTGGAAATTTGAATACCTTCCTAGCAACCAACTCGGGATAATTATCTTGGAAAAGGGATAAAATGTGGTTAGAGGCCACTCGAAGCTCCCTTTTGGGCATGTCTTTGAGATCAGTGACTTGGATTATGGAATTTACACCCCCAGGCTTGAAATGTAGAAGTTGAATGCCTCTTTCAAGAACCTGAACTCTCCATCTCAGGAATTTCTGGAGCTTCTCTTCATCTCCAAAGATCCTTTCGTACATGTCCTTATCTTTGAACACCCCATATGCATTATAACAAACCGGGTGCCCCTCCCGATCGTAGCCGTGCATGTAGGCCACAACGCCTTCAAGCTCTTTAAAACCCAAATCTTCCTCCAAGATTTTGTCAGCTTCAAAGTCTTTCCTCCAAGATAAACACTTGAGCAACATGTGAAAAGCATCTGCAACTCTGAAGTCTCTGGCACGCAAGAATTTCAAGAGAACCACATCGCCCCTCTCATCGCCTCCCAATAGCGGAATGCCCCACATGGAATCAGGCCCATGAGCCGCCATAAGCTTGTCTTTGAGCTCTTGAAGTGCCTTCTTCTCCGACGACTTCAGATGAGAAACAAAGTAAGTGTCTTCCTTGAAAGAGGGCGTGCGCAATGTCGCAGCTTCCATCAAAGAAGTGACAAAGCTTTTCTTCAAAGGCTGTGGTTTGGGAGAATACTCTGGTGTTGAGTCTTGGTGGTGATGAAGAGGTTGCTGCACGGACAGGGGTGATGAAGCTTCCATCATAGAAAGCAAAATCTAAGAGGCAAATGCAGTGATTGTAGTAGGGGAAAAAGGCTGATTTTTCAATACGTAGCTGTCCGTGTGTATTGAAAATTTTTGGAAGGCAAAGAGAAAAGAAAAGAAGGGCTTTTGATGACTCTCCGAAGGATGATGGATGAAGTGATGGTGCAATGTACAGAGTAGAAGAGAAAGGGGCCAAAGGGGTGAAGTAAGAACAGAGGTAACAGCCGAGAGAGAGAGAGAGAGAGAGAGACAGAAAGGACAAGGGATGAAAGAGAAAGCAGAGAGAGGGATGAGAGGTAGGGAGTATAAATTATTGTGCGTGAGGTGACAAGATTAGTGTGAGTCGAGCCGCGGTGCGCTTTCAAGTTTAAATGTGAACTTTCAAAGGAGCTTTCTTTAATAGAGGCAGAGCACAAACTGGACTTTCTTGACTTTGGGGGCTTTGGTCTGTTTTTCCCACAATTGTTTTTAACTCACTTTTACCATCTAACTTTGAGTTATTTCCAGCTTAGTGCAATTCCTAATTACCATGGGGCACATGTCTAGCATATAAGTCGTTTTAGATTTATACACAAATACTCTTTTCGTCTCAAAATATAAGTTATTTGACTTAATTTCACACATATTAAGATTTTTAAAATCAATACGACTTTATATTTTTTCTTCCTAAAACATCCCTATTTAAATGTCTTGGAAACCAGAGAAGAGATGAGAGAGAATGAGAGGGAAAGAGAATAATAAATAAGGACAAAAATATAAAAGCAGCTTCAAAACCTTCTTGAAAAGTCCCCAACGATTTATAATTTGAGACAACAAAAATAGCTTCAAACGACTTATTTTATGGGATGGAGGGAGTATTAAAAGTCTTAAATTTTATATAATTTTAAAATTAAAATTTTAAAAATATCTTTAATTAAATATTTATCTATTTTACTAATTAGAAAGAATTGGATCATAATTAATAAAAAGAGACAAATTATAAAGAGCAATAGAGTTAGAAAAAAAGTAATAAATGTTTATAAAACTTTATAAAATGACTTATATTGTAAAAAAATTTTAGGGCTAAAATTATTTATATTGTGAAACGAAAATAATAAATCTTTTTATACTGTAATTTTGATTTCAAACTTTTGTAGGACATTTTGAGTTTAAATCTTATCTGCACTATGAGTCTGTCGTATATTTTATAATTTTATTTAAAATATGCATTTATCGTACAGTATTTACATAGTATGACTTATTATTATGTATAATTTTTAGACTATTATATGAATTTTCTTATAAAAAAATCTCACATTATATATAAATACTCTTTTCTCGTTATTTTTTATAATAAGTTGTGAAAATTGAATAAATTTTTTATATAAAGTAATTGAATAAAGTGAAAATTGATGGTCGGATAAGAAATTGGGCAAATTAATCAAAATTAAATATAATTTGAAGTAAAATTTAAAGGCAAAAATGGAAAGCTTTGTGAATTTAGCAATAGTGGAACATTAATTTTAACCGCTCCTCGCACTTTTTTTCTTTCCCCTTTGGGCGCAATTTCTATCGATTCCTCCTTCCGACACTCACTTTGGCAATTATTGACTTGTATTGTCGTGCTGCGTATATGGTCATTTTTTCCCCTCCTTTTTGTTTAATAATGCATCCCCACTTTATGTCAAATGCTTCTATAGCATTTTTAATTTAATTGGTCGAATTATTATATTTCATTCAAAGTTCAATTTTTTTTTAAAATAAGAATTTATTGTTACTCTTTCCATCCCATAATATAAGTCGTTAGAGATTATTTTTGTTGTCTCAAATTATAAGTCATTGGGACTTTTTAAGAAAGTTTTAAAATTATTTTTATATTTTTATCCTTATTTATTATTCTCTTTTTCTTTATTTCTCTCTCCTATCTTCTCTTATTTTCAAGACATGTTCTCTTTTTCTTTCTTTCCCTCTCTTATCTTCTCTTATTTCAAAGACATTTAAATAAAGATGTTTTAGGAAAAAAAATATAAAGTTATCTTATTTTTAAAAATTTTAATATGTGTTAAATTAAGTCAAACAATTTATATTATGAAACGGGAAGAATATGAACTATTGAGATAATTTGACTCCTATCCTTTAGTAGTAGCTCATTCCTATTTTTTCTTAACCCCTCGCCGCCCCACCCCACCACCAAAAAAAAAAAACAACCTAGAATGAAAACCAAACAGTTAATCTCTATTCTTCTATAGATTTCCTTTTTTTTTTTTTTTTGTCCCAATTGCCAAAGGGATTGGGATTATATTACTCAGGACCCATGTTGCAAGGGAGAGACCGCATTAGTACGATTTCTTTCATTTCACTAATTAATCTATGCTAGAACAAGAAATAAAAAACTACCACAAGATACAGAGAATGCATTTGCCAGGAGACCAAATGTAGCAAGAATACCATAGTAGGTAATTCTATACCAATTCATTTCGGTAATCAAGGTTAGATCAACAATCCTGCTACTGGGTTTACTACTTTTACTATGAACAAAGATGCTAAAGAAAACAAAAAGAAACTGAAACCACCGTAAAATGCCCAAGAACAGGACGGATTTCCACATACTAGTTCATAACCTACAATTTTGATCTGAAATCAATGGTGTGTAACTCCTGTTTGATAGAAATTCAAACTCTTCTTGCCTTCTGCTACTAGTTCTTGAACAGTTGGATCATGCATTAGATTCTCCTGCTTTGTAGCCCATTCAATTGCAATGAGCACATCTGACTGAGCCAGCGCCTGATCGTCTGGGACATGCATTGCAATGTAGCAGAGGAGGATTAGTGAGGGAATTTGAACCATTTGTTCGCCAAAGTATACCTGAGGAAGCAGGTGCTTGGTTCCTCCAGCTTCAATTATGGCTTTGCAGTGATTTACATGGAGGAAATTGTCTGTACAAGTAAACTTGGTCAGTGCGATTACTGCCTCTCTAATGATCTCAGGTTCCCTATCGTCGAGAAGCCGTACTAAGGGGCCTATAATTCTTGTCTCCGTTGCTCGGAAGGTCCTAGCCAAGTTTCCAATTGCTCTAATGCTGGGAATGAGTAGGTCTGGATCTTCTTTGTTAATAATTTTCAAGAACTGGTCCACGACTGCTCGAGCAGCGGGTGCTGTTGGTTTGAAAGCAGAGCGCCTTAAACCTGCATTTTCTTCAGCTACAGCTGTGATTTCCATCAATGCCATTGCTGAATTAAATTGAACTTCTTCCGGGCCTTTCTCTAACAGAACTGCAAAGCATAAAAGTGCTCTTGATTCAGTGATACTTCGACATATGGTAAGATTTCCCGTACAGAGATGCCACAGGGCTCTGGCTGCCATTGCCTTCATTTGTGCCTTAGTAGCAGGATCTTCAAACTCCCTCCCCTTAATGCTAGATCCTACTAAGGTCGCGTGGTGGCGTTGGGGATTCTGGAGTTGATGATGCTGTTGCTGGTTATACATGGGATTGGTCGCAGAAGTGTTTGCATGAGACTGCTGGGTATTTGGAAATGCAGATGATTTCTTAGCAATAGTGTCGGCAATCACATTGCTCATGTGGCTTGTCTTTTCCTGACCCATCGGATGAGATATTGTACTTCTAACCCGATCATCATCGTTAGTCATGCTGTTGTTGTTGGAATTGGAATTAGCCATTACAACCGTGTGAATTGACATGGTCTGCTTGCTGGCAATGGCATACTTGCTGTGCTCCTGGATAGTCTCGAAAGCCAGATGACTCACTAGTAAGCGAATAATATTATTCTGGGCAAAGTGATCTTGACAACTTGGGTAATTGCAAGCCAATTCGGAGATAGCCCAAGCAACTACAACCTGAACCTTCATGTGACCATCTTTGAGGATTTTTGCAAACACCGAGCAAACCCCTGCATTCACAATGTTTTCGACGCTTTCAGGGTCGCGTCCAAGAAGTCCAATAGCCCTTGCTGCATTTTCCTGACCCTCCATTCGACCTTCTTTGGCCAACTTCAACAATGGTGAAACCCCACCTTCCTCTATAATTAACTTCACATATCTATCATTATCCCGAGCCAACGAAACAAGAGAAGCCGCTGCATCCGAACGTTCTTCTATGGAACCCGAACACAAAATAGCTATCTGCTCCCATATCAGGCACAGAATTGGCTCATTTGCGGCAATTGGAGGAAGCCCAAGATATTCGTCATCACGTTCTTCAGCTGGGGCGGACACGCGAAGGAGCCAACACACATCACCGATGGAATTCTCAAGCTGTTGAGAGATTTTTCTAAAAGCTGCAGCAGGGATGATGGTGAACACACGTCTAAACCCATTTGCCTTGCATTTGAATATAAGGGTGAGGGCTTTGTCAAGAACCTGCTCCGTCTCATAAATGATACGGCGTGTGGGACGCTCATACAAGTCGTTACTAGCTCTGGCAGCCTGCCGTAGAAGGCCTCCGAGCTTATCTGTCTTGACTTTGATTTCCAGACATTCTTGCCTGAAAGAACTGGCTTCATCGGCTGACTTCTTGATTTGGTCTGCCAATTGTATTGGTTTTGACAGTATCTGTTTCACTATGTCCGCCATCACCGCAGCGGACCATTGTTCTCAAAAACAATAACAAAAACTCAGGATTTTCTCATTCACAAGATACCAATAACGAAACTTCCAATGACAATAGCCTTGGTAACGTTGCAAGATCAAATGAAACAATCAATTTTATGTCAATTTCCCTTTCTTCCTTGATAGATGACTCGGTTAAACCGCCATGCAAGGGAAGAAGGTGGTGGAGGCGGCGGCGGCGGTGGTGGTAGTGGTGAATCAAGATTATTGTGGAGGGCCACAGGGACCGGTAAGACGCAAATGTCTCATGGGTTGGTTTTCTTGCACAAATATTTTGCTCCCACCATTTTGGGGTCTCTTAGTTTTCTCCGAAGAAAAGTTCATAGGACAGTTACAAGCTTAATTGTAGGAAGCGCATTGGTTCGACAGTTACGATACTGATAGCAGTGAGAGAGAGAGTGTGAAGCTGAAGGAGGGGCAGCTCCTGGCCTCATGGAGAAGCAGAGGAGGAGAATCGTCATGGGAGAGCTTCTGTTAGTCCTCTGTCGTTTCATCTGGGGTTTTTTGCCGTTTTGGATGCTCCGAAGGCTATTTATTTTCATTTTTTATGGTAATTAAGGGGTTAAATTTATACCCATGCCTTGAATTTAATTTAATATATGTGTAAAATTTTTTGTTAGACTCTTTTTATATTTGACTGTTTTATTTTATATATTTCTTTATATTTACATTTTTTTCTTTTTTTTTCTAATTTCAATTAAATAATGCTCAATTAGAAAATTTTTATCAATAGTGAAATTCTTCTAATCACAAAAAAATAATAATAATAAAAAGTAATAATGATGCATAAATATCCGCAAATTAATCTATATTTTTAAAAAAATTGAACTCAAACTCAAATGAAACATCATTCAAAGCTCTATAAATTAAATAAACTCAATCTTTTACGTTGCATCTTTTCCCCATCTCCCTCCCTCCTTACTCTTTGTATTCCTCCCTCCCCTTTTAAAAGAAATTTAAAAAAAAAATAAACTTGATCTTTGTTTGATTAAAGTTTTAAAATATTTTACTCTTAAAAATTTTCAATTAAGTAATTCTACATATTATTTTCAATTTATATATATATATATATATATATATATATATAATTGAAGTTGAGCTTAGGAAAAATAGGAATTTGAAACCTTAAAAAAAATAATAAATGCAGAAAAAGTCAATCAGCAATGAAGAAGTTGCCTTTGACAAATTGCCGTATCTAAGGATTTTTTGTAATTATCAAAATCATCAGGGGTTGATATGCAATTATATAATCACAAAATTAAAAAAAAAAATCAGGCCTGAAATTTCCAGTTTCAAATCCTCTGCTCTGCAGACTACTGTGACCACCGTACACAGAGTCAAGCGATTTTACAGAAGCGGGACCCATCTCCTGTCTTACACGCTTCCCCTGATTTTGAATTATCAGAATCAGGGGTTCATTTTTGCTTCTTTTTTTTTTTAAGTTATATCCTCTCCACTATATAAATATAAATAAATAAATACTCCCTCCGTCCCACTAAAATTGACATTAATTAACTTGACACGATATTTTATATAAAAATAAAAATAAAAATATAATAATATAATATAATAAAAATAATAAATATATGAGTCTCACAATACTTTATGTCAAATCTAAATATATAAAAATAATATATGCGGGTATATTGATTATTTTATAATAAATTATATAATAAAAGTTTTCAAATTTTTTGAGATAACCCAAAATTGTAAATAGGTCAATTTTGTTAGGACGTATGGAGTATAATATAATATATTATGAATATATAATATTTATTAAAAAATAAAATTTATTTAAAATAATATTATTTTAAATTAAAAAGAATCTATATCCAAATTTAAAAATTATTAAATTTGTTTGAAATGGATTGTCAAGTTATTAACTTCACTACTTTTTTTTTTCTCCATTCCATTTTTTTTCTATTTATATAGGAAATGAATATATATCGGGAGATCGTCAACCTTTTTTTAAAAAAATAATTTAGCCAAAGGTATTTTTCATTAGTTCAAGACTATTTTGTTTTAAATCAAAATATAACATTTGAAAAATAATTTTTTTTAAAAAAAATACATTTCTCAATATTTTAATATGTATATTTATATCTCATGTTACTAATGAGATATAGCTGTAAATTATATTGACATACTCTTGTATTTATTTTGAATAATACCTTATTATAAACCAGCAAAGTCAAAAAATAAATTTATATTTTTTTATATTTATTTTAAATAATACTTTATTACACCGTCAATAATCGAATTCGTAACTTTAAGGATTACCATATAGAAACTCGACTTTGTTACGCTTCTTATGTTTGATTGGGGATATGGTGTGTGGATTACTTCCATGGTTCCACTTAAGCTTTGGATAGTAATAAATAATAGAAATAGTACCTTGTATTACTCGACAAAGGATAACATTGCCCGTGAGAACTATGGGATTCGAGTATTCCCTTAATTATTAAACTCAAAGGTAGCTTCAACCTATGCTATAATATATAGTATATTTTTTTTAATAGAATCTATAGTATATTTTTTTAATAAATTATTTAGAACAATGAATAATTTAAGAGATAAAGTGGATCGAGGTTTTAAATTCCTAGTGCAAAAGCCAGATTTTAAGCTAATTTTTAATTATCTAAATATAGATCTTGCAACCTTGCAATAATTTTACGGGTTAAATACAAAAACCCTCTTATACCCTTACTCAAATGACAATTAACTACCTATTAATAACAAAATTCGTAATTTTAATAGAAATTTATTATGAATTTTATTTATTGGATCTGAAAATATATTGTATGGATCTGAACTATTTGATCCAATAAGTGGAACTCGTAAAAAATTTTCATTAAATTTATGAATTTTACTGTTAATAAGTACTTGATTGTCGAAATTGAAACTTAAAGTACCTAACTGTCATTTGAACAAAAATACTAGGAAATTTTTATATTTAACCCTAATTTTACTCGCACCTAACCACTGAATTTGGCGAGCTTGGAACGTGAACTTTTTCATATTCTAACAATTTTTTGACACATACTATAATATTTTAAGTATATCAAATGTATAAGATGTTATTAAAATACAATTATATATAAGATAATATAATATTATATAGAATTTGAAATATTAGTATATAATTAATTTTACTATTATTTTTTTGTATATTCCAATTTCATATGATTGGAATGAGAAATTTGAATAATAAATAATGATGGACCTACGAACTTATTTATTGTCAACTTGAATATCCATTTTGATTTAATAAAAACGACAATCAAATAAATAATTATAAACGCTGACATACTCGTACTCATAATCACATTATCAAACTGGCCAACATGAGATATGACATTTTCCAACCATTCTTACCCCAAACCTGATTTTGGCTACTAAATCTGACCAGAATTTTATTGAAAACTTAACCACGAATGGGTGCACAAATTAAAACCAGATCTTATCCAAAAGAATTTTGTAAGCCACCATCATGAAATGCATTGGATAACTCGAGGAGTTATACTAATTACTACAAAGAAGGGACCCTCGGCATATCTTTTGACTTTTGTTCACATTCTTGGTTACTTTTGAATTATTTGTGCCAAAACTTCTTGTATCAAGTATGATGATGCACATTCACCATGCCTTAAAAGCTTGTAACAATGATGAGGTCTAAAATAATTAAACAAAACTTGCTCTAATTTCGATTGCTTTTATATAAAACACATACAAAAATGAGATGTTTAGGCTCAAACTCATTTTATTATTGCTCTCTTGATGCTAAAATGATACCTATCTAAGAAGGAATGTGTTTTTCTTATGTGTGTAGGATTTGATTGTGCATCTTCAACGTGTGCAAACTAAATCATGCATCGAATATTTGATTTTTTTTAGACTGATTTAGTTTGTTACTTTCTCTGTTACTTTTTATTTGTTTTATTATAGTTAAAATTTTTATTTTAATTTATCTGTCTCATTAACAAATCAAAAATATATTAATTATTATTTTTTTTAAAAATATCCCTCTTTAATCCATTGAATATAGTTAAACGAGAACTTCTCTTGAATGAACTAGTATTGTAAATTGAGCAAATTAAGCTATGTTGATAGCATTTGTAGTAGGAATATAAAAGTAAATTAATTATACTTACAATACTTAAAGTTTTGTAATTTGATTATTCTTTAAAATAAAGAGAGAAAGAAAAAGGGACTCTTTGAGGATAAAATAAGAAATGTTAATTAATTAAGTAATTTTTTTTTTTAACTTGTGTAATCGATTAAACAAAATAGATAAATAGGGACAGAATGAGTAATATATAACAACTTGTTATTTTACTTCTAAAACTTTGTTAGATTTAGGGGAGGCCGCGGTGGGATCCCTACCCATATTTTCTTAAAATTATTTGAAATTTATCTTTCATTATTAAAAACTATTTTGAAAGTCATAATATTGTTACTTAATATATATTTTATATATTTTATTTCTTTCAATCCCTATTCTAAATTCCCCGCTCTCCCTATAAATTTTGGACAGAGTATGCTTGAAATTTGAAAATGCATTACAAAAGCATATATTTGTTGAAATTTGAATCTCTGACTATTCCTCCTAAGATTATAAATCTCTATTTCAAACTTATAGTCATGTAAATTCAAGTTTAATTGTACTTAAACAAAATAAATTGACATGATGAACAATCTTCTCCCCATTTTGCCATACGTTTCCGTGGGTGTTTGAATCTCCCATTCTCATATACGATGATGTGTGAGTTATGGCGTGGCTACTCATTTCGCAAAGCGCAATGCTAAAACACTTGACATATCTTATAATTTACATTATTCGAGACTTAGAAATAAGTCTTGAAAGTATGGTTTTTTGGATTGGATCGGATCGGACTGATCAGTTAGACCGATTGGATAGTGAATCGGTTTTCAAATCGGTCCGGTCCATCCATTTGAGTCGAAATTTTTAAAAATCAACCTCTTTTGTTTTAATCGATTTGGACTAGTCAATCTAATTAGTGAATCAGTCGGTCTAACTAATTAAATCGATCTTTCTTTTTTCTCTCCCTAAATAAGATAATATATTCATTTAAATCGGTCTTCAAATCGGTCCGGTCCATCTATTTGAGTTGGAATTTTCAAAAATCAACCTCTTTTGTTTAAATCGATTTGGACTGATCGGTCTAATTAGTGAATCAGTCGGTCCAACCAATTAAACCGATCTTTCTTTTTTCTCTCCCTAAATAAGATAATATATTCATTTAAAAAAAAATAAGCTACACAAATAAAATAAATAGTCTATAACAATAGAAAAATATCATATTTTCTTCTAATTTTATTATTTATATATTTATTGACTTGAATTATATTATATTATTGATCAATTTTATTTTTAAAAATATTATATTTTTAATTTTTAAATAATAATATTATCGATTCAATTACAATTGAATCATTAAATCGTAAATTAATAAATTTTTTAATTCAATATCCGTCCCGATTCAGAAAACAATGCTCGAAAGTTAAGAATAATCCGGCAAAATCCGAGGTTTATTAAAAAGGGTGTCGAAGTAAGCACTAGCAGAACGCCTATCCCCGTGTCAATCTGCACCAGAATACCGGCAACTGCAACAGTCTCTGCGTGCGATTTGCGAGCACGGAGCACTGCTCTGCCTCTCTAACGACGCCGTGGAAACATCATTCCCAGCCTTCTTCCTGTAGAGATTAGTACTGCAAATTTTTTACTGTACTATTCTTCTGACATTAAATTTCCCATTGGAGATACACAATCTTTATTCTGTCAAAGGCTGTTTCTTTTTTGATTGACTCGTCCGTGAAAACATCCAATCCAGGTCTATGATAGAAGTCCCTACGCTTTCGTTTTTCTTTTCATTTTCTCTGACGGGGAAGAACACTCCATCCGTTAACGATTCACACAGATTCAATAGAGAATTGAGTATATCACAGCGTGAAATACTAGAAAAAATAATAATTTATAACCTGATAAGAATTGATCATAATTAATTATATTATTATTTTATAATTATATTTAAAAAGTCTATAAATACAGTATATATCAATAATCTAAAATTTAAAAAGATATTTTATTTTTGCACGCACTCCTAAAAATTTCGACATTTCTTGATATTTTAACTAGTCTTTTGTTTGGTTCACAAAAGAGGAGCCGGTGGGAGAAGAAAAGAAAAAGGTGAATTTTTTATTTTTATTAAAAAAAGTCAATTACTTATACTTTATTTTATTGGAATAAAAGAAATATTACTTTGATTTACGTCTTAATATGTCTAAATTTAAATAAATTATTTTTTTGATGTGCGTGTGAGCACTTTTCCTCTTAATTTTCTCTTCTTTCATCTTTCATTTTTAATTAAACGACGTAAATTACTTATTTATATTATCTTCTCGTTTTATTCCAATCAAATATACTATAAAGAGTCTGACATATATATATATATATATATATATATATATATATATATATATACACACACGAGTCTTAATATTTTGACTAAAAAGTCTACAAGCGTCAATTAGGGAGCCTGGGAATAAACCCCATGGCTGGCTATAACTCACCAATATTTGAATGGTTTCTTTTATGATTAAATTGCATAATTCTCTAAAATGTAGTTTTTCTTCAATAAAATGTGAGAAGAATAACTGTTAATATTAACTAACTAGGAACAAAACAGGATGAGGAAAATCCAGTGGGTCCCGCGGACCAAGCCCAATGCTTTTTTGCTCTGAATACTAACATTTGGATCCAAAAGCCTAATCCATAGTGCAAGAATTTGAAAAAGGCCCATAGCCCAAACGACACACGATTATTCTCAGACCCAAGCCCACCCAAACAAATTACTCGTAAAATATTATGCAAGAATTAAGATAATGTTATAAAATTAGGGTAGTGTTAGAATAAAATCTACACACTACACACTAAGAAAATTCTAACTATTATTTGCACAAGAATTTATCTTCAAACTTCTCTCTTTCTTTGTCTCACAATTCTTTCTCTAATATTTCTTTCACAAAATGATGGTGTATTACAAGCTTAGATAATAACTCTATTTATAGAGCTCTAATTAGTGGATTACATCATGCCATACATCATCTTTCACTAATCTTAATTAGTGGTGTCTCCACTAAATGGTAGACATCCATAAAAATCTTTTCTAATAATTCACATAAATCCATAATTAGTGGAGCCTCCACTAATTAATGGAGATTCCAATAATTCATAACACTCCCCCTTGGATGTCCATCCATACATAAAGAATATGTCTCGTTAAAACCTTACTAGATAAAAATCCAGTGGGAAAAAAAAATCTAGTGAAGGAAAAAGAGTACACTATTCTATATGTCTGTTTATTACGCCCCCTGATGAGATGATTCCTTTAAATCTTTAAACCGACGCATACCGATTTTATATCTCAACTTCTCAAATGTTGCAGTCGGTAAAGTCTTCGTGAAAATATCTGCGAGGTTATCACATGACCGAATTTGTAGCACATCAATTTCACATTTCTTCTGGAGTTCATGAGTAAAGAAGAATTTTGGTGAAATATGTTTTGTCCGATCTCCTTTAATATATCCTCCTCGTAATTGAGCTATGCAAGCTGCATTGTCTTCATAAAGAGGAGTTGGAATATCTTTGATTGATGATAATCCACAACTTTCTCGGATATAATGAATCATGGATCTTAACCATACACATTCTCAACTTGCTTCATGAATGACTATAATTTCAACATGATTTGAAGAAGTAGCTGCTATAGATTATTTCGTAGAACGCCATGATATAACAGTATTTCTACATGTAAATAGATAGCCCGTTTGAGAACGTGCTTTATGTGGATAAGATAAATAACCAGTATCTGCATAACCTATCAATGTTGGACTGGTTTTATTTAAATAAAATAATCCGAGATCAATTGTACCTTGGAGATATCAAAGGACTTGTTTAATTCCATTCTAATGTCGTCGTGTTGGTGAAGAACTAAATCTTGCTAATAAATTGACAGCAAAAGCAATATCAGGTCGTGTATTATTAGTAAGATACATCAATGCACCAATTGCACTGAGATATGGTACTTCAGGGCCAAGGAGTTCTTCATCATGTTCTTGAGGTCGGAAAGGACCGGACGATCATTGGAATACTCAATGGATGTGCTTTGTCCATGTCAAATCTTTTTAGAACTTTTGCTGTATATGTTGAATAAATGTTCTACTTGCCAAATGTTCAATTTGTAAACCAAGACAAAGTATACTTTTACGACCATCATTGATGTCGAATAATCAATTGTTTCTTGGAGCTCTTCAAGAGTTCCAATAAGATTAAAATCATCAACATATATAGCTAATATCACAAATTTAGAACCAGATTTCTTAATAAAAATGCATGAACATACCTGGTCATTTTAAATTTCGCTTTCAATCAATATTCACTAAGATAATTGAACCACATGCGCCCAGATAGCTTCAGGCCATGTAATGATTTCTGCAACTCGATGGAGTAATTTTCACAAGGATAATGTTTATATACTTCAGGCATATGAAATCTTTCAGGGATTTTCATGTAAACATCATTTTCTAAATTTCCATACAAGTAAGCAGTGACAACATCTAATAGGCGTATATCTATCTTTTCATGTACTGCCAAACTGATAAGATATCGAAGTGTAATAGCATCAACAACAGTAGAATAAGTTTCATCATAATCAATACCTGGTCTTTGTGAAAAACCTTGGGTTACTAATCGCGCTTTATATCGAACGATTTCACTATTTTCATTGCGCTTTCGCACAAATATCCATTTGTAGCCAACATGTTTTACACCTTCGGTGTTCGGACTCGCAGTCCGAAGACTTCACGTTTTGTCGCATGCATTTAACTCCGATTGAATCGCATCTTTCCATTGCAGCCAATCTTTTCTATGCCGACATTCATCAATCGATATTGGTTCAGGATCATCATTATCCTGTGTAACATCAAGAGATATATTGTATGCAAATATATTATCAATAACAGCTTTCTATCCGATTCCAACTTCTACCTGAAGTGGTATAATTGATAGAAATTTCAAGTGTTACTTTCATCAACTTCCGGTTCTTTGTCATCGTTCTCTCTTGGTTTTTATCATTCTTTTCTTCAATATGATCTTCTCGGATCATTTAATCCTCTTTTCTTTCGAGGATTTTTATCTTTAGAACCAAGAGGTCGGCCACGCTTCCGCGTGTTTTTGACTCAACAGACTATAGGTATAATATTTTGTTCTCACTGGAACTTCAATTCGAATAGGAGCATTTATAGTCGGAATATGCGATTTTGTAACTCTTCCGGAGTCAACAAAAGCTGCTCGGCATTTGATTTGCAATGTTTTGCAAATGAATTATCTTTTGAACTTCAAGTTCACATGCGCTTGTACGCGGATCAAGATAATTTAATGATGTTGTCCAAGCAAGATCCTTTTTATGTCGTTTTGGTTCTCCCCTAATTTAGGGAATAATGATTCATCAAAATGACAATCAGCAAATCTTGTCGTGAATACATCTCCGTCGTGGGTTCAACATACCCGATAATAGAGGGAGAATCATATCCAACGTATATCCCCTTTCTTCTTTGAGGACCCATCTTTGTACGTTGGTTTGGTACAATTGGAATATATACAGCACACAAAAAATTCTTAAATGAGCAATATTTGGTTCTGACCCAAAAGCCAATTGCAAAGGAGAGAATTTATGATAACTAGCTGGTCTTATATGTACAAGTGTTGCAGCATGTAGAATAGCATGTCCCCAGGCAGATGTTGGGAGATTTGTTTTCATTAATAATGGTCTAGCAATTAATTGTAATCGTTTAATCAAAGATTCAGTAAGACCATTTTGTGTGTGAACATGAGCTACAGGATGTTCAACATTAATCCCAATTGACATGCAATATGCATCAAAAGCATGTGATGAAAATTCACCAGCATTATCCAAACAGATATTTTTAATGTGATGGTCCGGAAATTGTGCTCGTAATTTAATTATTTGAGCAAGTAATCTCACAAACGCCGGGTTGTGAGTAGATAATAAACATACATGTGACCATCGGAATAATGCATCAATTAAGACCATAAAATATTTGAACGGTCCACATGGTGGATCAATAGGTCCACAAATATCTCCGTGAATCCGTTCGAGAAATGTAGGACTTTGAGCTCCTACTTTTACTGGTGATGGTTTAACAATTAATTTTCCTATGGAACATGCAGTACATGCGAATTTTTCTTATATTAATATCCTTTTATTTTTTAAAGGATGACCATGTGTATTCTCAATGATTCTTCTCATCATAGTAGATCCCGGATGACCCAACCGGTCATGCCAAATGCTAAAAGTAATAGGATCAGTAAACTTCTGGTTTACTAGATGATGAATTTCAATTGTACGTATTTTTACAAAATATAGGCCAGTAGAAAAAGACGGCAGTTTTTCTAATACAGATTTCTTACCCAAATGCATTTGAGTAATAAAAAGATGCTCAATCCCATTTTCCTCATTTGTTTCAACATGATACCCATTTTTGCGGATATCTTTAAAACTCAATAAATTTCTTCTGGATTTTAAGGAAAATAGTGCCTTATCAATAATAATTGTTGTTCCTTTAGGCAACAATATACTAGCTCTTCCGGAGCCCTCAATTACATTTGCACTACCGTTTATCGTATAAATATTTATTTCTCCCATTTTGAGATCAGAAAAATATTTCTCATTTTTTAGTATGGTGTGTGTAGTTCCACTATCAATAATGCATACATCATCATTAACAACAACTATCCGAACACAAATATATATATGCAAACGTAAATATTATTAGAATAGAATGAAAATGAAAATACAAAAATATCAGGGTGAGGTTTTAGTTCTTCTGGACACTGCCATCACCAATTAAATGGTCTATCCTACCGTCTGGGTGTTCAAAAAAATCCGATACATCAATATGGGTAATATTGATATTAAGATCTTCAGGATCAATATCATCATCGTCAGCATCATTTATTGGATGTTGAAAAAAATTTGCTTCCACATTTTTATTTTTCAATGAAGCTTGATATAATTCAACTAAATGCTTAGCCGTACGACAATTTCGTGACCAATGACCTTTCATGCCACATCTATAACATATATCCTCATACTTTTCTTCAATTTCTTTTTCTTTTCCCTTATGATCTTTTCTGTTCCACTTCAGGTGGCCAGTATTTCTCACAGTTTGATTATAATTGTAATAAGGGAAATATCGAGCGTGTCTACGACCAAAACCACGACCACGGCCACGGCTATGGCCACGACCATGACCACGACTATAACGATGGCTTCTGCTAGAGCCAACAACATTCACTTCTGGGAGTGCTATTGAGCCAGTTGGTCTGGCTTCATGATTTCTCAATAATAACTCATTATTTTTCTCTGCAATGAGGATGGCAGTAATTAAATCTGTAAATTTTGTATACCCCTTTTCTCGATATTGTTGCTGCAGGATAATATTTGAGGCATGAAAGGTGGAGAATGTCTTCTCCAACATATCTTCATCAGTCACTTTTTCTCCGCATAATTTTAATTGAGATGTAATTTTATACATTGCGGAGCTATATTCATTCACGGTTTTAAAATCTTGCAACCTCAGGTGCAACCATTCATACCGTGCAGTGGGTAGTACGACCATCTTCAGATGGTTAAATCTTTCTTTTAAATTTACCCACAGAACATATGGATCCTTTTTCGGTAAGATATTCCATTTTCAAATTTTTATCGAGATGACGACGAATAAAAATCAAAGCTTTAGCCTTGTGTTGTGCAGATGCACTATTATTTGCTTGAATAGTTTCACTAAGGCCTTCAGCATTTAGATGCATTTCTGCATCGAGAACCCATGACATATAATTTTTTCCAGAAATATCAAGGGTTACAAATTCGAGTTTAGCGAGATTAGCCATAGAGATCAATAAATGCGTATTTGTCTTTTGGTTTTGTTAACGGCAGAAACTCGTGCTTAGTCTTCTGGCTTTTGTATCGGTAGAGACTCGTGCTGATAACGTGTTATAAAATGAGGGTAGTGTTAGAATAAAATCTACACACTACACACTAAGAAAATTCTAACTATTCTTTGCACAATAATTTCTCTTCAAACTTCTCTCTTTCTTTCTCTCACAATTCTTTCTCTAATCTTTCTTTCACTAATCTTTCTTTCACAAAATGATGGTGTATTACAAGTTTAGAGAATAGCTCTATTTATAGAGCTCTAATTAGTGGATTACATTATGGCATACATCATCTTCCACTAATCTTAATTAGTGGTGTCTCCACTAAATGGTGAACATCTATAAAAATCTTCTCTAATAATTCACATAAATCCATAATTAGTGGAGCCTCCACTAATTAATGGATATTCCAATAATTCATAACAGATAAAAATATTTAGACAAAATAGTAACTCAATAAATTAAAATCACTAAAGTAGACAATATATCTTTGGCACAATTTGCATCCTCAATTTCCATTTATGGTTTTTTTTTGGGTCATTTATTGTCTATAATAATAGAGCTTCTCTAGAAAGGGGGGGGGAATGGACTTAGATCCATATTAATATATGAAAATTTCATTATTGAGATGTTTTCTAATACTTTTGGAAGGCAAAATGATGGGATTCAAAGTATCTATAGCATATATTTTGGGTAGCTATCATCTTATCTCTATAAATTAATGTATATGAAGTTTTTTTTTTTAATATAAAACATAAGAAAGTGTTTTTCATTGTCACTCATCCACGTTTTATTTTATACCCTCTCTTTTCACCAAAACTTCGAAAACTAAATAATTGTTATTCTAAAGATGTCCTTCTAATTCCCATGAAATGTAAAAGCTTCTAGAGGTTTTTAATTTGCTCCCAATATATATATATATATATATATATAGTTTTATTGTTTGAGAGAAGCAATATAAGCATGAGTTATCACTTTAGTAACTTTATTGAAACATTTTGCCAAAATCCATTCTCTTTTGCCCCAATAGAATTATAGATTCACCCTCAAGTGTAAAGGCAAATTCTCTCTCTCTCTCTCTCTCTCATATTCAGTGCATGTATATTTCACAATAATGTCATTTCTTCTTTCTTTACAAAGCAGTTAAAATATTAAATTAAATTACATTTTTCCATAAAAGAGTGTGCAACAAAAATACATTAAAACCATAACATTTCGAAATCACATATTCACAAGTAATGCAAATCCAATCAAAATTAACATTGTTTACAATTTCATATAATTTTTATTTATTTATTTATTTGCTAAGTAAATTCATTCATTCATTCATAATATATATATACACAAAAGATCATGAGATCCATAATAACAAAAAATAAAATACAACATTCAAAAAATTAAAATAAAATAAATACACAAAAATCTTCTTCTAAACCTTCTTACCTAAGTATAAAATGTGGAAGTCCAATTACATAGAAGGGTAAAATAGTAATTTTGTTTTAAATATGTCAAGTCTAATCATATATTTGTTTTTAGTTCCTGTTTGATTAGGATTTGTCGCTTTTGCCTTGTAATGCAAGAATGCCGCGTTTGTACTTGTCTGTCATTTCCTGGCTATGTCCTGATTCCTTCTCTCATTTTTCCTTTCTTTCTTTTTTTTACTATTATTACTAATTTTCTACAATAATTATAAGGCTCATATTTTTTCCCTCTAAAAAATTATAATAATTTATTAATTGAGTATTTTGTATATGAATAAAAGAAATTTAAAAAAATTTAAACTTTGGAATATAGAAAGAGAAAAAAAAAGAAGATCGATATGAAATTCTTTATTACCATCATAATATTATTATTACTCATTTATTAATATTATCTTATATTTATTAAATCTATTTCATGCATTTAAAATGACTCATTTTAAATAATTTAAATTAAAAATAATTAAAATATAACTCAAAATTAATAAACGAATGCATATTACTATCAATCATTTTTTTTAGCCAATTAATCCACGGAGAAGCTCTTTTATGATTATTATTAAGAAGTTTATTTATACTTAGCTTAAAAATAAAAATCTGATATTACTATTTTTAACTTTTTTGAAGTTAATAACATTTTATTTTCTAAATATTTTTATTAAATTTTAAAAAAATGTGATAGTCAAGGACTAATTGGTAATTATACGTCTTAATTTTATTCCGCATCCCGCAGCTATTTATAAAACGCGCTGCCGGTGCCTTACTTCACTGCTTTGTAAAACTAAAACTACACTCACTTCTCTCACATTTCGCGCTTCATTGTGTATGATTACTTCGGAGTTTGGTTCCTTCCCGTCTCTTTCTCTTCACTTTCCTTTCTTTCTCTCTCCCCTTTTTCTCTCTGGGTGCAAGAAGAGCTAGCTTTCATTTCGATATAGGTATGTATTTTCATATTCAATAAGATGGATTATGATCGCATACTGTAATCTTGGAAGGATTATGATAGCATACGGTAATCTTGGACATATTAGGGGGTTTTTGTGACTGGTTTTGTTTGAATATTGAATTTTTATAGAGTTATATGGATTTAATATAATTTTACAGTAATGGGATGACGGATGTTATGTTAAAAGTCATGGGCTTATGAAATGAATTTGCTTTTTTTGGTTTTTGGGAATATGGGATGATTGAATGAGAGTTAAATTGGCTTGATTTGAGTCTTTTGGTTTCTTCTGGTCGAATGTATATGTTTGGTTGGATGGAGTATGTAGTGGTTGGATAGGGTAAGTAGTGTAGTGTAATGCTAAATGTAACGACTTTAATAACTGTATCGTATGTTGGCATTGATGCACATGTTTGTTTAGATCAGTTCTTATAAGATGGGATGGCGTTAATTTTGATCTGTAACCATCCACATTAATGTTTTTGGGTTATATTCTAGATTATAAAGTAAAATGAAAAACAAGAATTGGGTTATGGGATGATGTGATTGTGGAACCATTATTTATTGTATCATAAACACCTTTTTTTTTTTTAAAGGAAAAATATACACGTAGCGTGATTGTTGAAAAATATCTTCTCATCATTATTTCTTGGAAACTTTATGTTATTATTTTAATTACAAGTTGTCAAGGAAAAACTTTTGAGACAGAGGATGAGAAAATCTGCCATTACATTTGAATTGATGAATGGTCCTCTCCTACGAAAACATAATGCTCTATTTATGAGTGTTTATAAGAGATAAACTATAACTGGCATTCCTTATTGACATGATTCAATATGGCTAATCTTTAGTTTTTGGGTTGAGAGTGGAGGTGGGATGGTTTTGATTAATGGTAGGCTGTGAGGATGGCTCTGCCTCATAATTACCTTTCTTCTGCAGTAAGGCAATAATACTAGTATGCTGATGGTATTTAAATAAAAATTTGAACTTTGACTTATAGATAACTAAGATAAATTACTGCAGCACCTTGAGGGTGGGATAGGTTTTTGGGAAGTTGTGATATGGATGCATACAATGGTGGAAAGGTAGAAGGTTCTTCGTCCAAGATCTCTGAGGAAATTCTTGCAAAGTTATTTGTCACAATTTAATTCGCAATTCCACAAGAGTTTTGAGCATGGATATCTTTACCAGCATGGATTTGATTATGCAGAAGCACTAGCCTATGATCCGTTGATGTCCGCAAAACATGATTTCGATCAGCATTTTAAGCAATACATTTATGTATTAATATCAATAAAATACCTATAGTTTTTCTGGAAAAACCTCAGGTTGCTAGTTCCAACCTCCACCATTCAAAATGGGTAAGCTCACCACCTGACAAGCGTGTAAAAATGTCTTTAAGGCAACTTTAAGGTTTCTTTGCAGTGGCTTAGTAGGTCATCAAGTTCAACATGTAAACTATAATCATATGGGTAAGGCTATATATTTCAGATACATCATGTAGGGCTGGAAGGTCATGACTTGGATTTCCCAACATGCTTGAAATAAATAGCATCTCTTGAACTTGTTACATTGAATCTTATTTTTACTATCTATTAGTTTGAAACATCATATGAATTATGTCTTCTTATTAAAGAAATATTTTGCATACAGAAAAAGGAAATGAAAAGTTAAATCAATACCACATATTTTGTTTTCTTTACTTAGGGATGTTATTTGTTTATTTTTGTCGTTTTGACACGTAAACTTTGTTACTTGACGATTTGCACAAGTGTCCATCTGTTCTTCTTCTTCGTTGTCGATGTTTCTCTGGCGTAAATATCTATGTGTACAGATTGTGCATGCATCTGTAATTGCCCGAATGGAGGTGGGCTAACAACAATTTATAAATTTGGGCATACAGGATGGGGGCAGGAAGAAAACCAGAAGCCTTTCTCTTGAATGGAAGGGAGCCTTCGTCTCCAAAACAGGAACTCAATATTGCAATGGCTAGGAATCTTGGAAAAGTTAACCTTGGTGGAGTTATATTTGGTTGCAAGAATAACACCATAAAAGAATGTCTTTTCAAACAGCTATTTGGTAAGTGATTGAGATCTCAGTCTCTGTTTTTGCCCTCTATTCTTTACCCTTTATGGATTGCTAAATCATTGAATTATTGGCTTACAAATTTGATGTCTTTAGTTGCAAATCTATGTTAAATTTTGACAGGATTGCCTGCTCAGCATTTTTCATATGTAAAGAATATTAGCCCTGGATTGCCCCTATTTCTGTTCAATTACAGTGATAGGAAACTTTATGGTATTTTCGAGGCTGCTAGCTCAGGCCAAATGAATATCAATCCCTATGCATGGGCATCAGATGGCACTGAGAGAACACAGTATCCTGCCCAGGTATCATAAGGCTTACTTCTTGTATGTGGTTTTCTTCCCCTCTTTTCTTGTCTTTTATTTTCTCTGTTTCTTTTTTTGAGCTATATGGAAGAAAAACTCTGATACTTGAGTTTGCACTTTTATGCAAAGGTCCAAATACGTATGAGGCTGCAATGTCAACCTCTATTAGAAAACCAGTTCAAGCCTATAATTCTGGACAACTATTATAATCTTCATCATTTCTGGTTTGAGCTTGATCATTCCCAGACGAGTAAGTTGATTTCCAAACTGTCAGAAATGGCCTTTGCTCCAGGTCCACTTGCACCTCAGAGTGCAAACAAATGGACATCAATATTCCAGGCATTGCCCTCAGTCGATAAAAGAGACAAAAGTGGATCTTATGAGCTACCAGTCTTAGAAAAAGTTGAAAACTCACATGATTCAAACATGAAATTCGGTGCTTCAGAATCTTCCATGTCTTCAGGTAGCCAAGACATGCTACCTGAGTCATCCTTGTGTGATCCTGCAGCAGATAGGGATGAAAAAAACCTTATTTACCAGCAACTAAAAGAATTGATTCTTAATCGTGAACCCTTAGATGCATCTACGAGGGGACATGAGGTAGACATTTCCGCTGGCAGTGATCAGGGCTTGGGGCAAGAATTTTCCCAGGCAGAGCAAGCAATTTCAGAGGAAAATGAAAAGAATTCTGGAAGTACTTTGGACTTTCCTGATTATCCTTCAATCATAGCTCAGGTGATACTGCTATTGTTTCATTTTCCTTGGTGAGATGTCTCTATTACATTTTTTTAATCTTAATAAAACTGCTGTTGCTATTGTCATATTTAACCCAGTTGCTTCAAGGAATGGAAGAGCTAAGGGCTTCTAAAGAAGCACAACTCCAAACGACAGACCAGATCGAACAGAAGCTGGTATGTCTAGTTCTACAGATTTGAAGTTTTTGTTCCTTTGTAACTAGCTTTTGTTATAGTCAGCAGTCTTAAGTTAGCTGGTATCGAAATTTCTGGCAATCCCTTCTTGGCCTTTTTGTTGAATGAGATATGGGGTTTATGCAATTTAATGATCACTGGAGAATTTTTTGCATTTACAAATTAAAGGTTTAAAGATTAACTCCATTGAAGAACAAATGATGGATAAGAATTTGAAATCAAATTTTTAAGAAGCTATTTGTGCATTATCACGTCAAGTATGTTTTGAAGTTAAAGAAACTCAGAGGAGTTTCCTTTTTCTAGCTACAAAGTCAAAATTAATCCACTTGCAGAAAAAATACATTTAGGATACTTGTGGAACATCAATAAGGAATTTTATCATGTTTCTAGAATTTACGGCTGCATTTTAGTGATTCTGCAAGCCTTATCTTGACACTTGTGGAGTCAATTTGCTTCACACAGACATTCTTTTCCACATTACATCCAATGATATTCTAACTGATACTACGTAAAATTAGAAAACAAAGTTAAGACTGGCATGTTGTGGCAATCTGCAAATAAAACATGACACAAAAGGTTTACTAATTTTAGCTTTCATTTGCAATTAAAGTTAGTGGGAAAGTTCAGGTTTGCATTTGCATTCTGGTATCACCAAAGAGGGCTAATTTTGGACCTCATCTGGCATCAAGGGCATAACATGATTCATATATTACCTGGTAGTCAGCAATGACTTTTGTTTATGTCCTACATCACTTCTCAACTTTTCTGGCACTGGATTTTAGCTAGAGGCAGAAGAAGAAATCCGCCAACTAAAACATCGATGTGTATTGCTGGAGTCAATTTCAAGTCCTTCTGTAGTGCATGCAGATGTAGGAGGGATTGAGTCTCCTGATGATCTTGACCTGGATTTTCGTGAGTCAATATTTCTAGTTGGTGGATATGATGGTGTCTCATGGTTATCAGCATTGGATTTGTATTCTCCTTCACAAGATGTGTTGAAAAGTCTGAAGCCAATGAGTTCTGTTCGATCATATTCCTCAGTGGTAGAGTTGAACGGAGAACTTTATGTCTTTGGTGGTGGAGATGGTAGTTTGTGGTATGACACAGGTACTACTATTTGCCCCCCCCCCACTCTCTAATATATGCACACATGTATTTCTAATGGCGTGCTCCATTTTTTGTGAAGTTGAATCATATTATCCAGCAGACAATCGGTGGAGCTTGCGTCCCTCTTTGAATGGAAAAAAAGGAAGCTTAGCTGGTGCTACATTGGACAACAAAATCTTTGCAATTGGTGGTGGGAATGGAGTTGAGTGTTTCGCAGATGTTGAAATGTATGACATAAATCTTGGACGATGGATTCCGACCCAGTCAATGCTACAAAAGGTAATTTCTGCAAGTCATTCACTGACAAGGTTTTTCATTTGCTAGTCTTTGAATTCAATCTTTGTGTCAGTAATCATCATTGTATTTCTGAGTCTTCACCTATGGTTTGAATCATGAGGCTTGATAAGGATTCTAGCATGCCTGTATTCTTTGAGTGATCCTGCGCTTAAATGGGAAGAAAAGGCAACAAGCAATACAGGTCTATATATTTCTTAACATGGAGTGTCTGTTCTTTTTAGAGATTTAGCTGGTAAATTGAGGAAGGTGCATAGATACTGGCTTTTGTTGTATGGATCCTACTAATAAGTGTATGCTTCATTTAGGAAAATACAAGAATTATTGCTGATTCTTTAAGATTTGTTACTTGTCTGATTAATCGGTAGCTGTAATACTTCCTTCCATTTCTCGGTAATTGTTAGCTTATCCTGGGTTGGCATTTTTTTCTCCTTCTCTCTCCCTCCCTTTCCCTTGTGCCCAGTTAGATTCTAATTAATTTCAACTTTAAGTGCATATTATTGGCTGCCATGCTTAGGTGTTATTTACATGATGTCCTGGATGTGGTTGACAATTTTAGTTATTTTTCTCCCAAGCGATTTGCTCTGGCCGCAGCAGAGCTCAATGGTGCTATCTATGCTGCTGGTGGATATGACGGAAACAATTATTTGAAGTAAGTCATAAGGCATTCTATTTTTTTTCTTCCTTTTTTTTTCTCATTCTTTTAATGTGAGTAAAGAAAGTCATAATTCTAGTTTTCACCAAATGGACCTCAATGTTAATATAAGATTTTATTCTTCAAAGGTCTGCAGAACGTTTTGATCCCAGAGAACATTCTTGGAGCCGAATTAATAGTATGAATACCAGGAGGGGTTGTCACTCTTTGGTTGTTATGAACGAAAAATTGTAAGTCTGTTTTCCCCCTATGAATGTTTATTACAGGTTCACGATGTTCAGTGCTGAAGGCTTCATTTGTTCTCTCTTTTTTCTTTATTCTACCATGTTATGAGTGTAATTCAATGAGTAGATATCTTATTTATCCAGCATAAGTAAACCAATGTAAGTTACCTGAGCTTCAAGAGAAAGGCTCAAGGAGCTGCTTTCCATCTTCTTGGGCAATGAACTAATTTTTGCACCTGGGTCATTGTTAGTGTTATTGTTGTGGGCATTTTTTATCTCATGGCTGATCTAGTGTGCCCGTAATAAAAGGGGATGTAATTGTAGCTTTTCTCAATGTTGGTGTAGAGATCCTATGATATTTGCTAATCTAGTGCCCCTAAATAAAATAAATCCTCATGCTTTTCTTTGTTGGTCCCTGAATTTTTTTTATAAATAAAGATGACAGTATTTTGCCTTTATGTTAAAATTATGTGAGTTTCACATTTGCTCTGTCAGATATGCCATTGGCGGCTATGATGAAAGTTTGATGTCATCAAGTGTTGAAATCTATGATCCTCGACTTGGGAAATGGATGGCTGGGGAACCCATGAACCAACCCAGGGGGTATTTAGCTGCTGCTGCTCTGAAGGAATCCATATATGTAATTGGAGGGGTTAAGTCTGGTGAAGACATGGTAGACACTGTAGGTGTTTAAAACATTTGCTAAGAGTCTTTTTAATTCCATGTAGATACTTTACGTCCAACATTTGTTTTTCTTCTTCATTTTGGCCAAAATCTGACTACTATAATGTTATAGGTCGAATGTTACAAGGAGGGCCAAGGTTGGCAGCTCACCAACTTGAGGGCAACTGGAATAAGATGCTTCTGCTCTGCAATTGTTTTAGGTCAGGACTGAACGATTATTGCTGAACCTATGAACTTATCATGTTGGGATTGCCGTGAGAAATCATAGAAGATATAAGTAACATTATTCCTGATAAAAAAACCTTTACCGAATTTGGTTTTGTCTCCAGCTGATGTATTTACTAAACAAATAGAATTGTATAGACCTTTGGCGCAGAAAGCCGTGGTTTTTTGAGTTTTGATTCTGAAATGTTTTCTTTCTCTGCTATTTGATATTGGTGCTACACAGGAGAACAAGGAAAAGCGAAAAAGAATAAGAAAGTTGGTTAACAGGCTTCAGTTTGCTCTGTCAATTGAGATAAATATTACTAGATAGAGATCTTCCGGACCAGGCAAGGCCTTTTCGAATGGAAGAATTTCTTCAGTATTTACCTTTTGGAATGCAAGTACTTAACGGGATTTTGCATAGGAAATTTCTCTTAAAAGCTAATAGCAACATAAATTGGGGAATCATTAATAATAAATTTAACAATCGATCAATAAATGGCCCGGAGGCAGGTAGGTATATATTTACAAGGCTGAAACAACGGAGAACTTCATCAGCTATCTAACCAGCCGAGAGAGGAAAACTTCTTTATCTCTGCAAAGGTACAAAAGCTCATGCTTTGGGCCCCCATAATTATTCAACAGATGAACCTGCTCGGGTAAACATTCCATTACAACGCAAACATTTAGCGTGAAACAGCTTGCCTTAGGGGTACTGTAAAAGGGTGCAACAAATGTAAGTTTCCTGATTTCATCGCAGCTGCTTACTCCATCCAAATCCAGGAACACAAACTGAGTTAGCTTCTCTACCAGAGTCATTTTCAGCCACAAACTATTTTCGGATGAGATGTTACACAATTTGATTTCCAATGGTATGCCAACAGGTAGTCCAGGAATGAAATGGAGAGGATTTTCATAGCTGTTGTTGCAAACTTCCAATTCAGCCTCCGCGCGTTTCAGAATTCCATTTAACTCAAACTGCCTCAAAGAAAATGACTCAAGTGACCTCTGTAGCTGAAAAGGATTTCCCACCCTTCCATTTGTAGGGGGACCAATTTCTTGCAGAATCTTCTGAAGCTCAATAATAAAACTTGGAAGCTCCAAACAATTTCCTTCCTGAAGACGTTCTACACAGGAAAATGTGGAATATAGCTTCTTTAAAGTAGCACCCGGGCAGTGTGCTTTGGCATAGGAAATCTTCAATGCACAAGATACAATTATTAGCTCTAGGATATGCAATTCCGCTTCTGTATCCAATCCTATGAACCCATACCTCATATCCGTTATGCTCCTGTCCAATTTCATCATTAAAAATTCCAAGTCCCCGACGCCAGCAGAGTGAGCCTTCATAGGGAACATGCAGTGCATCCATACCCTTCCCAGCAACTTTAAAATTTTCAGATATTGTAAAGTAAAACCTAACTCAGCTACAGAGTGAAGTGAGTCAGACATATAAATCATCAACTCTTTCTTCCAACTCCTGCATAACCCAGAAAGTAAAGTCCTTCAGTCGTCAAAATCACATGAACAAATCAACAAATCTAAAAGCCATAATGTGAACTGAGGCAAAAGGTGCATAAATGGCAGATAAATTAGCATTCAACACAACTGAAAGGAAAAGGTCGAATTTGGCATTCAACCTTGCAATATCTGCAGAACCTTACGCTAAATGAACAAAGCTTATATCTATTCTTTGAGAAAATACTGCACTCCCAAGGGCAATATGTGTAATGGCATATATCATTCTAAAGAGTCTGACATTGTTTCAAGACATTAGCACAATAACATTGCAAGCACAAAGATAGCTAAGATTGGAATACACTTGCTATGTATGCCATTAACACCAAATTCAGAAGCTTCCAAGGATATAAACTTGGAAGGACAACATAAGTTGCAGTCAACCTTAGTTTGGAGACAAGAAAAAGTTAATCTCATCTTATTTAGTGCAAGAGGAAACCAAAGAACAACAAAATCACCACCTTAAAGTCCGAGTAACTTCATCCAAGCATCCACATTGAATGAATGCCCAAATATCTCCAACCCTGTGGAGCATAATCTTCACAGACTTTCTTGCTGCTTCATGTGTCTCCAGCTGGTAAGTGAGAGCTGGTTGAACTCCTTTCTTCAATTTCAGTATCTTCTCAAACTGACACTGATAGAATTCATAACTTCTTTGCCAGAGCTGCATGTCACCTTTCACCACAGGGAACGCTGGTCCTTCCCCTTCAAAGAATTCCGAAATAGAGACAAATGTGAATCGGCTGCACTGGGACAGATAAGTCAATATGTCATTCATGCTTATGCTATCAGCCAAACCACGAGAAATTCTCCCCAGTATTGTCACTGCATAAGAGAATATTGTAGCTGGAATGCTGCAAATGTATCGTTCAATCGAGACTGGGGCTGAGACAGCAAGCACCAACAACGCAACTGTTCTTGCATTTTCATATCCCAACATACCACCAAAAGAAGGTTCTATCTGAAGCATTACATAAACTATCCATTAGCAAAATGAGACATGCCACTTGCTGCAAGCAAAGAGAAATAGTTCTCTAATATTTTCACTTAGTTTAACTAAACTCAATGCACAAAATATATATTCTTTCGATAGTTCGATATCTGGAGGCCAAACTTGCCTACTGAAGAGCAAGCAGTAAACACTAAACAAGTTGACTGGTAAAGAAATCCAATAACCCCATATCTAAACCAATTTAATGCAATCATCAGGATTGATAGCTTAAATATGACTCTGCCATCAGAACACAAAAGAAGCACAATATTTTTTATCCATTTCATTCTTGTAGTACCCTTATACCTGGCCTCATACCCAGACCTTATACCACACGAATGAATCAAGCAGCTTAGCATTCTGAAGTCAAAATGTAATAAAACAATCTCAGCAATAAAACAAGTAAATTTGGGAGGGGGGGGGGAGGATATTTGGAATGTAAACACCAATCAAACAACTACCAAGATGAAAGAACATATTTAGTGCCTTAAAAAAAAATAATGAAAGAACATTCCGAAACCTTCAGAACCTAATTCTCCAGAAGTTGGTCCAGAAAGTCATGTATCAAAGGACATACACGATAGACTAAAACATAAAAGTTTTATCATTATGGCACAAATATGGTAAACAACTCGACCAGGCAACCTTCAAAATAGTATCAAAGATTGGATTTACTGCCACATAAATAAAACCATATATTTACCTCTTCTGAAGCCTCCTGAATAATGTGTGCAACAATTTTTCCATGATGTTGACCAATATTGAACAAAACAAACAATAAATCAGCTTCATCCTGAAAAATGTGGCAAACAGTAATTTGTCAATATTTTGGAGTCAGATGCAATTAAAGTAGCTATATTTAATCTTCATCTCAGGAAGTTGTGGCACAGGTATTCTAGACTCTGATTTAGAGGATCATTGCCATGCTACAAAGAAAAGAAAGGATTAATACCTGCAGATACAATTCCAAATTCTTCACTAGGCCTTCAAAACATAATTTAAACATAGCAGAGTTGTCCAATCTGGTTAACCGAAGCACATTCCTGGCTGCAGCTCTTATTAAGGCACTACAATCAACTAAAGTACCTAATAACTGCAAAAAGAAAACACAAAAATAGATTCTAAATCAGAAGCCAACTTCCTCATTCAAATACATATAGAGAAAGAATCAAAATTGTGCTTTAAAATGAAAATGATCAATATAACTACAGGGAAAAAAATTTTAAAAAAATAAAAAACCATAGATACATATTAATGTTTACAACAGCAAAATTTCAAGTATCATTTTTTGACCCAACATATGGACATGGAGTTTGGAACTTGCTTCTTAAATCCCATTTATCCTAAGCAACATATACGAGGATTAAAGCAGGAATTAAAGCAAGTGAATTTCTCCTTCTTAGCTGGTACTCTAATTCCTGAGAAATACAGAATCAACAAGTCAGATGCATCAATTGGTTTCTCCTCTTCAAACCATTTTTATTGATTTCCCCTTGAACCAACTTTCAGTGTTCCAACCTAATATTCAAGCTTATCCAATCCCATAATTATGCATAAATCTATCCAATCAAATTTGTTAATTTTTAGTCACATTACTTTCCTGTTCTTTTTGCTGATGATATTTTTCTGATTAATGAGACTACAGCCGGTGTAAATATTAAATTGGAGTTGTGGAGACAGACGTTCGAATCTAAAAGTTTCAAAATCAGTAAAAATAAAACGGAGTATATGGAATGCAAGTTTAATACTACAGATCAGAGTGTAACTTTGAATGGTAGAAATATACCAGTAGATAATTGCTTCTGATATCTAAGATCTATTATTTAGAAAAATAGAGAGCTTAATGGCGATGTGGCAAACCAAGTTGATTGGTTAAATGAAGGAATGCGACTGGTATTCTGTGTGATCGTAATATGCCTTTAAGCCTAAAGGAAAAGTTTTATAGAACAGCCATAAAAACTTGTTTTACTATATAGTACGGAATGTTGGGCAGCTAAAAGGTGTCATATTCATAAAATGAAAGTAGTTGAGATGCATATGTTACAGTGGATGTGGGAGCATACTAGAAAGGATAAAGTAAAGAACGAGACCATTCGAGAAAAAGTGAGAGTGGCATCCAATGAAGACAAAATGAAAGAAAACCGCTTGCGTTGGTATGGACATATACAGAGAAGACCGAGGAATGCCCCTATTAGGAGGATTGAGGAATAGAGGCATGATAGGTTGGTCAGAGGTAAAGGCAGGCCTAAGACGATATGGATGGAGGTAATTAGAAGAGACATGTCTTTGTTAGATTTAGATGAGAGTATGATAATGAATAGAAAGAAGTGGAAAGAGACGATTCATGTGAATGTTCACACATAGTTTTGTATTGGTTCATCTAACCGACTCCAAGTTTCTTGGGACTAAGGCCTAGTGTTATTGTTGTTGTTGTGGTACTTTCCTGTTCTTTCTTAATATGCACTGAATTTATCTTTTTACCCACTATTACAGCTTTTAATTCTCAAAAAGATTGATTTTTGTCAACACATATCTAATTTTATCCCTGTTTACAATGTTGTGGACATTATCCCTATGTCAATATAGGTTCAACCAGAAACTCTTAATACTTCCTTATGTCAAAACATACTCTAACTTGCACCAAGGCAGTCCAGTAATAATTTGAGATATATGCTCCATATCAGAGTTTGGACATTAGTCACAACTAAGAGACTAAACCCACAAAAAATGCATGAGTACTCTCAAAAAGATACATATAAAGAAAGGTGCTTCTTAAAGCGATAGAATTACCATATGCAAATGTCCTCCCTGCACCTTCAGATGACCAGACTTAGCCATATGGTGCATTGTCTCCAAAGCTTGTAAACGCACTACTATAGAATCATCATTCAGCATATCCATCAATAGATTTACAGCCTCAGATGCAAAATTGGCAGAAAGGAAGGTCAGTGTACCCAAGGCACGGCAGGCAGATCTTCTTACCTTCAATACAGCAAATATTGTTGGAATTATACATCCTTTCCAGCAAAATCCCTCTGGACAGTCAAAAACAAGACAAAATGGATTCCCAAATAATGCTGCCAAAATATGTGGAAATGGTAATATGATTGTCAAAATGGCTCAAAAATGCATGCATAAGACAGGCTAAAGGTTCCCAAGGATGCAACTATGAAATATTACAGCAGAATACATGATTCCTACCTCGTAAAATTCATCCTCGAGGCCATGTACAAAAGCAAAAGCAGCACTTGATGCTGGCAATTCAAACAGTTTAGCAGTGTACTGGCCAGGATAGCTCTTGTCCTTTATCGCTGCTGAAGCTTTCTTAGATAAGGTCTGTAAGAGAATATCCTCTGAAACAATTCCAACATCGGCAAGGGCATCAAAAGCTTCAACTCTAACCTTCATGCTCATGTCCCTCGCCACTGAACAAAGCTGCAACCACATTATACCAAAACACCATCGTAAAGGAGTAAATTTTACCTCAATAATTTTAAAGAATTACTATGTTCTCTAATTCAAAGCCTGAGAACATAATGGCAATGATATGTAACAGCCGTAAGAGTTCATTTGACAAAAATATATATCAGGATATCAATTCCAAGTGAAAAGGATGCAATAAATCTACCTGTACAAACAAAGTGTCAGACCAAACACTTCTGTGTTTGACTTGGTTGCATTCAACAATTAACTGTCCCCACTCACTAACCTGGCGCATAACAAGGATCAAAATATTTAGCTACTGTTGTATAATAGTTCTAACATGCAATATGGAACTAATACTCTACTGTATATACCTTATTGAAAGGGAAAGGGATAAGTGGAAGAAAATCAACATGTTGGTGCATATAGTACTTGAATTACAGCACAAGCTCATAGCAAAGAAGTTAAAAGTTCCCATTGCATTTGCTACGGATACAAGTTGAAGCATCTATGAATTGCAATGACAATACTTGAGATTATCAACCCGAATACAAGCTTTAACTAGCAAAGAAATTAAAAAAGAGAGCAATATTTTCTTCTCAAAGAATTATATAAACTCCCAACAAAGAATCTCCAAGTTCTAATCGAACTAACATGAACAATCTCATTTGTTCAGAATTAAATGCACTTAATATTCTTATGATAACAAACAATGCAGTAAAAGCATCCCTCAACATATTAATATGAATGCATACACCAAGAGAAGAATTAGCATGGCAGCTTCAATCACCAGGGTTCAAGCGTGGGCATCATACCACACGAACAGCTGAGCATCTTACAGAGTCCTCTGAATCAAAAAGAAGCTCAACAGCACGAAAGTAGCAACATTGAATGAGACTTTGATCCTCAACTGCAAGAAACTTACACAACAAAGCCAAACCATCCAATGCAGCTTTCCGAGTAAATGGATAGGGGTCCTTTGTAAACCCCAACAGTACAGTGAGCAACACCGACGGCCTTACACGAAATTTATTCACGTTCCGCAGCAGCCAATGCCTCACGGAGGCTTTGCAAGGACGAAAGCAAAGGGAGAGAAATATGGATTCGTCAGCGAAGTCATCCATTCCATCGGCGATATTAAAGATGATGGACAGGGAACGAACGAGGGAGGCAGTCGGACAGGAGGGGGACAATGCAAATGTACGAACAGCGAGGCAAACGTCTTGGCAGAGGTGGGGATGGCTGTGGAAGAGGGCCGAGAGGAGGGAGAGTACGTGGTCGTGGTGGATGCGGTTAGAGTCAGGGTTTTGGAGGGTTCCGCTCAGTGTTTTGAAGAGAGAATGGACTGTGGTATGGGAGGTGAAGGGATTGGAGATAAGAGAGAGCGCTGTTAGTAGGGCTTCGGAAGAAAGCGTACGATGGTTATCGGGGCTGCCGATAACCGTCTTCTCGAACTCGGCAAGGAGGCGCAGCTCCATCGACGTTCGTCGGAGACGACGCAGAGCCGAGGAGAAAATTGGCTAAAGGGAGTGTGGGCTGGGCCAATATTGTTCTTCACATTTTGGGCCATTTCCGTGGGCATCCGAATACATCAAGGCCCACCCGTTTCTCTAACTACAAATCAGTGAAATCAATCAAACAAAGAGAGCCACACTTCATGTACCTACCCATGCAGCCAAAGCCCAGGAAAGTATCCCCTACTGGATTGGACAAGGGCTGAGTTACGGGGAAAAAAAAATAGAAAGCTCATTTGTTTGTAATGACTGAAATATCCCTAATGTAAAATAAAGATATATATATATATATATATATTTTTTTTTTTTCTTCTTTGGAGAAATATCTTCCCCTCTTTCCCTCCCTAGGTTTGTTTTGGTTAGCGAAGGGAAGGAGGAGAGGAAAGGAAAGGAAAGGAGGAGCGGCATATTTTATTTCCATTATAAAAAGTTAATATATTTACTCTTATCTTGTTTGGTTAGAGTGAAAATAGGAAGGAAATGAGAGAAAAAAAAGAAAATAATTAATTTAATTTATTATTTTATCTCTCATTATCTATTTTATTAAAATTTTTAATATTAAAAATGTGATCAATGTTATCATTATTACTCATATTTTATTTTCTCTCTCCCAATCCTTCCAAATCGGGAGAAAAGGAAATGTTGATATAGAGAGAGAGCGATACCTCTCATGATTTACTTCCCCTCCACGTCTACATCCAACCAAACGAGATAAATATCCCATTTACCTTCATATTTATTTTCCCTCCTTATTTACTTCCACAAAATAATCCAACCAAACCAAGCCTAACCAAAGTAGCTCTAAGTACTTGTCTTCTCTCTCCACTTTATCGTCCTATTGATTTAGTGCAAATAAGAGTGCATGTCCATTGCTAGGGAGGACAAAGGGCACTAATGCCTAGTGGAAAGTGCGTGGAGATATTATATATATAATGGAATTGAATTTGACTTATACGTCCCTCTCTTTTTCTCCTTGAAATATCACTCCAACTTATACAAACCCTATTTAAAAAAAAAAAAAAGAAGCAGAGAATAGAGGTATTTTCTAATGAACAAATTAAGCCAACCCTTCACGAGTGCTCACACCAAGTACTAACATTTTCAATTAAATTGCTTTCGCCTTTTGCCTTTTTGCCAAATTCAGGAAAACACACTCTTGTCTTGTAATTTTACTTACTATACATTTCCATTCGCATGCCTATAATCTAATGTGCCAAATATCAAATAGGTAACTTAATCATTTAAATAAAAAAAAAAGGTAAATGATAGAAACAAAATACAATATTTTAATTTCTGTACAAAAAATATAGGACAATAAAAATAAAATTAGGTAAGATAATACATTTTTTTCAATAAAAAGATTAGGTCAACCACATGTTGGCAATAGGATTGGGTCCATGTGGAAGCAGAGAGCTATTGGTGTCCCAATGGATTCGTTGGACAAATAGTAGCAGAACTCATTGAACGGAGTAGGGCTCTCACATGGTTTTCGGGAATGAAGTCGTGGGGGATACTGGACGTTGCCTTACCCATTTTATGGTGAGCAAATTGCCGAAGTGGTGGTGCGACTGTTCATAGTGCGCTCTGAATCTTCCACAGTGAAATCATTCGGCACCTGCTGTACTCCTCAGCCGTCCCCGTCGGTCCCCTCCTGGTGGTGGTAACCCATCATTGCTATTGCACTCCACCCAATTCCTCCACCCCTGGTGGTGGCGACCTAGCACTGCTATACTAACCGACCACTTCCCTGGTTAGTTCTAAATTCTAATTTCCATTTTTGGTTTGGGTTGGCTGCCTCCTAGCTTATTGGCTGGGCTTTTTCGCCCAAATTTTAGGCCTTGGTTTGTAATTTTATATTATTGTTTTAAATTAAAATTAAAATATATTATTTTATATAATTTTCATTTTTTAAAATTATTATTTAATTATAATATATTATATTATTTCTGACCTCGTCTAACTCCATATATTTAATAATTTTTAACAAAATTCATTTCAAACTAATCTTTATCTACTTAGACCCCAAATTTATTTATTTACTTCTTTTTTTTTTATAGGTGAAAACAATTTTATTCGTCATAAAATAATTATACAATGAATAACGGGATCTATAATAATAGGGAAACAAATCGCATCCTAAACTACGATAGGTACCATACAACCATAACAAAAGGAAAACTACGTGCAGCAAATATTATGTATAATTTTATATGTACATTATACAAGTATTAAAATACCAATGCACATGCAGCAAGTGTATGCAAGAATTTTTCATAACGGAAAGAAAAATAGATATGCAAAAATATCGCCCATGATAACCTTGTCGCCATCCACCACACAACATAGTATGGATTCAAACTTCGCCAGTACCATAAAGAGCATGTTAGAAAACTATGGTTGGATCAACGATCTTGAGACGTACCTGAAAAGGAGGAGGGGCATGGAGAAAGGGCCATCCCAAGGTGGGTAAACAGTGCTAACAGATATCGATTAAAAGAAAAAGTACGCCATAAAAAAATGAAGAGTAATAAAAGTCTAATAAAAAAGGAGATCTCTCTAGTTTGAACAATAAAAGTGGTAGAGAGCTTGGATCTGGTTAAGCTCCGCAGATCCAGTGAAGATAAAAAAGGAGATCTCTCTAGTGTTCAAAAAAGTGGTAGAGAGCTTGGATCTAGCTAAGCTCCGCAGATCCAGTGAAGATAAAAAAGGAGATCTCTCTATTTTGAACAACAAAAGTGGTAGAGAGCTTGGATCTGGCTAAGCTCCACAGATCCAGTGAAGAAGACAACTTGGCAAAGAGAAAAAAGCTAGAGAGAGAAAGAGTTAGAGAGAAATTACTTTCTTTCTTAATCGTATAAAAACATTAGTTAAAGAATGTGAACTGAATTTCGAAAGCCTATTTTACTGATAAATTTATGTAATTATAAGTTTATGCTCGTCTATTTTAAAATAATATCACATTAACTTTTTTGTTTTAAACTACTTATTATTTAAAAAATTAAAGATAAGAAAAAAAATTATATTTATATTTTATTTATTATAATATTTTATTTGTATATTAATAAAATTTTTAAATTTTAAGAATAATATAGCTTTTTAAAAATATTTTATTTATTATAATGTTTAGTTTTGTTTAGACAAGAATTTTCATACATTCATTTCAAATTAAAATTTTTAATTTAAATATTTTATTATTTTATATATTTTTATTTTTTAAAAACTGTCATATACTCGCGTCACATCATATCATCTCTTTTTTACTATCACCTAACTCTATATATCTTATAATTTTTTATTATATTCAAATAAATTTATCTCAATTTAATTCCTATCGAATACACTTATCTTTCTTAAAGTCAAAGATCTTTATTGTGGAAAATCCATCTAATCGTTGACAATTACTCTTGTAAGCTTCATGTGGACACCGAAATGTGACTGGCTTTTAGAGTGAAAACGAACTTATGATAGTTGACCTTAAATTTCATTTCTAACTTAAGATTGGAAGCGAGGTAGGCTTCTAAGGCTCTAGATTATGGAGAGTAATTTTTCTGTTTAAATATGAATTCACTAAAAATTGATTCGATAAGATATGGGATTTTCCGATTTAAATAAGAATGAAGACGTAAGTAAATTTCATATATCAATCTGTCAGTCGAATGTGAGTTAAGAATGAAAATTGCATAATATGGAAATTGCATAATTTCTGACTTGTCTTTACCTCCATTCCGTATATTTTAAATTTATGATTTGCTTGACCTGACCCGACTCGATCCCATCATATTGCCATTCCTATTTTAGATGCTGTTAAACTTGTTAAAAGACTTGCAACATTTTTTAAAAAAAATATGATCCTCCATTTGGTTGGCTTGTAAGGTTTTGGAAAAAATAATTTAGGTCTTATTATCACTTCACTCATCCCAATTTCACTATTCTCTAATAAAGTATGCTTAATTCCTACTTAAAATAAAGTTATAATATATGCATTAAGAGAATGAAATCGGTTCGAAACCATCGAGACGGTCCTGTTTCAACTCTTCTTTTCACCTGTGCTTATCCTATTTTCATTTACCAACATTTGAATATTTTTCCTGTCAAAGTGTTTACGCATAGCCTGTAACAATACCAAGAAAACTTAATCTAAACAAAATAATACTTTTTTCGTTCTAATTAAATTAATTTACTTACTATTTTAAATTGTAAAAAAAAAATTAACACTTTTATTAGAATGAAAGTTTTAACAGTCACTAGGGCTTTGACCAATCCAATTAATCGAGAACCAACGTGTTGGCTCTCTCGCACATTCAACTCTCAAACAGAGAGATTTATTGGCCTTTTAAAAAATCGGCCTGCTGAGACTTGTTTAGATTGATTTATTAATTCATAATTTTTTACTAATTAAAATTACGTAATTATCTTCACTCAATCAACACATGTGTTAACAGCTGCGAACTTCAATTCTAGAAATTTTAACGGTCACATCAAGAACTTGTATATCCAGTTAGCAAGAGGAAGTGATGGACGCTCCATTTACATGTAGGTGCGCCCACGAGGCCCTGAATAACACTGTAGTACTAACCCATTTTCTTTTGTCCCCATCAGCAGAGGAAAGCTTTGGAATCTTTTTCTCGTTAGTGCTACAGCTTCGTAGGCTATATAAATCATCCTCGACAATCGGCCCTCTCGGCACCAGAGGCAGCAGAACCAACAAAAATGCCTTGCCTTGATGTATCAACTAACGTGAACTTGGATGGAATTGATAAAGATTCGGTCTTTTCAGAAGCCAGCAAAGCCATCTCTGCGATTACCGGAAAACCTGAAAAGGTTAGCACTGATTATCCCTTTTTGCCTGCATTTGTGTTTCTGTTTGATGGGCTAAGTTGATTCTATATGTAGAAGATTTTCTCTCCCTAGCACTGTCTTGCTAAAGTTTGATTCATCACCAGCCTGCCAGTGATGGGTAGAAATGATTTTTCACTGAAACCCAGAAATGTATGATTACTTGCACTAATTATCAGCTCATTTAAGCTTAAAATGGGTTTTTTCTGTTTATAAATGGTGAGTTTTTTGTATGCCTCCTCTGTACTTCATAGCGTTATGCCTGGCCTGCATTGTTCTCTAAGATGAGGGGCAAGACGGTAAAAAATTGCAGAGACTACGTCAGAATGAATGATTGTTTTCAGTTCTCTTGGTAATTTTCTCTTGTAGATTTTGAGTTGAACTAGTAAAAATACTGGATAAGGATAGTTCTTTAGTTCAGGCTTTCACCTCATTTCAGTATTCTAAACAGGATAATTCCTTATCGTTCCCCTGGAAATGACTGCTTCTATGATTAGATTTCTCCGTGCCCTTTCAAATGCATGGTATCAAACCCCAATGGTCACCACTCACTAGTCATCCAATCACAGTTATTCCAAGCCAAAAACAAGTTCCAAGACAATGTAGCGAGAAAGGGGGGGAAGATCCTCTGCAGTTGAGAAATGATATTAAAAGTGTGATTAAAATTTGATAAGTAGGTCGGAAGAATCATTTATAATACAAAAACACATAAATGATTGTAATATTTACACCAGATGTCTTCTTCTATTAAGTTGAAGATAAGAAATCCTTCTATGCGTCAGGAAGGCAGTTGACCCCCACACCTTCATTTTCTTGTATGTAATAATATTGCTCAATAGTGCTCATTGTACAGTACATCCAGAAAAGACCCCTCTTTTCCAGCTGCATACCGTCCTCAATGGTTACAACCTCTTCATTGCTTATGCTCCAAAACTCAAAAAAAAGTCGATGGTTAATCAAACTTTGTACTCCGTAGTGGTCGAACAAGAACAAGAAAAGTCTCTATCAATAATCAAGAAGAAGTTGCCCATTTGGACAAGCAATCGGATTAAGGGGGCAGGAAATGAAAACATGTTCCGTCCATATGCATAATTTGCAAAAACAAAGCTTTATCCTGTTCAAGAACATAAAAACAAACCTAATTACAAACTTCTATCCTATCCAAGTGTTGTTATATTATTCATGTAGCAAATGATTGTTGACCTACCAACCACCAATCGTGGAGTTGCAGAATATTAATCAGAAAATTCTCTTAAGTTTCTTGCAACTTCTTAGCCATGATTGATAGTTTGCCAGCAACGGCATCAACACGGTTTCCTCTTTGGTTTTGACGTATCCAACTGCATCATAGTTGACAATTATTGTCTCAATATGATTGCTTCATCAAGAAATCTCAAATCTTATGTTCAAGGTCGGATAGCAGAAGTTCCAATACAAGGGGAACATCGTTTTCAAATTTAATTTTGTTATGGCAACGATTAAATCGTCTTCCATCCCACTTGCAATTGTTAAATGTTGATTACATTTTTTTTGCCCCTTTGACTGTGTAATTGCCAATTGCATTTATGGCTTTGATAATTAAATGAATCCACTTAGGAAGGAGGAACGAGTCAGAAAACCAAACAATTTGCGCGTCTTTTTTCAACTTCTTTCAGTCTCATTTTGATTTGACGAATGCTTTTGTTTCTATACATGTGTATGTACAGTTTGTGATGGTTCTGCTGAAGGGTTCGGTGGCATTAACGTTTGGGGGAACCAAAGAACCGGCAGCGCTGGCTGAGATTGTAGCCATGGGTGGCATCACCAGGGAAGTCAAGAGGAAGCTGATATCCAGCATTGGAGAAATTCTTGAGAAGAAAATGTCCATTCCCAGGACCAGATTTGTCCTCAAGGTCTATGATACTACAATGGGACGCCCTCAGTCCAAATTGTGAACTCTAATTTTCTTCAAATTCAAGTTTTAGTATGTAATCTTAATGATTGTTTCTATGCAAACTAGTATTGTCCAAAGGATGAAAGATATCGACTTCACATATTTTCACGACTAATAAATATAAAAATTTATTCGTGACAGAATTTTGTCATAAAAAAAGAAGTAAGGAAATTTTGTAAATAACTCTGCAGTCTTTTATGAAAACAAATGGAAGTCTAGCTTTGGGGGGAGGGGGGGGGGGAATTGTTTGGTTTGCTATTTTTGTTTCTTATTTTGTTAATGATTGTTAATAAAGAATTTTTATTTTTAATTCAAGAAAAAAGAATATTAACAATCTAATATGATGGTAATTGAGTAAAGCCTTCTTTTCTTTACTCATTGATAAATTTTCAATTCACATATTCATTCCTTTCTTTCTCTCTTATACATACATACATACATACATACATACATACATACATATAATAATCAAATATTATTCAATTTTTTGTTAAGATAATAAATAAAGTTTATTAAAAGCGATCAAATAAATAAAGAATAAAAATTAAATATTAAAAATAAATAAATTATATTAAGAGAATAATATTATAATTTAAAATAAATTTAAAATAATAAAATATAAAATAATCGACCGCCGCCCTAAGTCTGCCATTGGACCAAATAGCAACAAAGACCTAGGCGAGTTTTGTTTACAAGTTCATCTCTCTTTTGTAATGTTCTTCCAACAAATAATAAAAATAAAAATAAAAAAAAATTCTGTTATAAAATTAAGGTGGTGTTAGAATAAAATCTACACACTACACACTAAGAAAATTCTAACTATTCTTTGCACAAGAATTTCTCTTCAAACTTCTCTCTTTCTTTCTCTCACAATTCTTTCTCTAATCTTTCTTTCACAAAATGATGGTGTATTACAAGTTTAGAGAATAACTCTATTTATAGAGCTCTAATTAGTGGAATACATCATACCATACATCATCTTCAACCAATCTCAATTAGTGGTGTCTCCACTAAATGGTGAACATCCATAAAAATCTTCTCTAATAATTCACATAAATTCATAATTAGTAGAGCCTCCACTAATTAATGGAGATTCCAATAATTCATAACACTCCCCCTTGGATGTCCATCCATACATAAAGAATATGCCTCGTTAAAACCTTACTAGATAAAAATCCAGTGGGAAAAAAAATCTAGTGAAGGAAAAAGAGTACACTATTCTATATGTCTGTTTATTACTCCCCCTGATGAGATGATTCCTTTAAATCTTTAAACCGACGCATACCGATTTTATATCTCAACTTCTCAAATGTTGCAGTCGGTAAAGTCTTCGTAAAAATATCTGCGAGGTTGTCACATGACCGAATTTGTAGCACATCAATTTCACATTTCTTCTGAAGTTTATGAGTAAAGAAGAATTTTGGTGAAATATGTTTTGTCCGATCTCCTTTAATATATCCTCCTCGTAATTGAGCTATGCAAGCTGCATTGTCTTCCTAAAGAGAAGTTGGAATATCTTTGATTTATGATAATCCACAACTTTCTCGAATATAATGAATCATGGATCTTAGCCATACACATTCTCAACTTGCTTCATGAATGACTATAATTTCAGCATGATTTAAAGAAGTAGCTGCTATAGATTGTTTCGTAGAATGCCATGATATAGCAGTATTTCCACATGTAAATAGATAGCCCGTTTGAGAACGTGCTTTATGTGGATCAGATAAATAACCAGCATCTGCATAACCTATCAATGTTGGACTGGTTTTATTTGAATAAAATAATCCGAGATCAATTGTACCTTGGAGATATCGAAGGACTTGTTTAATTCCATTCCAATGTCGTCGTGTTGGTGAAGAACTAAATCTTGCTAATAAATTGACAGCAAAAGCAATATCAGGTCGTGTATTATTAGCAAGATACATCAATGCATCAATTGCACCGAGATATGGTACTTCAGGACCAAGAAGGTCTTCAATATCTTCTTGAGGTCGAAAAGGATCGGACGATCATTAGAATACTCAATGGATGTGCTTTCTCCATGTCAAATCTTTTTAGAACTTTTACTGTATATGTTAAATAAATGTTCTACTTGCCAAATGTTCAATTTGTAAACCAAGGCAAAGTATACTTTTACGACCATCCTTGATGTCGAATAATCAATTGTTTCTTGGAGCTCTTCAAGAGTTCCAATAAGATTAAAATCATCAATATATATAGCTAATATCACAAATTTAGAACCAGATTTCTTAATAAAAATGCATGGACATACCTGGTCATTTTAAATCTCGCTTTCAATCAATATTCACTAAGATAATTGAACCACATGCGCCCAGATGGCTTCAGGCCATGTAATGATTTACGCAACTTGATGGAGTAATTTTCACGAGGATAATGTTTATATGCTTCGAGCATATGAAATCCTTCGGGGATTTTCATGTAAACATCATTTTCTAAATTTCCATACAAGTAAGCGAGTGACAACATCTAATAGGCGCATATCTATCTTTTCATGTCTTGCAAGCGATAAGATATCGGAGTGTAATAGCATCAACAACGGGAGAATAAGTTTCATCATAATCAATACCTGGTCTTTGTGAAAAACCTTGGGCTACTAATCGCGCTTTATATCGAACGATTTCACTCTTTTCATTGCGCTTTCGCACAAATATCCATTTGTAGCCAATAGGTTTTACACCTTACGGTGTTCGGACTGCTGAGTCAGAAGACTTCACGTTGTGTCGGTGCATTTAACTCCGATTGAATCGCATCTTTCCATTGCAGCCAATCTTTTCTATGCCGACATTCATCAAGCTGATATTGGTTCGGGATCATCACTATCCTGTATAACATCAAGAGATATTATATGCAAACATATGATCAATAATTGTTTCTATCCGATTCCAACTTCTACCGGAAGTGGTATAATGGATAGAAATTTCAATGTTACTTTTATTTATGTCTGGTTCTTTGTCATAAGTTTTCTCTTAGTCTTTATCATTCTTTGCTTTAATATGATCATCTGGACCATTAATCCTCTCTTCTTTCGAGGATTTTTATCTTTAGAACCAAGAGGTCGGCCATGCTTACGGCATGCTTTTGGCTCAGCGACTATATGTAAAATCTTTTGTTCGTTGGAACTTCAATTAGAATAGGAGCATTTATAGGTGGCATATGCGATTTTGTTACTCTTCTAGAGTCAACAAAAGCGTACGGCATTTGATTTGCAATGCTTTACAAATGAATTATCTTTTGAACTTCAAGTTCACACGCGCTTGTATGCGGATCAAGATAATTTAATGATGTTGTCCAATCACGATCTTTCTTGTCTTGTTTCTGTTCTCCCCTAATTTAGGGAATAATGATTTCACAAGAGAATAAGAAAAGAAATATAAGAAAATGATGACAAGCAGGAAATGCCAAGAAAAATATCTCCTTTTTTTTTCACTCTTCCCGGTGCAGACTTTTCCTCTTCCTCTCTTGTCTTTTCTTCTCCTCCAGACCCTCTACCTACCATCTACCTCTTCTTCTTCCTCATACGAGATATATATATATATATATATATATGTATCGATATATATCTCGGTTATCGAGTCATTAGTAAACATCAAAAACAAAAATCACAAAGCGAGATATGGAGACTCGTAATTCATTTGAGACATGGTCAAATTTTGACTCGGTTTACAGCGAGATGTTGATGTATTTTCCTTTCCAAACCAACCGCTTCTGCCTAATTCGAACACGAGAAGATTTTGATATGTTTTCCTTTCCAAACCAACCGCTTACGCCTAATTCGAACGCAGAAGATTTTGATATGTTTTCCTTTCCAAACCAATCGCTTCCTCCTAATTTCGGGTGAGATACCTTTGAGGGCTTCCATTTGTTTTTAGTATGCTTGATAATGAAATTAAACTCTCTTTTGGTTTGTTTTTTATGTAAATCGGTGGAAGTTTTGAACATACTTGCTTTGGACCAAGTTGATCTGCCCCTACAAGAGGCTGCTTTTGATCTTTGTTCCTCTTGATGCTATTCCTTTGAATGAGGATATGCTTGTGCATGATCCTTTCTACTCTCTAATGGATTTTGAACAAAGCGAGAATATGTTTCCAGGTTATTATACATTTAAACATGGATTTTGAATGGTATTACCTTTGCGATATTATTTTCTTTTTCTAGGAGAAATAATGAGTGGTCTTGGCAACGAAGTCGGAGTAAGTACTCATGAAATGCATAATATCGAAGTTCAAGATATTATTGCGAGACAAAATTCTGGGGAGAAGAAGATGATTAAGAGGCGAGAGAGAGAAGAAGGGCAATAACTCCCAGGACACTATCAAGAGAAACAATTTCGCAGTACTTTTACCTACCAATCAAGAGCGCAGCCAAAGAATTGAATATTGGCATAACCCGTCTTAAGAAAAGATGTAGGGAGTTAGGAATTCGTCGATGGCCTCACAGGAAATTGGTGAGCTTGGAGACCATAATCAAGAATGTTCAGGTTCTCTCTCATATATACTTATAATTTGCAAGTATGAAACTATGAAAGATTTATAAGTAAATAACCGATGATATCACTTCGATTTACAGGAGATGCAAAATAAAGAAGGAGGAGGACATATGGCTAAGAAGAAGTTGAAAGAAGCCATTGCGATACTGGAATGTGAAAAACAGTTGGTGGAAGAAAGTCCTAATACGCAGTTAGAGGACCAAACACAGAAATTGAGACAAGCATGCTTCAAGGCCAAATAAGAAAATTAATTATAATAAACTTAAGGAGATCATAAAATCCCAAGACTCATTTCGCAGTAATTTTACGGCTAATTCTGCTGCTAGTCTCGATGCTGGCTCAAAGGGGAAAGAAAAGGAGGAGGATGTCGAAAAAGAGGAGTTGAAGTCCATAATTACTAATTGTTTGTCTTCCTCTAATGTAAATATTGAAAAAATAATAATTACAAACCTTCATCTTACATTTGTCAGCTCAATTACAAAAGAGCAACTATAAGCATGTATCCTCAAGTTCATATGAACACTAGTGATATGAATAAAAGATGTGATACTTATTATTAATGGAAATATCTTTTTCCCTTATTATATTTTCTGTTCCACTTCAAGTGGCCAGTATTTCTCTGTGATAAGGGAAATATTGAGTGTGTCCATGACCATAACCACGGCCACTGCCACAACTACGACTATAACGATGGCTTCTACTGGAGCCAACAGCATTCACTTATGGGAGTGCTGTTGAGCCAATTCATCTGGCTTCATGATTTCTCAATAATAACTCATGTTAAATCTGTCAATTTTGGATACCCTTTTTCTCGATATTGTTACTGCATGACAATATTCGATGTATGAAAAGTGGAGAATGTCTTCTCCAATATAACTTCATCAGTAACTTTTTCTCCGCAAAATTTTTAACTAAGATGTAGTTTTATACATCACGGAGTTCACGGTTTTACAATCTTGCAACTTCAGGTGCAACCATTTATATCGTGCAGTGGGTAGTACGACCATCTTCAGGTGGTCAAATCTTTCTTTTTATCCACATGACATATGGATCTCTTTTTTTTTTAGCATTTAGATGCATTTCTGTATGACATATAATTTTTTTTTTTTTTATAAATATCAAGGGTTACAAATTCGAATTTAGCGAGGTTAGCCATAGAGATCAATAAATGCGTACCTGTCCTCTGGCTTTAATAACGGCAGAGACTCGTGCTGATAACATGTTATAAAATTAGGGTAGTGTTAGAATAAAATCTACACACTACACACTAAGAAAATTCTAACTATTCTTTGCACAAGAATTTCTCTTCAAACTTCTCTCTTTCTTTCTCTCACAATTCTTTCTCTAATCTTTCTTTCACAAAATGATGGTGTATTATAAGTTTAGAGAATAGCTCTATTTATAGAGCTCTAATTAGTGGAGTACACCATGCCATACATCATCTTCAACTAATCTCAATTAGTGGTGTCTCCACTAAATGGTGAACATCCATAAAAATCTTCTCTAATAATTCACATAAATCCATAATTAGTGGAGCCTCCACTAATTAATGGAGATTCCAATAATTCATGACAAATTCTTCTTTCTAATGCGTTACTAAAGTTTTCTCTCTTTTTATTCTCTTCTTTTTTTAGCCCGGGAAAGGGGGGCAGGAGGATGTAGAAGTATACACGTGTTCGTTGGGCCCACCATATCAAATTGTTTGCGGCTTAAAATGTGTGGATCAACAAAAAATGTGTGAAAAAAAAGTGTCTCGATTGTCTTGTTGTAGAACGGTAAGAGATATATTTATTTATTTGCCTTCTTTTTTTTTTTTTTTTATGATTCAGAACCCACAATCATTATTACTGGGTAAACTTGGAGGCTAACTCAATACTCGCAAACTAAGCCAACTATGTAAATCACCGCGGAAGCCCCTGCGGTTGTTGTTCGGCTGCGTACTCCTCGTCTGCCTATCCCACACTCCCAAAGCATATTTTTATTTCATTTTTCATTTTCCTTTCCTGCATCTTTCTTTCTATCCATAGGTCGGCTTCATGCAGATATAAATTTGCCGGGGGATATTGGTGCTCCTTGAGGTATGCCCTTGGAGGCTAACTCAATACTTGCAAACTAAGCCAACTATGTAAATCACCTCAAAAAGGCGACAGATGACGCAGAAGAGGTTCGAACCCGAATGGAGGACTAATTTGATGAACCAAGCCTTACTTCGAGTCCAACTCAGCCAAGCCCATTGTCTATTTATTTGCCTTCTTCCCCTCCCAATTAGATGCCAATGACAATATCAATTGAGATAGGATGGCAGGAGATCTTATCAATAATTGATGTCATTACTATATTTTTTTTTGTTTTTTTTAATAAATTTATTCATTCATAATAAAAATAAATTGAGTATCAAAAAAATATAACACATTAAATATTAAGTGGGTAAAATAAAATAATAAACATGCAATAATCTTTCTTTTAACATTCATTTGTTATTTTTGAACACCGGTGAAATAAAATGTTCAAATTTATCTTGTGTCATAAATAATAATTTAAAAAATTTTGAACGTATCAATAACTTTAAAAATTATTTAAAAAATCATGAAAAATGAAAAGCAAATTCAAATTATGTTTGGATAACTAATGAACTCATGAAAATAAAGTAGCCAGTGCTATTCGAGAAGGATCGACAAAGAAATCATGCCAAAGATTCTTGAATCTTCCAAAGAAGAAGAGAAGTAGCGTTTGTAGACTAAAAAGGGTGGGGAATAAAAAAGTAGAAGCTTTGACCAAGATCAGACCGGCCAAATTCTTCGATGGGACGGTAAAAAGGAAGGGAAATTATTGCATAAATAATAGATTATATACATTGAAAAATTATTTCATGAACTTTTATTATAGAAAGTACAACTTTTCAATACATGTGATTCACGTAGAAAGTTCATATTAAAATTTTTAAGAAATGAGAGGAGCTATAACATAGAGCAAATGGCTAGAGGGAAAAAGAAGAAAGAGAAAGAGGGGTTTTTTTTTTTTTTGTGTGTGTTTTTCTTAATTATTGGTGTATTTGAACTGTAATTTTTAAAAATATTTTGTTTAATTTAAAAAATAATTTAAATTATAAAACACCCAAAAAAAATAAATGAAATCAAATTGAGAATACGATGTTTTTACAAGTAGAAGGCAATTTTCAACAAATGAAGATTATTTAGATAAAAAAGTTTTAATTAAATTAAAATTTTCAATTAAATTGAATTGCGTTCTAAATAAAATATGATTAGGCTCTTTTTGTGAAAGACTTGTACATAGCTCAGTACCCTTTGAGGAATTTGCCTATGACTTTGCCAGCAACTTGGGTTATATATACATCAACAATAAAAGGTTAGGCGCTTTAAGATAAAAAATTATAGCATAGACTTAATTTACGTAGATCGCATCTATTAAAGGGATATATTTTATGTAATAAAAATTATACGATATAATTATTCAATGTATATAATTTATCATCTATACAAAAAAAATTTCCTTTGAGATAAAGTAACTTTTGGAGTCCATTTAGAGTTAGTGGGGAAAATGGGAGAAAATTCTCCTTAGTGTTGTGAAGTTCAATGAAGATAAATTATTAAGAAATTAGTCTAAAAAAGCTTGTGTTATAAATTATAAGCGGATCTCTTGTTTAAAGTTAATAACAAACTTTGATGGGATGTGATAAAGGAACTTTTCTCTCCTCCACTTTTTGCATGGCTCATGAGCTTTATGGCAAAAGTTTTCCCTTATTATTTTTTATGATTAATTTTTTCATATAATGAATAAGTTTATTTGAATTAAATTTATAAATATAATTAAATTTTTGTATATAAGAATAAGTTTGAATAAAAAAAGCATATAATCAATGAAATAGTTAAGGCTTTATGATCAAGTGCCATTTTTTAACGTGATTTAAGATATGATTGGACAAGAATTTTTAAAAATTTAGTCAAATTTAAAATAATAATATTTTAAATAATTTTCGTTTCATGATAATAATTCTATACTCACAATACATTATATATTCTCTCGACCTTATTTGATTTTACATATTTAATAATTTTTTATTATATTCAAGCAAATTCATTTCAATCCAATCGTTGTCCAATTACACAAGAAAATTCCTTTGATTTGGATTTATTTTTATTATGAGAAACAAAACAAAAGTAAAACTTGTTTTTCGAATCCGAATCCAATTATCTTGGGGGCAAATTGAAAAATCATGTATTTTGGAGTGCTAAAATGGAGAGATATACAATTTTTACGGAGTATCCATTCGCCTAATGAATCGGATCCAAAAAGAAAATCGGGTATCAAGTATGAACCGGGTCATCTAGAACCTTTTTTTGTTTCGCGGGTGGATAGATAAATGCGCGAAGTGGGACAAGCGAAGCGACGGTTTCATCTCCCTTCTTCTCCCCCTCGTGCAGCAGCTGAAACCGATTGCAGATAATCGAAAATGCCTTGCCTGCATCTCTCGACAAATGTGGGTCTCGAGGGCGTCGACACCTCCTCAATTCTCTCCGACGCTACCTCCACCGTCGCCAAACTCATCGGCAAGCCTGAGGCTGTATGCATATTCAATACCCTAGTTCACTATATTAATGCTGAAACCTGGTAAATCATGGAGGTTTGATGCGGTCACTGATTTTAATACTTGAGAAATTGCTTCGATCCTTCTTTGTTGAGTTATTGATTTTAAACTCGTAACATTTTAGGGCATTTGCGGATTTAGTTTTGTGTGGTTGGTGGTTTGTTCTAATTGATTAATGATTTTTTGTTTTCTTGTTTGAGCTGTGCGGGAACCTGGTTGACTTGAGCATGCATCAGACTAACTGTGACCTTATTGATGGTTTGGAGTGGTAATGTTTAACAGGTGAAGCAGAGAATCTCTCCAGCCGTTGTGGGGAGTGTGGGATGATTGTTAATGTGTATAACGTTGGGGGAACGGAAATGAGATTTTATATTTGAAAGTTAGTTGACTTTTACTTGGTTTTGCTAGAAATTACTGCTTCCATTGTACTTCTCTTCATTAAGTAAAAGTACTCAGATGTAGAGGGTAGTTGAGGATGCAATCAACCTAGGCTAAAATGGCATTCCGGATTGTTGCCAGCATTATTTCCTATTGATATTTTGCCCTGGCTACTGAATGCAGTTGTACCATTTTCTAGCCTATATTCCTTAAAAGGTTTCGTAGAATTCAGATTAAGAAATTCTGAAAATATTCTTCAGAATATAGTATGCACATTCTTACTTTTGGGGAAACTTCTCATCTATTATAGTCTTCTTTGGCTTTTAGAGTTTGCTGTATTCCCACTTCTCGGGGTACACATTTCATCCGACATTATGATGTTATCCTTGAAAGTTAGCTTGTGTTCTGCCAGTTGATGAGAATGATAGACATTATGTAAGCTATTACCCAACAAAGTTAAACTCATCCCAAGTGTTTGTCAACTGCACAAGTTTACAGTTATGATCATTAAGGAAATTTTCTAGCTGCTTTTCCCTTTCCGTCCTGAATATTTTCTCAATACTGAACTCTGATAAACTGATTAGTGGGTTAATGATGATCACTCGGTGTTGGTTCATTCAAAGTCCTAATTTGCATCAGGCATGTCAGAGCAATGGTTCTCTTCAACTTGAGTATGGGCTTTGAGTACCATTTCTGAAATCTTGATTGAGTTTTCATCTGAAGTTCATCCTCCCATGTTACAATCCCAATTATCAAACCTGATTTGTCATGTTAGCAGCTTCAAAATTAGGTATTAAATCTCTCCCTTTGTCATGTTGCAGTATGTTATGATTGTGTTGAAGGGTTCTGTGCCTATGTCATTTGGTGGGACAGAGCAGCCCACTGCCTATGGTGAGTTGGTTTCAATTGGGGGGCTCAACCCTGATGTCAACAAGAAGCTGAGTGCTGCAATTTCCGACATTCTTGAGGCAAAGCTGAATGTCCCCAAGTCACGTTTCTTCCTGAAATTCTATGACACTAAGGCAAGCAATTTTGGTTTCTACTGTATTTGCAAAACAGTCAATAGTACTCGTGCATCTTCTCATTGCATTCTTCCTCTTTGTTTAGGCCCATCAAAGTCAAGAATATGCACAATGTCTGCATGCTTTACACCAGTTCTAGGTCATGTAAATTAACTTTTTTACCTCTAACAATACATGAAGCTTCTCTTTCATTTTTATTTTTTTAAGAACTTCTGAGTTTTTGTTGAATTAACAAATGCTTTACTTATGTTGTATCTTGACAATCCTCTTTTTGTGTTAACTCCCTTACCTTCCCTACCTCTGAATGGAATTCAAACTAGAATGTATAATGACTTTTTGTTACTTTCTTGGAACTGATGAACATGTATTTTTCTAATTTTATTTGCAGGGTTCTAACTTTGGCTGGAATGGATCAACCTTCTAGTTTTCTTGTTCCCTCGTCTCATGCTGATTTGCTCTCTTCAGCCTGTTATTTGGAGGAATTGCAAGTGGGAGAAACAGTTGCGATAATATGTCTATGCAGTATTAGTACTTGGATTATGAGCTATGTAAGATGTGTTAACAGTAAAGAGCATCTTATATGATGGATAACATGACATTGTTTACAATAACTGCAAACTTATATTCCACTGTTTAATCATGGTTTTGGTTGCGTTAAACTATGTATATATTACCATCTAGTTACTTTTGTTTTTCTTTTGTGTTTATCTGCATTTAGTCATGCCAGTGCTGTCATGCTCTGGCGCAATTTTCCCATCATTTCTCGTCAAATTTGATCAATGCATTAGAAAAAGATTATATACAAAAAGTGTCCATGAAGAACATCTCCCATTTGCGTTTCTCTTCGTTGTTAATCATTTTGTCAAGTTTTTCTTAGCTTCCAATCTGATTGTGTATATCTGTATTGCATAGACCTGTTTCTCCTTTATTGGTGAGGCTGGGGTGTAACCATTTAGTTACTTTTTAGTGATTGGGTGTATGTGTGAAACATTTCAAACTGTTTATACTCTGATTCTTCAATAATCAACTGGCGGTCCGGATTTATTGAATGCCATTAACTTTGGTTGTGATCTGAGTATTTGCCACTCAATGTAATACAGTCCGCGAATCAATGAAGCCTAAGGCGACATTTGTATAGCAAAGTGCAATTGTTCAAATGCTTTTTAGAAATGGGAAAAAAAATAATATATATATATATATATATATATATATATATATATATATATTTTGTCAGTAAGGGAATTTACAGTCGCTAAGGTATGCTTATAGTTTATATTTTAGGTTTCAAGAGAGATTTGAAGTTGGAATATTAAGTAAAAATATTAATATTAACATTCTCGATCAATTTTGAAGGATAAATATTTACATAAATTATGTCTCATATGCATTAATTTTTTTTTAATAACAGTGTTTTGATATGTTTAATACATGTGATATAGTTTTTTAACGTGATATTATAAAAAGTTCAGGTAATTATTTTAACTAAGGTATTTTGCAAAATTTGTTTACCAGTATTTATTTTGTTCCATTTCAATCATAACTTATGATTGAAAGCAAGGTAGGCTTCTAAGGCTCTAGATTAGGGATGATAATTTTTCTATTTAAATAAAAATTTGCTATAAATCGATTCGATAGGATTGAAAATTTTTTTATTTAAGAGAGAATGAAGATGGAAGCAGATTTCATATATCGGTCTATCAGTCGTGGGTGAGTCAAGGAGAAAGATTGCATGATTTCTGGCTTGTCTTCGCCCCATCCCTCATAATATATATATTAAAAATTTTATACTATACCTATATATATATATATATATATATATATATATATAATAATAAAGGAATCTATATTTATAAAAAAATTGATTTTTAAAAGTATTTATATATATTATCGTATGTGTGTGAGTATATATGTATGTGTATATATTATATTAGAATATATTTATATATGTATATAATAAATATTAAAAAAATTCTATGTTATAATTAATATGTAAATAAATGTGTGTATACAAGTAAAATATAATATATATATATATATTATATACAAAATATTCTTTTATCTATCTATATATACACATTTTATATGAAATTTTGATGATAAATACGTTTTATTCATTTTTAATTTTAAACTTAATTAAAAAAATTAAGCTCATTTTTCTATTAGGCTCTCTTGAGGGATATTCCTCTTTCTCAATGCCGAAAACGCCCAGAATAAGAGAATGTAGCAAAGGTAGAATTGAAAATTTAAATCTCTGGCCCTACCCCACCATATTGCCATTCCTGTTCTAGATGCTGTTAAACTTGTTAAAAGACTTGCAACATTTTCTAAAAATATGATCCTTCATTTGGTTGGCTTGTAAGGTTGGGGAAAAATAATTTACGTCTTATTATCACTTCACTAATCCCAATTTCACTATTCTCTAATAAAGTATGCTTAATTTCTACTTAAAATAAAGTTATAATATATGCATTAAGAGAATGAAATCGCGTCAGAGACCGTCCTGTTTCTATTCTTCTTTTCATCCATGCTTATCCTATTATCAATTTCCAACGTTTGAATATTTTTTCTGTCAAAGTGGTTAAGCAGACAAGTAACAATTCCAGAAAAATCTAATCCAAACAAAATAATTTTTTTCCCGTTTTAATTAAATTAATTTATTTACTATTTTAAACTGTAAAGAAAATTGATACTTTCTTTCAAATAAAAGTTTTATCAGTCATCTGGGCCTCGGTCTATTTAGTTGGTCGGGTACGCATCAGTAGCAATGGTAATTGGACTGGCCCGCATGGTTTCGGGCCGTGCCGGGCCGGTCCCTGGGCCAGAGGCCCTGGGATCGGACCGGGACCTAGGCCCGTGTGGCCCGCGGGCCGGTGCGGGTCGACCCGTGGCTTATTCCTCTTTTTTTTTCCCTACTTAATATAATTTTTTAAAATTATAAAAAAGCCACCTTGAAGTGGTGGGGGGTTTGGCTTGGACCCTTACCTATTTTATTAATTAATAAAATAAAAATTATATAAGAGGGGGACTTAATGCCTAAACCTCTTAACTTGTTGATGACCAAAATTCAAGAATAACAATACTTTGTTGAGCACTTGAGCTTTTTACTTCTTGTATCCACTATTCCGCTACTCAACAATCTTCCAAAATATGAAAACTTTCTTGATGAATTGAAAAAGTATTAACACAAAAATAAATTCTAATAGTCTTTGTAGAGAAAATGAATAAATTTGAGGATAATGAGAGAAAGATGAATGTAAGTAAGAGAGAATTGGAAAGTGTTGATGAGTTTTGTGTTGAATTGGAGAGTATTTATAGAGTTTTGGGGGTTAGGGACTAAATTAAAAAAAAAACTATTTCAGCCGTTTTAGGGGTTAAACTGTAAAAAAAAAATTAAAAGACCAAATTAAAAAAAAACAGAAAGAGCTGCTCAAGCAGGCAGGCCCGTCGGGCTGCGGACCCAAGCGGACCAGCCCGTAACAGGCCAGGGATTTTATCCCCCGTCCCGACACGCTGGCCCGGGCCAGTTGCGATTGCTACGCATCAGCCCTCAAGTCGCATGTTCAAAAGAAGGAACCTATTAACCTTTTAAAGAACCAGTACTAACCTAAATTGATTTATTACTACATAATTCTTTTTCGATTAGAGTTGCACAGTAAATTTCACCTAGAGTGCACCTGTTATACCAGGTTGGGAACTTCTCCCGAACTCGAAGTTTGAACAGTCACATCAAGAACTTGTATATCCAGTCAGCAAGAGGAAGTTTGAACAGGTGATGGATGCTCCATAAACATGTAGGTGCGCAGACGCGGCCCCGGATAACACTGTAGTACTCACCCATTTTCTTTTGTCCCCATCAGCAGAGGAAAGCTTTGTGATCTTTTTCTCGTTAGTGCTACGGCTTCGTAGGCTATAAATCATCCTCGACAATCGGCCCTCTCGGCACCAGAGGCAGCAGAACCAACAAAAATGCCTTGCCTTGATGTATCAACTAACGTGAACTTGGATGGAGTTGATAAAGATTCGGTCTTTTCAGAAGCCAGCAAAGCCATCTCTGCGATTACCGGAAAACCTGAAAAGGTAAGCACTGATTATCCCTTTTTGCCTGCATTTGTGTTTCTGTTTGATGGGCTAAGTTGATTCTATATGTAGAAGATTTTCTCTCCCTAGCACTGTCTTGCTAAAGTTTGATTCATCACCAGCCAGCTGCCAGTGATGGGTAGAAATGATTTTTCACTGAAACCCAGAAATGTATGATTACTTGCACTAATTATCAGCTCATTTAAGCTTAAAATGGGTTTTTTCTGTTTATAAATGGTGAGTTTTTTGTATGCCTCTTCTGTACTTCATAGCGTTATGCCTGGCCTGCATTGTTCTCTAAGATGAGGGGCAAGACGGTAAAAAATTGCAGAGACTACGTCAGAATGAATGATTGTTTTCAGTTCTCTTGTAGATTTTGAGTTGAACTAGTAAAAATACTGGATAAGGATAGTTCTTAAGTTCAGGCTTTCACCTCATTTCAGTATTCTAAACAGGATAATTCCTTATCGTTCCCCTGGAAATGACTGCTTCTATGATTAGATTTCTCCGTGCCCTTTCAAATGCATGGTATCAAACCCCAAGGCTCACCACTCACTAGTCATCCAATCACAGTTATTCCAAGCCAAAAACAAGTTCCAAGACAATGTAGCGAGAAAGGGGGGGAAGATCCTCTGCAGTTGAGAAATGATATTAAAAGTGTGATTAAAATTTGATAAGTAGGTCGGAAGAATCATTTATAATACAAAAATACATAAATGATTGTAATATTTACACCAGATGTCTTCCATTAATTTGAAGATAAGAAATCCTTCCATCGGACCATCCGTATGGAAGGCAGTTGACCCCCACACCTTCATTTTCTTGGATGTAATAATATTGCTCAATAGTGCTCATTGTAAAGTACATCCAGAAAAGATCCCTCTTTTCCAGCTGCATACCGTCCTCAATGGTTACAACCTCTACATTGCTTCTGCTCCAAAACTCAAAAAGGAGTCGATGGTTAATCGAACTTTGTACTCCGTAGTGGTCGAACAAGAACAAGAAAAGTCTCTATCAATAATCAAGAAGAAGTTGCCCATTTGGACAAGCAATCGGATTGAGGGGGCAGGAAATGAAAACATGTTCCGTCCATATGCATAATTTGCAAAAACAAAGCTTTATCCTGTTCAAGAACTTAAAAAACAAACCTTATTACAAACTTCTATCCTATCCAAGTGTTGTTATATTATTCATGTAGCAAATGATTGTTGACCTACCAACCACCAATCGTGGAGTTGCAGAATATTAATCAGAAAATTCTCTTAAGTTTCTTGCAACTTCTTAGCCATGATTGATAGTTTGCCAGCAACGGCATCAACACGGTTTCCTCTTTGGTTTTGACATATCCAACTGCATCATAATTGACAATTATTGTCTCAATATGATTGCTTCATCAAGAAATCTCAAATCTTATGTTCAAGGTCGGATAGCAGAAGTTCCAATACAAGGGGAACATCGTTTTCAAATTTAATTTTGTTATGGCAACGATTAAATCGTCTTCCATCCCACTTGCAATTGTTAAATGTTGATTACATTTTTTTTGCCCCTTTGACTGTGTAATTGCCAATTGCATTTATGGCTTTGATAATTAAATGAATCCACTTAGGAAGGAGGAACGAGTCAGAAAACCAAACAATTTGCGCGTCTTTTTTCAACTTCTTTCAGTCTCATTTTGATTTGACGAATGCTTTTGTTTCTATACATGTGTATGTACAGTTTGTGATGGTTCTGCTGAAGGGTTCGGTGGCATTAACGTTTGGGGGAACCAAAGAACCGGCAGCGCTGGCTGAGATTGTAGCCATGGGTGGCATCACCAGGGAAGTCAAGAGGAAGCTGATATCCAGCATTGGAGAAATTCTTGAGAAGAAAATGTCCATTCCCAGGACCAGATTTGTCCTCAAGGTCTATGATACTACAATGGGACGCCCTCAGTCCAAATTGTGAACTCTAATTTTCTTCAAATTCAAGTTTTAGTATGTAATCTTAATGATTGTTTCTATGCAAATTAGTAGTTTGTCATAAAAAAAGAAGGAAGAAGTAAGGAAATTTTGTATTAGAATATATAAATAACTATGCAGTCTTTTATGAAAACAAATGGAAGTCTAGCTTTTAGAGGGAAAAATCTACATATGAATGATTCACGAAGTAATTTACATATTGCTTTAGAACACAGTGGCCAAAGGGGGATGGTTTGCTATTTTTGTTTCTCTTTGTTAATAAAGATTTTTTTTTTCCTTTTAAACTCAAAAGAAAAGGATACTAACAATCTAGTACGATGGTAATTGAGTAAAGCCTTCCTTGCTCATTAATAGATTTTCAATTCACATATTCATCTCTCTTTTATATATATAATATTATTCAATTTTTTGTTAAGATAATAAATAAATTTTATTAAAAACGATCAAATAAATAAAAAATAAAAATTTACATATTAAAAAATTAATAAATTATACTAAGAGAATAACATTATAATTCTTCTCTTTTTGTAATGTTGTTAAAAAAAAAATCTTCTTTGTAATGCGTTACCAAAGGTTCAAAACTTTTCTATACAAAGTCACTCCCTGTTTTTTTCTCTCTTTTTATTTTCTTTTATTTTCTTTTTTTTTTGGGTCGGGGGAGTATACACCTGTTCGTGGGGCCCATCATATCATATTATTTGCAGTTTAAGACGTGTGGATCAAGAGGATTGTCTTGTTGTACAGCAGTGAGAGGTATACAACAATAACAAAAAATTAAACTTTAATTTCAAAAAGATTTATTTATTTATTTATTTATTTATCTTCTTCCCCTCCAAGTATATGCCAATGACCAGATCTGATCCTAACAACTTATTTCAATTGATAAAAGATACTTTTTAATCAATTGAGATAAGATGGAAAGAGGTCTTATCAATAATTGATGCCATTACTAATTTTTTTGGGGTGTTTTTTAATAAATTTATTTATTTATAATAAAAATAAGTTGAGTATTAAAAAAATACAATACATTAAATCTTAAGTAGGTAAAATATAAAAAAATAAAAATACTAAATACACAATAATCTTCTATCTAATATTTGTATTGTCATTCTCAAACATGAGTGGCATAAGATGTTCAAATTTATCCCGTAACAATAATTTAAAAGATTTTGAATTAATCAATGACATTAAAAATTATTTTAAAAAATATGAGAATTGAAAAGAAAGTCCAAATTAAGTTTGGATAACAGACGAACTCATGAAAATAAAGTAGTCAGCGCTGATAAAAAAGGATCGACAAAGAAATCATGCCAAAAGTTCTTGGATCTTGACCAAAAAAAAAAAAAAAAAAACAAAGAAGAAGGTAGGACTGGCCAAGTTTTGCAATGGGACGGTGGGAAGAGGAAAAATTTTTGTATGGATTGTAAATTCGTGAATCACATACATTGAAAAATTGTATTATATAATTTTTACTATATAAAATAGATTCTTTCAATACATGTGATCTACGTGGACCAAGTTCATGCTAAAATTTTCGAAAAAGATGAGAGCTACCGCACAAAGCAAATGGGTAGAGAGAAAAAGAAAAAGAAGAAAGAGGTTTTTTTTTTTGTGTGTTTTCTTAGTTATTGGACTTGAACTGTAATTTTTTTAAAATAATTTAAACTATAAAACACACACAAAAATAAATGTAATCAAATTGAGAATATGATGTTTTTACAAGTAGAAAACAATTTTCGATAAATGAATATTGTTTAGATAAATTTTTTAATTAAATTAAAATTTTCAATTGAATTGAATTGCATTCTAAATAAAATATAATTAGACTTTTTTGGTGAAAGGCATGTACATAGCTCACTACCTTTGAGGAATTTGCCTATGACTTTTCTAGCAACTTGGGTTATATATACATTAATAATAAAAGATTAGGCCCTTTGAGATCGAAAATTCTAGCATGGACTCAATATACGTGAATCGAATATATTAAAAAATTATATTTTATATAATAAAAATTATATGGTACAATTACTCAATATATACAGTCCATGCAAAAATTTTTCCGTAACTTTTGGAGTCCATTTAGAGTTGGTGGGGAAAATGGGAGAAAATTCTCGTAGTGTTGGGAAGTTCAATGAGGATAAATTATTAAGAAATTAGTCTAAAAAAGATAAGCGGATCTCTTTGTTTAAAGTTAATAACAGACTTTGATGGGATGTGATAAAGGAACTTTTCTCTCCCCCCTTTTTGCATGGCTAATGAGCTTTATGGCAAAAGTTTTCCCTTGTTATTTTTTTATGATTAATTTTTTTTGTATAACGAAAAAGTTTATTTGAGTTAAATTTATAAATATAGTTAAAGTTTTTCATATAAGAATAATTTAGAATAAAAAAAGCATATAATCAATGGGATAGTCAAGGCGTCATGATCAAGTATTATTATCTCATTCCCAATAAAATTGACTTACTTACTATTTTAGGATATTTCAAAAAATTTGATACTTTTCTTAAAAAGAAAGTTTTTATTATATAATTTATTATAAAATAATCAATATACCATATATATATTATTTTTATATACTTAAATTTAATGTAAAGTATTGTGAGACTCATATATTTCTTATTTTTATTATACTGTATTGTATTATATTATTATTAATATATTCTAATTTTTACTTTTGTATAAAATATCATGCTAAATCAATCACTGTCAATTTTAGTGGGACGGAAGAAATATTTTTTAACGTGATTTAAGGTATGTTTGGATAAGAATTTTTAAAATTTTATTTTAATTTAAAATAATAATATATTAAATAATTTTTGTTTCATGATAATAGTTAAATACTCACAACACATTATATTCTTTCTCTTTACACAAGAAAATTCCTTTGATTTGGATTTATTTTATTATGAAAAACAAAAGTAAAATTTGTTTTTCGAATCACAATCCAAATATCTTGGGGGCAAATTGCAAAATCATGTATTTTGGAGTGCTAAAATGGAGAGATATACAATTATACGGAGTATCCATTCGCCTAATGAATCGGATCCAAAAAGAAAATCGGGTATCAAGTATGAACCGAGTCATCTAGAACCATTTTTGTTTTGCGGGTGGATAGATAAGTGCGCAAAGCGGGACAAGCTAAGGGACGGTTTCCTCTCCATTCTTCTCTTCCTGCCGCAGCTGAAACCGATTGCAGATAATCGAAAATGCCTTGCCTGAATCTCTCGACAAATGTGAGTCTCGAGGGCGTCGACACCTCCTCAATCCTCTCCGAGGCTACCTCCACCGTTGCCAAACTCATCGGCAAGCCTGAAGCTGTATGCATATTCAAAACCCTAGTTCACTATATTAATGCTGAAACTTGGTAAATCATGGAGGTTTTATGCGGTCACTGATTTTAATACTTGAGAAACTGCTACGATCCTTCTTTGTTGAGTTATTGATTTTAAACTCGTAACATTTTAGGGCATTTGCGGATTTAGTTTTGTGTGGTTGGTGGTTTTTTCTAATTGATTAATGATTTTTTGTTTTCTTGTCTGAGCTGTGCGGGAACCTGGTTGACTTGAGCATGCATTAGACTAACTGTGACCTTATTGATGGTTTGGATTGGTAATGTTTAGCAGGTGAAGCAGAGAATCTCTCCAGCCGTTGTGGGGAGTGTGGGATGATTGTTAATGTGTATAACGTTGGGCGAACGGAAATGAGATTTTATATTTGAAAGTTAGTTGACTTTTACTTGGTTTTGCTAGAAATTACTGCTTCCATTGTACTTCTCTTCATTAAGTAAAAGTACTCAGATGTAGAGGGTAGTTGAGGATGCAATCAACCTAGGCTAAAATGGCATTCCGGATTGTTGCCAGCATTATTTCCTATTGATATTTTGCCCTGGCTACTGAATGCAGTTGTACCATTTTCTAGCCTATATTCCTTAAAAGGTTTCCTAGAATTCAGATTAAGAAATTCTGAAAATATTCTTCAGAATATAGTATGCACATTCTTACTTTTGGGGAAACTTCTCATCTATTATAGTCTTCTTTGGCTTTTAGAGTTTCCTGTATTCTCACTTCTCGGGGTACTCATTTCATCCGACATTCTGTTATTATCCTTGACAGTTAGCTTGTGTTCTGCCAGTTGACGAGAATGATATACATTATGTAAGCTATTACCCAACAACGTTAAACTCATCCCAAGTGTTTGTCAACTGCACAAGTTTACAGTTATGATCATTAAGGAAATTTTCTAGCTGCTTTTCCCTGTTTGTCTTGAATATTTTCTCAATACTGAACTCTGATAAACTGATTAGTGGATTAATGATGATCACTCGGTGGTCAGAGCAATGGTTGTCTTCTACTTGAGTATGGGCTTTGAGTACCATTTCTGAAATCTTGATTGAGTTTTCATCTGAAGTTCATCCTCCCATGTTACAATCCCAATTATCAAACCTGATTTGTCACGTTAGCAGCTTCAAAATTAGGTATTAAATCTCTCCCTTTGTCATGGTGCAGTATGTTATGATTGTGTTGAAGGGTTCTGTGCCCATGTCATTTGGTGGGACAGAGCAGCCCACTGCCTATGGTGAGTTGGTTTCAATTGGGGGGCTCAACCCTGATGTCAACAAGAAGCTGAGTGCTGCAATTTCCGACATTCTTGAGGCAAAGCTGAATGTCCCCAAGTCACGTTTCTTCCTGAAATTCTATGACACTAAGGCAAGCAATTTTGATTTCTACTGTATTTGCAAAACAGTCAATAGTACTCGTGCATCTTCTCATTGCATTCTTCCTCTTTGTTTAGGCCCATCAAAGTCAAGAATATGCACAATGTCTGCATGCTTTACACCAGTTCTAGGTCATGTAAATTAACTTTTTCACCTCTAACAATACATGAAGCTTCTCTTTCATTTTTATTTTTTTAAGAACTTCTGAGTTTTTGTTGAATTAACAAATGCTTTACTTATGTTGTATCTTGACAATCCTCTTTTTGTGTTAACTCCCTTACCTTCCCTACCTCTGAATGGAATTCAAACTATAACGTATAATGACTTTTTGTTACTTTCTTGGAACTGATGAACATGTTTTCTAATTTTATTTGCAGGGTTCTAACTTTGGCTGGAATGGATCAACCTTCTAGGTTTCTTGTTCCCTCATCTCATGCTGATTTGCTCTCTTCAGCCTGTTATTTGGAGGAATTGCAAGTGGGAGAAACACTTGCGATAAAATGTCTATGCAGTATTAGTACTTGGATTATGTGCTATGTAAGATGTGTTAACAGTTAAGAGCATCTTATATGATGGATAACATGACATTTTTTACAATAACCGCAAACTTATATTCCACTGTTTAATCATGGGTTTGGTTGTGTTAAACTATGTATATATTACCATCTAGTTACTTTTGTTTTTCTTTTGTGTTTATCTGCATTTAGTCATGCCAGTGCTGTCATGCTCTGGCGCAATTTTCCCATCATTTCTCGTCAAATTTGATCAATGCATTAGAAAAAGATTATATACATATAGTGTCCGTGAAGAACATCTCCCATTTGTCTTTCTCTTCGTTGTTAATCATTTTGTCAAGTTTTTCTTAGCTTCCAATCTGATTGTGTATATCCGTATTTCATAGACCTGTTTGTCCTTTACTGGTGAAGGTGCGGTCATTTAGTTACTTTTTAGTGATTGGGTGTATGTGTGAAACATTTCAAACTGTTTATACGCGGTTGGGTTGATGTCTGTGGATTTTAATTTTTAATTATATTACTTTCTGATTCTTCAATAATTAACTGGCGGTCCGGATTTATTGAATGCCGTTAACTTTGGTAGTGATCTGAGTATTTGCCACTCAATGTAATACAGCCTTGGAATCAATGGAGCCTAAGGCGACGTTTGTATAGCAAAGTGCAATTGTTCAGATGCTTTTTAGAATTGGGAAAATATTTATATAATTTTTTTTATTAGTAAGGGAATTTACATTTTAACTCTACTTGTGAGTTTGTAGGTTTTGTTTGCGGCATTCGGTACCGGTCTCAAAATAAGACCTCTATCGCTCTTTTATTTCTTCATCTTTAATTAAAATTCTGTAGTTGTGGTCTTTTATATATTTCATCACGTCGATATTTCTCGTCTTCTTTTTCTTGAAACATATCAGTTTATATATATATTTCTCTCCGTGTTTAGTATTCAACTTTTTATATACATCCTTGTAAACTATTGATCTTATTTTTTTAAAAGTTTCTTTATGTTATGAATTATTGGAATCTTCATTAATTATGGATTTATGTGAATTATTAGAAGATTTTTATGGATGTCTACCATTTAGTGGAGACACCATCAATTGAGATTAATTGAAGATGATGTATGCCATGATGTATTTCACTAATTAGAGCTCTATAAATAGAGTTATTTTCTAAACTTGTAATACATCATTATTTTGTGAAAGAAAGATTAGTGAAAGAAAGATTAGAGAAAGAATTGTGAGAGAAAGAAAGAGAAGTTTGAAGAGAAATTCTTATACAAAGAATAGTTAGAATTTTCTTAGTGTGTAGTGTGTAGATTTTATTCTAACACTACCTTAATTTTATAACACGTTATAGCACGAGTCTCTGCCGTTATTAAAGTCAGAAGACAGGTACGCATTTATTGATCTCGCTAAATTCGAATTTGTAGCCATTTATATTTCTGAAAAAAAAATTATATGTCATACAGAAATGTATCTAAATGCTAAAAAAAATGAGATCCATATGTCATGTGGATAAAAAGAAAGATTTGACCACCTGAAGATTGTTGTACTATCCACTGCATGGTATGAATGGTTGCACCTGAAGTTGCAAGATTGTAAAATCGTGAACTCCGTGATGTATAAAACTACATCTTAGTTAAAAATTTTACGGAGAAAAAGTTATTGATGAAGTTATATTGGAGAAGACATTCTCCACTTTTCATGTTCTACAATAACAATATCGAGAAAAAGGGTATCCAAAATTGACAGATTTAACATGAGTTGTTATTGAGAAATCATGAAGCCAGATGAACTGTCTCAACAGCATTCCCAGGCTCCAGCAAAAGCCATCGTTATAGTCGTAGTTGTGGCAGTGGCCGTGGTTATGGTCATGGACACACTCGATATTTCCCTTATCACAGAGAAATACTAGCCACCTGAAGTGGAACAGAAAAGATAATAAGGGAAAAAGATATTTCCATTAATAATAAGCATCACATCTTTTATTCATATCACTAGTGTTCATATGAACTTGAGGATACATGCTTATAGTTACTCTTTTGTAATTGAGCTGACAAATGTAAGATGAAGGTTTGTAATTGTTCTTTTTCAATATTTACATTAGAGGAAGACAAACAATTAGTAATTATGGATTTCAATTCCTCTTTTTCGACATCCTCCTCATTTTCTTTCCCCTTTAAGCCAGCATCGAGACTAGCAGTAGAATTAGCGGTAAAATTACTGCAAAATGAGTTTTGAGATTTTATGATCTCCTTAAGTTTATTATAATTAAATTTCTTATTATATTTGGCCTTGAAGCATGCTTGTCTCAATTTCTGTGTTTGGTCATCTAACTGCGTATTAGGACTTTCTTCCACTAACTGTTTTTCACATTCCAGTATCGTAATGGCTTCTTTCAACTTCTTCTCAGCCATATGTCCTCATTCTTCTTTATTTTGCATCTCTTGTAAATCGAGGTGATATCATCGGTTATTTACTTATAAATCTTTCATAGTTTAATACTTGCAAATTATAAGTATGTATGAGAGAGAACCTGAACATTCTTGATTATGATCTCCAAGCTCACCAATTTCCTGTGAGGCCATCGACGAATTCCTAACTCCCTACATCTTTTCTTAAGACGGGTTATGCCAATATTCAGTTTTTTGGCTGCGCTCTTAATTGGTAGGTTAGTACTGCGAAATTGTTTCTCTTGATAGTGTCTGGGAGTTATTGTCATTCTTCTCTCTCTGCCTCTTATTCATCTTCTTCTCCCCAGGAATTTTGTCTGCAATAATATCTTGAACTTCGATATTATGCATTTCATGAGTACTTACTCCGATTTCGTTGCCAAGACCACTCATTATTTCTCCTAAAAAAAGAAAATAATATCAGTAAAGGTAATACCATTCAAAATCCATGTTTAAATGTATAATAACCTGGAAACATATTATGGCTTTATTCAAAATCCATTAGAGAGTAGAAAGGATCATGCACAAGCATATCCTCATTCAAAGGAATAGCATCAAGAGGAACAAGTATCAAAAACGAGTCTCTTGTAGGGCGGATCAACTTGGTCCAAAGCGAGTATGTTCAAAACTTCCATCGATTTACATAAAAAACAAACCAAAAGAGGGTTTAATTTCATTATCAAGCATACTAAAAACAAATGGAAGCCCTCAAAGGTATCTCACCTGAAATTAGGAGTAAGCGGTTGGTTTGGAAAGGAAAACATATCAAAATCTTCTGCGTTCGAATTAGGCAGAAGCGGTTGGTTTGGAAAGAAAAATACATCAACATCTGCTGCAGAAACCAAGTCAAAATTTGACCATGTCTCAAATGAATTACGAGTCTCCATATCTCGCTTTGTGATTTTTGTTTTTGATGTTTACTAATGATCGATAATCGAGATATATATCGATACATATATATATATATATATATATATATATATAATATCTGTATGAGGAAGAAGAGGAGGTAGATGGTAGGTAGAGGGTCGGAGGAGAAGAAAAGACAAGAGAGGAAGAGGAAAAGTCGGTACGGGGAAGAGTGAAAAAAAAAGAGATATTTTTCTTGGCATTTCCTACTTGTCATTATTTTCTTATATTTCTTTTCTTATTCTCTTGTGAAATCATTATTCCCTAAATTAGGGGGAGAACAGAAACAGTACAAGAAAGATCGTGATTGGACAACATCATTAAATTATCTTGATTCGCATACAATCGCGTGTGAACTTGAAGTTCAAAAGATAATTCATTTGTAAAGCATTGCAAATCAAATGCCAGACGCTTTTGTTGACTCTAGAAGAGTAACAAAATCGCATATGCCAGCTATAAATGCTCCTATTCGAATTGAAGTTTCAGCAGAACAAAATATTATACCTATAACTGCTGAGCCAAAAGCATGCCAGAAGCATGACCGACCTCTTGGTTCTAAAGATAAAAATCCTCGAAAGAAAAGAGGATTAACTGATCCAGAATATCATATTGAAGAAAAGAATGATAAAGACCAAGAGAGAACTGATGACAAAGAACCAGAAGTTGATGAAAGTAACACTGAAATTTCTATCAATTATACCACTTCCGGTAGAAGTTGGAATCGGATAGAAACTGTTATTGATAATATATTTGTATACAATATATCTCTTGATGTTACACAGGATAATGATGATCTTGCACCAATATCAGTTGATGAATATCGGCATAGAAAAGATTGGCTGCAATGGAAAGATGCGATTCAATCGGAGTTAAATGCACTGACACAACGTGAAGTCTTCGGACCTGCAGTCCGAACACCAGAAGGTGTAAAACCTGTTGGCTACAAATGGATATTTGTGCGAAAGCACAATGAAAAGAGTGAAATCGTTCGATATAAAGCACGATTAGTAGCCAAAGGTTTTTCATAAAGACCAGGTATTGATTATGATGAAACTCATTTTCCTATTATTGATGCTATTACACTCTGATATCTTATCAGTTTGGCAGTACATGAAAAGATAGATATGCGCCTATTAGATGTTGTCACTGCTTACTTGTATGGAAATTTAGAAAATGATGTTTACATGAAAATCCTCGAAGAATTTCATATGCCTGAAGCATATAAATATTATCCTCGTGAAAATTACTCTATCAAGTTGCTGAAATCATTACATGGCCTGAAGCCATTTGGGCGCATGTGGTTCAATTATCTTAGTGAATATTGATTGAAAGCGAGATTTAAAATGACCAGGTATGTCCATGCATTTTTATTAAGAAATCTGGTTCTAAATTTGTGGTATTAGCTATATATGTTGATGATTTTAATCTTATTGGAACTCTTGAAGAGCTCCAAGAAACAATTAATTATTCGACATCAAGGATGGTCGTAAAAGTATACTTTGCCTTGGTTTACAAATTGAACATTTGGCAAGTAGAATATTTATTCAACATATACAGCAAAAGTTCTAAAAAGATTTGACATGGACAAAGCACATCCATTGAGTATTCCAATGATCGTCCGGTCCTTTTCGACCTCAAGAAGATATTGAAGAACTTCTTGGTCCTGAAGTACCATATCTCAGTGCAATTGGTGCATTGATGTATCTTGCTAATAATACACGACCTGATATTGCTTTTGCTGTCAATTTATTAGCAATATTTAGTTCTTCACCAACACGACGACATTGGAATGGAATTAAACAAGTCATTCGATATCTCCAAGCAGCTACTTCTTCAAATCATGCTGAAATTATAGCCATTCATGAAGCAAGTCGAGAATGTGTATGGCTAAGATCCATGATTCATTATATCCGAGAAAGTTGTGGATTATCATCAATCAAAGATATTCCAACTCCTATATATGAAGACAATGCAGCTTGCATAGCTCAATTACGAGCAGGATATATTAAAGGAGATCGGACAAAACATATTTCACCAAAATTCTTCTTTACTCATGAACTCCAGAAGAAATGTGAAATTGATGTGCTACAAATTCGGTCATGTGACAACCTCGCAGATATTTTCACGAAGACTTTACCGACTGCAACATTTGAGAAGTTGAGATATAAAATTGGTATGCGTCGGTTTAAAGATTTAAAGGAATCATCTCATCAGGGGGAGTAATAAACAAACATATAGAATAGTGTACTTTTTTTTCTTCACTATATTTTTTTTCCCACTGGGTTTTTATCTAGTAAGGTTTTAACGAGGCATATTCTTTATGTAATGGATGGACATCCAAGGGGGAGTGTTATGAATTATTGGAATCTCCATTAATTAGTGGAGGTTCCACTAATTATGGATTTATGTGAATTATTAGAAGATTTTTATTGATGTCCACCATTTAGTGGAGACACCATTAATTGAGATTAGTTGAAGATGATGTATGCCATGATGTATTCCACTAATTAGAGCTCTATAAATAGAGCTATTTTCTAAGCTTGTAATACACCATTATTTTGTGAAAGAAAGATTAGTGAAAGAAAGAGAAAAGTTTGAAGAGAAATTCTTGTGCAAAGAATAGTTATAATTTTCTTAGTGTGTAGTGTGTAGATTTTATTCTAACACTACCCTAATTTTATAACACTTTAGTGTTTTTTTGCACGATCTTGTATTTCTAAATCATCACTCCTGCACTTCTTTAAGTTTCTATAACACTCTATTTTACTCTTTACGACTTCTCGATTCGAATCCATATTAGAAGATTAGTCATTCTTTATCCCCTGTAGCTTTCACCATTTGATTCTAAGGTCAACTTGATGATTTTGCTATTTACCCTTTTTCTTAAAATTAAAATCGATGACCAACAGTCTGTGTTGCGTAATTACACTCTCATCTAGAATAATTTTATAATATGTACAACCACTTCGAAATCTACGCTTCATAATTAAAAAATCTATCTGATTGCATTTAATCCGTTTTTAAAAGTCACTACGTGAGAATCTCTCTTCTTAAATCAGATATTTTCTATGGTCAAATTATAGGCCAAATCAAATTTAAGAATAGCAATTCTTGTTTCATTTCTAACTTCGAAATCCTGACCTCTATGAACACCTTCAAACCCACTCTGATTAATACCCATATGTCCGTTTAGATCATTACCAATGAAAAATTCCTCTGTACACAGTACATTCTGTACAATCTTATCTAAATCATCCCAAAATTGTTGTTTAACCGAATCATCAAGTCCCACTTGTAGCACATACGTACTAATAACAGTAATATTCTCGCTACCAATCATGATCTTGATGCTCAAAATCCTATCATTCTTCTTCTGTACTTCAACCACGCCATCAATAAAATTACTGTTAATAATAATTCCGGCTCTATTTCCATTTATAACTTTACCTGAATACCAAAACTTATAACCGTAAGGTGCAACTACTCTCGCTATCTCACCTAGCCATTTACTTTCCTGAAGACATAAAATGCTAATCTTTCTCCTCTGCATAACCTCAACTAATTTTATCAATCAACCGGTCAAAGATCTCATATTCCATATAACTAGATGAATTCTATCACTATGGACTGTCTTTTTTATCCTATACCCTTACATATTTGACATCGTATTCGGAGACCGACATGGTGCATTGCTTCCGAGCAATGGTCTAACAACCCTCGCATATTTATTATTACACCCGGGTTTAGGAAGTGCAGTGTATCGCTGAATAGAGAACGCCCTTACGAAATCAATCGATTGGTTTCATGTCATGAATGTGATTATATTTTACGCTGGCCTTCACAAGCAATGTCGCAACTCTCCTCCTTTATTTAGGCTTGAGACCGGCAATGAACACTGCAAACAAAGCCCACGGAACTTATAGACGGAGTTAGACTGTAAATTCCCTTACTAATTAAAAAAAAAAGATGAGATCAAAAAAAGCAGTGGAACCGAATAGTATACCGACCGAGATTTTGAAATGTTTAGGAAAGATAAGTATTACATGGTTGACAAGTCTATTCAATAAGATATATAAAGTTAATAAAATACTTACAGATTGGATGAAGAGTACTTTGATTCCTTTATTCAATAATAAAAGGGATGTTCAATATTGTACCAATTATCGTGATATTAAACTCATGGGTTATTATGAAGTTTTGAGAGAGAGTGATTGAATAGAGGATAAGAGGCATTACACAAATTTCAGATAATCAATTTGGTTTTATGCATGGATATTCCAATACAAAGGCAATTCATTTATTACGGTAGATGATTGAATATTATAGAGAAAGAAATAAATATTTATATATGGTATTTATTGTCCTAGAGAAAACCTATGACAAGGTGCCTAGAGAAGTAGTTTGGTGGGTGTTGGCCAAGAAAGATATATCGTTAAAGTATATTACTCTCATAAAAAATATGTATGGGAGAACATGTACAAGTGTAAAGAGTTGCGCCAAAATGACTATAGAGTTTCCTATTATTATCAAAGTGTATCAAGAATCAATGTTTAGCCATTTCTTCTTTGTAGTCATTATGGACGCATTGACATGTACTATACAGGAGGCTGTGCCATAGTGTATATTGTTTGCTGATGATATTGAATTGATTGATGAGATAAGATTCGGTATAAATGCTAAATTGGAGTTGTGGCGATAGACATTGGAATCCAAGGGTTTTAGAAGTAGTAAGAGTAAAATAGAGTATATGGAATGCAAGTTCATTAGTAGTAGAAATATAATTTAGAGTGTAATTTTGGATGGTAGAGATATACCAGTAGGTGGTTGCTTCCGATATTTAGGATTCAGAAAGATGGAGAGTTGGATAGCGACGTTGCACATCGAATTACGGCGGGTTGGTTGAAATGAAGGAGTGTGACTGATATTTTATGTGATCGAAATATACCGTTGAATCTAAAGAGAAAGTTTTACAGAGTAGTCGTAAGACTTGCTTTGCTATATGGCACAGAATGATGGGTAATTAAAAGGTGTCATAATAAAAAAATGAAAGTAATTGATATGCGTATGTTACGGTAGATGTGTGGATATATTATAAATGATAGAGTAAAAAATGAGACCATTAGAGAAAAAGTAGGAGTGACATCTATTGAGAAAAAGCCGCTTGCGTTAATTTGGACATGTACAAAGAAGATCGAAGGATACTTCTGTTAGGAGCATTGAATGAGGGAGGTAGAATAGGTTAAAGAGAGGTAGAGACAGACCTAAAACGACATGGATAGAGGTGACTAGGAAAGATATGTCTTTGTTAGATTTGGATGAAAGTATGCCACATGTTGCCTGGCGTTGATTCATATAGTTGACTCCAGATTTTTTGAGATTAAGATTTAGTTTGTTATTGATATTGTTTGGAATTTACAGTTTCTATTCGAACATACGTATATAATTTTTTTAGGTTAGTGTATATTTTAGGGTTGAGGAGAAATTTGAAGTTGGAATTTTAGATAAAAATATTAATACTAATTTTTTCGATCAATTTAAAGGATAAATATTTACATAAATTATGTCTCATATGCATTAAAAAAATTTTAATATCGGTATTTTGATATGTTTAATACATGTGATATAATTTTTTAATGTGACAATATAAAAAGATCAGATAATTATTTTAACTAAGGTAGTTTGCACAATTCTTTTACCAGTATTTATTTTGTTCTATTTTAGTCCTAATTTTATTTGTCTTTAACTATTTTTTTAATTAGTTTTGGTTCTGTCTATTATTATTCAAGCGGCGAAACAAATCTATCTCGGATTTTATTTCACAGCTTGAGTGATGATTAAAATCGAAATTAAAAAATATTCCCAGTATATTCAAAGGAGAAAATTAAAATAAAAACAAAATAAATAATTACAAAATTAATTTCACTAATTACCCTTCGATTAAAATTGACGGCCCTCACCGGGAAAGGGATGCAATCTCACAGGCCACCGACCGACCGACGTTTTGGTTCACACGGTTTCCCCATAGAAGGCTACCCTTATTAGTTAAGCAATCAATAGTCAATCAACCACTACCGCATTCCTCTTCTCCTGATACCACCTATTAACCTCTCCCTCACTCCATTCCCTCCCGTCAAAGAATCAGAAAAGAGAGAAGAAAAAGAAAACCCATAAAAAAGATGGCCTCATCATCGCCGGCCGTCCTTCCAATCTCCAATCCTCAACCCACCGCCACCACCGCCGAGTCGACCCAGATTGCAGGACCAACGCCAGCCTTCCGTGCATTTATCAACCACATTTCTGATACCGTCCGCAACGGTCTTGCTAGTCGTCGTCCCTGGTCAGAGCTCGTTGACCGATCTGCCTTCTCCAAGCCAGAGTCGATCGCAGAAGCCACCCAGCGCATCCGCAAGAACTACTCCTATTTCCGTGTCAATTACCTTACTGTCGTCACTGTGGTTCTTGCAATCTCCCTCCTCACCAATCCCTTCTCTCTTATCATCCTTGCGGGTCTTCTCGCCGCTTGGCTGTTTCTCTATCTCTTCCGTTCCGCTTCAGATCCGCCGCTCACAATCCTTGGCCGTCAATTTTCTGATAGAGAGACTCTTATTGGCCTTGTTGTCGCTACCATCGTTGTTATCTTCCTCACCAGCGTTGGATCTGTGCTTGTTTCGGCCCTCATGGTTGGTGTCGCCCTTGTGTGTGCACATGGCGCTTTTAGGGTTCCTGAGGATTTATTTCTTGATGAACAAGAGGCGCCTACCACTGGATTCCTTTCTTTCTTGACTGGCGCTTCGTCCAATGCAGCTGCCACCTCCGCCGCTCCCCCGGTTGCTACCAGAGTTTGAGGATTTGGGATCAAAGCACTATTGATGGGTAACTTTGAATGTTCTCTAATCTTGTCCAATTAGCATACTTTTGGTAGACCAAGAATAATGGGGTTCGGAATAGAGAGATAGTAGTTCATACTTATTACATACCTATAGCTTGTACCTTTTTTCTTCTCTTCGTTAGGGGAAATATGTGTAAATTTCGGACCTTAATATGCTCAAAGAAGGTCCTGTTACAGCGATTATTCAGAAAAAGATCTTCTCATTGTTTGATTTGTTCATACTTGTTTTACTCATCGAAAGATCAATGTTACGGGTATGGTGTTATACTTCTACATGTTACTGATCCGTAGGTTTCGAATGGAATTCCAATAGATCCAAGTATATCTGTTTGAAAAAGTTTTCCCAGAAAAATATTCTACGCTCGTGGAATTTCTATCGATCCATGTAGTATTTGTTCAAGTTTTGGAATTTCAATAGATCCCTGTATAATTTGGTGCAGGATTTGTGTTCTGCCTCTTAGGATGAACTTGAGTTATTAATGCATTATTCTATCTCATAAGATGACTTTGAATCTTAAAACTTTGATGTAATTTTTGTGGATCTTGGCCCTCTTAAATTATGGCTGGACTCTAATTCTGTGGAAAGGGAACCAAGGGGAGAACTTTAATTTTCCCCCGCCAAACCACTATGATTCTTTTGTAGTAATTGCGAGAAGATTGCCCCCAAGTATGTCAATGTCTTTTTTCTAGGAAGCACTTCAGACAAGCTTAAAGCATATGCTCCAGAAAGCTTTGTAATGCATCAATTGCAGTTGCGTATTTACGCTGTTCTTTTTCCCGTCCCACATTTTGCTGGAAATACATGTGGTGCTCCAAACAAAATGGAACGTAATTACCTACTTGAACAATTGAGATGCTCTTGAGTATTAAGAATTTGAATATTTTCAAGTGGGTAATTATTCCTTTGATCTTTTCAAGTTAAGCATCCAGCATATTTGTTTTAGGTCTCGCCAAATCGCTAGTCTGCTTTACTTGGTTAGCTTAGGATTTAAGTAATTGATATTGGAAATATTATACCTTTGACCTTGAAAAGTAAGCATCCAAGGTTGTAAAATTGCCTCTTTTCTTTATTTTGTAAGTGCTGTATGTTTTATTTGTTTAGAGGATTAAATTCTTGATAGGTGTGTACTAGAAAGCATATCCAACTGAAGGTGAGAACATGGTTTTGAGTGGCAATTCTGCTGGTAATTCAACGATTGGTTGTATATAGATCTTTGGTTTATCCGGGATGATTTATTCCTCTCCTTGATCTTTGCTAACAATATGTTTGAATTAAACTTTTTGTATGATTTATTCAGATTCTTGGATTTTGATACTTGGGTTTTCTCTACTTCCTTTCATATTGCATCTGCAAAATATTTGCTACCGTGGGTGCAAAATTGTGTACTTTTTATTCTGTGGAGCATGACTTTTATCTCGCAAAGCTTTCATATTTTTATTATTAATTTGTTTGAAGATGATCTGCCCTTGTCGGTAAACTTTCTAGACGGAAGTTGTTTGGTAATTTCTGTCGTTGTCTGAGCTAAGGGAAGGAGAAAGTTGATACCATCTGTTAATGTCCTAATGATTTGGAGCTAGCAACTTTTGTCTGCGCCAAAATTTTATGAGTTCTCTCTCATACTCATTTTATTTGTTGCTGCTCTTTCCCATTTCTTTTTATGAGTTGGGGGAGAAATGGAAGACCTGTAATTCAATCATCTGTCTCTAAAGAGTGGTCACTGGTTCTCATCGGTGACCAGTGTCCAAGTGGAGTCTGAATGAATGAGAGAGAACACCTTACACCTTAATTTTATAAAGACAATTAACGAACTAAAAGAAGAACAGAGAATACATCCTCTCCAATACCAAATCACAAGTGCCATTCTGTTGCGAACAAATTCGCAAGAAGCACTAAAGAATATCGAGATTTGTAGCTTTATAAATCTACAGATTTGCAGCTTTGCTTTTACAAGGATATATCCTTCCAAGTAATTATAAAGATGTATTTAGAAAAATTAACTTATTTAGTTTTTAAAGTTTTTATTTTTAATAATTTTTTATTGTGATTTTTAATAAAATATAACCTATTAAATAATTTTAATTCTTTTTTCTGATGTAAATTTTAGTTAGAAGAAATCATATTTACTGTATTGGAATTTATATTGAAAAAAAAAAGTTAGAGATTACTTGACGATTTATAATTTCATTAGAGATTATAACGATAAAAAAAATTATTAAAGACAAAAACAATTTCAAATTTTATGAATCAAATATGTTCTTTTTCCATATATTTATGTAGATATGAAAAAATAAGTTGTTTTTATCTTTCTCATCTTCCTTCCTTCCTTCTTGTTTAAAAAGGGATAATTATAACACCCTGTGAAATATAAATGCTATACAATTAGAATCGGTGAGAAGAAGAATAAACAAAAAGAAAAAGGAAAAAGCAAATTGTGGGGAAAAAAAAAAAAAGGGCTGGAACAAGTCAAAGCTGCAACGTTCATTCGTTTCAGGCGATGATCGTTTTTGGGCCTTCAATGGTCCAATACGTGGAAACCCCGAACGTACAAATACTGAAATATAGCCGTTGGAATCGTCCGCGTTAAACACGGACTCTGCCCTTGCTCAGGAACAATCTCCTCCTCTCTGTGTCTTCTACCCGGTGGAAACTAGCCGTTGTGCTCAAACTGTAACTTGGACTCTGAAACCCATCCCCATCATTTTTCTATCTGCTTCTACTGGCCTTGTCTCCTTTAACCTCGTCCTCGCTACATCCCTAGATTCCCTTTCGTTGTTTCTCTCTCACTTGGATTCTTTCCCACATGCATATGACTTCAGACTTTGGTCCCACTCCTCAACTGTCTCTCCTCTTCTCTTTTTAATCTCTTCTTTCTTATTCTTCCAATAAAATTTCAGTACAATTGTTTGCAGTCATCTAAAAGCTTCCCAGAAAAAGTTGAGTGGGGAAGAGTAAGAGGAAGAAGGGTGACTGATCAAACATCATTTCATCCTTCAGTTTATTTTCTTTCTGCCTCTCAATCTATTAAAAGTTCATGGATAATGCTCGAAATTATTCATCTTTTTTATTGCATTATCAGCTAAAACCAAGGGTTTATTGGAGATGGGCTAGGGATGATGAGAAAGAAAAATGGAGGTCGAAGCATTCTTTCCATAGAAGCTTGCTCTGTTTCCTTCTGTTTCTTGCATTTACTTCTCCTCTTGTTTCTGGAGAGAAATGGGATGGGGTTGTTGTCACTCAAGCAGACTACCAAGCACTTGAGGCCTTCAGACATGACTTGGTCGACCTTAGAGGAGCCCTGAGGAGCTGGAACGATAGTGGCTATGGAGCTTGTTCAGGTGGGTGGTCTGGAATCAAGTGTGTCAAAGGGCAGGTCATTGCCATCCAGCTCCCTTTCAAGGGATTGGGAGGCAGAATCTCTGAAAAGATAGGCCAATTGCAATCTTTGCGCAAGATTAGCCTGCATGATAATATTCTTGTTGGTCCTGTTCCTACCGCTCTGGGGTTCCTTCCAAATCTCAGAGGGGTTTATCTCTTCAATAATCGGCTATCAGGTTCCATTCCTCCTTCAATTGGTAATAGCCCAGCCCTTCAGACACTTGATCTTAGTAACAATCAGCTGACTGGAACAATCCCTCCTAGTCTTTCCAAGTCTACCAGAATATATAGACTCAACTTGAGCATCAATGCCCTTTCTGGTGGAATTCCAGTAAGTCTTACTCAAGCACCTTCTCTTATTTTCCTTGCACTCCAGCATAACAATCTTTCTGGTTCAATACCTGATACTTGGGGTCTTCTAAGGATTAATAGATCTTATGAACTCCAATCCCTGACCCTTGATCATAATTTTCTTTCTGGAAATATTCCAAGTTCGCTCAACAAATTGAGCCTTCTCCAGGAGATTAATCTCAGCCATAACCAAATTGATGGGACAATTCCAGATGAATTAGGTAGTCTCTCGCAACTCCAAGTTCTGGATATGTCCAACAATGCCATCAATGGCAGCTTGCCAACTAGCTTTTCCAATCTCTCTTCTCTAATTTCTCTGGATCTCAGAAACAATCGCCTGGACGACCAAATCCCAGACACCATAGACAGACTGAAAAATCTCTCAATGCTAAGCTTGAGCAATAATCAATTCACAGGTCCTATCCCAGCCAGTATCGGAAATATCAGCAGTATCACCCTGCTTGATTTGTCTGAAAACAATCTCACGGGGCAAATCCCAGATTCCTTCGCCCATTTACAAAACCTTTCTTCTTTCGATGTTTCCTACAACAATCTTTCTGGGGTCGTCCCAACGGCTCTTTCTAGGAAGTTCAATTCGAGCTCGTTTGTTGGAAATATTCAGCTCTGTGGATACAGTTCGAAAACTCCATGTCCTTCGCCCCCACCTCAGAATCTCCCTTCTCCTTCACAAGGTACTTCTAAACATCGCCACCGCAGACTTAGTACCAAGGACATAATTCTTATTGTAGCTGGGATCCTCTTGTTATTATTGCTTGTCCTTTGCTGTGTGTTACTCTGCTGCTTGATTGGTAAAAAGGCAGTTTCCAAAGCCAAAAATGGCAAAGAAGGTGCCCTGGCTTCCACTGGCAGAGGCGTCAAGCAAGTTCCAGCAGCAGGGCCTGAGGTTGAATCAGGCGGTGAAGCTGGCGGAAAATTAGTTCATTTTGATGGCCCCTTTGTGTTTACAGCGGATGATCTATTATGTGCCACTGCAGAGATAATGGGAAAGAGCACCTATGGAACAGCCTACAAGGCAACTTTGGAGGATGGCAATCAAGTTGCTGTGAAGAGGCTTAGGGAGAAGATCACCAAGGGACAGAAAGAGTTTGAAACTGAGGTTTCTGAACTTGGGAAGATTCGAAACCCAAATATCTTAGCTCTCAGAGCTTATTACTTAGGACCTAAAGGAGAGAAGCTTCTTGTCTATGATTATATGGCTAATGGAAGTCTTGCATCCTTTCTCCATGGTAAGTTTGCTTAAAGTCACTCTCCTGTTGTTTTAACTATTTTGAGCATTTTATTTGGTGTTTGGCCCTTGAAAGTGAGTAAAGGGAAATTGCAGCTACTGAATTTGTGGAACTCATCAGCTTCTCAACCAAGCATCAGGACTCCCTGTGCTCATTTATCAATCGACTTTAGTATATAAGATCAATCCCAGGCAAGGCTTATAATATTCCCCTGTATGTCTTTAACCATATTTTGACATGTCCTTGTTGTTTTGTTTGCAGCTCGAGGACCGGAAACCACTATCGCCTGGCCGACAAGGATGAACATTATCATTGGCATAACACGAGGCCTCTGCTTCTTACACACCAAAGAAAACATTATACATGGGAATCTCACATCAAGCAACATATTACTTGATGAACAACATAATCCGAAAATTGCAGATGTTGGCCTCTCCAGGCTCATGACAAGTGCAGGCAACACGAATGTGATTGCTACTGCTGGCACGCTGGGCTATCGTGCACCAGAGCTATCAAAACTCAAGAATGCCAGCACCAAGACTGATATTTACAGTCTGGGGGTGATCATATTGGAGCTCTTAACGGGTAAATCTCCGAGTGAGGCAACAGATGGTCTTGATTTGCCACAGTGGGTGGCTTCTATTGTTAAAGAAGAATGGACTAATGAAGTCTTCGATGTGGAGCTAATGCGGGATGCATCAAACATTGGCGATGAGTTGCTCAATACATTAAAGTTAGCTCTGCACTGTGTAGATCCATCACCAGGATCCAGACCTGAATCTGAGCAAGTTCTTCAGAAAATGGAGGAGATAAAGCCAGAGTTAGCTATCCTTACCACTGCAAGCTTTGGAGATGATGGAACTACTACCCCTCCTCCAAAGACTGAATGATCCAAGGGGGAAAGTCCAGCAGGGAAACATTTGAGCTTGAAAATTTCTCTCTTTTCAGAATACAAATACTATACTACTTAGGCATATTATTCCATTTATTCATTCATTTGTTTGTTTGATGAGTCATATTATATGTGGTTTCAATCATTAATTGTATATACAAGTGTATTACAACCTTATTATTGTTCATCTTCATCTATAGAGGATTGTAATGAATAATTCGTTTGATTTATTTTCTATATCCTAATAAAGAATACTTTTGACAGAAATGCTCATGTTATATCATATTGTGTTTGGTTTGAAGGAGAAAGGATGTTACCCTGGAGAGATTTATTCCTTTGTATTTTTACTTTTATTTGCGCAGTTAGGAAAATAAAATTGCTTGTTTAAAGTGTGTAAAATCTCTCTACCGGTAAAATACTCCAACCACCTTCCAACTTATTCAAAAGTCTCAATTCCATCTTCAAATTATTTAAAAAATAAATTTATCTTTCAATTAATTAAATCGATCACAATAACTTTTCTATTAAAATTATCCGTTAGTACTAATAAAATTCATGATATTTTTATTTTAAATAAAATTATTAAAAAACTAAAAATGTTTATAGTCTACGAACTCTAATAATTCTTCCATTGATTAATCCAAATCTTCAAGAGCTAGTGGATTTGGTGATGACCTTAACTCCCTCAGAAATTGCATCGATCTTGAAGGTGTCTCTTGTAGGTCTTACAACTCTTCTTTCTTCATCTTCTTGTCTCTGGTGCCGGTGCCACCATTAGAGGTCTTCTTCATCTTTGTCCTTTTGTCACCGACGCCAGCACCATCTTCCTTGAGGAGCTTCTTCCCAACCTTTAACTTCTACTCAGCAGGAGCTTTCCCAGATACGGTGATAGGTTCTCTTAAAAATTGCGTAGATCTTGTAACTCTCTGTTGGCAAGTAGAAATGTCACGTCTCGAGTTCGAAGATGACATAACAACACTCCCAAATGAGATGTCGAACCCTTAGTATGCCAAACTAAATCCACCATTCCTTCGCTGCACCACTCTAATTCTCAAAACTCATACTATGTAAACTCACACTTATTGAAACTTAAAAACAAAACCCTCAAATATAAGAAAAAATATAAGAACATTAAAACTTGCTTAATCGTGCCAACCTAAATGCTTAACATTCAGAATATAACTGAAACTTTTACAAAAGACGTCATATTACTCAAACATCAACTTTACAGTTACTCAAGAGCTTCTTCAAACCATTCATCCAATGCAACACCTTCTAACTAACAACCTCCAAAATGTTAATAAAGGAAACTCAGTAAGAAAACAGGATTTGCCTGGGAATGAGCATGTTACTTATGGTACTAGTTTTGTGAAACAGTTTTGAGTCTTAGTTCATACATAGTAAAATAATCTTTTTGTTGATGAGTTGGTAACTTATTAGGAGTTAAAGAAACATCATATTCGAATCGTATGGAAAGCACTAAGTGAATACATGGATTTCGCAACTGAAAACATGGTTCATCAACATTCAGTACAGTAACCGGCGCCATCTAAGGCTTATGAACCGGCACCGATTTTGATTAATAAAAGCTGTTGAATTTTCAAGATGGAACCGACGCCCATTAAGAAAGTGAAATGGCACCAGTTCGGGGTATCCAGCGCAAGGTCTAAGGATTAATCTGTGCCATTCAAAGCAGTAGTTTTGGAACTCAAATTCTAGGGATTAACCGGCGCCGGATTAAAAGTGAACAGGCCCTAGTTGGGGTCGTGAACTCGTAGAAAACACCAAGCAACAACGAACAAAACAAAACAAACAACTGGACATATTCCAGGCTCCATACTCAGAATAAACCAACGAAGCAATGTTACCAACATAACCCTTTTCTTAGCAAAACAAGATTCATCATACTCACACCAAAACATAGCTTTTCATTGTACTCATACCAAAGCATATCTTTTCGCTTATCTATTCAAAATTGTTTCATGCTTGGGGACTTGATTTGGCTTAACTGATCAGTCTTCCAATTATTATATCCCATTGGAAGAATGGTTTTAACTTGTCCTAAGTATTGTATCCTCCTAATAAGGCCTTATAGCTTATAAAGTTGGAAATTCCCTACCAAAATAACCCATAAGCATTCAACACCTCATGAATAAAAATCAGAACATAAACAACACCTAGCTTAAACTCATAATTTTCTGTTAAACACAACCATAATTGAAGTAGCAAATAATCATATCATGCTCAATACCATTTCCTTATATTCAAAATAGCAATTTCATAAAGAAAGTTAGAACACACATGATTTTAAAAGGACAATAACCAGAAGTCAAAATATAGAAAACCCAATTTCCTTACCTGACGCCACAATCAGAAAATTCAATAAGCCAAATCTTCTTAATCACCACCAAAAGTTGTTTGATGCCTACAATTCTCCAATAACCACAAACACAACTCAGAATCATAATATTATTGAAATCCCCTAATTCAAAACTCTATAACTCATTACCTCATAATCATAAATCTAAAGGTCTAAAAACAATCTAGATCCATAACCAGAGAGAAGAGGAGTCAAACTTACCCAAATCTGTAATTTCTGGCTCAATCTACGACCTAGGTTCTTCACTCACGTCATTATTCTCCTCTTCTAGTACAGAAACTGAAAAAAGGATGCGTTTGTTTAGAATGTCGTACGTTACAAAATAAAAGAAATCCCAAATTAAAATAATCAATTAAAACATATAACCTCACTAACTTTCTAATATCAAATAATAACACCACATCATCAATTAGACCCTAAGCCCACCAAACATAATTAAAAGAAAACCCAAATAAGAAAGGCCCAAGAAGGGAAAAAAGTCTTGGTCTCATAAGAAAACAACTAATCAGGCTAATATCTGGATAAGCTTGGCTAGCCCGCTTAGAAGGTGCTAAACGGCTGAATAGTTAGGCTGCAGATGACTATGAAAAGGCACGATTAGCCAACCCACCAAACAACAGATGATTAGGGCCAACCGAGCTAAATTATAGCTTACTGACTGCATTTGCAGAATGACTAGCAAACTTGGTCAGATTTTTCAAGAAGTTAAGTTTAAGTTATATAGTGCCTAAAATTTAAGAGATGCTACAGGAGTTGTGACTGGTTCAACCGCTCACCTTTCTACTATGTCTTCAATAAAACATCGAGGAGAACCAAGTGGCCAAAAAAACTTGAGAAAGGCATCAAGGAAGGGATCAAATGAAAATGACCCCAAGATCATTACATCAATTTCTATTTACTTCGTCTTTTAGAAATTTTAGATTAGATTTAAAATTTACTACTTTTATTTACATACTGTCCAATCTTAAATTTCAGTTTTCATCTTGAAACACTAAATTGGAGTAATTGGAATTGTTTGTACACTTGGGATTTCTTTCCTATTTAATCAATAAAGAGATATGCTTTTTTCAAATTCTGCAATCGCCAATAGCTTTTTCGTTTCATTCTGGAACAATGTTTTTCTTGCAATGTATTTTAGTGTTAGCCATTTTTCCTGAGTTTTCAACAATCAATTAGGTTAGGATAGTCTATATCCTACCTAACCGACAAGCTAGCATTTCACGTCCTAACACAGTTTTAGTGTTAAGAATGGGATCACTTTGATGTGATCCATTTTCACAGTATGTGCAACAATGCTCAGGAAAGATTATCCGTAACATGAATACACGAAAAGAAGATGCCAACGTCTAATTAGAAGACATTGGCGAAAATATTATTCCAGCTGCACTTGCAACCACCCCCAACCTCGCTTACAACCATTCGACAACAGTACATAAGAGCTAATGCAGAATCTTGTTCAATAGTTTGCAATGATTTTTTACTAATATTGCAAAACAAGTTACAAACTTTAATAGTCCCCATAAGAACTGTGCCTATGACAACTACTCCTCGAGCTAATCTTTGAATGGGGCCACATAATTGGCAGTATGGTAGAGTTACTATTACCCGGAGGAATCATGACTTTCCTTCATACACTTTAGTTCCTAAATCTCATATGCATATCATACTTGAGGATATACCTTATGCAGAGTTTGGTTGTGAGCCCCTAATCCTTTGGGCCCTTCTCTTTTGAGGTATTTTATTTAATTTGGTGGGCTTGTTAGATTGTTGCTTTATTTAATTAGCGAGCTAGGATCCATAGGGCTTAGGAGTTAATATTTTAATTTAAGGGGTTAAGTAGCAATTTTTTATTAGGATGTTTTAATTAATTACTTATTGAGGTTCAGTCATAAGGTCAATTACGTTGTTTCTTCAATATCAGTACCAGAAGAGAAAACTGAAGAAGAGAGGAGAGGGGATGAAGAAATCTGAGAAGGGGCTTGAGCCATTAACATCAAATATTGGTAAGTTAGCCATTCTTTTGTTGGTTAAGATATTTATAGCATACGATTGAGGCTTGCGATTCTTGAATTGAAGTTAGAGTGTTAGAGTTCTAAATTGGAAAAATTTGATTAGATGATTAATTGTGTTGTTTGGGTTTCAATTAAAGGTGAATAAGTGTTTAGTGACTTGAAGGGAAACTTTGGGAGGATTCTTGGTGGTTGAATTTCTAGTAAGGAAATTGGGTTTTCCTGTATTTGGTATTGGTTACTATTTTCTTCAAAATCAATGATGTCTCTTGATTTCCTTATGAAAGTGATATTTTTGATTATATGAAAATGGTATTGAGCATGATATATTAATTGTTATTTCTGTACAACTGGTCATGTCCATTGGAAATTATGGATTTTTAAGCTAAGTTCTATGCTATATTCTGATTTATGATTCATGATATGTTAATTGCTTGTGAGTTTGCTTTGGTAGGGAATTCTTTAACTTTATAAGTTATAAGGCCCTATTAGAGGGATACAATACTAAAAATAAGTTAAGGTCCTTCTTCCAATGGGATATAATAATTGGAAGACTGATAAGTTAAGCCAAATCAAAGTCCTCAAGCATGAATCATCTTTATGAATTAAGTTATGTTTAAGTATGTATATGTATGTTTAAATAGTTTTTTGTGCACAAAACTGGTATTTTCCTTGGGATGGTTAGATTGGTTTATGGGATCAGGATATTGTAAGTTGGCTTCTCGGTGTTCTGGAAATCGCACCCGCGCATTTTAGAGCGCACCCGGTGCCAGCCCCCTGGTTTACTGCAGGCGCCGGCCTTATATTAGCCGGCGCACCTGGCGCCGTCCGTGCTTCTCCCACACAGCGCCGAGTCTACTCTGTTTTGACTCTAGTGCCGATTTTCTTCTATTGAAGAGATAGTCTTCTCGTTTGTTTTGTTCACCCTTATTTTCATTGAATAAACAACATCGATTCAGCATTCAAGTGTTAGTTATGCATCATTTGATTCAGTATTGAGTAAAGCTAAAAAATTAATTGTTCCTCTTTCCTTCCCTCTTGTTTCTTTGTGTGATATTCCAAGATCTTTATATGGTGCGACCAACCCACCAAGAAGATATTTTAAAACCTTATGAGTTGTGTTCTACAATAATTTAAAAGTTATTTTGAATAATTGTTTTGTAAATATATATGTATATGTAACATGCTCAATTTCAGATAAGCCAGATTTCCTTATTGAGCTAGTGAGCTCACTCCTTATCTACCATTTTGTAGGATATCAGTTAGAAGAAGAACTAAACGAGTGGTTTGGGAAAGATTGGCAATGATATTTGGTAATTATTTTTGAATTTTTGGAGTATGGTTATTTATTTGAACGGTTAAAATATTTTGCTAAACTTTGATGATTTTGATGGATTTATGTCTATTATGTACTTGGTGGACTATATAAATAAATGCTCAGTTAATGTCAGTTGGGTTGATTAAACTTGATTACAAATTTGAGTTTCTAGGAGTGTGAGCTTATATGTGCGGGTTATTGGAATATCAGAGTAGCGTAGTGGAAGCGTGGTGGATCAATTTGAGGTACTAAGGGTTTGGCATTCTAATGTGGGGGTATTGCCATGTCATCCCCGGACTCGGGGCGTGACATTGGTAGCTTCGGATCCTATGGTATATATTTTTTTATAAAGATATTATTTAAGTAATTTTTTAAAAGATAATTTTACTTATTTTATTCTAATATAATAATTTTTATTTCCTTCTATATCTTCTACAAAATAAGAGTATTTTGATAAATGAATTTTTATTATTTCTTTTCTCTTCAAATTTCTAAGTAAATAAATATTTATTTTTTCTTTTCAGAAAATTAACTTATTTGATCATTAAAATTTGAGATTTGTAATATTTTCATTCTTAGTGATTTTTTCTATTGTTATATTTCTTAATAATTCTTTTGTTATTATAATTCATACTAGGTTGGTGTACGTACGTTGAATGGGATAGTTTTAGTAGTTTTCTCAATTTTCTTACATTAAAAAACAATTCAGATAAGAAGATAACCCTAATATTTAAAAAACAAAAAATTCAGATAACTCTTATTTAAAAAAAAAAATCAATTCAAATAACCATGATATTTAAAAAAAAAATCTTCAAATTTTTAGAGGGATGAAATGTATAAATATAGAATAATACTTTTGGAGTTCCCAAAAAATGAAAAATAAGAAATTAAAAAGAACATAATTCTAGGAGGTTCAAAAAAAGTGGCATAGTGATTAGTTTTATCTTATCTAAATTCATTGAATTCAAATAACCCTGATATTAAAAAAAAAAATCCTTCAAATTTCTTTACTAGAAAAAAAAAAAACCTCTTTTAAATTCAATAATTCCAAATATCAACATGGAGCAGTGCTGCTAGCATAATGATTAGTTCTATCTTATCTGAATTCAGATAACCTTGATATTAAAAAAAAAAACTTCAAATTTCTTCACTAGGAAAAAAAACTCTTTTAAATTCAATAATTCTAAATGTCAATACGGAGCAATGCCACTTATCTCATCAGTTTAAATTTATTCAGATGAATTTATATTTGAATAAGAATCTTATGGATCCGTGCTCATCATGGATCCTAAACTTGTTAAGGAAATCGCGGTTAAGTATAACATCTTTCATATTATATGAAAGTCAAAATATTGAAAGCTCTAGAAGACCAAAATAAAACTGAATACCTCTTAAATGAATTAGAATGCTCTACCTTAATATCAATTATGCAATCTTTAAATCTTTTCACTAATATAAATTAGAACGTCATTATTACTATTCTTTTAAAGCTTTGCAAATTAGATAGAGGCTCATATCACATGTATGCGTAAAACACAGAACTTACTCCAGCTTGCTGAACATGTGTGTCAGCAAACCAAAACCAGACCACAAGACAATCAGTGGCATAGATCTGACAGCTTCAGTTCTGACCTCTTCTACTTCATCATGAAGACTTAAATCAAGAATATCAAGATTACTTCCAACTTGTAAAATGGAACTAAGCTTAAATAGTACTTGCACCGAAAGGCATTTCGCCTTCCATGGTTGATGGGATGCAACTATGCAAGGCGAATTAGCTCAGGGAAACTTTAGAATTGGATCTAAAAGATTTGAACAATTAATATTGCATATGGACAGCTTATGCTCTGAGGGTAGGAAGCCCAGAGGAAGATACATATCGTAAGAGTCACAACATTCGAAATAGGCAAGTACCGTCAAACTTATATCAAATAAGACTGAATAAAAAATTTCCGCCTCTCCTTATTGCAAGGATAGGTTGGAAATGGGTCGAGATATTAGAAAGTCGAATGGGATCAGAATTTCTAATCCCTACAACCTGCCCCGTCTCGATTCAATTGCCACCTCTAAGTTGGGGCAGTAGTTTGGATTTGTATTAAATGGATATCTAGATCCATCCATTACTATATGGATATGGATGATAAAAATTAAGTTAATGAATATAAATAGATGTTTATCTAAATGCAACTAATTTAATAGATTTAAATAAATATCTATTAGATTTTAAAATATCTACTTAAATATAAAAAAAGTCAAGTAATATCTATGTTCTACTATTGGATCCCACTATCAATTACTCTAATTAAGAAGAACATGATGGCAAAAATAAAATTTATGATGATTTTCACTTACATATGGGTCCCATAACTAATATTCTTAATTAACATAGATAGAATAATGAAAAAAATTAATTATTTGATAGAAATATGTAGGGGATTTGCTAACATACTACATGAAGGTAGTTTGTTAGCATTGTACCCTTCTTTTTTGGACAAAAAAGTCAAAATATTTAATTTTGTCACCTCATTAAAGTAAGGTTAATTTTACAAATTTATTAATATTAAATAAAGAGACAAATCAAAATCTTTTTAAAATATCTTACTTTCCTTATTCAACTCTTTCTTATCTTTTCTAATTACAATATATATTCCATGAATCTTTAAATTTGATGGGAGGGGAGAGTTTTTTACTTACATACTTACTAACTACCGGAGTCTTTCTCCTTCTCAAATAAGAGTGGGTTTTAATTCTACCATTGAAGCTAGACATAAAATTTCTCTCTGTGATTATCAAATGAGAGAATTAAGATGGGTAGTTTGATCGGAGGTGAAGGGGATGAACATCATTCCATTCAGATAAGGGAAGTAAACAAAGATTGGTTGGCAATGATACAAGAAAAGATTTCCGTTGCACCCAAAACTTTGAGCAAAACAGTTGGTCGGAGCTCTTATTGCATCTTTAAAGTCCCTCAAAGCCTAATTGACATCAATAGCCGATCTTATCAGCCTCATATAGTCTCAATTGGTTCGTACCACCATGGCCTAATTTGTCGAAATGGAGCACATGGACTATGAAATATGTTTAGCTTATTTTTTACATCGAGAATTTATTTCTAGATTCCAATGTTATTGTTTGGTACGCCATGTTGGCTGTGAGAAGAATGATTTTTTTATAGTGTTTTTTTTTAATATGTTCAACTTTATATCTGACTTCAATGGTAGAATTAAAACTCACTCTTGTTTGAGAATGATAGAGAGGTTAATCTCTAGTATAGCTAGTAGGTAAGTAAACAACTTTCCAACCATCAAATTTAAAGCTTTACAGAATATATATTATAATTAGAAATGGTAAGAAAGAGTTGGATAAGGAAAGAAAGATACTTTAAAAAGATTTTGATTGGTCTCTATAATTTATTATTTAATATTAATAAATATACAAAATTAACATTACTTTAATGAGGTGACAAAATTAAATATTTTGACTTTTTTGTCCAAAAAAGAAGGGTACAATGCTAACATACTACCTTCATGTACTGTATTAGCAAATCCCAATATATATATATATATATATTAAAAATTCATTTATAGCCATCCATTTAAATCCACCTAATAAATAGATGTAAATGGATTGCACTCCATTTAATTATGTCAAATTCAAATGGATATCCATATTATCACCACCACTTTCAAGTAATTATCAGGTCTAGTAAAACATGTATATCTGTGAATTAAAATGCATTGTTGCTGATTCAACTTCTAGAAACTCAAAAGTTGAAAGGATACTTAAGGAAATCAAATTTAGATCATTTAGAAATTGAATATCACTTAACAAAAGCCCCTTACGTCACCAAATATAATCATAGGTTGTCTTGTCTGTTTCCTCCAATCCAAGGATTTCCTCTTTCCATGCAAAAGTGTCAGGTAAAGGGGGGGAAATGGAAAAGCAAAATTCTAAACCAAATGCACGAAGGGACTTTGCCAAAACTAGGAATAAATCCAAGAGTTTGGAGTTGGAGGACAAATTATATTAACCACATAATGTTATATAATTTTTGAAAAATTTTTAAGGTCGAAATATAAAATTGTAAAAGATTTTTACGGTAAAATTAAAAATTTTAAAAACTTTTGGAAGGAGGAATCCGCCTTCCCCACTGAGATCCTTGAACCAAATTGGGCCTAAAGAAATCTAACTGATGAATTCTACATGTAAGTTGTTGAATCTGATCTTTTTCAATTCTTTTGCGCAAAGCATATGTTGCCTGCTTTCTACTTGACTGTGAGTGAGATGTTGAGCAAATTGGAGGAAATTATTTCACCAGAAGGATCAGGAGAATTGGACATTCGGCCTCATGTTCAAAACTCATCCAGTGATGCAATTTCGCGTACAACATTTGGTAATAGCTATGAAGAAGGCAAAAAGATCTTTGAACTTCAAAGAGAACAGGCAGACCATGTTATGACTCTTGCAAGGACACTATTATACGTCCTTGGATATAGGTAAAATCATTTCCTTACTGCAAATTTTCACCTGTTTGTTTGGTATTTTGCTTCTCGTTTTCTCTACCAAATCATTTTGTAGGTTTTTCCCTACTAAGAGAAACAAAAGAATGCAGTATATCAAGAGAGCAATTGAAGATTCAATTAGAGGTATTGTGGAAAAAAAAGTGCAGGCAATGAAAGTAGGAGAAGCCAGCAATAATGATTTATTGGGTACACTATTAGAGTCGAATTACAAAGAAATTCAACAACATGGGAATAAGAAATTTGGTATGACCATCGATGATGTTATCGAAGAGTGCAAACTCTTCTATTTTGTTGGGGAAGAAACCACCTCTGCGTTGATTGCTTGGACCTTGGTTTTGCTTAGTCAACATCAGGAGTGGCAGTCCCGTGCAAGAGAAGAGGTCTTGCAAATGTTCAGCAGGAATGAACTAAATTTTGAAGGCCTCACTCGCCTCAAGATTGTAAGTGTTTCACATATATTCTTTGTAGAAAAACTCTTCAGAAGTTGCTCTATTCAAATATACTCAACTTGTTAGAAAAATAATCAACAAAAGAAATTTTAATCAAAGCATAAATCTAAATGGCAATTTCATTACAGTTGACCATGATCTTGAATGAAGTAGGAAAATATACTTTGGGACTTTCCTCACATTGCCAGTTATCTTGTTGCATTGTGATATTTCTCATCAAAATAAGTGAGAGTTTCTTCAGGAATTGTTGCACGAACAGTGATCGGAGTGGCAACCATAGATTTTTTTCCCAAATTTCTTTTGGCTATTTGATCAGTATAGGAGGGATCTTGCTCACATGGAATGGAGAGAGAAATTTGAAGAGATTAGGGCTTTTGATTGAAGATAAACTTGTTACCTACCGTGCACCTGAAGATATTGTATAGAATAATAAACTTTCATCTGTTGAGATGTATCAACATGAAGTATCTAATACAGAATGAGATTTAAAGAGATTAGGACTTTGGATTAAAAATAAAATTGTTAAGAATTAACATGCCGTGCGTATGGAATAAATTTTATAGGATTCACATAAACATTCAATTTTAGGTAAATAACATTTAATTTAATTAAAAAATAAATAAATAAATTCACATAGATTCAAAGCGTCACGTGACAATGAAAAATAAGGCCAATTGTATTACTCACAACCTTCTGCAACTATTATATAGATTTTTTTTTTTCCTTTCAGTGTGATGCATTAAGAAATTAAAAACTATAATAACCGAACAAAATTATTAAATACTATAGGAAAAAAATTAAAAATAAAAACATTACAGAATTCAAACTTTTAAAATCAAATGGTCTAATTTATCTACATCGAAATGAGGTTCCATGCCATCAGCAGATCGGCTAGCAGGAAACCTCTTCCCAGTTAAAACCATTAGAAGAAGCGAATCATAGATCGCCCGAGCAAAGGGCTGCAGACTGTGTCCCTAGAGAGGAACAAGAGCAGAATAGGCTGCCCTATTTGCAAAATCCATTCAATAGGTTTGTCTCTGAAATCGCTCTCCTTTCTCCTAGCTATTTAGTTCATCAAGAAGGTCTTCTTCATCAGAAGATACGCACCATTTTTCTCCCTGAACAGAGTCTCAGACGACCGGTTCCGGCTTTGCAGAGGAGAAAACAGGGCCAGCAAGCAATGGATGACGTTCCAATAGGGAAGATCCAAATCTCTGGCCCGACACTGGCCTCTCTGCTACATCGCTTCTCTTCCTCACCAGGGTCTTTGCACGGCCTTCTCTTTGGCCATGTCACTGTTTCCAGCCCTTCTTCTCTCTCCGACGACCCCAGTTCTGCTACCACCTCCACCTCTACTGCGGAGCTATCATCTGCCGCAACAACCGGCCCGTTACTCACTGCTACCGTCACCTCCTTCGTCTCCCTCCCTTCCCACCTCCCTCTCCCACACCACCCCCTCCCTAATCCACCTTCGTCCTCTCTCTTGGGTTGGTTCTCCGGCCGCCGCAGGACCCCTCTCCGTCCATCGCTTAATGATTGCACGACCACCCATAGTCTGTCCTCGTATACCTCTTTTTTTTCAGTCCCCAAAACTCTAGGGGTCAAAACCTCTCTCTGCCCCCATCTCTCTTCCTGCTCTTGACGACGCCATTGCAAGACCAGCTTATCCACACCCACGAGTATAAAGCGTTTCAGTATCGCATTTCTGCGGATTCCTTCGAACCCAGAAGTTTGGATATTATCAACATTGGCCCGTCTTTTCGATCCCAGTATGAGTCTTTCAGCCCCAATTCATTGTTTCCCTTAATGCCCTGTGAATTGAGGGGCTCTAATGCCATGGCTGAGGATGAGCAAGTAGTGAGTTTGGGGGCTTTGAAGAAGGAGCTCAGGGACCAGAAGGAGCTGAACTTGTGTGCTGAGGGTTTTGAAGCTGCGAGGCTCAGTAAGTTGATGGGTTCGGATGCGGCCGATTACACTGCAGAGTTGGAGAATCTGTATGACAAAATGCTTACCAAACTTGATGGCTTGGCCAGGTCAGTGGAGAAGAGTTCTGCTAAGGTTCTTGAACAGGTGAGAATGTCAAAAAAGAGCTAAAAATGGTATCTTTATATGGATTATATAGTTCTTTAAGGTTTATGGGGTTCTTCCTTTAAACATCCTTTTTCCATTTCTGGTTGTGTGTGGAAATTTTTGTTGGTTTTGGTGGGAGGGGAGCTATTTCAGTATAGGAAAGGGGATTTTCTGTATCTAAGCTATCGGAACAGTCTGATGATGCTCGAATTTAAACAGGAAAATCATAATATGAAGTTGAGGCTCAAAGTTGCTGGCTTGGAATGATATCCTGAGGGCCGGGGGATGTTCTTTGTTGTTCATGTAAGGTAATCCTCTTTCTATCTCTCTACAATTAATTCCTATTAGGGTTGTGTTACATTCTTTTTGAGAATTTAATGGTCAATTGTTCAGTGACTCATAATTCAGGCAGCTGGAGTACTTGAACAAATTTGATCTGAACTATTTTTCTTTTTTTGTATTTATGTGAACTTGAGCAGGAATTGAAACAAAAAAATGCCAAGATTACTGATCGCTGGCCCTTAGATGTTTTGTTGCACTCAATACGTTGACAATACGATGACAATAATGAGGATACTACGAGATATAAATTCTGTATAATTGTAAATATTGATTTAAAAACATTGGTGATGGAAGTATCTGTGTAGTCAAATTCAATAGTTGTCAGTAGTTCTTGGGGATTAGTTTGGATATGAATAAAATAGGAAGATTGCTTGAAAGCAGCATCACTATGAAAGGAAGTTTTTTCCCTGCCTCATATTTCGTTACAGAAAGATCGCTTTTGCATGTACTCTTACATTCCATGTCAGCCTGTGCATATTTACCACCTGTCATGATCCAGGATTGCTGTTTTTGTTTCGATGTGTATGTCAGCTCGGGAATGCAAATAGAGCAGATTGAATCTCTTGCGTGTATCATACTGATACAGAGGAAATAAAAATATTGTATTTGATTCATCATCCATTGGATCCTTAACTTCAGTCCTTGCATTCAATGAAGTGAAAAGCTATTGACATCTGTAATAGTGATGGCATTTTTTTTAACGTGGTGCACATTAGGATACATATACTTCTGTTTTACCTTAATTACCCTTAGATTTAATTGGCATATATGTTTGTTTCCTCAATCTTGTAGTTGAAAGTATCATGTATGCACTCTGATTGGGAATTAAGTTCTTTCTAGAATTTCTTATTGTTCAATCATGCTATAGAGAGCCTGATTTTGTAATGTATGGTTCTGTTGTAAAGCCGCGTGCATTTGATTGGAGGTACTCTTTCTCTCATGCACTGTTGTGTTACTTGTAGCATGGTTCTTAATCATTATCATTCCATGGAAAGCTGAGGAAATGTTGTTTGCATAGATGTTTTCCGAAAGGGAAGCATTTAAGGACAGAAAAATCCCCTCTGCTTGCTAGTTGTGGGCTAGGAGAGAACACCTTGAGTTTTCAAGATGCCCCTAGGGGGGCCATGCCAGAGTCTCTCTACCTGTTTGTGATGTGCATGCTTGTGGATATCTGCAGGTGCATGGTCTGATGCACATGGAGTTAATCTTTCATTGGAGAGCTATGTATATCCGGGGCTTTCTTCACTTGTATAACTTCTGTCTAAGTTCTTATGATGTTTTGGTACCTCTCTTGAAGTTGCATCATAGACCTAAATGTTTCAATAAAACAAGTTTCTGTTGTATGCTTCATTCTGTTGCTATGGTTAAATTATCCTTTACATGGCGCAATTGATTTTTTGGATTTTTGTGCCTTGTTCTTGACTTCAAACTTCTGATTTTGTTCTAAGGTGGTTTTTGTACTTGTTTTGATTCTCTGTTCTTCACATGAACTTTTGAGTAAAAAATAGAAAATTTGTAAAATGTATAAACTTTTCATTTGGTGGTGCTCTTATATTTTTGGTTACTAAATTGGCATATTTTCTTCTCAGATTGCAATGTTAAATAGGAACTGTACACATATAGTAACACAGCTATTATAGTTGCTTATTACATGTTACTATACAATGGTTCTGGGGCTATTGAGACATTAACAGAACAACATGGTGCCTAAAAGGTATAAACTGGGAGACTAGGATGGGGATATGGGTTAGGATATGCAAATATGTACTTTTGTATAACTTCTTTTCTTGGAGTAGTGATGGTACCAAGAGGCAGTGTTCAGTGGAGAGAATTTTATAGCAATTTGTTCAAATTGTCAATCTGAGTTATTTATCACGAGTCCTTGGTCATATTGGGAGGTTTTACACACTATACCCATGGTTTTCCTTATCATTAGAACTAGACTTAATGGTAAGCTAGAGTTATTAAATAAAAACAAAAATCCAGCGTGATAATCTATTAGGATTCTATAGAATGTAGATATTTCAACAAAGGCCCTCCTTCACAGTTGGTTTTGCTGTTGAGCCTGAAGAGTAATGTGAATTTTATCTGATAGATTTCTGGACTTAGGAGTTTAAAAAATAAAAGAAAAGAAGAGAAAACATGGGTTACAAGTGAAAATAAGACAATGATTCTCCCTTGTTATATAGGTGTTTAATGAGGAGAAATAGAAAGGAAGCTGTTTTGATGAGTTAGTTACAGATGCGCGTCTTACGTATTTATTCCCAAAAAAAACAGTTTGAAGTAACTTTTAAAGGTCCTCCAGTTTCCTGTCCATCATCCCCATGCAAGCTGCGTCTTGGGAACAAGAGTTCCACTAGACTACATACATAGACGAAAACAAATATTTTGCTCTCCTATCATGAAATATGTGGTTTTTTCCTTTGATGAAGTTATTTTTGTGTCTCGCACTTCTTTAAAAGCTGATGATAAATTGTTGTGTGTGAAACTGTCTTTTGTCTTCTTTCCCCCTCAATATTAATTTTCTTATTATTCTTGTAGATTCCTGAAGATTGGATAAGTACATAGCTGGTATGGGCAGCTGGATGTATAAAGGTCCATAATAAATTATTTGCCCAAGCTTGTTACTGCCTGTGCTTGGGCACATTTCGTGGTTTGAGGTAAAGAAGGCTTTGATCTGTCTTTACCTTGATTCTACTCATGCGATTGTATTGGTCCTGTATCTATTGGGCTTGCCCCTTTTCTTTCATGGCCTCAACCAATTTTATTTGATTTTCTTGACTGGGGGCATAGTTTGGAAGTATCGAACCAAGATTGATGAGTTTGGAAATGTAAGACTTCTTTCTTGAATTGCTTGCTGCTTTTCATCTTCTCAGTTTTTTGTGCTATTAGCTGTATAAATTTGAAGAACTGAATCTGTGTCCTTGTTCCATGCCTGTCTGTTCTCAATTGAACTATCAAGTACGCAAATGACTTGCTGGACCTTGAGTTATATTGGGACTGAAGGCTTCTTTCTGTTCTTAGTAATGGAAGAAACACATGAACTTCCCCAAGATCAAGGACCCTTTTTAGTTTTCTTAATTCCATTAGTCTCAGTATATACATCTGTAGTTATACACTCAGTCCCTGCCAACCACAGAGCAATACAGATCAAGCAATAGGCAACTGGAACATAATCCATGATAATATGCTTAATTAGCCTTTGTTAACAGAAGCACTGAAATCATGGCATGGTTTCATTTTCCTTACTTTCCCTGCTGATACTGGCATGGTATGGAGGATTGCAGAGATGTCTGGTTTTGGTTTTGCATCATCCTATATGCTCTCATTATCTATATTGCACCGTCCCTCAATATGTAGTTGTTATGTACTAGTACTTTGTTTTTTTTTTTTTTTTTTTCGAATTTTGCTCGATTATTTTTGAATATTATAAAGTCACAAAATAAAAAAGCAAGAATTTAGTGCAGAGCGAAGTTTAAATCTCCGATTTAGTATTTAAAAATCACTTATCTTATTAGATGAACTACAAGGATGTTACTTTTGTATTGTTGTTCTTTGACTATCGTGAGGGTCCATGAATATCATTTGCTTTCACGATGAATGCCTAAAAAATGAAATGGTACGATTGCTTGCGTATTATCTTAGCTAAAGAAAGTCGAAGAGAATTGATTTGTGGCCTCATGTTTCCTTGGGAGACAAGCAACGGCGCCGCCAAAATTTGTTGAGGCTGAAAAGGTTTCCATGTTAAACAACGACAGCCGTTTCGAAAATTCTGAGATTCTTATAGCATTATTTGACAAGAAGGGGGGTCTGGTGGAGGTTCGTGATCGCCAAGAAAGTGACAGCAGAGGAAGCTGCTCAAGACCTACGTGGCTCCATAATAGCCGCGAACTCTCTAACGTGACACGTCATTTTCAAAACCATATCATACGTATCTGATAGTGTACTAATTTTCCATAATTTTAAAAAAAAGGAAAAACGCTACACTGTTACTTCGTCGCCAAGTGAAAGCGTTCGCTGTTCTGTTGACGAAAACAAGCACTGTTACATTCACTGCATAGAACCCTTGAAATACATACATTCTTGAAAAGGAAAAGGTCGGGAAAGTTGATTAATTCTCCGAAGGAAATCGCATACGAGGAGGATTCATCTTCAACCCCAGAATCCGAAGATTATTTCCCCCCTAAAGCTCATGGCTTCTGGGGATCTATCTAATCGGTGAGCTTTGTTTGTTTCTTGCTGAAATTTATCTCTCTAGCACTTTTGTTCCTCCTAAATTTGCAGTTTGAATATTGAAATTTGGATTAAAAGAAACGGGAGATGTGGTTATGGTTGAATTTCGGTCCAATCCTTTCTACAAATCAAATCCCAATCCAAATAGGAATAGGGTTCTATAACGTTTGGGCCTCTTTTCTTAATCCAATTTCGTTTAGGATTTCGGACTTCTCTGGGATTACAAGCTGGAAACATTATAAAAGAGCTCAAGAGGGGCATTCTTTTGCAAATTCCGTGTGTTCTTTCCTTTCTTGTATATCAAGACCTCTGGGCGGGGCTTTTCTATTTCTTAATTTGTAATGGTGTTTAATGGGAACAGGAATTCACAAAGGAGGCGTAGGAAATATGATTCTGTAGAGGAGACTCTGTTAAAGTGGAAGAGCTTGAACAGCCAACTAGATTCTCTAAATGATGTCGATGGAGGGGTGAGGAAGAGGAGAAGGATTGCATCCAAGGGTTCAAAGAAGGGTTGCATGCAAGGTAAAGGTGGACCGGAGAATTCCTGCTGTGTGTACAGAGGTGTTAGGCAGAGGACTTGGGGAAAGTGGGTTGCTGAAATTCGTGAGCCTGTCTTTTTATCCGAGACAGTTCAGAGTAAGGGTGGTCGTCTTTGGCTTGGAACCTTTTCAACAGCTGTTGAAGCTGCTCTTGCTTACGATGAGGCTGCGAGAGTAATGTATGGTGCCAATGCCATTCTCAACTTCCCACAACAGAAGCCTATTGAGAGGTCTACCTCTCCAGCATCATCAATTGAATATGAGCAGAAGCAGGAACAAATTCAATGCCCTGTGGAAATATCCAATTCATACGAGGCAGTAAGTAGGGCTGGGGAATCAAAGATTGAAGAGGGGACTCTAGCAGAAATTTCATGTTCAAGTGAAGTTACTGTGTCTAAGGAATTAAAGTTTGAGCAAGAATGTCCTGTGGAAACACCAGATTCTTCGATTATTCATTCCGACTATGCATCTGAAGAAAATGTAGAGGAACCTGAATCTCTGAAGGATCATAAAGGGTTGGACTACATCTCGAAGATTGATAATCACCTTCCTATTTCTCCTTTGAAAATCGAGCCAGAGACAGAAATACAAGACGAAGTAATGTCCACAACTAATTCAGGATGTTTAAGCGACTCCTATGAACATCCCCACCATTTTCATACTGTAAAAGCAGAAGAAAATCCTCACAGTGTTGATCATGAACAGTTTCAGAATAACTCTAATTTGTTAACCGTGGAAGATTATGGTTTCTGGCCTAATACGATGGAAAAGTCAGGTGATACACACTGTACAAACAACGACAACATGTTGAGACCGGAGGAGTACAGTTGGCTGGAGAACATAAGGAATATGCTAATGGAAGAAGAAACAACCTCGTTCAGGTTTCCCAACTTACTGTATAATCCTGAAGAATATGAAACGCTTCAGAGTTCATCACTAACAGAAGATGCATGCAATGCGAGTTCAATAGAAGGAAGTAACATGGAGTACTTTGAAGGGAAGCAGCAAACTCCACGTGCAACGTTTGATGAAGATTCTTCAGGAAGAACAGACGGTAAGGACAATGGAACAGGACAGGAAGGAACTCTGGATTTTGATCAATTTAGACCTTCTGCTGAAGGCCAAATGCTGTGTTTGAACCACCCTGTAAGTGTGTCTGACAATTTGCAAAACAAGCAACTGGAGTTAAGCTTGGATGCCATGCTTTTGGATGAGACTATCGACTTCAACATCTGTGATCTCATTGATGGTCCTATGAACTAAAGATTCAAGAGCCCTCCAATGTAGATTTTGAATTAGACAGGGTTTAGAATCAATTGAGAGATTAAGGGCTCTTCCATTTAGATAGTGAATGAATCTGGATTTAGAGTTTAAAGGGCTGATGAATGAGCAGTTTTTATACATGAAGTGGATATTACTACTATGTGGTAGATTGAGTAGTTATTCTATGGTAGTGAGAGGTCTTTCGATTATTATTCAATGCCAGTTCTGACCAAAATTTACATTCCTACTTTGTATGGGAACAAATCTTTGTAATGCACTCTTTCTCTCTCTCCCCCTCCTTTTTTCTCTCTCTAAATTCTTTCACTTCACTGCATGAGTCTTCTTTCACAAATAGAGTTGTAAATGAAGTAAAAATTTACAAATAAAAGTTCGTTCGAATTTTGTATTCGTTTATTTATTTGATAATCGAATACGAACTCGAGTTTGAATAATAAACGAACATATTCGAATATGTTTGTAAAGATATTCAAACGTTTACAAACATATTATATATTTTTAAAAAATAATTATATTTATTATTTTATTTATATTTTAAAATATTAAGATTTATTCTTAATAAATCTTATATTATAATATTAATATTAATAATAGTATTAATTATATTGATTTAATATTATAATATTCAATTATTTTTATTAAAATTTGAATTATTATTTTTATAAATATTAAAATATAAAATATAAAATAAATGAACTTTACTAATTCGAACATTAATCGAGTTTTTTGAACTCGAATATTATCAAATAATAATCGAATGATTTCGATCACGTTCAAGCTCAAATATGTGATGTTCAGTTTGTTCATATTCGAATATAACTTTATTCACAGATCTACATTTCTTTGACGGGATCATAGCTCGGCTTGAATCTGACAGGAGCTACACTCTGAATTTCTATTTTTTAAATATGTTTTTTTTTTAAGTTCACTCTCTATTAATTTATAAACAATAAAAATCTTTTTTTTTGTTTTGTTTTGTTCTGATTGCTCTTGAAGTTTGTTTGTTATTCAAATTAGATTTGAATTATTATTTCTCTATTTTTTCATCGTCTACTCTTCCAACTTGCCATTCCAGTTCCGAGTCCTTTCTCCTACGAAGGAGTTAAAAGGAAAAAATATTAATATATTAATTTTATTTTTTAGGTATTGTTGTTTTTATCTACCTTCTCAAGGGATAGAATCAGAGACTTGGGATTAAGAATAACGTTATGATTTTTGAAATTTTTTGGGGGAGATAAAATATAAAATTTTTAATATATTTTTAAAATTTTTAAGACAAATTACAAAGTTTTAAAAAATTTTAAGGGGTCTTTGACTCTTTGGCCTTCTCTATTATTGTTGGCAAAATAGCAATTTATTCTATATATTTATTAACGAATCATAAATAGATATTTGTACATTCTCTTGGAACTTGGATACTATTTTAACTTAATAAGCTAAAAAAGATATGATTGGTTCTTTAACTTTCACTTATTTAATTTTTATTCTCCAAATATTATTTTTGTAAAAGATTGTCATTCAACTATTAAATCAACAGCTTTGGGCCCTGTGGATAAAGATATTTTGAAAAAAAAAGTTTTTATTTAATTAAAACTAAATAAATGTAAATATTTTTATTTAATTCATGAAGAAGTCAAATTGTTATTGGGCCATTGAGGATGAATTATAAAGAAATCCACAATATGTTAAATTATGAATTGAACTAAATTAAATCATGTCCCACTATCAAATTAAATTAAAGTTTAGTATGTTATTTATTGGGCTGCTATACATAAACAATTGGACCAACCCAATTTAAAAAACTTCATTCAAATCATGTCCCAATATCAAATTACTGTTATAAAATTAGGGTAGTGTTAGAATAAAATCTACACACTACACACTAAGAAAATTCTAACTATTATTTGCACAAGAATTTCTCTTCAAACTTCTCTCTTTCTTTCTCTCACAATTCTTTCTCTAATCTTTCTTTCTCTAATCTTTCTTTCACAAAATGATGGTGTATTACAAGCTTAGAGAATAGCTCTATTTATAGAGCTCTAATTAGTGAAATACATCATGGCATACATCATCTTCAACTAATCTCAATTAATGGTGTCTCCACTAAATGGTGGACATCCATAAAAATCTTCTAATAATTCACATAAATCCATAATTAGTGGAGCCTCCACTAATTAATGGAGATTCCAATAATTCATAATACTCCCCCTTGGATGTCCATCCATTACATAAAGAATATGCCTCGTTAAAACCTTACTAGATAAAAACCCAGTGGGAAAAAAATCTAGTGAAGGAAAAAGAGTACACTATTCTATATGTCCATTTATTACTCCCCCGATGAGATGATTCCTTTAAATCTTTAAACCGACGCATACCGATTTTATATCTCAACTTTTCAAATGTTGCAGTCGGTAAAGTCTTCGTGAAAATATCTGCGAGGTTATCACATGACCGAATTTGTAGCACATCAATTTCACCTTTCTTCTGGAGTTCATGAGTAAAGAAGAATTTTGGTGAAATATGTTTTGTCCGATCTCCTTTAATATATCCTCATCGTAATTGAGCTATGCAAGCTGCATTGTCTTCATAAAGAGGAGTTGGAATACCTTTGATTGATGATAATCCACAACTTTCTCGGATATAATGAATCATGGATCTTAGTCATACACATTCTCGACTTGCTTCATGAATGGCTATAATTTCAGCATGATTTGAAGAAGTAGCTGCTATAGATTGTTTCGTAGAACGCCATGATATAGCAGTATTTCCACATATAAATATATAGCCCGTTTGAGAACGTGCTTTATGTGGATCAGATAAATAACCAGCATCTGCATAACCTATCAATGTTGTATTGGTTTTATTTGAATAAAATAATCCGAGATCAATTGTACCTTGGAGATATCGAAAGACTTGTTTAATTTCATTCCAATGTCGTCGTGTTGGTGAAGAACTAAATCTTGCTAATAAATTGACAGCGAAAGCAATATCAGGCCGTGTGTTATTAGTAAGATACATCAATGCACCAATTGCACTGAGATATGGTACTTCAGGACCAATGAGTTCTTCATCATTTTCTTGAGGTCGGAAAGGATCTTTATCCACATTTAATGATCGGACGATCATTGGAATACTCAATGGATGTGCTTTGTCCATGTAAAATCTTTTTAGCACTTTTGCTATATATGTTGATTGATGAATAAATGTTCCACTCTCCAAATGTTCAATTTGTAAACCAAGGCAAAATTTGGTTTTACCAAAATCCTTGATTTCGAATTCTCTTTTTAAATAATCAATTGTTTCTTGGAGCTCTTCAGGAGTTCCAATAAGATTAATATCATCAACATATATAGCTAATATCACAAATTTAGAACCAGATTTCTTAATAAAAACGCATGGACATACCTGGTCATTTTTAAATCCCGCTTTCAATAAATATTCACTAAGATGTGTGAACCATATGCGCCTGGATTGCTTGAGCCATATAATGATTTACGCAACTTGATGGAGTAATTTTCACGAGGATAATGTTTATATGTTTCGGGCATATGAAATCCTTCGGGATTTTCATGTAAACATCATTTTCTAAATTTCCATACAAGTAAGCGATGACAACATCTAATAGGCGCATATCTATCTTTTCATGTACTTGCTAAACTGATAAGATATCGGAGTGTAATAGCATCAACAACAGGAGAATAAGTTTCATCATAATCAATACCTGGTCTTTGTGAAAAACCTTGGGCTACTAATCGCGCTTTATATCGAACGATTTCACTCTTTTCATTGCGCTTTCGCACAAATATCCATTTGTAGCCAACGGGTTTTACACCTTCGGTGTTCGGACTGCAGTCCGAAGACTTCACGTTTTGTCGGTGCATTTAACTCCGATTGAATCGCATCTTTCCATTGCGACCAATCTTTTCTATGCCGACATTCATCAATCGATATTGGTTCAGGATCATCATTATCCTGTGTAACATCAAGAGATATATTGTATGCAAATATATCATCAATAATGATTTCTATCCGATTCCAACTTCTACCGAAGTGGTATAATTGATAGAAATTTCGATGTTACTTTCATCAACTTCCGGTTCTTTGTCATCGGTTTTCTCTTGGTCTTTATCATTCTTTTATTCAATATGATCTTCTGGATCATTTAATCCTCTTTTCTTTCGAGGATTTTTATCTTTAGAACCAAGAGGTCGGCCATGCTTCTGGCATGCTTTTGGCTCAGCAGCTATAGGTATAATATTTTGTTCTGCTGGAATTTCAATTCGAATAGGAGCATTTATAGCTGGAATATGCGATTTTGTAACTCTTCTGGAGTAAACAAAAGCGTCTGGCATTTGATTTGCAATACTTTGCAAATGAATTATCTTTTGAACTTCAAGTTCACATGCGCTTGTGCGCGGATCAAGATAATTTAATGATGTTGTCCAAGCAAGATCTTTTTTATGCTGTTTTGGTTCTCCCCCTAATTTAGGGAATAATGATTTCACAAGAGAATAAGAAAAGAAATATAAGAAAATGATGACAAGCAGAAAATACCACGAAAAATATCTCCTTTTTTTTTTTTCACTCTTCCCGGTACCGACTTTTCCTCTTCTTGTCTTTTCTTCTCCTCCGACCCTCTACCTACCATCTACATCTTCTTCTTCCTCATACAAGATATATATATATATATATATGTATGTATCGATATATATATCAGTTATCAGTCATTAGTAAACATCAAAAACAAAAATCACAAAGCAGATATGGAGACTCATAATTCATTTGAGACATGGTCAAATTTTGACTTAGTTTCTGCAGCAGATGTTGATGTATTTTCATTTCCAAACCAACCGCTTCTGCCTAATTCGAACACAGAAGATTTTGATATGTTTTCCTTTCCAAACCAACCGCTTCTGCCTAATTCGAACGCAGAAGATTTTGATATGTTTTCATTTCCAAACCAACCGCTTCTGCCTATGTTTTCCTTTTTAAACCAACCGCTTCTGTCTAATTCGAACGCAGAAGATTTTGATATGTTTTCCTTTTCAAACCAACCGCTTCTTCCTAATTTCAGGTGAGATACCTTTGATGGCTTCCATTTGTTTTTAGTGTGCTTGATAATGAAATTAAACTCTCTTTTGGTTTGTTTTTTATGTAAATCAGTGGAAGTTTTGAACATACTACTTTGGACCAAGTTGATCTGCCCCTACAAGAGACTGCTTTTGATACTGTTCCTCTTGATGCTATTCCTTTTAATAAGGATATGCTTGTGCATGATCCATTCTACTCTCTAATGGATTTTGAACAAAGCCAGAATATGATTCCAGGTTATTATCCATTTAAACATGGATTTTGAATGGTATTACCTTTACTGATATTATTTTATTTTTCTAGGAGAAATAATGAGTGGTCTTGGCAACGAAGTCGGAGTAAGTACTCATGAAATGCATAATATCAAAGTTCAAGATATTATTGCAGACAAAATTCCTGGGGAGAATAAGATGATTAAGAGGCAGAGAGAGAAGAAGGGCAATAACTCCCAGACACTATCAAGAGAAACAATTTCGCAATACTTTTACCTACCAATCAAGAGCGCAGCCAAAGAACTGAATATTGGCATAACCCGTCTCAAGAAAAGATGTAGGGAGTTAGGAATTCGTCGATGGCCTCACAGGAAATTGGTGAGCTTGGAGACCATCATCAAGAATGTCCGAGTTCTCTCTCATACATACTTATTATTTGCAAGTATGAAACTATGAAAGATTTATAAGTAAATAACCGATGATATCACTTCGATTTACGGGATATGCAAAATAAAGAAGAAGGAGGACATATGGGTGAGAAGAAATTAAAAGAAGCCATTGCGATACTTGGAATGTGAAAAACAGTTGGTAGAAGAAAGTCCTAATACGCGGTTAGAGGACCAAACACGAAATTGAGACAAGCATGCTTCAAGGCCAAATATAATAAGAAATATAATAAACTTAAGGAGATCATAAAATCTCAAGACTCATTTCGCGATAATTTTACGGCTAATTCTGCTTGCTAGTCTCGATCTTTGGCTCAAAGGGAAAGAAAAGGAGGAGGATGTCGAAAAAGAGGAGCTGAAGTCCATAATTACTAATTGTTTGTCGTCCTCTAATGTAAATATTGAAAAAGAACAATTACGAACCTTCATCTTACATTTGTCGACTCAATTACAAAAGAGCAACTATAAGCATGTATCATCAAGTTCATATGAACACTAGTGATATGAATAAAAGATGCGATACTTATTATTAATGGAAATATCTTTTTCCCTTATTATCTTTTCTGTTCCACTTCGGTGGCGAGTATTTCTACGTGATAAGGGAAATATCGAGTGTGTCCATGACCATAACCACGGCCACTTGCCACAACTACGACTATAACGATGGCTCTGCTTGGAGCCAACGACATTCACTTCAGGAGTCTTTGTTGAGCCGGTTCATCCAGCTTCATGATTTCTCAATTATAACTCATGTTAAATTTGTCAATTTGGGATACCATTTTTCTCGATATTATTCTTGCAGGACAATATTCGAGGTATGAAAAGTGGAGAATGTCTTCTCCAATATAACTTTATCGATAACTTTTTCTCCGCAAAATTTTTTTAACTAAGATGTAGTTTTATACATCACGGAGTTCACGGTTTTACAATCTTGCAACTTCAGGTGCAACCATTCATACCGTGCAGTGGGTAGTACGACCATCTTCAGGTGGTCAAATCTTTCTTTTTATCCACATGACATATGGATCTCCTTTTTTTTAGCATTTAGATGCATTTTTGTATGACATGTAAATTTTTTTTTAGAAATATCAAGGGCTACAAATTCGAATTTAGCGAGATCAATAAATGCGTACCTGTCTTCTGGCTTTAATAACGGCAGAGACTCGTGCTGATAACGTGTTATAAAATTAGGGTAGTGTTAGAATAAAATCTACACACTACACACTAAGAAAATTCTAACTATTCTTTGCACAAGAATTTCTCTTCAAACTTCTCTCTTTCTTTCTCTCACAATTCTTTCTCTAATCTTTCTTTCACAAAATGATGGTGTATTACAAGTTTAGAGAATAGCTCTATTTATAGAGCTCTAATTAGTGAAATACATCATGGCATACATCATCTTCAACTAATCTCAATTAATGGTGTCTCCACTAAATGGTGGACATCCATAAAAATCTTCTAATAATTCACATAAATCCATAATTAGTGGAGCCTCCACTAATTAATGGAGATTCCAATAATTCATAATAATTACATTAAAGTTTAGTATGTTATTTATTAGGCTGCTAAAAATAAATAATTGGACCAACCCAATTTAAAAAACTTATATGTAGATTACTTGATAAATAAATAGTCTGAACTATTTAGAATATTTTAATTACTTAATTAAAAAAGTGAATTAAGTTGTTAGGAGTAATTTGTGCAACGCAAAGAACACTGTCATCTACAAACTCATCTTTTGTCATTGTATCAGAATGTTAGAAGTAATTTGCTAAATATATTCCTAAAACAATCTTAAAAAATTCCTTAAATCATATTGCCTAAAATCTTTTCAATAGTTGCTTGACTGCAAGTTAGTACCTCGGGTGTTGCTTGCATTCAAGCAACTTCTCAAATGGAGTAGTTGTTGTAAAGAGTTGTAAAATTTTAACCTATATTCCAATTTCTGTATTCAAACTTCAACCTTATCTCTCATAGCATTTTTTTTTTTTTTTTAATTCAACCAAGAAATGTTGAAGGCTTGGCAAAATATTTCATCAAATCCCTATTTGATTAAGAGTTTCCTCATAAATTTGTAAATTACTTTTTCATCTCAAATTTGCAAAATTCAAAATTATTAGTCCATCCATCATAATCTTACCATTTGGGGCTGGCAGTCATGCAACATGCACATTTTGATGTCAAGAATGATGAATGGCATTAGCAAACTTAATGGAAACTCATCTTTTGAAAACACTGATCTAGTATGTATTGATCACAACACAGCAACTGACAGCCAAGTCCCAAGTATAAAGGGCTTAATATGAAATGGCAGAAGAGGCCTTAAATTAAGTGCAGATCTTGCTTTCTTGGCTCATCCAGAAACACATATCCTGACAGCTCTTGGAGGTTGGCAGATGACCTCTTCCTTTGACACAAATGAATAGTCAGGCTTCATGGTGATCAGAGAATGAATATCTTGCATCCTTTCATGGGGGTAGTTAGAAATCTGTAGCTCTCTATGAGCATTTTTGCCTGAGAATTTGATACAAATCACAGATGTCAACCTGATTCAAACATTGAACCTCCTGATAAGTGTGATCTATGGGCAGCTGCTCATTTCCCTTCTATCAGTTATGTGTCAAATTTCATAGCATTCCCGTTTGGGTGTGGTTCAGGCACTTTCTTGATCCACCTTGGACCATAGCAATTTCCACGGCCCCCTTCTCGAGCTAAATCTGAGAGCCAAATATAATGAACAGAGGAACACTCTGGTCAGAAGAAAATTAGCATGAAGCTCAGGGCTGAATGTAATTCAGAAACAAGGCTGCATGACATTCATTCAACTTTCAAATTTGCTAAATATCTAAATCCTGTGACCCAAAAGCAACGAGACTACATGAATCAAAAGCAACCATTTTGCATGCATTACAAAGCAAAGAAAATAGAAGGAACTCAGGAAGTATCATAAGGCATATTTAACAAACCACACCGACAGATGGAGATCGCCTTATAAATTTGGTTTTTTTCCCCCTAAAGCAATAATTTTTCTTGCACAATTGTCCAGCAAACAAGTGATGCAATGCTGCAGGAGCTCGGGCTAATTTGTTTCAAGGAGGAGGGAAGGGACAAGAGGAAGAGACAGAGGTTTACCTCAATATTCCAGCTATGACTCTCAAAGTCATAAAGAGAAACAACCCTGCCCATACCCCAGTAAGACCCCAAGATGGAGTAGCCACAAGCAAGAAAACCACAGATATAAGTCCAATCACTACCTGTCCATCATAATAACGAATAATTTAATTAAGTTCAAAATATCTAATGGCTGTTCAAAAGATAATCAAGAAACATACCATAGAGTATGCAGCATATACAAAGTCTGAAACTCCATAATAGAGTCCATCAATAACAAAAGCGAAAGCATTCACTGGTTGTGATCCAGCAACAAACTACAATGCAAAGCAGAAAGAAGAACACTGTTAGTATTCCAATTCATTTCCAAATTATTGGGACGTGATAACTCATTTTAGTTGAAAAACCTACCCAAATAAAATTTAAAAACCTATAGAAAAATAATTAAAAAGTGTAGCCTATAGTTGCTTCTTCAATGTAGTGAGAAACAAGTGGCAAAGCTGAACTGGCCAAAAGCTGCTCCAAACAAAATAACTTTGAAAGTGCCAAAAACAAGTTCAGCAGCTCATAGACCTATGCAAATAACCTTAATAACTCTAAAGAGATTAAGTGCACAACTACTGTATCTGGAGATTTCTAAATGCCATAACGGTATTATTCAATACAAGTATATTCTATTTCAAATATGATTTTTCTTACCAAGGTACCAGATCTGGCAATTTCCAGGACTTCTGAATCTGTACTAAATAAGCTGGATAGTGCTCCAAAACCAAGAAATAGTGTAACAGTTAATGCTAATCCAGTTATTGAAGCAATCTGAAAAAAAATATATAGGTATATATATTAGAGTACATTCAGCAGGCAGTTGTGTTCTCTAAATCTATCCAATGTGGCACCAAAATTGATAAAAAACCTGCAGGACTTTGTAAACAACTTGCCGGGCTTGGCCATAGTTCCCTTGGGAATAACCACTAGCAAGCAAAGCCTGTGAAGGAAATAAAAACAGAAGCAGAATGAAATCAAGAGAAATACTAAGAACTAAGCCAATCCACAAATGGATGGGAGCTTCAGAAGCAACTGAAAGTGGCAACTTGGACCTTCTTGAGGCAAGAACCTCTCGTGTACAGAAGTTCTCCCAACCGTATATAGGTTTCTAATAACTCAGCTAAAATAATGCCCAACAATTGTTTGTAGCGAGATGCTTAACTCCAAATACTAATTGATGTCTTACCTAAGCTTTTATAACTCATCCAAATATCAACCACATACACAACATTTGACAAAATTTGGACAGTTGAAACTTTTCCGAAGGCATACAACTTCTGAATTTTAAAATGCAACTTATAAGAAAATTTGGGTTATGAATCATTTTTGCTGCATGCTACTGCCATGGCATCTCTACAACCAAGAATGAATAAACAAACTGTCCCACTAATCAACAGTAACAGTAATTATGAGCAAAGTAGAGCATATTGGATAGTGTAAATTACCCAGACTCAAAAGTACCAAAAAAATAAAGGTTCATGACCATTTCTGGTAAATAAAGTTACCATAGCAATTATGTCGATGTACAAGCCAATAATTTGATGCTTGTTCTGTAATATTAACATGGAAAACAAAGAAGAACAAGCATTAGTAATATATTACCTGGCCTGCAAGTGCTAAAGCATCAGTAAGCATTGATATGGCCAACCAAACTTGAAAACAGATCTGATGCCCTGCCATCGGTGTGGACCCCTGCCTTGCTGCCATAGATGTAGCTACCGTAGTAGTTGCAAGCACTGCTATGGTCCTTCCGATCAAAAGAGCACCTAAAAATGGGATGAACAGGTTTTGTACCTAAGATATTTTGAGATGCAGGCGGCCTAGCAATTGAGAAATTGGACTTCAATGATTCAAGATGGAAAGATATCAACTTTAGTGATCGAGAGGGAAAGGAAAAGAAACAATAATTCTAGTGAATATATCACAGCTACTCCATCCACAAGTTTATCATGCTATTGAAGAACAGATAGTTAGGAGACGTTTGCCTTGTATAAAATTACGCTTAACATTAATGTTGATTTTATTACATTAACATTTATCTCTTTCCTACTCTGACTCCCCCATTAGTTCATATTGTTTGACCATCTCATATTCAGTTTTTTTAACACATTACTCTTTCTGTGTCTTCTTTCTTTCTTCCCCCCTTGATGAGATTGTCATGATTAAATAAGCATTCATTGAAAATAAATTTGATGTTCCAAGTTCCTGTAAACGGCTACTGCTTATCAAACTATATGCAATAGCAAAGCATAAGCATATAATTGAACTTAAAGATGTGAGCTGAACAATATAATTCCAGAAAAGTCCTCCAGATTCCAGAAGCCGAAGTATATATTTGGAAAATTTTAAGTGATCAAGCATGTTCCTAAAGCATTATATAAGTGAAGCTATATGAATGACCATATCGTCTTCTTTTGTAAGAACCATCTCCAATTCTAGCATCAGCAGTACTTCTTGTAGAATCCCAAACAAACAATTTCTGTATAAAATAACTCAAGAAAAAAACAATTCATGTATAAAATAACTCCAGCAAACTCAATTTTGGGACTTATAATCCCCACTTCAGATGCAATAGAGGAACACAATGAAAGCAATTCGAGAAATTCACCATACAATCATCATCAAATCAAATGCAGTTAGACCAAAAACAGAAAATGATCAAATCTAATGCGGCAGAGGAACATAGTTCAAGTAATCTGTCAAATTTATATAGATCTGACGACTCTTGAAGCATACCAGATGTTAGATATAGAGCAAACCTTCCCCCATCAATATTTGGAGTCATAAGTAGCACTCTGTCGTTTAACTTCAACAGCAAGATCAAAGCAATCAAATACCTGATGCAAAAAGATATATGAGAATTATGTACAAAGGAGGAGGGGGAATCCTAATAGGTTGTACTATACTTTAGAAAGTGAGTAAAAGAAACTACTGCAAAAGTTTTACCACATCACCAACGTACTCAGATATCACAGTAGCAACTGCAGCACCACGGACACCAATATGTAAGAAAAATATCAAAATTGGACTTAGTACTGCATTTAGTAAGTTACCAGCTCCTGACAATCAAAACCAGAATACCATCCAATAAACAACTAGCAATAAGCCTTCAAACAAAAATTTAATTATTTAAAAGCTAAATCTCCATAACACTTCTTGCAATTGATTTCCAAAATTAAATCTAATCTATATATGTTCCAAAACCTGTCTAAGCATAATAAAGTAACAAGCAAATAAGTTGACAAGTAGACAGAAAGGGAAGGAGAGGATTTTGTAACCATTACTTACATGAATCTCAAGTTAAAAGAAAAATTTTTAAATACTTACCAACAGCATATAAAGGTGTCTTTGTATCCTTGAATCCTTGGAAAGTTCCTTGAGCAGCAAGTGCAACTACAATTGCTGGAGCACCAAAGGCCCTCAGGGTAAGAAACTGCTCAGCTGGCATGTGCATTGGCGAATCCTATGACAAACCAAACTTGATGAGTAACACCAGACAAAGTCTTTAACAATGTAGTAAGAGAGAAAGCATATGCCTTTTCACAATGGTCATGACAAACATTCAAATTATGGACAAGTAATAAACTTTATCGGCGGTGGTTTTGAGAGTGTTCATGGAGGTCAGGGTTTCCGAGTTAGAAATGAAGGATGAGCTACTATTCTTGACTTTGCCTTGGCCTATGATTTGACCATAGCAAACGTCTGGTTTAAGAAGGAAGATTCTCACTTAGTGACTTTTAGAAGCGGGTTAAATGCCAGTTAGATAGACTTCTTTATTATGAGGCGTAGGTTTTGTAGTGGGTGTACGGATTGTAAAGTTATTCCAGGCCAGAGTGTAGTTACACAACACAGGCTGTTGGTCCTCAATTTTAATTTTAGAAAAAAAGGGTAAGCAGCGGAATCATTGGGTAGACCCTTGAATCAAGTGGTGGGAGGGGATGAAAGAATAGCCTTTTTCGATAAGGTAGTTTAGGCGGATGACTGGTCTTCTGATATAGATTCGGATCCAGATACTATGTGGAGAAAGATGGCTCAATGTATTAGGACAGTAGCTAAGGAAATGTTTGGTGAATCTAAAGGAAGAGTACCTCTAAACAAGGACGTGTCGTGGTGGAACAATGAAGTGAAAGAAGCCGTAAGCAGTAAAAGAGAGTGCTATTGAAACTTTGAAAAGTGCAAGAGTGATGAGAACTTTGAAAAATACAAGGTCGCGCGAAGAAAAGCCAAAGAAGTTGTTAGAAAAACAAAATCCATAGTTTACAAGGACTTATATAGAAAGTTGGATAATGGAGAGAAGGATATATATAGACTGGCACGTTTCAGGGAGAAGAAGACAAGATATCGGTGTGGTGAAATGTGTGAAGGACAACAACCACAGAATTTTGGTTAAAAACAAAGAAATAAAGGAGAGATGGAAATCCTATTTTGAAAAGTTATTTAACGGGAGTCAAGTCCAAGTTTCGAGTATGGGTAGACTTGCGATTTCGAACGAAGAGATTAACCGTGTGTGTCTTCGTTGTACTTAGAAGCATGAAGTCCGAGATGCCCTTAAAAAGATGAGACCACAAAAAATAGTGGAATTAAATGATATACCGATCGAGATCTGGAAGTGTTTAGAAGAGATAGGTATTACATGGTTGACAAGTCTGTTCAACAAGATATATAGAGTTAATAAGATACCTATAGAGTGGAAGAAAAGTACTTTGATTCCACTATACAAGAATAAAGGGGATGTTCAAAATTGTGCTAATTACCGTGGGTTTAAACTCATGAGTCATACTATGAAGCTTTGGGAGAGAGTGATTGAACAGAGGTTAAGGGACATTATACAAATTTCAGATAATCAATTTGGTTTTATGCCTGGGCGTTCCACTACGGAGACAATTCATTTATTATGGTAGATGATTGAATATTATAGGGAAAGAAAGAAAGATTTACATATGTTATTTATTGACCTAGAGAAAACCTATGACAAGGTGCCTAGAGAAGTAGTTTGGTGGGTACTGGCCAAGAAAGGTATATCGCTAAAGTATATTACTTTTATTAAAGATATGTATGAGGGAGCATGTACAAGTGTAAAGAGTTGCGCCAGAGTGACTGCAAACTTTCCTATTACTATCGGGGTGCATCAATGATCAGCGCTTAGCCCTTTCCTCTTTGCGGCCGTTATGGACGAGTTGACCTGTGCTATACAGGAGGTTGTGTCATAGTGTATGTTGTTTGCTGATGATATTATGCTGATTGATGAGACTGGAGTCAGTGTAAATACTAAATTGGAGTTGTGGCGGTAGGAGTAAAACAGAGTATATAGAGTGCAAGTTCAGTAGTAGCAGAACTATAGCTCAGAGTATAACTTTGGATTGTAGAAATATACCAGTAGGTGATTGCTTCCAATATCTAGGATCTATTATTTCGAAAGACGGAGAGCTTGATAGCAACGTTGCACACCGAGTTACGGCGGATTAGTTGAAATGGAGGAATGCGACTGATATTCTATGTGATCGTAACATGCCATTGGACCTAAAGGAAAAGTTCTATAGAACAACCGTAAGAGCTGCTTTGCTATATAACACGGAATGTTGGGCAGTTCAAAAGTATCATATTCACAAAATGAAAGTAGCTGAGATGCGTATGTTACGGAGGATGTATGGATATATTAGAAATGATAGAGTCAGAAATGAGACCATTAGGGAAAATGTGGGGTGGCATCTATTGAGGAAAAGATGAGAGAATGCCGCTTGCGTTGGTTTGGACATGTACAGAGAAGACCGAGAGATGCTCTTATTAGGAGTATTGAGGGAGGGAGGCATGATAGGTTAGATAGAGGTACGGGCAGGCTTAAAACAATATGGACAGAGGTGATTAGGAAAGATATGTCTTTGTTAAATTTGGATGAGAGAATGACACTTGATAGAAAGAAGTTGAGAGAGAGGATTCATGTGGATGACCACATGTTACCTGACATTAGTTCATGTAGCCGACCCCAAGTTTCTTAGGAGTAAAGCTTAGTTTGTTGCTTATCAAATAAGGGTCACTGTTGATGTCTAGTTTACATAGATTTTCCTGCATCCTTTTACCCCCTTGCGTTGTATTTTAAGACCGGTGTCTAATACAAGCTGTGATGAATATCAACCCAACTGCATATCCACTCACACTAGCTCTCCCTCTCTCATGTGGACTATCAAGAGCTCTATATCGGGATTATTTTCTTGTTCCAAATATTTTACATATAAAAAATACATCTGTCTCTCCTAAACAGAGGACTCTAACAGGCAACAAAATTACAATTGGTTTGTTTAACATGCAGACATATGGATATAAATCTGAGGCAAGTGTCAAAAAGAATGTTCAATAACTATCAATAATGTCTAGGAAGGTATCTGGGAAACAAATAAAACTTTCAGAAACAAAGATTCAATTGCAAGCAAGACATACAGCAGGTATACCCATCGTATTCATTAAAAAACCAGAGCCAACGGAAAGCACAATAGCTTCTGCAATGCCAAGTCCAGTTGCAAGCGCCAAAGAAGTCGATACTGAAGGAAGTACCAGTTTGCCTCCTGTTCAGCCCAACAACATAGGCAACAGATAATGAGCCTGGTCAGATCAATACCAAAAGGAAAACCTGGAATGGAAAAGGACAAACTGAAGCACAGTGATAGCAACTGCTAGAGGAAGATGTACCATGGACACTTGGACTGGACTTGTTAGCACCCTTGGTAAGTGATGCTTGCTCTTCGGCAACAAAGGATGTGGTAACATTGAGCAAAGGAACATTAAATAATTTAGATACTAGATTGAAAACTGAAACTGAAACCCCCACTGCTGCCAATTCAACCGATCCTACAAAAAGACAATTTTTGAAGAACCATGCAGACATTAACTCCAAGAACATAGCATATAGGGATGTAAATTTTTTATAGAGCTTGAGAATGTGACATTGGCTTAATTTAAACATCTATAACCCAACCACATGTTCATATGGCCTGCAAACGAATGTCAATCTTGACAAACGGGAAAAAACACGAAATCAACTCATCACTGACCAATCCAGTGCACTAAAAACACTAACAATAACAAATCCCAGCAATCGGTAATTTACAAAGACAAGATTTTTCAAATTCAAATACAGTTGAAAAGAAAAAGCATAATCAAAGTCTAAAATGAATTTTACCCAAATGGCCAACATAGGCAGAATCCACCAAGGAAGTAATCGGGTCCGCTAAAAGAGCTAAGGCAGCAGGCATAGCAATTGATAGAATATCCACTCCCAGCCCATCCAATTTGAATTCCTTCCTACCAATTCCAAACACTTCATATTAAACTACAAACTACATCAAGATTACAGAAGAATTTTCCATAAAAGATAACTTATTGATTACCGAAGACGACCCAGAAATGCAGGGAATGACGAGTCCTGTACATCATTATTCTCCAGACACTTGGTCCGACTATCTGCATCAGATGCTTGGGATTCTTGATGCCTGGACGGAGGCAGAGTGCTAGAATTCTTATCCTTAGCTGACTTGAGAACAGATTGAAAACGACGCCGACAAATTATGGGATAACTACTTAGCAGCTTCCGACATTTGGATGGCGCTAAAATCTTGGAGTAAAGGAGACAATCCCCGTGCCGATGATGCCTACCAATGAGGAAAAGATTATGACATTGGTAGCAGTGGTGATGTGAGACACCACAGGGCATTGCCATGGCTGAAATTCTCAATCTTGGTAAGGTTTTCGGTTTGCCCGCCCCCCAACCACCCCTCCAAAAAAAAAATCACAAAAAAGACAACTGAATTAACGTCTAGAATTGGATTTCAGACATGAAAATATCTTCGAGAGTTCTCTGGAATTACTGGTAATAAAACTATAAACAGTACAGTGGTTGTAGTACAGTACTACGGGATACATCTATGGCATCAATTTCATCACGTGTTTTTCATATCATTGTAAAAATGCACGCGAGGACATTTTCAGAGTATTTTTTTTTTCTGTCCAAATAATTTTTATTGGAATAATGTTTTAAATTGTTATCCCTCCGTCCCATTAAAATTGACTTACTTATTATTTTAAGATGTCCCATTAAATTTGACATTTTTTTTAAAAAGAAAGTTTTTACTATACAATTTATTATAAAATAATCAATATACCTCACATATATTATATTTATATTCTTAGATTTGACATAAAGTATTATGAGACCCATATATTTTTTATTTTTATTATATTATATTATTATTATATTCTAATTTTTACTTTTGCATAAAATATCGTGTCAAGTCAAGCACGGCCAATTTTAATGGGACGGAAGGAGTATTTGAATAAGAATTAGGTTAGAATGAGTTTAAAATTTAATAAGATATTATTAAAAATTAGATAAATGTGAGATTAATTATTAATGAAAAAAAATATGATGTATTAAAAATATACGACAATTCTTGAAAATTTTAAATTTAAATTTAGAACAACTACTTCTCAAATACGACCTTAAGGCCATAAGTAGAAAGTAATTTTTCATTCTTATTTCAAATAAAAAATTTATTTTCTTTTAAATATATTATTATTTTATATAATTTTTTTTAAATAAGTGTTACCTACTCATAACACATCATATTATTTTCCTTTACACTCCATTTGACTACACATATTTAATAATTTTTTGCAAAATTAATTTCAAATCAATTCTTATCCACTTATACCTTAAATATTGACGGGCGATATTGACAGAACAATTTTTACTCGAATGACAATTTTATCCTTCTTTAATAACTTAAAATATTCTCCAAAAATCTTTCTCTTTATATCTCTCCCATTTTTTTTCCTACCTAATATTTTCTTCTCTTTCCTAATATTCTCGCTCCTCTCTCCTCCCTCCTCCCTTCCCTCCTTTCACTTCTCCCCCTTTCTTCTCTCCCCTCTCAAGACTCCCTCTTGTCTTCTCTCTTCTCTTTTTCTTTTCCTCTCTCCTCTATTTCTCCCACACAGAAATATGCTTCTCTACCATCTTCTCTCTCACACAGAAGATTGCATTTCAGAATAATTGGTTGTTAATGCCTGAAAGCAAATAGTAACAGATTCATAAGTACAGAATCTAAGTTATCAATAACATAGTAGTAGTGGGAGGAAAACAATAAAATCAGAGAATGCTATCTTTTAAGTGGTAAACGAGATTTTATATAGAAAGTGAAATGCGAAATGGTTTTTATCATCCTTTCTTCAGATTTGTACACCGAATTTGTCTAAGGGGAAAAAGCAGTGATAGAGAATTGGAGGAAACAACAGTTATTGTTAAAAACCATTCAGGAAATTGAGGGCATGTGGCATTGGTAGCATTTTCTATTGCTGAAGCACGGGATAAACAAGAAGATAAAACATAAGAAAATAGATTATAAGGAATATAAACTATACAATAGGTATGAAAATTCCACCACTTACTTAGAAATGGTTATAATTTTTTTGTGTAATCCAGAAATGAGAGTATGTATCAATCCAGACAGCAAACTATTTGCTCATTGCTTACTTCTTATTTCACTTTTAATAATATTTGAGATAAGATTCTTTCTTCCTGATTAACACACCACCATGCAGCTTCTTCAGTGGGACTCGTAGCTCTGGTAGTTGATTTCTTTAATACTGCTCTATTTTACGGGCTTGTAGATGCAGCTGTCCTTTAGTCTTTTTTAGTTCCCAAATCAGAAAAGCCATATTTTCGCTAGAATTCCTTGCACTAGGAAAGCACAATGGATTAAAGTAGCATTCCTGTTCTATTTGGAGAACACTTCAAATAATTTTATCAGCTCTCTTTAGCTCATGTCTCAGCCTGAGAATATAGATTTTGCTAGCCATTCAAAATCTTTTCTTCGTTGCATTCAAAACTAGAGAACATACACTGTTCGGTTTTGTTAGGATATTCTCTATCAAAAGCATTTAGAAGTTAACATTAGGCACGGAAATTAGCCTAAACATTTCATGGGGCAAAAGTGGGACACATTAATTATTTTCCCAGGAAAGTTTTCATGACACAAACCTTCTTGTTTTTAGGGAAATCAATCGACTTCAAGTAAGCAGAAGCAGCAGCAAAAGATGAAGCAAAAATTTCCTCCTGAAAAGTTCAACCAGAGTTACTATTGATGACAGAGTTGCACAGAAATGCAGAAAGAGAAGAGTGAACTTGCCTCGGTAACATTGAGACCAAGTGTTTAACGCAGAAGATGATAGAGAGAAGGAGGTTTCTATGTGAAAGAGGAGAAGAAAGAGAGAAGAGAGGAGGGAAGGGAGGAAAGAGGAGAGAGAAGATTAAGAAAGAGAAGAAAATATTCCGTCGGAGTAGGGAAGGGATAGGAGAGAGGAGTGAACTGTGAGATAAAATTAAAAATAAAAAAAATTGGAGAATTTTTTAAATAAATCAAAGAAGGTTAAACTTGTCATTCGAGTAAAAATTGCTCTGGCAAAAGGGATATTACTCTGCAATAACACAAGCCCTAAATATTTCTTTCCTTAATTTATCTCCCTCCTCTATCACCAGCCATCCCAAAATGAAATTTGGGCCACTATCCCTTGACACCTACCGTGGAAAGGAAGTTTATCCAGCTATTTGTAATAAATTATATATATATATTGATTAATTTTATAAATAAAATTATATTATTTTAAAATATATATGATCATAACTATTATATATAATGCAGTAGCTTACAAAATATTTGAATCATTTTTATTTTAAAATTAAAAAAATGATAATTTTTGTCTTTTAATTAAGTTTCAGCTTTTGTTTGAAAAGATTTTAACCAAACTCGCCTCTGTAAGATTGAGATTCAACTTAACTCGATTTACTTCATTTGTATTTTTAATTAAATAAAAAAATTAAGCTCAATATTTGTTGAAAATAAGTTTTATTGTAAAATCTTCAAAATGGTAAGAATAGCCTTATTTATTAGTAACCTATTGTCTCCATTTACTTTTATTTTATACCACCATGAGATATCTGGTTAATATTTCTGGTCCTTCAAATTTTTACGAGCTACTATTTTTGCCTTCAAATCTTTTTTTTTTTAATTCTATTTTCATCCATAGATTTTTTTTTTTTCAGAGCTTCAAAATAGTCTTCCCATTTTTTGTTTACTTTATTCCAAGATTCCTATGACTAAAAGTATCAAAGAATTAAAAAAGAAATAATTCGTAAAACGCTCATTATTTGCCATCTCCCAGCAACAGCAAAATAATTGAAAGAAAATTTATAGTCTTTGTGAATTAGCATAACTGTTCATATTAAATTACTTTCTCATTTAAAATTAAATGTTTTATTTTAACCTGACATAAAATTTAGAAGAATATTTAATTATAACCAAATTATTATCTTATCCTTATTTATTAAATATTGTAATGAAACTTGTATTCTTTAAATAAAGAATGTTAGTTTTAAAAGTTTATATGGAAAATATATTATTTTTAATAAAATGAATATTCTTTTATATCATAAAATAACAAAGGGAATATTCAAAGTATCTTTATGTACATAACAATTCTTTTTTCTATTTCAATCCATTTACGGATCATTCAAGTATGCAATCCAAAGAAGAAATACCGGCACATAAAATTTCGTTGGCAAGGTGAACTTAATTTGTTAGAATCACTTCATACTAAAAATAAACCATCAATTTATATTTTTTTTCTTATTATATAAATAAAGTACTTTTTAAATGAAGGAGTTAGTACATATTCTATTAACTACTTATATAGATTGAATTTTTGTATACCATTTATTAAAATTTATAATAATACATATACATATATATATATATATATATTACATAATATATACAATATTTACTGTATATAATTTACATTGTAATATATATACCTTGAAATATTTGTTGAAACACATTTCATGTTGTCCACGCTATGGATCGATCGAGAAACAAGAGCATAGGATCTTTCAAACCCTACTCTCAATTCCTGTGTCATGAGGAAATATCTATCATGGCTACCGGCCGGTTACTGACCATGGATTTTGGCTTACATTTTTGTTGATTTTGTATGGATATTCCAGTCAACCCATGAATTTGCACCAGGGGATCTGCCAGGTTAAATTTAGAACAGTAAGGAAATTAGTAGAATCGTTAAAGCAGGGAGATATAGATATTGCTCGTACCTTGAGTCTTTGCCCGATTCAGTGAGCCCAAAATCCATGCATCATGCATGGATATGGGTGAAGAAAAGGTTTTATCACAACTACATCATCAATGGTTTAGAAAATGGCCAAAAGATAAGGGAAAGCGATTTATCATGGTGAAAGGGACGAACCCATCAAGAAGCAGACATTTCAGTAACTTCAATTCAGAGAACTACGTGACAATATGCACGAGCAGAGTTACACTATGATTGGTGATCAGGATTAAACCTTTTCTACTAGTGCATCTTCTTCAAAATCATGAAAAACCTAAACAACAGCACTTCCGTGTTCTTACCTCGATGAATAAACTGAGATTCCGATGAAAGAGGGAGTGTGAAGAACCCGTGAAACTCAGGATGGATAGCGCTAAGGAAGTCGATCAGAAAAGCACCGTAACAAAAGCTACAGACCAATCTGTTCAAGACCAAAGTGCCATGGCGCTATCCCTCCTGAGCTTTACAGATTCTCCAAACTTTATGAAGCAGATGATCCATGGCGATGGAAGAATGGGCAAGGGTGATAATTGAATCAGATTCAGAGATTGAGAAAAGCTCATAGTCACACAAAAGGAAGATGTGAATGGTTGGGGAGAGTTGAATGCAAAGTGGGTTGGTATTTATAGCAGCGAAAGAACATGGGGAAAAGCAAGCCAACGTCATCCATCCCCTACCCTTCTTCACCTTGGCTGCAGCCATGAGTAACCCTTGACTAAGTTTTTGTAGCCATGTATGGCTGTTTTTGTTCCACAGTGTTGACGACTTGAGATGTTTCATTATTATATCTTCGTAATGCCTCTGCCGACTACGTTACCCTACTTCGTCTCCGTTCTTGAAAATTGAAATACAGTACGGTTACATTTCTTCATTTTTACAGCTGTGTCCTCTTCTCTGCCTTTGACTGACTCTATCTTTTTCTTCTTCCTTTGCTTCATCATTACTTCTCTGATTTTTTCCTAAATCCTGCCCGGCAGTCGAATCTGTTTTGGATTTAATTTCCACAAGTTGATTTGATCCTTGGATGAGAAACGAGCACGCGTTTAATTCTAATGAAATAATATAAATAAGTTAATTAGTGGGTAATATTATACTGAATTATGATTATGATATCTTCTTACGTAGATTTTAGAAAATTTAAAATAGAAAAATTAGGTATCTATTAAATTTGTGATTATACAATTGATAAGATAGGATGAGAGAACTTGGTTCTCATATTATTCAAGCCATGGCCAGAAGACTTGTCACACATAACTGTTACCAAAATTCTGGCTATGAGGCTCAACTTAGGGATGTGTCAATAAAAGTACTTTCGGCTTTGCTACTTTTTCCTTTTTCCTTTTTTTTCCCATTTGAACAAATGAATTTATAATTGCTATCCAAAAATGTATTTTAGGTAAACTTTACTTTCGTGCAATAACACACAATCAAATAAACGGTTAATTTGCTTCTCATATTGTTCAAGCCATGACCCCAAGACCTGTCATACATGACTGTTATCAAAATTCTGGCTATTAGACTCAACTTAAGGATAAACTTAATTAGGGATGTGTTAAGAAAAGTACTCGTGGCTTTATCACTTTTTTTTTTACAAAGAAATTCGTAATCACTATCTAATTAAAGATATACTTTGAGTGTAATATCTTACAAATCAAACAAAAAAGATAAGTTGCATTAGACAAATACTATGTTACTCTTCTAACTATGCCTCGTTATAGAGATATTTTAACTTGGCCATTAAAAATAGCTAGAATTACTCCTTTCGTTTCAGAATAAGTGTCTTATATATAAGCGATTATCTGGGTATTAAAATGAGTAAGTATTTTTCTTGTTAATTAAATATTTTTTTTATTTTTATCTTTAAAATTCAATTTATTTTATCTCTCTATATTAAAAAGTACTCAAATTCTAAAATTTTGATATACTCCAATTTGCAGCTATCTCCTACTACTATTATTTAATTCAAATAGGTAGTAGTTTATATATTGTATACCATATGTTTCTTGAAAATTAAAAAGATGAATATGAATAGCAAAAAATTTTGTAAAAAGAGTTTTTGTGAGTGTTTCAATATGTTTGGAAAATATAGTACTATTAAATAGAGATAAATTTGAAATATTAAATTTTATTTTTTATAAATAGACAAATAAATTAGAATAAAGACTAACTTAATTATAAATATGATACTTATTTTGAAACAGAGAGATTAAAAGGTCGGATTGTATATGGAGTAGGATGAAGTAAAATCCAAGAGTGAAGATTCATTCCCCAACTGGTCACATTATAAAATGGGGATACTGTGCAACAGTGCCCCTGGAATTTGTGGAAATTCCGCGGTCTGTCGCGGGTGTGGATCCATTGGTTTGAGTTTAGAGTTGAGAAGAAGCACATTTATGGGAAGTCCGAAATTCCATAACTAGGGTTCCATTGACTCGGAGGGACGTTTTGGAAAACGAGCTTGTCCTGACTCTCTTTATAAATCCCCAGACTCCCACGAGACTGATTCAGATTTCAGAGAAGAAAGCCAGGAGAAAGCCTGCTAAAAGACCAACAAGTTTTCCCAGTCTCCTTGCCCATTACGACCTACGAAGCTCAGGAATATAGCTTTTCTATCTGGGGATTGCTTTCTAATTTCAAACAACCGTGCCGTAAGCTTCAAGCTAAGACAAACAAAAGAAGGAAATTGCTACTTGGCTACTTTCCATGTCTTGATAACATCCTACCCTTTCACCCATGAAACTATGGTGATTGTCTAGCTAGTGGATGTTAATCAAAACATTAAATTTAGAGGGGCAGAGGTATAGAAAAATAAAAGATGGAGAATAAAAATGTTAAGAGTAAACGTTACTCTCATTCCTTGTGAATATATTTTAGATTGTGAGTTAGTAATTCGTACCACGATATCTTTCTAACATTCATATTTGATTTGATTGATAGTTTATAAATTGGACATTCATTTTAGTGACTTGATGGACTAGATATTGTAAAAAGCTTATTTCAATGATAATAGGTACTATTATTTTAACCAAATATTTTAGTTATAATGACACAAATATTTCACTTGTAGAGATGCATACATATAGTCAAATGACCTAGGTAATTCTCCCAATCAAAATCTTGAATTATGCTTGGCCTCCAGCCTTTTGTTTCCTTTTTCTAGATTTCACATTTGCAGCAGAAAATGAAGCAGTAGAAAAGAAAATATCGACCATTGATGCCACTTAGATAAAAAAACACACAAAATTGTAATGACATTTAAAAGAATAATTCGAATTGAATTCCCACCTAACAAAGTCTACAAGTATTACTGTACATAATATGCAGATGGAGTTAGCTTGCCGGGGCGGGGGGGGGGAGGAATATCCATGTTTCAAGTGTAAAATGAAAATACTAAGATTTATGTTTTTCACCATATATATAAATGAGCAGTCCTATAAAGAGACGAAAAGGCAGGGATGGCCTTGTAAAGGGTAGTCAAGTTGGCCAGACAGCAAACGCAAAGACTGTAAGATTACGAATAAGTTTACGTCTAAGTTGGTTTATACTCTCATGATTCTTTATCGATGAGGGTCATGAATCGGACTTCACTCAATACGTACCCAAAAGGTAACAGTTGTAGGTTTATTTCGTCCTACGAAGAAGGCAGGGGCGCGATTGGAATGGCTCCTCTCTTTTACTCATGTAATTGGCAAGTTTTCAATTATTAAATTATATCATAACATCTTATTTATTAATAATATATAGTTGTAATTTGTTCACAATATCTTTTATTCTTTGCATGAAATGTCCACTTTTTATAACTATTTTATCTAATAGAAGTATTTTTTTTAAAGTCAACCATCTTATTGAGTAGAAGTGTTTTTTCAATTTTAATTGTTTAATAAAATTATTATTGAGATGGTACGATTTTATACAAAATATTGGGAGATCTTCATATATATATATATATATATATATTAGAAATAAGCTTTATTTAGAACGCAATAGTAATAATTCATGTCATTATTTTAATATCAGCATACCACGTTGGAGGCAACTTTCCTCCCTTTGTAGTCACAAATCAATTTTCTACTTGGTTAGGCAGAACAAAGCCAAAAAACAGGCGTGACATTATTCACAAAAGGCTCCATTATTCAATTAACGATGGCTGGCCCCTATCTATCTATACCTTTGATGGTTGCTGTTAACCTAACCCCCTGCTTTCATTGGACAAACATTCGATGGTGCCATTGACTCCACCCTGGCTTTAGGTCTAGTCCTGTCTTGTCTTGTCTTGCCAATAGATTTTTCCTTCTGTTTGGACAAATTATTGGGGTGCCGATTTGCCGTACCACAGGGTCTGACCTTTGCATCTATTTTGCTAGGGTTTGGGATGGATTGCCCTAGATCAAAAAATGAAAATATATAATGGTAAAGGAGGAACTCTTCGTTAGTCTAAGTAACACTAGACTGATCGATTTAATTGAAGTTGAAGAGGTTAATAGTTAGTTTATAAGATTTGAACTTGTAACTATTTAATCATTTTTACTCGATCAATTCGACTACTTCTTTTAGAATAAGGACAAATTTTTAGGTATACGGTACAACGATAAATGACGAGTTTATAAATACCGGTATCTTCGTAAGGTTACGAGTTTGATTTCTAACTCTACATTATATATTTCACAACGTAATATATTTTGCAATTTCATCATCTACAGAGTTCTAAAGTAGAAGTTGTAGACGCGTTGATAATTGAGTGTTATTAAAAAAAAAACTATAGGGTGTATTTGGATACTTATTTTTATTTTAATTCAAAATTGCTTTGATAAAAAAAATTATTATTGTATCTATTTTCATTTTTTAAAAATTTGTGATATACTTATAACACATCATATTCTCTCTTTGAATCTCACTAAATCTTATATATTTAATATTTTTTTATTATATTCTTATAAACTTATTTCAATCTAATTACTATATACTTACACCCAATAGTCTATCACGGGATAGTGTAATTTATAAAGTAGGGAGGGAATTAAATATTAAGTCGAGGGTTCAAATTTTGATATGAACATTAGGTACATATTTTATTTGAGTGTAATCAAACCTAAATTTATTTGATTATAGATTTAGAATGGTAGTTTATAGTCCCAATAATAATCAAAGGAAATTCGGGTACCTTAGTTATTAAAAATAAAATTTAAATAAAATAATATCAAATTATTTGTATAAATTTTTATGCGTAATTTTATAAAGAATATACATAAACTATTAATAATTTGTGACATCAAATTATATAGTACTAGATCCATTTTTAAAAGATTTTTTTGGTATCGCACGAGGGGCTGTGAACTTCCTTTCCTAAACGAGGGAGTGGTATTTGTACTTGAGAAGTTCTCTATATATAGTAATGAGTATTATAAATCACTTTTTTTTCATTTATTCTTTTTTTTATATCTATAAATTTCAATTATTACCTTAAGTTATTAAAGTCAATATTTATATCGGGTCATGGTAGTTTTCAATTAGTAAAGTACATTTTCTTATATTAAAAAGTATTAGATTTGATGTGCATTAGACACATGCACTTTTTTTCCCTTATCGTAATAGTTTTATTTATTTATTTATATATTTTTAACATCTTGTTTGAAATGAAGGAAATAGAAGGAGAGAAAAAAGAGAGAAAATGGAATGTTTGGATTTTAAGAGTTTGGATTATATATACATACATATACACACACACATATATATATATATATATATATAGAGAGAAATTAAGTTTAATATAAAAGTTTTAACAGAATTTTCATTTAAAAGTTAGTAGAAATGTAACAAAAATAAATTTTATTTAATGATTTTTTTATTAAATTGTTTAAAATACTAACAATAAATATAAGATTTAATATTACTGAATCAAATTATTTGGAAAAAATATAAATCTAAATTGTATCATTTTATTTATTTTCTTTTTATTTTTTTCTAAACGTTATATTTTAGTTTTATTTATATTTCCTCATCTAATCAAACATAATAAATATATTAATGATCTACTCTCCTACCTTTTCCTTCCATTTCTTTCTTATTTCTCTCCTTTTCCATCCTCACTCTCAATCCAAACATGCCCTTAAAGTCAATATTTATACTAGAAACATATGAATTTTTTTTACAATTTTCAAGGTTCAATTCAGGGAAAGAAAAAAAAAAGGGTAAAATATACTAACCAACTCTTAAATTTTTATAAATTTTTATTTTTACACTCGAACTTTAAAATATATTATTTTTGCCCTTAAACTTTTGAAACACCTAAAAAATAGTCATTTCAACAATAAAAGCTCAAGTACAATACAAAATTACTAGATTTTAGCTTTTATTTTTCCGCTTTTTATTTCTAAAATATTATTCTTCAACTTTAATTCCATCTCTTCTTTTCAAATTTCTTCATTTATCAACAACAATTTTAAAATATAATTTCAAACATTTTATGCTATTCAATAATCTTGATATTACTCTTTCGCACTTTTTCGAATCTAATTATACAATAAAAATAACATATTTTACCCTTTGATAAACAAAATTAAGACATAAAGATGAAGAAGAAAAAAAAATCGATTCAATTCTTGACGAATAGTAATTTTCTTAGCACCTCTACAGAAAGGAAGAATAAATTTAAAAGTAGAAGTGAATTATAAAAAAAAAATCTAAAAAGAGGAGTGAGAAATGCGCAAGTCGCAGTAATATTTTCCTATTATATATAAAAGTTACTTTGTAAGAATTAGAAAGATGATATCATATTATGAGAGTTGAGTGAATAAAAATACCTAAAAAATAGATTACGTGGAAGTCATATGATGAACTTTCGTAGCACTTAATAATTTTAATTGATGGAAGAACTATTTTTTAAATGTTTTAAAAGTTTAAGAGATAAAATCACATATTTTAAAATTTGAGAATAAAAATTAAAATTTGTGACACGAGACTGACATATTTTACTAAAAGAGAATGAAACAAGAAGAAGAGCCTGTAGGGGACTAGGTGGCTTTGGGCCTCTTAGGAAAGGAAAATTCTTAGGTATATTTGGTGTACGTGCGCTGAATGCTTTAAATAATTATATCATGTACAATAAAAGTTATACAATAAATATTATATATAATTTTATTTATATAAAAAATAATTACTTAATATATTCAGTGTAAGTATAACACGTGCATCTAAAAATTTCCCCTCAGGAAAAGTAGGAAAGGAAGAAACATAAGGAAAAGCCTTATTTAAATATCCAGTCTTATCTCAGCCTTTTTTCTTGGCCCCCACTGTAACATCTTGTAAAGCCAAATATTCCTTGGTTTAGAACAAAGTCCAATCATCTCCATAAGCCCAAAGATTTTGGGCCGGTATTTTGTTTTCTTTAAGTGGCGCCACTATAATGCTCCGTGCTGCACTCGTCCCCCCAACTTCAAAATTTCCCGCCTTCCCGTGAAAAATTCATTGAATATCTCATTCCTAGTAGCTTCCAGAAATAATTTCTGCATTTTATCGATTCTTACGCTCGGAAAAGACCTAGTCGGAAAAATTTTCCCCTGAAAATGCCGACGTGGCAGATGTTCTCCGATGCCGGTAACACTTTCCGGTGGGAAATCTCCGATCGACCCCACGCAATCGAAGAACCAAACAATGCCCTAGCTCAGGAGCCTTCTCACTCTGATCGCCTTCCTTCCATGGTCGATCTCTTGCTCCAAGGTACCGCCAACTCTTGCAGACTTGAGCTTTCTTTCTTTGTATTTAGCTTTGTGCTCTGGTGTTGAATTGTTAACTGCAGGATCTTCACGATTAATGGAGGATGGTGATGGAAATTTGGATAGTACTCCGATTTTCCGGACTGGATTGGGGAAGTCGGTAGCTGTGAAGCAATCCTCGATATCGAGAGCTTTGGCAATTCTCGGCGGAGAAGATGACGAGGTCATTCACACAGGTGCTAGCACAATTCATTGTTTGGCCGTTTTTTTTCTTAATACTCTTAGGTGCAGAAGCAGATTAAGGTTCTACACTTGGCTTCTAGAGCATTTTAATTGTTGTTCCTGGTTATTGTAGAAGCTTCTAGAGCATCCTTTTGTAAAGATCAATTTCCTAATCCTGTGCACGGGGCATCGCTAATCTGTCATGTCTTAAGTTGTCTTCAATTGTATTCTATACATGCATATATATTAAGGTTTAGGAATTAGTTGTGGTGCATGATTGATACCTTTGCCAATATTTACAGATTAAAGGGCCTATATAGGAAAGATTTGTTCTGAATAAAATGCTGAAATCCCATTTTCATGTTGCCGCCAAGAATGTTAAAACTTTATGTTGAATTTTTTAACTTGGAAATTAAATGAAAGATGGAAAGAAGTAGCATTTTAAGCCATTTTCATGTAAATATATGTCTGTATTATGTGTTCTTCTGACAATGTCATAGCTTAAAGAGCAGGCCACCATGGTGAAGGAGGGAATAGATTAGGGTTTCCAAATTCCACGTCATGGACTGGCTCTGAGAAAGCAGTCAAGAAATCAAATTCCATGCTCCAGGCTGGCATCAGCAGAAGAACTCACACATCAAATTCCTTGTTCCAGACAGGCTCTGGTAAAATGGTCACCGTATCTTCTGCAGGTCTGGTTAGAGCCAAAACATTGCTGGGGTTTGAAGAAAATTCTGATCTGAAGCATTTTGAAGGCTTAGAGCAGGAAGGAGAACATCCAAAGCCAGATGAGCCCTGTATTTTGCAAAGTTCGTCACATCTGGACATGAATGAGAGCGCCGCTAACATACCTTTAAGTGGTGATACATCAAATTCATTGTTCCAGACAGGCTCTGGTAAAATGGTGAAGACATTTTCTGAAGGACTGGTTAGAGCCAAAACATTGTTGGGGTTGGAAGAAAATTCTGATCTGAAGCATTTTGATGGCTTTGAGCAGGAAGGAGAGCATACAAAGTCAGATAAACCCTGCATTTTGCAAAGTTCATCCCATTTGAAAGTGAATAAAGGTGCCGCTAACATACTGTTAAGTGGTGATACAACAGTACCTATATCTCCCTTAGATTTTAATTTGCCCAGTTGTGAAGCAAATGAGGACCTTCCAGATCTTGTGCAGTGTGCTACTAAACCACCTCCAATCAGATTTCATACAGCTGGAGGAAGATCGATATCAGTTTCTAGTGATGCATTGCAACGTGCGAGGAGCCTGCTTGGAGATCCTGAAGTGGGAGTTGACTCAAATGAAGAAAACACATTAGATAATGTTTTTTCTTCTTTCAGAGACAGAGAATGTAATGGAATTTCTTCAGACAAAGAAAATGATCCAATTACTCCTTTTTTGCATCAGAGGATAGGGAATGGCCAAAGTTTGTCAAAGAATTTCACATCTCCATTATGCATAGATTCATGCCAAAAACAATCTTCTCTTAGATTAGGAACTGTAGTTCCAGGAAGTAACCTCATGAGGAAGTTTGATGCAGAGGCAAATGAGAAGGGACATAAAACACATGTTGGATTTCCTCCCCATGGAAATCCTTTAAACAAGAAATCACATGTAGGAAAGCTGGGTCTTCTTCAAAATTCTGTTGGTTCAAAAAATAATCTGCCAGAAAGTTCATCAAGTGGGCCACTGGTGGATATCTCAAACATCCATGAGAATTCTGCAGATATCAAATTGCGTTCTGAAAAGAGAAGATTGGGAAGTACTGTATCTCCTTTCAAGAGACCCCGAATTTCTAAATTTGTTACACCACTTAAAAAAAATAGTTCAGCAATACCTCATGGTAACCCATCAAATCTGTTGGAAAATCTTCATCTTCATAATTCTTGTTGAAAATTTCTTACTGAGCAAATCTGAGGCTGAATTTTATCTAGGACCTTCACCTTTGGCAAAGAATCAATCCTCTCACAAGAGAAGGTTTTTAATGCAATTCCCTTTCCAAATAGCTCGGTTGTACATGAAGGACTATATTGGAGAGGCCCCTCCCTGCAAAATCAAGGTATGATTTGGCAGAATAATGATTTTTCCCCCTATTTTTTAATTCTGTTCCTTTGAGCTGCTAACTTAATGTGGCGATCTGTGTACAGTCCGAGAACTTGCCAGAACAAATAAGGAGGATGAATCCTGATAGAGCTGAAAAGTACATGTTTCATGATGGATTTGGTTCAAATTTCATTGGAGCAGAAACTTTTTACCACAAGCTGGTTGAGTCTGGGGCTTCTGTGCAATATGTTTCTAATGAGTAACTTTCTCATCTAATTTTATTCGAAATGATAACTGGGAATCTTTACATTTGTATTGTGAAATATGCATATTTATATACTCCATAATGACATTGAGATGTGTTATACATTTGTGTACAGCAGTAGGTTGGCTGCATTTGGATTTGAAATTGGTAATTCAGAAATTTTGTTTCCTCTTTATTTCGCATCCCTAAATTACCACTAAGCAGGATGGAGGCATTTGCATGATAGTCTTGTCTGCTTGTTCTGTGTGTTGGTGGTTATTCTGCCTGACATTATGAATATAGGGATTTTTAGGGTGCTTTTTGTGTTTTTTTCTCAAATGCTCCATGTGTAGGCTTTATTCACTTTCTCTGTTATCCTGACAGGTGGGTTGCAAATCATTACAAGTGGATTGTTTGGAAACTTGCATCTTATGAAAGATGTTATCCTGTCAAGTTTTCTGGGAAACTGTTAACAGTTTCGAATGTACTTGAAGAGTTAAAGTACAGGTATTGATGCTTTTCCATGTTACGCATTCCCTTCTTGGTTTCTATGATATGGTAAAAATTGGTGGTGCACACTTTTGGTCAGATATGAGAGGGAAGTCAATCATGGTCATCGTTCTTCTATTAAGAGAATTCTTGAAGGTGATTCACCACCTTCTACTAGGATGGTGCTGTGCATTTCATCTGTGTGTTCAAATTGGGAATCAAAGTCCAGCCATCAATCAGTTGCATCAATTGGTGCTGAAAATGGAGCAGCAGTAGAAATAGAATTAACTGATGGATGGTAAGGAGACTTTCAGTTAATGGTGGTTGCACTATGAGGTTGAAGTCCCTGTTAGCATGAAATTATCTGCTTGTCAGGTACTCAGTCTATGCTCTTCTGGATGTACTACTATCCAAGATGCTGGCAGCTGGGAAATTGTTTGTAGGGCAAAAACTCAGGGTATTGTCTTTTTTCTTGGCTATAGTTTCTCCTTTTCTCTACATGTTTTCAGTCCAAATTTTCCTATTGCTTACAATTTATGTTTTCATCTGAAGATCTGGGGAGCTGGATTATGTGGGTGGGTCGGTCCAGTTTCACCTCTTGAGGTATTAGTTGTTCAACTTGTCAATTGGTAGTGGGTTTTTTTATCCCCTATTTTATAGCAATTTTGATAGGGATATTTTGATTTCAGGTGTCAAGGTCAACTAACTTATCATTGCATATAAATGGGACATATAGAGCTCACTGGGCTGATCGTTTAGGATTTTGTAAGTTTTTGAAATGTCCTGATGCATTAATATTTTCTTATAGTTGATTCATCCTGGTTGCTTCTTGCATCTTGTTTTCCTCCCTAACCTGCATATGTGCTGTTTACAACGTGGATTCTCAGGCAAGGGTGCTGGTTTTCCACTGGCATTTAGGTCCATAAAGAGTATTGGAGGAGTTGTACCGAGCACATTGGTTGGAATTTTGAGAATATACCCAGTTCTATATCGTGAAAGGTAAGTTTATACCAATATCATTATACTTAATTCTCTTCCTATGTCTTGGTTATAAATTCAATTACCTCTCACAGGTTACAAGATGGGGGATTCATCGTCAGATCTGAAAGGATGGAATCAAAGGTGTTGCAATTGTACAGCAAACGGTAATCCAGGCAATTCCTGATTTCTTTATTCCTTGATTTCATAAAATTCCCAATTGCTGTGCACTTTGATTGTCTTGATTGAGTTCATTTGACCATGTTGTTATCAGCTCGAGTCATCTATTTTTGTTTAATATGTTCTCCCCAAGTTTCTTTACTTATTGCTTCTTTATACTCTTTCCTAACGAGTTTGAATTTTCATTTGGCAGTTATTATTATTATTATTATTATTATTATTATTATTATTATTATTATTTCTATTTCTATGTTGAAATTATTACCTCACAAGGAGATTTTGTTTAAATACTTAAGCTACTACCATAAAGCTAGGATATTACCATGTAACATGGCATTGAGATTCTATCCCATAGCTACTGTTGAGATTGAAGCATGGCCCTATTTGTATACGTTCCATCAATTTATTTTATGCATCTTGTTCACATAGAGGGGCATCCTTGTTTTTATTCATTCTTTTTTCTCTATCAACTCAACTAGGCTTTTTAAAATAATTTTATATAAATTAAAATAAATAAATTATTATTTTTTGAAAATAATTACTCCCTCCGTCCTTTTAAAATTGATAGTGGTTGATTTGACACAAGATTTTATACAAAAGTAAAAGTTGAAATATAATAATAATAGAGTATAATATAGTATAATAAAAGTAAAAAATATGTGTGTCTCATAATATTTTATGTCAAATCTAAATATATAAAAGTAATATATATGGGGTATATTGATTATTTTATAATAAATTATATAGTAAAAACTTTTCTTTTAAGGAAAGTATCAATTTTTTTAGGATAGTCCAAAATAGTAAGTTGATCAATTTAGTTGGAATGGAAGGAGTATTAGTTATTAAAAAAAAACACTTATAGAGAGCAATAAATGTCAGCATAAATCTATTCAGCTTCCCGATTAATAGGTTTACAAAGATAAATGTGGATTTATATTTTGCATGGCCTCTTCTAAGGTCATGAAGGATATTTGTCAATCCTCAAACTTGAAAAAAGATGTGAAATATGAATTGGGTTTTTACATAGGAAAGAGAAAGTTGTTAACTTTTCTTTGAAACCAAAAAATGGGTGGTTTTGTAATAAAATGACAAACTTTGAGACTACCTTTGTAACAACTAAAATACAGGGTGTTATCTGAAGCTTGATATATAAAAAGTTCTGCATCATTATCCTTAGGTATTTAAATTGGAAGGTTATGTATTGTTCACACAGTCACACTGCTGCTGGCCTTGTACAAGTAGATTTATTAGCCTTATTACTCTTCAATATGACTTTCATTGTTGTCAAGAGTTGGAAAAGTAATCTACCATTTCACAAGTATGTACATGACTTGTTTCTGCTATCAACTTATAGGTAAGGCATACTGAATTTTGTTTAGACAAATGACTCATATCAATACTTGAGTTCTTTGTTTGGTCTAGGCACTCCATTGTTGTAGAGGGGATAATGTCTGAATTTCAAAAGGGGAACAAGGCCCTCCATCCTGGAGATGACAATGACAGTGAAGAAGGGGCTAAAATCTTGAAGATACTTGAGACAGCCGCTGAACCAGAAATGTTAATGGCTGAGATGACGTCAGAACAACTAACTTCATTTACTTCTTATCAAGCAAAGTTAGAGGTGAAATTTGATGATTGAATTGTTGTAATCACATATTTAGGTTGCTGATAATGTCCCTGTTCTTGTTAGGCAATGAGACAGTCAGATATGCAAAAATCTCTTGACAAAGCTTTGGAAGCTGCTGGTTTAGCTGGAAGGGAAGTCGCTCCATTCATGAGGGTTAGAGTTGTTGGGTTGACTAGTAAATCATATCCCAAGAGCAATCCACAGATAGGCTTAATCACAATTTGGAACCCAACTGAGAAACAGGTTAATATAAGAAAGCCTTTTGTTTTTCAATCCATCAAATCTAATCAACTAAATTCTTTCCGCCTCATTATTCTCTTGACACTTGACAATCTTTGATTGATTTGACCATTGATGTCATAGCAATTAGAGCTGCTTGAGGGCCAAGCGTATGTGGTTCCATGGCTTTTGCCACTGAGCTCTGATTCAAGTACCCTTTACTTGCAAACAAGAGGATCAAATACAAAATGGCTTCCTTTATCTCCCATTGCAACTGAATATTTTGAGTAAGTCTCTCTTTTGTCTATATCTCCAAAATTAATAAACGGCTCATCAGAATTTTTTGCAGGCCATTTTTCACTCCTCGCAAATCAATATCGTTGTCAAATTTAGGTGAAGTTCCTCTCTCCAGGTGATGTTCATCCTCAATTTCTTGGAACTTGGCTTCTCTAAACTTGCCTTCTGTATTTACATCTTTGGTTGAATGGATTTTTGTCAGTGAATTTGATGTTGCTGCATTTGTCATCTACGTGGGAGACGCTTTTACAACTGCCCATCAAAAGAAACAGTGGGTGTTTGTGGCAGACGGATCCATATGTGAGGCACATTCTGGGGAACCATTGGATTCCATACTTGCAATTAGCTTCTCTGCACCACATAGTGAAAATGATCTGTTTGCCCCAGTAAACCAGACTCTAGCAGGATCCACGGTGAGTGGCTGGTAGGTGTAGGTCCTGTTGGATACATCTTAAAGCAGACATTGCTCTTTCTTTTCTTGGGAATGAATGAACTGATAATTTCAACACGATGTGTCATGTGACAAAAGGAATGACCAAGTACTTGCAAAGAAGAAAAATGAAAATATTGAAACTTAAAAAAGTGATCAACTGCCAAACTACTATGAAAGGATCTAGCGACACTTAATTGATTTTGGACTCCCTGAACCTCAAAATTCTCGTTGTGATATTTTTGGAGGCAGTGTAGGAAATAATCTTGCAATGGATTGATTCTCCTGCTTCTGCATGCTTGAAATAATTAGACGTATTACACAAATAGCTTGCCTATTAGGCATTGTGTTCTATGATGGAAACTTTTGTCATCTTTGCTATTATTCTCACCCTGATGCATCTAAAAATTTGTCCTAATCATGCACAATCCATTAACCCTTTTGTTTGTGTAAGAACCAGTGTTGGTAGGCTGGAGAGGGTTCAAGCACCTATGCCATGCGTATAAAATGGAAGAAACTTGTACAATGCAGTTTGTGATGGATGAAACCTTAGGTGCTCATATGCTGGCCCTTTATTTTCATTCCATTTACCTTGCAGGTTGGTTTCCTTAATCTCATAAAGAGGGCTAAAGATCAAGTGAACAACCTCTGGGTTGCTGAGGCAACGGAAAATTCAACCCATTCTTTGACTTTTGATAACACGCAGTGTTCTCATTTAAAAGACGCTGCTGATTCTGCCCAAAAGTGGGCAAGCATCTCTAGCTTGGTATGCATGCATGTAATTTCAGGTTGTTATCTGCCATCCAAACTATGGTTCTGGATTTAAAGAGTTGTCTTTTCCTGCTTTCTCTACAGAATATTGAGAACCTCAAGAGGAAAGTTCTATCTGTAATCAGCAACCCTGAGACGTGAATGTCTTAAGAGTTTGGTATCCTGTTGGCATTGTTCCCTCAAAGGGTATGTATCTCCCTTCCCCATTTAGTTGCATTGTGGAGAGAACTTTGGGAAGTCGGGTATATTCTTTGCTAAATAAGAAATCGAGTTTTAGCTAGTGAGCTTATGGAATGCAAATTTAAATATTTGCCAAAAATGATAATCTGCTCAAGACATCTGAGATACTATGCCCTGCATCAGGTTGGGGACTTGAGGCGTTGAACACTGCGGACCATTCTGAATTGCACATCCATGGAGAAGCAGCTATTTCAAAGGCCTTACCCACTCACCAGTATTGAACGAGCAGCAGACTCTGCCTGGCAGAGCAGCTGGAGAATGTTCTCTGACCTGTTTTGCATACAGATCTTGTTGTCCGGAAGGGCCCAATGCTTAGTAATTATTTCTTCTCAAGCAGAAATATGGATACAAAGCCATGTATATTATTCAAGTGCACATATATTGACAAGTGAAGGAGTACACAAATGAGAAAAGTCGATATCATTTAAAATGCATTCTAGATTGATATACAGATAGACAGACATTACTCGGATTAGAACATCCTCGGAAGAGTCGCAGAGGGATTGTGGTGTACATGGCATTTGTTCCTAAGGAAAATGCTTTTGGTGATGGTGGAATCAGAATGAACCTGTGAATGATTGAATATTGTACTGCCAATTTTGTCAAGTATTATTCGGTTGTCTGCTGTGACCAATTGTTACCTTATTTTATTTGCAGATTTATTTTTAATGACATCAAGTTTCTTATTAAGCCAATCAAAGAGATAAGACAGAAAAATATTCCTATAAATTTGGTTATTGCACTAAAAAATTATATTATTAATAAAAATACATATTCTAATATTTATTTATACGACTAGAAATAATTTTAGATTAACTCTCAAAAATTTTCATTTTTTAATAAAATAAATTGGTTTTAAAGATATTTTAAAAATTTGATTGATAGTATTTGACAAGAATTTTTTTATCGGACAAAAAAATTTTAAAATTTACACTCATTAAAAGTAACGTGCACTCCTTCTCTTCCTCCTTGTTTTTAATTTAAATACTTTATTAAACAAAATGTTACCATCTTATGAAGAAATTGCCATCGATGCTACTGCAAACCTACAGGTCTCCCTTCAGTGGTTGGCTCCTTGCAAAGCTACATCTTGGCAGCAAGAGCAGAGATATGCTTCAGAAGAAAACAAGTAGCAGCAAAGCAAGTATACCCCAATTATGTTATGTTGTTATCCTTCAACAAAAACTCGAGAAATACAATACTGCCGTTGTTTTTGTTGTGGATGGCTTTTTTGAGTATTGCTTTATTTAACCCAGTGTCCTTCTGTCATGATCTCCTGCTGACCTCGGAATATTTTCTCCTGCAAAAAGCTAAATCTCCCTCCCACTGCTTGGAATATTTCGAGCCGCAGATGTTTGTTTTACCTTGACGAGATTTCTTAGCTAAAGACAGTAAGGTTTGTTAGGCGTGTCCAGTTTATCTTGCCTGTGAACAGTCATAATGCTGAATCCGGTGAACTCACAAGTGGATCAACGGCCAATATGAATGCTCAAGGCACCTACTCACCCATTGCTTGATCTGCTGTCGGATCAAGAATCATTAGCAATCAGAGCGAAAGCATGCAGGCATCTGTGGACAAGTCAGGACAGTGTTTAAAAGAAAAAGAATCAAAGAAAAACCACAAGAAAGCTGGAATAATATGGTACAAATGCAATCCTTTTTGGCATCTTTCTGTCTTTTGTCTCTCTCTCTTCCTCTCCCCTGTTTCTCTGTGTATATTTGTAATCACAGAGCAGTAACATATCTTAGCAGAGAGAAACATGGCAGAGGAGAAAAATGGTGTTGGTGTTCTTAGGGGGTGCATAAAGAAGAGCAAAGGGCCTTGGGTGGTACGAAGAGCCACCAAAAACCGCGGCATGGTAACGAAGTTGCGTTTCCCTTCAGAGAAGGAACGCCTCAACAACAAGCAGAGGGAGCGGAAACGACGGGCTATCACCCACAACATCTTCGCTGGACTTCGGGCTCACGGCAATTACCAGCTCCCCAGGAACCCTGATTCGAACGACTTGCTCAAAGCTCTCTGTGAGGAAGCAGGTTGGCATGTTGAGGAGGATGGAACAATTTATAGGAAGGTTGATGTCTTTTCTCCCCTTTGTCCCCTTTGTTTGCACGAACTTGATTTTGGCTTATAGTTTCCTTTCATCTTTGGTAGGAACCCACATCGAAAGCTCCAAGCTTGATGGGCATGGACTCCTGTCAAGTGTTGATGGGGGATGATCGATTTGGCGAACAAGATTACTGTACCTGTAATGACAAGAGCTTGGAGTCGCAATTTGTTGCAGACTTCCGCCAAAAGAGTTCGTTGGCTGTTGATGTATTGCATGCAGGAGCAGAGCATGATACTGAGCTCACCCTCTCAATTCAATTCTAATACCAGTAAAGGGGAAAATTGAAATGAGATACCTATTTTAGTAGGGATCAGTTTGTTACTTGGACTATTCTCATAGTTTTTGGGTCAAATAGTCTTAATTTAGTCATATACCGTTGCAATTGAAAATGATCAACACATTTGAAGCAGTTTTCATATTTCAAGAATTGATCTCTTCCTTTTCTACTCCACAAAGTTAACTAACTTTGATAAATATCTAGTGATATTGGTATAAATTTTGGAAATTTAGTGGGTTATTAGCAGAGCTATTTACATATCACTAAGCATTTTCTACCATTTCTAGTGTCTAGTTCAAGGTCCATTTCCTTCAGTGTATAAAATGGAAGATGATAATTTTGTAGCAGAATCCAAATTTGCCTTTGCTTTTTTGGGATAATTTGCTCAAGTAAACCTTTCCGTTTCCGGGGAATGAGCCACCATTATGGGATACATTCTAACTAATTTTTGGGTAGTAGAAATCAGGTCATCTTTCACAGCTCTATCAAGCTACATGGCTACTTACCCAATATACAAAAATAGTTACAAAAAACATTGCTCGAGATAGAGAACAAGAAACATTCTCAGGAATAATCGAATGGAATCACCATGAAGGCTCTCAAAAACATATTTCTGTTACAAAAATTGGAAGAGTAGCTCATTCCAAACATCAGGCACACCAGGCAAGCACCAATGAATACAATCAGAGTAACTTGATGGGTTGGATAATTTTTCAGGGCTAAGTGACTCCCAGAATTTCCTATAAATGGTCGGGTGACCATCTTTCCTATACTCCGAGAGCTGAGTTATGTTGAGGACAACAACCTTCGAACTCAACTTACTTAGTACCTTTTCTACCATCTGCATGGTGGGTAAGTCGGAACCACTCCCCCAGTAGTTTTCTTTGGTAATTGGGTATTTCTCGTTGTAGCAATTTCCTTCACTTCCTGGCTCCCATTCTTCTCGCCTGATTATCACAAGGGAACAAAAAATCAAAAGAAATTCCGGAAGGGGATAGGAAAATATTTTAAAGAAATGATCATGGTGAAATCATATGAAACAATATTCTGCTCTCAAAAGTTGCAATAACACAAAAGGATCTAATAATGAACCATGGATGAGCTGCTTTATTTGTGTTCTTTCTAGGACCCCCAAGACAACAGTGACCAGTTAAATGCTGCATGGGAATGGCCGGCGAATTGAGTATGGATATACCTATTGCAAGAATGTATCTGAAAAGTTTTTGGAGTGCACAAGTTTGGTTGGTACTGTAAAATATTATGAGTTCAGAATGTCGAGCAGCTAAAATGATAGCGGGTAGGAAGACAATATAACTCTACTCCAAAATGCAACCATAACAACTCGGAGTTAAGCCTAAGAGTTCAATTTTACATTCCTAAATACTCTTTATCTTTGCAAACTGTGGAAGAAGTTTCTCTCCCAGAGAAAATGCCATCCATTTGAAGTCCATTTACAACACAGTGGAATTTCAGATTCTGCATAAACTAAAATTGTTGAAGACTTTAATCTAGCATCAGAAATTAGGAATGGTTCATGTGTATGCAATGCAAGTCCTCATCCAATAAAGCATTAGCTGATATTGAGAAAAGAAGAAAGATCACTCCTGAAACAGAGCATCCACTTACGAGAGATGTGTAGGTGACATGGTAACAAAAAAGACCCGCTTCTTGAGGGGATCAACATTAGAAGCAACCCAATCAGCCCAAGCCTCCATGGCCAACTCCATGCCTCTCCGGCCATCAACTTCTTCACAAATACCGTTCACTTCAGTACTCCATCTAAACAAACCAGAGGCGCATTGTGAGATATAATATTCTGCATCTTTTTTCAGTACTTCAATTGCTAGAGTTTCTAGAAACCTGGGATAAAAATCGCACTTACAATAGCTTAACTGGACCCTGTCTCCACCACAAATAAGAATTGAAGACCAGAATATCAGCATGCTTCCACTGTGAAGCATGCCGAAGAATGGAATCTGGACGCAGAATCCTTTCAGGCACTCTATGAGCAACTGGATCATCTGAATTAGACTCGACAAGAAGTGGCGCCCAGAGAAATTCTATGGTGGCATTGTATTCCTGTACACGATGCCCACACATTTGATTTCGTCAAAAACTTTTCCTTCAACCAAAACCTATTTGAAAAATATCAGCTACTCTAAGGTCTTAGAAGATTGAATCTGATCACGGACCAGGCTCCCCATATACTGACACCAAGTTTACCTTACCTCTGCTCTAAAGATTGTAAGTTGAGATTGTGGCGTAATTGACTGTTTATTGGCTGGAACTGCAGACTGCAACAAACACAGCATTGATATCCATTGCCCTCTATTCAGTGAGTCCCCCACAAACATTAGTCTCTTCCCTCTCAACTTCTCCCACATTTCAGTTGCATTCCACCTAGAAGTCAAAATTTAACATTTAGAAAGCCAAATAGAGGAACCCAAAATGAAACATAATTTTTGTCGCAAAAATTTCAAATCTACAAAATTACACAAAACGTACACATAATAAGTTCACAAGAAAAGGCCTTACCTCTTCATATTGCAACTATGGGGCTGCCATCTCCAATGGTTGTAACCAGAATCAGGCCTCCCATGTTTGTGGCAAGACAATTGATCAGACATATAAGGACAATCAGATTCATTATACAATGGATATGAATTGTTATAAAAAACCCATTTTCCAGAAAACAAGTCACACCCCTCCTCTTGAACTCTTCGGCCACCAGGATCTGGCATATGAACAGGCCACAAAGCTCTTCTTCCACTGTACTCAACAGTGGAACTGCATTTACTAGATTTATCCAAAGGCACTAAGATAAAAACAAAGAAAAAAGAACCATCAGACTAGACCAAACTGAAATACCAAATCAGGCAGTTCACTGATATAATTTCAAAGAATACACATCAAACAACACAGGATCACTAAACAAACTCGGAATTAAACCCTAACACACTGAATTTTGACTGAAATATCAAAATTATTCAAGTGTATGCAAACAAAAGACAGTAAAGTAAAGATCTTGAAAATGAAAAGACTAACCTGCAGATTTCTGTAAAAGGGTTTCATTGCGTACGTGTATGGGTTGCAGTAAAGGGCCTGGCTCAATCGAAGAATGGTGATGACCACTATCATGTTTTCGAGATTGGTTTTGGTGGATTTCTTGGATATAACTTTCATTGTAGAGGACTGAGAGGATTATGAAGACAAAGAATACCATTGCTACGAGGGGAAACTGTCCCTTCTTCTTGTGGCATTTCTGCATCATGGTGAAGAGGAAGAAGGAAAAAGCTGAAACCGATGGAGGGATCTTTAGCTCATCAGAAGTGAAGTGAAGTAGCAGTTGTTTAGCTTAGATTATTGTAAGAATTTAGAAAGCCGACAGAGATTTTTACCAAATCCTAAGAAATTCACACTGACAGTGGTCTCTGCAACTCTTTCCATTTCCATTCCATTCTAGTAATTCTTTATTAGGTTCAAGAAACTAGTCAAAGTATTGTTATCCTTTTTTATAAGTACTTCTAGACTCTAGTAGTACTATTTTTGGTTAACATTTTGATGGGGGATTTTGCAATAATTTTTCCCTTTTTAAAATGTATTGGAAGGTGACAAAATTAAGCAAAGCAATTTTTTCATCTAAAATTTTACTTTAATTTAAATAATTTTTTTAAACATATATAATTTATTCATAACACATCATATTCTCTATAATATTACAAACCCTTTCTTGATTTATATATTTATTAATTCTTTATTATATTCAAACTTGCTTATCTTAATATAATTTTTATCCACTTATACTCTAATGATTAAATATAAATTTTATTATCACTTTTAACAAATTGAAATTTACTTTATTATGAATTTATAACAATTTCATACTTCTATCGAGACTTAAATCTTCAATTATGTTTGGTTATTTTAAAAAAATTGACGAAGTATGAGATAGAAATGGCAAAATGCAGTTAAAATAGTGAAGTAAAAAATGAATTTGGCAGTATTTATTTTATTAAGTGTATTTGATAATTATTAATATTAAGCTCTTAATTAATTAGATACATTTGATAATATATTTTTGTTATTACTTAATTGGTTAGCATGTACTGAAATTCTATTATAAATTTTAAATAGATTGAAAATTACTTAAGTGTGAAATTTGAATAGGTTAAATAGTTATCTAATTATTAGTATTATTTTATATTTAATTTAACTTATAATTAAATATAGTGTAAAAATAAATTATAATTAATTCATAATTCAGATTCAATATTCAAACTACAATTTTTAGAATTGTTTGGTTGAGAAATAAAAATGCCCCCTTCTTGAAGGAAGGACGGATATGGTTAAGGGAGTTTTCTCTGAAGTTTTTCCGTTTGATCTTTAGGACAACATTAAACTACTAAGATATATATATTTGGATATAAACTTTACTCAGTCTAAAATTAAAATTTAATTTAAATAATTTTTATTTTATAATAACTATCATATATTCTCAATACATTATATTCTTTCTTTAATCTTATTTAAATTTCACATATTTAATACTTCCTCCGTTCTATAATATAAATCGTTAGAGACGGTTCCAAATTATAAATCGCTGAAAATTTTTCAAGGAGGTTTGAAAGTTATTTTTATATTTTTGTCCTTATTTATTGTTTTCTTTTCTTCTTTCCTCTCTTCTCTTATTTTCAAAATATTTAAATAAAGATATTTTAAGAAAAAAAAATATAAAATCACTTATTTTTAAAAATCTTAATATGTATAAAATTAAGTAAAAAATAATTTATATTATAAATTAAAAAAATAATTTTTTATTATATTCAATTAAATTTATCTCAAATAAATTTATATTCATCATTTTGCAAAGGCCATTAATATGTTCTGTTGGGACACAAAAGGGGTCAGCAGAAGGAACCGGATTTGACAGGCTTTCATTACTCAACCATACTGCAATAAAGAAGACAAAATTAATTAATACTTATTTGTTTTCCATTGCAAGGAACACTCGAGAGTGTATTGAACCACTGTTTTTGGGACTGGACCGATCGGCCGGTCGGACCGATTGGACCGTAAATCGGTCTCTCAATCGGTCCGATTCAATCTAATAAACCGAACAACTCAAAAATTGCACAAGATCATTCAGATCGGTTTGGACTGATCGGTCGGACCGATCATTTATAAAAAAAAAATTTGAGTCAAATTTTATAATTTTTGGAAGTAAATTAAATCATATAATTCAATAAATTATTTTAATGTGTTAGATTGTTAGTTATAAAATAAAAATGATTACTTTTAATCATGAATTTGAATATTTATATCTTTATGAACTTAAATTACATTATATTATTAATCAATTTTTTTTAAAAAAAATATTTATATTTTTAATTTTTAAATTATAATATTACCGATTCAATTACGGTCTAATTACAATTTGACCATTAAACCGTAAACCAGTAACTTTTCCGGTTCAATGACCGGTCCGATTATGAAAACATTGTATTGAACTTCTTTTCTCGATTCCTTAAGAAGACAGAAATGTAAACTAAATTAGATTTTTTTTTATTTAATAAAAAGTATTTTTTTAACTAATCATTAATTATTATAATTTCTAAATATTTTTTGATCTATCAATTTTTTTTTTGTCTTTTTCTTTTCTTTAATTCGTGGGTTATCTACCAAATCATTACTAGTCTTGAAGGGGGTTGATGATTTTCATCTGGACATCATGGATACCAACCAGGGAAGATTGCTACCTTATTAGAGTGAGTATATGATTCTAGGTTTTGGGAATGCCTCGTAGTCTCCAAGAATAGTATAGTCCGGTGAAATTTGAACTTTTAGATTATTAAAAAAAAAAAAAAAAATCTTGAATCTCTCACTTCATGATGAGAATTGCCATATATAGGCATAAAGAATCTGATTCCAAACATCGGGTACTCCAGGAAGACACCAATGTACGCAATCCACAAAGCTTCTGGGGTTAATCAATGGCTCTACATTTGGAGAAACCTTGTGCTTCCTGTAGATGGATGGGTGAGCTTCTTTCCGATACTCTGAGAGTTGTGTTATATTGAGGTAATGCACCTTTAAACCTCTGGTTTCCAGCTCTTGAATTGCTGCCTCAGCTATTTGCATCATTCTGCTATCTGATCCACTTCCCCAGTAGCCCTCTTCTGGAACTGGTTCTGTTTCCTTATAGCAGTTTTGGCCAGAAGCTGCAACACCTCCCCAATCTTCACTCCTGCAATGCCATGATCATTATCTCTTAAGGCTAGTTGGGAGTTTAGAAGATAAAAGAAAAAAAGAGTAATTTTAAATTAGAAGAGAAAGAAAGAGGAAAGAAGTAAAGTAATTTATGCTTCGTGTTGTTTGAGAGTTTATAAGAGAAAAGAAAAGAAATGTTCTTTTTTTTAGAAGTTTAGAGAGAAAAGAAATTATAAAAATTAATTTAGTAAAATATTTTTATTTTGCAAGAAATATATAAAAGAAAATAAAAATTGTTATATCAGAATAAATTAGGTAAACTTGTCGTTTAAGAAAAATTTTAGAGATCTATCATTTTCTCTCCACTTTTAGAGAAAGGATTCTGAGGGTTGGAGTGACTCTCCATCACCCCATTTCTCTTTTTTACTTCTTTGAAGAATCTGACAATCAAGGGAAGAGAACACATTTCTCTCCAAACTTGTTCTCTTCTTTCTATTTTTCAACTCCCAAATTAGTCAGAGACAGAATCTAAAGAAACTTATTTTAAAGAATTGAGTACGTATAAAAATGAAATTCATATTTAATTAACATTTGTAATTGTAACTGAAACCAAGAAAGAGGAAGAATGATGATTATCCTACTGTTTGTGAGAAGGAGAGAGGCTCATGAAGAATAATTTGGTCTTGGTTCTATTCACATTGAAATCTAACCAGTCAGACCACGTTTTCAAAGCAGACTCGTAGCGACGCAGCCTCATGCCCACCGTCTTATAGATTCCATTCGAGCTTTCGAATGATCCCCATCTAAAATCATGAAACACGACTATAATTATCAATTTAGCAAAGAAAAATGCAACATTATTGGAAATTTATTTGGGTAAAATGGACATACAGAAGAGTCATGTTGGCCTTCATCCACCACTGGTAAGAATCAAAGATGAGGAAGTCAGCCTCAGTCCAATGCCTGGCATGCTTCTCAATAGCATTTATTCTTACAATTCGATTTCGTATGCTATGGTTAATTGGATCATCGCAGTTAGACTCCACCAGCAACGGTGACCAGTAAAATTCCAGGGTCGCATTGTGCTCCTTCATCCCATTGATCAATTATCAGACTTGAGATTTCCGTGTGGAGCCAGAAAACCAATAAGGCAAAAACTAGAAGAAAGGGAAAATTTTGACTACTGATTTCATCTCACATCTCAACCTAGATAGGCAAGAATTGTTTTGGAAGTCCTCTTAGGGCACAACATAACTGGAAGCGGCTATTACGGTAATAAATGATTATAAAGTTGAATTTTTACTCGACTGTAATTTTATTTGAAATGAAGTTTAAATTAAGTTAATTGAGATAAATTTTAAATTTACTTGATTTGTTCGAATCGTGAAACCGATTGATAGATCTATTTACAAAGGAGCATTATCTCGAGAATTATTTTGAAATGTTCTTAGTTTCTTTTTCCTTTTGAAAAACTTGTTTCATAAAAGAAATCTTGATGGGTTTTTCTAAAAATGGTTTTTGCCTACGATGCTGTTAGAACAGTACCCTTTTTTACCCACTCAAGAAAATTGCAAAAGGAGGGACTTTCCTGTCATTGGTTTTGGTTCATTTTTAACTCTTAAAAGAAAGAAAGAAACAAAAACTCTAAATATGTGGAAAGAAAGAAATAATGCGATAGCATCGGTTAAGACTTACGATGGCCTTAAATATGAATAATGAGCCCTCCCGGTGCAATGATTTCAAGGGTGGAAGGATCGAGGCCTCTACCAGACACACCAGTGACATCCATTGGTTCTTGTTTATGGAATCCCCTACAAATACAAGCCTCTTCCCCCTTAGCTTCTTTAGCAGTGCTGTGGCATTGAACCTTAATTCAAAAAATGTAGAGAACATATAAAACTTACAAAACCTTCACTGTAAGCATCCTTAACAAAGCTGTGTCTTTGTGTGCATATGAGACAGAGAGAGACCTTGGAAGATCACAATCCTGAGGCTGCCATCTCCAGTGCTGATACTTCAAGTCTTCTCTGCCAAACTTCTGACAGGCATAATCATCCACCATGAAAGAACAGCTTTGCTCTTTGTACAAAGGGTACGATTCATTATCATAAACCCACGTACCAGAAAACAAATTGCAACGTTCAAGAGAGTTCTTATGCTTAGAATTCTGATTACTCTGATCATCCCTATTATACTTGCTGCAATCCCTTGTTAGATAAATGTTAGAAACGAAGAAGGCAACTAGGAGGAGACCTACTAGATATCGAAAGCTGTATGTGATTTTCCTGCAGCCTCCAAAAACCGACTTGATCGAGCTTGACATGGTATGTTTTTGGATTTCTAACCGTGTTCTTTACTTCTTTGATGAACTTGGAGATGGATGAAGAATGAAGACTCAGGGAATTGGAATTCTGCTTTGGATGTTTTAGCTGTTTGAATTCCAAGTTCCATAGGAAGAAACATTGGAATGGTTGTAAAGGAATGGACTACACGTTTTGGCTAGTCTTTTACTACTATAAGTATAAAGGAACAACCTTTCATGAACATAGTACAACTCAATAAGGCTTGCAAATACAATCTCCTATGTAAGAAATCTCAATTGGTATAATGTGAACACCTAAAAAAAGAAGAATAATATGAACACAAAAAAGCCTAAAATTGATTATGTAAATAATCAATGGTGGCTTTCTTCCACGTGAAAGACGGAGCGGCCACGGCATCCAATTAGAAATGGAAGACTTTTTTTTTTTAATGGATTGAGGACGGATAGATGTTTTTTTTTTCAAATTTTCCCTTTTAATGTATTGTCAAGATTACACCATTAATAAAGTATAAATATATACTAAAAATAAGAGTATCCTTATCAAAGAGGGGGAGGGTAAATTAACCTCCATATCAAGGTTTTTGGGACCGGACCGGTTGATCGGACCGTGAATCGGTCCCTCAAACGGTCCGATTCAATTAAATAAATCGGACAGCTCAAAAACTACACTGGATCATTCAGATCGATTTGGACCGGTTGGATTGTGAACCGATCGATCAAACCGATTGGACCGATCATTTATAAAAAAAAAAAAGTTGAGTCAAATTTTATAATTTTTGGAGGTAAATTAAATCATATAATTCAATAAATTACTTTAATATGTTAGATTGTTAATTATAAAGTAAAAATGATTACTTTTAATCATGAATTTGAATATTTATGTCTTTATGAACTTAAATTAATTATATTATTGATTAATTTTTTAAAAAATAATTATATTTTTAATTTTTAAATTATAATATTACAGGTTCAATTACGATTCAATTACGGTCTAATTACGGTTGGACCATTAAATCATGAACCAATAACTTTTCCGATTCGATGATCGATCCGATTTTGAAAACATTGCTCCATGTAACCTAGTTCAACAAATAGTATGGCACCTTGATTTAATCATTTCAAATTACTATTGAGGTGATAGTTCACAAATTTAATTACTGTGTGATTTGTGGTGTTTGTCCCATTATATTTGCATATTTGGTATTTCAATTATCTAAATATAAATTCTTTTAGACTTACATATAAGAATATATAAGAAATAAAGATATTTTATAAGTCAAACTATTTAAAATATTTTCAAACATACTATTTAAAAGGTTTGTAAGTATAGCTTTTAACATGAGAGAGAAGTGCACGGAAGACAAAATGAAAATTAAATAATTTTAAAAGAATATTATTAATACAAAATTTACATGAAGAAAAACTTATATTTTAATTAAAAAATTGTTCTAAAAAGACCTATATTATAAATGAGAGTAATACCATATAACATTAAGTGGCACTCTTGTAAGAATATGATTGTATAAAATTAGTATTACCTCCGTTTCACAATATAAGTCGTTTTAGATTTATACATAAGAATTAAAAATTTTAAATTCTAGACAATTTTAAAACTAAACTTCCAAAAACATCCTTAATTAAGTCTTTGTTTATTTTGATAATTGGAAAGAGTTGTGTCATAGTTAGTGGAAAGAGAAAGATTGTAGGGAGGAGTAGAATAGAAAAAAAAACAATAAATACTTATAAAATTTTATAAAACGATCTTTTCAAATCTAAAACGAATTGTATTGTGAAACGGGAATAATAATATATAATACTCCCTTCGTTCCAACAAAATTAACTTACTTACTATTTTGGACTGTCCCAAAAAATTTGACACTTTCCTTAAAATGAAAGTTTTTACTATACAATTTATTATAAAATAATCAATATACCACACATATATTATTTTTATATACTTAAATTTGATATAAAGTATTGTGAGACCCATATATTTATTATTTTTATTATATTATATTATATTATTATATTCTAATTTTTACTTTTGTATAAAATATCGTGTCAAGTCAACCAATATCAATTTTAGTGGGACGGAGGGAGTATAACACTATATAAGTTCCCCACCCCCAAAAAAAAAAATTTATTGGAGAACAAAGCTGCCTTACCTCTAGATTGTTGACCAATAAAAATACAAATGGTAAAATATTTTTCTTTCATTCTATTTGAACGTATATTTTAAGGTGTGGAGTAACGTGTAGACCCCATATAGGCGCTTTGCCTGCCATGAATTGTGGCATTGGTTAAATGGCAATCAGGTCCACAAATAAAATAAAATAAAAAGGGTCTAGGATCAAGGACAGATTAATTTAATTTTAATTAAAGATAAAGAGGTCAACTAGCCAATCCAAACCAATATAATTTTCTGAAAAAAAAAAAAAAGAATAGAAGATCCGGGTGGACCGGGTCCCAAAATCTCGCTCCGCCATGTGTTTTCTTCTCTCTCCAAGGGAACACAGCATGGGAGAAAGGTTAGCTGACATTTACTTAATGGCCTCAATACTTTTATTTTGGATCCCATAAGTAAAGGGGATTGGAACGGTTTAAGAATTAAAAATTCTAATTGTACCACATCTTTCTGACCCATCTTGCAATAGGATCCTGATCTTTTCTGTTCTATTTCTATACTTTTTGAAGTTTAAAAGGGAAAAAAAATAAAATTGTCAACAACTAATAAAGCTCCATCGAGCAAGCACTCCTTATTAGATTAAAACATTTCAAATACATTTAAATTTTTCTAAAGGATATATAATAATATATAAATTGAATTGTTATAAAAATATTTTATACTTTATTTTTAAAGTAAAATGTTAGAAATATTTGAATGTGTAAAATCAAACAATCTTCATATTTGTGTGTGCATATGTGTGTGTGATGTGTTTTTTTGAAATTTTTTTTTATAAGTCTTCTTGAATTTTGAATGAATGAAATTATATTAAGAGATTTATTTTTTTAAAATTATATATTATTTTCATAATTTGTTATGTTTTATTACTATTAGTATTGTATTTTATTATCTTTTATTTATTGTTTGTTGTATTTTAGGAATTTATTATTTTATTGTGCAAAATTTAAAATTATAAATTTATTGATTTTTTTTCCTGATATTGAGTTTTTCTATTTATTTTAGTTTTTAGCTACTATTGATAATTTTTTTTCCCTTCTTAATTTCCCAGGCCTCCCCTTCTCCACTTGAAGATGGGTTAGGGTAAAGACCCCATCCTTGATGTGGGAATGGGTTAGAATTGAACGAGATATTAGAAGATGAGACAGAATCAAGATTTTTAATTTTCTATTTATCCCTACTTAGTTGCCATCTTACTACATAGTTCATACTAAGAAATATCCCCAATTGTAATAAGGGCCGTTGTCACACCCCGAAACCGAGGGACGATAATCCGTCGCTAATTAGCAAATGATTAGCTATGGCACTTGAATAATTAATTAGTATTAATGTTAATTACCGTAGCTAATTCCTCACTAATTATAGAGAGATTAGCTACAGCTGTCTAACAAATTTTTTTAAAAAAATTAAAATTAAAATTTTTTGCTTGTCGTTGCGATTCTATCACAGATTAGCGATGGCAACAAAGCCGTTGCTAATTTCCATAGCTAAAGTGCATTTTTCTTATAGTGCGGTATTGTTTATTCAATAAAAATAATGACCAACATATCAAGGGGAGAAGACTATCGCTTCAGAAGAAGGAAATCGGCGCCGAAATCAAATCAGAGAGGACCTGGTGCCAGATGGGAGAAGCACGGTGCCAGCCAGTGTGAAGCCGACATCGACTGTGAGTGAGGGACGAATGTCGGCTCTGAACGAGGAATCGACGCCGAGTGTGCTATGTAATGCACGAACGTGATTTTCAGAACACCAAAAGCCAACTTGCAACATTCCAATCCTAAAAACCAAACCAACCATCTATTTTATCAAGGAAAAATACCATTTTTGTGTACCAAAATCTATTTAAACATATATATACATATTTAAATATAACTTAAGTTAGGCGTTTACGGGGCTCATCCTTTGAGAGATCAAACTCTTCGTTGAATTCCTAAAGCCCTTAATTTTAATTGGGCTTCTATTTAATGGATACTCTATTCTCTGCAATGCTGTGGCCCATCTAGGCAGAGGAGGAGATAATACACAAACAGAGTATAGACATGGGGACCCGGTCCACCCGGATCTTCCCTGTTCCATCCTATAATCCATTGTTCTTTGGATTAGACCGGATAAGATCGGATCGTGAATCGATTCTCAAACCGGTTTGATCCTCTTATTTGAATCATATTTTTAAAAAATTATTTTATTTTGTGTAAATCGATTTAGACCGATCAATCCAATCGTTGAACCGGCCAATCCAATCGACTTGACCTGTTTTTTCTTTTTTTTTTTTGTTAAATAAGACAATATATTCATAAAAAAGAAATACGTTTCACAAATGGACTAAATAAGCTATAGTAACAGAGAAAATATCACATTTTCTTCTAATTTCACTATTTATGTATTTATGGACTTGAATTATACTATATTATTTATCAATTTTATTCTTTAAAATAATTATATTTTTAATTTTTAAATTATAATATTACCGACTTAATTACGGTTCAATTACGATCTAATTACGATTGAACTATTGAACCGTAAATTAGTAAATTTTCCGATTTGATATCTAATCCAATTATGAAAATATTGCTATAATCAGCAAAGGACTTGGGACCAGGTTGACATCTTTATTCTCAATTAAAATTAAATTCTCTGTTAATCTGGACGTGCATAATGTAGGCATAGAAAATTTGGACCATATTTTTAAATTGCCCTGCAGCAGATCATTAATCTAAGAAGTAATAACGTTTAATTGATATTTTTTCCCCTAAGGTTTTAAATTATTTTGTGTGACAGTTTGTGGCCAAGTGGTAGGTTCATTGATACTTGAAACTGATTTTATTTTATTTTTATTTTGGTCAATATTATTTAGATCAGCCAGCAAGATGCTCGCCGCTAATTAATCTTCACATTCGATGATCAAATAAGGCACCACTGTTGTATTTTTGTTCTTCTTGAAATTTTACACTATTACCAAAAAAAAAAAATTGAACTCGATAATCAAAATAGACTATGCATGTTACTGTTTTGATGATGAAAGTTGGACACACCCATTGCATTATATATATATATATATATATATATATATATATATATATATATATATTAATATATATTGTAGTTGGAGGGGAGGGAGGGGGAGCTTGTGTAATTGTGGAGTGTGACAAAAACAAGCGTAACGGAAATAATTATATATATATATTATTGTATTTGGAAGGGGAGGGGAGGAGAGGGGGGGAGCTGGTGTAATTGTGGAGTGTGACAAAAACAAGAGTAATGGAAAGGATGATTTGTGGTCGTTGTCTTGTCTTATTGAGGTTTCTTGCTCGATTGTATCGCTGTACAAAATAAAAATGACTAATTGAGGGGTTGTTCAATCTTGTCTCTTGGCTAGTGCTGTCTGCATTCTTCTAAGGTTCCTGCACTCTACTTCCTAGTTCAAAGAAAACCTTAAAATTTTCATGTGTGGTTTGGTTTTCATGAGTGCATAATGTGGGCATAAAGCAGCTCGTTCCAGACATCAGGTACTCCAGGAAGACACCAATGTACACAATCTGAATAACTGCTGGGGTTGGATAATTGCTCATTGGTTGGTTTCTTCCAATGCTTTCTGTAGATTGATGGATGGCCTTCTTTCCTTTTTTCAGACAATTGGGTTATATTGATGTACTGTATTTTCAAACCTCTCGTTTCCAGCTTCTGGATTGCTGCTTCGGCCGTTTGCATCAACCCTCGTTCTGTGCCTTTGCCCCAGTACCCCTCATCCCATATCGGCTCGGTTTCGCCATAGCAGTTCTTGTCTGAAGCTGCTCCCCAGTCATCACCCCTGCAAGTTCGTATTTTCTTTTAGTGAATTTTAGGCGTTGCATCAGTTTGCTTGTGGAGCAATGGAATCAGGAAATTAAGACGAAGAAAACTAGTTGATGTTACAGATTGTGGAAAGGTGACAGGCTCATGAAGAATAGCTTTGTCTTTCTTCGGTTGATGTTAAAATCCAGCCAATCCGACCATGTTCTTAATGCCATCTCATAGTGCCGTGGTCTCCTCCCTTCCTTCTTGTAAACACCATCGGGGCTGTCGAATGATCCCCACCTGATGAATCACCAAATGTCATTAATTAGAAGTTCTGAAAGTAGAATCAATCTCTTTCTGGTTTTCCGGGAATGTACTTACAGAAGTGTCATATTTGGACTTAACCACCACATAAAAGAATTGAAGACGAGTATGTCCGCGTCAGTCCAGTGATGGGCATGCCTCTCAATTGACTGGAATCTGATAATTCGATCTTGAACGTGGTGGTCTACCGGATCATCACAGTTTGATTCGACTAGCAGAGGTTCCCAGTAGAAGTCAATTGTGGCATTGTATTCCTTCATTGCATTAGAGACCAAACATAATTAAATTTTCGCCTACAGTATAATAGCAGGAGCTACTAATATTGCAACTGTACAACATGTGTAGATGGGAGATTGGGAATTCCAACTACCCCAATTCAAGGTTAGGACAGAAGAAAAGATAGAATTAGGTAAAAATATAGCCCAATTATTGTAGAGACGTTCAACAAATCTTTGTCTAACCACCCCAAAAATCTACTGAATCCATGAAAAAGTAACCAAAAGAAATAAACACAGATCAATGATTTTCTGTGAAGCAGCCATACCACACCAGGGCCTTAACAGTTAGTATCAGGTATGTTAAAAACAACAGATTCAGAAACATCAGGGACAGATTGCCTTACAGGGGCTTGAAATGTGATCAATGATCCTTTCCAGATAGCTGTCTTGTTGACGGAAGGGGAAATGGCTGACTCAAGCATGCATAACATCGATATCCACTGGTTCTTATTCAGTGAATCACCCACGAAAACAAGTCTCTTACCCCTCAGCTTCTCCAGCAATGCTGTGGCATTGAACCTTGACAACATAAAAATGAAAACTTCAAAACTCTTGAAAAACAACTATCAGAAAAATACTTAACAATCCCTGGAAAGAAAATGAAAGAAACCTTGGAAGATCACAATCATGAGGTTGCCATCTCCAGTGCTGATACTTCAAGTCTTTTCTGCCATACTTCTCACAAGCGAAATCATTAATCATGAAAGAACATTTCTGCTCTTTGTATAGCGGACGAGATTTGGTATCATAAACCCATTTTCCAGAAAACAAGTTGCAGGTTGTTAATGAATTCTTCACTGCAGCTTGAGCTTCAAGCATTGGTCTGTTATCCTCTAATAGATAGAAAGCAGCAAAGACTAAGGCCATGAGAAGGAAGCCGATGAGAGAATGGAACTTGATTTTCCATGTTCCAATGACTATGCCCGAGGCCGATGGTTGCCCTGCCATTTCCCTTCTTTCCAGCTGCTGAATTCTTATCTGAATTTGCTGATATTTATGGAAAGCAGACGCAGGAAGTGCATGAAGAATGTGATTTCTCTACTTGTATTCTTCTTCTGGCCAACAGAGTTGAGCTTAGGAACCGTGGCTTCTTTTAAACAAGACTCTTTTTGGGTTCTTGAATTTGTTTAGGAATTGAAAACAAATGAACTAGCAACTATGGGCCAAACCACAGCTTCCGTTAGCCCTTGAGAATTGGTTTGTTTGACCGTCTCTGTCTGAAAACAATAAATAATTGATATGAAACTGCAGTAGAAAGAATTAATAAACTAAATGGATATGATAAGATTGAGATGATGCTTAAGTGCTAACAGCAAAACTTAATTATTAGGGCGGGGGGGGGAGACTACAGAGAAAAGATATGTCATGTTTGTTTTCTTTTTCATCAGCCAGCCAAATCAAATCAACAAGTAATACACATGAAAAAAACTTTTTATATTGATTGAATTTCAAATATCTTTCATATTAAAAATTACATTCTCACTCTCTCGTTTACTATTAAAAATGAGTTCATTTCCACCCTTGTAACCGATGCAAACAATTGAAAAACCCCCAGGAATGAATACAATATTAACATAGAAAGTAGGAGAAAAGAAAATTTTGACACTTTAGGTCATGTATTTTGCATTTCAAGGAGTAGAAGAGATGTGCATAGAAAGTAGTCCTCTTAATGTGAACCAGAATCTTACAGCAGTAAAAATATATAAAGAAACTAATCTGCTCCCACAAGAATGCAATAAAGCTGTTTTGTTTTTGTTAATCTCACATGATCAATAGCATTGAAAATTACATACCAATAAGATGACAGAAAGATGCAAATGTTGTGGGGATTAATAATGTCTGCTCAAAGCATTGTTTATTGCCCTATTCTTACACACTACAGTCCAGTCCATACACTATTAGCTTAGACCAAAAATGTTGTTTTTCACTTGCTGTCTACTAGCTAAAATTTGTACCATGCACAAGAATAAATTATTAATTTAATTATTTTTAAATAACAAAATTAATTATTTGACTAAGTAAAAAATTGTATACATCTTCAATTATACGAGAAAAAAGACATAACAAATTATAATTATTTAACTTGTAAACCCCCCTCTTAAAGATGCACACACAATCCCACATGAATAATTCATACTCCATTTGTTATAAGGCTGCTATTGGAGAGGATAAGAAGAAAGAAAAAGGAAAAACCTTGAAGCAAGGAGGGAGGGGGGGGGGGGGGATTATCAGATTGGAATAATGTAATAAAATCACAACGGCAAATTGAATATACATTTGGTTCTTATAAGCTCACCTTGTGAGTTGGATTTCTGGTTGTGTTCTTTGTTGATGTTTTCATCTGTGAAAAAGAGATTATTGAAGTCGATGAGGAAGATGAAGTGTGATGTGGTAGGAGGTGTTCTGGATTTTTATTTTATTATTTTTTGCATTTTGTTTCTGAAGGTATAAGCATTTGTGTTCAAGTATTTGCACAACTGATTCCGTTAAAAAATGTGTATGGATACGAATTACTAATATGAAAGTGTAATACAATAATGTTGTTAGAAAAAATATTTACAAAGTATATAAACAACTGTCTCCTCTAAAAACGGTATATCTATCTATATATATATTAGTTAGAAATAACTTGTGTTAGTAGTTAGAAAGTTGTTGCTTTTTCTCATTTTTTATCTTTCTTTCCTCTCCTTTAAAAAAAATTGAAAAGAAAAGAAAGCATAAAACAAGATAGATGTTAATTAATTAGAAAACAAAAAGACTACAAGGTAGTAAGCATTTGTTAATTAATCATTAATGTCTTTACATTTTTTTGGTCATTAGATTCTTATCAAAAATGAACTCAGTCAGTGAAACCTTTGATAGTATATGATAAATCAGGGGGTGAAGGTACAAATATTTTTTTTCCATTGGAAAAAGGTGTAAAGAAAATAAACTTTTTTCTCATCCAAAGGAAAAATATATTATATTGTAAATTAAAGAGGAATTAATTGGAAAGAGTCAGCTTGCACCTCGAGAAAAGATACCCCGGATGCATTGCTTGCAAGATTTACCTATAAAAGTATTCTAATTAATAACAGAGGAAATGATTTAACATAAACTTGGGACAAGGACTAGGGTGTAGCAGCCTTCCCCCTCCCCCCGCCCCCCCCCCCGCTTTCTTTAAGAATTAACAACTTTTAGGTATATAAGAAGAAAAGCGAAAAATTTTAACTACTTAATAATTAATTTATTTGTTTTAAAATGAGTGCCATGTATCGAATTTTCTTAATGTGAAATCCTTAGGATATGAATCAATAATTTTTCCAGTCCAAGGGAAGTGAAAACCTTGGATCCTTTGTGCTTAATAATTGGTACCAGCTAGTATATAATAGCAGTATAATAGTTGTCAAATTCCTCACTGTTCTGTGGGTGGTTAGCCAATTTTAATTTGCAGACAAAGACCAATTCCTTACCAGTCAGATTTCTTAGCAGCCATGAAATCTCATCGTTCGTTTCTAGTCAATATAGAGTAAGGAATGAAGGAACCAGCAACATCACTTCAATGGTAAGGTATGTTAAATGCCGACTTTTTTCATTTCGAGGACAGAATCATAAATAGAGAAATTTAATTACATTTGTAGCTAGACCAAGGATAGATTTAGGGGCAGGGTATCATGCAGCCTTCCCTCCAAAATCTTCAAAAACTGAGAATTTTTTTTAAAGCTTATATAAATTATAACTTTTGTTCATATTGTTTTTAAACTAACTAAATTTACCGACTAACCTTTCCATTTAGATAAATTACATAAATTGTGATATGTATCTTAACAGTCTGACTTTGATTTGGTTTAGTTTTGAAATAATTTAGTGAGATTTAATTCCGTGACCATCAATCTATAAAGCAAGTATCAAGAGAGTCACGAGTTGCTGATTTATGTTTTTAATATAGTAATCTTGAACCAGTAGATTGCTTGCATGAGAATAGAAAATGGAGAAAGAGTTTGGCACCGAAGTAAAGAATGCAAACAGCAGCTTAGCTTTTGCCACTTTGCTTTTCCAAGTAAAAATCTACGTATGTCACGAACAAATCTTCCATTTAACGCTAGATGAAGCTTTACAAATCTTGAATTTTCATGGGATCTGAATGGTAATTAAAGATGTAAGCATATAAGAGTTCGTTCCAAACATCAGGAACTCCGGGAAGACACCAGTGTATGCAGTCTGCATAGCCAGAGGGGTCGGAGATTTGCTCTTTAGTTAAAGGCTCCCATTGTTTCCTGTAAATTGATGGATGGCCTTCCTTCCGATACTCTGATAGCTGTGTAATGTTTATCATTTGTACATTTAAGCCTCTGTTCTTAAGATCATCAATGGTTGCTTCCACAATTCTCATCATCTTCGGATCCGATCCGTTCCCCCAGTAGTTTTCTTTCAGAATCATGTCCGTCTCCGTGTAACAATTTTCACCTTCAGAATTGCCCCATTCTTCAGCTCTGTGTAGAAATGATCTCGTGTCAGCTAATTCCTATAATAGGACATTGATATTGTATAAAGGAAAACTAGACCACACGTCTTGACTGTTACCTTTCATGGGTCGGAGACATGCTCATGAAGAACAACTGGGTCCTGTTCTGATCGATATGGAACTCCAACCATTCCGACCACGTCTTTAGGGCCATTTCGTAGCTACGTAGCATCTCTACGTCTTTGTAGAAACCATCATCGGACCGTTCGAAGGAACCCCACCTGAGTAAATTCCCGGTCATTATTTTCCTGTTCTTTCGTGTTTTACTGGGGGAAAGACTGGAAAGATGTACTTACAGAGTCTTCATCTTGGGCCTTCTCCACCAGAGATAAGTATTAAAAACAAGAATATCAGCATTGGTCCAGTGCCTAGCGTGCTTTTCAATTGCCTGGGCCTTTACAATTCGTTCAGGCAAACGATGGTTTACCGGGTCATCAGAATTAGATTCCACTAGCAATGGAGCCCAATAGAAATCGACTGATGCATTGTATTCCTTCAGGTTCAGGGCATCATTCAACCTCATGTTAGAGCTGCAATAAAGCAACAACTCGGATGTTGCTTCGAGCCCAAAGACTATTAAAGTTGGGCTACAGGAATGGCAAAATCCATATGGGATTCTTGAATTGTAATTTGGGTTTTTCTTCATAATGGCTCTGTTTTGTGACATGAAGGAATTAATTAGTTTTAACTGCTAATGGAAGTTCCGAATTAATCTGGATGCATAATGCATTTTCATATAAAATTGAGGATTCTACATGCAATTCACTTAGACATATGCATCCAGACCAATTCAGGACTTCTTTCAACAGTTAGGATAGTTGATTCTTTCATACCTTAAAAAGGACCATTTTGAAGAAACACCTTGTAATTTAGGAATTCTATTTAGTTTTAATCCGTCATTTACTAGATATGATAATCAGAAAGGAATAATAAGACACAGAAATCATTCTCCTAAGAAAATGGAGAAACTTGTAGAAATCATCCTTCCTAAAAAGGGAAGATTAGAAATCAAGTGACTAAGTCAGTCTTGGGATTTTGCATGCAGTTCAAGAACTAATTTGACATCTTGAGAAAACTCTCTTGGAAATGATAGTATAAGAATTTGGCAAAACCTGGACTTACTTTAGCCTTAAACTTGATCAAGTTGGAGCCATTGTTGTGCATGGAATATTTGTGAGATGAAGGCATTGATGTCTGGAGTAAACACACCATGGATACCCATTGTCCCCTGTTCAAAGAATCTCCCACGAAGACCATCCTTTTGTTCCTTAGTCTTTCTAGCAAAGCTGTGGCATTGAACCTTAATAATAAGAAAAAAAAAATTCAACGTGCTCATCAATAATCATAATATAAACTCTCAATGAATGTCTTAGTCACGTATAACTTGTCGATTTATTTCTTTATATATACATGGTCAGATAATCCAAAAAAGAAACCTTGGAAGGTCGCAGTGGTGAGGCTGCCATCTCCAATGTTGGTAGCTAAGGTCCTTTCTTCCGAACTTCTCACAGGCTAACTGATCAGACATGAAGGTGCACTGGTGCTCTTTGTAGAGAGGATAAGACTTGTTGTCGAAAACCCATTTTCCTGAAAACAAGTTGCATTGAGGCGATGAGTTATTGCTACTTGCACTGGAAGGATCAGTAGGATGATCTTCTAACAAGTGTCCACTTTGTGCAGTCAAATAAACGGCCCCGGATACTAAGCCAAGAACAAGAAGTGCAACAAGGGAATGGAAGCTGCACCTGACATCCCATGGCCATGGTCCTGGATTTACTACTACTTGCTGCTTTTTCAGCATCTTCATCTTTTGGAGTGCTCTCTATCTTCTGCACTTCGTTTTTATTTCTTGCCCGGCGGTTGGTGAAAATGATGAACCTTGTGGGTCGCAATGATGGTTTGGGACTTCCACTGAGCTGTGGAGTGGAACGGAATCCATGGTAGTTTGCTGAAAGCAACAGTAAGGCCGTTCTATTATCCATAGTGGCCTCCAAATTGACTAAAATACCCATGTCCCCATTTTTCACATACTACAAGAAATCCGTCCCAACCCTTATTTTCTAAACACTAACACGATGGATATATTATGTAACAGTATGCAAAGCTTATGCATGCAAATGTTTTTGAGAATTTCACATTAACGTCTTACTTCGAACCTCTTTTAAATAACGGTTGTGGATTAGGAAGATTAAAGATGTATTTCACAAATGTATTTTTAGTAGAGTTATAAACGAATCGAACGATCATGAACAAAAATTCGTTCGAACTCGTTCATGTTCGAATAAGACTCGTTCGTTTAATAAACGACGAACTTGAACTCGAATAATAAACGAACGAATTTGAACATGTTCACGAATATATTCAAACATTCGCGAGCACATTATATATTTTTTAAAATTAATTATATTATTATATATTTTTATTTAATATTATAATATTCAATTATTTTAATTAAATTTAAATTATTATTTTATAAATTTTAAAATATAAAATAACCGAATTCGAATAATTCGAACTCGAATGTTAATCGAGGTTTTTGAACTCAAACTTAAACGAATTCGAATATTATCAAATAATAATCGAACGAACTCGAACTCGAATAATAAACGAACGAATTCAAATAGTGTTCGATTATATTCGAACTCGAGCTCGAAAATGTAGTGTTCGATTCGTTCTTATTCAAATACAGCTCTAACCCTTAGTCATAAATACAAATTTGTAAAATGCATCAAAACCAATCGATAAATTTCTTCAACAATTGAAGTCAAATGATTCTTTCACATTCCAAATCAGACTATTCTTATCAAAAACCCTTCTAGTTGCAATTCGGATTGGCTTTCAACTTAATTTAGCTGATATTTCAACCATGCCAAGGGCTTTCTTGGTATAGAACATATGGTTTGGTTGGTCAAGTTAGAATAATCCTAGGTGGAAACAGCGATGATTTCGGGTTGGGTTGTTAGGGTGGTTGGCATGTCCTAATCCATAGATCGCAGTTTTATATTTTATCAGTGGCCATTTGCGTGCCGGAGACCCTGAGACGACCCTTAAAGTTTTGTATGGGGGATTAACTGGTTGTTCAGATATGGAAAGAAAAGTATAGTTCAGCCACCCCTAACGACCCATATTCTGATACCCAAAATTACACCATTACGCCACTGCGACTTCTTAGAAGCATGTTTCAATAATTATATTTTTTTTTAAAGGAGAGGAGAATATATATGACCTTGTTGGGAAATTTGGGAAACTCTTTTGCTGAGTACTAATGCACGTAACATATTTGCAATATTCGTCATATATGATTATCATTATTCTTTAACACTTTTATTCTCAAATTATTAATTTTAAAGTATTTTTTAATAAAAAAAGAAACTAATATACAAAAGAGGCAAGAATATCCAAAGTTTTGAAAATTGGATCGATCATCGAACTAATGAAGTAACAGGTTGAATGATTCACATGTCTGATCAGGTTGAACGGTAGTCGAATCGAAATATAATTAATTTTTTTTTAATATTATTTATATAAAAAATATTATTTATTTTATATATCAAAAAAATAAAAATAAATAAATAATATAAAAAATGTCTCTTAAACTAATAGTTTTCAAATAAGAATAACTTAGTTATTTGTCAAAAAAGTCTAAAACATAAGAATAAATTTATTTTTAAAAAAAATTAAATTGATCAATTTGACCGATTTATGCTTAATCAATTTGATCGATTTTGACTAATTTTTTTACTATCGACTTTATAGTCGGACCGAACTAGTGGTCGGTTTTCGATCCGATCAGTTAAACCGACCAATCCGGTCCAACTTTCAAAACCATGAGAATATCATCTCAAGCACGAAATATAGTTCACAAGAGAATGTGGCACAATGGGAATGAGAGAATCTAGCTCTACCATGTTAAACGTTAAATAGGTCAGAATTCCATCTCTCTTCATTGTAGGAGAATTAGCCAAGTGAAAGGGGGGGGGATGGGCAAACAGGCATTAGAAATAATTTTATCAATTAAATTATTATCTTGAGTTGTAATTTTACTAAATGACCAGTTTTCCCAAAGAAAAATTTTGGAAACAATAATTATAAGGTTTTATAGCATTAATTATGAGAAAAGATGACCAAGTAGTTTGTTTGTTCTATCGTTTCTTCTTTGTCTTTGGGATGTGAAAATCAAGATTCAAACCCTAATCTTTTAAATTCAATATTCTATTATTGAATTATTAACTTCTAATATAGTTAATGATGCTTTTAATTTTAAGTGAGGTGAAGGCATTGAAAAGGTCCCTTGAATTAGTCAAGATAATTAGTGTTAGAATTTTAACTTCTTAAGTTTAAACTTTTCTTGGGACATAAGTTCTGGGCACTTTCGGACAACAATTGCAAATTTCTTTATTAATAAAAAATTTTAAAAAGCATCGAAAAGATTAATTATAATTCAAAAATTAAGAATATGCATACGAATAGACAATGCAAACACAAGAAAGGGGAAAGGGGCATTTTATTCTGCTCATTCTTGTCGGGAGATACAGATAAATCTCTTTCAAGTGCCCAACCCTATCACCGTCCCCCACCCCCACCCCCCCACCCCCCCAGAAAAAGGGTGGGAATTCTCTTTGAACTGTGAATTCACATGAAGTACAACCAGTTATATATTCCTCAAGATCCTTTCTCGTAGTAAATCTTCTCAAAACAGAAAGGAGTAATGATAAAACATAATTCAGTGTCGAACTTGAAATCTGTGTCTCTAATAACAAATTTTTTATTATTAAGATAAATTAGTTCTGAACTATTCATTAATTTATATATATGTGTGTGCGCGTGTGAAATGCTTATTCTAAGGCTCCTATTTTTTAAAGAGTCTTGTCTACCTGAATTTTATTTGGACCTATCTTCAATATTTCATCTCATTTTTAGACGATTTTCAAGAGTATTGACGCACCCATTGTCTTATAAAGTGCTACTTTTTAAGAGGAAAAAATAACCAATTCAGCCTTTTATCTTTTGTGTTTTGGAAGTTTAGGTCATTTCTATTTTTTTTCAACTTTTTATGTCTCCTAACTATTATTTTTATACGATTTTGATCTTTGTTTTAGGATTCTGTTCGTCAAACCGTCATTTGACTAATAGAACTCAAATAAAAGGATCAAAACAGTATAAAAATAATAGTTAAGGGACCTAACAAGTCAAAAAAAAAGTCAAAATCGTCAAAATTCAAAGTTAAAGGATTGAATTGACTAATTTTCTAAACACACTTGTAAAGTATATATAAATTTCACAAATTAATAATTTAATTGTTAAATTTTCTACAAAAATTAATATATATATATATATTAAATTTTAATCATACCGAATATAATTTGTCATTTTATCAAATATTTAAATAATATTACATTGTTACATTTGCTTAATTTCAAATATATGACTATCAAATTAATAATATATCTATTCATTTAACTTGTATCGTATGAAAAACTTTAAAAAAATTATTAATAAAATGATTATACTAACCATTCTATTAGATCAATTAAAAGCAAAATTAGAATATAAACGATGCAAATTAATTAAATTTTGGAAGTATTCCTTGATTAAATTATTAGTTTTTTATTTTCATTAAATAATAAATTTTTCTTAAGATTCTGTTCCAAAATTTCTCATAAATTTTAGATATATTTGCGTTGGATTCTTTTATTAATTTTTTTATTTTAATTTTTTATTAAATAATAAATTTTTCTAAAGAATCTATTCACAATTCCACTCAAAGTTGGGAATAATTCCTTTATTAATTTTTTAAAATTTTTTATTAACTAACCATCTTTAACTTGGAATGGATTCTTTATAAAAATTTTGCATGCCAATTCCATCCCATTTGAGATGGAGTTGGAACATATTTTTTTATTAATTTATTTTTATTATTTATTAAATAATATATTTTTAAGAATTTATTCTGAATTTGTTTCAAATTTTAATTAAATTTGTGATTGATTTATAACGAATATTATTATTAATTTATTATTTTAAAAATAAAATTTCAAGAATTCATCGTAAATATATTCGAAATTCTTTCAAATTTAGAAGCAGATTTTTAATTATTTTATTATTTAAAGAAAAATTAATCAATTCAGTCTCTTAATTTTTATGTTTTGGAGGTTTAGGTCCCTTTTCTTTTTTTTTTTCAACATGTTAAGTCCCTTAACTATTATTTGTGTGTCGTTTTGGTCGTTTTATTAGAGTTTCGTTAGTTAGATGACGGTTTGACTAACGGAACCCTAAAAAAAGAATCAAAATTGTAGAGAAATAATAGTTAGGAAATTTAAAAAGTTTTTTTAAAAAAAGAGATATCTAAACCTCCAAAATATAAAAGATAAGGAATTGAATCGGTTAATTTTTCTTTTAAGGGATAAGAAATAGTTAGGCTTTGCATGTCGGTGCAGATGAAAATACTGTACAAAAGTTTATTGTGTATTTAATTAGTTTTTTCAATATGTTTTATCCACATTTTGGGATGTGATGTAATTATTGTTACTTTATGTAACTTTTATTATCCAAGTTTTGGGTATTTCCCACTTCCTCAATTTCATTTCCTTGTATCTAAAGAGAAATTTAAAATGATTTTGACTTATTTCTTATTCAGTGATACTCTCTCCATCTCACTAAAATTTATAGTGGTTAATTTGGCACGATATTTTATATAAAATTAAATGTTATAATATAATAATATAGTATAATAAAAATAAAAAATATGTAAGTCTCACAATATTTTATATCAAATTTAAGTATATAAAAATAATATATGTGAGACATATTAATTATTTTATAATAAATTATATAATAAAAATTTTCTTTTTAAAGAAAGTATCAAATTTTTTAAAACAATCTAAAATAGTAAATAATGTTATAAAATTAAGGTAGTGTTAGAATAAAATCTACACACTACACACTAAGAAAATTCTAACTATTCTTTGCACAAGAATTTCTCTTCAAACTTCTCTCTTTCTTTCTCTCACAATTCTTTCTCTAATCTTTCTTTCACTAATCTTTCTTTCACAAAATGATGGTGTATTACAAGTTTAGAAATAGCTCTATTTATAGAGCTCTAATTAGTGAACTACATCATGGCATACATCATCTTCAACTAATCTCAATTAATGGTGTCTCCACTAAATGGTGGACATCCATAAAAATCTTCTAATAATTCACATAAATCCATAATTAGTGGAGCCTTCACTAATTAATGGAGATTCCAATAATTCATAACACTCCCCCTTGGATGTCCATCCATACATAAAGAATATGCTTCGTTAAAACCTTACTAGATAAAAACCCAGTGGGAAAAAAAATCTAGTGAAGGAAAAAGAGTACACTATTCTATATGTCTGTTTATTACTCCCCCTGATGAGATGATTCCTTTAAATCTTTAAACCGACGCATACCGATTTTATATCTCAACTTCTCAAATGTTGCAGTCGGTAAAGTCTTCGTGAAAATATCTGCGAGGTTATCACATGACCGAATTTGTAGCACATCAAGTTCACCTTTCTTCTGGAGTTCATGAGTAAAGAAGAATTTTGGTGAAATATGTTTTGTCCGATCTCCTTTAATATATCCTCCTCGTAATTGAGCTATGCAAGCTGCATTGTCTTCATAAAAAGGAGTTGGAATATCTTTGATTGATGATAATCCACAACTTTCTCGGATATAATGAATCATGGATCTTAGCCATACACATTCTCGACTTGCTTCATGAATGGCTATAATTTCAGCATGATTTGAAGAAGTAGCTGCTATAGATTGTTTCGTAGAACGCCATAATATAGCAGTATTTCCACATGTAAATAAATAGCCCGTTTGAGAACGTGCTTTATGTGGATCAGATAAATAACCAGCATCTGCATAACCTATCAATGTTGGACTAGTTTTATTTGAATAAAATAATCCGAGATCAATTGTACCTTGGAGATATCGAAGGACTTGTTTAATTCCATTCCAATGTCGTCGTGTTGGTGAAGAACTAAATCTTGCTAATAAATTGACAGCAAAAGCAATATCAGGTCTTGTATTATTAGCAAGATACATCAATGCACCAATTGCACTGAGATATGGTACTTCAGGACCAAGGAGTTCTTCATCATTTTCTTGAGGTCGGAAAGGATCTTTATCCACATTTAATGATTGGACGATCATTGGAATACTCAATGGATGTGCTTTGTCCATGTAAAATCTTTTTAGCACTTTTGTTGTATATGTTGATTGATGAATAAATGTTCCACTCTCCAGATGTTCAATTTGTAAACCAAGGCAAAATTTGGTTTTACCAAAATCCTTGATTTTGAATTCTCTTTTTAAATAATCAATTGTTTCTTGGAACTCTTCAGGAGTTTCAATAAGATTAATATCATCAACATATATAGCTAATATCACAAATTTAGAACCAAATTTCTTAATAAAAACACATGGACATACCTGGTCATTTTTAAATCCCGCTTTCAATAAATATTCACTAAGACGTGTGAACCACATGCGCCCAGATTGCTTCAGGCCATATAATGATTTCTACAACTTGATGGAGTAATTTTCACGAGGATAATGTTTATATGCTTCAGGCATATGAAATCCTTCGGGGATTTTCATGTAAACATCATTTTCTAAATTTCCATACAAGTAAGCAGTGACAACATCTAATAGGCGCATATCTATCTTTTCATGTACTTGCCAAACCGATAAGATATCGGAGTGTAATAGCATCAACAATAGGAGAATAAGTTTCATCATAGTCAATACCTGGTCTTTGTGAAAAACCTTGGGCTACTAATCGCGCTTTATATCGAACAATTTCATTCTTTTCATTGCGCTTTCGCACAAATATCCATTTGTAGCCAACAGGTTTTACACCTTCTGGTGTTCGGACTGCAGGTCCGAAGACTTCACGTTTTGTCGGTGCATTTAACTCCGATTGAATCGCATCTTTCCATTACGACCAATCTTTTCTATGCCGACATTCATCAATCGATATTGGTTCAGGATCATCATTATCCTGTGTAACATCAAGAGATATATTGTATATAAATATATTATCAATAACAGTTTCTATCCGATTCCAACTTCTACCGGAAGTGGTATAATTGATAGAAATTTCAGTGTTACTTTCATCAACTTCTGGTTCTTTGTTATCAATTCTCTCTTGGTCTTTATCATTCTTTTCTTCAATATGATCTTCTGGATCAGTTAATCCTCTTTTCTTTCGAGGATTTTTATCTTTAGAACCAAGAGGTCGGCCACGCTTCTAGCGTGTTTTTGACTCAGCAGCTATAGGTATAATATTTTGTTCTGCTGGAACTTCAATTCGAATAGGAGCATTTATAGTTGGAATATGCGATTTTGTAACTCTTCTGGAGTCAACAAAAGCGTTTGGTATTTGATTTGCAATGCTTTGCAAATGAATTATCTTTTGAACTTCAAGTTCACATGCGCTTGTGCGCGGATCAAGATAATTTAATGATGTTGTCTAAGCAAGATCATTTTTGTGCTGTTTTGGTTCTCCCCTAATTTAGGGAATAATGATTCATCAAAATGACAATCGAGCAAATCTTGTCGTGAATACATCTCCGTCGGAGGTTCAACATACCTGATAATAGAGGGAGAATCATATCCAACGTATATCCCCTTTCTTCTTTGAGGACCCATCTTTGTACGTTGGTTTGGTGCAATAGGAATATATACAGCACACCCAAAAATTCTTAAATGAGCATTATTTGGTTCTGACCCAAAAGCCAATTGCAAAGGAGAGAATTTATGATAACTAGCTGGTCTTATACGTACAAGTGTTGCAGCATGTAGAATAGCATGTCCCCAGGCAGATGTTGGGAGATTTGTTTTCATTAATAATGGTCTAGCAATTAATTGTAATCATTTAATCAAAGATTCAGCAAGACCATTTTGTGTATGAACATGAGTTACAGGATGTTCAACATTAATCCCAATTGACATGCAATATGCATCAAAAGCATGTGATGAAAATTCACCAGCATTATCCAAACGGATATTTTTAATGTGATGGTTCGGAAATTGTGCTCGTAATTTAATTATTTGAGCAAGTAATCTCGCAAACGCCAGGTTGCGAGTAGATAATAAACATACATGTGACCATCGGGATGATGCATCAATTAAGACCATAAAATATTTGAACGGTCCACATGGTGGATCAATAGGTCCACAAATATCTCCGTGAATCCGTTCGAGAAATGTAGGACTTTCAGCTCCTACTTTTACTGGTGATGGTTTAACAATTAATTTTCCTAGGGAACATGCAGTACATGCGAATTTTTCTGATGTTAATATCCTTTTATTTTTTAAAGGATGACCATGTGTATTCTCAATGATTCTTCTCATCATGGTAGATCCCGGATGACCCAACCGGTCATGCCAAATGCTAAAAGTAATAGGATCAGTAAACTTTTGGTTTACTAGATGATGAACTTCAATTGTATGTATTTTTACAAAATATAGACCAGTAGAAAAAGACGGCAGTTTTTCTAATACCGATTTCTTACGCAAATGCATTTGAGTAATAAAAAAGATGCTCAATCTCATTTTCCTCATTTGTTTCAACATGATACCCATTTATGCGGATATCTTTAAAACTCAATAAATTTCTTCTGGATTTTGAGGAAAATAGTGCATTATCAATAATAATTGTTGTTCCTTTAAGCAGCAATATACTAGCTCTTCCGGAGCCCTCAATCACATTTGCACTACCGTTTATCGTATAAATATTTATTTCTCCCATTTTGAGATCAGAAAAATATTTCTCATTTTTTAGTATGGTGTGTGTAGTTCCACTATCAATAATGCATATATCATCATTAACAACAGCCATCTGAACACAAATATATATATGTAAACGTAAATATTATTAAAATAGAATGAAAATGAAAATACAAAGATATCAGGGCGAGGCTTTAGTTCTTCTGGACACTGCCATCACCAATTAAATGGTCTATCCTACCGTTTGGGTGTTCAAAAAAATCCGATACATCCATATGGGTAATATTGATATTAAGATCTTCAGGATCAATATCATCATCATCAACATCATTTATTGGATGTTGAGAAAAATTTGCTTCCACATTTTTATTTTTCAATGAAACTTGATACAATTCAACTAAATGCTTAGCCGTACGACAGTTTCGTGACCAATAACCTTTCATTCCACATCTATAACATATATCCTCATGCTTTTCTTCAATTTCTTTTTCTTTTCTCTTATGATCTTTTCTGTTCCACTTCAGGTGGCCAGTATTTCTCACAGTTTGATTATGATTGTGATAAGGGAAATATCGAGCGTGTCTATGACCATAACCACGACCACGGCCACGGCCATGGCCACGACCACGACTATAACGATGGCTTCTGCTAGAGCCAACAACATTCACTTCTGGGAGTATTGTTGAGCCTGTTGGTCTGGCTTCATGATTTCTCAATAATAACTCATTATTCTTCTCTGCAACGAGGAGGGTAGTAATTAAATCTATAAATTTTGTATACCCCTTTTCTCGATATTGTTGCTACAGGACAATATTTGAGGCATGAAAGGTGGAGAATGTCTTCTTCAATATATCTTCATCAGTCACTTTTTCTCCGCATAATTTTAATTGAGATGTAATTTTATACATTGCGGAGCTATATTCATTCACGGTTTTAAAATCTTGCAACCTCAGGTGCAACCATTCATACCGTGCAGTGGGTAGTACGACCATCTTCAGGTGGTCAAATCTTTCTTTTAAATTTACCCACAGGCCATATGGATCTTTTTCGGTAAGATATTCCATTTTCAAATTTTCATCGAGATGACGACGAATAAAAATCAAAGCTTTAGCCTTGTGTTGTGCAGATGCACTATTATTTGCTTGAATAGTTTCACTAAGGTCTTCAGCATTTAGATGCATTTCTGCATCGAGAACCCATGACATATAATTTTTTCCAGAAATATCAAGGGCTACAAATTCGAGTTTAGCTATGTTAGCCATAGAGATCAATAAATGCGTACCTATCTTCTGGCTTTGGTAACGGCAGAAACTCGTGCTTAGTCTTCTGACTTTTGTACCGGTAGAGACTCGTGCTGATAACGTGTTATAAAATTAAGGTAGTGTTAGAATAAAATTTACACACTACACACTAAGAAAATTCTAACTATTCTTTGCACAAGAATTTCTTTTCAAACTTCTCTCTTTCTTTCTCTCACAATTCTTTCTCTAATCTTTCTTTCACTAATCTTTCTTTCACAAAATGATGGTGTATTACAAGCTTAGAAATAGCTCTATTTATAGAGCTCTAATTAGTGAAATACATCATAGCATACATCATCTTCAACTAATCTCAATTAATGGTGTCTCCACTAAATGGTGGACATCCATAAAAATCTTCTAATAATTCACATAAATCCATAATTAGTGGAGCCTTCACTAATTAATGGAGATTCCAATAATTCATAACAAATAAGTTAATTTTATTGGGACTGAGTGAGTAATTAATTTCTTATTTAGCAAGAAAAAAAAGATACCTGTTGCCCCTACATTCTTTCTTTTTTTTTTTTTAAGGACATTGTTTGTTTGTGAAGGACATTTATATATATATACATTGCAAATGGGCAAAAGGGCCTTTGATGTTCACCAATCGCCAGTGGTGCCCTTAGGGAAATTCCTTTCCCTTGGCTGACACATAGCTTTGGTTTGCCTCGAGTTGGTAACGAAGAGACCCTCAAAAGGGACTCGACAGCCAGGACAAAGTAAAGCCTTTCTTTTTCTTCCCTAGATTTATTTACTGATATATATATCGTAGACAAAGCCACGGCAGTGAATTAAAGTAGAGAAACTAATAAACAAACCGATCCTACCTAAACCAATTGATAATTGAATGCATTAAGGAACCTTACTAACATTCTGGAGTGTTTTTTTTTTAGGTTATCTATATAGTAACATTTGAAAGGCTCCAAAACGTGATTGGCTAGTACTTCACTGTCGAACTTTGAATGTAGTGTGTGTAATACTGAGTCAATTCAAACAATCAGTGAAGAAGAATGAGAAAGGAAGACGAGGAGGTGGAAGAGGGAAGAAAGAGACCTCGATCACACCCATGAATTGAAGACAAAGATAGAGAATTAAGCAAAACGAGACATTCGGTCATGCATGAGAAATTTGAGATACTAAACTAGTAATAATTAAACAAACTCGATAATTCATTTAGTTAAATATATATTTTTACTATTTTTTTTAGTTCGATTTATATATATTTTTAAGAAGAATTACAAATATGATTTATAATGTAGATGAAGTGGCGTGAACGCATTGATCATCAGCAGCAAAGCAAGAGGGCAAGAGGGCAATAGGGAGGAGGGAGACAGAAAGCACGGGGATCATTAAAAGCCGCTGCTGGGCAATGCCAACTTGCAATGCAACTTGCATCAAAGAGTCCTTATTTTCTACAACATAATATTCAATTCAAACCACAACACTACAAAGAGATAGCCAACTTGCACCATACTTTTTGGCTAACTGGTAGATGGAGAGCTAAAATCAAGTTGCAACTTGCCTTTTCTTTTTACGGCTCCATTGGTCCTTGGTCGCATCAAAAACTCCCACTTGCATCCACCAATTGCTCCAATTCCTCCTCATTCCTCATTTTCAAATCTTCCTTCCCCTCTCCCTCTCACCGTATAGCTCACCGAATAAAATAGGGTGACTTTTAAACACTAAATCTGAGAGTTTAAATTTTACAATAGATACCAAGATTTTTACTTTACTAAAGCAAGAACAAACTCGAATTGACTTAATTATAGATCTTAAAGATGGTTCATAGTTTCTAAAAATAATTGAGCGAAACTCAAAAACCTGAATCATCTAAAAAAAAAACCTTCCTTCTCTTCTTATCACACCAAATACCTATTCTAATGTAACAACATCATTCTCTCCTACTCCATGCCATCTCCAAACTTAAATTGGAAAATTTTAAAATTTATTACCAAATATATAAAAGTTACGAGATCGTGAATACATAAAAATTAATTTAATAAAGAATTATAAGATCATTTATACTACGTCTAAACATTGAAAAATCAAATATTATAAATTTATAGTTTGATAGACTAAAACAAAAAGTCATATAGATTGGTGCATCGGTTGACCACCATTTTCAAATTCTTCGAGCTGTTCAATTCTTGTTAAGTTCAAAAACATAGTACCATATTGATTATTTAAGTTTAATTTTTTTTTTTAAAAATCATTATAACATTTCTGATGTTATTATGCAAGGCGCATTATTGAAATCACGCGTAAAATATAATTAAAAAACTTCCATGTTTTAAAAGCATCAAAGCTTGCATTGTACTACCATTATTTTCTTAATGTTTCATCGTACAAATGTCACATACATGAAGGCAGAAGACTTTGATTAAATTAATGTGTTAAATGGAGTATTCTCTCTGTATCTTAGCTAGCATTATTGGCCACATAGCCTATTTTGTCACTGGAATTTTGGCCATTTCACGTGGAACTTTCATCCGAAGCACTACTCTATTAGCAAAACACAGTTGTTTCCTCCGTTTTCCGATCATCAAACACAATGTTCTTTGTCTTAAGAAGGGATGGGATTAACACAGCTTCGTGAAAATCTAATAATGAAGGGTGTGAAATATGTTAGGACAGCATACGATATAATTTGATGCAACAACAAAAGTATTAGGACAAATTTGGGGGAAATTCATGACGTTCTTTCAGTATTACACAGGAAGCAACAAAGGTTAAAGCTAGACAAAGAAAAAATCCATGAATTTTTTGCACAAGAGATGACAATCTCAAACAAAACATCGTCTGTAATCTATGGTTTACCACCATATATCACCTAACCAAGGATTCCCAACTGGACATGGGAATATGGGGTAGGGAAAACATCTCAAACAACACTCGTTCGTGTCACCAAAAAAAGAAACAAAGAAATCTGTGGATTGATCGATGTTCATGTTGCATGTTCTCTAACCTATGTTTGTGAAGCATTTCGTCTGGCTAAATCCTCAGCGATCTTAGCAAGAGATTGAAGGTTACATTTAACAATGGTGTCCACGAACACGCAGGTTTCCTCCGTTGTGTTGCCCGGAGGTATATCGACGGCATATGATTCCACAACAACCGTCCCTTTCCCGTTTGGAGCATGGTGGAGGGTGGTAACAGATCGGTAATTAGACAACCGGTGGTCTCCTCCGACTACGCTGAAGCTGAGGACGTGCTGCTCGTCATCGAGGATCTCTAAACGCTCCGTGCTATTGGCGGCAGGGAGACCTGAGATGACATGGACTTCACGGAGGGTCCCGACCTTGCCGTCCCCAAGAATGACGTGACAGCTCTTAAGGAAGTGCTTGTAGGCCTGTGGATTGTCGAAGCGACGGACAACGGACCACACTGTGGAGACAGGTGCTGATATTTCTTGGATCACGGCGGAGCAGCACTGATTAGGACCAACCGGGTGGGTGTGATACCAGGCCACGGAGTCCGGGACTTGGGAAGAGGATGGCAGAGTCATCCGCCTCTGGGAGGTAGTATTACTGGCCGGCTGTTGTTGAGATTGTTTACATGTGGTAGGCAAAACGGAGTTGGCGGTGGTGATGGCAGGAGAAGGTGTGTTGATCATGTGAAATAAAAGAGATGACTTTTGGTGATCGGAAGGCATTTTCTTGATGGGTTTTCTCGATTCTCTTCCCCTTATAATTAAGAGAAAAGAAAGAAAGAGTGATCGAGCAATCAAGCTTTGTTACTACTCAATGATGATTGAGGATCTGGGTATATATTGGTTGGATTGAAGAGGTGGAGTTAGTCACTTTCCCAATGGCTGAATGGGACTGAGGCGGTGGCTGAGAGCTGGGACTGAGCTTGATTCCAGAGGGCGAAATGGTTTGGATGTCATGTGGACCGACGTATGTATATACAGGCGGAGAGGTGGGCTGTGGTGGGCTGGGGTGGTGGGGTGGATATTACAGGACAGAAGGGTTAGTTGGATTTTCAAGGGAAGGGACGAGCTGTGAAACGAATGCTCACGTGAGGGTCATAAATTAAAGAGATCCAAGTTGTTGTGTGTCAAATTACCACAACAACCCTAATGTTTAAAGACTTTTATCTTTTACTATAAGTAAATTTAAACAAAAGTTTACCCACACGTTTTCTCTCTCTCTCTCTCTCTTTTTTAACTCTATATTCAAGCAAAAATTTACCATCGCCCCCTCCTCCTCTTTCTTCTTTTTTTTTAATATAAAATTTTATTGAGAGTTGGGTATGATATTTGGAAATTATTGTTAGTTAAGTACTTAATTATTAAATATAATAACAATAATAACAAATTAAATTTAAGATCGATAACATGAAGTAATACAAAATTACGTGTGATCATTCATATGAATCTTCTCTTTTCACTATTTCTATATACCATCATAGTCTCATCTACATCTAAAAGAGATATATCTTTTGATTCTTTTCTAATAATCTCCATTCATATAATCTTAGTCTTGTTTTAACTCTTTGTAACTTATCATATCTCCATTCACCAATTATGTTAATAGGAGCATATCAGAGTCTTCTGTCCAAACCAATACTGATTTTTTCTTATCTTATCTTCAATGGATGTCACTTCTACTTTTTTCTATACGATCTCATTATTTACTTTATACTTTTTAGTATACCTACACAGTTACCGTAATTTAGATATTAATAAAAATTTTAGATATTATTTAAATGACCTAGAAGACGCACTTTCTTTAATTCTTTTTATTTTATTTAGAATAAAAAGCCTTCGTCTCCTAAATTTCTTGATTTCAAAAGAAAATTGAAGTGGATATATTTTCCTTCATGTGTAATCGGGTTTTTATGCTATATATATATATATATATATATATATATATATATATATATATATATGATTTGATTAGACACCAAGGAAAAGCTTTGCAAAAATACAAGAAATTTAATATGAACATGTAAAATTGCAATTCTATTTTTTTTGTCTAATTATCTTCAACATTTTATTCAAGTTGTGTTGCACATTTTGGGGTAAGGGTAAAAGAAACAACTTGGTTGGCACCACCAGCGCAAAACGCAGGAACAAATGGCTAGCTCGAATGGCCAACCCCAAGATGGAAGATCAAGTTGCAGAAAAAGAAGAGCTGGATGCTGTGCCTAGGGATAAGATAAGCATTCTCCTTGTCTGCCTATCCTCAGTCTTCCCCTACGATGCCCAGCTTCAGAAGTCAGTCCGTCTCAGACACCATCAAAAATTGCACAGTTCAAACTTACGGTTGCCAAATTGCACCCTCTCTAACCATATATCCTCTTAGCACATGAGGCCATAAAACAAACAGTCTTATCTTGCTCGTGAACAGGAGAAGATCAGTTGAGTAATTTATAAGTTAATATAATTTAGCTCTCCCAAATTAGTCATCCTTTCAATAAGCTTACATTATAAGTTGATAGTTGCAAGATCAAATCTCGTTTAATTTGAGAATTTAAACGGTAACGAGAGTGGGAGAGAGAATGTAATCAAAGAATTTAAGAAATCTGTATAGATTGAAGGATCGACAAATTAAATATAATATCTAAACGCACGTTGTTAAAAAATAAACAAAAAAAAAGGAAAATGTCTTCTTATAGTTGTATTAATATAGTCACGAAGGGGTATTTTCTTGATTTCCGACTAGCCAACTTCCTCTCATGTCATCTTTTGCCTTTTCTCTTCACATTTCAATTATTTTACTCTCATCTCAAGCTTTAACGTGAACTCCTTACTTCATCATATCATTTAAGTCCCTATCTCAGGATATGCAACAAGGCCCCCACCCCTTCTTTTTTAAAAGTCATTACTTTTATTTATTTACTTATTGTGCGGTATACGTTTTTCATTTTAAAATATTTATTCGTAAAATTTTTTTATTTTATTTTAAAATATTTATTTATGTATATATTTTTAGAATTAATGATTAGTTTCTTTCTATTTTACTTTCATTTATTTTAAGTCAACTGCACAATTTTTCAAAACTTTTCTTTTTTTTTACTTTTTAAGAATTTTCACCAATCAATAATTATCATATTTTTAATATGAATAGAATATGAATTTTATCTACATTTTAATATTATTTTTAATATTCTTAATTTGTATGTAAAAATTTTTATGAATAAATATTTTAAAATAAAAAGAGTACGATATATTTTATTTAATTGTGAAATAAAAAAAGGTAAATGCAAGTTGGTACTATTATTAATTTTTTATGAGGTCTGCGTTGTACCTTCACCAATTCCTCTCTTCCCAGTATATTTACAAAGTACATGTCTCTGTTAGTATTATTTGTCTTTCTCGAATACAACGTAAAATGTCCATTTTTTTTAATGGCAATAATGGTTTGGTGGTGCAATTATTATATAAATCTCCATAGAAGACAAAAACAGAAGCATTTGTTTAACGGATATTCTAATGTGGCCATTAAAGAATTTTCTTGCATAAAATTAGAGGATAAAATTTGTTATTAATTAACAAATATATATACTATTTCTTTAATTATATTATTATCATGTCTTGTTTGACTAAATTATAACATTTTTAATTTTTAAACCAATTTTATAATTTTTAATAAGAATAGTTCAAAATTTTTCTTTAAAACTTTATAAATGTTAGAAATTTTTTAATATATATTAATTCTTAAAAAATGACAATTATTTTAGAACAAATAATATATTGTTCTAAACAATTACAAATCACGATGACTAGTACTTCCTCCCTTTCAAAATACTTATTCACGACACATTTTTATTTTATTTCTAAATATTTGTTCATGTACATATTTCTAAAACTAATAATTAATTTTTTTTATTTTACCCTCATTTATTGTAAGTCAACGGCATAACTTTTTAAAACTCTTCTTTCTTCTTACTTCTTAAGAGTTTAATATGGATAGAATAAGAATTTTATCTAAATTGTTGTATTATTTTCAACACCCTTAATTTGTGTATAAAAGGTTTCATGAACAAATATTTTAAAACGAAATAAGTATTTTTTAAAAAAATTATTTTTTAGGAGAGTATACTTGTATACCCAAATTTGGACAAGTTGATAATTTAAATGCATCAGCTTCCCCGGACAAAATGTGATTCTCTAGAAGACTAGTTCCAAATTCAAAGTCACCCTGGAGTCAAAGTCATAGGTCTCTAATCTTTATTTATCCATAAAAAAATTTAAAAAAAAATCCCTTAGCATCATGGCGCGGTTACTTGTAAGTGGTTTTTTACCGACTTCACCGAGCGGATTTGATTCAATGCGTATCTAATAAATAGCGACGGTAAATTTCTACCTATCATAAAAAGAACTACGAAGTTGAAATTGCCCTTAGTTAATGTTCTATACGAGTAATAATCCTTGAAGATTCCCATATAAGGAGTTGATTCTTTTTACTGAAAACCTTCATGGAAGATTTTGAATCCTATAAGAATATTATTCACCTATAAGAAGAGTTAGAGTGATTTCGATTTAAATTATATTTGAAGTGAAAAAATAAAATTAAAAAAAGAGATAAAGGGCGTATTTAAAAATTGAAAAGCAATTTGAAATTTGAAAAAAAAAAAAAAAGACGTGAGGCAAAAGAGAAAAAATATGTGGCCAAAGAAAAAATGTAATATTTTGAAAATAAATAACAATTCTCAAGAATTAAAATTTTTTTCTAATTAAGTTAAAGAAACATTTTTTTTAAAAAAAATACTATCCAAATATGCCCTTTCTGGAGCAGTAGAACTATATTCATGATGGTGATACATCAAGTACTGCTGCTTCTAAATATAGTGGATTGATTCTCCAAAGACAAGACTCCAAACATCTGCAAACTCCCCAGAGGTATCTGAGGTTGAGATCGACTCCTTTACTATTCTTAAAATTGAGTTCATTCCCCTTTGCTTATGTCTCTAAACAAAGATCACAAGTGTTGATCTAAGAGTCAACGCAAAAAAATAATAGAAAACTTAGAGATGTATAGTTGGAAGAACATTCATTCATCTCTAATACCATCTGCGATCTCCAACACCCCCCCCCCCAAAAAAAAGGTTATAATGAATAAAAAGTTAAGTTAGTTTCAATCTGATATGATTGTTATCCTATTATAAGAATTTAGCCGATATAGAATGTTTCATTTGCCTATATACTTATTGAAACTAAACTCAATTAAGTCATATAACTTCATCAACACACGAGAGTATACAAGTTCTAAACCTACCGAAGTCTAAAACTATTAGGGATGGCAATTTTTTCATTTAAATCCGGGACCCAATCCCGATCTGGTCTGGTTAGATCGGAAATTCTCCGATTTAAATGGGGACGGGCTTCATTTCTCAATCCGCCAACTGAGGACGGCCTGCTATACATATTTTTATATTATATATATTATATGTATATAGAAGTAGATTATATATATATATATATATATATATACACTATAAATATACTATATAAATTATAAGTAGATTATATATGTATATAAAGTAAAATAAAATAGAAAAGAAGAGGAAAAAAAGAATAAGAAAAGAAAAAGGAAAAATTATCAATTATTAATTTAGTGATATGATAAATACGTGAATCATTGAAAATACCATAAAAATTTTTAAAATGATTAAAATGTTTTGAATAAAAATATATCGGAGGTAAAAAAAATTATAAATATTTTTGGGTTCAAACAGGTCCCTGTTTCCCTGCTTTCCTGCTAGGTCGGGACCGGGGATTGTTTTATCCCCAACGGGTCGAGAACACGGATCCCTATCTTTTCCCGTGACGGGAACAGACCGAAAATGGAGAAATGGGGAGTATGCGGGGACGGGGCCGAGATTTATAATCCTTGGCTCGACGCTGTTCCATTGCCATCCCTAAACACTATAATGAGCATTTTACTAATTTTTTTAATATATTAGAAATATGATGAATTTGAATTCACGATTTTTCCATAAAAAATTTACCACTTTTTGTCAAGTATTTGTACTGTCAATATTGACAGAAATTGACAAATTTTGATTGGGAAAAAAAAAGGTAAAAATTCAAACAGCAATTTAAAATGCCTTAGAATTTGAAATGGCAAACTGGACCTTTCCCCTCACTGTGAATTTGTACTTAGTAGAGTGGTCGGTCCGAGTTTGAAAATGTTGGGCCACAACAATACTGAGAATCAATGTGGAGAAATTGAGGACGCCTCACAAATCATGCATTTAGGTGATAGGCAGGGATTGATAAGTTTATGTTCATATTTGTGGGTTTGTGGTCCTCCTTGTGGAAGCTAATCAAATTTGGATCTACCAACTATTGTGATTTAGTACTTGGACAGAAAAAAAAAATGTAATATTTAAAAGGAATGAAAAAGAAATTTGCCCCATGAATTCACTTAAATCAACCACTTTACTTAGGCACTTTTGAAGGTTAAAGTTTAAATATTTAAAATATAAAGTTTGAATCAGATATAATATATTTTTCATATTATATTTTATTATAATTTATATTAAATAAAAATAATATTAATAATTAGATTGAGTAGTTAATATATTCATATCTTAAATCTAAATAATTTTTATTTTATTTAAAATTTATAATAAAATTTTAATACATATTAATTAATTAAGTGATAATAAGAATTTACTATCAAAGGCACAGAAGTAATTAAGTACTAATATTATAATTATTAAATATATTTAATTAAATAAATACGTAATTAATTAAATTATCAAATAGGCATTTACACTACGTTTGGTTTGAGTGAAAAAAAAAAATTATATTTAGTTTGAAGTACATAAAAAATAAAAATAAATTAGAAGGAGAAGTTGCTGCTGCCATTCTCCCCTCCTCTCTCCATTCCCACGTGGGTAAATCTTTTTCCAAAATTAAAAGAGTTGGGATGTAAATAAAAGTTAAAAAACAAATAAATTTAACACGAATAAGAGTCTTTTATATTTCCTTTTTAATTAAATAATATATATATTTATATTTCCTTTTTAATTAAATAGTATATATATATATATATATATATATATATATATATATATATATAACTACATAAGGCGGTGAGAAAGTCACCTGACATTATCCTACGTTGTCACGTGGCACTTTGAAAATACATGAACTCTAGATGCACTGCAAATTAATTATTAACAACTTTATCTTCAATTCAAACTACTAATCTCTTCAAATTTCACTCCCTATTAAATAATCTAAATAGACGAAGGTTCATTGTTCTGTGATTATCTTCAGGTGCACCGTATCTAATAAGTTTATTTTCAACTTAAACTCCTAATCTCTTCAAATTTCACCCTTCATTAAATAATACATCTGAACAGACGAAACTTCATTGTTTTGTGCATTATTTTCAGGTGCACCATATCTAACAAGTTTATCTTCAGTTAAAGTCTTTCATCTCTTTACAATCGATCCAGAGTCTCCAGTCAGGTAGCTCAAGTCTGCCCTTGAAATTTCCTAATTTCTTCATTTTTATTGTCTATCGATTTATATTATCTTTTGTGGAACTCCATTTGACCTGCGTATTCATGGAACTCAAGTCTCATGTAGAGTAAAATTACCTAATAAAAAATGGGATTACCATGTTATACTGTCACTTTTTAATTTCTGTTGATATTGTAATTTGTTGGGTGCACATTGCATGATAGCATTGATTCAGGAACCCACTTGAATATCTCTACCGTCTATATTAGTTGAAATCAAGATATATGATTTACCGCAAGTGTAACAGAGATGAATGGGTCTTGAGGTCTTAGAATTCCAATTATCAAAATTGGAAAAAATATAATTTTGATACTTGAGAAAAGATTCTTTATATTTGTGTTTTAAATCGATATAATCTCTTAGATTTAGTTGCACTTTTAAATTTGAATTAATATATTACATAAATCCGAACAATGCATGAGAAATCGAACTAATAGATAGTAAAAATAAAAGCCTCCTCCTTCGCTCCCCCTTGCCCTCCCTCGTGAAAACCGAACGTTGGTTGAAGATTTGATAAGTATGGATCAATTACAACATGGGCCTATCGCATGTGATTTTTTCAAATTGCACCCTCTTCTCTTTGGTACTTTGGAAGTACTTGGTCAAGCTGGACAATCGTCACCATCTCTTGCCCGATACTTGTATTTTTGGACCCCCAAAATGGTGCAAATGTGGTGCAATTACGGATATATTCGAATCGAATCAAGTTAAATTTCACGTTAATTGAGTTAAATTTTATTATTTTTATACAAAATTTAAATTCGAATTCGAATTCAAATTGAATATTAAATCTTAACTCGAATTCGATTTGTTTAAAATATGTTAAATGTCGAGTTTGATTCAAAATTCGATTATAATAAATTCAAAAGTTTAAATTTGAATTTTAATTAGAGCTCCATTAGTTTAAAATACGTTAAAGTCGAATTTGATTCGAAATTAGATTATAATAAAATTGAAAGCTTAAATTCGAGTTCAAACTAGAGTTTGAATTTAAATTAAGTTTTAATTTAATTTAAATAAATAAATTATAATATATTATATTATAAATAAATAAATAAATTGAATATATTCGCGAGCCTTTTAACTTAATATTTGAATATTCGAATTCGATTCGTTTAAAATTTGGGCTTAAACATAAGATTTGTGTTCGAGTTCGAGTTCAATATTTCGAATTCGAACCAAACATTTATCAAATTGAGTCCAAACATATTCGATAAAAACTTGATTCATTTACATCTCTGGTGCAATTGCAAAAATAAGGGGGCACTTTCAATTTGCTCCTCAAACTATTCGATTATGTCAATCGTGGTCATTCATTTTTAACATTATTAATTTTTCCCTCATAATAAAGAATGTTCCAATAGTAGACCTCCATGCAACCCTATTAACAACACAATCCAAGAAAAGGGGGGAAAATATATTTTTTCTCTTATATTCTCGTTGTTATAATTGAATGTTTATATTTAATATGATACATATTTAGAAAAGTATTTAATTATATATCTAAATAATTATTTTACTATCAATAACTTATATCTATAAAAAAAAAGAGAAAAATTGCTTATATTATTCCCCTCCTCCCTCCGTTTTTTAAATATATATATATATATATATATATATATTACAAATTTTTTTCGATATTATACTTTTTTCATTAAATTATAAATAAATATACAGATCGAGTTCAATTTTTAATTTTAAATTATATGTCTAACGATTTATATTATTCACGAAATCTGAGCAAAAAATAGAGACAAGGATATTCAATTTAAAACTAAGAGATATTTTACAAATTTGTATTTAAAAATAATAAGGCAAAATTGTGAAAAATTAGTCGTGACTCGTGAGAGCAAAATAACTAGTAGTTGAATTTGTCTTTCTGTGCTCTCATCTCATCTATGACGGCTGCTGTTTGCTGAAAATTCGCCGAAGCCAAGAAATTGCCTTCCTCTCTCGTCTGGCCCTGACGCCAGACCTCCTGAAGGAGAGAGGACTTTTCCCATTTTTCGCCAAAATTCGAAACAGTCACACTTTTTCTATCCCAATATCCTAGTTTGTTTTGATGGATCAGATTCTGAACAAGGTTGGTTCGTACTGGCTCGGCCAGAGAGCCAATAAGGAGATCAATTCCGTCGGCGATGACATCAACGTAAAGTCCTTACCTTTGATGGAATTTTTCATCCCTGATCTGCATTTTTGCATTTCTTCGTAATATTTTACTCAATTTGGTTTCTTGATTTTTCTTGACATTTGTTTCAATATTCAGTATTAGGGTTCTTTTACCGGTTAATTATTTGGGCTGTAATTTTAACGTTTTTTCAAGTTTATGGGATGTTTGTTTTGCCGTATAATCTATGGATTTTTGCATTTTTCCCTGTGGTGGTCAATTATTACCTTAGCTGTTGTTGGGCTGAGGATAACCTGTTTCTTCATGTCTAATTTCAGAATGGAATATTGGAATACGTTTTTAGTGTACAATAATTTGTCTTTAGATTGGGGATCTAACAGTCGATTGTGTTTATGACTACTTATTACGTTATTCTGGTTTTTAAGTGTCTATTTATGCGTAAATAATTCTATTGGGTTTTAACTATTTTTGTGCAAATGTATTATGATTGTGAAACAGTTAACTACTATACTGACATTTAACAAAGGATACTCTCCTTGATTGTGATGGCTTTTGATTAGCATAGGATTCTATTTCCAGTTTCAAAACTAAATAGCTCAAAGTAAATGGAATCTCTAAGAATTTGTTGCAGCATCTTAACATGAGGAATAAGTTGAACTTGGCTTTTATTTAGGCAAAATAAGTAAAGGGCAGATATTGTTTTGCTAGGATTAACCTTTTGCTCTTTGGCAAGTGATTTGGGCTGGGCTGGATGGGTCATATGCTTATCTATGAGATCTAATTTCTGCATATATTCTGCCTGGAAAGTGCTGGGAGATTGTAATGCAGCAGAGAAGAATGTTTAGTCTTTCACTACAAGTATGAAAAAGAAATGGTATAAGATTTGGAGTCTGCATGGAGAAGCTAGGCAGTGCAAGCTTGGAATTGACAAATGCTTAATGCGAGATCATAGAAGAGGCTTGGAAATGTACTTTCTTCTTGCATTTCTTTGAGGATGTGAAGGGGTTTTGTAGGACAAATGGAGTTTGGTGAAGGAGGAAATTGTTTTTACTGGGCCTTCATATGGAAGTTCTTTTGTCTTCCAGTGACAGTTCGTATGCCATTCTTCTTTTGAAAAAGTAAATTTTGTTTTTTTCTTAGTATTTCCAATGCAATTAAAATTTCCCATAAAATTCATTACTTCCTTAGAAAGGTACAATCTTCAGTTTATAGAAGGCTTATGCAGAACTTGCATGCCAATGCATTTCAAGAAGATGAAGATGTGATTGTTTTAGTGAGAAATCAAAATATTGCAATCTTTTGAAATATTGTCATGTAGGAATTGGGTATACAACTCTCTGTAAAAATAAGAGTTAAAGTCCTGAAAGGGATTACTTCACTAAGATATCCTATTAGTTCTGTTTCTTGGGAAATAACGTCTGACCCTTCAAGCATTTTCATCTTATGCATGTGTTGGACTTTGTATCACCGACTGATAACATGCTATGTGTTTTTGGCATGTTCTTTACAACAAATTTATTCCTTCTGATGCTGATATGTTTTGTATTGTAATTAGTCCTTGTCAAACAGTATTGAAGGAGGAGCAAAATGGTTGGTTAACAAGCTTAAAGGTTTGTCTTTTTCCTACAATTTTGTTCTGTCTTTCATTTGATGACCTCCCAACTTATTGAAACAACTGCTTGATTGCTGAAAAGTACTTTATTTTGAAATCAAACTTCCTAATATTTTCTTTTGACTGTTTAAAAGTAATAACCACTTAGCTAAAGTAGTATATCTTGCATAATATAAAACTCGCTCTCAATGGCCATTTAATTTCCTTTTAGATGTATAAATATAAAGGTAGCTTATTTTCTACATTTTTCTCAGTATTTTAACTCTTAGCTTAGACCATGACAAAATAGCAGTTTAGATAATTCAGTTGGAAAGAGAGGAGACGCCAAAAATATCCATGGAATATTGAGGAATGGCCATCAGTTATTTTGTTTGGTACACTTTCCAGCGGAACGGTTACACAATGCAATCAAAGTTTCGATTTGCGTTACTTAACTTCTTTAAATGGTCAATTCTGGACTATTTTATAAATCTGGCTATTTTTACCTTTTCTTTTCCTGTTCCTTAATGATTGACCCACACTGGAAATCATGAGAAAAATGGTGGTAAAGAAGAGGAGAAAATAAGAATAGTGGAGGTGATAATTGTGGGGGAGGGGTGTTGAAGGTTTTGGTCTGGTAATAAAGTATATGTCCAATTTCTGCATTTTCTTGTAAGGTGTGCAGGTGTCATTAATATGCTACAGTGTTATGGCTTTTCCCTGCTGGATGTTGTGTTTGCTGCCATGAAAACTAGTACTCCTAGGGTTCTTAAAGCATGTGGTTCAGATCTTTCTCTAGGATATCCTCAACCGCATTTTCATTATTTTAATTCTGAGTGTTATATTTTGTTGCTTCACGTTATGGACTCTAGTTGTTACTTGTAGTCTGGTTCAGACATTGTTGAAAGCTGATCTGCTAGAGCAGGGTTTGATTTCATTCTTAATATAGAATGTTTTCTTTTCAGGCAAAATGCAAAAGCCATTGCCAGAATTGCTGAATGAATATGACATGGCAGTAGGTATTTTCCCTCGAGATGCCACCAACTATGAATTCAACGAGGAGACTCGAAAGCTTACAGTCTATATACCCTCGGTCTGTGAAGTGGGTTACAAAGATTCATCAGTCTTGCGATTCTCTACTATTGTAACTGGATACTTGGAGAAAGGAAAACTAGTTGATATAGAAGGAATCAAAACAAAGGTGATGATATGGGTGAAAGTGACTGCCATATCATCTGAAAAATCAAAGCTTCATTTCACAGCTGGGATGAAGAAAACCAGAAGCAGAGATGCTTATGAGGTTCTTAGAGATGGAATAGGTGTAGAGAAATTTTAACTTTCATAATGAAATATATGTTTATAACCCTCAAGTTTGTGAATGTCTGGATTTTGAGCTTTAAATCTTTATTCTGTATCGGTGTGATTTCTCTTATATGGATCTCCTGTTGTGCTCGAGTTTCATAATGTGAAAATGTTCTGTTCCTTTTTCCCCCTATTTTAAAGACTCTTGGGGTTTTTTTTCTAGTACTTTTGAGGTATAAGTACGATAGAAATTTATTTGAGATGAGGATGATTGAATGTAATAAAAAAATATTTAAAAGTGTGGGGTTAAAGATAGATGATATAATGTGTTGTGAGTGTATAATAAATTTTAAAAAACGTAAATTATTTAAATTAATATTATTTTAAATTTTGATTTGAGATGGGAAGAATTCTTTCCACTTTAATTTGACTTCTATTCTCTCAAAAGGGTGGTTATGATTCCTATGATAATTTGACTTCTTTCTCTCAAAAGGGTAGTTATGATTCTTATGAATGATGTGGGACAGGCACAAAAGGCTTAACGTTAAGTGTATGAGAAACTGCCTAATTGAGTTCTCAATGAAAATGTTCTTTTTGCATCCTTTAGACCACAGGATTATTGTCTGGGAAAAAGGTGAAAATGTAATGCACCAGCCGGGAATCGAACCCGGGTCTGTACCGTGGCAGGGTACTATTCTACCACTAGACCACTGGTGCTAGATGCAAGGGCATTTTGAATACTAGAACAAGAACTATGTGTTGATGTTCTTTGGATTCACACAGTTGCCCTTAAACTATATTGAGATAATATCCAATATTAGAAGCTAACTTATTCTACAAGTATTATGTTATTCTTTCAATAATTATCAATAAATCAATTGTTTCAACTGTATCACGTGACTTATATTAATGGTATTATATAAAACTTTTTCTCACAAAATCAATATAAATTTTTTTTTAATCTAACAGACCATGTTTATTTTAACCTTTTTTTATTTTATTCCATAGGCCTTATTGACATAATTGGAAACACTTTCACGCATTGGATTGTTGAGGAATGGAATTCAGAGGACAGTGAGCTCCACCAAGCAAGAGATACATCTATTGCTTGAATTATCATTTACAAGTTCATGAGAGCAACAAGTTACAATTGCCTGGTAGGGTGAAATGCCAATATTTCTTATTCAGCTCCTTTATATATATATATATGATTCAGAAGCCATTTCTTCCAGTTGCTCAACCTGATTGAGCTAGCAGAGTTTTTTGTCCGGCAGAGGTTTCTTTGTCCTCAGTCTGCACGAAAGTTTCTGCCATTGAATTCATGGAAGAAACCTTTGGACGCTTCATATGTTGACCAGCAGATTGCAGCTGCTGGGGCATGAAAGAGCATTCTGGGAATCCATCCTCTCATAAGTCCTCCTGGTCCATCTTTTCGAGCAATGGCCCCGAGAACATCACGGATTGAACCACTGGAAAACCGTTCACAGCCACAAACACCCTGTACAATTTCGAGGAAATCTTGCAACTGAGATATAGCTTATAGTACTGGCCGTATTTACAGGCTAGATACTTTTTCTGTTGAAAAATGACAGGATATTTTGCATTTATGATTGAAACTTTATTGGTAAGTGTAGGCAGGGAAACAAGGATTAAAGAAGCCTCACCTGACACTGCAGCTGAGTCTTGACAACATCGAGAGGAGTTGTGACTGCTGCAGCCAATGCCCCGGCAGCAGCACCGGCGGTGGCATGAACCAGCAAGGTCTCATCATCACGGGCACTTTCAGGGGATAACTCCATCAAACCCCTCTTAGCAGCTTCATAAGTTGCGAAATGAACAGCGGTAAATGGTGCATTCATCACCACCGTGGTCCGATAACTTGCGTAGAAAGCACCAACCCCCTCTTCTAGCAATACTCTCTTCACGCAATCTCCCACTCCCTTATATGGACTACTACTCAATTGAAGCCTTTGCTTCACCATATCCATTGGCGTTATCACTGCATCGCTAGCCACAGTGGCGAATACGCCAGAAACAGCGTGTGCTATTGAATTATTTGGATTCCCTGCAGACAACTTCTTACATACCTCATACACGGAGAAGTACACTGCATGGGCAGGTCCAGCTCCAAGTCCCATTGCAGCAATGCCGCGGTAGAATCCACCAAGACCCTCTACTTTCACGATTGAGCCAAATGATTGCCGGAGAGTAATTGATGGAGTTTTACCCGAGGAACCTATTGCCTGCATGCGGGTTTTGAGGGTGTCTACTGGGAACATAGCTATGTGTTCGACAGAGCCGGCAATGGATCCTGCAATCATGAACTGCCAGAATTCAAGGCCATCATGCGTTGAAGCGGCGACGGCTACTTTTTCTGGGTAGTATTCTGAGGTTTGGCCAACATTTTGGGTGGTGCCAGTGGTCGCGGTTGCCATGTTGGGACGCACCTAGCGGAGTTGAGCTTTTAAAAGATTTTGAGTGAATAATTGGGGTTTGGATATCGCTTTCGGATTGAGTTGAGATGGCTTGTCGCCATTCCAAATATTGTTCTCTTGGAATATCACTTACAAAAAGAGGAACGAAAGCTATCACAAAGGAGGAGAGGGAGCGGGAAAGCAAAGGATGAAATCAATTGATAAATACTATTTTAATTTACACCCTAATCTTATTAAAGTTAGACATGCTATTTTTCTGATGTAAAGAGAGTATTTTCTTTTTTAATTTTCACTTCACTTCGATTTTTTTCATTAACCAAATCATGTAAATCACTCCTTTATTTCTATATTTACACTCTCTCTCCTCCTCCTTCCTCTTCTCATCCCAAGCAAACATACCATTAAAAGTAAGAGAACGAATGTGGAGATATCCTTGGTAGGAACTTCTATCATGAAGTATCTCCTTTTAACCTCAAGAGGAAGAAGATTAATTCAACAAAAAGATGAATTTGGAATCACCTTATCATGAAGAACGGCTCATGAAACAACCATGAATGCTTCAACTTTTGACTCATAATGCTAATTACATAATAATACTATGACGTTTTGATTAAAACATGAGCAAGTCTTACAAAGATAGAGTTCTTCCTCCTTTAAATTATATTACAAGGTGGAGTTTTGATAAGAATGGACCAAATTTTGGATTCGAAAGAATCATCTGACCTAACTATTGGAAGGAATTCATCAAATAGCTTTGAAGCATTTTTCAAATAGTCAAAATCATTTGATAAGTTCCTTCTGACGGTTGAGTTAGATGATACCTTCGAATCCTAAATTGGTCCATTTTTATTACAAACCCTTACAAGACTTATAACATGCGTCTTATATTGGTCTAGAGGCCGGCGGGAGAATAGCTAGGTGCCGCAGGAGGGATTGGTTGGACCTGTGAATTATCCACAAGCCAGACTTTTGCAAGTGCAGTTTACTTTACCATCCATTACTATATCTCTGTCCATGTCAAATTTTGGCTTTAAAAAATTCATCCTATTAAAGGAAGGAATATCTTTTATGCAATATGATCATGTCGCCATGAACGCGTGGTTTCCACAAGTACCTTATAGTATCCAACTTCTTCAAAAGCACTAATGTAAACATCACAGTAAAGCGACGCAGATTAGTGCAGTAGCTGACAACGAAGAGCCACGTCCTCATATTGAATAGGAACCCTCCTCTAGCAATGACATGCTATATATAATACTTATACAGAAATTAAGTGAATTAGAATTCATTCATCCATACATCTATGGAGTTTTGGGATGGTACAATTCCTTGGTATCTTTGGGAAGAAAAACCCACCATTCAAAAACTTCAATGGTCATTTAATTATTATGCAATCCCTTCTCATCAGAAACTTAGAGGATTAGATTGAGATGAGTTTGTGGGAATATAATAAAAATTTATTAAGCATGTGGATCAAGCAAGATCTAATATAGGATCAAAGAAAAAGAATATGATGTATTATAAGTATATAATAATTTTTGAAAAATAAAAATATATAAAATAATAAATTTTAAAATTAAAATGATTTTGGATTGGGATTTTAATCCCAATTCAAATACACCCTTAATAGTTTGATGAGTATTTGAATTGTAAAATTAAAAAGGGTTTGAACTGGCACTAAACTAAAGAAAGACAGAAGTTTTACTATACTACTTGACTTAGGTGAGAGGAGTTCAAGAATTTGAATACTAAAATCACTCAACCAAGGACGGAGGTGGGGGGGGGGGGGGGGTGTTGGTCGGGTCGTCTGCCCTCCAAAATATTTTTTATTTTTATATTTTCTGTTGAAAAATTCTTTTAAAGTTTACTATTCGACCTCTTAAAAATTTTATAAAAATTATTACACTATCATATAATATATTGTTCTATGTAATTTGTTTCCTTTCTCTATTATAAATTTCTGGTTCCATCTCTGTATTCAACAACGAGGAATTGGGAAGACTGATGCTTAAGACTATGCAAGAAATGTAAGGATATTGTTAATGTTATGATACCAGATGGCTTAGACATGGTTAATCCCTAGTTGTCAGATCAGACTCACAAGCAAGAACATTATCAGTACCTCAAAAGGGTTGGATTGAAAACTTAGAATTCATTATAGCTGCTCACGATATTGGAGAATAATCGAATTAAAAAGAATCAGAACAAAAAAAAAATTATTGATTTTTTACTTTTCTCGAATTAAACTGTCTTAAATTTTTTTATATAATATTCATATTGAGAATCGTTCTAAATCGTATAAAAACCGTTCCGAATTATACCAAATCGAAAAATCAAAATTAGAATCGAATATATATAGTCATGTAGATATTTATTATATATTTAAAAATAATGATAAGAGTAATTCTAATTATATATATAGTATATAATATAATAGATTATATAATATAGTATTATATGATATATATATATATATATATATATAGATTACTGTATAATAAATTATATAGTATGGTATATTATATGTATAGTGTGCATATATAGATTATATAATATAGTATTATATAGTATATATAGATTATATAGATTATTATATAAAGGGTTATAAAGGTTGTTTCAGTTTTTTAAATTTTATTTTAGATTAAAATTTGAGAATTATTAACATGTATTTTTTAAATTGTGGATAATAGTATTTTTTTGTGAAAAATGTTCAAAAAATATCTAAAAATCGATTTGGAACCGTTTTTATTCTATTATAACTGAAAATTCGAAAATTCGTCCCGTCCTATTTCAAAACTAAAAATATCCGTCTCGAAATTACAATTCGTACTAAGAATATAAAAGAATAAAATTTTCGGGACAATATTAAAGATTTTTAAATTTTCGAATTGTCTCGGACCGTGCACACCCTCTAAAATTCATGTATTAATTTTTTTTTTTTAAAATAGAGATTTTCAATTAGATCCTTTGAGATGAATCAAATCAATGTCCCATGGAATACGGCCCAAATTGGAACTGAAGTACTTAATAGGGTTGGGAATCTCAGAAAGAAACCCTTTTGGCAAGTGAAAACATCGGGCTGGGACGTATGGGCTGATCAGCAGATCCAAGAAATTTTCTTAGAGATTGGTTTTCTGGAATATGGGCTCGGCCCGTTGTCCTTATAAGTTCTTCCAACCATATATCTGGTGGGCAGCAACTAATCCCCGGCCCAAATCGAGAATTTAATTTCCCCTAGAATAATGTGATTGCGCTATTTCAATTAGTTAAAAGGTATATTTTAAAATTTAATCGATTACGAGTCAGATTTACATTCTTTTAAAAAATATATATATTTTAAAAAATCTCAAATTGAACTTAACACTGTGTTTTGTTTACAGAGAAGGAGGAGGAGAAGGAGAAGGAGAGGGAAACTTACTTTTACTTCAATTGGAAAGTGTAAATATAATTTATTTTATTTTATTTTATTTTATTAGAGTATAAGAGAAGTAAATGATAAATATTATTTTAATTTATATTTTAATTCATCTAAATTTAGACGGATTATTTTTTTAATGTGAAATGAGAGTTCTTTCTCTCTTAATATTTATTTCCCTTCTATTTTTCATTTTAACCAAATGACGTAAATTAAACACTTACATCTAAATTTACATCCCTTCTATCCCCCCCCCCCCTCTCTCTCTTTTCACCCACAACTAAATATACTGTAAAGTCCCCGTCTATGGGTATTCGATGCTCAAAGTTTTCTGTATCATCGGAATATTAAGGATGTAAGTGGTTTGGAATTCATCCCGATCTAATACTTAAATTTAATTTTAAATAATTTTAATTTTTGAAGAACAGTTATATATTCACAACACACTATATCCTCTCTCTTTAATCTCACTTGAACCCCACATTAATACCACATATTTTATAACTTTTTATTATATTTAAATAAATTCTATTTCAAAACAATTACTATTCAAATATATCCTAAAATAAACGTTGCTTTGCAACTATATGTCATGTCTCGAGTTTGAGATGACATGGCAACATCCCCAAAATGAGATGTTGAACATTTTCCATGTTAAACTAAATCTACCACGTTTTCACTGTGCAATTCTGATTCTCAAATAACTCGTACATGTAACCTCACATTAACTGAAATTTAAACAAATTCCCAAAAAGTCATCCCTAATAAGAGACTTAACTTCAATATCACGGTTACAAATGATTGTCATTAAACTATTCTTCTAGTTCCTCACCCTTCAATTGAGATTCTGCAAAATGATAAATGAGAAGTGAGCTAACTAACTTTGTAAGAAAACTTGACTTACTTGAGATTGAATAGATTACATACATACTAGTTACTTAAAGGTCAAGATCATGCGAAATTAATCTTAAACTAGAACTTTTCTTTGCTAATTCTTTGGCCTTTTAAAGTTCAAGAAGCCTTGGTTCAGACAACCAGAACAAGTTTTAAAATAACAGAAATGGATTGCAAGGATCAAGCAAAGAGTAAATCCTTTTTCTTTTTTTTTTGAAAACATAGGAAGCGGATAAGTGGTGGCCGGCTAGGCTAAGCTAAAGAGATCAGTGTCGGTTTTTTTCTCTGATACAGCAGAACATAACGAGTAGGAAGCCACCAACTCCGACTGCTCTCTGAAGCAGTAGAAATAGGACGAAACCGAACAGTACAGGCCAAAATTGTCATGTAAACAACCAAAACTCAGTACATGATTCTGAAACTCCATGAAACTCAAAACACAACATATTTCTAGAGCAAAACATACATTTGTACAAGAAAACTTCTTCCAATCATTAAATTCAAAACATCCATATCCAATTTATTCTCAAGGCTGAATCGTACTTGAGGTAAGGTTTTAACTAAACTGATATCAATCTCTCAATTATTGTGTCCCGTTAGGAGGGGGCCATAACAGATATTAGGTACTATATCCTCCTAACAAAAGACCTTATAACTGAAGACTATGTACTATATCCCCTTAGCTAAGGGTCTTAATTCTTATAGAGTTGAGAATTCCCTACCATAATCACCCACAAGCATTCAAAGAGTTCATGATTCAGAAACATAATATAAATAGAAATTTACTTTACCATATTGTATAAAAAAACAGAATATAAAGAGAAACTTGCTTCATCATCATATAGTATTCAAAAACAGAACATGAACCAAACTTACTTTACCATATAGTATTTAATTATTCGTACATAACAGTAAAAAGAAAACTAACCATACCATGCTCAATTCAATTTCTATATATTCAAAGTAATACTTTTTAAAAATGTCATGAAGAAGAAGAATTTATAGAAAACAATAACCAGAAACAAAATGCAATCTACCCAATTTTTCTTACCAAACAACTCTAAAACTAGAATAATTCCTCTTAAAGTTTCCAAGAAATTCCTTAATCACCTACACACCTGAAATTAAAACCAAATACCATAATACAATCACTACCTGATTTCTTCAATTCATAACCCTACATACCTTAAACCAAAATTTTAGAAATTTAAAAGCTCTAGAACATAATAAATCCCCAACTAGAATGCGATTAAACTAACACTAACCCAGACTTAGAATCTCTTGCTCCACTTCCTTTCATGGTGCTTCACTAACGTCGTTCTTCCCTTCTATCAGTACAGTTTTTGAAACAACGTTACTTTCTATTCATAACGATGCGTAATTGATAATCAACTCTAGAAAAATTAAACAAGATTCTTAATTAAAATAATTAGGTTCACAACTTATAGTAATCACACTCAACTCTCCAATAAAATATGGCCCACAACCCACCTAATGACTAAAAACTCTGAAATAGAAAAGTTAAATAAAAAAATAACGAGTCTCACCCTATATTGTCGAGAATTTCAACTTATATGTGGAAAACAAATATTATTTAATATAGAGACGTGAATGATAAAAAATATTACATTGAGTTATTAGATAAGACTAACCTAATAATATTCAACTGAAAACACGATAATATTCATAGTATAAATTCTTTGACATTTCAGAAGATAGATAATCCAAGAACTTGCAAGAAGATCAAATCTTATCATCTAGATGCAAATTAATCAATTATGGAATCCAAATCCATAAATTTGAAAAGGAAAATTTGAGTCACGGGCTAAAACAGTAGAGTGCCACCTAGTGTGAATTGACAAAAAGATGGTGAGATTCCATAGCGTGACAGCGATGTTGTCGGGATATTTCCTTGATACCACACACTTTTTGGATTAGGCCACGAGCCCGCCACACGCCCCGTACACCTAGACAGCTCGGCACCCTCCACGTGTCGATTCTTCAACGGTCCAAATGAATCGTGTGCCACCCTTCTTCCTCCCCCTCATGATCGAGCTACCATAACCAGTTGCCGCCTTCTCCTCTATATAATTCAGCGCTTGGAATTCAGCCACTCTGTACCATTTTCTTGAATCTTGATCTCAATTTTGCTCCAAGAATGTTTCTTCAGGCAGTTTCTGCTACTGCTAAACCATCTCCCCTACAAGGGGTTTCAGGTCTTGGACCCCTGTTCAACTCCGGTGGCAGTTTTTCTGCTGCCAGTTGTGTGTCTTCTCAGAGCTTGAATTTGTTTTCTTCTTCTGCTGGCTTTGTTTTGCCACTAAGAAAGGCGAACAAAGGGTTCGTGATCTCTGCTTTAAATGAGGCGTTGACTGGGGTTGTGTTTCAGCCTTTTGTAGAGGTTAAGAACGATGAGTTTTTGGTCCCAATTACTCCCAATGTTTCACTTGCTCGACAGAGGTACTCTGATGAGTGTGAATCTGCAATCAATGAGCAGATCAAGTGAGTTCTTGCGTTTGTTTACTAATTATCTTCCTCCTCTTTTTGATCTTGTACTGAACATCTGATTTCGGCAGTTTTATTCGGTCGAGTTGCATAAAGAGTTTTTGTGATCAAATCTTCAAATTACTCACTTCTTTGTACTTAAATGCCGTAGCTTCCATTGTTCCTTTGCATATGAAGGGTTCATTTTGTCGTTACATATGCTGATTCTGCTCACAACTACTAGTCTAAAAATTATGTGCAGAATTTCCTATTTTCTTTCGAAGTGTCAAGGGCTAACCGTCTTATGTATCATTTCCTTGTTTCAAATCATCTTTTACTTTGTAAATGCTTAAACATAGCACAATTTGGGAAGTGGAATGGGGGTGGAAATTGGGAGGGATATTACGGAGTGAAAATTGCTACCTGTGGCTTATGTGGTGTGTGATCTATTATGCTTAATTTCCTTGAAGTAAATGATTGTGCACTGAACCAGTAAGGTTTTCACACTTATCTTTGGGTTCTTGTTATAATTCATTGGTCTTTTCAAGCAGAAGTGTCTTTGCTGTTACAGAGTCTGTTCTATTTTCTTTGCTAATGATGTTCAGATCTTTATCCTGCTGTGGTTTCATTGCTATTTTCAACTGGATGTAACCATAGTTCCTGTTAAGTTGCAACTTTTTTTCATGGCTTTCCACTGCCTTGTTACGTTGGACCTTGGTGATCAAGTTCTTCCTTCAATTGGCTTAGATAGTTCTCATTTCTATACCTTGCAAACTCAATCTACTTTCACGAGTCGTATTCATAGAGTGAGTCAGTGACATCAATTTGTTAAATGAAAACAAAAGGGAATGAATTAAGCTTCTCCGTGAATCACTTGAATATTGAGCATGGAGTTATATTAGCCACTACTATTTGTTATAGTTGTTCTTATTTCTGTTGCAACCACAATATAACTTACTCTTTTTTTTTTCTGTTTCAGTGTGGAGTACAACGTGTCTTACGTGTATCATTCCCTGTTTGCATACTTCGATAGGGACAATATTGCTCTGAAAGGAATGGCAAAGTAAATGCACTGGCTTTTGAATCTCCTCTACGCTTCACTAATTATCTTGTACTTAGTATTCATATTTTACAAAAATTTTGCATACGACTATCAGATTCTTTAAGGAGTCAAGTGAGGAGGAAAGAGAACATGCTGAGAAACTGATGAAATATCAGGTAACAGTCAAGAATAGTTTGTTTCAAAAACCATTCTACAATATTTTCCAAGTGCCATCTCTTCCAAAATTTTCATCTCCTTTATGATGAACAACAGAATATACGAGGAGGAAGAGTAAAGTTACATTCTATTATAAACCCCCCCTCAGAATTTGACCATGTTGAGAAGGGTGATGCACTGTATGGTAAGTTCGTCTAATCCTTTAAAACTTGATGTTACAATGACAATATCACTCATGATTGCCAACATATGATAGTAATCAATAAACTATTGGCAGTCATATGATTTGAGGCATGCACTATTTATGTTTATGGAACTTAATATACGACAGAAATCTGTTCATCTGAGTTCTTCACCCTTTCTATCTTTTCTTCTCTTGCTCTGTCTCAAGCTGGTAAATATATGACAGTCTCCTTTTATGATTTTGATTCAGCCATGGAACTAGCTTTGTCTCTGGAAAAATTGACAAATGAGAAACTCCTAAGCCTGCACAGTGTAAAGATCTCATTTTTATTAATTTATTTTCCCTCTGATTTCTGCTAAGTCTAGGTTACCTGATAATTTAATTGCATGGGCTGCGAACCATGCTCATTTCTTTCTGTCAAAAATAGGTTGCTGAAAGAAACAATGATGCTCAGATGCAGGAGTTCGTAGAAAGGGAATTTTTGAGCGAGCAGGTAATGCAAAGCTTAGTGGTTGTGTCCTCTAGATGTTATTATGTATATCTCTGGGAAATTGGCCTTCTTAATCTAATTGTTGCTTGGACCTCCAAACTAAATGGAATAGTACTATTTTTTGAGAATATCCAAGGATTCCCAGCTTGAATGAAGTGTAACTCCTCTATAGGAAAAGAGAGTGTATATGAACAATTGAAATCAGGAGTAGAAACTTAAAAGATTACTTGTAATCTGTGATATTTGAACCCGAATAAGTGGCTAAAACTTAGCGTATATTATGTTAGCTGACACATATATGACTCAGATTCTTATGTTGCTTTGGCAGGTTGAAGCGATCAAGAAAATTGCAGATTATGTTACTCAACTGAGAATGGTTGGAAAAGGACATGGTAACATATACACCTTGAATTCACTCTTTATTGTGCTTTCTCTTGCAACTGATTCTAAACTTCCAAATTTTCTGTTATTGGATTATTTGGACTCAATCCTCCATTTTCATTTATATCTATTAATGGATTTTCAATACCAATAATCATAATCTGTCTATAACTTGCAGGCGTGTGGCATTTTGATCAGAGGCTCCTCCATGAAGATGATTGTTAGATCAGAAGAAATACTTAATAAAGTTGTATCTCGCGAAGAGCTCCACAAAATTTGTTTTCATCTACTGAAGAGTTTTCTAGCTTCTTATTCCGTGATAATTTAGTTTTCAGGAATACTGATGTAAAATAGAAGTTTGTGCTGGTGATGTAAAATAAAAGCTATTTTCTAATTCACTCAGATGGCTATCTCAACTTTGAGCAGTGTGGTTTAACTCGCTTTTCTCCCCTTTATATATACACATGGTCTTGACATGCTAGAGTTGAGCGAAGAAGGGACCTGTGAGTTCTCATAGAAGCCTCAGGAGTTTGGCAGGCACAGCTCAAGTTGGCCTAAGGCAGAGCTTCCAATGGAAAGGTCTCTTGCCGTCTCTCATTTGGTGGCCCTCGGAGTGATAAGATGTCTGGATCATCTCCCACATCACCTTTATGTCTTCATATCCTCCACAAGACTCCATGTCCCTGTAAAGTGTAACGAGCCCGTCCCTGTTCTCTGCCATATTACACAAGAATGAATATGAACTTGAGAGAGAGAACTAACTCCAAAAATAAATATTTCCTTTTAAAAGGCACACAGATGAAGTTGAACAACCAGCTGTGTTGAAAATTTGATAGTTTTCAATGAGGGTGAGAGGTCATTTAACTGGCCTTAGGAGCTACCCTATATGCAGTTGTATGCAACTTGTTGAAGAGGGAGAGAAGGAGATGAAAGGGGTGGCAAGTTTATCTTACTCTTGGTCCTGAGCCTAATGTTTGAAGTGCCACTGAGGAATATGCTCTTTGCTGGGAGTAGAAATGAATTGAAATTGAAGTGTGGCCAAAACTTCCACTTCCCCATCTGCAGGCCTATTCAATGACTTCACCATATACTTGTATATCCTCTCATTTGCTAGGATTCTTAAGCCACGGGTTGCACTAAATATCTCTCATTGCAAATGGGTGACGACAAAAGCATCCAAAGTAGCAGAATGCGACAACCCTGGAGACGACAAGCCTTAAATTATTTCTCATGATTGAGTTATAAAGCATAAGAAGCTAGGTCCACACGATTTTCTTCTTGTAATAGTCCCTTTGATTAAAGGGATGATGGGGTTACTTGATATTAGACTACTCATCTTTTGTTTGCTCTGTTTACCGGGGAGAGATAACTCATCTGAATGAAGTGTTTTCTCATGTACTCTAGTAGTGTTATCTAATCCACAAAAACAAGAAGCCTTAGAAGAAGAGATTTCTTCCATAATATTATTGTTTTCAGAAGTTGGTGATGGGTCCTCTGGTCAAACGGTTGGTTGGTTTTTCTTTAGGCAACTTTGTGCTTGTGCTTATACCTTCTGTTACCGGCCCTTTCTGATTGTATATTTCTCTGAATCGGCTATTTGGCAAGGACAAATTCTTTTCCCGTTTGCATTCCCCGTCATTACTGATTTTAAGTACTAGTGGTGGTAGTAGGAAACTGGAGCATGTGCTCTCTAACAAAGTTATGAGTCCTGGCCACTCAGGGGGCTTCAACTACCGACTGAGAAAACCCTACTGGGTTGCCTGCTCCACCTAAACTTTGTTGTTTTACGAGACAGTATACTGGAAAAGTGCTCCTCCTGCACCTTATCGAAGATTTTTATTAGGGGTTGTTAGTTGTTATTGAGATAATATGCATTCAAACCCCTACAAAGTGGCTGCAGTCCACAATATTTTTCACAATAGGCAACAGAACGCCACTGAGAATGATGGAAGTAACTGCATCTGTGGCAGATGGAAGCAATTTACAATTGCCAACCAGACACCTTGCCCCATTCAGAAGTTACAAGAAACAGTGGCAGACGGTAACCCCTTAGTAACTCAGGCAAAATACTTACATAGCCTTCCCGAAGGACATGCAATGTACTAAGTACAATTTTTTAAGTCCAGGTCTATTTAAGTTTTTTCATTAACTTGAACCCTCTTCCTCCCTATAAGTTCTTCCTTCCAAGAGGGCTTGGGTTAGCACCTTTCCCCATCATGCCTAGGCACTTAGGGGTAACTCCACCGAAATCTCCACCAGAGAAAGGAAACCCCGGGCAAAAATAGACCCCATTCTTTCTAATAGGCACTGAAACACGATGTATGTAAGGAGATGAAGAGCAGCGACAAACCAAACTTCAGTCTGTAAAGAGAATTACTGGAAAAAGAGTTAAATAGACAACTACATGGTTCAAAATTGCGATAACATAGAATAAGAGATCAATTCCAGCATAATACCTACTAAAAACTAAAGCATAGTGCCTATCTGGTAACAAGTTTCACAGGCAAATTTTCCAAGATCTTTGTGATATTCTATAAATTAGGCGGTAGAAGGTGATTTGGCAGCCTCCCTCTTCCTTGCCTCCTCAATTATTGACAACTTGATTCCTTTGCCCTTGGGAAGAGAGACCCAAGGTTTTGTACCCTTTCCAATGGTAAACACATTGCCCAGGCGGGTAGCAAACTCATGGCCTTGAGCATCCTGGATATGGATGGTCTCAAAGCTTCCCTTATGCTTCTCTCTATTCTTGATCACTCCAACACGCCCTCTGTTCCTTCCACCAGTCACCATGACAACATTCCCAACATCAAACTTGATGAAATCAGTGATCTTATTAGTCTCCAGATCAAGTTTTATGGTATCATTTGCCTTGATGAGAGGATCCGGGTAACGGATAGTTCGTCCATCATAGGTATTCAGATATGGGATGCCTTTCTGACCGAACTGGACTGAACGAACTTTGCACAGCTTAAACTGTATCACCAAACATATCATGTTACAATAAAATAAATTGAAGCCACAATTCTTAATATGTGCAATAACTAAAGAAGAAACCTAAGTATTATGGTATGCACATCTCAAAAAAAAAAAAAAAATTTGATGAAAAAATAGGAATGATATCAGAGTATCCTCTTTTTTGTAGGGTTTACATGCAACAGTTTTCCAAAAAAATGAGGATTCTATGAGATACATAGCATTGTTCTGAAATTATGCTATCATTCAAGCAGGCAAATCAATAAAAAGTTCAGAAAGTTTCCTACAGATAACATCATTCCATGTATACTAGGATAACAAAATTCACACCATGGAAGTGAATAACTCTCTGGAATCAGAGTATCCTCTTTCTTCCAGGGTTTACAATACTACAGTTTTCCTATAAATGAAGATTCTAGAAGATAGATAGCACTTTTCCACTATGCAATCATTCTGGCAGGCAAATGAATTAAGAGTTCAGAGAGTTTCCTGCAGAAGATGTCCTTTTCATATATACTAGATAGCAAAATTCAAAGGTGTGGAAGTGAATAGCTCCCTTGAACAACAAACCTTAGCCTCCTCATCCCTGATAGAGTGAAGACGGAATCGACCCTTTGTGTCATAAAGCAGACGGAAATTCTCATTTGTCTTGGGGATTGATACAACATCTGGTAACACAACAAGAGATCAATTTATTTCAGAGTTAAAAGTGTGCCAGAGCAAAATGACAATACTGGTAGGCAAGACAGAGACTTGTCAGTGGTAAATAGGTAAATGAGGAAATTGAGTTATAACCCATCCAACACATCAACAGAATTCTTAAATGGAGCAGTCCTTATATTCTAGGGAACAAAATGTAATTATTTGGCCTTATGTTACAAGCAGATATGAACTGAAACATAAGTTTACATGGTTTCTCTCATCCTTACCGCATGCAACAGATACTCATCTACTCTCCTTGCTACCCACCCCCCCCCCCAAGAAAAAAAAGAGAAGAAGAAGAAGAAAAAGAGCAGCAAATGTGACACAAATAAAATGCACGTAGACGATTACAATTTTCTTTATTGCAATTTCTTAAATGATTCTTTTTCTCAATTTATATCCCAAATTAACTTTGGAACAAAAGCAATCAATTACTAATTTATCTCTTAAGAAAGAAACAATGAACTGAGCATACCCATGAATCCACAAGGGTACGTTTTGTCTGTCCTAACTTTCCCATCAACAAGAACATGACGTTGCATCAATATGGCAATGACTTCACGATATGTGAGAGCATACTTCAGCCTGTTTCGTAGAATAAGAATCAAGGGCAAGCATTCCCTAGATTTGTGAGGTCCAGATGATGGCTTGGGTGCCTGCAAAGACAACAAGGACACACAGTACTATTGCATGAACAAAGACAGCAGAGAAAGAATCAAGTTCTCACCCCCCATAAAAACAGAAAAAAAGCCTTCAGAAAGGACGAAGAATTTTATGTACAGTTTACTTACAAAAGCACCACCGAGCTTATCCAGCATCCAATGTTTTGGGGCATTAAGCCTTTTCAAGTGTTTCTTCAAACCTCTAGCCTAACATCCAATAAAAGAAACGAACATTTCAGAAGGAATGTATAACAGCCAAAGGCCAAGACCAAGGACATACATCATGAGAAGTGCAGAACTAAAGGAAAATGAAGAATTACTCAAAGCCAATAAAGATTCAGATAGACCCTGAAAGTTTAAGGATTTTATACAATAAACGGCTGCCATTTGTTCCTCAAAATCACTTACTTCAAAAGTCCCAGGATGTATCCAGATTCCAGAACCAAGATTCAAAAAAATGAACATCTTGTGATGTAAATATGAGAGAGAACACAAAAGTACAAAGACATCCACATATATCAACTTCCAAAAAGCAAAAGAACCATTAATAGATCAAACTTTAGTAAAGTCATAAAGTGCTGCTGCCCAATTAGTTTCTCATATAGATTCTCTAAAAAAATTGCATCTTTCGCATCAAATCCAAATATCCTCAATATTCTCAAACCCCAGATCATTTTTACTGAATCCATGAATGTGGAGAGGATAATAGAGAATTCGACGCTACAATCAATAGATAAATGAGGAAGCAAGTACAGAATTTGGAAACTGCACAAACGAAATGGGAGGAGCTAACCATTGCTGTAGGATCAGAGCGATTGTGCTCAGCTGCGCCCTACTTTTGCTCCGTCGCTGCCGCAAAAACAAGGAGAGAATGTTAAACCCTAGCTCTCGCAGTAAACTGAGCTACTGCGCACCCAAGGGTAAAAAAGAGAATGTAGGCTAGCCCGTTAACTGGAAGTAGCTGGCTTACCAGGATCCAATAATCATACGGGTTCGGTTGTGTACCCGAAATAGGTGGATAAAAATTTAAATAGATAAATTTATTTGAATATAATAAAAAATTATTAAATATATAAAATTTATGTGTAATAAAAAATATATAATATAATATATTATGAATATATAAAAAATAAAAATTATTTAAATTAATATTATTTTAAATTGAAGATAATTTTTGTTTAAATATAACTTTTCTTTTTTTTCTCCTCGATTGGGCTGGGGAGTTGGGAGTGGGCGGGGGGTAATTTATGCACTATATGGAAAAAAAAAAAACCTTTATTTTATTGTCTATATTAATTTGGTTAATTTAACACATTGGCATCTGAATTTTAAGTTTTCTCTAATTGAAGATAAAAATAGTTTGATTTTCATTCTCTTGACAAAGCTAAAGGGATAGGAATAGAGACATCTGCCTTCTTAAAATTTTTTTAATTTAAAAAATTGTTTTAAAATTTACATTTTGTCTCAAAATTTTATTTTAATAATTATAATATTATATTTTTCATATATTTTTAAAGGGAATGCTAATTTTCTATTCCGTTCATGCTCCAATGGGCTAGCTGCAAGCAAAGCAAAGACTACCTTTCAAGATAAGTTCATGCCTGCTAACTACCTTTCAAGATAAGTTCATGCCTGCTAAGGGTTAGGGATGGCAATTTTCCTACTTAAACCGGGGACTCGGCTCAATCCGGCTTAGTTGAGCCAAGGATTCTTCGATTTAAGCGGGGATCGGTCGGGAATGGATTTCATTTCTCGGCCCGCCAACCGGGGACGGGTCGGGGGACAGGAATTGCATGATCCCCGCCCCCGGCCCGGTCTGCTTTACATATTTTATATATATATATATATATATATATATACATTATATAAATTATAAGTAGATTATATATGTATATAAAGATAGATTATATATGTATATAAAATAAAATAGAAAAGAAGAGGAAAAATAAAAAAGAAAAAAATTATTAATTATTAATTATTAATTTTACTCTTACTAATCTAGTGATATGATAAATATGTGAATTATTGGAAATCACTACAAAAGTTTTCTATATGATTAAAAAATTTTGAATAAAAATATATTGGAGGCAAAAATTTTTTTTTAAAAATCTTTATAATTATTTCTGGGCCCAAACGGGCTCCCGCTTCCCCGCTTCCCTGGGGCGGGACCGGGGATTGTTTTGTCCCCGGCAGGCTGAGAGCGGGGATCCCCACCTTTCTCCGTAGCGGGAATGGAGATACGGGGACATATACGGGGATGGAGTCGGGATTTTTAGTCCCCTGCCCGACCCCATTGCCATCCCTACTAAGGGTGTTGTGCTCATGGCAATGAGCTATTTGAATTAGTACCAAAACCTTGGAGTTGTAACGAAACAATCCTTGGATTCCTCTTGCGCAATTGGGACCTTATTAAGAACATAAAATATATTAATTAATTAAATATACTATAAATTGACAATAATTAACTTATAATGTAGAACTTTAATAAATTTAAAACTTATACGTATTAATAAAACTATAATAACTTAATTACTTTAATTCCAATAAATATATAAATGAATAGAATGCTTCTTTCCAAGTAAGAAATTCTTTTGTGCATTAGATACTTTAAGTGATTTAAGTGATTATATTACGTGCATTAAAAGTTATATAACAAATATTATATATAATTTTATTTGTATATAATATAAATATTTAAAATATTCAGTACACGTGCACCAAGTTCTACGCAAGAATTTCCCTCTTTCCAAGATATATTAGGGGATTAAGCTAATGTGGTGTTGCCCAACAATGGTGCAGAAGGATGAATCATATGGATGATGAAGCTTAGTTATGTTGTTAAATATCTCAACCTCTAAAGAACAAAAAATCATTTCATGATTTATGTAAGAATTGCTTCTAGGAACTCGTCTTCACCATCTGGACCAGCAACTCTGTCCTCATCTTTTCGCTTCTTTTGTTTTGGTGATACAATAATAATAAATAAACAGGCATCATCGATCAATTAGGAATTTTGTATATTTTAATCTCGATATTTTGTAATGTATATTCTTTTGAATCATCCACATTTGATACCTAACTAAAAATTGAAAGGTACTAGCAACCCAAACAGCAAAATTGGACCATTTGGACAATCTCTATCCACATATCCCCCGAAAATTTCAACAAGAACACCAAAATGGCTCGAGCATATAGATTCATGGGCTTTCCCGAATAAGCAAATTTAGGAAACTAATGTGCATTTGAAGCCTGCCCAAACCCCTCTCTTTTACCCTAGAAAAAGGAGGGTAAGAGGGAGAGATACTGAAAGAGGAAGAAGAATTAAGAAAGATAATACCAATCTAGCAAAACAAGATTATAAAACAAGAGAAAATGAAAACATAAAAAAAGAGCAATCTGAAGCTCTCTACACTTGGATTTGGACTGGTGCTGAAAAGGGGCAACCGAACTAGTCATGGACAATGGAATGGATGAGTATAGAAGCCTCATCGGTTGCTGGAACTGCATCCTCTGTTCAAGAAAAATGAAACACCAAGGTCAAAAGTACTAGATAAGAGTTCAAAGCCACCATCACTGCAATACCGATGCAAGAAATGGAAAGAAATGTAGAAGAAGTGACTTGAAATAAAGCCCGCAAGAGGAAGCACATACCGTTTCTACCACCACCAGCTTCTGCCTGCTCTTCTTTTTCAATCCTTCCCTCCCCTTGTTCACCTTGGTCATGATGAAACACATTGAAAAGAAGATTATTAAAAATCCCACCACCACCATCACATTCTTCCGACGTCTTGCAGGTTCCAGGATGCTCACTTTTCACCTCTGTGTCAACCTCATCCTTTCTGTCACCTTCCTCCTTGGAAGTAGGGCTCACTCTAGGCGAAACCAAGTTGGAAATGAGATGGTTTATTATGCCATCCTTCTGATTTTCTTCTTTCCCGCCATCTTCTGCCAACCCACCACTACTCTTCTCATCAAGTTTCCCTTCTTCTCCACCATTGCCAGAGACTAAGTTAGCAATCAAGTTCTTGACTATCCTACTTGCCTTCTCTTCACCTCTTCTTCCCGTTTGTTCTGCTTCTTCAACCTTCTCTCCCTCCAAACTCCTGCTTTCAGTGAAAACTAAATTTTGAATCTCTTCCACACCGTCTTCCATCTCTCTCTCTCTCTCACACAAATGATTCCAGGAACTCGTTTTCCCGTGGAAGGTCACTCTTTTATAGAGTTCAAGATTAAAGAATACGACGATGACAGGCGTCCTCCAGCGGCCAGTTCTCTAGGAAACGGGCCGCTATGGCATGATTCCACGTTGTTCGAAGCTGTTGTCTGGCTTCATTGCCCAACGCCTGAGACACACGTGCTATGTCGGTTAAGATGCAAAAGATAATGCAAAATACTACTCCGAGTACTAAATTTCCTACTACCGCAATTAAGTACCCGGAATTGGGAAGTCTTACATTTATGCCCCTACTAACGCAAGACAGTTACTAAATAAGGAATTAATCATTAATAGTAGAAAAATTCTAATATGGACGAATGGTTTATGGATTAAATATATTAATGATTTGTATAGCGTACAATACAAGTTATACGATATAACTCACTAATGCATTGAATCTACCGATTTATAGCTCATATAAGAATTGCTCATAATAATAATATGATCGTGTCATTTAGCAAATTTCAGATTCATCTCCCATTAGGACGAATCTTCCTACTTTATTGTAGGATTTTAGATGGTGATGTTACTAGATCTATTGTATGTGTTTGTTAGAATACAAAAGTGTAAAATAAATTAGCTACTTTTAAACTTTTATTAATTTTGATTTTTATTATCAAATTTTAAAATGTATGATTTTAGCACTTGAATATTTAAAATATCTAAACAAGGTCATTCCAATAATAAACGTCCATGTACAATACAAAATGACTAGATTTTAGTCATCAGTCCTTTATTTTCTACTTCCAAAATATTGTTCTTTAACTTTAATTCTACTATCTTCTCTTTAAATTTTTTCATATTATTAATAGCAATTTCAAGATCTAATTTTATATCTCTTTGTGACTTAATAATCTTGAAATTATCCATTGACACATCTTCGAATCTAATTATACTACAAAAATCACAAATTTCACCTTTTAATAAACAAAACTCATATATAAAGATGAGAAAAAAAAGAATTTATATTCGATTCTCAATGGATAGCCAAGAAAGTCAAATTAAATTTTCGATAGATAGTAATTTTTTTAGCATCTTTATAGAAATGTGGAGGCTTAAAATGACAAAAATCATCAACACGAAAGTATGTTAGGAAAACGAAAAATTTACCTCTGTGATTAAATGGTCCTCTTTGCACTAGTGTAGATGTTTGTATAAGGATATTTGAGACTAGTGACTCATGTCCTTGCAAACGTCTATTGCGTATAGTCCACGCGAAATTTTCGATTTTTCGAAATGGTGCCCGTAGCACAACTGGTGAAAACTTAAAGAATGGGTTTGGATAAACTTTGGTCTTTGTCGAAAATGGATTTAGTTTTATGTGAATTGAAAGTTGAATGCAGAAGCTGTTTTCTTTGCTTTTTTTTTTGTAAGATGAAAGGTCACCGAAAGCTAAAACAACCAACACTAATTTGCATGATTTTCTCTGCCTTTTCAATCCTTCACCGAGAGAGAGTATAATTGCATGAAAACAGAAAGTCCATGTTTTTTGTTATTTTCACGCCAAACAACACGGATTGTTTATTTAATTAATTAATTAATTAATTAATTAATTAATTAATTATATTTATTAAATTTTTTACATTAATCTTATTTATTGGATCAGATAAAATTATTTATTTTTTAGTTTGAATACCCATAAATAATAAATTTCAATTATTTATTTTTTAGGCTATATTAAACAGCCCAATAAATAATTAAGCCCAAATAAACCAATATAAAATTTTATACCTTTTATCTAATTTATATCCAAATTAATTTTTTAATTATTCAATTTGGACATTGGGTCCTGAATAATTAATTAACTAATTAAACTAGATAAAATAAATATTCTTTCTCGAATATTTTATTTTATTCTAATCAATAATAAATTAGACTAATAAAAAAAATCCATAATTATCAAGACCAATTTCTTAATCCAAAGCTTTCATGACTTAAGGGTCATTTCGGGGATCAAAAAATATATCTCCTTGGCTACTAAAATGACTAAAATACCCATACTATATAAATAGCTATATTTTACATTTTAAATATTTTCTAATATCACCATAAGGAAATATTGACCCCAAGAACAATGTTGCATTAGCAAAGTTTTCGACTTACAAGTGTAATGACTAAAATACTTCTCTAACCATCGTCGTGTAATTAGAGAGGAAGAGTGTATTAACACCTCTCTAATAGATGTTTACCATCCTTAGACATCCAGTCCAATTATTCACGACTTTTGGAATGTTTTCACTTTTCAAGGAAGTTACCTAAACTAAACATTCAAGTCATGTTTCTCAAAACTTTGGATAATTAGATAATTTAAACAATCACAAGGGACGATATAGCGTAGAAGCTATCTTGTACAAGTCTATCTTAACTAATTAGTCACATATACCCAACATACAAGTATATTGATTCTACGAAAGAACCTCGACTACAGTATATCAAAGCATATGCTTCTAACCTCGTCAAACTACTAGCTATACTCAAGCGGTAGAGTATTAGTTCACGCTATAACAGTAATAGTTTGGGTTTCTTTTAAATAATACTATACGCTTATACCATGAAGTGGATAAACTACTCATTGGCTAAAAGTAAAATATTCTCCATTTAGAATTCATAACACAATAAACTATTTATGAAGTAAATTACTATTTTTAAGAAATGAAGGAAAAACGAGCCCATCTTGCGGATATAGTTTGAAGATATTAAATTATATCAATTTATAGTTCTACAACCAAATGATTCAAGATATTGCTATTGAATTAAGATATAAAATATTAGATAAATAATAATTTAATTCAATTCTTAAGCCTAAAGACCAAAAGTGTGCATTGGTACGAGGAAAGAATTAATACTTATAATTCAAACTTGTTGATTATTCTTGTAGAAAATACAAGAGGGTATTTATAATTATATTAAAATTTTGATTAACAATGGAGTGATCACTGGTGATTTCGTAAGATCAAGCCAAAATTTAGAAGATCCGTTGACAAAGAATCTTGCAAGAGTGATTGATTTGAGTAATTATTAATTTTGAAATTTGCGTTTAGTTAATCGATATAGTATACTGTTTCAATTAATTACAATGTACTTTATTATATAAAGGTTCAAATCACAAGGTACATTTATTTATGCATATAATTCTCAATTTTATGGTTTTTTAAAAAAATTGAAAATAGTGGGAATTTTTAGAGATTTTTCAACAACTTATAAGTATGGTTGGTAATATATTGAGGTTCTTGGAACCTAATTAGAGACATAAATATACAATATATTAGCTCATGATGAATGAACGTGTATATTCATAGCCAGATACGATCCCATTTTTTAAAAATTTTAATTTAATTTTAGTAAATTTAATATTTTAAAGAAAAATCTCTTTAAATTTTATCCTTTATCCTCAAAATCTTTTATAAAAAATTATAACATTATCCTCTATATATATATATATATATATATATATATATATATATATATATATATTTATATTTATATAATTTGTCCCTAAAAACTCTAAATTTTTTGAGACATTTAAAGAATAATCTACATTTGAGACATTTAAAGTACTCCATTTATCATAAAGACCGTGAATATGATCTTTATATATTATAAATTTTTTATATATATATATATATATATATATATATATATATATTACCAATTGTACTTGGAAGGGTACGATATTTCTAGCAAAGTGGTGGATAAGTTTTAACTTCCCTAAGAAAAATCAGGTGGATCACTTATTAATGTGGTAGATGAAGAAATAAATCAGAGAGCATTGATTTTAGAATTTGACCGACCAACCAACCAAGCAGTAGAATTATGCAAAAGATAAATTGATATAAAGCATCTGAAAAAGTTAAAAAAGCTAAAAGATGATTAACAGAATGAGTGTTACTTTGTTGCAAAAGGGAATCCATCAATTGCAGGATCGCCAATTTTAAATGATTTAGGAATTTCTTTACCAATCCATGAAGAAAGAAGAATGGCTTCCCAGAAAGGAGTTCTTGAATGCTTCTTTGTAGTCAGTTTTTTTCTCCTTATCTTCTTCATCTGTCAATCTCATGCTGCAGCAGAAAATAATGCTAGTAACAATGTCTTCAACACTTCAATGTCTAGTGATTCTGAGGACAAAGTTAGCTTATCTTTATACTACGAATCTCTTTGTCCATACTGCGCAAACTTCATCGTGAATGAACTGGTGAAAGTCTTTGAAACAGATCTAGTATCTATCGTCAATCTCAGATTGGTTCCTTGGGGCAACACCCAAATTTCACCAAACAATAGTTGGATTTGCCAGGTAAAGTAGTCTTTCCCCATGGCAGAAATTTCTTTGGGATTAATCTTTGTACATTGTCATCTATTGTCGCTACCTGACTGTTTGGATCATGTTAAGGGATTCTTTTGTGTACTCCGAGAAGATTAGTTGTTTGTTTAGCTTGTAGATTGAGCACTCTCAATTCTTGTTGCAGCATGGTCGAGATGAATGTCTGTTGGACATGGTGGAAGCTTGTGCTATCAATGTTTGGCCAAATCCGGTAACCCTGCTTTATGCCAGTAACTTTAGGAACATTTTAGAGAATTTATCACTTATTGTCTGCGGTAGGTATGGGTGGTAGGTGATTTTGCAGATGGAAGTTAGGGTTTAATGCTTTTCTTGTGCTAAGGGTTTTATTTGAGTCCGATGCAGGAGATGCATTTCAAGTTTATTCGTTGCGTAGAGGATCTGCGACTGAAGAACATGCACAATAACTGGCAATCTTGTTTTGGTTCTCTGGGATTAAGTCAAACACCCATTAGAGATTGCTTCAACACTGGCCTTGCAGTTAGGGTGAGCATCCTCCATTAGTGCCATCTTCATTGGATTTAAGAATCTCCTGTTCAATTTACACAGCAGAATCAAGTGCATAGCAGTAGACTAAGGCTAATTTAGATGCATGGAAGGATTTGGAAAGAAGAGAAATCTAATAATATTTCCCTTGTTTCAAGGCATCTCTCAGAAGTTAGAGAGGTGAACTGAATCCTGAGATTACAAGTTCCTTCTCTCTGTTTTTCAATAATGTTTTGTGCTTTGAGCCTTAGGCAAGTCTTGGGAGAATGGCTTCCATATTCAAGTCTTTTTAGAAGGAAAGAAACAATTCCTAAGGATAACTCACCTAATAAAGTAAGTTCATTAAGTATAATAAGGTAGTCTTTGGATATGATGTTAGGTTACGATTCGAGTCTCGTTTCTGGACACCAAGAATTCTACTTTTGTAAAACGAGATCAAATTCGCATTTACGTAGCTATAGTGGCCTATGGTTTTCAGGAATAGTCAAACAAACCAAGGTTATTAAAAAAAAAAAAAAAAAAAGAGAGACATGCATATGAATTATGGGTAAGGCATTTCTTCTATTGCAGAGTCACTGACACAAGCAGAATTTTTATGGTGCATGCAGCTTGAACAAGGCTATGCTGATGAAACAGCTCATCTCAATCCCCCTCACAGATTTGTACCATGGGTGCTTGTAAATAGTTTACCACTTCAAGAAGTTAAACCCCTTCTTCTCTCTGCACTGTTAGTCTGTTACTCAGTTTCAAACAAGCACACACATAAAAGAGATCGGACTTGCATCTATCTCTTTTAACCTCGTTTCGTTCTTGTGGTTGCAGGACTACCAAAGATTTGTGGCTTACATCTGCAGATCTTACAGAGGAAATAACGTACCTCAAGCTTGCAAATCACAGGCATTTGAGTTCAACTCTTTACGGGAAGTGAATTCCTCCCAAGTGTGCTATGCAGGGAATGGTGAAAACCTCACATCGTTGACCCCTTCAAGGAATAGACAGGGAAATAGTAGATTGGAAAACAGAGTGTGAAGGAAATGTACCCTCAATCAAATCAAATCATGGCCGTAGTCTGTGGCATTGTATGGCATTGAGGAAATGTAACCTCAATCAAATCAAATAACTGCTTACTTTAGCAAGTAATTTGTCTTTGCATTTTGGGAGTGGCATGAAAAGGAGATCAACGGTAATTGACGAGGGTCAAACTCAATACTTATAACATAGGCTATATTTAGAAAGCAATTCTTTCTCAATCTAAATTAAAATATCAATTTAAATAATTTTTATTTTTTAAAAATTATTATATACTTACAATATATTATATTTTTTATTAATAATTGAATCTCACATTTATATTATATTTAATAATATTTTATTAAATTTAATAAATTTATCTCAATTCAATCATTACCCAAGCATACCCTATATTTTATTTCTAGGCATCTTGGTTTAATAGTGGTAGCCAAAGCTCAAGAAGCTTTCTTGGTTTAAGGGTTTGGCACTAAAATTTTAGAGAAAAATTCACTTTCTCATCTCAAATATAGTCAAAATCTCACATTACCATCTAAAGTTCATTTTAAATCTAGTTGTCATCAAACCTATGATTTTTTTTCACATTTCCATATAAGCACCTCTAATCCTTAAATTGAGTTAGTTAACATAATAAATTAAATATAAAACACTATAAATTTCTCATCAAACTAATTTAAAAAATAAAAAGACTAAATTATTTATAATTTTAAATTTAAAAAATAGAAAATATAATATGCTTGAATTAACTTAACTTAATTTAATTGAACTAATTTAGTCTTTTTGTTCTTTAAGTTAGTTAGATGAGAAATTTACTTTACCTTATATTTAATTTATCATGTTAACTAATTTAATTTAAAGGTTAGCGGTGCTTGGATGGCAATGTGGGAAAAAATCATAGTTTAGATGACAATTAGATTCAAAATGAAGTTTAAATGGCAATGTAAAATTTTAACTACAATTAGGATAGCAAAGTGAATTTTTCTCCAAATTTTAGTTCATTGAAATCTAGTATTGAATATATGGTACCGATACTACTACCTCCATTTTATAATATAAGTCGTTTTAAATTTGAATTTTTTTTTCATAATATAGATCGTTTTATAAAATTTTATAAAAATTTATTACTTTTTTCCAACTCTACCCCTCCCTACAATCTCTCTCTTTCAATTAATTATGATTCAACTCTATCTAATTACCTAAGTATACAAAGACTTAATTAGGAATATTTTTAGAAGTTTAATTTTAAAATTGTTTAGAATTTATAAATCCTTAATTCTTATACATAAGTTTAAAATGATTTATATTGTGAAACAAAAATAGTATTAATTAGTACCTTTGTTTGCTTCTTGGGAACTTTGTCAAATTATCAGTATTTCAAAAGCTTAGGGAATAAAGTTACATTTGTTGGTTTGCCTGCAACACAGGGTTAGAAAGAAAAATTAGCTAATATAGTCTCTAAAATTTAAAATTTATAAAATTTTTTGTCTTTTATGATTTTTTTTTTACTGTTATAGTCTTTAATTAAATTATGAGAAATTTTTGCATGCATCGTAGATCCATGGACTACATATATTGATAAATTGTACCGTATAATTTTTATTGTATGAAGTACAACATTTCAATACATGTGATCATTTTGAACTAGGTTCATGTTAGAATTTCCGTTAAATTATAACCTGCTAAATGATCCCCTAACTCTCTTTTCTAACATAAGGTCCAACCAGAAGAAATTACTTCCTCGCACGTATTTTTCTTTTAAAAGCAAAATATATATATTAGTTAATTCCCTTCCTAACATCATGCAAGATTTTTCACTAACATCCACTTTTTTGGAATCTGATTATTCATTATAAACAAGTAAAGATAGCATATTTTTCCGTCCCTTGACATTCTACAATGCCACTATAAAAGACAGCATTTTTACACTAAGAAAAAATATATATTATCTTGTAAGAGTGGATAGATAAAGGCCACAAGTGGAAAGCAATTTTTCATTCACATTTTAATTCAAATATATTATTATTTTATATAATTCTCGTTTCTCAAAAACTATTATTTATTCACAATATACCATATTCTTTCTCTTTAAACTCCATATATTTAATAATTTTTTATAAAACTCATCTCAAACTAATTCTTATTTAGGTCTATAATATAAAATATTTAATTCTCATTTTTACTATGTAAGATTCACCTACTCAGAGGCATTTGAACATTCCTCATTTTCCCTTTACTTTTCGAAATCTGGCGTCCCTACTTCTTCAATAACCTTCACTGTCTTATTTCCCAACAGGCTTCCTTAAGTGCAGGTTCATTTAGAATGGTGTAGTGAAGAAGGGTTTTTACTATGTCTAAGTTCCTTTGAGAAATCAGCCTATTTCGGTGTTTTATGCGAATGTCGTTTTATTATCTGATTTTTCATTTTTTTTAATTAGCAGATATTTTGGTTTGACACAAAAAACGAGAGTGAGAGACCATTTGACAAATTTTTAATTTTATTAGAGATTATAATGTAAAAAAAAAATTATTAACAACAAAAATATTATAAATTCTAAATTTTAAACGCTAAATAAGTTAATTTTTCGTTTAGAAATTCTCTCAATGAGTGATTTTTTAAAATTGGTTTCCCATATTAAATAATTTGGAGAGCAATTAATTTCATTTTTCAAATTTAAATTGTATATATGAATTTAATTTGATATACGAATTTAGAAGAATATTTTAATATTTGAATTCTTCATTTCATCCCATTTAGTGACACAACTTTCACAAAATATTTCTTTTTAAAAAAGTAATACTTACTATTTGGGATGTCTCTAATATTTTTCTTAAAATGAAAGTTTTTAATATATCATATATTATAAAATAATCATAATATTTTTTATATTTTATTTTTATATATTTAGATTTGACATAGAGTATTATGTGATTATACATTTTTTATTTCTATTATCCTATATTACTATTGTATTACAATTTTTACTTCTGTATAAAATTTCATACCAAATCAAACAATGTCAATTTGATTAGAACATAAAATAGTAAAATTTAAAATAAATATATATTTATTTTAATAAAGTAAATATTATACGACCCTGATATAATTTTTTTTTCTGTTTTTTTTTCCTAGGGAAGGAGGATATTACTCCATTTGGGATGAAGGAACATTTACCTACTCCATTAATACTTGAGTGGAATTTTAAAATACAATAGACTTGGCAAGGCTAGCACATCAACTTATAAAATTGAATTACACTTGCGGTCTTCAAATTGACATCCATCTTAATTTTGTCTTGAACATTTTTTGTAACTTGTATGAAGGTCTAAGAATTTCTATTTGCCCAAATTAGACCCCATAGATAACAAAATCACTAAATATTTAGGGAAGCATGATGTTCTAAGGGTTTAAGTAGGATGATAAATTACCCTTAAAACCTTTTTATTTAAATTTATTTCTATAAAGAGATTCATGATGTTGTAATAAAATTTTAGTTAGTAAGGTGGTCAAGAACTAACATTATTCACTCTATTAATGGGATAACACAATTCATCTTCTAAATAAAATTAGAAGATAGTATACACCAATAATTCACTAAGCATTATAAAATTCTAAGCATTATAAAATTCTAACAAACAGTTAATCAAATTAAAAATCATTACAAGATAAGATAGAAATCAAAGAAAAATAATCTAACCAAAATGGAGGTTATGAAAAGTGGTGAAGCAGAGATGGTAAATAAGTCAATCTCCATAATTCAGAATGCAGCTTTTGCTGTGTAGAAGCAACCTATAAAATTTGAAAAAAATTCTAACATGGAGCAATGGTTTATAGACCAAGTGTATTAGTGAGTTGTACCGTACAACTCTCACTAATGCACTTAAGGTGAGTTTGGTTCGCGAAGGGAAGGGGAAGGAGAAAGGGGAGGAGGAGTGGAACATTTTACTTCCATCAGGGGAAGTAAATGTAATTACTTTCATCTTATTTGGTTGGAGTGTAAGGGAAGTAAATATGACTTACGTCTCATTGTTTAGTTGTAATGTATATATGGAGGAAATATTTATTGAATTACTATTATACCCATAAGGCTAATTCATAAAAAATTTGCAAAGTAGGCCTTTTTCTTTTTTTTTTTTTAATGTTATATACATATTATGCAGTTATGGATTTCCCGTGGAGATCATGCAGACAAAAAACATTCTTTGTTGGTTCCTTTGAACTCTGGTTTTCTGGTTTACGGAAATGAAAATATGCGTAGGGAGACATCCTTTTTTCACGATAATCAAGTATGGTAATTGGATAAGGATATTTTGCTACATTTTTTCCTCAATCATCTATATTCTGTCATATTTTCTCATCAACTCAAAAGAAAAATGGGCAAATCTGCAAAAGCTGTTAACTTTCATTCACTACCCAAACAAGAAGCCATGGTTGATGAAAGTAGTCTCCTTTTCTCAGTGTCCTCTTTGACCAGACAAACCAACAATAATGTAACAAGCAGAAACTTTCAAATGTTATTCATATATCAAATAAAAGAGATAAAAGCAAACTACACTGCACGTTAATGAAAAGCTTCCCAAAATAAAAGGGCACCCATAAAAGTACAAGAATCTTGACCAATCCAATTATCATAACTACAAGTCTAATTGTACATCTTGACCAATCCAGGCAAAAGAGCGATTTTTGTACATTGCCCAAAGGACTGCAAATGTTATGTAGAATGGTAACACGGCCAAGGTAAGATATGAACCTACAATTCATATGAACCTACCAATGGACCAATGGACAAATGAAACATTGAATAAACCTCGCAATTCATGTGAGTTTGCACCATTGAAACAAGCACACCAAACTAATATTATCTTCAATGCAAAATGTAATTAGGAACTAGTGTTATAACAAAATTAAAGGTTAAGTAGCATCCAAAACAGTGAGTTTACACCTATGGAACTCTGAATGCTAGGTTGATACAAAAGAAGTCCAAAATAAGAGAAGAGCCTTGTAAGCTTACAAAAATTGGAATCCTAAAAACATAAACACTAGCGTTTTAACTCAAGTTACATATTCATCATCTTGTATAGTAATTCCAAACGTATTTCTCTAGGCATCGCAAAAAATGCTCTTGCCTCAACGGCATTTCTTAGAAGATAACAAAGAGCATCAACCATTAAACCTCGTGAGACACCAATAATGCTTAATTCCACATATATCTCCTCTTCAGAATGAACTTTTGGATGCGATTTTTCAGCTATTATTACCTGCCTTTCTGCAATTGCGTTGCCTTCTTTCAAAGCTTCAGCAACTCCACTCATTCCAGAATTGATAACTTCAAGTTGTTTCTCAAGCAACTCCATCATGGCAGCCTTCCTTTTAGTACCTCGTGGTGTATCTCATGGGTTAGGAGTATCACTTGGACTCATAGCATCCAAAAAAGATTGATAAGAATCACTACCACCAATAGACTCATCATTCTGAGTAGCATTTTCTTTTCTTTCCCATTGACGAAGCTTCTCGGCCCTCTCCTTAGCACTTCTAGCTCCTTTTCCAGTTGCACGGTCCTTGGAGAAAAGCAGCTCCATTTTATCATAATGGGAAATTGGATGATACCTCCATTTTCCAATTGCTGGGTTTGCCTATACATATTAAACACGTACATATCAACTTGATAAGATTTATAGTAGAGAATTGGAAAAAAATTGAAGCGCATATTAATAGATAAGAAAATTACCTCAATTCTATCTTTCCCCACTTGTGCATCGGTTTCAAATAATTTAGTTTCAGGATTCCAACCAAATCCACTACTCCCGTGAAAAAGATCATGATAAATTCCAAAATTGGATTTCAAGGTCCTTAGATGATTCTTAACATGCTATTTTTCAATAGGAAACTCAAAATTTTCGCTACAAGTCTTCACTATGTTACCATAAGCATGTGTAGTCCATGTTCCATCAACCCTATTTCCTTTCTCTTGCTCCTCTATAAATGCATCAAGAAGAATAGAATCCATCTCATCATTCCAAGTCAATTTTGTACCTTTAGAACATTCTCCTTTGTTACAGATTGTATATAGGCTGATTTGTAGGGATTAGATTGTTAACAAATATAGGCTAATTTGTAGGCTAAATAATAGGAATTAGATGGCTGATTTATTGTAATTAATATATGATATTTTACTTCATATTATAGACATGCTGCTTTGGATTTTCAATTTGATCTACCCATTCAAGAGACTGCTTTTGATGCTGTTGATCTACCCATTCAAGAGACTACTTTTAATACTGTTCATCTGAATGAGGATATGCTTGTGCATGATTCTTTCTACTCCCTAATGGATTTTAAACAAAGCCAAAATATGGTTCCAGGTTATCATACATTCAAACATGGATTTTGCATGGTATTACCTTTATTGATATTGTTTTTCCTTTTCTAGGAGAAATAATGAGTGGTCTTGGCAACGAATTTGGAGTGAGGACCCATGAAATGCATAATATCGAAGTTCAAGATATTATTGCAGACGAAATTCCTATGGAGAATGAGAAGATTAGGAGGCAGAGAGAGGAGAAGGGTAATAGCTCCAAGACACTATCAAAAGAAACCATTTTGCAATACTTTTACCTGTCAATCAAGAGCGCGGTCAAAAAACTGAATATTGGCTTAACCTCTCTCAAGAACAGATGTAGGATCTCTATTCTTGTATATATACCCTTATAATTGATGAATAAAAGATAAGAAGTTTCATTCTCTTGTTCTGAAACTTACATGGTATCAGAGCCAAGGTTCTGTTCATAGATATTTTTTTCTGGGTTGTTAGGTGTGAGAGAGGCTGCTGTCGTATTCAAGGTGCAGGCATTGGAGGTTCCTCTATAGACACCGCCAACTCAGGGAGGTACGTCATGCCGATTAGCCAGCACCTAGTGACTCCTTCTTGTGGGTAATTTGTTATCTTGTTGACTTTTCTTAGCAATTATGTCTGACAAAAAGACTGGAATTGTTTCTAATATGATTCCGTTGGTTTCAAAAATCACGGACCATAAATTAAATGGAATTAATTTTCTTGATTGGAACCATATGATTGAATTATATCTGCTCAGTATTTCTATGGATGGTCATCTGACTGATGATCCACCTACGGATGACTCTAGATTGTTGTGGATGAGAGACGATGCTCGTTTGTATATACAAATTCGTAATTCTATTAATAGTGAGGTGGTTGGTCTGGTTACTCATTGTAAGACAATGAAAAAATTAATAAACTATTTGCAATTCTTATATTCTGGAAAAGGAAATTTCTCTCGTATCTATGATGTTTGCAAGGAGTTTTACAGGCAGATAAAGGAGATAAGTCTCTCACCAGTTATTTTATGGATTTCAAGAAAACTTATGAAGAGCTCAATATGTTGCTTCCTTTCAATACTGATGTGGAAGAACAACGGAATCAGCGAGAAAAGATGGTTGTTATGAGTTTTCTAGCCGGTCTTCCGTCTGAATTTGAGACTGTCAAATCTCAAATCCTTTCCAGTTCAGAAATTTCCTATCTAGAAGATGTTTTTCAGAGAGTTCTCCGTACAGACAATATGTTACCTGTTCTATCTACTCAGCCTAATAGTGTTCTTCTTAGCCGTACTACCACATCTGACTCAGGAAGACAACACTACAATAGTGGTGGCAACCGTAAGAGCATGAGGTCAGGGTCCAACACCTCTAATAAGACTACTGGAAATCGTGGACAGGAGTAAGGAGAAATGGTATGTCACTATTGTCACAAACCAGGTCATATCAAGTGGGACTGTCGGAAGCTGCAGTCGAAGAAAGCTTAATCTACCCATACTGCATCCAGTTCTGAGATCTCTAAAAAGTCTGTTACAATATCTGCGGATGAGTATGCCAGATTGACTCAGCTTCAAGCAACAGTGAAACAACCATCCGGTCATATTACTGCTCTTGTCGAGACAGGTACACCCAATACATGTCTTGTTTCCTCATCTTCAAAATGGGTCATTGATTCTGGTGCTACAAATCACATGACAGGTAATCCCAATTTACTTTCTAACTTTCAACCACATAAATCTATCACTCTTGTTACTTTAGCCGATGGTTCAACATCCAGTGTTATTGGGTTTGGAACCACTAATCCCGCATCATCTCTCCGTTTATCATCTGTTATGAGTCTACCACAACTGTATTTTAATTTGATTTCTGTCAGCAAACTTACTCGTGCCCTTAATTGTTGTGTCTCATTTTTTCCTGGTTATTGTTTATTTTAGGATCTCATGACGAAGAAGATTATTGGTAAAGGACATGAGTCTGACGGTCTCTACATTCTTGATGCACTGAAACCAGGGTCTATAGCATGTGTCAGAACAGTCTCTCCTTTTGACGTACATTGTCGATTGGGTCATCCTTCGCTTTTTATGTTAAAGAAACTTTGTCCCCAGTTTTCAAACATTAATTCATTAGATTGTGAGTCTTGTCAATTTGCTAAACATAATCGTCTTAGTTCTACTCCTAGAGTCAATAAGCGAGCTACTGCTCCCTTTGAGTTAGTACATTCTGATGTTTGGGGTCCTTGTCCATTTACCTCTAAAACTGGTTTTAGATATTTTGTTACTTTTGTTGATGATTATTCTATAATGACATGGCTTTATTTGATGAAAAATCGCTCAGAATTATTTTGTCACTTTTCTTCCTTTTGTGCTGAAATTCGCACCCAATTTGGTAAACCTGTACAAATCTTAAGAAGTGATAATGCAAAAGAATATGTTTCCGGCAATTTTCAAAAATACATGCTTGAGCAAGGTATTATCCATCAGACTTCTTGTGTTGACACCCCTTCTCAAAATGGGGTTGCTGAGAGAAAGAATAAACATCTTCTTGAAACTTCTAGAGCTTTGTTATTTCAAATGTAGGTTCCTAAATGCTTCTGGGCTGATGCTGTGTCTACTGCTTGTTTTCTAATCAATCGTATGCTTTCCTCTGTTTTGTCTGGTAATACTCCTTTCTACACTCTATTTCCAAATAAACAATTATTTCCTATAGAACCAAAGATATTCGGTTGTACTTGTTTTGTTCGGGATGTTCGTCCTCACGTTACAAAACTGGATCCTAAGTCCTTAAAGTGTATGTTTCTGGGTTATTCCTGTGTGCAAAAAAGGTATTGTTATTATTGTCCTAGTCTCGGTAAGTATCTTGTATCTGCTGATGTTACTTTTTTGGAACAAACACCTTTATCTTCATCTTCAGGTTCTGTGAGTTAGGGAGAGGATGATGATTTGTTAATCTATGATGTCATACCCAATTTAGGTCCACCTCCCCCTACACCAGTTAAGCCTCCCATCCAATACACCTATTTGCGTCGCCCACATCCGCCACGTTCTGACTTGGTTGTTGAGTCTCCAGAATCATGTCCTGATGAACCAGTATCTTCGTCATCAGATCCGACTACCAAAGATGATCTTGATCTTCCTATTGCTCAGAGAAAAGGTAAACGTACATGTACTTACCCAATCTCTTCAGTTGTTTCTTACAATCATTTGTCTTCCTCTTCTTGTGCTTTTCTTACATCCCTCGACACTGTTTTTGTCCCTAAAACTGTTCGAGAGGCATTAGCTCATCCCAGATGGCGAAATGCTATGATTGAGGAAATGAATGCTCTAGATGTCAATGGTACATGGACTTTGGTTACCTTACCTGCAGGTAAACAAGCTATTGGATGTAAATGGGTATTTACTGTCAAAATTAATCCTGATGGCTCCATTTCTCGATTGAAAGCTAGACTTGTTGCTAAAGGATATGCTCAAACTTATGGCGTGGACTATCATGATACTTTTTCTCCTGTTGCTAAACTTGCTTCTGTCAGGTTATTTATTTCCCTTGCAGTAACTTATGACTGACCGCTGCATCAATTAGACATAAAGAATACCTTTCTCCATGGTAATCTTCAGAAGGAGGTCTATATGGAGCAACCACCTGGTTTTATTGCTCAGGGGGAGAATGAGAAAGTCTGTCGTCTGCAAAAATCTCTCTATGGCTTGAAACAGAGTCCTCTTGCTTGGTTTGGAAAATTTAGCCAGGCTATTGAGAAGTTTGAGATGCAAAAAAGCAAGTCAGATCATTCTGTTTTCTATAGACAATCTGATGGAGGTATTATTCTGTTAGTTGTATATGTGGATGATATTGTAATCACATGTAGTGACTCGAGAGGAATTTCGTCTCTGAAGTCCTTTCTTCATACTCAATTCCATACCAAAGACTTGGGGATGTTAAAGTATTTCTTGGGTGTTGAAGTTAGCAGGGGTAAGAAGGGAATCTTCCTATCTCAAAGGAAGTATGTGCTTGATTTACTGTCAGAGTCGAGAAAGTTAGGTGCTAAACCATGTAGTACTCCAATGGTTCCTAATTTACAATTAACCAAAGAAGAAGAATTATTTGCAAATCCTGAAAGGTACAGAAGACTTATTGGCAAGTTGAATTATCTTACTGTGACACGCCCTGATATTGCTTATTCAGTGAGTGTACTGAGCGAGTATATGTCATCACCAACTGTTAATCATTGGAAGGCAGTAGAACAAGTTTTGCACTATTTAAAAGGTGCTCCTGGACGTGGAATCCTATACGGCAATCATGGTCATACTAGGATCGAATGTTTTTTAGATTCTGATTGAGTAGGGTGTAAGGAAGATAGGAGATCTACTTCAGGATATTGTGTTTTTGTTGGGGAAAATTTGGTTTCATGGAAGAGTAAGAAACAGAATGTAGTCTCACAATCAAGTGCGGAAGCTGAATACAGAGTTATGGCCAAGTCTGTGTGTGAAGTCATATGGGTATATCAGCTTCTCAGTGAAGTAGGAATTAAGGTCTCAGTACCTGCAAAGCTGTGGTGTGATAATCAAGCTGCACTTCACATTGTTTCCAATCCAGTCTTTCATGAATGAATGAAACATATTGAGATTGATTGTCATTTCATTCGTGAAAAGATCCAACAAGGTTTGATCACTACAGGTCATGTGAAGACTGGAGAACAATTAGGTGGTTTATTCAAAAAGGCTCTTTACGGGGTCCGGATTGATTATCTATGTAACAAGTTGGACATGATTAATATCTATACTCCAGCTTGAGGGGGAGTGTTACAGATTATATATAGGCTGATTTGTAGGGATTAGATTGATTGTTACAGATTGTATATAGACTGATTTGTAGGGATTAGATTGTTAACAAATATAGGCTATTTATAGGCTAAATAATAGGAATTAGAGGGCTGATTTATTGTAATTAATATATGATATTTTACTTCATATTATAGGATCTCTATACTTGTATATATACACTTATAATTGATGAATAAAAGATAAGAAGTTTCATTCTCTTGTTCTGAAACTTACATCCTTCAACATTGTATTTTTTTGGCCTCCCCATTCAGACATACAATCTAGTCAACAATTCAATATGGTGTATCTGAGAAACAACAATTATACAACAAAGAAATGGAAATGAAATAAACAACACAAGTGAAAATATACTTAGAATATAAAAATGCCACAGTAACAAATATGAAAGGTCTAATAAATTAGAAATACAACAAAAACTTGGAAATGAATATAAAAAGTGCATTAACAATTCTCCAAATAATCTGCCCACATCTGATTTTTAATTTCATCCCTTAACTTTGCACCTTGGTCATAGTCAGGATCTTGAGTAGTTTCAGTATTATACTCCATATCAATTTCTTGCTCCATTAATTCACAATCTACTTCATTCAAAATTTGTGGATCAGGATCAATGCCTAATAAAAAATTATGTAAGATAGCACATGCCAATATGATATCTGTGAGTGTGTCCACGTGATAAGTAGCATCTTGGCCACCACCAATGATTGGAAAACATTTTTTAAGAACTCCAAATGTTATCTCAATAACATTGCGAAGTGAAGCATGGCGAAGGTTAAACAACTCTTCTGCATTTTCTGGGGGATGTGCAGAATGTTCTTTCGGGTGATATCGAACTCCTCTGTATGGTGTAATAAGTCCACTCCTTAACATAAATCCAGCATCGACTAAGTAAAATTTACCTACGACATTAGTTTATAGAAAAAGTTAGACCACCGAATAAGATTCTCAATTTATTATTTTGTTAACAATAAACTACTAAAGATTCATATGCATTTACCTCGGGGTATTTTAAGACTATCTTCTCCATTTAAAGTATTATTCAAAATCCTTAAATCGGATGCAGTCCCCTCCCACCCAGGCAAAACATAAGTAAAATTCATATTAAAGCCACAAGCTACCAAAACATTAGTAGTTGCCCATTCCTTCCTCCCACGATATCTTAGTGCATCATACTTAGACATTTTTACACGAATATAAGTCCCATCAATTGCACCTATGCAATTCTACAAGTTAAACAAAATTTCAAAGGAATTATTGATTTCTTATACCAATTTTATACAATGTATACGAAAATTTCAGTAGACTAATAAGTATAATTTTCTTTATACCTCGAAAAATGGACAAAATCTGCCACTATTTTGTATGTGAAGTGCCACATCTCTCCCTGTGGGTTGTCTAAAAAAATTATCTTCAAGTGAAACAATTGCCCTTAAGACAGCATGAAAATGACGACTAACTGTCTCCGTAGATCAACGAAAGAAAAACCGGATATTTTTCTGCTTAGTAGCATGGCTTAACGTCCACAAGAATTTAGCTACTTGTTCTTCAACAATTGAATTCCTGTTATCCTGTAATCGCCCAATACCTCGAAGTATCTCACACAATCTTAGAAAAACACGAGGTCTTATTCTAATTATATCATTTGCATAGTTACTAGTACTGAGATCATATATCAATTCATTGCGAATCCTTACTCTTTTTATATTCACTTCTTGTGATTTTAAATTGGGACCTCGCTCTATAGACATTAATTCAGTGGTTATTCCTAAAAAATGAATAGCTTGGACAGCAAAGCATAGAACTTGAACCACAGCTATTCGACGTCTTCGTTCCCAATCACTCAAAATGCCCAAACTATTATTATCTTCATCACCTTGCCGATCATAATCCTCTATTGAAGTATCTAATCTAGTCCCATTATTTGGCATATCCATCTAGTCCATAAACAATGAAATTCCACCAATAGGAAAAAAAAAAAGTCAACATAAAAGACATAAAATAAAAAATATACATGGACAACATACATATAAGCATTCAAAGCAAACTTCACCATAAAAAACAAAAAAAGACATGCTTATTCAAATTTACAAAGGAAAAACCCATTCTAAATAATTCACCAAAACACGTGCACTCTTCAAATTTGCTGAAATTGAAATTTGCTTCTATGTTGCTGCTTAATTTAAGCAAATTTCCATGGAAGTGCTTTTCAAGATCATTCTCATTAGCTATCAACTGCAGCAAACAACAGAAAAATGATGTCATTTAGCTATTATAATGCTATTTCAGTTCCTCTTTTCAAAGTATAGGCTGCATATCATTGTCCATTTCTATATGTAGTTTTGTCTGGCAAAAGTATTTGCAGATCTTTTCAATCAACTAAAAAAGAAAAAAGCAAAAAAGAAATAATTCAGAAAGCAAACACAAACTTAACTAGAATTCAAAGACATCCTTAAACAGTGGGAATAGTCCACAAAGCTAATCTAAGAATCTTGTCTACAGAGCCGAAAAAATGAGGCCCCAATCCCAACCTAAAAAAAAGGAAGGAAAAAAAATCATCAATTGACTGGATAACCTTGTGCAAACATGTAGCAAAAGATTGCATCCTCAAGTAATAATAAAAAACCAAGAAAACCTTATAACATGTAGAAACATATTGAAAAATAAAATAATAGATGAACTTTTTAAGAGTACATTAACCTATTAGTAGAAGCTAATATATCAATATGCAAGGGCTAAATAGAAAAATGGCAGAGACAGAGGGAGAAAAATGCCTCTGCCTTCCAAAATAAAATCCAAAAAAACTCTAACAAAAATGCCTCTACCTATTGCATTTTGTATATTCCAATGGTCCCAAACAGATAATTGGCTTCATTTAATACCAATTCTGTACAACCCTATTAAAATGGCACAAAAAATTATGACATTTGATCAAACAAGTTCGTTTGAACAACAAACTTCCCAAGAGAGTATTCAAGGCAGTTCAAATCACATACTACAACAACTCCGATATTCAGTCAATAAAGGCCACTGATTTAGCATATAGGATCATCATTTCTGAAGTGACCAATGAAGCCCCAGAATTTGGCAAAAGATGGAAGACATGGATCACCATGAAAAAATGGTTTTGCCATTTGCAAATGATAGAAACAATTTTGACTTATCAATGATTCCATCAACTAGTGGCCATTTGGTTTCAATGGAAATTGACAAGAACTAAAACTGAATCAGGGAAGCTTCCGTTGCATCACTTCCCAAATGTTATGACGCAAGTAATGGACTTCCAAATTTCTATGGAAACATTGATAGTATAACATTAACTCTCAGTGTAGCACAAACAGCCTACTGCCCTCAAGAATCCAAATACACACAAATAAGTAGAACTGTAAAAATTAAGCACAGAAAAGTTCTTTGGGCAAGAAACATTATGCTCTGATTTTTGGGCTCACCGGACTAGGAATAGCAGTTATGGTGATGTTACTTCTTTTGGGATTTTATCACCAGTGGCATAATAGATTGAAGAAAAAATGATGATTTTATTTGGGGATCGGAGGATACAGGATCTAGGCTAAGAATGAGGCCTAATACAGGGTCCATTTACCAGCAGCATACCAATTTACTCAATTTAGACAAGCTCTAAGAGATGGACATTTGAGATGGACATTTGAGATGGACAGTAAAGAGATGGATAACAGAGGGGGGAAAAGATATCTAAAGATTGGGCTATTTCTACTGGCACATTAGGCAATTTCCGGCAGACATATGCACAAAAAAATCACAGTGGCAGTGAAGGTTCAAATGAGCACAGATGAAATTGAAAAAAAGGAATGGCACCTTGCAGCGAACGGGCTAGTTGGGGCCATTCTAATAAAAAAAAAACCCAAAAGAATGTGAATCACAGTGGCAAGGGAAGTGAAGTAAAATCGTGGGAAATGGAGGTATTGTACAACGAAGGTGAATAAGAAAAAGAAAAAAGAAGAAGAATGTGATTACAAACCAGATTTGAAGCGGCGAAGGTGAATCAATGGTGAAGCGAGCTTGAGCCACAGCTTTGATATTCTCTGTCGACCAAACTCCAACAATGGGGAAGTTTGAGCCGGCTAATTCTCAGATAGTGGATTGAGGGCCAAATTGTAATAATATAAATACACTAGGACAAGGGAGTCTTTTAACCTCATTTACTTTCCAAACCCTCATTTACTTCCCTTCTACATATACTCCCCCCCCCCTCCAAGCACTCTTATCAAATTAAGTAAATCACACATTTACTTCCTATTTTACTTCCTCTTCCCTTTTCCTTCCCACTTTCACTCCAACCAAACTCATCCTTAGTTCACCGGTTTATAGTCTATCTAAGAATTGCTCTAAAATTTGAGGCTATCAAATTTTCCCCGATCAAAGTTCAATTTCCGAAAAATTTAGGACTCAAATTAGACGAATGTCAAAGATTGAGACCAAAAGTGTAATTCACCAAAAATAAATTTCCACATTTCAAACTTAGTGACTGACACGCAACGCACAAAGCGTACAAACTACGCGTCTCCAATCTGACAATAGACCCGCGGGTCCCAGTATTATCATCTTCATTCAACGCCTCCCGCCAGCATTTTGGCCCACTGAAGGCCCCCGAAATCAACATTGGCCGAATTCCTAGTACCAGCTATGAACCCGCATTCACCAGATCCCCCCCAGCCCACCTCGCCCCACCCTCATCTCAAACCCTAATCACCTGATCTCTCTCACTCACGCAACTTACATTTCCACCTTTGGTACGTACCTTCTTTTTCTCCCGATTTCATATTCTTTCCTTTTCCCTCTCTCACGCTTTCCTTTTGCTACTTTCTATATTTGCATTTGATTTCATTTTTTTCTATAAAATTAGTAATAATTTAGGTTTTTGGATGAAGAAAATTTTCCAGTAATTGTAGAGGTGAGAGTTGAATTGTATTGAATTGAATTGAAATGGTTGATTCAAACAGTTCTCTGGACTTTATGCTTCCTGGGAAGAGAGCTACAGTCGGCGGAGGAGAGGTGGTTGTCGCGGAAGAATCCGGCGGTGCTTTGAGTTTCAAAAAACAGAAGACAACTACAGATTGTTTCATTTCAACCGCTACAGCAGGGGTCCCGTCCAACAGCAAGGTTAATATGGGAGGTAGTAGCGCTAATGGTACCGCAGGGATCGGGAATGGTAAAGCTCCGATGATCGGTGGTCAGAGAGGAAACTCGTCTGATATCGATGAGGATCTGCACAGCCGTCAGCTTGCTGTCTACGGTCGCGAGACTATGCGTCGGTTGTTTGCTTCAAATGTCCTCATTTCCGGCATGCAAGGCCTTGGTGCTGAAATCGGTAGGCATGCATAGCTTAATTGTATTGGTTGGATAGATTTACGTGTTTATTCATCTAAATTAGGTTTTCATTTGGTTTAATTTGAGCTCAAATTTAAAGAATTTAGTGGCTTTAGCAATGTGTTATTGATTAGGTCTGGCTATTGGTCGCATTTTTTATGCTTGCAGCTGCTTTTTTTTTTTTTTTTAAATAATAAAAAACTTGTTAGGGATTGAGTTGGCAGTGTAGTTTTATTGAAGGGATTCATTATTATATGTCTCGGGGGAAAGAGAGTATCAATATGCCACGAGTATTCTCATTTTGGATATGGGAGTGATGATAATCTCCATTGGCATAGGGATGGCACATGGATCCACTACGAACAATCTTCATGTGGTTAAACCTTCCTTCCTTAATCTGCTGCATCATGTTTGTGAGAGGCCTTCCTTCTTACTGAACCAAAAACAATAAAATATGCATAGCTACAAAGCAGCAAACAGATGGTTTGTTAAAACTGTTTCTTAGCTGTCTGTCTGAGTCACCTGTTATATGTCAGTTTGCTTGTTCTTGTTATGGAGATAATGATAAACTGATCTGTATAACTATATTTGAGCAATTGAATCTTCTTATGCCAGCTCTAAAATGGTGTTGTAACTATTGATGCTAAGAGATGTTTCTATGGAGAAGGTTCCCTTTTTCTTTTTGTGCTTTTAATTTTGTCCTTATTATTTTTTTTTTTGGAATGATTCCAGTTGAAGTGCTTTTGGAATGATAAATCTTTTTCAAAATTTCAAGATATTAAAATGCTTTTTTTGCAGCAAAGAACCTTGTCCTTGCCGGTGTTAAGTCTGTAACATTGCATGATGTGGGGAATGTGGAGTTATGGGATCTCTCAAGCAATTTTATTTTCTCAGAGGATGACATAGGGAAGAACAGAGCACTTGCTTCCATCCAAAAATTGCAGGAACTTAACAATTCTGTTATCATTTCTACTCTAACAAATGATTTGACTAAGGAACAACTGTCAGATTTTCAGGTGAACTGTCCACTTTGCATAGAATTGAATTATTATCTGTGATACTTTATACGTGAAAAATTAATTTTGTTCTTTCTATCTTTCAACTTTAAGCCTCATTGTATATGTTTTTGAAATAATTCAAGGATTCCTCTCAGCTTTTAGTTGATTCACTTGATATTACCTGATTTGCTGGTTAATGAACTGCTTGGGATAATTGAGAATAGATAATGGCATACTCTGGTATTCTTGTTATCCATAAGTTCTTCTGAGGTTAAATTCCCCTACAAGGATGACAAACCGAGTCTAATTCTAGCTTGTTTGGTAGGTAGGTTTCTAGGTTTGTCAACTAACTAAATTTTCAGATACAATATCTACCAATTTATATTGGGTTTGCGTGTGCTTATTTTATATTTTATTTTTAAATTATTTTTTATAATGTAAGTATGATTTTAAGTTTTAAACAAAGAATTTTAACTCAAAATCCAACATTGCGATCTATATAAAGTGAATAATAAAATTGTCAATATATCACAATTAAATTCATTTGTATTACATCAAATTTTTGTCAAAACATGCGTATAGTGTTTAGGGGGGGGCGATTCCAATCCAAGTTCACCCTATATTTAATTGAAGTGGGTATTGATTTTCATCTTGGTTCTTTTTACTTATGGATTTCTGACTTTTAGGATTTGATTGTGGTGCTAGTTGCTTTTCATGCATCCTTTTGACGTGGGACAAGTTCGCTAAGAAGCACATTTACTTTTCATGTTTGGTTTGCAGGCTGTTGTATTTACTGATATTAATTTTGAGAAGGCAATTGAGTTTGATGATTATTGTCATAACCACCAGCCTCCAATTGCTTTTATCAAAAGTGAAGTCCGGGGCCTTTTCGGTAGTATATTTTGTGATTTTGGCCCTGGGTTCACAGTTCTTGATGTTGATGGTGAGGATCCACACACTGGCATTATTGCATCTATTAGCAATGACAACCCTGCGCTCGTTGCCTGCATTGATGATGAGAGGCTTGAGTTTCAGGATGGAGATTTGATTGTGTTTTCTGAAGTAGAGGGCATGATTGAATTGAATAATGGAAAGCCAAGAAAAATAAAGAATGCTAGGCCGTACTCATTCACAATTGAAGAAGATACTACCAATTATTGTGGATATAGAAAAGGTGGGATTGTCACACAGGTGAAGGAACCCAAAGTGTTAAACTTCAAACCCTTGCGGGAAGCTCTCAAGGATCCTGGTGATTTTCTTCTCAGTGATTTCTCCAAGTTTGACCGCCCTCCTCTCCTGCACTTGGCCTTCCAGGCATTGGATAAATTCATATCAGAGGAGGGACGCTTCCCTGTCACTGGATCAGTAGAGGATGCTCATAAGTTGATATCTTTGGCAACTGCAATTAACAATAGCTCGGGTGAAGGGAGAATTGAAGAGATTGACGAAAGGCTTCTTCAAAACTTTGCATTTGGTTCCAGGGCAGTGCTAAACCCCATGGCTGCCATGTTCGGCGGTATTGTTGGTCAAGAAGTGGTGAAGGCTTGCTCTGGAAAGTTCCACCCACTTTTCCAGGTCAGTTGCATTGTCTTGAGTGTGGATTTGTGATTTATCTTTGGACCTTTTTACTCCTTGCATCTGAATTTGAGTGTCTGCATTTATGACTTGGCACAAAGATTTAGGAGCGCATTTGACCATATTCAAGTTACCACTTTCCTTAATAAATTAAGGAGACTAATTGCCAGACTTATGTGTTGGTGGAGCAGTCATATCGCTTGAAATGAGGAGGATAGTGGAGAAAGTTTAGATGGATAAAATCTTTATTTTAAGGAAATGGACATTCATTTTGGGACAATGCAAAATATAATGTGGATAATTGATTTTGGATTGAGGAAGTAATATTTTTGAATGTGCTTTTTGGATCTTTTGCAACTTAGAGTGTTCAGATTGGGGGACTAAATTTAATTTATAGGTAATGCTTGTTGGTATAGTTTTTAAGTTTCTCTTCTCAGTTAAAACTTATGTATTGTTGGCTTCCAATAAAGAGATGGTACCTTTTAGTTGTGGAGTTGAATACCTTTTACCAATTACAAATTGTACATATCCCTTCTTGAAACAGTTCTTCTATTTCGACTCCATGGAATCTCTTCCTACAGAGCCTCTTGATCCCAATGACTTGAAGCCGCTGAATTGTCGTTATGATGCTCAAATCTCAGTTTTTGGATCTAAGCTACAGAAGAAACTAGAGGATGCCAAAGTTTTCATTGTAGGATCTGGTGCTCTGGGTTGTGAATTCTTGAAAAATTTAGCTCTGATGGGGGTCTGCTGTGGGGATGGAGGAAAGTTAACAATCACTGATGATGATGTCATTGAGAAGAGCAATCTTAGCAGGCAGTTTCTTTTCCGGGATTGGAACATTGGGCAGGCCAAATCAACAGTTGCTGCCACTGCAGCTGCTGTGATTAATCCTTGTCTTCGCATTGATGCGCTGCAAAACCGTGCTAGCCCAGAGACTGAGAATGTCTTCAATGACACATTCTGGGAAAATTTGAATGTTATCATCAATGCTCTAGATAATGTTAATGCCAGGCTCTACATCGATCAGAGGTGTTTGTATTTCCAAAAACCACTCTTGGAGTCTGGTACTTTGGGGGCCAAGTGCAACACTCAGATGGTAATTCCTCACCTGACAGAGAACTATGGTGCTTCGAGGGACCCACCTGAGAAGCAAGCCCCCATGTGCACGGTGCATTCATTCCCTCACAATATTGATCATTGCTTGACATGGGCACGGTCTGAATTTGAGGGTTTGCTTGAGAAGACTCCAGCTGAAGTGAATTCCTATTTAAGCAGTCCCAGTGAATATCTGTCTTCAATGAAAAGTGCTGGTGATGCACAAGCTAGGGATAATTTGGAACGTGTCCTTGAATGTCTTGACAAGGAGAGATGTGAAACATTCCAGGACTGCATAACTTGGGCTCGTCTGAGGTACAGTTACTTTAAATTGTATTTCTGTTACTCTACTTGATTTTAGCATCCGTTTTGGCAAAAGATTCTGATGGTATGGCTCCTAATGAAACAGGTTTGAGGACTACTTTGTGAATCGTGTGAAGCAATTGACTTTCACCTTCCCTGAAGATTCAATTACTAGTACCGGGGCACCATTCTGGTCTGCCCCAAAGCGGTTTCCCCGTCCTCTCCAGTTCTCCACCAATGACCTCAGTTATCTTCAGTTCATTATGGCAGCATCCATATTACGAGCAGAGACATTTGGCATCCCTGCTCCAGACTGGGTTCATTCACTCCAAAAGTTTGCTGATGCCATTGACAGAGTGATTGTCCCTGATTTCCAACCAAAGAAAGATGTGAAAATTGTCACTGATGAGAAGGCTACTAGTATTGCGACCGCATCCATTGATGATGTTGCTGTCATAAATCAGTTGGTGACGAAGCTGGAAATTTGCCGAGATAAGTTGCCACCTGGATACAAAATGAATCCCATTCAATTCGAAAAGGTAGGCCCCTGCACATGTCTGTGTTTTATATGAATATATTGTGCCTTTGGGTATAATTCCTGAGTGTCTCGTGTTTCTTGTTGATATGAAGCCTATTACATATTTGCTTCCTTTTTGAAGCAAAGAATTTTGTACAATTCATTATTTCTCTCTCTTCCCAGCCCAACCTCCTCTTTGTTTTGTCATCTTTTCTTCTGTATGTATGTAGTTCTTTCTACGGTGGCTGGTGCAGAGTAGTTCTTAAAATTGAGTCTTGAAATTTATTATTTTGGTTCTTGATTTTCAACTTGATTTTTTAGTAAGCAAAATCAAATATGGGTTACTAATTAGTATAATTCCATGCTATCAGAAAGGTGAATTTTGTTTTATGAGGTCCTTGATATCTGTGTATTTAAGGTAAGGGATGCAAATGCACTTGTATGTGGGATTACTTTATTGGATGACTTCTATTTGTGCAGGATGATGATACCAATTACCATATGGACATGATTGCTGGCCTTGCCAACATGAGGGCCAGAAACTATGGCATTCCTGAAGTTGATAAGCTCAAGGCTAAATTCATTGCTGGTAGGATCATCCCTGCAATTGCAACTTCAACTGCTATGGCTACAGGTCTTGTCTGCCTAGAGTTGTATAAGGTTCTAAATGGAGGACACAAAGTGGAGGATTACCGCAATACATTTGCAAACCTGGCTCTTCCGTTATTCTCAATAGCTGAGCCGGTTCCACCAAAGGTGATAAAACATCAGGACATGAGTTGGACAGTGTGGGACAGGTGGATTCTGAAAGGCAATCCAACTTTGAGAGAACTACTTCAGTGGCTCAGAGACAAAGGATTGAATGCTTATAGCATTTCATACGGGAGTTGCTTGCTTTATAACAGCATGTTTCCAAGGCATAAAGAACGCATGGATCGGAGGTTGGTTGATCTGGCCACATTAGTAGCCAAGGCCGAACTGCCTTCATATCGGCGTCATTTTGATATAGTTGTGGCTTGTGAGGATGATGAAGACAATGACATTGATATCCCTCAGATTTCCATATACTTCAGTTAGGTTTCATGCATTCAAGAGTCGAAGTAATGAATCAAAGTCTCAAATGTAACCTGGATCCTTCAATCTAGTTGTTTTGAAGGTCCAAATTTGGTCCTCTGTTAAGATGAATTGCACGACAACCTGAATAGCGAAATTTATCAGGCAACATGATGAATGCAGATTCAAATTTGTACTTGTTTGCTGCTCAGCTGATTCTTTTTGCTACTGCGATTACATACACCTTTAAATGTTCTCCTATTTGCTTTTGTTCAGAGAAATATGAAGTACTTGCGGTGATATGTATATTTGTTCTAACAATTTCTTTTAAAGACGTGTTAGATGTAGGTATAAATCTGATCATTGAACTAGGACTCTTTATACCTGTTCTTTTTGTGGGCTCTCTTTTGTTTCCATGGTCCATGAGAAACGTGATAACAGGTTGATTTTAAGATTCTCAAAACGTGAAATGGCAAGAATCATCTTGTATCCATGTGTCACCGAGATTACTGCGAATCCCTTGTGCATTTTTTGTCGCCCTTGTGTGAGCATTTATGGGTGAGGTGTATGTTGGTTTTGGCTGTTTGGATGATATGTGGCGCTATTTTCGGTCTTTTCCTTGGTCATGTTTTCTTGCTGTGTGCCTGGGGAGTGTGGGAAATGGATGTTGAAGTCTCGAGGCCTTTTTGGAACAGAATGTCTGATGCTCAATTCTTTCTATTCTTCTGCTTAGCCTGGTTTGATGATTTAAGTGCCACATTTAGGGTCTGTTTGGTAACTTTGATGGCCAAAATCATGGAGCACAATTGTGCCTTAGGTTTATTGTTGTTTAATAATAGTTACTAATAACCTGTGAGTTGCATTTACAGAATCAATCTATACAAAGGTGATATACGGTCTGTGCAAAACTTTTGACTGGTTTTTTCCTACACCCTTCTCATTTTGTTCATCTGCTGCTGCCTATATCCAAGTGGAAACCTTTACTACTGGGATACCCTTCCATTCCAGAACCATTTGATTCTCTCTTTCCCCCTCTATCTTTACCTTGTATAAACTCTCCTTTTCATTCGCGATTTCCTTGGCTTCAACTAAGTTCTCTTTGCTCATCCTCCAACCATCGAACTCAGTTATTGCCTGACCTTTTTTTTCTCTCCAGTGTTGGAACCATGAAAGGGAACATATATATGGTGCTACAAATAGGGACTCCATAGCGATTCTGGCTTCTGAAAGATAAATTGGGAAATTGCATTCCATTGATTCAAACAAGGCCTGGTAGTGTACCAATTGGCTGTTGAAGAAGGAAGCATATCCAGAAAAATTGTCCTCTGGTTCTCCATTGCCAAAAGCTATTATCCCTCTGCGGCTTGTACTGTAGGCCAACAGCTCCTTCGCCATCCTTTGGAACTCCACAACTTGAGTTCTACTTTTACGCCTTGCCATGTGTGGAAGTCCGACCATGCAGTTGAAGGCCACCCATTCTCCAAGTCCACCTGCCTTCTTCCTCCTTTTAATTTCAGTCGACAAATTTTCCGTCGTGGTCTCCTCAACCTGTAAATTTAACCCCAAAGATCGAGCATGATCGCACAATCGCTGTCTTGTTTCTTCGAATGTCCACTCCGGGGAGCTGCCTTCATTCTCCGATGATTTTATTGATGTGAGTCTCAGGGCCTTCCCTGTCCTGCTTATTGCCTCGATCATTGGAGGCCACTGAATCCCCTCACCCATGTCAAAGTCTACGATGTGTATTATCTCTGCATCGTTGGGCATAGCCTCTAATATGGCCGAATTAGCCGTGAAATGAGCGAACCTTCCATAGGGGTAGCATTGATAGAACGCCTTGAATGCTGCGTCGAAATTCTTGATTGATTGTTGTCTGAGGTAGCAACCTTGATTTTCTGTATTTTGGAACAAATTAAAGGCCAACCGTTCAATGGATTCCCCCAGTGGATTGATTTTTTCGTTTATACGTTTCACGATCACCTCGGCAAGCTCCCTCTGATCGTTTTCCATGGCCTCACAATAAGCCCCTAAGAGGTGGTGAAGGACCAATTGGTTATCTAATTCCGTGTTATTCCCGGGTAGATTCAGGGCCATGTTATTCGATGGCGAAACGGCGGCGGACTTGCTCTGTTCCAGGACAGGGCAAGGACTCCAAATATCTGCTTCGGAAGTAAGTTGCGAAGAAATATGATCGTCGCTGTCGCTTTCATCTATCCACCCGCAGTTGTCCTCAATTCCACCACCGGAAATGGGCTCAAGACCTTCCATAATCCTCTGTGTCATGGTCTCTATGGCTTGTTTCTCATCACTGAACGATGGAAACTCAACAAAGCTATCAGGGTTCATAGTAGTTGCAAAATACGAATCAAAGGAAATTCCCGAGGAGTCCTCCGTGGTGAATGAAGATGAAAAATCATGCTGATCTGCAATGCTGGTGTCCATGGCAAAATCATAAAGTCCAGCATGATCAAGAGCAGAATAGCTATTCTTGTAAAGTGGCCATGAAGGCTGAAGAAGCTGTGATTGCATCATTTTTGCTGTGGTTGTCTTTCAGAGCAGAGCAAGACCTGTCTCAGCTTCTGGTTGCTGGGCTTCCTTGGGCATATATATACACACACTAGTTTGGTCTACTCAAAATTGATCAAGTAAAACTTCCAGACAAAGTTCACCCCTTTTCTTGTAATCTTCTTTGATGTAACCCATTCTTTATTCTAATCAAAATTAACCATTGAATTTGCAGATAATGGATTCAATTTTTTCGAAGTAATCACCTTTGACATGGTGCAGAAATTGACTGGAAATGCTAATATAGAGATTAGCAGTCCAAGAGGTCCCACATGTCTTCTTCAAGGTAATTGAACAGTACTTGGATTAATTTTCAGGGAAAACCACAAAGTCCATTTGAGCCTTCAAAAATTTCTTACATCTTAGAGAGTAGCTTTCATTTGTCCATTTAAAAACTAAGAAGAGGACAGAGGTCTTGTGTGGAAGGCGTTGCTTGTTTACACATCTTTTTCTTCAAGTCTCTGTTAATGCTTTATCACGAAAGAATACATCCAGTTTAGCAGCAAATTTTCTTTTTTTTTTTTGATTCTTTACTACCTTTTTGTCCTATGCAAGCTCTGTAATTATTTCTTTTTTAAAGATTTTACACATTCAGGGGTTAAATCACACAATAGTTTAACAAATTTGTTTTTGTTTTTTATTTAAGAAAACCAAACGAATTAGATGTCAAAAGTTTTTTTTATTATTATTTTATTACCAAAATAGATTAATTCATTACAAATTTGTAACTTATACATAGTGAATACTAAGCTTTAACGATATAGGATTTTTTTTTTTAATCTAATAGAATCTTACATATTACAAAGGATTAGGTAAGGGAATGCATATATATATATAAGCATAGAGATAGAACCTACGACCTTATTTGATCTAGACTTGGTTTAGAAAGAAATTTAAATTGTGTTCAAAACTAGGCCTATTTAATTAAATAGATTGGGCTATTTAGTTAAAATCTAACCTAAAACATATTAAATATATATATATATATAAATAAATATATATATATATATTTATATTATCTTCTTTTATAATCAGGAACCTACTACCTCTTATGTTAACTATAATTATGTTGTATTTGAACTGAAGTTACAGTATTAGTTTTGATTTTAGATAACTCTAATTATTGTATTTGTACATGTAGTTAATAAAGTTAGAATTTTTATTTATTAAGAAGCTTTTAAATAAGTTTCAAGGCTAGACTTTTGAGTAGGTTAGATCCGAGTCTAAAAAAATATCTTATATAAGTTAGTAGATCAGACTCAAGGTTTCAGTTTACAATGCAAGTCTAGACCTATTTAGTTAAAATCTGAGCTATTTCCATCCTTAGATAAGTATGCAACTCAAAACTATTACGTCCTGCTACTCTAAATATGTAAAGTTTTTACAGAGACGTTTTGTAAAGACTGAATCCATGGGAATTTCTTAGGTACTTGGTGACACTTTTTGCACAAGAATGCATTTACAAATCCGAGCAAGTTGTCTTTGTCTTGTATGGAAATTGATATGCAGATTCTGATTTGATTATATCATGTAATCATAGATCAAACAATTTTATAAAGCAGTAGCAAATCTTTGATCAAGATTCAAGATAGAGTCTTCAAGAGAAGAATTTTACGCAACTCAGTTTTCCAGATTTGCAAATCTTTAGACTTTGTCATCTTTCCAACTCAATTTTCTGTGCTTCAAGAACTTCTTACCACTTTATGGACCTAATTTTAGTATTCTACTAAGTTATTGATGTTAAAACACTATTAGTTTTATGGAATCTTATCAACAATCCACCAATCAAAAGCCTCTTCTGTAATTGAATAATCCTTTCTGTCAACCCATTTGTGCATTCTGGCCATTGTATTATCCTTTGACGCAAGTAATTTGAGGGGATTTTAGGGAACCATAACTAGACGTATCCATTGATTTAAGAATGCTGTTCGGATAAAATCGTAAGGCTTTTGGATTATTGAATTGTGATCGTATCTTTGTATCCAAAGACAATAGGATATGGTGAATATTTTGATTACTTCATCTTACTTTAGATCCGTTCAACAGTGACAAAGTTTTGGCTGTTGTTTGGTCTCCTGAGAGTGTAGTGATGTACTAGCTTAGATCCCATCTCAACCACCCCTTACCATTTGACTTGAAAATATCCAATTCATTGAACTAATAATATTAGAATGAGTAACATTTTAGCAACAAACTGCATGAGCACGGCAATGGGTTTGGGATAACCTACGATTAACCATTTGTCTATTGTTCTCTTTGAACCAAAATGAATATTTCAAATTGACAATAAATATTTAGCTACATCCTCATCTACTATTCACACATCTCATAAAATTCATGTGAGATTAAAGTATCACAAGAAAACACTCGAGTTTTCTGTTTAAACATTCATTTTAATATACTTTATAATAATAAGTGGTTCATCTCCTTATCATAAGTACTCAACTAATCTTGATTTTCGTAAAGTTACGAGTTAAGCAATGAACCACTAAATTAATGTCAAACACTGTTATCCATTCATGCAAAGTTGAATTTCTAGTTGGAGATAAGTCCTAATTACATAGGGTTATTAAGCAAACAAATTTTATAAGCTAAATAACACTATCAGCTGGATTCGATTATGAGATTTTCCTACTAGTAGTGATGTAATCCAAGAAAACAAGACGTGAGACTGCTTGCTGCCCCTTCAAACAAAGCTTTGCATGGCTTGTAGGGAACCACAAATATAGTCCTTCCAAGATTTTTGATTTAGAATCTTATCTTCCACTAAAAGAGATAAGATTAGAGATAATCTCAAATTGAGCACAAATAAGAGATTAGAGAGAATGAAATCTAAATCCTAAACCTTATTAGTTGCTTTGTAAACATGGGTTTTCCCTAGTGTAGATCATTATTTGGCTTGACCTAAGTGGATGGTAAAATCAATTACATAAAATTTGTCTAATCCACTCATGAATCTAACAATTTTTTATGCCTCAACCTCTTTTTCTTTGGTTTGGTTTTCTTACCCTTTTATGCATACGGTATTGTTAAAGTCTAATGAGGTTTAGGACCTTGTTGTATTTTGAGATTCTATGGATAGCCTATTACTTGTCCTCACACATGACTCTAGGATGACATTTGGTGTAATTGAAACAATTAAAAACGTTTGTGGTCATTTTATAATTTTGAAAATTTATTGGGCTTTTTAATAGAAATTTTATTTGGGTTATGAAGAAACTAAAGAAGAAAGATCTTTGTGGCCCCACAAAAGAAAAAAAAAAGAAGAAGAATCAATAGCTTTTATAAAACATTAATGAAAGCGTTTCTCTCAACCCGCTTCTTTCTTTACTTGTGAAACAAAAGAATATGGATGAAATTAAAAAAAAAAAAATAGAATTAAAGGATAAGTTATAACTTCCACGATAATATTATAACATTTTAATTTTTTAGAGAGAGGAACAATAAAAATTTAAAATGACTCTTTTATTTTTTAAAATTTTTTTCTAAAAGAAATACAAGATTTCAAAACATTTTGAGGACACAAATCCAAAATTAAATATTCAAATTTCTATCTTTTGTTGTTCAAAAATGAATGTTTATTGTTTTAAAATAAATATATTTTAGTTTTAAATTTTTATAATTAATCTTCTTAATTATTTGGAATACACTTTCATTATTAACCTCTCTAATTAATGAGATTAATAAAGTAAGGTAATAAGTTATAATAATCCTATATATTTTTTCTAAATTTTTGTGTTATGTCAAAATAAGATATTTAAAATCTACACAAAAAATATAATTATTTATTAATATAATTATTTATGAAAATAAATAATTATCAATCTCTTCTACATATATATATAAATATAAAACATTTTGAATTTCTAATAGGCAATTCGGCCATCCTTGTACTTATTGTTCAGGTCGATGCTTCTAATGTCGCATTCAAACAAAGGAACAAAATTAGTGGCTCAGATTTTTTTATTTTTTTTGGGTCCTTTTTGTATGATTTTTAAAAATATTTTTAGCAATTTCGAAAGTCTATTAGGTTTTAAAGAATTAATTGATATAATCAATAGAAAGTCCATTTTTGTATTTATTTTATATACTCCTAAGGATGTTTTTTTAAGGAAAATTTTTTCAAGAAGTTTCATAATACTACATCATTAATTTGTATTTATATATCTCATTTTATATTAAAAGTCAATACAAAATGTGACATTAAAATCCAAGCAGAGAAAGTATGAATGCAAGCATGGATCTATGTGAAGAATATTATAATTTTTTTTAAAAAAAAAAATTGGAGGGGCAAAATTTAAAATTTAAAAGGGTTTTGAAAAAAAATTTAAAAATTTATAAGGTAAATTTGAAAATTTTTAAAAATGTTAGGGGCGGGCGCCGACCCCCTAGTTCCATCCATGGATCTACCCCCTCCCCCAAATTTTTTTTAATCATGTACTTTCTTCAAAAATTTAAAATTCATTTAAAAAGATCCTTTTAAATTTTACCTTCTACCTTTCGATTTTCTAAAAATTATTATGTTATCTTTTAACTTTTTAAAAAAAATATAATTTGTCTCCCAAACTCAAATTTCTGATTCTATCGTTGTATAAAAGATAGAGTATATTCAAGAGCACTATATCTTCACCAATAAAAATTCTCCCTTTGAGGTGGTTTTTGTAGCATTCCACACAAAACAAATACATTTATAATCAAGTTCAATTGCTTTACATCTTCTTTCATCTAAAGACAGTTTGGAATGATGCAAAGAAAGAATCAACTTTCTTGATAAAGAGTCCTTAGCTTGGTTTAGAGTTAAGACTTGGTTTCACTCATAGTTGGAAGCATAATTTTGTTTTGTGATATAAAGCTTCTTTTAAGTAGAATTGTAGGGTTTTCCCTAGTTGTAAATTTTACAACTTTTACCCCCCCCTCCCCTCTCCCCCCCCCCAAAAAAAACCATTAATAGCACATGACTTCGTGAATTCAATTAATATCAAGTTAAACAGATCATAAAAAAATAATACTTAAATTCACGATATTTACCTAGTATTTGTTGCCATCTCATATACATATTGTTGAGCAATCTTTACACTACAAATTCTAAAAATTATAACGAGTGATTATAAACTTGAAAGCAGGAAGAGAATTTTGTCCTAAAACTAGGTTTGGTGTATTTAATTCTTTGTTTGTTTGTGTCTTCTTCTTTAGGCCATTAGCTAGATTGATGGGATTGGAGTACTGATATACAATTCCTTCACATGAGAATATCGACAACTTCCAGTGGTTAGGGAAAAGTTTTGTCATTTCCAGAATGGTAATTAATTTTTATTTGAGCACTAGAAAGTGACAAAAATTATTATTTTTTACCAGCCAGTTAAAAAAAACGAATAATCCTTATCAGCTATTGTAGTAAATTAGTGAAAATTAATTTTGTTTAAGCTATAGATCGACTGTTTTTATGGACGATTGCTGTCTTTCAAGTCAAGAATTTTGGAGATTTCAAGGCTTTGGTATCACATTCACATAACATTTTGTATAGTTTTTGAGCAATACAGCTCATTCTTAACTTTCTTTTGTGGTTTTATGTTGGGGTCATATATGAACCTTACTAAGTTTGATGTTTTCTGCTCTTAAGGTTGATTCTTTTTCCTTGGTAATGGAGGGCTAGATAGCCATTGATTGTCTAGTTTTAGGTATAAGAACTTTTCTATAAGATTTGTAAATCAAACTATGCAATGGACTTCAAGAAATTATTTTCGATACTTTTAAATAAAATGATAAAAAACTGGTATTGTTTTTTGCATTTGCTAATCCTTTTTCTCTCTTTCGTAACAAACATGTTAATTAGCAGTATAGGGGTATACTAATTGTCATCTAATATTAGCATATCAGTATCAATCTAACTCACATTACGTGGGTGATTTTAGAAACGGTGTGAGTCAGATATTCGACTATTAAATTATTAACACAATAAAAAATCAATACTACTTTACTATAATATACTACAAATATAACTTACGTTATCTGAATGAATTTATAAATTACAAGTCAAATACTCGACTATTAAATTAGTGTTAATTTTACAATATCATGGGAGTTCATATTGACTGTAAGCTTGACATCCCCAATGCCTTTTCCAGCAACGTGTAGTTTGCAAGCAATGTAATACAAACATATGAGACAGCCTAGGATTTGACTCTTCAATGCATATTATTATAAAATCATTTCACTCACTCCTCGAATTTAACTGCGTGCTTACCCTTAGTTTGGCAGTACCTATAAAAAAAATCTTTAATATATATATATATATATATATATATATATATATATATATAGTTGAAAACATAAAAAATTATAATCACGCCTTTTAAAATATTTTTCTTTTATATTTTTTTCTTCTCTCTTTTTTTTTTTACAAATGCATCCAAGGAATTAATATATATATATATATATATATATATATATATATGTATGTATATATACGTAGAAGATTAAGACGTTTTACAAAGACAGCTACCCCAAAATGCTTTTTAGTCGTGTAGTAAACAATTTTGTATTTTTTTCCTTTTTTTTGGGAGAGATTACCAAAACAAGTTGTCCGACATTTCTTCCCCTCCCTGATTAGGTGTTCTTATTTGTTCTTTTATTTAACTCAATATAAAATTTCTATTTTTATTTTCTAATAATTAATTGTTGTTCAAATTGTAAACAAATTATTATATATATATATATTTTAAAGTCTTTGCTGCCTCATATTTCAAAATGGAAATAAGAAGTAGAAGGAGAGACACATTATTAAGCATGTAAACGAGTATCCATATAGAAATCACTGGTTAGGGATTAGGAAATATCCTTCAATTAATGTGCGATTATTCTTATGTTAAGGAAGGACCCTCTAATTTCTTTTCTTTATTTATTTGTTAGTGCACTTTTTGTCTCTTTACCAAAACTTGAGAAATCATGTCGAACTAAACTTATCTTTTTTATTTTTTTTTCTCTCTTTTTATCGAATCAGTACTCGTATAATAAAAGATTAACATTCAAATTTTAGAAGACGTTTTTTATTCTTCTTCTTCTTCTTCTTTTTTTTTTTTTATAATCTAATCTTCAAAATTGTATAGCTTATTTTGTAAAACATTTATTATTTGATTGTCTTTTGTTGCATGCCCATTAGGGAATTAGCTTAGGGGTTTTTTTTCTTTTAGGAAGTAGGGCTTGATTTTTTTTTTTTTTTAAATGCATCAAGAGGGATAGGATATTAGGAATATGATTCGACCCTAGACCTATTGTCTAATAAAGATGTTTTTATTCAACTAAACTACTCCCTCCGTCCACAAATAACTAGCGTAATTGTAAAAACTACGCATATTAAGAAATTGTAGAATTCTATAGTAAAATTGATTAAAATGTCCACTATACCCTTTAAAATATTTTTATTATCTTTCTTACCTCATTAATTTGAATCTCACTAATTTTTTAATTACATTACTCTAATAATTACATATATCTCTCTTCTTTTCACCCATATCACCTCATTAAATTATACTTTTGATTATTTTTATAGGATAACGTGATTTTATTATTGGTTAAAATAATTTTAATATGGGTAATTATAATACTAATTAATTGATAGAAAATTGTGCTAAGGGTAAAATTGAAAAAAAAATTAAATACAACCTACTAGAAAGTAACAGTTAATTTTAGATAAATAAAAAAGAAAATTAAACCAATTATTTGTAGACGATGGGAATGTTATCTTATTGTACCTCCATATTAATGATATTAGAAAGGGGGGGAAAAGTTTAATTTGGCTAAATCTTTAAAGCCCGCAAAGAGTAAGATACACATTGTAAAAATCATTTCTTTACGCCCACTCAGGCCCATAAATCAAAAGCACAACACTAACAGGCCCAAAATAACGATCCTTCCGTACAGTTGGAGTCATAAAACATGCAACCCGGTACGAAGTTCTAGCTCGGTCCAAGCCCACTCTAAGAGATTTTTTTTTTTTTAAAAGGTTATAGTAATAAATTTAACCAATATATAAAAAATAAAATTTGATAATATAATAATTTAATTAGAAAATTCTTCAATCTAATTTCTTAACTTTTATATTTTGAGAGTTTAAATCCCTTTGTTTTTCCTAACTAGTTGGATCTCATAACTATTTTTTTTTAAGGATAAAATATGTCAGTCATTCCTAAACTTTCATAAATTTTGATTTTTATCCTTAAACTTGAAAATACTTGATTTTAGTCCTCAAACTTTTTAAAACACATAAAAAATAGCTCTTTCAATAATAAAAACTCAAATACAATACAAAATCTCAAAATTTTAACTATCATTCTCCCATTTTTTATTTCTAAAATATTATTCTTCAACTTTAATTTTACTCTCTTTTCTTTAAATTAGTTTTTCCATTAATTAAAACTATTAAGTGCTCATGAAAGTTCATCACATGACTTCCACATGACCTATTTTATAGGTAATTTTATTTGCTCAACTCTCACAATGTGGTATCATCGTTTTAATTATTATAAAGTAACTTCTATATATGATAGGAAAATACTATTGTGACTTGTGCGTCTCTTACTTCTCTTTTTAGATTTTTTTTTTATAATTCACTTATACTTTCAAATTTATTTTTCCTTCCTATAGAGATGCCAAGAAAATTACTATTCGTCAAGAACTGAATCGATTTTTTTTTCTTCTTCATCTTTATGTCTTAGTTTTTTTATTAAAGCGTAAAATATGTTATTTTTGTTATATGGTTAGATTCGAAAAAATGCGAAAGAGTAATATCAAGATTATTGAGTCGAATAAAAGGTTTAAAGTTAGATCTTAAAATTATTGTTGATAAATGAAGAAATTCGAAGAGAAGAGAGTGAGATTAAAGTTAAAGAATAATATTTTAGAAATTAAAAATAGGGGAATGAGAGCTAAAATCTGGCGATTTTGTGTTGTATTTGAGCTTTTATTGTTAAAATGGCTCTTTTTTAGGTATTTTAAAAGTTCGAAGGTTAAAATCACACATTTTAAAGTTCGAGAGTGAAAATCAAGATTGATGAAAGTTTAAATGTGGCTGATATATTTTGTCCTTTTTTTAATTAGTTAGGTCCTTAAAACTATTCTTGCTACTCACAACATCAACATGAGAGGGGCAAATTTGCTACATGACATTTTTTATAAGGAAAAATTTGGTACTTTATAAGGACTAAAAACGTTGTCCAATAATAGTTAGAGGATTTAAAAAGATAAAAATAAAAAATAAATCAAATTCGTTAAAAATAAAATTTAAGGGATTAAATTGACGAATTTAATCAAAATATATAAAAACATTTATATATCATAAGAAACTTGCAGATTTGATCAATTTGAGGAAGAAATGGTGAAATTTTGAAGCTAACTTGAGAGGATATCTTCTTGATTAAATGGAGGTAATTAGCTTGAGATTATTTCATCCATAATTCTCTCAATTTCTCCCTTCTCATAACTCTTGTTATTACAGGATATGATAGTACATTGTCTGCATAGCAGAACAAGGGAAGCCATAGTGCTAGCAGTATGTACTTCACTTGCCTTGGCACCTTCATGTTTACTTGCCTCAGCTTTAGAAAATTGTCAATTTTATTTTTTTAACTTTTTAAATTATTTAACTATTATCGAGTAACATTTTTAGTCTTTATGAAGTGTCACATTTGCCCCTATAAAGAATGTCATGTACTAGATTTGCTTCTCTCACGTTGATGGAAATAGTCATACAGACCTAATTAGTTGAAAAAAATAGTTAGGGGACTCAATTAGTTGAAAAAAAAGAAAAAAGAAACTTAAATTGTCAAAATATAAAAGTTAATGGATTGGATTGACAAATTTTCCTAATTTAATTCGGTTAGTATATTTTTTATGAGGTGATTAAATCACTACAAGAATATTTATCACAATTGAATTGCTATTTCTGATATTTTTTATTCATGGAAAAAATATAATTAATTAAGAAACAAAATTGCCTAAAATTTTATATAATTAAGCAGGATTGGCCTGGAAACAAAAGACAATTATTAGATGGCATCTTCCTATATGGATATATTACAAATGTATGAAAAATTCATCACAAGACTGCAAGTTTACATTATTTTGAGACGGATATTTATATCATTAGTTGATTATTACAAATTTGAATAAGTATATAGGAATTGCTTTTTGTTTTTCATATCCATGAATTTCTTATAATATTATTCACATCGATATAAATATAGTATTTTGTATAATTAATTTTTTGTAGTATTAATTGAAAATTTAATCTATTTGATTTCTAAAATTTAATGGTCTGTAACGTTTTCGTCTTAATGTTTTACTAATTCAAGAGATCTTCGATGCTAATTTAACACACTGTGAATACGCGTCCTGCTATGATATTCCCCAACATTATACATGGGAAATTAAGAAACAAAAACAAAGTAGTTATCCTCTTATAACGTTGTTGTCCAGTTGTAACTGTGGACAGGTTCAAATCTAAGACCAAGATCAAGTGACGGAACTTCCAGGGAAGTAGGGATTTCCAGACATTTTCTTAGTGTCCTTAATGTCCACAATATTTCCACCTCTCTTTTTCTTTCATTTACTCCTTCTGTGGATTGGTTTCTGGATAAGAAAGAATCTTGTCTGATTTTCTACACACATGTTTGATCAGAGGATGCTAAAAACTTATTAGGAATTAATCAACCGGCTTAGATTAGTACAGCTTCTTGAAGGTTGATGCGATACAAGTCCAAGTGCAGTTCCATAAGTTGGTGGAACCTGGGAACTTCTATTAGATAAAAAATAAGGTTCTTAACAGTAAGATCTGAGAATATGTATGATTTTTGGATATTTTCCACGTACAGACGACTCTTTAATTCTCGTCTTTGGTCGTTTTTTGTCACTTAAAACATGGTTCGATGCGATTGAAGTGGAAAAGCCACGGCTTCAAGGTTGATGGGAAATTTCTCAAGATATATGGATAAATCGCATCAGGGGCGGACCTACAGTGTAGCTTCCAAGAATTTTAGTAACATATTATACATATGTATACCCAATCAACATGGCTCCTCCTGGAATATATATATAATTCAATTGGTCCCCCAAGAATATATCTATAATTCAACCCACCCAAAAATATACATATGCCCCAATAATATATATATATGTATACACACTAACACACACCACCATCATTCGGTCCTTTCATTCTTTTTACAAATCCACATTTTCCTTTTCCCTTTCCTTTTCACTTTAATTTCCAAACCCTACACACTATTACGAGATTTGTTTTGATATATTTAAACAAATAAATATATTTCAGGTATGTATTTCAGTGAGTTTGGGTGGTGGCTTCCATTAGACCAGGGTGGTGGTCTATATATGTGTACATGTTTTTTTTTAGTACTATTATCAATTTTTCGCATCTATAAATGTGTGTTTGTTTGTTTGTTTTTTTACATTAATATTTAGATTTATATAGACATTTTAATTAATTATATCTAAATTATGCATGAAAAGATTATAATTTTTTTTTCTCTTTTTAAATCGTAGATAAAAAGATCATGTACGATTGATGCATTCTTCAAAAGGAAAAATATTGAAACTTCAAAATCTAGTGAAGAGTCACATTCCGTTGATCTTGATCCTTCAAATTTTGAAAGTTCTCTTGCAAAAACTCCACGAGTAGTTCAAGTAGGATTTGATATCAATTCTTTAGAACGTGATTCAGGATTGCGATTGCAAATATGTGAATATCCTGTTGATAGTCGTGATGAAGTTCGTAGAGCTTATATTAAGGCAGGTTCATATCAGTGTTTGCAATTTAATTATCTAAAACTAGGAGGAAAACATTCTCTTTCAAGCATAATGGTTTAAGTCATTTTCTTCGTGGTTAGAATATTCTTCTAGTGAAGATGCTGCATTTTGTCTTCCTTGTTATCTATTTTATAAAAAAAATGAATGTTTTGGATCAGATTCATTCATTGTTAATGGTTTTCACTCATAGAAAAAGGTGAATGATGGCCCCCCAATAATGCAATCCTGCGTCTGCCCCTGAATCGCATCATGAACATTCCTATTACCCTTACTGTGAAGGATGTAAATGACTAAATGTACAATACAAAGTTAAGAATCGAACTTATAATTTTATAAGAATACTACTATCTATATATATATATATATATATACTCCTCTTTTGTCGCTGTATTATATGTCCATAGACGTTTTCTCAAATGAGACATTAGACGACTGTTTTGTGCACTGGATTTTCTTTTATCTTTTGTTTTTAATACTCCAAAGATATAGAGTCAAATATTGAGCTATTATCTTGATATGATTTTGGCCCCCTAATTAATTGACATTTTCTGCTTAAGGTTTATTAGGAGTTGATTGATTGACTACTGCTTTCATGTTCTGTTGAAATCCAGAAATGAGGATCTTTGGGAATATCTTTGACCAGATCAAAGGCAACGTTCTTTATAACCAACGTTGTTGTAACTTTGCTGCAGGACTCATTCTCTTGGCTCTGAGTTAAAATGGAAAGGTGTCTGGCCCGGACACCTTCTGATCTTCATATGCAATAAGGAAACATTTTTTTTTTTCAAACTTTAATAAAATATTCATTTTTTTTCAAACAGTTTCTTATATTATCACTTAAGAGTGATCGATCACTCTCTGCTCTTGTTTCTCTCCTATATGTTTCTTTCCCTTTCCACCTTGAAGCTTCACCTATATATACCTCTCAATCTTTTTATATATAGGGACTATCACCGTGTGGTTGTCATGGTACTAGGAAGCTAATTGCACACAATCTTATGGATATGTGGTCATTGTCTACGAAGATCTATACAGAACAAGATGTATAGCTACTACTTCCAGGTGTTAATAACAATGCAAATTTGCTAACCTTTCTTTGCAACAATTCAAAATATGTTGCAATTGATTGAATTGTCAACATATTTAATTTAGGTTTCATTTATTCATATCCATTCATATCATCTTGCTTGTTAAGTACACTTCCAAAGAACTTATCAGCCATCCCCAACGCCACACGCCTCTACTTGCTAACGTGTTAACTTTTGTGGCCAACAATGGTGCATTTTATCCTTAATAGTATATATTATATGCCTTCCCCAAGCAAGATATGTAGGGACGTTTATAGAGATTGTTCCTCATTTTCCTACAAATATTTTTTTTATAGTTTATAATAGTAGATATACTAGGACTGCTGCTCCAAGACCAAGTGGCAAAAGATGGTGAGCGATTAATGTTAATCCCTAATGACAACAAATTAATGCTTACCATATCTATATGATAAGGACAAAAACGCTCTTCACATTTCATGATATGGTTTCGCTATATATCAAGATAAATAAACACTTTACATGAAAACATGTCTTTTTTGTTTTGATTGCTAATATATCGAATGGACAAAATTATTGACCATGATTGAAGTCGGCCAATGCAATAATATACATTATACTAGACTTTAATCTGGTGCATTGCATGTGGGACAAGAGAAATCTTGATTCAATATCTATATTTTCCAATCCTGCGGTTGATAAAGCCAATAAGTTCCATTTCGTTATGCATGGAGCCTAAAGGATTAAGAACTTGTGATTTCATTAAAGACTAGCTAGTTGATTTGATTAATATATAAAAGATCGCTTCTCCATGTAATATTTGGAGTAAAATATCTTGAAGACACTTTTCTTTTTTTACTTATTTAGATTTAGTTTAATAATTGATAACAAGAATAATTAGAGTTAGGACAAATATTAGAATGTTGGTAAACTATATAATTGTTCTCCACTTAGTACATGCTACCTTTAGCAAATGGTCCATAATAGGTTGACCAAATGAAAGCATTCATTATTTACTGTTGATCATGAACAATAATTAGAATCAAAGATCTCAGGACGGATGCAAACTATCCCTCCTAGCACCATATACCAGGCAGTGTAACTTTTCTTGTTATAAAAACAAATAATCGTTTAACTTTCAAATATTTAAAAAGATATTACTCATTTGTTGATATCTTCTATTTAAAAATCTCTGTCCACTCTGCCGACATGACTCATGAGGCTCACTTCTGGCTTCTCCACCTGGGAAGCAATTGATGTGCAAATATATATATTTATTGTCATCTCTTTATAATTATTTGAAGAATATAATTGAGAACATATCTTCAAAAGTGACCAATAAAACAAAGAAAATTAGGTAAATGAATAACAAAGAATGAGAAAATCTCATCCTTCTTTGTCTGCAGCTTAAAAATGAAGTATAAGTTGACGAGAACTTTTCTACTGAAGACAAGAGCGTATCTTGTCTCTCTGTTAGAATCACTTACGTAGAAAACACTTTGCTAGTTAGCTAGTGTTTCACATTACGGGTTTCCTCCTATTGGTGATCAAAAGCTATGCTTTTCTTAACCAATTATTAATTGCTCCGAATTTCTAAATTAATTAAGAATAGAGAAATCAAGAAAACTTGATTAGTGGCTCACGAGTCTTGGATATATACAAGACAAATTTATGTCTGAAACTGTTTGCTAATGTTGCCATCAAACTGCACAAAATTGAGTTAAGTCTGTTTTGTATGACATATGATTCCTCATTGGTAAGAAGGATGAAGGATTATCTACCCCCTCAACAACGTCCTTACATTTCAATAAAAAGAAGGTCGTCTTCTGTTTATAAATTTCTGTTGAATCAGGAGCTTAATAATCTTTTTTTTTTTCTTTGGTAAAATGTGAAGTTTAAGTCCCATTTGATTTTCTTGGCTTGAAATTACTTTTTCCCCCTCATTATATTTATTTATTAAAAGTTCTAGTTCCATATATATATGATTCCTAATGGAAAACTATTTTGTGAGTATATATATATATATTCTAATTGAGAAACACATGAGAAAAAGTCTCTTATGGTTCTACTTGCATCAATGTTCTAATACTTGGCTTATTTAGTTGAAAACAAGCACCAAGCATTTGGAAATAAACAGAGACTTATATGAGTGAAACACCAAAACGGAAAGGAAAAATGGGCATGATGGGTATCATGGGGAGATAAGTAAAGTCATAGTAAGGCTAATTAGATGACCTTAAAAAATTAAAATCTATCGATTTAAACATATCATTCGATTATAAGATTTATAAATTATTTTTTATTATGAAAATAACTTTTATAATAGATGAGACACTCATTCCATCACACCAAGTAAAAACTTCTTCCCATAAGAAGATCAAAATTAAGAAGCCTTGTAGAGGCGTAAGTTCTCAATATTTTTATCTATTTTGAGCCAATTATTCATTTTGAAAGCTTTATAGTCGCCTTGTCGACCTCATGATAAGACAAAAATATATGCAATCTTTTTGGTTCTCCTGTTTTCTTGTAGAAGGTAAAAAGCATCGAATTGGTGATATTTTTAATGTTAATTTTGTCAAGAAACAAGTAAAATCTCAAGATATCTTGAATTCCACATTATGGATTAAACATACAAAAAGAAACAAGACCAATCTTCCGAGATTATCTGTAATATCCTCCATGAATTTTATATACAAAGCTAAAAGTACTAAAAAGTTTGAGATTTTATACGCTTCCTTAATCAGAAAATGCCAAAGAAGAAAGATGGCTCGACTGGTAATTGTGCCGTAACCTTGTCTTTCTTTAGATCTCTACATTGTTCCCTCAGCATTTAAATACCCCCAATCCCTCTCTCTTAAATTCGACAAATTTTAGCGAAATCCTTTTACTGAAATGATAGAATCCGACATCCACCGACCATCTTCTGGATCATATTTTGACAACACGAGCAATTCATTCTTTGACAATGTTAGAGATCAAGAAGGTTTTTTCATGACTGCTGATATTTGCTATCCGCTGACTACAATGGAGGATTCCAGCTTCTCTATGCCATATCTTGAGACAATGCTCTATGATGGGTACGTGGTGGATTTCCAAGATCATCTTGATGATATGGATATTACTGCAGAAAATATTTCAGAGTATCTCAAGGATCCCATTTTGAATGGCGAAATCAGTACTGATGTTTCGGTTCTGACTTTGGAGGAGAGTAAAGAAGGTTTAAGTTTGGATCATCAGCCATCACCGTTTCAGGGAGAAGCTGATCAATTGAGCCTGAACCAGTCCATGATCTCAAGTGATACATCCCTGGACGTGACTTCTTCCTTGCCACCATCATTAGTCTTGCCTGCAGAAGGAATGGTGATAGTTAACGAGCTCGGCGTGTTCCATTTACTGATGGCTTATGCTGAAGCCATTGAAATGGGACAGGAAGAGCTCTCTAAGGTGATCGTGAAACGACTCAGCGAGAAAGTCAGTCCGGTTGGCGATACTTTGGAAAGGTTATTGTATTACATGTTCCAAATCCTAGATAAGCAACCAGACTACCTCAAGCAAGAGTCACTCAAGAACTTCTATCAAGCATTCAAAGCGTTCTACCAAATATTCCCGAATGGAAAGTTCGCTCATTTTGTAGCCAACCTAGCAATTCTGGAAGCCTTGCCTAATGACGCCGGTATCATCCGCATATTCGACTTCGACATTGGGGAGGGAATTCAGTGGGCATCCCTAATCGGAGCCATTGGACATCAACTAAGAGAAGTCATTCTCACATCGATAAAGTTCAGCAATGAAGAATCTGACTCTAGTCCCCTGATGTGGAGGTATGAAGACACAAAAAAAAGGCTATGTGATTATGCAAAGCCATATGGCCTAAAATTGAAGGTGGAGGAGATAGAGTTAGCTGATCTTGCCAGTGAGATAAAGAGTTTTCAGGAAGGTCAAGGAAGAAGAGAATGGTTCGTGTTCAATTGTATGATCGGGTTACCCCACATGGCAAGGGTTAGAAGAAGAAAGGATATGCTTGAGTTCTTGGAGTCGGCACAAAATTTCTTACAGAGATGTCATAGTCCCGACAGGGGTATTATAACTCTCGGAGACGGAGATGCATGGGAAAAGCTTAGAAACGCCCCAAACTTTGGTTCGTTTTTGGAAGGAAACATGGCACATTACCAAGCCTTGTTAGAGTCAATAAAGCTTAATTTTCCAGTTCATCTTGCCGATGCTAGGACAGCCATGGAATGCCTTTTCATAGCACCATTTGTCTCGTCCCTTGCATGGGCTAAACAATGGGAGGAGAAGCAGCTATATGGCAACCTCGAAGTTCGGTTGAGCTTAGAGGGATGGAAGCTGAGCCAAGACAGTTTATTTGAGGCTAAGGAAGTGGTGAGAGAAGGCGAGAGTCTATACGGGGTGAGAATTGAAGGTGAAAGCAAAAATGAAATGGTCATGGACTGGCTAGGGATTCCCATGGTTAAAGTTTGTTGCTGGAGAAGATGAAAGGAGAAGGAACAGGAAAATCATATAGCTCATATATATCCAGTAGGAAAAACCAAAAATTCCCAGAGTAGCAAAGTGATTAGCAGGTAGGGATCAGTGATGAAAAATATTCATTGGTAACTGTACACATGATTTGTTTCCAAATTGGTTATAATAGTGTGAATATCATACGAGGAATCATTCAATTGTACGGACTATGTTTCACATACATACGGTTTAAGGTGGCTTTGGTTCCATTACATTTGACGTTTTTGCAAGCATAGATTTTCTTGATAATTGACAACGTCTCCTCTTGTTTGCATGCTTCATCTGTTTAAAGGCAACATGACAACATAACATCGGGTGATAGAGATAGATTTAGGGTTAGAAATGACGTTTAGTCTTTAATATTTATACAAAATTTACCTTTCATCTTTGTAAATAATTTTTAAATTTATAACGTTATTTTCCACATTTTTCTCTCTTAATTTCCCCCCCTCCAAGTCCAAAATCCTATCTATAGAAAACGGTTGAATGGAATTGGCACAGTCTAGTATCTAATCTTCAGTTTTCCTTTGCAATAGCACAAGAATATTAATCTAAACAAGGGTGTTGTGATTTTGTCTTTTTCAAAGGGATTTTGTTACGTGTTAGGATCTCAAAAAGAATCATCATTTGGTATGGATAAAATTCTTGATCCATTTGATTTGATTTGATTCGGATCTTTGACGTAAACAACGGGGAGTTTGATATGTATCCCTTTGCAACTTTTGCAGCCGGCTTAGGGTAGGACAAACTTTTGCGGATTACTTTGTTAAAGCCCGAGATTATGTAGTGATTCTCTTGCAAACTGCCCATGTTGGATACCTTAATAGAGAAAGTTTCTTGGGGAAAAAGATAAGCTCCCTCAGTCTCTCCCTTGAGAATGGCTGGCGACACTACAAGAAAAATACATTTTAGCAACGGAAATTAGTAATGATTTTGTTGTCGGTCGTTAATTTGTGACGGAATAATGACGATAAATAAAATTTTTTAATGTAAATTTATTTTAAAAAAAATTATCAGATAGTCGTAATTAATTCCTCACTAATTGTCGATAATCCCTCGCTGATTAGTGAGGAAATAGCTACGACATTTGTAATTATTCATTAATATTAAATAATTATTAAAATACCGTCGCTAATTGGGTCGTCACTAATCCGTCGCAAATCTCTTGTAAATCCGTCGTAAATCTATAAAGAAAAATTATATAATTAATATAAAGAATAAAAAATTACAATAATATCAATAGTCTAATGGTGAATACGTACTCCCCCGTAACAAGGACTCGAGTTCGAGACTCTATTCAACATAATCACATAAAATTATCTAGTGGATCGGACACGACGGTAAATTACTGTTTTTTTGTAGTACTCTGTTGTCAGAGCAGCTTTCCTCTAACCAGAGCAATGTGTGTCAAAATTAACCTTTTGAATCAATTTATAGATATTACATTAAATACTAATTATATATTTAGTGTATCCCACATCTGTGAAGTATGAACCAATTCACCTTCCAAGACGGCAACACCACGACAAATCTGCCATTGATGCCGGGGCGGGGGAGGGGGGGTGGACCTGCGTTATCCTCAACCAAATATTTTTTTTGGCATGACAATAGTGCACACAAAATAAACCAATCTTGTTTCTTATTTACCTGCCTTGTGCGCTTAGTTTATTTTTTGTATGGGGAAGAAATTTGTTCATTTCTCAAATGTTAGTGTTACTTTTCTCTTAAAAAATATTCATTCCCTTTCATCTCATCCCCTTTTTAAGAGTCATCTTTTATCTCTTTCAGAAATTTGGATATGAAAGACAAGGCTTAATTTGATACTCATCTCAAATCATACTCTGCAGATTATCTAAAAATTTGAATGTGAAAGGTAAGAGTTTTAATTTAAGATTTATCCTAAGTCATATTCCGCAGATTAAGGGAAAGAAAGAGGAGGGGACCGGGCAAGGGTTTCTAGGGAATAAAAAAGAAGAAAAGACGGAGAAAGATAGGGATGACAACGGAGTCGGGTAGTGTCGGAGATTAGAAATCCGGATCCTATCCCATCAAGGGAAAAGGTAGGGATCGGATTGGAGACAAAACAATCCCTAATCCCGATCCAATGGGGAAGTAAGGGCCCGGTTGGATTCGAAAATATTTCTAAAGATTTTGTTTTAGAATTTTTTTTTTTGCCTTCGATATATTTTTATTTAAAATTTTTTAATCATTTTAAAAACTTTTGTGATGATTTTCAATTATTCACGTATTAATCATATCACTAAATTAATAAAAGTAAAATTGATAATTGATCATATTTCTTTTTTTTTCTTTTTTTCTCTTCTCTTATATTTTATTTTATATGTGTGTGTAGGCCGATGGCGGGTAGGGGTGGCAATCGTGTCATGTTCAGGTTGACGGGTCATGTCAATTTGAGATAATTACATACAAAAAGTCAACTCGAATACGACCCGATTAATAAACGTGTCGTGTCGTATCAACCTATTTATTTTTGTGTTGTGTTTATATTATAAAATGGGTTGACATAATATGACATGATTATACACAAAAATTAAATAGATAATACTAAACCCGCTAACCCGAATACCTACTAAAGTCGCCAATCTGTTCACTCATTACACAAAATTTTAAAAAATCAAATTAAATCATATAAAATTAAAAAAACTAATAAAATAGCTCATAAAGTTATAAATAACTAATAAAATAACAAACCATCCAACTAAATATTTAGAAATTTCAATAAATTCATAAGATTTAATTTTAAAAATCTAAACAAATATAATTTTGCAATAAAACTGGATTGTTTAATAAATTATTTTCTTTAACTAAAAGTCATTGTAATAATATTATTATAATAAATACTAAATAATAATTAATTAAGAATAATTTATTTAACATGTATTAAGCAAATAGTCACATTAACATCATTTATTTTTCCTAAGAGGTCTCATATCATTAAATAAAATAGACACATAAACAATTCAATTAATTCATATAATAAAATTCAATTCAATTAATTCATATAAAAAATTTAAATTATCTAATTTTCTATAGTGAAATTTGTAGAGTATTACAAAAAATATTAAATATAAGTATTAAAAAAAAGTTAAACGGGTTCGCGGGTTGAAACAGGTTGAATTCATTTATGATCAGAATACGTTTAAAGTTAAACGAATCGACCTGTTTTAACTTGAACCTGCAAAATTCTAACTTTAATCATCTATAATCATGTTATTTTTGTGTGGCGAAGATTGATCTCAGCCCCAACCCATCTCCAGTTGGCAGATCAAGGAATGAAGCCCGCTCCTGTTTCTGTCTCTACTTAAATTAGAGAATTTCTGACCCAATCGAATCGAGTCCTTAGTTTAAGTGAAAGAATTGCTATTCCTAAAGAAAAATAACAAAAGAGAGAGGGAGGGATCCAAGAAATAAATGGAAATATTTAATTAGAAAAATAATTGATTAAGAAGCATAAATGTGTCATTTGAATAAATAGTGTCCCAGCAGAGAAGCTGCTCGGGCAATATTGCCAGCCCTTGAGAATTCCTTGGAGATTCAAAACCCCGTCTTTCTCCAAATCCAACATGTAAATAATGCGTTTGAGGTTTGCCCACATCAAATTTCACCACAAGTCATATATAAAAACACAGTCGTATATGAAGGTCACAAAATTATATATAAAACTTATAAATGTTATAAAATTAGGGTAGTGTTATAATAAAATCTATACACTACACACTAAGAAAATTCTAACTATTCTTTGCACAAGAATTTCTCTTCAAACTTCTCTCTTTCTTTCTCTCACAATTCTTTCTCTAATCTTTCTTTCACTAATCTTTCTTTCACAAAATGATGGTGTATTACAAGTTTAGAGAATAGCTCTATTTATAGAGCTCTAATTAGTGGAATACATCATGGCATACATCATCTTCAACTAATCTCAATTAATGGTGTCTCCACTAAATGGTGGACATCCATAAAAATCTTCTAATAATTCACATAAATCCATAATTAGTGGAGCCTCCACTAATTAATGGAGATTCCAATAATTCATAACACTCCCCCTTGGATGTCCATCCATACATAAGGAATATGCCTCGTTAAAACCTTACTAGATAAAAACCCAGTGGGAAAAAAAATCTAGTGAAGGAAAAAGAGTACACTATTCTATATATTTGTTTATTACTCCCCCTGATGAGATGATTCCTTTAAATCTTTAAACCGACGCATGCCGATTTTATATCTCAACTTTTCAAATGTTGCAGTCGGTAAAGTCTTCGTGAAAATATCTGCGAGGTTATCACATGACCGAATTTGTAGCACATCAATTTCACATTTCTTCTGGAGTTCATAAGTAAAGAAGAATTTTGGTGAAATATGTTTTGTCCGATCTCCTTTAATATATCCTCATCGTAATTGAGCTATGCAAGCTGCATTGTCTTCATAAAGAGGAGTTGGAATACCTTTGATTCATGATAATCCGCAACTTTCTCGGATATAATGAATCATGGATCTTAGCCATACACATTCTCGACTTGCTTCATGAATGGCTATAATTTCAGCATGATTTGAAGAAGTAGCTGCTATAAATTGTTTCGTAGAACGCCATGATATAGCAGTATTTCCACATGTAAATAGATAGCCCGTTTGAGAACGTGCTTTATGTGGATCAGATAAATAACCAACGATCTCGCATAACCTATCAATGTTGGACTGATTTTATTTGAATAAAATAATCCGAGATCAATTGTACCTTGGAGATATCGAAGGACTTGTTTAATTCCATTCCAATGTCGTCGTGTTGATGAAGAACTAAATCTTGCTAATAAATTGACAGCAAAAGTAATATCAAGTCGTGTATTATTAGCAAGATACATCAATGCACCAATTGCACTGAGATATGGTACTTCAAGACCAAGGAGTTCTTCATCATTTTCTTGAGGTCGGAAAGGATCTTTATCCACATTTAATGATCGGACGATCATTGGAATACTCAATGGATGTGCTTTGTCCATGTAAAATCTTTTTAACACTTTTGCTGTATATGTTGATTGATGAATAAATGTTCCACTCTCCAGATGTTCAATTTGTAAACCAAGGCAAAATTTGGTTTTACCAAAATCCTTGATTTCGAATTCTCTTTTTAAATAATCAATTGTTTCTTGGAGCTCTTCAGGAGTTCTAATAAGATTAATATCATCAACATATATAGCTAATATCACAAATTTAGAACCAGATTTCTTAATAAAAACACATGGACATACCTGGTCATTTTTAAATCCCGCTTTCAATAAATATTCACTAAGACGTGTGAACCACATGCGCTCGGATTGCTTCAGGCCATATAATGATTTCGCAACTTGATGGAGTAATTTTCACGAGGATAATGTTTATATGTTTCAGGTATATGAAATCCTTCGGGATTTTCATGTAAACATCATTTTCTAAATTTCCATACAAGTAAGCAAGTGACAACATCTAATAGGCGCATATCTATCTTTTCATGTACTGCCAAACTGATAAGATATCGAAGTGTAATAGCATCAACAACAGGAGAATAAGTTTCATCATAATCAATACCTGGTCTTTGTGAAAAACCTTGGGCTACTAATCGCGCTTTATATCGAACGATTTCACTCTTTTCATTGCGCTTTCGCACAAATATCCATTTGTAGCCAACGGGTTTTACACCTTCGGTGTTCGGACTGCGAGTCCGAAGACTTCACGTTTTGTCGGTGCATTTAACTCCGATTGAATCGCATCTTTCCATTGCAGCCAATCTTTTCTATGCCGACATTCATCAACCGATATTGGTTCAGGATCATCATTATCATGTGTAACATCAAGAGATATATTGTATGCAAATATATTATCAATAACAGTTTCTATCCAATTCCAACTTCTACCGGAAGTGGTATAATTGATAGAAATTTCAGTGTTACTTTCATCAACTTTTGGTTCTTTGTCATCAGTTCTCTCTTGGTCTTTATCATTCTTTTCTTCAATATGATCTTCTGGATCATTTAATCCTCTTTTCTTTCGAGGATTTTTATCTTTAGAACCAAGAGGTCGGCCATGCTTCTGGCATGCTTTTGGCTCAGCAGCTATATGTAAAATCTTTTGTTCTGTTGGAACTTCAATTAGAATAGGAGCATTTATAGCTGGCATATGCGATTTTGTTACTCTTCTAGAGTCAACAAAAGCGTATGGCATTTGATTTGCAATGCTTTACAAATGAATTATCTTTTGAACTTCAAGTTCACACGCGCTTGTATGCGGATCAAGATAATTTAATGATGTTGTCCAATCACGATCTTTCTTGTACTGTTTCTATTCTCCCCCTAATTTAGGGAATAATGATTTCACAAGAGAATAAGAAAAGAAATATAAGAAAATGATGACAAACAGAAAATGCCAAGAAAAATATCTTTTTTTTTCACTCTTCCCGGTACCGACTTTTCCTCTTCCTCTCTTGTCTTTTCTTCTCCTCCGACCCTCTACCTACCATCTACCTCTTCTTCTTCCTCATACAGATATATATATATATATATATATATATATATATATGTATCGATATATATCTCAGTTATCAGTCATTAGTAAACATCAAAAACAAAAATCACAAAGCATATATGGAGACTCGTAATTCATTTGAGACATGGTCAAATTTTGACTCGATTTCTGCAGCAGATGTTGATGTATTTTTCTTTCCAAACCAACTGCTTCTGCCTAATTCGAACACAGAAGATTTTGATATGTTTTCCTTTCTAAACCAACCGCTCCTGCCTAATTCGAACGCAGAAGATTTTGATATATTTTCCTTTCCAAACCAACCGCTTCCTCCTAATTTCAGGTGAGATACCTTTGAGGGATTCCATTTGTTTTTAGTATGCTTGATAATGAAATTAAACTCTCTTTTGGTTTGTTTTTGATGTAAATCAGTGGAAGTTTTGAACATACTGCTTTGGACCAAGTTGATCTGCCCCTACAAGAGACTACTTTTGATACTGTTCCTCTTGATGCTATTCCTTTGAATAAGGATATGCTTGTGCATGATCCTTTCTACTCTCTAATGGATTTTGAACAAAGCCAGAATATTTTTTCAGGTTATTATACATTTAAACATGGATTTTGAATGGTATTACCTTTACTGATATTATTTTCTTTTTCTAGGAGAAATAATGAGTGGTCTTGGCAACGAAGTCGGAGTAAGTACTCATGAAATGCATAATATCGAAGTTCAAGAGATTATTGCAGACAAAATTCCTGGGGAGAAGAAGATGATTAAGAGGCAGAGAGAGAAGAAGTGCAATAACTCCCAGACACTATCAAGAGAAACAATTTTGCAGTACTTTTACCTACCAATCAAGAGCGTAGCCAAAGAACTGAATATTGGCATAACCCGTCTCAAGAAAAGATGTAGGGAGTTAGGAATTCGTCGATGGCCTCACAGGAAATTGGTGAGCTTGGAGACCATAATCAAGAATGTTCAGGTTCTCTCTCATACGTACTTATAATTTGCAAGTATGAAACTATGAAAGATTTATAAATAAATAACCGATGATATCATTTCGATTTACAGGAGATGCAAAATAAAGAAGAAGGAGGACATATGGCTGGGAAGAAGTTGAAAGAAGCCATTGCGATACTGGAATGTGAAAAACAGTTGGTGGAAGAAAGTCCTAATACGCAGTTAGAGGACCAAACACAGAAATTGAGACAAGCATGTTTCAAGGCCAAATATAATAAGAAATTTAATTATAATAAACTTAAGGGGATCATAAAATCCCAAGACTCATTTCGCAGTAATTTTACGGTTAATTCTGCTGCTAGTCTCGATGTTGGCTCAAAGGGGAAAGAAAAGGAGGAGGATGCCGAAAAAGATGAGCTGAAGTCCATAATTACTAATTGTTTGTCTTCCTCTAATGTAAATATTGAAAAAGAACAATTACAAACATTCATCTTAAATTTGTCAGCTCAATTACAAAAGAGCAACTATAAGCATGTATCCTCAAGTTCATATGAATACTAGTGATATGAATAAAATATGTGATGTTTATTATTAATGGAAATATCTTTTTCCCTTATTATCTTTTCTGTTCCACTTCAGGTGGCCAGTATTTCTCTGTGATAAGGGAAATATCGAGTGTGTCCATGACCATAACCACGACCACTGCCACAACTACGACTATAACGATGGCTTCTGCTAGAGCCAACAGCATTCACTTCTGGGAGTGCTGTTGAGCCAGTTCATCTGGCTTTATGATTTCTCAATAATAACTCATTATTCTTCTCTGCAATGAGGAGGGCAGTAATTAAATCTGTAAATTTTGTATACCACTTTTCTCGATATTGTTGCTGCAGGACAATATTCGAGGCATGAAAGGTGGAGAATGTCTTCTCCAACATATCTTCATCAGTCACTTTTTCTCCGTATAATTTTAATTGAGATGTAATTTTATACATTGCGGAGCTATATTCATTCACGGTTTTAAAATCTTGCAACCTCAGGTGCAACCATTCATACCGTGCAGTAGGTAGTACGACCATCTTCAGGTGGTCAAATCTTTCTTTTAAATTTATCCACAGGCCATATGGATCTTTTTCTGTAAGATATTCCATTTTCAAATTTTCATCGAGATGACGACGAATAAAAATCAAAGCTTTAGCCTTGTGTTGTGCAGATGCACTATTATTTGCTTGAATAGTTTCACTAAGGCCTTCAGCATTTAGATGCATTTCTGCATCGAGAACCCATGACATATAATTTTTTTTCAGAAATATCAAGGGCTACAAATTCGAATTTAGCGAGATCAATAAATGCGTACCTATCTTCTGACTTTAATAACGGCAGAGACTCGTGCTGATAACGTGTTATAAAATTAGGGTAGTGTTAGAATAAAATCTACACACTACACACTAAGAAAATTCTAACTATTCTTTGCACAAGAATTTCTCTTCAAACTTCTCTCTTTCTTTCTCTCACAATTCTTTCTCTAATCTTTCTTTCACAAAATGATGGTGTATTACAAGCTTAGAGAATAGCTCTATTTATAGAGCTCTAATTAGTGGAATACATCATGGCATACATTATCTTCAATTAATCTCAATTAATGGTGTCTCCACTAAATGGTGGACATCCATAAAAATCTTCTAATAATTCATATAAATCCATAATTAGTGGAGCCTCCACTAATTAATGGAGATTCCAATAATTCATAACAATAAATAATTTCATGAAAAATTAACAAATCAATACGTAAATCAAATCAAATCCTTTAAAATCCACAAAGTCAGAAATCGTCAACCATTTTTTTTTTTTTTTGGCCCCCCTTAACTTCTAAATCCGTTCATCAATTGACTATGCAATTTGGTGGCCCCAAACTCACTAATTATAATGGGCTTGGAAATCAGATAACTATTCGCCATAGACCAAGATTTCTGGTCCCTCACCGGCCGTGTTCTAATAGAGCGTAGAGAGGAATGTTCAAAGCAATGCCAAGTTGAAATTTCAAGTTTTGGTTGATGAGATAAGTAATACACAACTCATTTGTTATAGCCTTTGACTGTCATTTGAAGTAAACGTCGGGGATAGGCTTCCCTTATGATGGGATCGCCTCTGGCCAAGCCCACCCTCTGCGTACGCGAAGCCACTTGACTTCCCATATTGGAAAGAAAGGAAAAGAAAAGAAAGAAAAAGAGAAGAGCACAAAGCCATTGGATTAAAACAAATGAAGTTCTTGCTTTATTTTACCTTACCAACTTCTAGAAATATATTACAAAGGAAAAATATGGATAAAATCAAGGTTTTAGAAAGAATATTTTTACTAAACTAAGTTACTATCTTACTATAACCATTATCTTTCTTCTTCTTCAAAGTTGAATAAATGATATATCCCACTATATATCTTTCCATGGAGGGTTTTGAGGGATTTGCTTCATTGGTAATTTCTTTCTCCAGCCTGCATTGACTACGAACTAATTCAAATCCAATTGACCATAGGAACTCTAGTTTAAGATCAATGCAGAAACGGCTGGCTTAATGAATGGCCAGTACGGATTCCAGCAAAATAAAAAAAATATTATATTATATTATATCGTATTAAGCACGGTTCAACTCAATTCAAATTTACATAAAGCTCAATTTGAAATAACTTGCATAAATTGGGATCAACCCGAATTCACATTACAATTCTACCACTTATCAATCAATTCCTTATATAATGCATGATCCATTGCAAAATTTTCTAACTTATCTAGAAAATATTACTAAAAAGAATTAAACATTAATATAAAATTCAGGGCGAAGTAGTCGTGGGAAATTTTCAATTTTGTAACATATGAAATAATATACCTAAAATTAGTCTATGCTTATCCTAGCATATATTTGGAGCTCTGACTATCATCCATTAATGATGATGAGTGATCACCAACGGACCTTAATTCCATAGTTTAATGCATTTTCATTCCCTTTATTAACAATAGAGGAAATAAAGAATCTTCCCAATCATATTCTCATAAACTAATGTTTTACCATGACTATATAACAAAGTCAATAGTCAACTATATTGAAGAACATTGAATAGGTCAAACCCTCCTACACCACTTCAATAATTCTGAAAAATTAGTGCAGACTTGATTAATGTACATCAATTATCGTTTAGAATTGTATGTCATGTTATTATCAAATATTGAAAGTTTTTTTAAATAAATTTTTTTAAAGAAAGATGACTATTTTTGTCTACAGCGAGCTAATTTCATTTTCATCATTGAATAGTGAGGCATTAAACCTCATGATGGAGATATGACTATCCCAGTTTGCATTATTTTTCCTGGTTGTCAATTTTTTTTTTTTTTTTTTTTTTGGGTAGCTTGCCTATTCCATAAGTTAGTTGATCGAGGACGTTGACTGGCAACTTCCAATATGCTATTCATGTCTCCCCTTCTTCACCAGGCTGTTGATTTTGCACTTCAACTAAGCTAGAACTGCAACAGTCCTGCCTTTCATGGCTATTCCCATTTTCTTGGCTTCAGTTCTTTCTTTCAGTTTTCTTTTCGCTTTCTGGTGTACTGTTCTTGGAGAATCTGAACGCTTTGATTTTGCTTTAAATGGATTCAATGAATCAGCAAACCTTATCCTAGAAGAAGTAACTGTTATCAAACCGAGTGGAGCACTTAGGCTTACTAACAACTCTCATGATGTTATTGGCCATGCATTCTTTGCCCATCCATTCCTCATGTTGAACAGCAGTTCTGTTGCTGCTGCAAATGTTTCCTCATTTAGTACATATTTCGTTTTCCAGATAGTCCCCGCCGGCGATAGACGGGGTGGCTATGGCCTTGCCTTCACTCTGTCACCATCTCCACAGTTTGTGGGAGGACAGGGCGAACACTTTCTAGGAGTCCTGAATTCATCTAACGATGGCAACACTTCGAACCATATTTTTATGGTTGAGTTTGATACTGTCAATGGATTTGAAGAGAACTTGGACACAGATGGTAACCATGTTGGAATCAATATCAATGGCATGAGGTCAATTGCTTCTGAGCCAGCATCTTATTTCAAGAACAATAGCGACGCAAAGGAAGAAGTAGACTTGGAGAAGGGGCCAATATACAGGCCTGGATAGATTACAATGGACCAAATAAACTTTTGAATGTCACGATATCTCCTTTACATATACCAAAACCAAGTCGACCTTTGATGAGCCGAACGATTGACTTGCCGGACGTTATGAAGGAGAGGATGTATGTTGGCTTCTCTGCAGCAACAGGGAAAAAGAGAAGCGCTCATTACGTTCTTGGCTGGAGCTTTCGGCTGAATGGCATTGCCGATTCACTTGATATTTCTCGGCTTCCCGTTCTACCAGCTGAAACAAACTCATCTTCCATAAATCCCCGTCTAAGGGTGGCCCTTACGGTTTCCTTCTCAGTGGTGGGATTCTTGTCGTTGGTCGCATTATCTGTTTTAATTTACAGGAAGATGATGCAATTTGAAGTGCTGGAGAATTGGGAGCTGGATTGTCCCCGTAGATTGTCCTACAAAGATCTTTATGCAGCAACCAAGGGATTTAAACATAGCGAGCTTCTTGGAGCTGGAGGTTTTGGTGAAGTTTACAAAGGCGTATTGCGTGGAAGTGGAGCTGAGGTTGCAGTCAAAAAGATATCCAACAATTCCGTGCAAGGAATCAGAGAATTTGCAGCGGAGATTGAAAGTTTGGGACGGTTGAGGCACAAGCACCTTGTGAATCTTCAAGGATGGTGCAAGCACAAGAATGATCTCCTTCTGGTTTACGACTATGTTCCAAATGGAAGTCTTGATTGTTTACTCTATAGCCCGACAAATGAAATGGTATTGACATGGGAACAAAGATTCACAATCATCAAAGGAATTGCTTCAGGGCTTCTTTACCTTCATGAAGAGTGGGAGCAAGTAGTAATACATCGGGACGTGAAGTCGAGCAATGTCCTCATTGACGGTGATATGAATGGAAGATTAGGAGATTTTGGACTTGCAAGATTGTATGATCGCAGCAAACATTCGTACACCACCAACGTTGTTGGAACTATTGGATATATTGCACCTGAACTTACAAGAACAGGGAAGGCCTCAACAAGCTCGGATGTCTTTGCATATGGTGTTCTACTTCTTGAAGTAGCAAGTGGAAAAACTCCCATTCTGTACGATCCAGCTTGTGGTCACCTGCCATTGGTGGATTGGGTAATCGAATGTCTCCAATCAGGCAAAATTCTTGAAGCAACTGATCCCAGGATGAACTCGACGTACGCGGTTGAAGATATTGAATTAGTTCTGGGACTTGGTCTTCTTTGCACTCAACAAAAACCAGAAGCTAGGCCTACCATGAGACAAGTAATGAGATATCTCAACGGAGATGATTTGCTACCCAGTTTAAGCAGTTTTGGTTATCGACGAACTTCTGAAACCACATCGGGATTCCAGGAATTGCTTTCCGGCGATGTCTCCAACACGTCGACATCTTTTGAAGTTATTTCCAGTGGTGCGATTCCAGCGTCATATCGCTCATCGTCCATAGGGGAGATGTCTACGAGCTCTTTTAGCAGTGGTAGATAGAGATTTTTTTTTCTAACATTACAAGACTTCAAGTGATCTTTTTCCCCGTCAAAACTCAAACTCAAAATCCCTTCAGGGAACCTGAAATGATACTTTTAGTACTTGATGCAAGGTCTGTATAGGATTTGGAATGATTAGCCAAAGAGTGAGCACTAGTTCTTGGCATTACTATGTTCCAATGGAAAATTTTGTTTCCAACACAATAGTATGATAACTAGCATCTTCTCACATTCATTTCCTCCATCGCAATTACATTAAATTTCGCAAAAGATATCCAGGTTTTCTTCTTTGATGATTTCCTTTCGTTTGAGGAAGTGGCAGATTAAGGACTTTGTGCAGAAAGACCGATAGCAAGATCCTTCCATGGCTAAAGACGCATTCTTGCTATATTAAAAGGGGCTCTATCAAGGCTGAAGTAGTTCCCTCATCTCATACTAATTCATATGCTTTCATTAATGAAACAAAACCACCGGCGTTTATGAGAATATGAGACGGTCTCAACTTGAAGAGAAAAGGGGAAACCTGACAGTCGCATAAGGTTCCATCGGGGGTGAAACGGTAAATACAATGGAACTCCGCCTCTGATGTTGCCAAACGCCCCATTATTCATCCTAATCCTATGTATTTCAAAGCAAAAAAGGGAGAAACCTTTTAGTATTTAGCTCCAAAGATAAATGCATTGGTTGAATTTTATTTCAATGAAGCTCTTTGATTAAGGAGGAAGTCCCGAAGGCGAACCTCCCCCACCCGAGCGTCGAAGTATTTCAATGAAGCTCTAACTGCTAAGGCAGAAGGAACAAAATTCTTACCCCAGTCAAATTTCTGTATAGCAACTCTTGCAAAAGATGGTAATCGAGATAGCAATGTAGCTGGGTAAATTAGTGGATGTGGGTTCTTATGGATGAACAAGTGATAGGCAGTAGCAAGGTAAAAAGAAATGGAGTGGTAAAAAAAAAAACATTCCTTTTGCAATGGTATGTACAAAATGGAGATTATTGATCCAATCCTCGCTTTCGATTTCTTCGTTGAAGGAGTTAAGTGCCCCATTATTGTTATTGATGCGAGCGATCTAAAGCTTATTCCATTACGATACGACATTCTATCTCTTTTTCTAGTAGCTATTCTGTGTCAGTTGGTCTCTCATTTTCAGTTGATGTGGAATAGCCAAGCGGGGAACCCCCATCAGGAGAGAATTGCTATGTCTGTTGGAAAATCGTTTTTTACGCAATTATTCAAATACCCAATAGACTGGAATCAAGGAGAATATACCCCTTCCCTTAAGCTAAGCTGCCCACCAAAGTCCTAATCCTTCACAAAAGAGTGTTCGTTTATACTTTCGAAACATTCCACTTATTACCGAATAACTAATGTAACTATCAATTTTTTACCTCAATATTTTATATCCAGGAAGAAAACTACATAGGAGGGAATGAAAACAACCCAGGAGGGAAAGGACTCAATAAAAGGCAATGTAGGTGAACAAACATGACGATGAAAGTCCCTTTAAGCCAGCAACGGAGACCGAAGAATGCAAATATTATCAAGAGAATGCTGTTTAGTGTTTGCCAAAAAATATGATCAAAATAGACCACCGTATAGTGGTGCTTAAGACAGCTAAAGTACAGTAAAAGGATAGCAGGACACAGAACAAGTGACCTTAATAGATAATACCAGGCAGTTACAAGAACTCCTCCACCCATACACGGCAGATAAATGTCTTACTGAACTACACTTGCAACACGGTGACAGAAGCATTCATGACATAATTGCTCGACCTACCCCTCCCCCTGCCAAAAGAAAAAGGAAAAAGAAAACAAGATTTAACTCCCCATCCCAATCCCCCCCCGGCCCCCCAACCTTTTTTTTCTTTATTTTCACTGAAAGAGACTTTCCACCTCTATATGGTGACATGATAGCTTCCATCTTTCCCGAATAAAATACCGTGACTAGCTCCTGACAAGCAAATCAAGTAGTCAATAATCAGAAATTTCACCCACAGACACGTCCAATCATCCCCTGAGTCCAGGCAGCAGTTTCTTTTATCTGTTCATCTTCCGAAAGAAGGCACTCATTTAACAACTCCATACAGGATGCACGATCCTTATACAACATTTTGATGTTAGAACCAAGTGCATCTGCCAGATCTCCCAATACAGCTACAGCTGCTTTGGTTACACCTTCATCTCTGCAAAGAACGGTAAAACAACCATCAGCGTAGTCCAAGAAAAGAATTGCAAACTATAAAATTCAACATCTGCAATCAAGTGAATAATTCAGTTAAAAGAAAGAAATGAAAGATATGATTAACCAATACCTGTTGGGGTCTCTGGCAACCAGTTCTATGAACTGCAAGAGGTCAGGAGCATGGGGCAACAACATATCAGCCTTGGAATTTTTAAATCCCTGAAGAACACCAGAATAAGCTTCAAAAATACTGCGCCTTAGCTGGTTTCCATACTCAATCATGTCCTCGTCAGTGTTGTCAATCTGGGCGCACACTTTAGCAGCACTTTGCATCATAGGCAAAGCAAAACTAATATACTTCTCAAAGTGCTGCTCAATTGCCAAAGCAATGTCCCCGAAACATGAAAATATTGGAGGCTTCACAGACCTATGTAGTTCACTGCTAGAAAGATCCTTAAGAAGATGAGGTCATAATGCTATCACAGTATAGCAAGACATTGTTATCCAAGGCACGACATATATCACCAACAACTCCAACTGAGATGGCACAAACCTGGTACTCCTCAAAATTCTGCAGACCCATCTCCAAATATTTGTAAAACTGAGGCATATACTTACCAAACTCTGGACCTGTAGCATAAGCAAGTGCACCTATAGCAAGCATAGCTTCTTCATGCACAGTAGAGCTATGGCAAGCAAAAACCTTAAGAAACAACATCATGATCTGGTCAGCCGCCTGGAGTATGATCGGTTTGGTTCCGTCAGTACTGCTTAGTTTCTGAATTATAACCTGAAGTACACCACAAAGAGAAGCTTGAAGATCTCCTTGCCTTTCCCTATCATCTGGTGACAGAACCTGAATGTCCACTGTCTGACCCAGCTTGGTCATGATAACAGGGAGGAGTTGAGTTATGATATTAGACGTCTCAACAAGATTAGAGCATCTAACAACCTCATTCAATGTTTCATATGCAGAGGTCCTGAGCTTAGACTCACTGCTGTCTGTTCGGTCAGCAGTTGCAATAAGGCAACCTATGATATCAGGAAGATATGGTGTGAGAAGAGAGCAGCTAGGGGCATCCTCATAGCCTTGAGCAAGATAGTAAATAGCCCCACAAACCTTCTCAGCTACATGTGGAGCATCCTTGATGCTTTCCAACAAAACACCAACAACCCGCTGGAGGTTGGAAGGAGAAATTACAGAGAAACCCGTTGCTGGGGTGTGCAACAACTCGAAGATACGGCTAAGAGTCCATGCCGTGGTATCTTTCACATGACTGTTTTCATCCTTCATTGCGTTAAGCAGAAAATCCAAGCCTGCATTCACCATAGGAGAGAGTTTTTCAATGCTGGGGCCATCAAGAATCGAACCAAATGCATAAGTGGCTGCTTCACGAGATCGCCAATCTGGTTTCACAATGTTAGCCTCAACAAAGGGCATTACCAGAGGAACAACAGCATCCCCAACAGTCCTTGCCACAAGACCAAGACATGTCCCACCTGCCATGGCAAGATTCCAGATGCCATCGTCCTGGTCTTGATCCTCATCCTGCTTTAATAATGTTTCCAGCAACATAGGAACTAAAGTTGCCAGAGCTTTCTCAATGAAGTGGGAGTGTGAAGCAGAGGAGTCCCCGCTCTGGGGTATCTCATAACCTTGAAGTTCAATCTCTTCATCACAGATAGAGCTCCAGAATTCAATAGCTTGAAGAGCTACAGCCTCCTCATCTCCCCGAACTGCATTTGCAGTGAGATCAAAGATGGCCTGCATGTATGGTTCAAGCATGTCATAGTACATCGATGCAATGGATACAAGGCATTCAAAAGCAGCCTTTCTTATCTCCGCCTCTTTAGCAACTGCAGCCTCATAAATCACCTTCATGATGTAGTCCCGCTCCATATTATTTTCAAAGTTGGTCTGTGCAAAATCAAGGGCATTGTATAAAGCCCTAACTGCAGCAAGTCTTACAGCAGAGTTTTGCTCAGTAGCATTCATGCCTTGAACAACAGCAGTCAGGATGGAATTTACTTCGTCCTGCACCAAATCATGGTGAGAAATTTCCTCGCACACATAACCAAGTGTTTCTAGGGTGGCCTGTTTGAGTGATGGTGGCCTATCTTGTTGGGTCATATTGACAAGCAATATACCAATCAGTTCCGGCCATTCCTTCCGTGAAACTTCAATAGAGGCAATCTTGGCAATGACTTGTGCAGCAGTGTGACTTGCATCCCGGACAGAAGATCCAATAGTGTTTAACAGCATGTTTTTAATTTGGGATTTGAAAGATGTGTCAATTGCAACCCATTGTTGAACAAGATGTTCTTTTCTGGCTGCTTCTTTTGCATCCAATGAGTTCTTCAATACAATACCTGCAAGTCTACGAGACTCAATTGGTTTTCCATCATTTGACAGCTCAATCGACAATGATAAAAGAAAGCTTGGTAAGTTCTGTTCGCGGAATTGGCTAAGTTTACTCTCTGCTTCAGTTCGGACTTTTGCATCTGCGGACTGAGCAGCCAATAGGAATTCAGTGATTTCCATGGCCATTTCTCCTACAAGAACACAGAAGAGAGAGATGAAAGGATAATAAACTATTTAACTGGGTGTGCATCCAATACAATATACCAATCTGAAATCAACAACCCTTAGTGAGAATGAAGAGACAAACACAAATCTTAAAGAGAAAACAGTAATAAAGTTCATAAACATTGACTTCTCATGTCCATTGCATGTAAGGTTTGAGTAGGAGAGCAGTTTCACAAAGGTTCCTCTAGAAAGCACATGATGCATATGGTCTGGTAGTAGTTTAATGTGGTTGGATTAAGTTCAGAAAACAAAGTGACACGAGAACTTCAAAATTCTTTTACTAAAGCACCATTTCAAGCAGCCAAATTCCACAAGATCAAATAAATGCCTCACGCTGAAAATGCTTCTAGCCCTTAATATTGGAGGGCTTTCTACAAATCAAATAATGGTGTTAAAATCAACCTTACCATCTCAGCATCATTATGAAGCCAGTACGTATTCATCATCCCATGTTTTCTATTAGTAAAAATGATTACCCCTTTCCATGCAGCTCAAAAAGATTTAATGCTGCTTAAGACTGCAGGGGGACACACCAAGGCCACAGGGCATTCAAGTATACTCCTCCTGAGTTAATTACCCACTATCATCCTTAAATATACAAATATAACGACAAGGAAAGTAAACAATTTGGGGATGTGGGGTGAGTGGGTGGGTGTTTGGAGAAACCCCTAGTTATCCTGAAAAGTATCGTTTGCAAGGACAACATACATGCAAATGAACATGAAAGCACCATAGCGGACGAAGCAGACACAGCTTAACCCTTAAGCCCTACCCAAAAATTTAAAAAAAAAAAAGAAGTCCAATCTAGACTAAAATTCACAAAGAATCAACCGAAAAAACCGTAACGGTACTGTAAATTAGAGAATAAACGGTACCATCACAACAGCCCATCCCTCATGTCCAGCAGTAACAACCGATACATTACCCCAAAACCCTAGACCGCTAAAATAACGAAAACAGATGAAAATGGAACAAACCCACAACAATAAAAGCCGATGTTACCAAAGTAATAGCAATTAACCACCATAGAAAAGGACATCAACCATTACCAGAAAGAAAAAAATCTATCCAAATAGTCTTGGATTTGACTTGATGGAACCCAATATCGACGAAGCGAAGCAAGGGTCTTCTCCGCTCTCTATTCTCCCTTCTCTCCTAATTCTATCAACGAAATGATAATTGAATCTGCAAAATAGCTGAGAAATTATACTTCTATTAGCTTATAATCGAGTGAAAACGGATGAACACTGGAGGCCTCTGCGTATGGGTAGAGAGGCAGAGAGAGAGATTTTCGAATAGAAGGGAAGAAGCGGGAGGGGGAGGAAGTAGCATTTGTTAAAAACCTACGGGCAGGACTAAAAGGGTTGCCCGAACTGCCCGAATTGGGCGACGTACTAAACCCTAGCGGATTTGAAATCTCGCACGTGTGTGCAGCGCGTTCTTTTACGCTGCACGTGCTACTTGCTGGGCCTGAATGGGTTGACAGTACCGTTTCATTTGTGAAGGCCTTTTTTGAGATGTGAATGGTCTGAAATTTTGTTTTGGATTTCGTGCTACTGCCCAATGGGCTCCAAATCAGTCGCGGCCTCACCCCCACCCCCCCCACCCCAAAACCTTCATTTCTTTTTTTTTTTTTGTGCGCAGAATAAAATAGATTTCTTGTTCCATTGGATTGGAGTAGTTATACCATTTATCTCCCTCAAAATTATCTTAATTATAGAGCGGAATAAAATTCCTTTCCTTAAACTAGGTTGATTGATGTCTCGTGCGTTGCACGGGTTATTATGTTGTTAAGATTTAATGTATTAATATTAAATATAAATTATTAATAATTTAATTAATTAAAATTTTAAAATAAATTTAGATAGTATTCAAAGAATCACACATTTCAATATATTAATATTAAATACACATATATATAGTATTCAAAGAATCACATATTTTAATATATTAATTTAAATAGTATTCAAAGAATTACACATTTTAATGTATTAATATTAAATATATATATTATTAATTAATGTAATTAATTAAGATTTTATATGAATTTAAATATAATATTTTTTCCTTTTAAAAAATTTAAATATAATTTTTATTTTTTAAAAAAATATCATTTAATGACGTGTCGCCTTATGATGCATCCACATGTCGTAATGGTATGCTTCATCTTTGGCTTATATATATATATATATATATATATATATATATATATATAATTTAATACACCGCATTTTTATTCTATGTTTGGTTCACAAAGGAATAGAGGAGAACTTTTACTTCCATTAACGAGAGTAAATATAATTTGTTTACTTTGGTTTTCTTCCGATAAAGTGATTCCCTGATGTGAAGTGGAGGAGCTCTCCTCCTCCTAACTTTCTTCTTTTTAACTAAACGATATAAATCATTTATTTACGTCTAGATTTATATCTTCTTCTCTTCTCCTCCTTTTTTCCATCCCAACCAGACGTAAGTTTAATCTATCAATTAAAAAAGCTTAACTTTTGCCTTTTGGATGAGGCCTTATCGTCGGATGAGAGGTTATCTTTATACGTTAAGCTTTGTATTTGAGCAAGAATCAGTATTAGCTAAAATTAATAACATTGTATTTGAATAATATTAATTTAAATAATTTTTATTTTTCGAAAGTTATTGTATACTCACGACACATCAATAATATTTTATTAAATTTTAACAAATTCATCTTAATCCAATCCTTATTCAAATATAATGTGGTTAATTTTAGCTAATACTGATTCTTGCTCAAATACAAATGTTATTAAGGATTAAGAAGAGTTTATTGCCACTCAGCCAAAAGATAGAGTTCAAGAAAGGTAAGAACGCTCAATACAATTTCTTTTCAAGTAAAGTTGCATGACATCAATAACTATAAAATTACGAGGCATTCGCCATTATTTGATAACAAGCGAGGCAACTGTCTCTGAAGAAGCTAATTTTTCACTAAGGTAGATAGCACAGGGATGTAGGAGCGAATGAACACATCAATCACCTCAAATTGACATTCATACACTTTATGCGAGCATATATAAAAATGGCCACTGATGTCGCTTGGATTGATCAGGCAGGCGACCATTGATTGCTACCATCAAGAAGCCAAGTTTGGATCATCAAACTGCATAGCCTAAAAATTTTGTGGATCTAATTGATACCATACTATCAATGATCAAATCTTTCTGCAACGAAGGGACTTGTCATGGTACTGTATCTGTGGATTGTGAAGTATTATTGATTTATACAGAGGGTTGTCTCGGTTTTTCCTGACAGAAATTAATGATCCAGTGATTATTATATGATAATGTAACGTTGAATGATTGTCATGATGATGGAACCTTGTGTGGGAATCTTGCCTGAGAGACTTAAGAAATCCCTGTTGCAGATAAATTCAACATTGATGTTCTACTTCTGTCTTCTGGTGCGTTGAATTTGAGATTTCTCCTTGAGAGCTGCTGCCATGACTGGGTTCTTTGTACTGCAGGGCTTGGGCTTGGGCTTCATTCGCCATGGCAAGAAAATGTCAAGGCCACACCCTGTTGTTGTTGTAGGATATGATCGCCTCACACTAATTGCTCGAGAAATACCAGTACGAGCACGAGTACTACTGGGTTCAGGAGGATCTTCAATGGTGTTTGAAAGGTTGAGAGCTGAAGAAGCTGCCAGTGCTTTGGCATCTGGTAGAAATCGCTGGATGATAAAATTTGGCGAATGAGATCTACAGTACTCTTCTGCATCAAGACCTGCGAAACCAAACATTTGGACTTCATCCCCTGGTTCAACCCCGTCCACTGAGTGGCCTAAGGAGAAGATATCAATCGCCTCCGACTGATCAACATCATCGTTGCCGTAATCTTCCACGTCCCCGTCAAAACCGTCGTCATAATCACGATGGCCTTCGACAGTGGCTTCTGTTGTTGGAAGCCACCGGCATGGTGGAGGTTTTGGAGGAGGGAAATCAAAATCCACATCTCGAACGTCCCTTGGTTCTATATCCTTGGGCTTGCCAGGAGTTTGCTCCCAAGAAAATGGTATCCTCCCACAGAAGTCCCGCGAAACACGAAGTGAGTTTGCACGAGGCATTTCTAATCTTTTCATGCCAATGGGACGTCTGGTGGACAAAAGGGGTGCATTGAAGTTGAGCTTTCGAGGGCATTCAAGATTCACAACATCTTTCTCGTCTTCCTCCATATATTAGGATTATCATGCTATGCTTGAATTCGAATTGGAGGAAAATGCAGCTTCTGTGTGAGCAATAGTTAAGGATGAAGCAGTATCAATAATGGGTAAAGAGGGCGTTGCAGGAGCCACTATTGCAACTATGGGTATCTCGTGCAATCAGCTAAAAGTTCACTTAAATGAGCTCACACTCACAGGTGCCGAATCAGCTGGAGAAAAGCCACGAACCATAGGCACACTACTTTTTTTTTTTTTTTTTTTTTGACCGAATAAAAGGGAGCTATTACTGATGGCGACCAGGACACCCTACTATCTCACGTTTGAGCTTTTTCGTGTTTATCGACAAATATATCAAACTAATTAAATTATCAACATAAATACTAACCTGTCAGAGTAGGCAAATATAGTCACCAACAGTTGGTCGAAATCTTGGTGCACCAATCAAAATTTAAACTCATGACCACAACATTACCAAACCATTTGAGAGTAAGTTTGAAACTACTTGACCAACCCACCTAGTGTTGTGCACACTGCTGATTAATACTACTGTAAGAACACCAAACCTAGGATAGAGGTGCGACATGCATACTACACATATTTTTTGGCCAGCTCAAGTCTAACCCCAGATCCAGACTCCACAGCAGTGGAAAATAGATAGCAGTTTAAGGTGTGTCACTGTAAGTGATTGCTTTTCTTGGTCCACTCCTCATCACAAGGAAAAGCTGTGCATGATGAAGATAAAGAGATGAGTATTAAAAGTCTAGCGGGAAAAAAACTCATCACAAGATGCAGTGTCATGTATATGTTTCATTTAACTGTAGTTCTTTTCTGCTGCATCTTCAAAGGTGCAGAAGTGTTTGCAAACGGCAGAAAGAGCACTCTGCCACAGAGTTCATAAATTTATACATCATAATCGACTGCAAGCATGCTTTGTCTATTTAGAGGTTAAATTACTCTATTTTTCTCGATCCTTCTTCAAGTATGTTTCTTCTAATTTCTCTCTTGCCAGAAGGCCTTAGCCAATCTATCCTGGATTTTTAAAAAGACAAAATCCAGAAGATTTGATCACAAAGGATAATCCTGTCCCGGCTTGCACCAGAAATAAATGGGTGGCAATGATATCGGATTGCCACACAGAAGAGTCAAAAAGAGAAATCCAACATGGTTCTATTCCTCCCTCACGTTCGTTGCTCATTGGTCCGTTCCCGTGTTTTACGATAAAGCTCAAGAGTATCTGCATGGTTGGGATCAAGACATAGTGCTGCCTCACAATCTCTGAGAGTCGAAGCATAATCACCCATTGAATCATGAAATGCTGCTCGAAGGTGAAGAAGCTGTAGGTCTGGCTTGAAAGCTATGGCCTTTGTAAGCTCTGCAATAGCTTCCCCTTCTTTATGATCATCCATCAAAACTGGCAAGGAATGCATGAAGCTTTAGCACAACAATTGCACGGCATCACAAGCAAGAGAACAGGGTAGAAAGAGAAAAATCATGAAATGGAAGCATGAGCTATTGTTCTTATCCACCCATGAAAACAATGTCAGGTGACAGCTTATAATTAACTGAAAACTCCGATGACATGCAACAATGGCCAAAACAATTTCATAGGTCCTTTAGTTACTATTTTGAAGTCAAATAATGGGTGTTGAGTTTAGATTCCAATGAAAACTATACATGTTTCCCAATATACATGTTTCCCACATGAGAGAGAGAGAGAGAGAGAGAGAGAGAGAGAGAGTAATCTCTTTACCAAAGTATGCTGAGGTATTAGAAGTGAGCCATCATTATTAAACTGAGGTTCATTCCTATTTTTAGTCCGCATGAGAAAATAAAAGATAAAATTAGAGAAAGAGGGATTGAGAAATGGAACGCTCTAAAGAGAGTCAATACAGGGCTTAAACTGCCATTTTTATAGTAAATTTTGATTTAGTCACAGCCTAGAAAGGAAAAGGAAAGAGCTGTAAAAGGACTTCAAAAATGAGTATCACAAGATAATACATTCCTTAGTTGATAAGAAATGGTTGTTTCCCCCAGTAAAAGACATAGCTTTGGTGTCAAACCAATAAAGCGCAAGATAAGATCTAGTAGTAAACTTGAGCCAACCTACCTCACTATCATTATAGTAGTTAACTTGAGGAAGCATCATTATGAAACAAACCCACATAATATTCAACAATATTTTGACGTCTCTAGAAAGACTTATGCTAGGCTTAAATACCAAGTGAATACCAATGTGCAGGCCCAAATCTTGGCTCTGTTTTGTACATAATTTTTCTACTAAGTGAATGTAAATCTAAGTACCTTATCGGAAAACAGAGGCTTTGATGTGGACTAAGAGTCACAAAACCTAATTGTTGTTATTTTTTGTTGTCACTGTTATTATCATTGTTTCCTGTAAATGAGATCACTTTGGTAACCAATTTTGGCCAAATCAGCAGATAAAATTGGAGGAACACGACATCCAAAAAGCAGGAGAACCATACATAAAAACTCATCAAGTGAATTGGAGGAGGAAGCTCCAAAAGATGAACAGGCACAAAATATGTCAAGTCACTCAACGGGGATCATTTTGTTGACGAACTAAAGATCTATCATCCCTAAATCTAGGTATTCACATAGGTTGGATCATTGCAATTTAGAATAAACTATAGGGTCACGGGAAATAATCTCCCCAGTAAGATCTTTCACAGAATATTGATGTAGCAGAGAGACATTTATCTTCTTATGAAAATTTTCTCACCATACTTATTGTAGAGAAATATATTTATCCAAGAAGCCAAAGGATTTGGTAAAAACTAGATCTAAAAGAGAGTATAGAAATGATATAAATAAAGAATAATAGCTCACCAGCTGCCCTGTATCTGTATGGATATGTTCGCAAGGGATCCAACTGTGTTGCCATGCTCAGATCACTTTTAGCCATTTCACGGTCACAGTATTCAGAGCGTTTTTCATAGGCTGATGCATTGTTTTTGGCCCTCTCAATCAACTTTGACATCTCGTCATATGCAGCTTTGCGCTGATTTTTTAAATGGTAAACGCGCGCCAAACCTTGATGTGCCCGGGTATGCTTAATATTTAGAGCATTCATATAGCAATCAACAGCATTATCTAACTTTTCAATGTCCACGTATATACTTGCCAGATTACTTAATGCCTGCAGAACGGCATCATGAGTCAACAGAGTTCTATGTCAAGCAGAACAAAGGCGTAATACCCAGAAGAGAGTAATACTCACCTGTCCTTTCCTAAGGCCATCTGAGGGGCATCTAAGAGCTTCCTCTAGCAGTTCAATAACATACAATGAAGATTCAGGATCTTGATTTGTTTCAGACAAAACATAAGCTTTCAGGAAAAATGCCTCAAATGACCGCTGGATTGAGATAGATTCTTCAGCTTTAGCTATTGCTTCTTCACGATAACCTGTGTCATATAGAACCCATCCTTCATAGATAAGCCTCTCATGTTCAGAGGTAGCTTGATTTCGTGCCATTCTTAGACTTCGCATTGCAGCTTTCTGGCAATTTAACCTATAAGAATTATGTAAAAACATGAGGTAGCGAAATGCAGATAAACTTCTTGCACTCCAGTGTTGTCAAATTCAACTTTGGGAAACAAATTCCTAAATCAGCATGAATTGCAGATGAATCTAAACATATTTCCTTCAAATAAACACTGTAATCACTTATATTTTTGAAAGAGAAGCACAAGTATATGGTGGAAATTGTAGGCCATCAGAAGTTGTACTTCAAACATGAATTTCTAAAACAATATTCAATTACCAGCAAAAATTAGATTGTTGTGAAGTTCAGAAAAGCAGCGCATGTAAGCATAATCAGAAATGAAACTAAAACAGCAAGCTAAATCGATTCTTACCGCAAAAGGAGGAGAGATTGCCGGAATCTCAAGAGGCTCTTCCCTGGGTCATTAGCCAACATATGGTGTACAACAGCTAGAGATCCAATATCATCAACAGAGGACCATCTATCATACAGCTGCATCCAGCAGTCAGCTTGGCTCCACTGCTGAACATGGTGAGAAAGAAGCTCCACCAGATGATCTCCCTGCAACTTCCCATGAAACATCATGTAATGGGGATCCAGCGTTAGAAGTGCTCGGACATCTCTTAGTGCTGCTGCATAATCGCGTAGGGTGATTAAAAACCAAGCACGCAGCTCAAGGCATTCAGGAGAGGCCTTGAAACCAATTATCTTGTTTATCTCCGAAATAGCTTCCCCAATCTTATCTGCCTCTTTGACCATGGAAACAGCTCTGTACCTGTATGGATAAGAAAGAGTTGGGTCCAATTCCATGGCTGTGTCCAAATCCATCACCTTCTCTTTTCCACTACAATACAAGGATCTCTCCTGATACATCCACCCTGAAGGTGTATGGTCAGAAATGAGGGAGTTCATCAGCTTATATGCCTTAAATTTGTGCCCACGCTTGTATTTGGCCCTTGCAAATCCAACAAGTGAGTAAACATGACCTGCATTCACAGCAGCCTCAAACCACTTCTGAGCATCCTTATATTCCTTCCTTTCAAGCATCACGCATCCCAACTGGTGAAAAGCAAGTTGTTTCTGCCAACCCTCACTTGCACATTCCCCCAACCTTTCTAGCAACATCACAGTGGTGTTTGACTTCAAATCTTCCTCCATTGCAACCTGGCTCAGAAAATTGTACAGTAAGAAAGAAGCATGACCAGCCAAACTCAGCCTTTCCCTAGCCTCTGAGTTGCAAAAAAATTTCATCACATTTGGGTTGTGCATTGAATTGGGGAGTTCCCTCAAAAAAACCTGCAAGCAAGCTGCCACCAGAAGATGAGCAGTCTCCTCCAACCCATACTCCATGAGCAACACAGCACTCTCCATGTCAAGGACCAGAGATGCTAAGTACATGTCACAAGCAGATTTCATTTCATCACAGCAGAACTTGTTAGCCAACAGTAGAAGCTCCAAGACAACATCTGGATCAAACGAATCCACATTTTTTGTCCTGCTAAATACTTCAGCAGCCCTCATTCCCTTTGCAGATATTCCATTTTGTGAAAAATTTATCTTCTCTCTCCGTGATTCCATGAAGCTACCGTACAACATCGCCTTAAATGGTCTAGAGAGTGATGCAATCTTATATCTACTACACCTAATCTCATCATCCCCCATAAAAAATGAAAGATCCAAGTCATCTTCATCTACCTCTCCATGACTCACTGAAGTTGAGCATTCCTCATTTTCCGATAAAAAGTCAGCATCATCTTTGTCTTCGTTTGGACTCCTGTGGCACATGCAGGGATCATTTAATGATTCAGGATTATACCCTGATACCAATGAACTCTTTGGGCATTCCATGATTCTCCCACAACAATCCATTGCTGATATTCCAATAAACTCATCCTCTCTCCTCTCAAACCTCAACCACGTGGAAAGCACCACCTTTGGGTGTACATCAACAGCATGTTGCCTAGCAGACCTGAGACTCCTCCTAAAAAATTTTGGGTCAGATAACCCCCTAAATATGGCGCATTGCTCCACATACATCCCTGACTTCTCAAATTGAGAGCAACCCTCAATTCTTCTATAAACATCAGCAAAGGATTCCACAAAATTGACAAATTTAAGATTAGGCTCAATCTGGGGCTCAATGAGATCGGTTTGGGGAAGGCCATAAATCGCAAGTGCTTCAGCTAAAACACTGGGATTAACATCATCACTTGGTTGGACATTCCGAATAGATTTTGACCTAATTGAATTGACCCTCAGGTGCTCCTGGAGATGCTGCAGAAACTTCTCTCCTACACCACCACCTGTGCCGGTGGTTGCGGTGGTCCCTGAAGGGTTAAGGGAAAAAGCTTGTGTCCCCTTACATCCATCTATCATCTTCAAACTACGTATTGCTGTGAATATGTTGTGCTGCATCTTTCCTCAATCAACTAAACACCCAAATTCACAACCTATACGCATACAAATACATGCATCACCCAAAATTCACCTCCAAAAAATATACATCTACACACAAAGAAATTACAATTCTGTTTGTACAATTAAATTTTCCCTTAGAGAAAAAAAGCCCCAGAGCTACCAACAGAATACAAGAAGACGGGGAATAAAAATTTTACCTGCAAACACCACCGTGCACAGAACGAATTAGCTAACAACCAAGAGCAAAAAGGAAAATGAAGAAAGAAAGCAATAATGGTGTTGCAGGCTGTCCCGGATTAACAATGGAGGGTTCTTTTTCTTTTTGTTTTCCTTTTTCTCCCAATTTTGTTTTTTCAAGAAAAATGCCGGAAAAAAAATGCTCTCTTTTTCGGTTTTAGTTTTGCTTTTGCCAACCAATGAACCAAATGTGTCGAAGAGGTGAAGGTGATGGGGGGTGGTGGCGGACCTTTCAACGGCCACGCTTTCTCTCTGAATGCAATCTGCAGGCTTCTTCTTCTTCTTCTTCTTTCCCTTCTCTCTCTTCCTCTCCCTCCTCTCTCCACCCCCAGAGCATTGAGCTTTCTCGCTCTAAATCCGTTAGACATGGACAACCGCTGAAGAAAGCCGTACGAGAATCAGTGTTGTGAGCGGGCGGGTTCTCACCCTCTGTTTCCGACCCGCATTTGTCGGGCACTTTAAACAAACGATTACGTGCTAACATGGCGCGTTACATGTACGTTGTTTGGATGATGTAGGATTATTAGAGCGTGAACTGAAGGTTTGGGTGGCTGGTAGGTATGACAATCTGGTGCGGCGCAGCCTCCAACATTCGAGTTACGACGACTAAACATGGATAATGAATTAATGATGATAAACGGCAGTACTTCAATGGATTACCTTGTTGTTTGCTTTTCTTTTTTTTTTTAACAAATTTAATCTATTCTTTAAATTTTAGAATTTAGAATTTTTTTTATTATTATAATCTTTAATAAAATTATAAACTATTAAATAATTACCAACTCTCTTTGTGGTATAAATTCTTCTAGCCATAAAAAGTAATTTTTATTGTACATAAATTTTATTTTAAATAAAAAATAAACATATTAATTGATCACATATAATTGAAATAATTTTTTAATCAAAATTTATATCATAAAAAAATAAAAATTATTTAACAAGTTACTCCTTCCGTCCCATTAAAATTAGCCGTGGTTGACTTGACACGATATTTTATACAAAAGTAAAAATTAAAATATAATAATAATATAATATAATATAATATAAATAAAAAATATATGAGTCTCATATTACTTTATGTCAAATTTAAGAATATAAATATAATATATGTGGGGTATATTAATTATTTTATAATAAATAGTATAATAAAAACTTTCCTTTTAAGGAAAGTATCAAATTTAATGGGACATCTCAAAATAGTAAGTAGGTCAATTTTAATATGACGGATAGAGTATAATTTTATTATATAATAATAAAAATAAAAATATTATAAATTTTAAATTTTAAATACTAAAAAAGCTACGTTTCTTTTTTTTTTTTTCTAACTTTCTCTTTTTGGCCGGATGCTAATACTTTTAAAAATAGGCAATTTTCCTTAAACTAGGAGCCCAACCTGGTTTGATAAGGCCAATATTTTCTAATTTAAGCAGAGATGATAATGAGAGCGCGTTTCATCCCTCAAACCGCCAATTAAGGACGAATTCTCGTCCCACTCTGTCCCACATCATAAATATATATATATATATATATATATATATATATATATATATTTTATGATGTGGGATAGAGTGGGTCAATTAACCGTTAAACTTTTATTTTTATTGGGTTGAGATCGAAAATTATTTTATTTTTGAAAAATTGAGAGCAGGAATCCACGCCTTTTTCCGTGTAAGGATAAGTCAGAAATGAAGAGACGTAGAAGAATGTGAGGGGCGACTCAGGATTTCTGGATACTACCAAGTTTATTTGTTCCTTGTGGACTGTGGTCCGGCACTATGCTGTTGTGGTAGGCCACAAATTGGATTAAGAAGCCAAATTTGCCATGCCTTCCCCCTTGTCATTTAGTAGAATGTACACTTTATAACATAATTTATTTATCATATAATAAATGCACTTATTATTCAAATGGACTTATGTCTCGTATTAACCAACAAAGAACATCTAAACTTAATCCATACTTTCTCGGTTTTAAAATATTTATTCATAAAAAATTTTTATTTTATTTTAAAATACCTATTTATGTACATATTTATAAAACTAATAATTAATTTCTTCTTATTATACCCCTATTTATTCTAAACAATTACACAACTTTTCAAAACTATTTTTTCTTCTTGCTTATTTTTATTAACCAATAACTACCGTGTTTTTAATATAGGTAGAATAAGAACTTTATCTAAATTGCAGTATTATTTTCAACACCCTTAATTTGTGTACAAAATGTTTCATGAACAAGTATTTTGAAACGGAGGGAGTAATGTTTCAAAATTTTTGTTTATGAAATTTTTTTATTTTGTTTTAAAATACTTGTTCATATATATATTTATAAAATTAATTATTAGTTTCTTTTTATTTTATCCTCATTTATTCTAAATTAATTACTCAACTTTTTAAAACTCTTTTTTCTTCTTACTTATTGAGAATTTTCACTAACCAATAACTATTACTCCCTCCGTCCTATAATATAAGTCATTTGATTTAATTTCACACATATTAAGATTTCTAAAAACAATGTGATTTTATATTTTTCTTCCTAAAACACCCCTATTTAAATGTCTTGGAAACAAAAGAAGGGAGGAGAGAGAAAGAGAGGGAAGGAGAATAATAAATAAAGATAAAAATGTAAAAATAGTTTTAAAACCTTATTGAAAAGTCCTCAACGACTTATACTTTGGAAAAAAAAATAGTCTCTACCGACTTATATTATGAAACGGATGGAGTATATTTTTAATATAGGTAGAATATGAATTTTATCTAAATTATAATTTTTTCAACACTTTTACTATGTGTAAAGGGTTTCATAAACAAATATATTGAAACGAAGGGAGTAGCGAAGAGGGAGTGGGCATCCAATAATTAGGGAAATAAACTGCCTGAAATTAAGGAGGATTGGACCCATTACTGCAACATTATGAATGTCCTAATCCCCATGAATTGCAGCACAAGCAATCATATTGAAAGCTGATAGATTCCACGTTTGAGACTAAGATAATGCAATTCCTTAATCACAATTATTTTCTTCAATTTGCAGTTTTCTTTTCTTTTTTTTTTTTTTTGAACAAAAAATCATTTATTGTTATAAAATTAGGGTAGTGTTAGAATAAAATCTACACACTACACACTAAGAAAATTCTAACTATTCTTTGCACAAGAATTTCTCTTCAAACTTCTCTTTTTCTTTCTCTCACAATTCTTTCTCTAATCTTTCTTTCACTAATCTTTCTTTCACAAAATGATGGTGTCTTACAAGCTTAGAGAATAGCTCTATTTATAGAGCTCTAATTAGTGAAATACATCATGGCATACATCATCTTCAATTAATGGTGTCTCCACTAAATGGTGGACATCCATAAAAATCTTCTAATAATTCACATAAATCCATAATTAGTGGAGCCTCCACTAATTAATGGAGATTCCAATAATTCATAACACTCCCCCTTGGATGTCCATCCATACATAAAGAATATGCCTCGTTAAAACCTTACTAGATAAAAACTCAGTGGGAAAAAAAATCTAGTGAAGGAAAAAGAGTACACTATTCTATATGTATGTTTATTACTCCCCCTGATGAGATGATTCCTTTAAATCTTTAAACCGACGCATACCGATTTTATATCTCAACTTTTCAAATGTTGCCGTCGGTAAAGTCTTCGTGAAAATATCTGCGAGGTTGTCACATGACCGAATTTGTAGCACATCAATTTCACATTTCTTCTGGAGTTCATGAGTAAAGAAGAATTTTGGTGAAATATGTTTTGTCCGATCTCCTTTAATATATCCGCCTCGTAATTGAGCTATGCAAGCTGCATTGTCTTCATAAAGAGGAGTTGGAATACCTTTGATTGATGATAATCCACAACTTTCTCGGATATAATGAATCATGGATCTTAGCCATACACATTCTCGACTTGCTTCATGAATGGCTATAATTTCAAGCATGATTTGAAGAAGTAGTCTGCTATAGATTGTTTCGTAGAACGCCATGATATAGCAAGTATTTCCACATGTAAATATATAGCCCGTTTGAGAACGTGCTTTATGTGGATCGGATAAATAACCAGCATCTGCATAACCTATCAATGTTGGACTGGTTTTATTTGAATAAAATAATCCGAGATCAATTGTACCTTGGAGATATCGAAGGACTTGTTTAATTCCATTCCAATGTCGTCGTGTTGGTGAAGAACTAAATCTTGCTAATAAATTGACAATGAAAGCAATATCGAGCCGTGTGTTATTAGCAAGATACATCAATGCACCAATTGCACTTGAGATATGGTACTTCAGGACCAAGGAGTTCTTCATCATTTTCTTGAGGTCGGAAAGGATCTTTATCCACATTTAATGATCGGACGATCATTGGAATACTCAATGGATGTGCTTTGTCCATGTAAAATCTTTTTAGCACTTTTGTTGTATATGTTGATTGATGAATAAATGTTCCACTCTCCAAATGTTCAATTTGTAAACCAAGGCAAAATTTGGTTTTACCAAAATCCTTGATTTCGAATTCTCTTTTTAAATAATCAATTGTTTCTTGGAGCTCTTCAGGAGTTCCAATAAGATTAATATCATCAACATATATAGCTAATATCACAAATTTAGAACCAGATTTCTTAATAAAAACGCATGGACATACCTGGTCATTTTTAAATCCCGCTTTCAATAAATATTCACTAAGACGTGTGAACCACATGCGCCTGATTACTTCGAGGCCATATAATGATTTACGCAACTTGATGGAGTAATTTTCACAAGGATAATGTTTATATGCTTCGGGCATATGAAATCCTTCGGGGATTTTCATGTAAACATCATTTTCTAAATTTTCATACAAGTAAGCGAGTGACAACATCTAATAGGCGCATATCTATCTTTTCATGTACTCGCCAAACCGATAAGATATCGGAGTGTAATAGCATCAACAACAGGAGAATAAGTTTCATCATAATCAATACCTGGTCTTTGTGAAAAACCTTGGGCTACTAATCGCGCTTTATATCGAACGATTTCACTCTTTTCATTGCGCTTTCGCACAAATATCCATTTGTAGCCAACATGTTTTATACCTTCGGTGTTCGGACTGCAGGTCCGAAGACTTCACGTTTTGCCGATGCATTTAACTCCGATTGAATCGCATCTTTCCATTGCGACCAATCTTTTCTATGCCGACATTCATCAATCGATATTGGTTCGGGATCATCATTATCCTGTGTAACATCAAGAGATATATTGTATGCAAATATATTATCAATAACAATTTCTATCCGATTCCAACTTCTACCTGAAGTGGTATAATTGATAGAAATTTCGGTGTTACTTTCATCAACTTCGGTTCTTTGTCATCAGTTCTCTCTTGGTCTTTATCATTCTTTTCTTCAATATGATCTTCCGGATCATTTAATCCTCTTTTCTTTCGAGGATTTTTATCTTTAGAACCAAGAGGTCGGCCACGCTTCGGCGTGTTTTTGACTCAGTGACTATAGGTATAATATTTTGTTCTGCTGGAACTTCAATTCGAATAGGAGCATTTATAGGCTGGAATATGCGATTTTGTAACTCTTCCGGAGTCAACAAAAGCGTCCGGCATTTGATTTGCAATGCTTTGCAAATGAATTATCTTTTGAACTTCAAGTTCACATGCGCTTGTGCGCGGATCAAGATAATTTAATGATGTTATCCAAGTAAGATCCTTTTTATGCTTGTTTTGGTTCTCCCCTAATTTAGGGAATAATGATTCATCAAAATGACAATCGACAAATCTTGCTGTGAATACATCTCTGTCGGGGGTTCAACATACCCGATAATAGAGGGAGAATCATATCCAACGTATATCCCCTTTCTTCTTTGAGGACCCATCTTTGTACGTTGGTTTGGTGCAATTGGAATATATACAGTACATCCAAAAATTCTTAAATGAGCAATATTTGGTTCTGACCCAAAAGCCAATTGCAAAGGAGAGAATTTATGATAACTAGCTGGTCTTATACGTACAAGTGTTGCAACATGTAGAATAGCATGTCCCCGAGCGAGATGTTGGGAGATTTGTTTTCATTAATAATGGTCTAGAAATTAATTGTAATCGTTTAATCAAAGATTCGAGCAAGACCATTACGTGTGTGAACATGAGCTACGGGATGTTCAACATTAATCCCAATTGACATGCAATATGCATCAAAAGCATGTGATGAAAATTCACCAGACATTATCCAAACGGATATTTTTAATGTGATGGTCCGGAAATTGTGCTCGTAATTTAATTATTTGAGCAAGTAATCTCGCAAACGCCAGGTTGCGAGTAGATAATAAACATACATGTGACCATCGGGATGATGCATCAATTAAGACCATAAAATATTTGAACGGTCCACATGGTGGATCAATAGGTCCACAAATATCTCCGTGAATCCGTTCGATAAATGTAGGACTTTCAGCTCCTACTTTTACTGGTGATGGTTTAACAATTAATTTTCCTAGGGAACATGCAAGTACATGCGAATTTTTCTCGATGTTAATATCCTTTTATTTTTTAAAGGATGACCATGTGTATTCTCAATGATTCTTCTCATCATGGTAGATCCCGGATGACCCAACCGGTCATGCCAAATGCTAAAAGTAATAGGATCAGTAAACTTCTGGTTTACTAGATGATGAATTTCAATTGTACGTATTTTTACAAAATATAGACCAGTAGAAAAAGACGGCAGTTTTTCTAATATCGATTTCTTACCCAAATGCATTTGAGTAATAAAAAGATGCTCAATCCCATTTTCCTCATTTGTTTCAACATGATACCCATTTCTGCGGATATCTTTAAAATTCAATAAATTTCTTCTGGATTTTGAGGAAAATAGTGCCTTATCAATAATAATTGTTGTTCCTTTAGGCAACAATATACTAGCTCTTCCAGAGCCCTCAATTACATTTGCACTACCGTTTATCGTATAAATATTTATTTCTCCCATTTTGAGATCAGAAAAATATTTCTCATTTTTTAGTATGGTGTGTGTAGTTCCACTATCAATAATGCATATATCATCATTAACAACAGCCATCTGAACACAAATATATATATGTAAACGTAAATATTAGTAGAATAGAATGAAAATGAAAATACAAAAATATCAGGGTGAGGCTTTAGTTCTTTTGGACACCGCCATCACCAATTAAATGGTCTATCCTACCGTCCGGGTGTTCAAAAAATCCGATACATCCATATGGGTAATATTGATATTAAGATCTTCGGGATCACTATCGTCATCCTCAACATTATTTATTGGATGTTGAGAAAAATTTGCTTCCACATTTTTATTTTTCAATGAAGCTTGATACAATTCAACTAAATGCTTAGCCGTACGACAGTTTCGTGACCAATGATCTTTTATGCCACATCTATAACATATATCCTCATGCTTTTCTTCAATTTCTTTTTCTTTTCCCTTTTGATCTTTTCTGTTCCACTTCGGTGGCCGTATTTCTCACGCTTTGATTATAATTGTGATAAGGGAAATATCGAGCGTGACTACGACCATAACCACGACCACGGCCACGGCCACGGCCACGACTACGACTATAACGATGGCTTCTGCTGGAACCAACGACATTCACTTCGAGAGTCTCTGTAGAGCCGATTGGTCCGGCTTCATGATTTCTCAATAATAACTCATTATTTTTCTCTCGCAATGAGGAGGGCAGTAATTAAATCCGTAAATTTTGTATACCCCTTTTCTCGATATTGTTACTGCAGGACAATATTCGAGGCATGAAAGGTGGAGAATGTCTTCTCCAACATATCTTCATCGATCACTTTTTCTCCGCATAATTTTAATTGAGATGTAATTTTATACATTGCGGAGCTATATTCATTCACGGTTTTAAAATCTTGCAACCTCGGGTGCAACCATTCATACCGTGCAGTAGGTAGTACGACCATCTTCAGGTGGTCAAATCTTTCTTTTAAATTTACCCACAGGCCATATGGATCTTTTTCGGTAAGATATTCCCTTTTTAAATTTTCATCGAGATGACGACGAATAAAAATCAAAGCTTTAGCCTTATGTTGTGCAGATGCACTATTATTTGCTTGAATAGTTTCACTAAGGCCTTCAACATTTAGATGCATTTCTACATCGAGAACCCATGACATATAATTTGTTCCAGAAATATCAAGGGCTACAAATTCGAGTTTTGCGATGTTAGCCATAGAGATCAATAAATGCGTACTGTCTTCCGGCTTTGGTAACGGCAGAAACTCGTGCTTAGTCTTCTGGCTTTTGTACCGGTAGAGACTCGTGCTGATAACGTGTTATAAAATTAGGGTAGTGTTAGAATAAAATCTACACACTACACACTAAGAAAATTCTAACTATTCTTTGCACAAGAATTTCTCTTCAAACTTCACTTTTTCTTTCTCTCACAATTCTTTCTCTAATCTTTCTTTCACTAATCTTTCTTTCACAAAATGATGGTGTCTTACAAGCTTAGAGAATAGCTCTATTTATAGAGCTCTAATTAGTGAAATACATCATGGCATACATCATCTTCAATTAATGGTGTCTCCACTAAATGGTGGACATCCATAAAAATCTTCTAATAATTCACATAAATCCATAATTAGTGGAGCCTCCACTAATTAATGGAGATTCCAATAATTCATAACATTTATCATTTAAACGCTCATTTAATTACGAACCCGATAAGATTAAAGAAAACAAAATTATGAATCATACAGTGACAAGTAGTAACTTAGTCTGTTAAGCTTAATTTTGATTCATTCTGAAATTTTCTATAATTATAAATCGAATAATTAATTACTAGATATTCTTTTTTTTAAAATAATATTTCATAAGAGTGCTCCAACTATCCTTGTTTTGGAGTACTGTGAAAGAAGTGAAATTTTTTATAATTTAAATCAAATAATTAATTATTAAATATTTATTTATTTATTTTTAAATAACATTCCATCACGAGCGTCCTCACTACTTCTACTATATGGTTCTGTAAAAGATATAAATTACGAAATATACAATACAAAATAAAAAATCAAACTCTTGTATAGAAGCACGGTTACCTATAAACTCGCCTTTTAACACTGTGTCATATGTCCGTGAAGTACTACTAGATATTCATTTATTTAAAAAAATATATATAGAAGTAAATAAGGTAAAATTACAGAAGTGAAGTGAAAGGTTATAATTTTGTTGTGGGGCGGGGGGGAAGCGGGGGGAGTTGGGGGAGAGTACAGCTGGATTGGGCTTCTCTACCTTTGTCTTTTTCTTTCTCTTTTTAAGGCTTTAGAAAAGGAACTGAAATCCAATAGTGAGCCCACTTTAATAAGGCCATAAGGGCAGCCCAAGTGGGACTTTTGTTACCCGGGAGCTGCGTTTGCGGACCTTGCACCTGCCCGTTTACCAAATGTGCTAACAGCTAGGAGCTAACTTTGTTTTACAAGGCAAGCATGCCTTTCGAGAGTGATAAGGATTGATTTATTATCATTTTGACCCCTAAACTTAAGTGGTCCTTTCAATTAAGTATCTATTCTTTTAATTTTGACAATTGATGGTCAAATTACAGGTGGCATCATTTCTAATTCTACCATAGCCAAATTTCAACCCCTTAAACCAACACCTTTATAAAATTATATTAATGTTTTTCTCTTCAAGGTTTGATTCTTAATCTTTTAAGTTTTGAAGTCAGACATTCAACTACTTAAATTGTAATTATTTTAATATTATAATCCGCTTAATATTTAATAACATGATTAAAAGATTTTTAAGAGGACAAAATAGGAGAATCACTCCTTCAAAATTCAAAAAAGTTAAAATAAAAAAGGAGGTCAAAGAAGTATAGTTTATATAGGATCCAAATTTCAAATTACCATGACATAGATCATCTTATCTAGGAAGAAGACCACTAGAAGGTTAAAGGTGGTAGCCCATTACTTTTCTTTTTTTTTTTTTGTGAAAAATAGTCTCACAATAATTTATATGAAACACCTTTTTTTTTCTTTTTGCACTAACCAAAAAAGATACTTGAGAAAAATTAATATACTTATTATTTTAAGCTATTCTAAAATAATTGATATTTTTCTTAATATATTATTTACTATAAAAATGCTAATATCCTCATATTTTAATTACTTTTTTATTTAAATTTAATATAAAAGTATTTATTCATCTATATATTTCACATAATTTATGATACTATATTTCAATCTCGACTTTTACATCAAATATCATATCAAATCAAATACAGTAAATTTTAATGAAACAAAAAAAAAACTATTTATTATCAAATTGAATTATTAAAGCGACTCGTAGAAAATGATTGAATGACTGGAAAGGATATATGTCGAGTGACCTTTCAAAATATTCTAGAGAGTAAAAGTAAATGGGTCCATCTTTGTCTCCTAATTAAATTTGGATTTGCGTGTTTTATTTCACACACATTTATTTAACACATTATAATTAGTTTATATTCTTATAACTCACTTTTATTTTTATTAATTATATTTTTTCCCTCTTCGATGGAGATTGTTAATGTGACATATCTATAATAAAAAATCATTTTATAATTTCGATGGCTATGACTATTTCCACGCAGACTATATTTTTTATCTAATTTTCTTGAAGACTTCTATTATTATTATTATTATTATTATTATTATTATTTTTTTTTTTTTTTTTTGAGGAAGTAAAGTAAAAGTATTAGTTGTGTATATTGGCCCCATTAGTTTTGTGGACTACTTATACTAATAATCAAAGAGGTCTACACATATAAACAAAGTGAAAGTGTTCCATGATATGGAATCTTTGCATTTCTTCTTCATAAATGAATACTTTATCTGCATAGAAGATTTTAGAAAGTATTTGATCAATTATCACTTTATTTTCAATAAGTAAGTTGGTTAGTAGCGGAATCTATATTTTATTTTATTTATTTTTGATAAATTTTGCAAATGGAGTAAGAAAAGGAACGCGTTTTACCCTCCAAAAATTTTACAAAATATATAATATTGTCTTTTATCGTATCTTTTTATATAATTTATCTAACCCATAAATCTGATCATAATGAATACTATTTTAGAAGGCAGTTCCTCCCCCCTCCCACCCACCCCCACCAAAACAAAAGTAAGTTGAGAGAAATATGTCAAGTATGGAATACAAATTATCAAATGCAAGTAAAATGGGCATTTTTCAAAGATAAATACGTAGAAAAAAAAAAGAAAAAATATATAATAATAATAATAATAATAATAATAATAATAATAATAATAATAATAATAATAATAATAATAATAATAATAATAATAATAATAATAATAATAATAATAATAATAATAATTAGAACAGGTGAGACGTTACATTAAGTGGGAACCACAAGATGCTCGAAAATGGAACAAAATAAGTACTTTTGACTATTCCTAATTTTCAGTAATATTCTCTTACAACCCCATGCATACGTACGCCTTCATTGAAGACTACGCCAATTTTGAAGCATTAGTTTATTTGGATCGCAATTTTTTCTAATTTTAATTTTAATTATTTTTGTCTTTCAAAAAATATTATATATATATCCACTTATTATATATTTTTTAATTTTACATATTTAATTTACTTATACTTATACCGATGTGTATAATGATGATTAAGCAAATCTGCTCCTCCACTGGCATACTTGACCCCCGCCCCCCCCCCCCACCTACGTAGCATAATTGGCCATTTCATTCTATTTTCTGTTCAAAATTCATTTTTAGGGACAGAAATGGAATAATTTAGAATTGAAGAGACGAAAAAAGATAATTCTTTTGTAACATTATACAAAAGATAATGTTACAAATTTTGAAAATATTTAAGAATTAAAAAAAATTTTAAAACTTTTAATTTTTCTTTTAAAAAATATAGGAGGCGGATGCCATCTTTTGCCCCTCCGTCAATTTCGGGGTGTGCATCATCCAGGTTTAAAAAAAAAAAAAAAAAAAACCCTATCCTTTACCCTTATTTCCTCTGTTATCCTTTAACTACATTAGCGATATCAAGAAATATGATTAGACAAAGACGAAAAAAACTAGCTTTTTAAATATATTTCTTCTTTTATCCTTTCAATTGAATTAGTTATATCCAGGGCAGACACATGATTGCATTATTGGATGGCCATCATTCACCTTTTTCTATGAACCGAAAACCATTAACAGTGAATGAATCAAATCCAAAATGTCCATCTTTTTTATAGAATAGATAATAAAGAAGACAAAATGCAGCTTCTTCACCAGGAGAATATTCTAACCACGAAGAAAATGACTTAAACCATGATACTTGAAAACTACGAGAATGTTTTTCTCCTGGTTTTAGATAATTCGATTGCAAACACTGATATGAACCTGCCTTAATATAAGCTCTACGAACTTTATCACGACTATCAACCGGATATTCACATATTTGTAATCGCAATCTTGGATCACGTTCTAAAGAATTGATATCAAATCCTACTTGAACTACTCGTGGAGTTTTTGCAAGATGACTTTCAAAATTTGAAGGATCAAGATCAACGTAATGTGACTCTTCATTAGATTTTGAAGTTTCAATATTTTTCCTTTTGAAGAATGCATCAATCGTACCTGATCTATTAATCTACGATTTAAAAAGAGAAAAAAATTATAATCTTTTAATGCATAATTTAGATATAATTAATCAAAATGTCTATATAAATCTAAATATTAATGTAAAAAAACAAACAAACAAACACACATTTATAGATGCGAAAAATTGATAATAATACAAAAAAAAAAAAAAAACATGTACACATATATAGACCACCACCCTGGTCTAATGGAAGCCACCACCCAGACTCACTGGAATATATACCTGGAATATATTTATTTATTTAAATATATCAAAACAAATCTTGTAATAGTGTGTAGGGTTGGAAATTAAAGTGAAAAGGAAAGGGAAAAGGAAAGTGTGGATTTGTAAAAAGAATGAAAGGACCGAGTGATGGTGGTGTGTGTTAGTGTGTATACAGATATATATTATTGGGGCATATGTATATTTTTGGGTGGGTTGAATTATAGATATATTCTTGGGGGACCAATTGGATTATATATATATATTCTGGGAGGGGGGGGCATGTTGATTGGGTATACATATGTATAATATGTTACTAAAATTCTTGGGGGGCCATGGCCCCCCCAAGCTACACTGTAGGTCCGCCCCTAGTTATGTCAAGAAATATGATTAGAAAAAAAAAAATTTTGGTGACATGTAATAAAAAAAAATATTTTCACTTCTAAAAAAAAGTAAAAGTAAACTAATTAATATGAATCCAATCGTTTCAAGGCCCAATGATCTATTTTAATTGTCTAACGTACCAATTACTATTCTCTCTGTCCCTATTTATCTGTCACAAAAAATTTTGGTGTCTCTTTTTATTTGTCACATTGAAAAAATTTAAGTGTCATTAATGTTAATTTTACTACTACACCCTTGTATTAAATAGTTTTAAAAAATGAAAGTGTAATAACTTTAGAGAGAGAGTTGAGCAAACAAATCAAAAAAATAGTCGTGGAGAACATTAAATCTAATGATACTTTTGAAATGTATAAATAAAATTGTATGAATTTAAGAGATTAACTAATTTTTCTTAAATTGTGTGAAGTAGTTAATTGTGACAGATAAATAGGGACGGAAGGAGTATATCATTTTAGTACCAAGTTTGTTGCACAAAAATTGCCAATATGTCTTTTAATCTTTTATGTCAAATCCTGCTTGTAACCAAAATAGAACTAACTTTTCTAAGTTACAAGTCAATTTAATTAACTTCAAACCCCTAAGCCAAGAGAATTAGAAATTCCTGGCGGAATCACGAACCTTGCAAGTGAAGCACTAAGACCTTAGGTGATATTAGTGCGCTAAGAAACTAAAAAAATAACTCTCATAAAGAGAATAAAACGTACAATTATATTAATAATTAAATAAAATAATTGAAAATCTTTATATAGCATTAAAATTCTTGAAAAATAAGAAATTATTTAAAATATTTAATTATGACAATTGCCTAATGTACTTAGCAGCTAAAATAATTACCTAAAGTGATTAATTAATTGGAATAATTACTAAAAAAATAGACAAGTAGAATAATTTCTTAAAGGAAGTAGAAATGCTCAATTATGACAATTTTAAGAAGGAATGGAAATAGAACTCAAAAATGGTAACAATACATTGAGAGATATATTGTTATAATCTACAAAAAAAAAAAAAAATCGTAATATATTCACACTTCTCTTTAGACTTTTTATTCTTCAAAATAAAGATATTTGATATATTTATACTTTTTGAAAACCTTTTATATATATCTAATAAATATATTTTTTCGTCAATTTGACATAAAATTTTATAAAATATTCTTAAAATTTTCGACCCTTAATTTAGTAATCGATCCATTAGATAATTATAATACATTTTTAAATATTGCGACGATTGGATTCATATCATAAATTATAAAAAAATAGAAATATCTTGCTTTTGTCATCCATACATGGTATGATGTCAAAGTTTGGATGGTAAGGGAACTATGTGGAATATTTGCCCCTCCCATTCTTTTATATTCTATCTAACATATTCCATATGCCACTCATTCACCCTCCTTAGTACCCCATTCTTCACTATATTTTATTGTAGATGGAATACTCCCACCTACCAATTAACACTAGAGAAGTTATTTTATAAAGTGGTGGAAAACTCCCCTTTTTCCCTTTCATCGATGCATGCATGAATTAGGGACCAACTTGTAATTTTCTTATGATATGCATATGTTTCCTACGTACATATTATTCAATAAGGAGAATTTTATCAATTGTACTATTATATTAATAAGTCTAGAGAGGGAGGCAGCTGCCCCCGTCCCTCCAAAATATTTTAAAAATTTTTTTATAGGAAAATTAGGATTTTTTAAAAAAAAAATTCCTTTAAATTTTATCCTTCTCCACGCCAAAACTTTTTAAAAATCCTTTAATATAATGTATCTCGTAATCTTAAAATTTTGATTCTATCTCTATAAGTCGGATGTTAGAGATTTAGAGTTTGAATTATAAATATATACACGATAAATTATATATATGTACCAAAAATTTTGTTTTGAAAGTTTATTGTGTGAAAGCATATCTTTGTTGGGCTTAATTTCTTTAAAAGTTTCGATGGATAAAACCATTTTGTTTGGAATTTTTAAATAGCAATTCTTTTTACTATATTAAAGTTATTGCTTATAAAACACTTAATTTTGGGTTTATGCAAATATTTTTGACCGTTTGATTTTAGGATTGTACCTCAACTTTAAGGAAAATATTTCGGTGACTCGATCCATGGTAAACTATCATTTCAAATATTATACTATATATATTGAAAATTATATACTTTTTAAAAAGTACAATGGTCTACGCTTAATCGAATCTACCCAATTATTTCTCTAATTTTAAGAGCCTTGCAAACTCCATCCTTAAAACTATATAGAGAATATAAATCGTGAGATATATCTTGATGAATAGTCCTCCCGAACTTGTTGCATACTTGCACCGCACAGGAGGTTAATTTCTACCTTCTTCAGAAATCGAACCCCCACACTAAGGGTGTAAACAAGGCTGCCTTTGACCGTTTAATTCTAGTGTAGGGTAAACTTCTCCTCCCATCCACCCATATATGTCCCCACATAACGTAGAATTAGTCATGACATACACGAGCATGAGCATGTACATGCATGATGCATGGGCATGAAGGGACATGAGAAAACATTGAAATTAGGCTGAAGTAGATGATGATGGGGGGAGCATTGAGGAAAGAGCATAAAACGACAGACATGCTCATTCTCAAATAATGCTAGATCCGCGTTAATAGGCACACACATTCCCATGACTGAAACCATATGTTACCATCAATACAAAATGTTTAATTCAGTATCAGTACCATTGTATATAGAGACAAAACTAGTGTTGGGGTTGACTTCACAGGGCGGACGCCGCCGTGAATCCTCCCCAGACCACCACCATTTTTTAAACCAATGGCATATTTGGAGAGCCTTCAATTTGTAGTTTCTAGGGTTTGGGTGGAGTTGTGTAAGGTTGCATAGAGTCGAGTCTTGAAAAACTTGTGGATGTGTTTAATTGTTTATATTTTTAAATATTTTTTATTTAATTAATATTTTTTAGCTATATAAATAATAAAATATATTATATAACACATTCATTTTTCTTATATTTTTAATTTTTCCAACAATTCAAATTCGACCATCATTTGGAACTTTCAAATTTCTACTAATCTAACATTGTGTTTGGTTCATAAAGGATGAGGAAGAAGGGAAATGGGAAGAGAAGAGGAACTTTTACTTGGAATAAATATAAGGTAGGGGTTAAATTCACATATCCAAAACTTAAATCCATGCACTTAAATTGTAATTATATTGTAAGGCCATTATTACTCTTTGATTATTTTGTTATCAAATGATTAATTAAAGAAGAGACTAAATTCACGTTTTTAAACTATAATTACTTTGTATGGTCGTTATTACTTTTTGTTTGAACTATATTTTTAATAAAAAGGAAAAAAAATTGTATTATATTGACTCTTACATTCTTAAACCCTTGAAATTCCATTTCCATTTTAATCTCCTTCAAATTTTGTAATCAGTCATGTCATAGAAGAAGGATATGTAGAGGTGGAGTTCCTAAAGTCTTTTCAAATCCCTTTAACTTTTTAAAAATTTGGTTGGTGTGATGTTTATGTACAAAAATGAAGCGGATGAAGTGAGACGGTAGATAGAGTGAAAAAATATTAAAATATTATACTTTTCTCCCATTATATATATATTTAAAATGGTTGTTTAGGAATTAAAGAATTAATAATTTGAAAATGGAAGAGTCATAGGATAATAATGATCTACACAAGGTAATTATAATTTAGAGGTATAGATTTATGTTCTATGGTGTGGATTTAGTCCCTATTATTAAAATAATAGTCTAAAAATGGAAGGGTTAAATGGTACTAACGACCACACAAGGTAATAATAATTTAGGGATGTGAATTTAGATTTTAAGGGTGTGGATTTAGCCCATTTCTAATTATAGTTTACTTCTATTTTATTTAGTTAAAATAAAAAGAAAATAAATAATAAATATTATCTTAATTTACGTCTCAATCTATCCAAATTTAAATTGACATGGAAGAAGAGAATCTTTTTTATTATTTACTTCTTCATATTTCATTTTTAACTAAATTCTTTTCCCTTTTCTTCCCTCTTTTCACCTTAAGTCTTAACCAAACATATTGTAAGTTTCAAATTCAAGACTTGCTCGACTTGATAAGTTTAAAGTTGAACTCAAATTGATTACAATACGAGTCACTACAGGAAAAATCGCGATTTGCGACGAATTTTTTGTGTGCTCTCCTTTTCTCGACGAATTTTTTGCTCGACTAGTTGTGTGCTCTCCTTTTCTTCCCTCAACTACAATAAGCTAATAATTAAGGGCGATAAATTTCACATAACAAATAAGAAAAAGAAATTCTTAAATCTTGTTAACATAATCGTCTATCAATAACTAAACGTATATATTCCATCCACGCAACTTGAGAATTTTCTTGGTAGTATTTAACTATAACTATTCATGTTCTTGTGATGATATATATGATCTTAGTTGTAACTCTTAATTTTCATGTTTATGACTAGAAGAGAAAGGAAGTTTGTGTAATCACATGTTGATCTTGAATCTGTTAAAACTTGGTATTTTATCCCATTGTTACAATATTGATTGTTAATCTTCTTAAACTACGAATTAAGAATTGTAGAACATTGTAAATTTATTGTAGTTATAGTACTAATAATCTTTAGCTATTAATTAAGTCTTCTTAGCCATGATCATTTCTCTGCTGAAAGATCTTGGCTCACATGATTCTCGACTACTACAGCAAATTGTTTATCCATAATAATAGAATGCTAAGATCTTTCCACTGAGCCATTATGGTTTTCTTTCTTGGGTCGGCAATGGAGTCGCCTTTTTGGTTCAATTTTAACACAGTTGAGCTTCATCCCAATTCATAGACAAGGTCCAATTTCCGACAATTATCGAGGGAGGGTTTTCAGAGCTGGGCAATAACCTTGAACTCAAGAAACCCGTGATGAAGACCTCAAATGTTGCTGTCAAGGAAGAAAACATGTGTATCAAGTTTAGACAACATCACGGCTCCATAGACCATCACTACACATGGGAAGAATGAAAAGCCATGATGTATATGCTGTAAAGCTCACCTAAATCTGTAGCTTCATAGTTGGTTCTGATCCAGTGGATCATAAGATTCCCATGGTATCTCCATCAAATCCATATAATTTCTACACAATTTTCTAATGTCTTTTCAATCATAACTCAGCTTGAAGGATTCCAGGAAGAAAAGATAGATTCCATCTGAGCTTATTAGTGGCTGTTAATGAAGGCCAACTCATGGCCGATATTGCCACACTACAAAGATTGAGGTCTTTGGGTTCAGCTGAAGAATAGACTATACTAAGAAGAAAAAATGAGTGTGGATGGCAAGAATAATACGATTAAGTAAATTTAAAAAGAAAGAACTAAAATTTCTCTTCGCCAATGTGAAAGAGTAGAGAAATTTAAAGAAATTTTTAATTAGACTGCTGTTATGACTATAGAATCTGTGGTTAATGATAATCTAACATTTGTTAGTTTGATCCAGCACAAGGTGTTGGGGTGGTCCCCAAGACTTGTTTCTTCAAACAAAAGTGACAGAAAGAGCAAAAGTCTACTTTGAACTTACTTGGACTAGTTTATTAAACAAAGCTGAAATTTCTTGGTTTTTGTGTGCAGTTTTGTTGAAATTGGTGGAAGGTCTGTATTTCAATGAAGTTGAATTAGTCCAAATATTAACTATGTCATTCAAGTATCTTTCAAATCTAATCAAAAGATTAATTTTTGCATTCAGAATTATCAATTTAAGTAATCATAATGACAATTTTAGTATTAATTATTCCCTCCTAGGACCCTAATTTTACACTGATAGAAAGAAAACTATATTTATTTAGTTTTTTCCCTCTAAGTTTTTCCCCCCTTTCTTCTTTGGGAGCAGGACAACAGGAGATCTGTCTCACATGAGACTGATTTGATTCATCCATTCACAACCTCTTGCATGGATGCCCACATGTTATGATGGATAGATATATTAAGCATTAGGTGCGTACATAAAATATAAACAATTGCATTCAGAAGAAGAAAGAAAGAGGGAGGGTGGAGAGAGAGAGAGAGAAAGTAGGTCTTCCATCTTCTCTGTCAAGGTCTAGGGTTCCATGTCCCATTTGCTGTATGTAGAACCTTTTCCTGAGTCCTGTTAATGGAATTCTCATGTGAAGTTCTCTGTCTTTAATTCTCCGGGAGAACTGTCCCTCAAGCAGGAATAAGAGGAAAGACCAAAACAGCTAATAGAGATTTTTCTGGGTTGGGGAGTGCTGCTCTCTGAGAAGAGTAAGGGTGTCTAAATTCCACTGGAAGAGATGATTAGATTTGTAATCAGACGCCAGATATAGAGAACAGAAGGAGAGCATAGAAGCTTTAAGAACCATGGAGGGAAGTGGAGACACTGAATGCTCCAAAACATGCCCTTCCAGCAAAAATGAGGACGAGGATGAGTACGAGGAAGAGAAAAGTGATGAGCACAAGCAGAAAGATGGAGGAAGCTCAAGCAGCAGCACTGTAGAAGAGAATGAAAATAAGCCATCTGTAAGGCCTTACGTCCGATCCAAGATGCCGAGACTCCGGTGGACACCTGATCTTCACCTCCGCTTTGTTCATGCGGTAGAGAGACTTGGTGGACAAGACAGTAAGTTTGCTGCTTTCTTTTCATCTTCCAGACTTGACCTCAACTATTTTGCCCACTTATCTGTTGAATTTCTTTGTGCTGCAGGAGCAACACCGAAATTAGTTCTTCAGTTGATGAGCATTAAAGGGCTCAACATTGCTCATGTCAAGAGCCATTTGCAGGTAGATGCTGTTTTCTCATCAATCTCTAGGAGATCAACAATTACTAGACAAAATTATCCTGTTCTAATTTTTTGTTGTTATTTGACAGATGTATAGAAGCAAGAAGATTGATGACCCTGGTCAAGGTATGCTATTTTCTCATTTCCTTGTGCTTCTTTTCCCCAACTGTCCTCCTGGTTCTCCAGTTTTGAAACATTAGGTTTTCAATTATTCCTTATGCATCCGTTCTGCTTCACAGGGATAGGAGCTCATAGGCATCTTTTTGAAGGCGCCGACAGAAATATTTACAATCTTAGCCAACTTCCCATGCTTCCGGGCTTTAATCAAAACCATAATCCCACTTTCAGGTAAGGAAGATAATCATTCAAGTACAAATTCCAGCTGATTCATGAAAAAGAGGAAGAAGAAGAAGAAAACAAAACCCTAAAATCCTCCTCCTCTTCGTTCTATCTCCTCTTACGCCTTTTATGGTTAACTTTTTGTATTGTGGCTTCCAATCTGATCACATAGATATATGTTTTATCATTCTCAAGATATGGAGATGCTTGCTGGAATGGCCGTCAAAATCTGATGCATAACACAACCATGGGGCCGAGTACAATTAACAAGATCAGGCCAGGGTTTTATGGAGCGCTGACTGGGAGGATCTCCAGTAGCAGCTACTGTGGCCCAATGAATCCTGAACATTACTCCAGGACTATGAATTCCAGTCAACGATCATCTTGGCTGCAGTCAGATGAATTGAAATGTGAAATGAAATCATTTCTCCAGCAGGAACCTTGGCAAGGAGATCTAGGAAATGACCATATTGAACTGAAACCCTTCAAACAGGTGCAAGCAAGAATTGAACAAGACCTCCTTATAACTAGTTCAAACAGAAGTAGTCCTTCGGATTTGATGGCCCGATGTATGAGTCTCAGAAAGCAAGAAGTTCGCAAAAGGAAGGCATCCGACAGGGAACTTAGCTTGAATCTATCCCTTGGACTTGGAACAAAAAGCGATTACAGCTTTGGCAGCCAGGAAGGTTCGGATGATGAAGACAGCCACTTATCGCTGTCGCTGTGCTCACCATCTTCCTCGAAGCTCAGAAGGTTGAAAGAAGATTCAATAAAAGAAAATGCAAAAGGGGCAAGTACTCTGGATCTGACTCTATGAATGACACATTCTAAGTGAGATCTTGAGGTACTTGCTTCAGACAATGCATATGCCCTTTGTCTTGTATCATGATATATAAGGTAATGGCACAACTTTTTCTTGTTTGTTATTCAACTGCTTCTGTTATATATGCATCTGCTAAGTAGGTCCATCCTTCACTTGAATAGCACTGTATGCTGCAACAAAATTTAACTTTATGTTCAATTGCTTTCCCGAGAGAGAGAGAGGGGGAGAACCAGACCAACTTTTTTTCGCAGTCCAATGCAGCAAGCCATACCCAAGTAATTAAGCTATCCTACTGCACAACTAGAAAACTATATGATTTTTGCTTGTTTTTACCCGTCTAATTAATCTTTCTAAGAAATTTGACTACCTAGCTCTATATATGGCATCTCTTCCTATAGGATCCCAGTTAAGAATTCAGCAACATAGAGGAAGCAGAAGATATATCTCCTTTAATGCGCCTAAACGTAACTAATTAAGCCTTGCACAGGCTAAAGAATACTTTCACATTGAAGCAAGCATACTAGCTAGCCTTGTATATCAGAAAGCTCACAATATAGAAAAGAAACAATGGACCAGTAGATACATTCTTTCAAGAAATGAAATATTTTAAGTGCCCAGGCACATATATATGTGCCTATAACTCATCCTGATAACTAGCAGGAAATCTACCTTCCCAGTATTAATACTTTAATAGTTCATCTTAGAGTGAGACTACATTTGGATTAGGGTTTCATGATAGTACTTCATCTGATTCAACACATTAGAAATTCGCAGGATCCATGCTCACTGAGAACTCCCGCTGATGTTCACGCTAAAATAAGAGTATTACTGGTGGATTAACACCTACTTCAACTGTAAGAGAGGGAGGGAGAAGGCAACAACAAAAATTTCTTAGTTTCTGGCTTGAATCAAATCAAACCTAGTAAGTAACAGTGAATTTTAAGAAGGACTACATGCGAGCAAACAGCAAAGGTAGAGTTAAGGTTTAACCTAGTATGCATGTATCATGTGATTAAATCCTCAACTCCAAACAGCAGCATCGCCTTCCAGTCCATGTCCTCCATTTCTAGCCCGAATAAAATTCTGAAGCAATCGAAGCAACCTTAAGATGCTTCCTTGGGAGGACCAGCAACGCCGAAATGGATCCCAGGAAATTGAATACAAGGAGGAGGCCACAGAAACTGGTTTACGAGTTACTATTATAGAGGAAACCCTAGAGTGGAAACATTGTCCTTTTCCCTGGCATTTGTTCCAGCCGGTCGTCTTTCTCGTTGTTGATTCAAAATATACATCGAACCAATATATTTCTCCTTCTTTTCCGATCGATCTTCCCCGCCGGCGATGAGAAGTACGAATTACCCACATCGTGGGAAAAAAAAAATCCATAGTGGTTCCAATATACGTTCTCTTTATTATATATATACAAATAATTTTCTACCCTAATAAATATCTAAAATTCTCAGCTTTTGTTTTTTAAAGAAAAATTTATTTGATTATCTCAAATATAGTTAAAATTCCTGTATTGCTATTCGAATATTGTTTAAATTTAATTGTAAATATAATTTTTTTTAAATTATATTAAAGTACTTCTGACCATTAAATTAACTTAATTTAATTTAAAGTACTTGAATAGCCATTTGAAAAAAAATTATTATTTAGAAAAATTAAAATTATCAACCTACGCATTAAATCTATTCTATAATTAAAATAATGAATACCCGCCCATTTGTGCTGTCACATTCATTTGGGCCAAGGCCAAGACAAAGGCCCAACTGAGAATCAAAATCAGTAGCAGTGGTCTCTTTTTGGGCCCAAAGGTTTAAGTCAACGAGTTTCTAGTCATGGGTCTTTGTTAGCCTCTTGGACCATAAAAACCCAATGATTAGAAACCAAGAAAATTTCTTTCAGGAGTAGAAGAACAACATATTTTGATTAAGGAGGAAGTCCCGAAGGCGAACCTTCCCACCTGAGTGTCGAGGTCTCACGACCGGGTGAGATGTAAATCGGGATGTGCACCAGCGGTAAGTACCTGAGGGAGAGGACCTACGAGCAGATTCCCAGGTGGGAATCGAACCCGCGTTCTGTGGCCAGTCCCATTACAGGACTCATCACCTCATGCATTGCCAACTGGCCTATGCCCGGGGCAGAAGAACAACATATTTGAGGAGAGGTTTAGTGGATATAGAGCTGCGGAACCCTACAGTTAAGCCACTTATACTGACTAAATTTTTAATTAAATGAAATTATTTTAAAAGTGTGAATAATATTGTAACAGTTATATATATATATATGTAATTATAACTCATATATATAAATTATTGTGAAATTTTTCGGCACCGAATTCTGGTTTGCCATACGAGGAGTCCCTCTCGATGAGAATCAAAGAATTTCTATACCATATTGGGCGAAGAAATAAACGTCTTACTCACCCTTTGAGATGATGGAATTGGGTTATTTTTGGAATAATGCTCCGTTGTAATCGAATCAACAACTAATCCATAATAATAATAGATCAAAAAAAATTTAAAATATGTCTCAATTGATTAGTTTCGATGTGACCTCAATTGTGAATGCATTCGAACGAGAATTTGAAGCCGTGAATATCCACTCACAGCACAAGTACTAGAAGGGAGACCACCAATTGAGATGTGCCCAAGAGTTAGTGTTATTCTTGTTGTGTGGAAAGAGAGCTGCCGGATTCCAAGTTGCCAAGTATTCTGATTAACTTCTGTGCTTTTTGTGATCCATTTGCATCACCAATTCACTGTCGATCTCTTATTGATGCAGCATCTCTTCTTTTGTTCCACCGACCATGCATCTTTATTCCATGGCAATCAAATACGAATCTAAGTTATCTTTTACTATTGCATGAAGATTCCGTCACGACTACGTACCTTGCTCCAACACCCATAAATCTGCCAATTAGAACGTTTGGTTTGAATCCCCATGACAGAGAAACGCGATATAGTTAGTTAACTCCTTGCCGTCTGTATGCAAAAGAAGTGTCCTCATGGACAGCTTTCCTCCCTCAGAGCCCATGAATGCCGAGAATGATAACTACACAACCCCAGAGACTGAAAATGCTGGCAATGTAGGAACCACGAAGTGCATGGCCAGCAAAAGTTCTCTGTTTTCTTCAAGAAAATACAGAGCAGCAGTTCTAGTATGCATATTTGAAGGACTTGAAGGAGAACTGCGTGTGATCCTTACCAAGAGATCCATGAAGTTGTCTACTCATCCAGGTAATGTTTTTTCTTGTTTGTTCAAGCACTGATGTCTAGTAACTGACTCGGAATTAAGGAAGAAGAGGGTTTGATCCTATTGAAAAAATAACTCAAAATCTCTATTCTGAATATTTGAAGGAGAAGTAGCATTACCTGGTGGAAAAATGGATGAAGAAGATGCCAATGAAGCTACTACTGCTCTACGAGAAGCAACAGAGGAGATTGGGTTGGATCCAAATCTTGTTCACGTGATCGGCAATTTGGAACCATTTATTTCTTCAGTACGAATTTCCTTTCCTTCTTCCCCTCTTTCAATTCCTAAGAAAATTCAACATCTCTTATTGATCTTCTTCCTTATAATGAGTGCAGCATCTACTTACAGTTGTGCCAGTGGTGGGATTTTTAACAACAAAAATACAAGACTTCAAGCCTGTGGTAAATGCCGATGAAGTGGATGCCATTTTCGATGTCCCCTTGGAGATGTTTCTCAAGGTTCTTACAAACAACAGAAGAACTTATCAATCAACTTTTTCATGGGTTTTGATCATCCCAGAGATTCTACTTATAGTTTCTTTTGACGGGTCTTCTTTCTTTTCCTACCGTGCAGGAGGATAGCTATAGATGTCTGGAGAAGGAATGGGAAGGCATCAAGTACATTTGCCACTTATTTGATTTCAAGTCGGATCAAGGAACTTTCATCATAGGAGGCCTTACAGCCAGTATTCTAATTGAAGCTGCCTCTATCGTCTTCCATCGTCGACCATCTTTCTCCCAACATCTCCCAGATTTCTCACAGTTGCAGCTGGCCTTGAGTGCTATGCCTATGGTGTAGCTAGCAGTCTGTTTTTAGTTTGAATTAACCTCCCATATGTTATCCTATTTAAATTGTTGTCAAATATGTTTCTTAATGCTCCGGGAATATGACTTAATTACAAAAGCCGAGCTGGCAAAGTCTACGTGAGGTCTAAGATTCCAACGCTACGTTTCACGATTTATAATTATTACACGTATGATTGTGGGACAATTGTTTGTACTGTAATTGATAAAAGATACTTCCTCCGTCCCATAATATAAATCGTTTAACTTAATTTCACACATATTAAGATTCTTGAAAATAAGGTGACTTTATGTTTTTTCTTTCTAAAATACCCCCACTTAAATGTCTTGGAAACAAAAGAAGAAATGAGAGAGAAAAAGAGGGAAATAGAATAATAAATAAAGATAAAAATGTAAAAGTAATTTCAAAACCTTCTCGAAAAGTCCCCAACGACTTATAATTTGGGACAACAAAAATAATTTCAAACGACTTATATTATGGGACGGAGGGAGTAATACTTTTTAGTTTTGTTTGAATTTTAATACTCCATTTATTTCAAAATACTTATTCATAAAACCTTTTATAAAATACTATAAAATACTTGTTCATGAAACCTCTTGCACACAAATTAAGAGTATTGAAAACAATATAACAATTTAAATAAAGTTCATATTCTACCCATATTAAAAATATGATAGTTATTAGTTAATGAAAATTCTCAAGAAGTAAGAAGAAATAAGAGTTTTGGAAAGTTGTGTCATTGACTTAGAATAAATAAAGGTAAAATGAGAAAAAACTAATCATTAGTTCTATAAATATGTACATGAACAGGTATTTTGAAACAAAATAAAAAAGTTTCATGAATAAATATTTTGAAATGGATAGAGTAATACTTTTAGTTTATGGCATTTAGTTTAAACTAATTGTCTAATTATATATTCATTATTTTTTTTAAACATCAAGAAATGAGAAATACAATTTGAGATAAAACTATAAAACTTACACCTTCAATTTCAAAATACTTGTTCATGATTTTTTTTTTTGTTTTTAAATAGATGTTCATATACATATTTCTAGAACTAATGAGTTTCTTCCTATTTTACTCCATTTATTTTAAGTCAACTACACAATTTTTCAAAACTCTTTTTTCTTCTTATTTATTAAAAATTTTTACCAACTAATAGCTGTCATGTTTTTTATATGGGTAAACTAAAAATTTTATTTAAATTGTAATATTATTTTTAACGCTCTTAATTTGTGTACAAATAGTTTTATGAACAAATATAAGAGAGTATATAATATATATTTCACGAACAAATATGATTAGTATTAGCTTCTTTTCACAATATATGTCGTTTTAGATTTGAAATTTTTTTCACAAAAAATTTACAAAAATTTATTATTTTTTTTAACTCTATCCCTCCCTCTAGTCTCTCTTTTCACTAATTATGATTCAATTCTCTCCAATTACTAATATAGAGAAAAACTTAATTATGAGTATTTTTAAAATTTTAATTTTAAAATTATCTAAAATTTATAAATTATTAATTCTTATATATAAATTTAAAATGACTTATATTTTAAAACGAAAAGTATTACTACCATTTACCTAATCATTGCTTAATTAATACTTCATCTCTTGATGTTAGAATTACGTGCGGTTAACTGTCTTTGTCTTTGTAAAGAAAGAAAAATATTATTTCTCAGTCTCATTAAAATTGATAGTGGTTGACTTGACACGATATTTTATGTAAAAGTAAAAATTAGAATATAATATAATATAATATAATATAATATAATGTAATATAATATAATATAATAAAAATAAAAAATATATATGAGTCCTACAATACTTTATGTTAAATCTAAATATATAAATATAATATATGTATGGTATATTAATTATTTTATAATAAATTAAATAATAAAAATTTTCTTTTTAAGAAAAATATCAAATTTAATAAGATCATTTAAAATAGTAAATAGGTCAATTTTAATAAGACGAAGGAAAAACGACTGCTTGTACTAATCTCCAAGGATCAAAATTCCACAAATTCCTGTTCAATTATTTGACTCTCTTTGAATGTTTGCCTCGTTGTCACGTTCCAAACCTCAACTTGATAGCACAAGGCCCTGGAACCGTACGAGAATCAAGTACTAGGATAATTATATCGTACTCCTCTCCTCCAATTAAAATGCTATTTCTAGTCAACAAGGAATCCTGGTCAAATTTTGATAAATAAAACATAGCAATTACACCTATTATATATATATATTGTTATGAATTATTGGAATCTCCATTAATTAGTAGAGACTCCATTAATTATGGATTTATGTGAATTATTAGAAAATTTTTATGGATGTCCACCATTTAGTGGAGACACCATTAATTGAGATTAGTTGAAGATGATGTATGTCATGATATATTCCACTAATTAGAGCTCTATAAATAGAGCTATTCTCTAAACTTGTAATACACCATCATTTTGTGAAAGAAAGATTAGTGAAAGAATTGTGAGAGAAAGAAAGAGAGAAGTTTGAAGAGAAATTCTTGTGCAAAGAATAGTTATAATTTTCTTAGTGTGTAGTTTATAGATTTTATTCTAACACTACCCTAATTTTATAACACGTTATCAGCATGAGTCTCTGCCGTTATTAAAGCCAGAAGACAGGTACGCATTTATTGATCTCGCTAAATTTGAATTTGTAACCCTTGATATTTCTGGAAAAAAAAATTTATATGTCATACAGAAATGTATCTAAATGCTAAAAAAATGAGATCCATATGTCATATGGATAAAAAGAAAAATTTGACCATCTGAAGATAGTCGTACTACCCACCGCACGGTATGAATGGTTGCACTCGAAGTTGCAAGATTGTAAAACCGTGAACTCAGTGATGTATAAAAACTACATCTTAGTTAAAAATTTTACTGGAGAAAAAGTTACTCGATGAAGTTATATTGGAGAAGACATTCTCCACTTTTCATGTCCTACAGTAACAATATTGAGAAAAAGGGTATCCAAAATTGACAGCTTTAACATGAGTTATTATTGAGAAATCATGAAGCCAGATGAACTGGCTCAACAGCACTCCCAGAAGTGAATGTTGTTGGCTCCAGCAGAAGCCATCGTTATAGTCGTAGTTGTGGCAGTGGCCGTGGTTATGGTCATGGACACACTCGATATTTCCCTTATCACGAGAAATACTCGCCACCGAAGTGGAACAGAAAAGATAATAAGGGAAAAAGATATTTCCATTAATAATAAGCATCACATCTTTTATTCATATCACTAGTGTTCATATGAACTTGAGGATACATGCTTATAGTTGCTCTTTTGTAATTGAGCTGACAAATGTAAGATGAAGGTTTGTAATTGTTCTTTTTCAATATTTACATTAGAGGAAGACAAACAATTAGTAATTATGGACTTCAACTCCTCTTTTTCGACATCCTCCTCATTTTCTTTCCTCTTTGAGCCGACATCTAGACTAGCGACGTAATTAGCAGTAAAATTACTGCGAAATGAGTCTTGAGATTTTATGATCTCCTTAAGTTTATTATAATTAAATTTCTTATTATATTTGGCCTTGAAACATGCTTGTCTCAATTTCCGTGTTTGGTCCTCTAACTGCGTATTAGGACTTTCTTCCACCAACTGTTTTTCACATTCCGATATCGCAATGGCTTCTTTCAACTTCTTCTCGACCATATGTCCTCCTTCTTCTTTATTTTGCATCTCCTGTAAATCGAAGTGATATCATCGGTTATTTACTTATAAATCTTTCATAGTTTCATACTTGCAAATTATAAGTATGTATGAGAGAGAACCTGAACATTCTTGATTATGGTCTCTAAGCTCACCAATTTCCTGTGAGGCCATCGACGAATTCCTAACTCCCTATATCTTTTCTTGAGACGGGTTATGCCAATATTCAGTTCTTTGGCTGCGCTCTTGATTGGTAGGTAAAAGTACTGTGAAATTGTTTCTCTTGATAGTGTTTGGGAGTTATTACCCTTCTTCTCTCTCTGCCTCTTAATCATCTTCGTCTCCCCAGGAATTTTGTCTGCAATAATATCTTGAACTTCGATATTATGCATTTCATGAGTACTTACTCCGATTTCGTTGCCAAGACCACTCATTATTTCTCCTAGAAAAAGAAAATAATATCAGTAAAGGTAATACCATTCAAAATCCATGTTTAAATGTATAATAACCTGGAAACATAATCTGGCTTTGTTCAAAATCCATTAGAGAGTAGAAAGGATCATGCACAAGCATATCCTCATTCAAAGGAATAGCATCAAGAGGAACAGTATTAAAAGCAGTCTCTTGTAGAGGCGGATCAACTTGGTCCAAAGCGAGTATGTTCAAAACTTTCACTGATTTACATAAAAAACAAACCAAAAGAGAGTTTAATTTCATTATCAAGCATACTAAAAACAAATGGAAGCCCTCAAAGGTATCTCACCTGAAATTAGGAGGAAGCGGTTGGTATGGAAAGAAAAACATATCAAAATCTTATGCGTTTGAATTAGGCAGAAGCGGTTGGTTTGGAAAGGAAAACATATCAAAATCTTCTGTGTTCGAATTAGGCGAAGCGGTTGGTTTGGAAAGGAAAATACATCAACATCTCGCTGCAGAAACTGAGTCAAAATTTGACCATGTCTCAAATGAATTACGAGTCTCCATATCTGCTTTGTGATTTTTGTTTTTGATGTTTACTAATGACTGATAACTGAGATATATATCGATACACACACACACACACACACACACACACACATATATATATATATATATATATATATATATCTGTATGAGGAAGAAGAAGAGGTAGATGGTAGGTAGATGGTCGGAGGAGAAGAAAATACAAGAGAGGAAGACGAAAAGTCGGTACCGGAAAGAGTGGAAAAAAAAAGAGATATTTTTCTTGGCATTTTCTGATTGTCATCATTTTCTTATATTTCTTTTCTTATTCTCTTGTGAAATCATTATTTCCTAAATTAGGGGGAGAATAGAAACAGTACAAGAAAGATCGTGATTGGACAACATCATTAAATTATCTTGATCCGCATACAAGCGCATGTGAACTTGAAGTTCAAAAGATAATTCATTTGCAAAGCATTGCAAATCAAATGCCAGACGCTTTTGTTGACTCCAGAAGAGTTACAAAATCGCATATTCCAACTATAAATGCTCCTATTCGAATTGAAGTTCCAGAGAGAACAAAATATTATACCTATAGTCACTGAGTCAAAAACACGCCGTAAGCGTGGCCGACCTCTTGGTTCTAAAGATAAAAATCCTCGAAAGAAAAGAGGATTAAATGATCCGAAGATCATATTGAAGAAAAGAATGATAAAGACCAAGAGAGAACTGATGACAAAGAACCAGAAGTTGATGAAAGTAACACTGAAATTTTTATCAATTATACCACTTCCGGTAGAAGTTGGAATCGAATAGAAACTATTATTGATAATATATTTGCATACAATATATCTCTTGATGTTACACAGGATAATGATGATCCTAAACCAATATCGATTGATGAATGTCGGCATAGAAAAGATTGGTCGCAATGGAAAGATGCGATTCAATCGGAGTTAAATGCATCGACAAAACGTGAAGTCTTCGGACCTGCAGTCCGAACACCGGAAGGTGTAAAACCTGTTGGCTACAAATGGATATTTGTGCGAAAGCGCAATGAAAAGAGTGAAATCGTTCGATATAAAGCGCGATTAGTAGCCCAAGATTTTTCACAAAGACCAGGTATTGATTATGATGAAACTTATTCTCCGTTGTTGATGCTATTACACTCAGATATCTTATCGGTTTGGCAGTACATGAAAAGATAGATATGCGCCTATTAGATGTTGTCACTGCTTACTTGTATGGAAATTTAGAAAATGATGTTTACATGAAAATCCCCGAAGGATTTCATATGCCTGAAACATATAAACATTATCCTTGTGAAAATTACTCCATCAAGTTGCAGAAATCATTATATGGCCTGAAGCAATCTGGGCGCATGTAGTTCACACGTCTTAGTGAATATTTATTGAAAGCGAGATTTAAAAATGACCAGGTATGTCCATGTGTTTTTATTAAGAAATCTGGTTCTAAATTTGTGATATTAGCTATATATGTTGATGATATTAATCTTATTGGAACTCCTGAAAAGCTCCAAGAAACAATTGAATATTTAAAAAGAGAATTCGAAATCAAAGATTTTGGTAAAACCAAATTTTGTCTTGGTTTACAAATTGAACATCTGGAGAGTGGGACATTTATTCATCAATCAACATATACAGCAAAAGTGCAAAAAAGATTTTACATGGACAAAGCACATCCATTGAGTATTCCAATGATTGTCCGATCATTAAATGTGGATAAAGATCCTTTCCGACCTCAAGAAAATGATGAAGAACTCCTTGGCCCTGAAGTACCATATCTCAGTGCAATTGGTGCATTGATGTATCTTGCTAATAATACAAGACCTGATATTGCTTTTGTTGTCAATTTATTAGCAAGATTTAGTTCTTCACCAACACGACGACATTGGAATGGAATTAAACAAGTCATTCGATATCTCCAAGGTACAATTGATCTCGGATTATTTTATTCAAATAAAATCAGTCCAACATTGATAGGTTATGCAGATGCTGGTTATTTATCTTATCCATATAAAGCACGTTCTCAAACGGGCTATCTATTTACATGTGGAAATACTGCTATATCATGGCGTTCTACGAAACAATCTATAGCAGCTACTTTTTCAAATCATGCTGAAATTATAGCCATTCATGAAGCAAGTCGAGAATGTGTATGGCTAAGATCCATGATTCATTATATTCGAGAAAGTTGCGGATTATCATCAATCAAAGGTATTCCAACTCCTCTTTATGAAGACAATGCAGCTTGCATAGCTCAATTACGAGGAGGATATATTAAAGGAGATCGGACAAAACATATTTCACAAAAATTCTTCTTTACTCATGAACTCCAGAAGAAAGGTGAAATTGATGTGCTACAAATTCGGTCATGTGACAACCTCGCAGATATTTTCACGAAGACTTTACCGACTGCAACATTTGAGAAGTTGAGATATAAAATCGGTATGCGTCGGTTTAAAGATTTAAAGGAATCATCTCATCGGGGGAGTAATAAACGGACATATAGAATAGTGTACTCTTTTTCCTTCACTAGATTTTTTTCCCACTCGGGTTTTTATCTAGTAAGGTTTTAACGAGACATATTCTTTATGTATGGATGGACATCCAAGGGGAGTGTTATGAATTATTGGAATCTCCATTAATTAGTGGAGGCTCCACTAATTATGGATTTATGTGAATTATTAGAAGATTTTTATGGATGTCCACCATTTAGTGGAGACACCATTAATTGAGATTAGTTGAAGATGATGTATGCCATGATGTATTCCACTAATTAGAGCTCTATAAATAGAGCTATTCTCTAAGCTTGTAATACACCATCATTTTGTGAAAGAAAGATTAGTGAAAGAAAGATTAGAGAAAGAATTGTGAGAGAAAGAAAGAGAGAAGTTTGAAGAGAAATTCTTGTGCAAAGAATAGTTAGAATTTTCTTAGTGTGTAGTGTATAGATTTTATTCTAACACTACCCTAATTTTATAACATATATATATATATATATATATATATATATATATGTATATTGTCTTGAATAATAGTAGAGAAATGTCTTCCTAACTTGTTCTCTACGCCAAAGCTGATAAAAATCCGACTTCTATGTTTTCTTCCGACTAATTCTTTTTGAGATATTTGGAAATGTAAAGGGGTATTGCTAACAGGATTACGTTATCGGATTGATCAAGAATCGATGGTGAATGTTTGGGAGGATCTGTGGATACTAGGAATTCCAAATTATCGTCCTCCCCCAATTCCGATGCCTCAACAACACCTGAATTTGATTCGAGACCTTATCCTCCCTAACCACTTTTCATGGAATTATGATTTCATCTCCAATTTGTTTCCACCTAATATCGTTCGGGAGATCATGAAAATTAATATTCTCCGGAATGAGAAACCCAACTCGTTGGTGTGGACTCCTTCTAAGTCAGGGAGATTTTCTGTCAAGTAAGCTTACAGAATCATTCATCAGTGGAGGCAAAACTCTACCATTTCCTCTGCCTCTCCAATGACCTCTTTATTACCCGCTCTTCCTCTCCCCTGCAGTAAGTGGAAATCTCTATGGTCTTCCAACCTTCATAATCGTCTCTATTTACTGAAAGAAGTTTTGAATTAGTTTGGACGCACTTGTATCCTTAGCGAATTGCATGCGGAATTTTTAATTTTATACTCCTTCCATCCACAAATAATTGGTATAATTTTTTTTACTTTATTCAAAACATAACAGTTCACTTTCTAAATATAGGTTATATTTAATTATTTTTTTTCAATTTTACCCTTAACATAATTTTCTATCAATTACTCTTTCCGTCCCTATTTATCTGTCACAATTGAAAATTTTTGGTGTCCTTTTTTATTTGTCATATTTAAAAAATTTAGGTGCCATTAATGTTAATTTTACTGTTATACCACTGTATTAAATAGTTTTGAAAAATAAAAAAGTAATAACTTTAGAATGAGTTAAGCAAACAAAGTAAGAAAACGGTTATGAAGAACAATAAATTTAAGGGTACTTTTGGAATGTATAAACAAAGTTGTATAAATTTAAAAAATTAACTAATTTTTCTTAAATTGTGTGAAATAGTTAATTGTGACAGATAAATAGGGATGGAGGGAGTAATTAGTATTACAATTATTCAAACTAAAGTTATTTTAACCAATAATAAAATCACGTTATCTTATAAAAATAGTCAAAAGTGTAATTTAATGAAGTGATATTGGTGAAAAGAAGATTCTAAAAAAAGAGTGAGAAGAGAGAAACAAAGGATATAGGTGAAAAGAGAGAGACATATGTAATTATTAGAGTGATGTACTTAAAAAGTAGTGGAATTCAAATGAATGATGTGAAAAAGATAATAAAAATACTCCAAATGGTACAATGGATATTTTAATCATTTTTATTATAAAATTTTACAATTCTTTAATATGCATAGATTTTACAATTAAACTAATTATTTGTGGACGAAAGCAGTATAAAATAAATGTATTCAAATCAATTCAAGATTTTCTTGAGCGGTTGGGGCAAGTTACTCCCTCAGTCCAAAATTATCTATCCATTTTAACCGATTACGCAGAGATTAAAAAAAAGTAAGTTTTTTAGTTAATTAAACATTATCTTCCATTTTTACTCTTACAATTCAATGATAAATATCTCTCTTTATATTAAGATATACGCAAATTCCAAAACTTTGATAATTACTTCTCTTTCTAAAATATTTAATTCTTACTAAAAAATTGGTCAAAATTTGGATGAGTATTTAATTTTCTCTCCAAGTTACTATTGATATTTTTGAAAATTAACGAGATGGACATGAATATCAGAACTCATAAAATGAGTTTTTGATTATATTTTAATATATTTGAGAAATACAATATTATTAAATAAGGATAAATTTAGAATATTAAATTTTAATTTTTGAATTAAGGAGACAAATAATTTAGGATAAAGATTAAACTAAAAAAGTGGATTGATAATTTGGGATGAAAGGAGTAATTTTTTTCATGCCCGGACTTCACCAGGTTTTTACGTATGCAAGTGAACGATGAATTTACCCCTCCACAAGGGGAAATTCTTAGGTGAACACGGTCCACGGCTCCACCTGTGGACCGGATTCACCTAAGGTCAACATTTGTCCAGTTTGAATATTTTATTCTCAACTCACTGCTTTTTTTTTCCTTCTTTTTTCTCCTTAACCTCAACTATGGTTAAGGAATCATCAGCCGGGCATTTGAAAATTTGGAGAAGTCCGCCAAATCTGCAAAATACCATATTCTAAGCACACATTCTCTCTCTCTCTCTCTCTCTCTCTCTCTCTCTCTCTCTCTCTCTCTCATCGAACCTCCTCCTTCTCCTCCTCCTCCTCTCTCTCTTTTTCCGTCATTGTCTTCCTTCCGGTCGACAATGTGGCTTCGTCTCCAACGATAGAACCATCTATTCGACCACCCACCCGCAGTAAGTCTGTTCTCCCAACGACCAATTTCCACTATTCTTACAGAAGCCGAGTAGAGAGAGAAGCAGAGCGAAAGCTTCAGAGGCTGTTTCGGAACATTTGGATCTCTGTTACTTATCTCTCTCTCCCTTTTCTTTCTATGTTTGCATCTGTATTTCCTGCAACAAGAAAAGAAACTACTGGAGGAGTACTACTACTTACTGGGATTAACAGAGTTTCAGACTTCATCCCTCTGGCTTGGACTCAGCCCACCTTCCAACCCACTCATTCTTTACAGTCACGTTAGCTCCTTTCTCCCTTTTCCCTCTCTTTGTAATTTGTCTCGTTGTTATTTTATCTTCTTTTTATATATGGTCGTGCGGTGATGTTGTTGTTTGTGTTGTTATGAATTCAAGAATTGAACTTGGGAACTTTGGGTTTTAATTTGCTGAATTATTTGTTTGTTGTGGTTTCTTTTGATTTAGGTTGGGTTTTGTGTGTCTTTTCAAGAGAATTGGTGCTATTTAGTCGACTGTAGCAAAAGAAACCACAACAAACAAATAATTCAGCAAATTAAAACCCAAAGTTCCCAAGTTCAATTCTTGAACTCATAACAACACAAACAACATCACTGCACGACCATATATAAAAAGAAGATAAAATAACAAAGAGATAAATTACAAAAAGAGGAAAAAGGGAGAAAGGAGCTAACCTGACTGTAAAGAGTGAGTGAGTTGGAAGGTGGGCTGAGTCCAAGCTGGACGGATGAAGTTTGAAACTCTGTTAATCCCAGTAAGTAGTAGTACTCCTCCAGTAGTTTCTTTTCTTGTTGCAGGAAATACAAATATAGACATAGAAAGAAAAAGGGAGAGAGAGATAAGTAACAGAGATCCAAATGTTCCAAAATAGCCTCTGAAGCTGTTGCCCTGCTTCTCTTTCTACTCGGCTTCTATAAGAATAGTGGAAATTTGGCGGTGGGAGAATAGACTTACTGCGGGTGGGTGGTTCTATTGTTGGAGACGAAGCCACATTGTCAACCGGAAGGAAGACAATGACGGAAAAAGAGAGAGAGGGGAGGAGGAAAAGGAGGAGGTTCGATGAGTGTGGAGGGAGAGAGAGAGTGAAGAGAGAATGTGTGCTTAGAATCTGGTATTTTGCAGATTTGGCGGACTTTTCCAAATTTTCAAATACTCGGCTGGTGATTTCCGAACCATAGTTGAGGTTAAGGAGAAAAAAAAAGAAAAAAAAAACAATGAGTTGAAAATAAAATATTCAGACTGGACAGGTGTTAGCCTTAGGTGAATTCGGTTCACAGATGGAGCCATAGACCGAGTTCACCTAAGAATTTCCCCTCCACAAGAACCACTTAAATCTTTACATCCCATAAAAGACCAAGAAGGACCGGTTGACTACTCCATCTCGCTCGGCATTTTACGGCACCTAACCAAAGGTTCCAATCATCCATCTCTTCTGCTTGACTTATACACGTTCCGCATCAAGACAAATCATGTTACCGTCCATTCTCACTGTGGAATATGTCCGGCATTGAAACTTAAAAGAAAGTTCTCGGGTAATAGTATTGAGTATAAAAGAAAAACTCAAGCCTAGAAGTTCAGCTAATTAAACTCAAGCCTAGAAGTTCAGCTTGATTCTTTGTTTCTCAGCCAATCCTGAAATTATCGAGTCATGGCGATGCCCGGAGCATATCAAGAACACCTGCCGGCAGTGCCTGCTTGGCTTAACAAAGGCGATAATGCATGGCAAATGACAGCTTCGACCCTTGTTGGTCTCCAGAGCATGCCTGGCCTTGTTATTCTGTACGCCAGTATTGTCAAGAAGAAATGGGCTGTGAACTCTGCTTTTATGGCTCTCTATGCCTTTGCAGCTGTACTCATCTGCTGGGTTCTTCTATGCTATCGTCTTGCCTTCGGTGATAATCTTCTTCCGTTATGGGGAAAAGGTGCACCGTCTCTAGGCCAAAAGTATCTCACCAGGCGAGCTGCTATTCCAGAAAGCACCCATTTTTATGATAGCGGGACTGTTGAAAGCCACATGACAGAACCTTTCTATCCCATGGCATCGCTCGTGTACTTCCAGTTCACTTTTGCGGCAATTACCACGATCTTAGTAGCTGGTTCCGTGCTTGGACGTATGAACATTAAGGCGTGGATGGCCTTCGTTCCCCTCTGGCTCGTTTTCTGTTACACTGTTGGTGCTTTCAGTCTATGGGGGGGCGGTTTCCTCTTTCACTGGGGTGTCATTGATTATTCTGGTGGCTATGTTATTCACCTGGCCTCAGGAATTTCAGGTTTCACAGCTGCTTACTGGGTACTCGTCTAAACAATCAAAATACCGTAACTACTCGGAATTTTAGTTTTGTTGGGAGGCATATGGTTGAAATTCGTTTAATTTCTCATTTCAGGTTGGACCGAGATTGAAAAGTGATAGGGAGAGGTTTCCTCCAAACAATATCCTGCTGATGCTTGCCGGAGCAGGGCTATTATGGATGGGATGGTCAGGTTTCAATGGAGGTGCTCCATATGCTGCAAATATTGCTTCTTCCATAGCAGTCCTAAACACAAATATATCTGCAGCAACCAGTCTTCTTGTATGGACGTCGCTTGATGTTGTGTACTTTGGCAAGCCATCAGTCATAGGAGCCGTCCAGGGGATGATGACTGGCCTTGCCTGCATTACTCCCGGAGCAGGTATATTCTGTTTCCAGTTAATTAGAGGAGAATTAAACAATTCCATGGTGCATTGGTTGTATTATCATTTGAATATTCAATCTCATTCCTAATGTCCAATTCAATTTTGATGCAAATTTCTTAAACTGTTGCTTATAACAATGAAAGACACAGAATTCCTTTGAATCTTAGACATTTATCAGTTTAACATTGATCATACATAGCACTATATTTCAAAGGCAACTAACTTGGCATTGATATTATTTTTTCCCATACTTTCAGATGCCAAAGTCATTGTTAAATTAAGATTCTTTGACACAGGTTTTGTACAATCATGGGCGGCTATAGTGATGGGAATGCTTTCGGGCAGCATTCCATGGTACTCGATGATGATTCTTCATAAAAAGTCTACCCTGCTACAAAAGGTACATTGTTTTGTCGCCTTTCTTCTACATTTCACATTAATGTGAACATTTGAAAAAGCAGCCATTTGGTCTGCGTGTTGCATCTTCTTCTTGCCAATCCTTTTTCCACCTATAGAATTTGAAGAGTCAACCTAAACCCACACATTCTTGGATAAGCCTTCGTGGATCTTTCTCAATTAGAGCTCAACTCAAACAATTAAGATTGGAAACCAAAAGAGAAACAATGAATGAAGTAAATTTGAGAGCTTATAACTTAATTATCTACTCAATCTTGTCAATATCAGGTAGACGACACACTGGCAGTCTTCTATACACATGGAGTGGCCGGAATTCTAGGCGGCCTATTAACCGGACTGCTAGCGGAACCCACCCTTTGCGAACTGATATTGCCGGTGACAGGCACCAAGGGTGCATTTTATGGTAATGGGATGCAATTTCTCAAGCAATTAGTTGCAGCCCTTTTCATCATTGGATGGAACTTTGCATCAACGACCTTGATCCTACTATTTATTAGATTATTCCTACCCTTGAGAATGCCCGAAGATCAGCTCATGATCGGAGATGATGCAGTGCATGGAGAGGAAGCCTATGCTCTCTGGGGTGACGGAGAGAAATTTGATCCAACAAAACACGGTTGGCTTGGTGGCACAGTTACTGCAGAGGAACTTAGACCCCCACCAGGGAATTATGTCAATGGTGCAAGAGGTGTGACAATAAATTTGTAACCATTTACGTGTATGCACACTGGCTGCTATGGTTTTGGTTCTTGTAAATCTTATTTTTAATTTTAATAAGATCATTAAATTATCTGTAATTCTTTATAGAATAACTTTACATATTATCGTTTTTATTTTATTCTTAATAAATATGAACGCATTTAAATTGAAAACAACTTCAAATCTTATTACATCAAAAACGAAATGTATAATTGGCTACCAAATATTGAAGTCTTTGAGTCGGGATAAAGTTATATTATTATAAAATATTTGACTCAAGAGTTGAGATTGAAGGGAAAAAAAGGGGGTTGGGAGAGTTGAAAGAAGAAATAAATATCGGCTAAAAGATACAAAATCTCCAAAACTCAAAGCCATCGTCCCCAACCCATCCCCATCCCCATCCCCTTGCCCCCCATGCCCACGCTCCCCTCCTCCCCCTCCCCCAAAAAAACAAAAACAAAGTAAAAGATGGTCAAAGAAAGGTGATTTTGCCAATTGATTTTCTTGGCCGTCAGGATTGACCGTTGTTATTTGCTTTGCGGTGGCTGAGTTCTCTGCCTCTTGTTTTTGTTGTTGAAACTTCGAAGAAGGCGCATGCGTTTACCTTAACAACTGGCAGCAAGTTCCAGGTGGCTTGCACTCTATTATTGTAGTATACTTATCATACCTACCTTTTTATACAACTTGTTTCAAAGGAAGGATACCTCATTTATATTATACCATTTGGAAAAAAAAAAAATACATTTTAGTTTAAATTTTGTTTGGTTCACATAGATTGAAAGGAGAAGGAAGAAAAGAGAAAGTGATATTTTTATTTTTATCAGAAGAAGTAAATTAAATTTATTTTTGTTTTATATAGTTAGAATGAGCGAGAAAGAAATGTATTAATATATCAAATTACTTATATAGAAAGAACTTTCTATTTTAATTTATTTTTCACATTTATTTTAAATTGAATACTATTATTTTTGTTTTACACTATAAGTCATTTTAGACTTATATATATGAATTAAAGATTCATAAATTTCAGATAATTTTAAAACTAAACTTTTAAAAATACCCATAATTAAGTTTTTATTTACTTTGATAATTAGAGAAAGTTAGTCATAATTAGTAGAAAGAGAGAGATTATAAGGACGGATAGAGTTGAAAAAAAATAATAAATTTTTATAAAATTTTATAAAATGACTTATACTGTAAAAAAAATTTTAAATCTAAAACGACTTATATTGTAAAACGCACGTAATTATACCCTTCAATTCACCGTTGGTCATTAGCCCACCATTCATTATCCTTTCCAGCTGAACCCAAAGAGTTGTTCTTATTCCAACTGATAACAACCCCAGCACTTGGACCAAATTGCATTTGGCTCAAGCTTGGATATCCCTAGGATACAAATTTTCAATAAGTGGACTTCATTTCTTTCCCCGAAACATTCCAACTTATGTCTCCCAAAAATTTTCATCGGAAACTCATTGCAAAAGTAAAAATATTTTTCGATTTCCTACACTGCCATAAATAAATATCACTAAAAAGATGCTCTTATTATGAATTATTGTAATATTTATTAATTAGTGGAGGCTCCACTAATTATGGATTTATGTAAATTATTAGAAGATTTTTATGGATATCCACCATTTAGTGGAGACACCACTAATTAAGATTAGTGGAAGATGATGTATGCCATGATGTAATCCACTAATTAGAGCTCTATAAATAGAGCTATTCTCTAAGCTTGTAATACACCATTATTTTGTGAAAGAAAGATTAGTGAAAGAAAGATTAGAGAAAATTGTGAGAGAAAAGAAATAGAGAAATTCTTGTGCAAAATAGTTAGAGTTTTATTAGTGTGTAGTGTGAAGATTTTATTCTAACACTACCCTAATTTTATAACACGTTATCAGCACGAGTCTCTGCCGTTATTAAAGTCAGAAGACAGGTACGCATTTATTGATCTCGCTAAATTCGAATTTGTAGCCCTTGATATTTCTAAAAAAAAAAATTTATATGTCATACAAAAATGCATCTAAATGCTAAAAAAAAGGGAGATCCATATGTCATGTGGATAAAAAGAAAGATTTGACCACTCGAAGATGGTCGTACTACCCATCGCACGGTATGAATGGTTGCACCTGAAGTTGCAAGATTGTAAAACCGTGAACTCCGTGATGTATAAAACTACATCTTAGTTAAAACTTTTACGGAGAAAAAGTTATCGATGAAGTTATATTGGAGAAGACATTCTCCACTTTTCATGTTCTACAAGTAATAATATCGAGAAAAAGGGTATCCAAAATTGACGAACTTTAACATGAGTTATTATTGAGAAATCATGAAGCCGGATGAATCGGCTCAACAAGACTCCTGAAGTGAATGTCGTTGGCTCCAGCAGAAGCCATCGTTATAGTCGTAGTTATGGCAGTGGCCGTGGTTATGGTCATGGACACACTATTAGAGAAAATTGTGAGAGAAAAGAAAGTAGAGAAATTCTTGTGCAAAATAGTTAGAGTTTTATTAGTGTGTAGTGTGAAGATTTTATTCTAACACTACCCTAATTTTATAACACGTTATCAGCACGAGTCTCTCGCCGTTATTAAAGCCGTAAGACAGTACGCATTTATTGATCTCGCTAAATTCGAATTTGTAGCCCTTGATATTTCTAAAAAAAAATTTATATGTCATACAAAAATGCATCTAAATGCTAAAAAAAGGAGATCCATATGTCATGTGGATAAAAAGAAAGATTTGACCACCCGAAGATGGTCGTACTACCCACCGCACGCGTATGAATGGTTGCACCCGAAGTTGCAAGATTGTAAAACCGTGAACTCCGTGATGTATAAAACTACATCTTAGTTAAAAATTTTACTGAGAAAAAGTTACCGATGAAGTTATATTGGAGAAGACATTCTCCACTTTTCATGTTCTACAAGAATAATATCGAGAAAAAGGGTATCCAAAATTGACAAACTTTAACATGAGTTATTATTGAGAAATCATGAAGCTGTATGAACCGGCTCAACAAAGACTCCTGTAAGTGAATGTCGTTGCTCCAGCAGAAGCCATCGTTATAGTCGTAGTTGTGGCAAGTGGCCGTGGTTATGGTCATGGACACACTCGATATTTCCCTTATCACGTAGAAATACCGGCCACCCGAAGTGGAACAGAAAAGATAATAAGGGAAAAAGATATTTCCATTAATAATAAGCATCACATCTTTTATTCATATCACTAGTGTTCATATGAACTCGATGATACATGCTTATAGTTGCTCTTTTGTAATTGAGCCGACAAATGTAAGATGAAGGTTTGTAATTGTTCTTTTTCAATATTTACATTAGAGGACGACAAACAATTAGTAATTATGGACTTCAACTCCTCTTTTTCGACATCCTCCTCCTTTTCTTTCCCTTTGAGCCAAAGATCGAGACTAGCAGCAGAATTAGCCGTAAAATTATCGCGAAATGAGTCTTGAGATTTTATGATCTCCTTAAGTTTATTATATTTCTTATTATATTTGGCCTTGAAGCATGCTTGTCTCAATTTCTCGTGTTTGGTCCTCTAACCGCGTATTAGGACTTTCTTCCACCAACCGTTTTTCACATTCCAAGTATCGCAATGGCTTCTTTTAATTTCTTCTCACCCATATGTCCTCCTTCTTCTTTATTTTGCATATCCCGTAAATCGAAGTGATATCATCGGTTATTTACTTATAAATCTTTCATAGTTTCATACTTGCAAATTATAAGTATGTATGAGAGAGAACCCGAACATTCTTGATTATGGTCTCCAAGCTCACCAATTTCCCGTGAGGCCATCGACGAATTCCTAACTCCCTACATCTTTTCTTGAGACTGGTTATGCCAATATTCAGCTCTTTGGTCGCGCTCATGATTGGTAGGTAAAAGTACCGCGAAATTGTTTCTCTTGATAGTGTCTCGGGAGTTATTGCCCTTCTTCTCTCTCTCGCCTCTTAATCATCTTCTTCTCCCCAGGAATTTTGTCTGCAATAATATCTTGAACTTCGATATTATGCATTTCATGAGTACTTACTCCGACTTCGTTGCCAAGACCACTCATTATTTCTCCTAGAAAAAGAAAATAATATCGCAAAGGTAATACCATTCAAAATCCATGTTTAAATGTATAATAACCTCGGAAACATATTCTCGCTTTGTTCAAAATCCATTAGAGAGTAGAAAGGATCATGCACAAGCATATCCTCATTCAAAGGAATAGTATCAAGAGGAACAAAGATCAAAAGCAGTCTCTTGTAGGAGCAGATCAACTTGGTCCAAAGCAAGTATGTTCAAAACTTCCACCGATTTACATAAAAAACAAACCAAAAGAGAGTTTAATTTCATTATCAAGCACACTAAAAACAAATGGAAGCCATCAAAGGTATCTCACCCGAAATTAGGAGGAAGTGGTTGGTTTGGAAAGGAAAACATATCAAAATCTTCTCGTGCTCGAATTAGACACAAGCGGTTGGTTTGAAAAGGAAAACATATCAAAATCTTCTCGTGTTCGAATTAGGCGTAAGCGGTTGGTTTGGAAATGAAAATACATCAACATCTCGCTGCGTAAACTAAGTCAAAATTTGACCATGTCTCAAATGAATTACGAGTCTCCATATCTCGCTTTGTGATTTTTGTTTTTGATGTTTACTAATGACTCGATAACTCGATATATATATCGATACATATATATATATATATATATATATATATATATCTGTATGAGGAAGAAGAAGAGGTAGATGGTAGGTAGAGGGTCGGAGGAGAAGAAAAGACAAGAGAGGAAGAGGAAAAGTCGGTACCGGGAAGAGTGAAAAAAAAAAGGAGATATTTTTCTTGGCATTTTCTATTTGTCATCATTTTCTTATATTTCTTTTCTTATTCTCTTGTGAAATCATTATTCCCTAAATTAGGGGGAGAATAGAAACAGTACAAGAAAGATCGTGATTGGACAACATCATTAAATTATCTTGATCCGCATACAAGCGCGTGTGAACTTGAAGTTCAAAAGATAATTCATTTGTAAAGCATTGCAAATCAAATGCCGTACGCTTTTGTTGACTCTAGAAGAGTAACAAAATCGCATATGCCAGCTTATAAATGCTCCTATTCTAATTGAAGTTCCAACAGAACAAAAGATTTTACATATAGTCGCTGAGCCAAAAGCATGCCGTAAGCATGGCCGACCTCTTGGTTCTAAAGATAAAAATCCTTGAAAGAAAAGAGGATTAAATGATCCGAAGATCATATTGAAGAAAAGAATGATAAAGACCAAGAGAGAACTCGATGACAAAGAACCGTAAGTTGATGAAAGTAACACCGAAATTTCTATCAATTATACCACTTCCAGTAGAAGTTGGAATCGGATAGAAACCGTTATTGATAATATATTTGCATACAATATATCTCTTGATGTTACACAGGATAATGATGATCCCGAACCAATATCGCTTGATGAATGTCTGGCATAGAAAAGATTGGCTGCAATGGAAAGATGCGATTCAATCGGAGTTAAATGCACCGGCAAAACGTGAAGTCTTCTGACTCGCAGTCCGAACACCGTAAGGTGTAAAACCCGTTGGCTACAAATGGATATTTGTGCGAAAGCGCAATGAAAAGAGTGAAATCGTTCGATATAAAGCGCGATTAGTAGCCCAAGGTTTTTCACAAAGACCAGGTATTGATTATGATGAAACTTATTCTCCTCGTTGTTGATGCTATTACACTCCGATATCTTATCGCTTAGCAAGACATGAAAAGATAGATATGCGCCTATTAGATGTTGTCACCGCTTACTTGTATGGAAATTTAGAAAATGATGTTTACATGAAAATCCCCGAAGGATTTCATATGCCCGAAGCATATAAACATTATCCTCGTGAAAATTACTCCATCAAGTTGCGTAAATCATTATATGGCCTCGAAGCAACTGGGCGCATGTGGTTCACACGTCTTAGTGAATATTTATTGAAAGCGGGATTTAAAAATGACCAGGTATGTCCATGCGTTTTTATTAAGAAATCTAGTTCTAAATTTGTGATATTAGCTATATATGTTGATGATATTAATCTTATTGGAACTCCCGAAGAGCTCCAAGAAACAATTGATTATTTAAAAAGAGAATTCGAAATCAAGGATTTTGGTAAAACCAAATTTTGCCTTGGTTTACAAATTGAACATTTGGAGAGTGGAACATTTATTCATCAATCAACATATACAAAGAAAAGTGCTAAAAAGATTTTACATGGACAAAGCACATCCATTGAGTATTCCAATGATCGTGCGATCATTAAATGTGGATAAAGATCCTTTCCGACCTCAAGAAAATGATGAAGAACTCCTTGGTCCTCGAAGTACCATATCTCAAAGGCAATTGGTGCATTGATGTATCTTGCTAATAATACACGACCCGATATTGCTTTTGCTGTCAATTTATTAGCAAGATTTAGTTCTTCACCAACACGACGACATTGGAATGGAATTAAACAAGTCCTTCGATATCTCCAAGGTACAATTGATCTCGGATTATTTTATTCAAATAAAACCAGTCCAACATTGATAGGTTATGCAGATGTCTGGTTATTTATCTGATCCACATAAAGCACGTTCTCAAACGGGCTATCTATTTACATGTGGAAATACCGCTATATCATGGCGTTTCTACGAAACAATCTATAGCAGCCTACTTCTTCAAATCATGCCGAAATTATAGCCATTCATGAAGCAAGTCGAGAATGTGTATGGCTAAGATCCATGATTCATTATATCCGAGAAAGTTGTGGATTATCATCAATCAAAGGTATTCCAACTCCTCTTTATGAAGACAATGCAGCTTGCATAGCTCAATTACGAGGAGGATATATTAAAGGAGATCGGACAAAACATATTTCACCAAAATTCTTCTTTACTCATGAACTCCGTAAGAAAGGTGAAATTGATGTGCTACAAATTCGGTCATGTGATAACCTCGCAGATATTTTCACGAAGACTTTACCGACCGCAACATTTGAAAAGTTGAGATATAAAATCGGTATGCGCTCGGTTTAAAGATTTAAAGGAATCATCTCATCAGTGGGGAGTAATAAATAGACATATAGAATAGTGTACTCTTTTTCCTTCACTAGATTTTTTTCCCACTGGGTTTTTATCTAGTAAGGTTTTAACGAGGCATATTCTTTATGTAATGGATGGACATCCAAGGGGGAGTATTATGAATTATTGAAATCTTTATTAATTAGTGGAGGCTCCACTAATTATGGATTTATGTGAATTATTAGAAGATTTTTATGGATGTCCACCATTTAGTGGAGACACCACTAATTAAGATTAGTGGAAGATGATGTATGCCATGATGTAATCCACTAATTAGAGCTCTATAAATAGAGCTATTCTCTAAGCTTGTAATACACCATTATTTTGTGAAAGAAAGATTAGTGAAAGAAAGATTAGAGAAAATTGTGAGAGAAAAGAAAGAGAGAAATTT